>CM046298.1:19906567-21185690 GCA_025267735.1 Mactra quadrangularis | reverse complement strand
GCATCTCACTGCGCAGGTATAATTTTTTTGCAAATAGGTTGCTAACTACGTAGGGCATCGGGAAAATGTGTTTAAACAAGTAAGTAACTACATTCAGGTACCAAAAAACGCGTGCAAACCTCGGGACACCAGGATGAGGCGGTCATTTTTGCTGTTCTATAGCCCTATATAGCCATATTGCACGGTATACTTTGCGGCTCTGTTGCCATGGCGCAACTCGGTGTGCGAATGTGATTTTTTGCAGTTAGGTTGCTAACCATCTAGGGCACCTGAAAAACGTGTTTAAACACCAAACCCACCACGTTTAGGTACCGAGAATACCCGTGCAAATCTCGGGACACCAGGATGAGGGGCGACTTTGGGGCACTGTAGCCACTGCGCATCTCACTGCGCAGGTATAATTTTTTTGCAAATAGGTTGCTAACTACGTAGGGCATCGGGGAAAATGTGTTTAAACAAGTAAGTAACTACATTCAGGTACCAAAAAACGCGTGCAAACCTCGGGACACCAGGATGAGGCGGTCATTTTTGCTGTTCTATAGCCCTATATAGCCATATTGCACGGTATACTTTGCGGCTCTGTTGCCATGGCGCAACTCGGTGTGCGAATGTGATTTTTTGCAGTTAGGTTGCTAACCATCTAGGGCACCTGAAAAACGTGTTTAAACACCAAACCCACCACGTTTAGGTACCGAGAATACCCGTGCAAATCTCGGGACACCAGGATGAGGGGCGACTTTGGGGCACTGTAGCCACTGCGCATCTCACTGCGCAGGTATAATTTTTTTGCAAATAGGTTGCTAACTACGTAGGGCATCGGGAAAATGTGTTTAAACAAGTAAGTAACTACATTCAGGTACCAAAAAACGCGTGCAAACCTCGGGACACCAGGATGAGGCGGTCATTTTTGCTGTTCTATAGCCCTATATAGCCATATTGCACGGTATACTTTGCGGCTCTGTTGCCATGGCGCAACTCGGTGTGCGAATGTGATTTTTTGCAGTTAGGTTGCTAACCATCTAGGGCACCTGAAAAACGTGTTTAAACACCAAACCCACCACGTTTAGGTACCGAGAATACCCGTGCAAATCTCGGGACACCAGGATGAGGGGCGACTTTGGGGCACTGTAGCCACTGCGCATCTCACTGCGCAGGTATAATTTTTTTGCAAATAGGTTGCTAACTACGTAGGGCATCGGGGAAAATGTGTTTAAACAAGTAAGTAACTACATTCAGGTACCAAAAAACGCGTGCAAACCTCGGGACACCAGGATGAGGCGGTCATTTTTGCTGTTCTATAGCCCTATATAGCCATATTGCACGGTATACTTTGCGGCTCTGTTGCCATGGCGCAACTCGGTGTGCGAATGTGATTTTTTGCAGTTAGGTTGCTAACCATCATCTAGGGCACCTGAAAAACGTGTTTAAACACCAAACCCACCACGTTTAGGTACCGAGAATACCCGTGCAAATCTCGGGACACCAGGATGAGGGGCGACTTTGGGGCACTGTAGCCACTGCGCATCTCACTGCGCAGGTATAATTTTTTTGCAAATAGGTTGCTAACTACGTAGGGCATCGGGAAAATGTGTTTAAACAAGTAAGTAACTACATTCAGGTACCAAAAAACGCGTGCAAACCTCGGGACACCAGGATGAGGCGGTCATTTTTGCTGTTCTATAGCCCTATATAGCCATATTGCACGGTATACTTTGCGGCTCTGTTGCCATGGCGCAACTCGGTGTGCGAATGTGATTTTTTGCAGTTAGGTTGCTAACCATCTAGGGCACCTGAAAAACGTGTTTAAAACACCAAACCCACCACGTTTAGGTACCGAGAATACCCGTGCAAATCTCGGGACACCAGGATGAGGGGCGACTTTGGGGCACTGTAGCCACTGCGCATCTCACTGCGCAGGTATAATTTTTTTGCAAATAGGTTGCTAACTACGTAGGGCATCGGGAAAATGTGTTTAAACAAGTAAGTAACTACATTCAGGTACCAAAAAACGCGTGCAAACCTCGGGACACCAGGATGAGGCGGTCATTTTTGCTGTTCTATAGCCCTATATAGCCATATTGCACGGTATACTTTGCGGCTCTGTTGCCATGGCGCAACTCGGTGTGCGAATGTGATTTTTTGCAGTTAGGTTGCTAACCATCTAGGGCACCTGAAAAAACGTGTTTAAACACCAAACCCACCACGTTTAGGTACCGAGAATACCCGTGCAAATCTCGGGACACCAGGATGAGGGGCGACTTTGGGGCACTGTAGCCACTGCGCATCTCACTGCGCAGGTATAATTTTTTTGCAAATAGGTTGCTAACTACGTAGGGCATCGGGAAAATGTGTTTAAACAAGTAAGTAACTACATTCAGGTACCAAAAAACGCGTGCAAACCTCGGGACACCAGGATGAGGCGGTCATTTTTGCTGTTCTATAGCCCTATATAGCCATATTGCACGGTATACTTTGCGGCTCTGTTGCCATGGCGCAACTCGGTGTGCGAATGTGATTTTTTGCAGTTAGGTTGCTAACCATCTAGGGCACCTGAAAAACGTGTTTAAACACCAAACCCACCACGTTTAGGTACCGAGAATACCCGTGCAAATCTCGGGACACCAGGATGAGGGGCGACTTTGGGGCACTGTAGCCACTGCGCATCTCACTGCGCAGGTATAATTTTTTTGCAAATAGGTTGCTAACTACGTAGGGCATCGGGAAAATGTGTTTAAACAAGTAAGTAACTACATTCAGGTACCAAAAAACGCGTGCAAACCTCGGGACACCAGGATGAGGCGGTCATTTTTGCTGTTCTATAGCCCTATATAGCCATATTGCACGGTATACTTTGCGGCTCTGTTGCCATGGCGCAACTCGGTGTGCGAATGTGATTTTTTGCAGTTAGGTTGCTAACCATCTAGGGCACCTGAAAAACGTGTTTAAACACCAAACCCACCACGTTTAGGTACCGAGAATACCCGTGCAAATCTCGGGACACCAGGATGAGGGGCGACTTTGGGGCACTGTAGCCACTGCGCATCTCACTGCGCAGGTATAATTTTTTTGCAAATAGGTTGCTAACTACGTAGGGCATCGGGAAAATGTGTTTAAACAAGTAAGTAACTACATTCAGGTACCAAAAAACGCGTGCAAACCTCGGGACACCAGGATGAGGCGGTCATTTTTGCTGTTCTATAGCCCTATATAGCCATATTGCACGGTATACTTTGCGGCTCTGTTGCCATGGCGCAACTCGGTGTGCGAATGTGATTTTTTGCAGTTAGGTTGCTAACCATCTAGGGCACCTGAAAAACGTGTTTAAACACCAAACCCACCACGTTTAGGTACCGAGAATACCCGTGCAAATCTCGGGACACCAGGATGAGGGGCGACTTTGGGGCACTGTAGCCACTGCGCATCTCACTGCGCAGGTATAATTTTTTTGCAAATAGGTTGCTAACTACGTAGGGCATCGGGAAAATGTGTTTAAACAAGTAAGTAACTACATTCAGGTACCAAAAAACGCGTGCAAACCTCGGGACACCAGGATGAGGCGGTCATTTTTGCTGTTCTATAGCCCTATATAGCCATATTGCACGGTATACTTTGCGGCTCTGTTGCCATGGCGCAACTCGGTGTGCGAATGTGATTTTTTGCAGTTAGGTTGCTAACCATCTAGGGCACCTGAAAAAACGTGTTTAAACACCAAACCCACCACGTTTAGGTACCGAGAATACCCGTGCAAATCTCGGGACACCAGGATGAGGGGCGACTTTGGGGCACTGTAGCCACTGCGCATCTCACTGCGCAGGTATAATTTTTTTGCAAATAGGTTGCTAACTACGTAGGGCATCGGGAAAATGTGTTTAAACAAGTAAGTAACTACATTCAGGTACCAAAAAACGCGTGCAAACCTCGGGACACCAGGATGAGGCGGTCATTTTTGCTGTTCTATAGCCCTATATAGCCATATTGCACGGTATACTTTGCGGCTCTGTTGCATGGCGCAACTCGGTGTGCGAATGTGATTTTTTGCAGTTAGGTTGCTAACCATCTAGGGCACCTGAAAAAACGTGTTTAAACACCAAACCCACCACGTTTAGGTACCGAGAATACCCGTGCAAATCTCGGGACACCAGGATGAGGGGCGACTTTGGGGCACTGTAGCCACTGCGCATCTCACTGCGCAGGTATAATTTTTTTGCAAATAGGTTGCTAACTACGTAGGGCATCGGGAAAATGTGTTTAAACAAGTAAGTAACTACATTCAGGTACCAAAAAACGCGTGCAAACCTCGGGACACCAGGATGAGGCGGTCATTTTTGCTGTTCTATAGCCCTATATAGCCATATTGCACGGTATACTTTGCGGCTCTGTTGCCATGGCGCAACTCGGTGTGCGAATGTGATTTTTTGCAGTTAGGTTGCTAACCATCTAGGGCACCTGAAAAACGTGTTTAAACACCAAACCCACCACGTTTAGGTACCGAGAATACCCGTGCAAATCTCGGGACACCAGGATGAGGGGCGACTTTGGGGCACTGTAGCCACTGCGCATCTCACTGCGCAGGTATAATTTTTTTGCAAATAGGTTGCTAACTACGTAGGGCATCGGGAAAATGTGTTTAAACAAGTAAGTAACTACATTCAGGTACCAAAAAACGCGTGCAAACCTCGGGACACCAGGATGAGGCGGTCATTTTTGCTGTTCTATAGCCCTATATAGCCATATTGCACGGTATACTTTGCGGCTCTGTTGCCATGGCGCAACTCGGTGTGCGAATGTGATTTTTTGCAGTTAGGTTGCTAACCATCTAGGGCACCTGAAAAACGTGTTTAAACACCAAACCCACCACGTTTAGGTACCGAGAATACCCGTGCAAATCTCGGGACACCAGGATGAGGGGCGACTTTGGGGCACTGTAGCCACTGCGCATCTCACTGCGCAGGTATAATTTTTTTGCAAATAGGTTGCTAACTACGTAGGGCATCGGGAAAATGTGTTTAAACAAGTAAGTAACTACATTCAGGTACCAAAAAACGCGTGCAAACCTCGGGACACCAGGATGAGGCGGTCATTTTTGCTGTTCTATAGCCCTATATAGCCATATTGCACGGTATACTTTGCGGCTCTGTTGCCATGGCGCAACTCGGTGTGCGAATGTGATTTTTTGCAGTTAGGTTGCTAACCATCTAGGGCACCTGAAAAACGTGTTTAAACACCAAACCCACCACGTTTAGGTACCGAGAATACCCGTGCAAATCTCGGGACACCAGGATGAGGGGCGACTTTGGGGCACTGTAGCCACTGCGCATCTCACTGCGCAGGTATAATTTTTTTGCAAATAGGTTGCTAACTACGTAGGGCATCGGGAAAATGTGTTTAAACAAGTAAGTAACTACATTCAGGTACCAAAAAACGCGTGCAAACCTCGGGACACCAGGATGAGGCGGTCATTTTTGCTGTTCTATAGCCCTATATAGCCATATTGCACGGTATACTTTGCGGCTCTGTTGCCATGGCGCAACTCGGTGTGCGAATGTGATTTTTTGCAGTTAGGTTGCTAACCATCTAGGGCACCTGAAAAACGTGTTTAAACACCAAACCCACCACGTTTAGGTACCGAGAATACCCGTGCAAATCTCGGGACACCAGGATGAGGGGCGACTTTGGGGCACTGTAGCCACTGCGCATCTCACTGCGCAGGTATAATTTTTTTGCAAATAGGTTGCTAACTACGTAGGGCATCGGGAAAATGTGTTTAAACAAGTAAGTAACTACATTCAGGTACCAAAAAACGCGTGCAAACCTCGGGACACCAGGATGAGGCGGTCATTTTTGCTGTTCTATAGCCCTATATAGCCATATTGCACGGTATACTTTGCGGCTCTGTTGCCATGGCGCAACTCGGTGTGCGAATGTGATTTTTTGCAGTTAGGTTGCTAACCATCTAGGGCACCTGAAAAACGTGTTTAAACACCAAACCCACCACGTTTAGGTACCGAGAATACCCGTGCAAATCTCGGGACACCAGGATGAGGGGCGACTTTGGGGCACTGTAGCCACTGCGCATCTCACTGCGCAGGTATAATTTTTTTGCAAATAGGTTGCTAACTACGTAGGGCATCGGGAAAATGTGTTTAAACAAGTAAGTAACTACATTCAGGTACCAAAAAACGCGTGCAAACCTCGGGACACCAGGATGAGGCGGTCATTTTTGCTGTTCTATAGCCCTATATAGCCATATTGCACGGTATACTTTGCGGCTCTGTTGCCATGGCGCAACTCGGTGTGCGAATGTGATTTTTTGCAGTTAGGTTGCTAACCATCTAGGGCACCTGAAAAACGTGTTTAAACACCAAACCCACCACGTTTAGGTACCGAGAATACCCGTGCAAATCTCGGGACACCAGGATGAGGGGCGACTTTGGGGCACTGTAGCCACTGCGCATCTCACTGCGCAGGTATAATTTTTTTGCAAATAGGTTGCTAACTACGTAGGGCATCGGGAAAATGTGTTTAAACAAGTAAGTAACTACATTCAGGTACCAAAAAACGCGTGCAAACCTCGGGACACCAGGATGAGGCGGTCATTTTTGCTGTTCTATAGCCCTATATAGCCATATTGCACGGTATACTTTGCGGCTCTGTTGCCATGGCGCAACTCGGTGTGCGAATGTGATTTTTTGCAGTTAGGTTGCTAACCATCTAGGGCACCTGAAAAACGTGTTTAAACACCAAACCCACCACGTTTAGGTACCGAGAATACCCGTGCAAATCTCGGGACACCAGGATGAGGGGCGACTTTGGGGCACTGTAGCCACTGCGCATCTCACTGCGCAGGTATAATTTTTTTGCAAATAGGTTGCTAACTACGTAGGGCATCGGGAAAATGTGTTTAAACAAGTAAGTAACTACATTCAGGTACCAAAAAACGCGTGCAAACCTCGGGACACCAGGATGAGGCGGTCATTTTTGCTGTTCTATAGCCCTATATAGCCATATTGCACGGTATACTTTGCGGCTCTGTTGCCATGGCGCAACTCGGTGTGCGAATGTGATTTTTTGCAGTTAGGTTGCTAACCATCTAGGGCACCTGAAAAACGTGTTTAAACACCAAACCCACCACGTTTAGGTACCGAGAATACCCGTGCAAATCTCGGGACACCAGGATGAGGGGCGACTTTGGGGCACTGTAGCCACTGCGCATCTCACTGCGCAGGTATAATTTTTTTGCAAATAGGTTGCTAACTACGTAGGGCATCGGGAAAATGTGTTTAAACAAGTAAGTAACTACATGGTATTGTCCGTTTTGTCCGTTTTTTCTCAACTGTCAAAGCTTGACACCATGACTGAATTCCTTGCTTTTGTTCTGGCGGCCGAATTGTTTAAAAATAATCTCAATTTAAACATATCATAAGCAGCTTTACTCGATCATAATACACACTTTCGGAAACTCATGGATGTTACGACAATAATTTTACCAAATATATTCTCCGTGAAATTACTCATATTTGACAGTTAAGAAAAAACGAACAATATCATGTAAAATGGTAGTATGTGAAGGTTTGTGGTGGTATGTGGCAGTGTGTGTGCAAACTCGTCAATTCTGGCCTAGCTCCTGAGAAATTACATTCGCTATACCTCGGGCAATATACTTGGAATCAGTTAAACCTAATAATTTAAACGCGACATTAGCAGTTGAGACTTCAAATATAGTAACAGTTAATATTTCAAACCTCAAATATGCAATTTATTTTGCAAAGTTTCTATTATTACGAAATTTGACCCCCCCCCCCACCCCACCCCACCCCACCCCACCCCCCCCACCCCACCCCACCCCCCCACCCCACCCCACCCCCCCACCCCCCGGCCAGTTCGGCACCACGCCTCCATTCTATAAATAGAAGGTCAGTCAGACCGTTTGTGTACAGAATGCTACGCCTCCAAAACTAACGTATACAATCAAAGCACTGTAACTTCCGACTCTTACACTAGAACGATTCCAAATATCAATCACGTTCTTTAAATAAACTATATCATAAATCAAGAATCATAGGCATAATTTCACTTAGAATTTAGTGTTAAAATGACAGTTTTTGTAAACTTCGCCTCTTATGTAGGAGGCGTATGGCATGCCGTTTGCACAATAATTACTTAAACTATAGGTTTAACTGTTAATCCCATAGTTTAACAGACTTAAACATAGGGTTTAAGAGTCTTAATCCTATAGTTTCAACTTTTCAAAATTGAAACTGTAGATTAAGACCTTAAACTATACGTTTAACAGTTAAACCCTATGTTTAACAGTTAAACCCTATGTTTAAGACGCTTAATCCTATAGATTAAACTTTTTATCTCTTAAACGTATAGATTAAGGTCTTAAACTATAGGTTTAACTGTTAATCTCATAGATTAAGACTTCGTTTCGTTGTTTTCTGTTAAACCCATAGATTAAGACTTTAAACTATGGTTTTAAGTGCCGTTTGCACATTAATTACTTAAACTATATGTTTAACACAGTTAAACCCTATGTTTAACAGCGGACCAATAGAAACTATAGTATTAAGACGTTCAACCAATGAAATCGCACGTGTAGAATATGCGACGATTCACGCATGCGCCTGAATATATATACCGGACAGGTGTATTCCCCGGACCGGCTTATGTTTTTTATAGAAAATGGAACGATTACATGGACCCAACCCTTAACTTTCTTAATAATGAATATATTTTTTATATGAAGGTACTGTTGGAAAGCTAAGATAATAGGCTTTATAGAAAAATAAACAAAATAAAAAACTGACGATAAAAAATGTATATTAAATTAGGTTGAATATGACTCATTTTCATCGATAATTTACCCCCAAAAATATCAGAGATTCCATGGACCCACCCCTTAACCTATTTATTTCTTGAAATATTTTTATAAACTTTACATCATTTTAAAGCCAATGATGTGTAGTTTTTGTGTTTTTTTTTTCTTTTTAAAATCGGATCATTTAAACGATTTGTACAAACGTTCAAACTAATGTGTTTTCTTTGATAATTTTTGCGCGTATTCATACCCAACTTTTAGACCCATCAAGATTTTTGCTTTATGATACAGCCATTTAGCTCTAATCGTAGAAACGTCTGTTTTGCGATGATATAATCTACAAGTCGTGACCCCATGTTGTGATCGATGAGATAAGATAAGGATCATATAGGTCACGATTTCAAGTCATATCAGGGGATTAATTAAATCCGTTGTAGACAAATGTTTTATATTGTCCATTGTGCAACAAGAGTAAATTAACAGATAAATGTTTCACAACTTTTAAGGTGTCATTTTGCATACAATACAGTCAGATAAAACAAAAATGATGATTGAAATAACTTTTCGATGGTCAAATTATGTTAGAAATGATAATTATTACTCATCTACTGTTTGAATTTATTAATTTTCCATCCGTTTATTAGGACATGCTTTTCGAGTCAATCTTCCCGAACAATAATTTTATTAATGAATAGATAAATTACATTAATGTATTTTCTAACCTGCCTAGAATCTTAACACTTTCAATATAATTATTTCAGAAAAAATATTACAAAATCATTTGACAGATACAACTGTATATATACAAATAGTTATCAATAAAACAGAGACAGGAAGGTAATGCTGTCATAAAAGTGTACCCGCTGTGCCTTGCTACGCGCAGTGTTATACAATCACACCGGGGGTCCATAAATCCGATAGCGCACACTATAAATTTAAGAAAAAAATACTTTAAAAATGCAAAACTGTTGGAAAAAATGCAAATGGGACCAAAACTTCGTTAAGTTATTTTAAATTTAAAAAGTGCTCCGAAAACTAAAAACATACGACCTTTTCATGTCATTTGCACAAATTTGATCAAAGAACCAGAAATACTTTATTTTTCAACTTATATCAGTATGGGTATTTATTTCCCTTCTTTGTTTACAGTAACGTGAGTAATCAAATAAAACCTTTAATGGGACCAAAACTTAACAATTTTACAAAAAATCAAAAACAATCAAATGAAAGAAGACAGTTTAAACTTTTTTGCATCATTTGCACAAAATTGATATCTTAAAAAATAAAAGAGTTTTGACCGTTCAAAGTTTCCCAAATTTCAAATTTCCCCTTATACTTTTCTATTGAAAATCGGATATCGACTTGGGATTATGTATGGGCCTAAAAGTTGCACATGTATGTTTAGTTGGAGCAAATGGACCCACCTTTAACTTTTTTATTTTTGAATGGATATTCATAAATAATATATCAGTTGAAAGCTATGACAATGCCATTTTCATAAAGACTAAGATGAATTAAATCGGATAAGTAGTAATTTATAAGCATGCATTTGGACACAACTCTGTCCAGCGCGCGTGAACTTTCAACTATAGATTTTCTATGTACTATAGCCCATCGATATTTTACTCCCAAAAAATCGCAAAGGTTGCATGGACCCACCCCTTAACTTTTTTTATTTATCACTATATTTTTATAAACCGAATATCATTTTAAAGCCAATGTAATGTTGTTTTAGCATATGTTCTACTTTTCAAAATTGGATAATCAAAGCGAATTCTATTAACGTTCAAATTTGATATATTCTTCGATGTTTCTTGCGCGTTTATATTTTTTTAGTATATTTAATAGGAAATGGACCACCTTTAAATGTTTTATTCACGGATTGATATTCATGGATAATATGTCAGTTGAAAGCTATGACAATGCTATTTTCAAAAACACTAAATTGAACTGAATCGGAGTAGTAATTTACAAGCATGCATTTGAACAAAACTCCAGCGCGCGTGAACTTTCAACTTTAGACTTTATGTATTATAGCCCACCGATATTTTACTCCCCAAAAATCGTGAAAGTTGCATGGACCCACCCCTCAACTTTTTATTTCTCAATAGATTTTTATAAACAGGACATCATTTTAAAGCCAATGTAATATAGTTTTTGAATATATTTTAGTTTAAAAAAATCTGATCATTTAACCGAATTCTGCGAATGATGTAAGTTGGATGTAATCTTCGAAAATTTTGCGCGTCTATTCTTTGTCAGAAATGGACCCACCTTTACATTTTTATTCATGAATGGATCCTCATAAATAACATATTAGTTAAAAAAACTATGACAATTCCATTCTCAAAAAAGTTACGAATAATGAAATCAGTAGCGTGTTCAGTTACCGCGAACGTTACAGAACGATACATAACGATACATTCGGAACTCCCCGACCATTCGGTGCGAATAATCTAATCTAATACACAAATATGCGATCGTTAAGGCAATGAGTTATGTTTCAAAATTTACGGACTAAGAACGAAACATCACTCAATGCCTACTAATGTCAATTTTTCTCCATTTATTAGATAATATGGAGAAGTTTCCGGCCTTGTGGAAGGGTATGTGAGTACTGGTTATAGACAAAGGTCCAGGAAAGCTAGGTTAGGTGCGCTGGACGAAATGACCTAAAATGTGTTGATATGGCGTTAAATCCAACAACTAAATACTTTAACAAACAAATTCGTTGAATTTATATCCCCCGCCGAGTACTTTTTTTAATAACACAACAACTGGAGACATAAGGCTTTATTGATAAATACAAAAAACCATAAAACCATAATAGGGAACATACATAACTCCATGTTAATAAAATTTATCAGGACATGCCAATAAGATGAAAATTTCTTTTCTGTATTGATGATTTCCATAAAATCTTGTTGAAATCAATCCAGCTGTTGCAAAGAAATAGCAATATTTCTCTGTATGAACACTGCACAATTAATCAAGGGCAATAACTCTGAGCTGAAAGGTTTGACCAGACCAAGGCAACGATATGCGCGTCTCCTCTAGATATTGATGATTCCAATAAAGTTTCGTTGAATTCCAGTCATTGTTGCAGAGAAATAGCGCAGATTTTTTCCCTCTACATGCATACTACATAACTAATCAAGGACCATAACTCTGAGTTAAAGTGTCTGACCGGAACAAGCAGACGAATCTTGGAATTGAAAATTCCCATAAAGTTTGGTTGAATTCCTGCCAGTAGTTGCAGAGAAGTAGCGCGGAAACGATCTTTACTCTATATCGGACGGACGGACTGACCGACGGACGGGAGGACGGACGGACTGACGGACGGACGGACGGACGGACGGACAATTCCAAAACTATACCCCCCTCCCGATTCCATCTGCGGGGGATAATAAATCAATAAGTAGCAAAGCGTGACGTAATCACTGTGAGGAGTTTGATAAAAAAAAGTACATTGTATGAACTAAAACATCCGTCTTCAAAGGTTGTTTTAAGTTTTTGCTAGTTTTCTGATTTTGAACATTTACACAATATTGGATATATAAGTAACTCATGGAATGTTTACTGTCGGAACAATTTTTTTTAAATATGTCAGGTTTTAGCAAAAATAGTCATCTGAAAATTATACACAGTTTTTCTCGTTTTCTCAAAAAAACATTTTATAGTTATGCTCTTCCTATTCCTTTGGGTGGAATTATATCCCAAATTTTGTTAATGGAAGAATTCTACAATGGGGAAGGAATTCAATTACCCTTCATTCAAAATCAACATCGCATATCTGGATAAGAATGCACTGCTTAATGTACTTATAAAAACTTATACGTAGATCTACAGCTGTACTTAGATTAAAAGAAATCTGACGATAATAAAAATTAAGCTTTCAAGTTTGCAAGCATATTGTGAACGAAGTAATATGACAGTTATAAAGAACTCCTTTGCTTACAGTTACAGTTGATTTGTAAAATTCACAGTTTAGTCAAAATAGAAATGGCTGTCAATAGTAATCCTTTTGATTTGTTCATAATTTCTTACATTACACTTTAGAAAATAACATTCACTGGTTGTGGCATGTGAAGTCATTTTTCGCCTTAGCGTGAGAGTGCATTTCACGATAAGATACGCAACTTGTTAAAATAATCCCCTATGTGATTTTCTTTCAGAAATGGCAAGTTGGGTCCGCTTCCACTTATCATGGCAACGTCTGGGCGGAACGAAAATGGCAAACATTGCCATTTTCACTCTTTTTCAATATAAACTTTTCATTTCATTGAGTAACACTTTTAAGGCTGCGGCGAGTATCCGAGTACTCGGATACTCGCGATCCAGACCAGAAAATCGAGTATTCGTCACGTCCGAAATCGTCGGATCGCGATCTTTTTTTTGGAAAAAAAAACTGAAGAACATTTTCAGCTTATTAACAACTGAAAACAAGTCGCGCTTCAAATGTAAATTTAAATTATTGTAGAGACCGAACAACATCGTGTCAAAATTCGATTTATTCACATTAAAAAAAGTTATCAATGAAAATGGCCACAAAACGTCTGTGGCGTAGTGGTTAGCATGTCTGACTTCGATCCGCGAAGATCGCGGGTTCGAATTCCGGTCGCGGCAGGTCATACCCTATACACGAGTTGTCGGCCTCGTGGTAGGGTAAGTTATTACTGGCGATAGAAACAAGTGTCCAGGAAACCTATAGTAGTAGAGCTGGCCGTCGTATGTATGACCTAAATATGTGTTGAATGCAACGTAAAAAAACAAGACAAAAAAAAACGTCTGGTTATAAGCCATGTTTGGGGAACATTATTTTCCTTGTTGTAAAAACTCTTGCAGTTCTTCACTAACTTTTTTATTACATGAATTATTATATTTCTTCATTAAAAAGTGGTTTGTGGTTTACGAATCGATTTGTGAATCGCATCACATGGATCGTGGTTCGGATTGGATCGCTATATGCTCAACGATCCGCAGCCCTTATTACAATAGATTTTCTAATAAATAAACTTAATGAAGAAGATATTTTTTTTTCAAAACATGTAATATACGAGAACCTGCTTATACCCACCCGACCATTTCCCCATTTATGTCGAGGCGAACAAGGACATTCGTGGTTTTCGAAAGGGAAGGATTTTGCCCCCCCCATTTTTGAAGGGCGGACATTTACCCCGTTTCCAGTTTAGAACAAGTATTATATGTAAAGTTATGCTTTTGAAATAATAATATGGCAGACAATATGTTTAGAGAAAGTGTATTTCTGTAGATATTCGAATATTCGCAACTTTTAATGTAAAGTGGAGAGCCCTTTTTCTTTTCCTCCCAAGACAAGAAAGACGAAATTAATCTCAAATTTTAAGAACTCGTAACCTTTTTACGAAAATGATCATACTTTAGGGCCGGTCGCATAGTAAAAAGTGAGTCATCCGTGATATTCGCGTTTCATCGGCGTTTCCGACGTGGAGCATTCGTAGTAGTGAGTGGAACTGTGCGGTTTCAGCGCTATGTGCGATTCCAATTTTGATCAGTTCAAAATTTATCTTCGAGTTTGCGTAGTTCTTACGCGGATTATTTGCGAATCATGCATGGAACATCAGCGACCGTGCGTGAAAATGTCCTAAAGCCCGCATTCGTTTATATACGCGGAACGGCGTTGAAAGGACGCGACTCATACGCACATTATGCGTAGTCTATGCGCGAATCATTCGCATCTCAGTGATAATTCGCAGAATATGCGTGGCTTTTCGCGAATTGAGTGATTATAAAAAGCCACAAATTAAATACCTTAGTCATGAAGAATAAAGAATAATCATATTTTGATTAATTAAAATTAATTTTTAATAATAAATATCCATTTCGCATATTTATTATGAAACATGATCATTTAATTATAATTAGCGTGGATTGATTCGCATGTTATCACATGACGTAGATACTATGTTTCATTCGCTTAACTAAACGTAACTCCGCCCACTTGTGTAAGCGCACTGATGTGTTGCGTCAGTTTTTATAATGAACCGCCTAACTCTGTATAGTCAAAAAATATTATAATAATTAAATACATTAGAGGGAATCTCCATGGCGTCCATCACAAATTTTGTCATAATCCATTATTTCAAATTGTAATTGTTTTACATAACAAACATCTAGATTATTATAATTGTATTTTTTTTTATAAATCTATATACCTGCATAAGTCTTGGCAAATATGAACCACGAAATGAATATATCTTTATTTGAATCCATTTCGTTAGCGATTGAATAAGATAAAAGTAAATAAAAACTACATTTATACCATTATAGACGATTTTCCGCGTCACTGTATAGTCACAACAAGGTGGCGGACAAACAATCTCCATTTCGTCAACAAATTGAGCACGGAATGGAGAATTTTGGACGGAATGGACTAGACATTGGCGAAATGGAGTTTTAATTGTTAAATACTTGTTTTACAGCAATTATAATACAAATTCACTTTATTGAGAATAAACAACGATGACACTGCCGGTAATTACTCATCTTGCATTGCAAGGTATGTGAAACTGAAAGGTAACATCTAGTTTCATTTAAGCTGCACCGATAAATTGGGTTCAACGTACATTCTGACATTGATTGAATCGATTAGAAAGAACAGTTGTCAGTGGCTATTTTAAACAAAAGATTATTTTGGTAAGTATATTCTTGGTTCCTATCATTACATACAATAAACAATATCATAAAGGGTCATTTAGTTTAAAGGTAATGTTTTGTTTAGGTGCGTGAAGTTAGCTGCCAGTTGCCAGTTGCCAGTTGCCAATTCAATCGGCAACTGGCAACTGGCAGCCAACTTCACACCCAGCTGCCGATTCAATTTTTTTGTTAGCAAGCACTATGTACAGGCACTGCGACGAACGTTCTGCGCGGGTGTATTGAATCGGCAACTGGCAACTGGCAGCCAACTTCACACTCCAGCTGCCGATTCGATTTTTTTAGATTTCGGCGCAGATACGTCACCCTATGCACATGTACTACGATGAACGTCCTGCTCGTGTGTTTTGAATCGGCAACTGGCAACTGGCAGCCAACTTCACGCCTCAGCTGCCAATTCGATTTTTTTAGATTTCGGCGCAGATACGTCGCCCTATGCACAGGTACTGCGACGAACGATCAACGCGAGTGTTTTGAATCGGCAACTGGCAACTGGCAGCCAACTTCACGCCTCAGCTGCCAATTTGATTTTTTACATTTCGGCGCAGATACGTCGCCCTATGCACAGGTAATGCCACGAACGTTCCGCGCGGGTGTTTTGAAATGGCAACTGGCAACTGGCAGTCAACTTCACGCCTCAGCAATTCGATTTTTTTAGATTTCGGCACAGATACGTCGCCCTATGCACATGTACTACGATGAACGTCCTTCTCGTGTGTTTGAATCGGAAACTGGCAACTGGCAGCCAACTTCACGCCTCAGCCGCCAATTCGATTTTTTTAAATTCCGTCAAAAATCACATTTGCAACATTACCTTTGACAGGAAAGATGACAAAAGTATCATAGGATAATGTTTCGAGTTTCCTAGTGGGTAAATTCTTGAGGCAAATGGCTTCATTCAGTCCAAAAAGGCAAAAACAGATATACATGTATATATATATAGTGCAGTCGATCACAACAAGTACGTAAGATTTCAAAATAATTCGCTCAATAACTTTTTTATTGATGGAAGTTCAAATAGGAAAAAAAGTTTGTATTGTCATAAATCGCTTGCAATGGAGGGTACTTTGGGCGTAATAAAAATACAAGATCCCGCGGTTTTTAATAATTAAAAAATGTGAAAAACCTACCTGAGGTGACGAGTCTGGCCGCCAATTAATAGTACAGCTGACCGTAACAAAATCACGTGATTACCGGCAGTGGATAAAATAACAAATACAAAGGTAATAGATATTTTAAGAAACTGTTTTATAAGGGAACAGAACAGAACAGAGATATTATTACAGAGTTTGAGCAATACTCACCTACCAAGTAAGTGGAATATCTTTACGATGTCAAGTATTCAAACAAATCTAAGAACTGTTCGGGGTAAGAATTTCATTTGAATTAACTGATTATGAGTAGTAACTTAGTCAAGTACACAATATTAGTGGAGTAAGATTATATTATATGATCGAACGATACCTCCATTTCGTGGGCAAAGGGGTCGGCGACGAAATGGAGATGTAGAAAATATTTTGTTCCTCATAAACAAAAAATTTGATGCATCTTAAGTTTACTGGTAACAAAATAAATCGGGTATAAAGATTTAAGTGAATATATGTTATAAGTGTATATTTGATTTTTTTATATTATAGTAAAAAATATCCAGAAATATATTATTGTTGTATGATAAATGACATCCTGATCATGAAAAACAACATAATAAATATGTTAGATATAATAATCAAAACATGTTTTTTTACTACATGTAATTAACACAAATTATTAATAGTAATTCATTTGATCATTATTATTGTGGGTTGGTTCAATTATCACATGACGTAGATTTTGTTTTATATTACATGTAGCTAGTAAACAATCGTAGCTCCTCCCACTCATGTGAGAAACGCCTAACTTTGTATCGTTTGAGCTAATATAATAAATTAATTTATTACTAATTATTTATTAAATTAATTACTTTATTATCAAAAATCATACGTTGGTTTAATGCATATGTTAATAAGT
The DNA here is from genome assembly GCA_025267735.1 of Mactra quadrangularis. Classification (NCBI taxonomy): domain Eukaryota; kingdom Metazoa; phylum Mollusca; class Bivalvia; order Venerida; family Mactridae; genus Mactra; species Mactra quadrangularis. Next base: position 21,168,169 of record CM046298.1, on the reverse strand, counting down.
TTGTAATAATCAGTAAAATCATTAAATCTTTAACAACGAAGGCGTTTTATACATTATTTTCATTGAACTATCCATTTCCTAACCGTTTATAAACGACAGAAGTATCTACATAATATGATATCGCCATTTCGCCTACCGCAAATTTCGTCATTACCAACCATCATAAATTGTATTTGTATTGTAACAAATTAATATATTATTCATTTATATATCATAAAATTGCATGAAATATTATTGAGATGCCCCATATGCTATTATCGATCGTCCGCTTTCCACGTGTTCATCTTTAATTAATCTAAAAAAATATGAAGTCCAAGATTTAATAAGATTATCTCTATAATTTCGTGTACGAAATGGACTTTGTTTTTTGGTAATTTGTAGGAATTCGTCAATAAATCAATCTAAGTTAAACATTATTTTTACACCTTAATCGATATTTGTGTAGTTTATTATATTAATATTTATTCTCAGTGAACAAAATCAATATTATCATTTGAAAAAATAGTTATTACACAATTAAGACTCCATTTCGTCTCCATTTCGAGAACGAAATGGACTTTGGTTTGATAACTTTAGGAATTCGGTTATAAATCCAACTTAATAGAACACTTTTTTTTAATCTTCGTCGTTATTTGTGTTATCTATTTTTTATTAATGTTCATTCTCAGTAAACAATATAAATATAATCATAGAAGTAAAATAATTATCAAACAATTTAGACCCCGTTTCGTCTCCAATTCGTGTACGAAATGGACTTTGGTACGATAATTTATAGGAATTCGGCAATAAATCATTCTAAGTAAAACCTTTTTTAAATATTTATCGATATTTGTGTAGTATATTACACCTAAGTTCATTTTCAGTCAACAAAATAAATGTTATCATTGGAATAAAAGAGTTATTTAACAATTAAAACTCCATTTCGCCATAAAATCTCCATTTCGCCCATATCGCCTCAAAATCTCCATTCCGTGTTTTAGTCACACCCGTTTTACATCAACGTCATCTCACGGGATTACAAACTCGTAATCTGATTGGTTACCTGTTAAACTATAGGATTAACAGTTAAACCCATAGTTTGAAGTCTTAACTATATAGTTAACAGATTTTCGCTTAAAACTATGTATTAAAGTCTGTTAAACTATAGGATTAACAGTTAAACCCATAGTTTCAAGTCTTAACTATATAGTTAACAGATTTTCGCTTAAAACTATGTATTAAAGTCTATTAATACCATAGTTTAAAGTGTTTAATGTGAAAATCTGTTAAACATATAGATTTAAGTCTTAAACTATAGGATTAACACTTAAACATAGGGTTTATGCTGATAAACATATACTTTAAGTAACATTGTGCACAATATTCTGTTAAACCCATAGTTTAAAGTCTTAAACTATAGGAATAACAGTTAAACCCTATGTTTAAGTCTGTTAAACTATGGGATTAACAGTTAAACCTATAGTTTAAGTAATTATTGTGCAAACGGCATGCCATAGGAGGCGTATCTCATTCTCTCAAGTCTTGCGAATTAGACACAACTTTGCGCTGATACTTTTCGCTAAAAAGAATTCTTTAGCTTACATTCATATATCTCACGAGAATAAACGAGAAGTAAAGACTCGTTCAACAACAAAAATAAAAGAAAAATGTCATTTTTCAACATCATGTGATGATAAATTTAATTTTTATTTACCGAGAATGAATTCAATACGGAAGTGGCTTTATAAGCCAAAGGTATAATGGCTCATTTGTGCCCCAAGTTTTCTGTATTTTCATTTGACAGTTCGTTATTTTTGTTGGTTTAGAATTTCTTTTTGTCACGATTTTTCGTTGATGATCTTCCTTGATGATGATGATGTCAGCTGTTCTTGGCTATAACTGAAGCATGATCCTATCAGCTAGAAGCTTGGTAGAAATTCACTCAATGCTCCTCTCATATGTATTTGCCGGACAGTGTAAAAACACAAGTTTTTAAGAACATTTTATGACCTAGGCAGTGGCTAGAGTTACGGTACCTTAACTCTAGACCCAGGTTCTAGAGTTACGGAAGTTCCGTGACTGTAGACAACCCTGTCAGGGTAGTCTAGAGTTACGGAAGTCAAATAACATGCGTATATTTCAACTTTTTAACATCGAAAAAATGTTGATAAGACATTTTGATTTCGTAATTTCTATTTTTAGACCAAGGTTTGCATGCAAATTTAACAGCGGTATTATTCTCAGACTGCGATTGGGTGGCTCATTTCAAATTGCGTGACATAGACGATGTAAACAAGTTACGTATCATAACAATTTCGTCATGAATTATTATCATGAGAAAAGGTCACCTGAACGTGACCTTTGTTTGGAAAAGGCCAGATCTAAATTAGCGAGTATGTGAGCTGTAAAATTTTAGATCAGGTTTTACTCAGATTGCACTTGACTTATTTTCATTTCTTGATTTCTATGATAGCTTTAAGTAATTAATAAAAGTTTTAAAAGATGGACAAATGAATAAAATATTTATAGTTAGGGTCTTTTGTTAGTTGAAGCCTTATTATACCCCCGCTTCGAAGAAGGGGGGGTATACTGTTATACCCTTGTCCGTGCGTGCGTCCGTCTGTTACAAAATTTCCGTCGCAGTTTTCTCAGCAACTATAACATGCAGCAGCCTAATACTTTGCATATTGCTTCATCCCATAGTCCCATGCGGTGTAAAGCGATTTCATGCTCCTAGCTCATCTACTTCCTGTTTGTCGCTGTTTTTAGATATTGGCGGGGGTATCACTAGTGAGCATTAGCTCACAGATTTACTTGTTTTGTAACGGTATACAGTCATAATTTCTTAGGCCTAAAAAAAATTAGTTATGTTTCTGGTTTCATCTCCCGAAAAAAGTTGGGTCGGTAGGTCAAACTACGTACACTAGGTAGTGATGGGACATCGGGTGGAAATTGTAATCGATCATCGGTTGGAATCTGTTTCTGCTGTTGATGCGATTCTTCCGATAACAATCGGTTCCAGATAATCTGAATTTGCAGGGACGTTTCACTGTGTTTCCTTACTAAATTCATGTATTATAGATTAAAGCCATTTGTTTGTTTTTTTGTATTTGCTTTGTATCATTTTCTTCTTTTGGTTCTTAACTATCGCCGTTTTTGTGTTAGTTGTGATGTTTGCTGTATCTGAGGTAATGCTGTAAAATGAGTCTATATAGTGTTGTCTGTCTTATCTTCAGCATGATTTGCCAACATGTTTACATTTAAGTAACTTAGAAAAAAAATGAAATAGCTTTAATAATCTAAATTTAGCTTTCTAAACTAGTTCGAACCCCTAGGTTAATTGATGTATAGAAAGTTCTATTAGAGCCTGGTTAATGATTCATATGGACATGCATCATATCAACCACCATACTTTTATGTAACTAAGCCAACTAACACAAAAACAATGATAGTTAAGAACCAAAAGAAGAAAGTTATATCAGGGTCCAGTACTAATCAGACACAAAAGACATGTAGTAAATCATTATTTGTTACTTTTCAGACACCTAAAAACATGTCATATTCCTAAAATAGCCTATCCTCCCAGTGATTTTTTTACAAACTCATCAGTGTGGGTCCTAGGACTTGCTGGGCTATAAATCTATGAGTCCCAAAACTTAGCCGACTAATCCAAGTTACAAGGCTTAATATTGCTTTAGTGATATGAAAGGTATATTAACAATGGAATGAAGAAAAAATGAATTTGATTTCTAAATTAATTACAATGCTTCTGATACTGAAATTATTCAAAACTGTCAAATAAATTTAATAAGTTTATTTCCATTAATTTAGTTTGAGATTAATCAAAACTTCATTTCCTTAATATTTTTATGCTTATCTATGTAGTAAAGCACATTATTATTTCTATCTGTAGAAGATTTGCAGACCTAGAATATGATTGACATAACTTGAACACAATTTGGTATTTACATGCATTACCAAATTCCTGTCAGACAGGACTCCATACTCAGAAAAAGTATGCATCCAAAAGATGCACATTATTTGTAACTTTGCATCCACAGTAAATTCAATGAGTCCTGGACTCAGGATGCAGAGGTAAAAAAATCACTGATCTTCCATTTCATGCCGATGATCGATTATGATTAAGTTTAATCGATTATCAGAATCGAAGGTTCCAACTAGTGATAATTCGATTATTCCCGATCATCGGTACAACACTAACACTAGGATAAATATACTTAGTACTAGGCTATTTAATGTAAATTCAATTGTTAGCTGGGAATCCAGCCTGGTTCTCCTGGATGGTAGGTGAGTCAGTGAACTGTGTTGCTAAAGGAATACCCAACAGCAAGGCTGTTGGTAGTCATGGAGTAACTATATAGCCACCTATATTCACCATATATTTTCCTGCTAGAAAACAGCAAGGCTGTTGGATGTGACTATATGGCTACTGTCTGGCCCACTGATGAAATAATTATTTTTAAATATACTAAAGCTCAAATGATTGTTCTTAAAGTTGGTATCTAAAGTGCATTTACACCGAAGCACTGAGGAGGACTCATTTTGTCATCTGACAGAAATGTTTTTTAATAGATGAAACAATTGAAAGTTAATGAAAGTGGCCCTAGTTAGCCTCAGAGTCTAGAGTACAGAAGTTCCGCTATCCTAGACAACTTTATGAGGCAGAGCTAGAATTTATATGGATTTTATACATTAAAAACATGTGAATATTCATTATCATTTGAACAAAGACATATTTACCATTTTGACTTTACCTATTATCATTGCACACACCAGTTTGGATATTGACAATAAGCTAACTGTACGTTTACTTAATATATGAAAAATGTAGTTGTGGTCTTCAAAGTGTGGCATACTGAATTCAGTTAAATGTCTTAGGTTACATGAGCGTTTTGAGTATTACCACTTATTTCAGTATTTTTAGAATAAAAACCTACATACTTGTTAGTAAATCTGTCTCTTTAGTATTTTGAAAGTTCTAATGTTTTCAGTATTTCCTAAACTTAAAACTTTCAACTTCTAACTATGGATATGTGCATTAACTGCATTAATTGTTTCTTGTTTTTATTTGTTTGTAATTATACCCCCGCTTCAAAGAAGAGGGGGGTATACTGTTTTACCCTTGTCTGTGCGTCCGTCCGTTACAAAATTTCCGTCGCACTTTTCTCAGCAACTATAACATGCAGCAGCCTAATACTTGGCATATTGCTTCATCCCATAGTCCCATGTGGTGTAAAGCGATTTCATTCTTTTTATTGTAGAAGTCAGATGATTCGTATCTAGCACAGTTTTACTTTGCTGATGAAGAACTTAATCTGGTAGCTGCTGAGTTAGATAGTTTTGATGGTAGAAAGGATCCAGAACGATGTACAATGCTTGTGAATCAATTACGTGTATGCCAGGATAAAGTGTTAACTATAATACAGAAGATTATGGATGATGTCATCATTGATCAGAGATCTAATAGAGATTTTCGTGTAAAATTTCCTGATGATGTCCTTCAAGACAGCTTATCTGGACAACTGTGGTTTGGTGCTGAGGTACGTTTGTGGAAATTTTATAAGAAAAATACTTTCAGGGCTAGACATTAATGGTTGTCCTTTTTGCCCCTGATACCTATATTTGGGATTCGGGCAACTTGTTACTGCTAGTAAACATTTGTTTAGGCAAGAAAAATGTATAGCTGGTTGTCCAACCAGGCAACCTACTCATTGTCTTATTCACTGTGTGCCAATAGTACAGTGTACTTATTCTATGTTATATAGGGCAGGGGGCTAGCTGGATCACTGTTCAGCTGACAGTCTTACAGCTCTATATGTGATTTTCATAGTACAATCTAGTTTCATGTTTTTGAAGGGAGACAGTTATCAGAATTTACCCTGGAATTTTAAGTACTATGTACATAAATTGAAGAAAAATTACTTTTTTTGTGAAATTATGAAATTTATGGAAACAAAGATTTTATCTCATGTACTTGTTTATCTTTTATACAGTGTTTAGCTGCTGGTTCCAGTATATTAAATAGAGAAGGTGAAAGTGCAAGTATGAGACCTCTTGCTAGAGCTTTAACCAAGAATTTAGATAGTCTGAGAGGTATTTTAAGAGAACAATGTCTACGCACTTGTACAGAGTATACCGATAGGGTAAGTTAATGAAATCATTATTTCATTTACTTAGTAGTACCATCCCATTAAATTTATTTATCATTTGCATCATTAAAGTTTACAGGACTGGTAATGAAGTTCAGGTTTTTTGTACCTTAGCCAGAAAGGGATCGTTCTTTTCCTTTATAAAAGCTGAACAGCATTGTAATCATGAAATTCAGGTATTTAAGGATTTTGATACTCTTGAACTTTTGCCCATAGATTTGTATTATTGACTTTGAAAGTTTTAATGAAACATTTTTGGGATTTTCATAAATTTGATAACTGTTAGTTCTTAGGCCTTTAGTAGAGTGCAGTTGGGGAAAATATGAGCTATTTAGGTTCAGTGGATATGTATAATTGCCAATCCACAATCTGCTATCTTTATGTATGGTAATAATTATACCCCCGCTTCGAAGAAGAGGGGGGTATACTGTTTTACCCTTGTCCGTGCGTCCGTCCATCCGTCTGTCTGTCTGGCCGTCCGTTACAAAATTTCCGTTGCAGTTTTCTCAGCAACTATATCATGCAGCAGCCTTATACTTTGCATATTGCTTCATCCCCTAGTCCCATATGGTGTAAAGCGATTTCATGCTCCTTGCTCATCTACTTCCTGTTTGTTGCATATTTTTAGATTTTGGCGGGGGTATCACTAGTGAGCATTAGCTCACAGATTTTTGATCTTTTGTTAGGACATATGAATGTTGAGTTTTTTTATGAGCTCTATTTTGATTATTTCATTTTTCTGTACAATTTTTCAGATTAAAGAAGCCCTTGTGATATTTGATAAATTGTTTGCTGAATTTGAGTTAAGGTAATTTTTTATATTTATAATTTCACTTAAACATTAAAGTGACAGTCATATCCTTAAATAGTCTCAAACACTAGCCTAATGTATTTTGTGATATTGTGTAGAACAAAATTATCAACTAGTCTGACTGTATGAATGTGGTGCTTGAACAGCTGACACATTATTATTTGTTGTATGCAATAAATGTCAGAGTCAATGGAAATAGCAAATCCTTAGCAATGCATGCATGTAAACTGCTGTGAAGTGGATTAATTTATTATGGAGAAACTGGGCACTAATCAAATTTGGATAAAAAATAACATTTTCAGAGTAATATACCATTTATGCATACATATTGAGTGTTTCCTGCTAGACTGTAGTAAGTTCATTGTATAAAAGAGCGAGTTACTACAGTCTTGCAGGCTACTCTCGGATCAATTATTATATATTATATATAGTGTTATAATATACTCTGAAGTGAGTCACCACCTACGGTCTTTCTCACATATTTTCGTCCATTTTCACCAAAGATCCTTTGACCAAAACAATGAGGTGAAATAGTGTGTTACTTATAAAACCAAGTATTCAATATCTGTACACATAGTAATGTACATGCTATATTGTCTATTCTAGCTATGTTAGTGCAATGGTACCTGTTAAAACAATGAAAGAATATGATTTACTTCAAGAAGTCACAGTTTTATTTTCTGAAACTGTTCAGAGGTAAAGATTATTTCTTTTTATAACTTTATAATCGATGTATCAACATGCCGAGTACTCATGTACGCAACATTTTATGGTGCAGAAATAAATCCTAATATAGCATAGAATATTTTGGAATTTGAATGGATTAATGTTGCATAAATCTTTAATAAACTAGAATAATAAAGATTTTTAAACACAACACAGTAGGACTGGAAGATAATAATTATCTCTGCATTGATAAAGCCCAAAAGCTAAAGCAATTCATTCTTGTCAGCCAACTATCACCATTTGTCTTGTCTCTTCGGTGTATCAAAGCCCCATAATCAAATGTATCTCTGTCTATGCCTATGAACTGCAAAGAAAATTTTTTTTCTAACACCTTCAATAAAAAGGAACATTTTAATTAATGCAGTTATTGCTTACATATGTTTATGTTATTTTTAGCATTTCAAAAATTAATGTTAATTGAAAAGAAAGTAGAATTAGGTTGTCAATACTTACAACAACATTTTTGGTCTTAGTATGTTTAAGATAAAGAGCACGCTCCGCTAGGCGCTCGCTAGCTAGTGCTTTTTAAAAGCGATTTTATAGCATAAGAGGTCTACGGAACGGTTTGCTTCAAGCTAGCAAATTCAAGAGGTGACTTTCTCAAACAAAAAGATCAGAATTGTAATAAATGAAAAACATACAAATCAATTATCACCATGATTATTCTATTTAACCACTGTGACAAAACATATGCATAAAATGAAATATGTATCAGTATTCTTGAAAAAGAAACACATTCCCACACGGAGCAGCCATTTTGAAAAAGGCAGAAACATCCCGAATGATACAGCTAGCAAGAAAAAAACTAGCTATGTATCGCTAGCAGCAGCTAACTATTCAATTTGCTCGATAGTAGCAAACCGTTCCATAGGAAATCGCTATATAGCGCTAGCTTGCGATTGCCTTGCAAAACATGCCCAAAGCCATGTGATAAAAGAACAACTTTCTCTAAAGTAAATATTTACGCTCTAAACAATTTTGGATCATAAAAAATAGTCAATGTTAACAAAACTTGGATATAGTGTTTTTTATAAAAGAACCCCCATTTATAAGAAGTGGAAACTGCCAAACCTAAACTAAGAAAGCAAAATTGTTAGAAATGTTAAAAATGTATTTAATGCAAGTTATATTTTGAATACTTCATGGTTGTAAGGCTGTTTTCATGTCTGTTATAAATAAATATACACTGCCCTCCAAAAGTGTCTTCACAGTGTAATGAATTAAATTACTAAAATTTCTACGTTCAAATTTGAAGAATTATTATATTATTGTTCATTTTATTCATTATTTATGCTATGGAAATGGTATTTCTTTTGGTACATTTTATTTTTGAGGTGCAGCTTAAGTTATCTATCAGCCACCGAAACTGTGTCAATGTATCTATCTAAACCAATATCAAGTTTGGGATATTTTTGTTTGTTCATATCCATAAGACAAGTGTACTGATTAGAAATAGCAAAATTGAAATTCATTCAACAATAAACCGCTTTGACAATTTATTTTGAAATTCTATTTAGAGCAATATAAATTGTGAATGTGTGAAGGAACTTTTGGAGGGCAGTGTATCTTCATATAATTGCTTTAACGTGTAAAAATGTGTTTTATTTACAGAGCCTTGAAGGAATCTCTATTAACACAAGATATGATAGATTATTGTGATCCTGCTTTAATGTTTACCATTCCAAGATTAGCTATTGTCTGGTGAGTTCATACTTCTTTACACTCTTAGTAAGAATACAACTGTGTTAGGAACCCGGGTCAAAAACACAGTTGGTAGCGCGCCAGGATTTGGAATATCGTGCCCGAGTGAGTGTGAGTTCGAATCCCACCCCAGGAGGTTATACCCTTCTATGAAAATTTGACATTAAAGTCGATTTTCCTCCATTTATTAGACAATATGGAAAAGTTTCCGGCCTTGTGGAAGGGTAGGTGAGTACTGGTTATAGACAAGGGTCCAGGAAAGCTAGGTTAGGTGCGCTGGACGCCGTAAAATGACCTAAATTGTGTTGACACGGTATTGACTCCAATAAATAAAAAATATACAATTGTGTTAGCTTACACGAGACCCTGACTTTTCAACTAGATTCCATTCCAAAATTAGTTGTAGAAGTTAGTGAGTGATGATTCAGTTATATGAAGCTTGAATTTTGAATCTGTAGATCTATCTATTTCTTTTGATTGTAACAAATTGTTAATACAGTTCAAGATATTATCAATTATAAGAAAGACAGTGTTAGTTTTTAAATTAAGGGGATAGGTTGCAGGGCTCATTTAAAAACTAAAGTGGAAAAATAGTGGCAAAAATTCATCATGGCTTTATGAAAATGCCAAAAATGCATACACCCATACAACCTCTTTAAAATAGGAATTCACTGCAGCAAAGGGTAAATGCTAAGACGTGCAGAAAAATTGACCAGGGCTCATTAGAATTAGGGAGATGATAATATGCCTCAGTCCCATAAAATCGTGGCTTATTACGGACCCGTACATACAGACAGTCTTAGGCCTTGGTAAGCCTTGTGTATCAAGGTGACAGTACGCACATGGTACAAAACAACACACCCGTACGGAGATGTAGCTGGAAGATATGCATGTTTAATCCATACTCGGCCACAAATTTGTTCACGATTTGACTCTAAAACTGATACGTGTATCATGGCTCATCTCACGGACCAGGGTAAAATCGTTACAATCCGTACGGGTACGCAAGAGTTTGTATGGGTCCTTGCGGAGCTTGATCTCACGGCCCTGTACGGTGCCCTTATGGCTATTTTTATGTTTATGGGACTGAAGCTTTACAAAGAAAGTTTTCTTCAAAGGAAGGAGCTAAAAAGGACAGACAGAAGGGAAAAAAGGACAGAATGCAACACCTTTCTATTATGTTTTATAAATCACTATGTTAATAATAATATTTTGTTATTTCAGTGGTTTATTAATCTATCCAGAAGGTCCATTAAATCCTGATAAAGAGCCAACATCAATGTCAGAAATGTTTAGACCTTTTCAAACTTTATTACATAAAATCAGGTTAGTCTAATATTTTCTACTTATATCATGTACTTTGTATATTGCTATATATTCTATCATAGCTTTGTTCATTTTTTATTAATTCTGAGGAAATAAGTCTTAACCTGGTTAGCTTGGTCAGTGATTGTCATTCCATGGTTGTGGGTTTGATATTCTGATCTAGGACAACTTTGGTCATAAAATGCTTTCAGGAACCATTCACCATCCTTCCAGCATGTCAAGTTGAGTGTTAGCCTCTAACGAAGATACTGTTCTTAAAACGTGTTAAAACCTTGGGTCTAGAGATCTAAGTATCTACAGGGACTGATGTGACCTCTAAATTAAATGTATAGCTAGCTTTAGAACATTGTTTCAGTACTTCACTGGTTCATGGCTCAGTGGGCCATGCACTAGACTTTGGATTTATTGCCCCAAAAAGGGTTGCTGGTTTGAATTAGTCTGATTATACCCTTCCAAGAAAGTTCGACCATAAAGTTGGTTTTCTTCCATTAATCAGGTATATGGAGAAGTTGTCAGCCTTGTTGACAGTTAGGTGAATACTGGTTGTAGGCAAGGGTCCTGGAAATTTAGGTTAAGTGCGCTAACTGTAGAAAAAATTACCATAATTTGTGTTTAAACTGCCCCCAACACCCCCTACATAAACAATTCTGCTTAAAAAAAATGTATCAGTGTAATTTATTAATTATTTTCAGGGAGTTATTGTACACATTAAGTTCAGTAGAACTGTCACAGTTAGAGAAATCTTTATGTAGCTGTGAGGAACCTGAAGTGACTGTCTCAACCTCTGTAGGCAGTCAAGTAGATAATACACTACAAGTAGATCAAGGATTTCATGAAGTAGTCCCTCCATCGGACTCTAATATATTAGTACATTCACCTATGTCTGGTAGCCCTGTGACGCCAGTAAATCTAGATCCGATGGAAAATCCTTTTAATCAGATATCCCCTACATCGACTATAGTTGAAGATTTGAGTCACTCGGATAACGAGGCGAGTTTCATGAATTTGAATAAATCGGAGAGTCAAGACTCTGGACTACAAAGTGAGATAGTGAGTACATCAGATACGGTATTATCTGATTGTCCACCTATTGTTTCTCATGATACTGAAGGTGCTTCTGGAATCACAAAGTCTGTAAATGAACAAACAACTAATGATGATGGCCTTAAAACCAAAGAGAGTGAACTTAATGATAAACAGAGTAGTGTTGGGGAAGATACTCCACTATGTGATACTAGTAATAATGTGAATGATAATCAAAATAATATGTGTGAAAATTCTGAACACGTTAGTGAAACTTCTGAACATGTGTGTGGAACTTCTGATATAGTGAAAACTAAGGATAAAGATGATAATGATAATTGTGATATTAAACAATTATGTGTAGATATTTTAGATGAGATTATGATTAATGCTGTACATTATAGTGAATCTACAAGTGATCTGAACGATGGTGATGAAACAACGGATAATGTAGATAATGATATAGCTCAACAAACTACATTAACCGATTCGAATAATCACACCGGTGTATCACGACAATATAGTTGGCAGTATAACGTACAGTTTGCTTTGCCCCAACTATCACTTAGCGATGCTGATGTCACTGAACGTAGATCGTCCGGATCGTTCTCTAGTGATAGTACCATATCAGAATGCACTGGAATAACAGCTGATAGTGTATCGGAATTTGTGATAGAAAGTCTTGCTAACATGAACGTATCTCCTCAACATGTAGAAAATAAAGACTCTCAGTCTGTTAAGAAAGCTAAGGATGAGGTAACAGTGAGCTGCCATTGTCCTTCTACCAACCAACAACCCTCCACATCTGAATCTACTCAACAGTTGCCTTATAACTCAAAATTATCATCAGGTAGATCTAAATCAAGAGACAATCATAGTGACTCCAAGTCCAATTCTACCACGAAAACTGGTAAAGTACATTCGGCACACTTGGATAAACCCTCTGGTAGTAATTGTCGTAAGACTAAGGTTGATAAACGTAATTGTGTTGAGAATATCACTTGTGATGTGGGCTCATCTAGTGCTAGAGACAGTGACACTAACACTGGTAGTAAATCTCATATAGAAGAATCATCAAGTTGTTCATCAAGTAGTCAAAGTTGTAGCAGTACTGACTGTGATTGTGACACACAATGGTAAGTTACCATGGTATTTTTTGGTATTTGGGGAAGGGGCACGGTGCCTTTCTTTATATAGAACATTTGGGGAAATTTTATTGCAATTTCATAGATACAGGAACAAAAAATCCATGGTAAACTCCTAAATTTTGGGAAAACTGCTTGATTTTAAAGAACTTTCAGAAAGGGAAGAGGCCTATAAACGGCCCCTGTTATATAAGGAAAAAAGTCTGGTTACTGTAAGCATCTTTAGCTTCTTTGTTTATGGTGTCCCTTTAATAAAACAAAATTTTAAAAAAAAATCTCCCTCTTTGTTTTTTGGTTGTGTGGAAGGTCTGTGTTTATTGACTGTTACTGTTCCTGATATATTTGCTTTAAAACGTTTTGTAGACCGTGTGTCCTAAGCAATATCTAAAATGTCTTGTCTAAACCATGTGATCCAAAGTTTCCAAACTTTGTATTTTTGGCATTATACTTTTACCTACAGTATAAGATACCAGTCCTTGCTGATAAAAATTGCAGAGATCTGACAGAGTTTACTAAAAAGTTGGACCCAGTGCCTGATAAGCTTTCATTATATATTACCACACGATGTAAATAAAAATAAAAATTTGAAAAACCTGTTGAATGATTGCATACTCTTAATCTTATTTGAATTTAGAGAAAAATTGTGATTTCCAAGATTGTATCCGATAAAAAGATCTGTTTTGCAAATCATGAGTTTTTTTGCGTTTTTTTGTTGTCCAAAATGCTTAAATTGTAAAGAAAAAGTTCCCTATATCAGTAAAGTATATTAAGACATTTCACCTAGACCATTGTTTTGCTGTAGGCCCAAAACCTAGCATGTTGTTTTCTTTCTAATAAAACAAACTATATTTTGTAATACACATGTATTTTTTTACCTATAGTGTATGTTTGGAGAGTGAGACAAGCTCATGTACTTCTGACAACAATGATGATGAAGAAATAGCTCTTGCCATATATGCAGCTGAAATAGCTTCACGAAATGAAGCACGCTCAAGATTTAGAAATAGTGATGATCTTATACATCGTTTGTTTGTATGTATTGCTGGTAAGTAAATTTACATAAAGCTTATAAATGACAGAACTTAGTTAATTTGTTGATTTAGATATATTAGATTATACAATGAAGTTAGTTCTGCTATAATGACCACATTGGTTATTGCAAAATCATGCAGGTTTTGATGATTTTTAATATTTATAAATAATTTTAAATCAATTGTTCCTTTTTGAGTAGTTTAATTCATGCCAATTTATTTTAGCTGTATTGTAAAACAGGTTCTTACAACTTAGATGGATCACTTTTGTGCCTCTTCCTGGTTCCCCAGTACTGAGCTGGTAGGTTAAAGTTTCTTGTCCTAGAAAACAACAAGGTTGTTTTATGATAGGAATTGAACCAACATGAAGCTGACAATCCAATGATTACCAGTCCAACATTGTAACCACTCAGCCATGCCCATTCTTTACTCTGGATTCAAAATACCTTACTTAGTATACTGCTCCTCTTGACAGGGTAAGAAATAAAGTTACTCACATTTATCTGTATTATAAAGTTACTCAGATTTATCTGTATTATATTGTAGGTGTTGCTGATCAGCTACAGACAAATTATGCAAGTGATTTACGACATATCTTAAAATGTGTTTTTGAAATGAACTCATTTATGTCAGACGATGATGATGATATTGTTGTTGCTAATGTTAAACCTGCTGATGGTGATAGTGATAGCATGTCTAATAATGATGAAGATAATATATCAAATATATCAGGTGTTGGCACATCTCAAGCTACTAATGATTCATCATCGTCAGGTAGTCATGGAACTACTTTATCTCAAGGAACCAATGAACATTCATCATCATTAAATAACTCTACAACAAGTAGAAGAATATTTGATGGTAATTATTTATATTTTATTATACATTTTTTGTTTGTTATGGTAACATATTTCTAAACTTAAGGTTGCACATTTAGATACTTAGGCTCTTCATTTATTGTACTTCTGTACTACCTATTCATAAAAATGCATTTTGGTATTTATGTTCAGGGATTATCAGAGAGATAAAGAGTATTTAAATCATTAAGTTGAATAAAATTTAACAATATTATGATTATTCTAAAACACCGAAAAGCGGTACCAGACATCAAATTGATCATGTTTTCAAAATAACTATCTTTGCAAAGGGAAAAGCTGAACAGGTCAGGGAGGAGAGATAAAGAGCAGGGTCCTGCATTGTCTTTTACAATGTAGGTGCATTAGGCATCTGTCCCTGTTAATTTAAGACACATTTACTGGCCAGTAACAAATAAGAAATCACCGGTATCAAATCAGTGCCCCTCACATTCAACTAATTATCTATCAAATTGTTGTAGCCCTACTGTGCTGTACAATGTTATTCACTCATAAAAAATACTATATTTTCTGTATTTTAAGAACCTCCAGAATGGGTTCCAGATAAAGAAGTAGAGAGATGTACAGCATGTAAAACACCTTTTACATTTGTTAGAAGAAGACACCATTGTAGAAATTGTGGGAAGGTTTGTTACACATATTTTGTCATTAAATGATTGAACTATGCTTATAATGTGTGTCATGTGGAATGCTTCGGCCATTCACTAAGAATAGCCTCGGAAATATATAGACACCCTGTTGAAACTATGTCTTTGTCAAATGATCAAACAAATGCTTTACACTGTGTCCTAGTAAACAAATCCATAAAACGTTAAGGCGATGATAAACATCTTATTTTTGTGGATAAATTTAAAAAACATGATTCAGTGATATTCCTAAATTGTTACATATATAACAGAAAAATGTTTTTTATGTTCAAAGCATTGTAAGTTCACGACAAGAACTATGTTGCATAAGCTGATGCATGCTCCCCATGTGTTTTACCTCGCATTAATGTGCTGTCCATCACAAGTGTCTACTAGTAGGGCATGAGGCAAAAAACAACAGAAATCAGATTGATTGAAAATGGGTATTTTATTTTAAATGCCATAACACAAAATATACAAGCCGAAATGGCATATCTGGACAGCAAGACCGCCAAAGGTGAAAACCCCTGCCAGATAGATCCATATATGGCAAAAACCCAATATTCTTGGTGGACCCTCGCCAATCCTTCAGAAGTTATTAATTCAATGAATGGTCAATGTGTTACAAATCATGGTGTGTTGGTCTGTATCTACAAATTATTGTATATGTACTTCACAAAACAATGCAGCAATTGCAAGCTTTCCATCAAATTCCAACACAGTGCCCCTGTTTTCATTGATCCTGCTGCCATTGGACCAATTAAAAGAAGCATTGTAAAATTTTATTCAACATCCAGTGGCACATAAATTTATCCTGCTGATTCAATCTAGTACAGATTTACTGTAGTTCTTTAATTAGAAGAGTTAATGAAAGAGCCATTGACAGTTGAATATGATTTAAAGCTACAGTCCCATAAACATAAAAATAGTGGTGAGGGCACCGTACGGCGCCATGCGAGCAAGCTTCGCAAGGACCCGTACGGACTGTTACATTTTACCAGGGTCCTTGAGATGAGCCAAGGATACACATACTAGTTTCAAAATAAAATCGTGAATAAAATTGTGGCTGAGTGTGGATTAAACTTGCATATCTTCCAGCTACGGCTATGAAGGGTGTGTTGTTTTGTGTCATGTGCCTACTGTCACCTTAATACACAAGGCTTCCCTCAGCCTTTGGCTGTCTGCACATACGGGTCCACAACTAGTCACGATTTTATGGGACTGAGGCATAACACTATAGAAGCCTATAAAGCTAACCATATTTCACTTGTTTATTTCAGATATTTTGTGGAAAGTGTTCTTCTACCACAGTGCCTCTTCCACAGTATGGTCACCAGAGACCAGTACGAGTCTGTCATCGATGTTTCTTATATCAAGTCTCACATTTCACTGTATCTGGAGATTTCTGATTATTTTTAGTTTTGGTCAGAAATATATGTACTCTCTTTGAAATGGTTGTCATTAGTAACCTTTTGTTGTTAGCTATACAAACCTTTATTTAAAGATGCAATATAATACATTGGAATTAATTATAAGTAAAACGGCCTATAAATGATTGAGTGATTATTCTGGAGTAGAGAAAGGGCAGGGTGACAAGCAGGGCAAGACATTAAAGGTCATCCTAATGCCCCTGATGGCCAGGGCAGCATATTATCAATAATTTAGCTATACAATATAGAAGGATTGAAATCGATCGTAAGACACTTGATAATTTGAGCCCCAGTATTTTGCTTCAGTCAACCTGTTATTGCTATTAAACATGGTTTGGGCAAGTTCAAAATACAGCTGGCTGTCCATTCAGGCAACCTTATTACAAATTCATTTCAAACGTGGCTGGCAAGAGCTATGGACTAGGTGCATGAAAGGGTTGATGTTTCACGTGATGATTTCTGCAAAGGGATTAGGTATCGCACCCTGCTGTTCTGCCTTAGAGTAATCACTTAATATACATTCTGGAACAAAATGATTAACTTACATATTTACTTACATCGAGTAATATACTGGTTATGCAGACTTTGTAAATGGAACAATAGATAATGTAGTCTTCAAAGGACTGAAACATCTTGCTGCAAAACTATTCAGCTAAATCACATGCTTGTTTTTAGGGCTCTTGAGCATACCATGTCTGTTTTTAGTTGTCTACTGGCTAGGATTAAATTTTTTAAGTCAGCATTGCAATACGACTAGCAATACTTGTAAGCAAGTGTTTTAACCTCTAAATGATAAAGAAATTTGCGGACAAAATTTAATGATGTAGTCGAAAGTATAAAATTTAAAATGTATTTTTATTTTTATTGTTATAACAATACATTTACCCACAAATGTAAGCATGTGCTCTTTTGTTAACACCTTGTTTGTGGGACAAAAAGTAACTGTAAACCTTTGCTAATAGGTAATTATTTGCTACTAGCCATGATTGCTTTTTAAACAAAACAAAACCAATTTCATTATAATAACATAATTGTTTAAAATTGAATGTAGGTTATTGACAGAATCACCAAGTTATTTGTAGATTTGTTATATTAAACAATGTGACCAGAGAATTTGTCATTCCATATTAATATGAGTTCTTTGTAACAGTCTAATTTCCTTCCAAACTGTATAACAATTCAAATTATATACATGTTACTACAGTTTATAAGCCATTTATCATTGTCATATGTAATAGTATGCCATATTGATAGGTCTATTAACATAGGTGAACATTTTCAAGATTGGTCATGATGTTCAAGTTTTTAAAGGATTTAGAAAGGAGTTTCTTCTTATGTAAATACTGCTGATATCACGAAATTAGGAAATTTCAAATGATTTTGAATGTTCTCACTTATTGATTGATATTGATTCAATGATAACTGAATCTGCTTATGTTCTAAATACTGAAAAGATTGTTTTACACTTTTCTATATGAATGAAATGTAGTTTTTCTGAAATAGTTAGTTGGGCGTTGTGCATTTATTTGGTTAGTGTGTTAAATTTTTATGTGATTATTTTTCTCATTTCCTGTGATACTTAAATAAGTGTATTAATAATGTGTTGAATGACAGTGATGATTTAGGTTACGTTTAATGTTATGTTTTTGTCTGTTTTTTCTTAACTGTCAAAGTTTGAAATTTTTATAGTGACCAAATGTATTCTTTTATATAAACACTGAGATGGTGTTGATGTGGTCGGCTGGCATTTAACTGCTAAGCTATTTTTCTGTTCTACCAGATTTGAAAACACTAATGGAATCTCACAAGTGTTGGACTACAAACATTTAACAACTGAAAGTCACTGTGACAGGGTCTATATTTTGACAGTTAAGAAAAAATAACAATGCATTAATGATTAGTTTTATTGTGATGTTTGTTAAAATAATATTAACTCCTTTCAGTTGGTATAAAGTTGTCTAGACTTCATACCTTGTTGTTAATTGTCACATTGATTGCCTTCTTATTATTTGTACTATATGATGAGTCTATATCATAGATGTTTATATAAACAGAATATCTTTTTTGTTTTGTAACATTGTCAGAAACCTACTGTACTCATATGTTATAAATATTATCATAGACCATTGATACTTTAGGTTACCGAGGATGGTTTTGTTATTGATTCTTTATTATGTAATACTATTGTACATTTTTTCTCAACTGTCAAAACATGAATAATTTCACGGTGAATGCATTTGTTAAAATTATCACAATGGTACATTCATGAGTTTCAGAAAGTGTGTATTATAATCAAGTAAAGCTGCTTATGCAGTATGATATGTTTTATTCATGATGTTTTTAATAACAATTTGGCCGCCAGTACAAAAACAATGCATTCAGTCACCGTGAAATTATTCAGGCTTTGATAGTTGAGAAAAAACTGACTATACATACATGTACTGATATGTTAGCTGTGTTAGTCTTGATATAGGAGCTTAAGTATCTGTTTTTATAATTTTGTCACATGTTAACTTCTTGTACACTTCTATGATGAAACTTCTGATTAATGTTGCTGATATGGTCCTTTATCAGATTTATTAAAAGAATTAAATTTCACTGTGGACTATCAGAAAAGAATCATCTTGTCTCAGAAGTTTTGTGCTACAATAGAGCTACTATGTAGCATTTTATGTAGATCACTTTTAAGTTTGCTAACATTATGATCCCATCAAAGGGGCCACCAGTTTTATATTTTTGGATATTTCATTTTTAGTGATTTGGGTATTAAAAAGTTAATGTTGGGTTTCAGCCTACATGCATATACAATGTACATATTTAGCTGACTTTTCCATTTCCTACAATAACCTCTTACCATTAATGTCACTTACAAGTAGGTGATTCTCACAGTGTTTCTGTTTGAACTTTGTTGGAGTGGAATATCTTAGGTAAATTTCTAGTTCAAGCAAATTACTAATATACTGGGTGGGATTCAAAATTGGGACATACGTTAGCTAACATGCTCCACTGGACCACTGCTCTTAGTTGAGCTATCTAGGGCCGTCACTGTTATTCTATGATTTGTTATGATACTTTTTTATTTGCCTATTTGTTATATAATTATGTATAATAGACAATCCCAGAAATGAAAATTAGACCGCCGCCATTTTGTGGTCACGTGATCCGTCCGCCATTAAGGTACTGAAGATTCCTTCTGCAGCTATAATAGATAAGGTCTTTTGCACAGTATTTTTTCCATTTTTACGGCATAAATTGAAATATAAAAACTGAAATGGTGAAAAAAACTTTTGTATCATAAAGACTTAATGTTACGGGTGTGAGCAAAAAAAATGTTCAAATATCACAAGAGGTTTAAGAGTTAATTTCTATTATCGAAAAATGGCCATTTTTGTGTGTAATGCGTAAGAATCAGTTTAAACTTATTTTTCAAAATGCTGTTTTTGGGAGCAAGTAAACTTGAATTAAAATCTTATATCAACATTTTATAGAAAATTTCATGTTTTAAAACATTGCTTATAACAATTTTGCAGTTAAAAGTGTTTTTTTTTAATTTAAAGAAAATGAAAATGGTGCTAGTGTAACTGTCTTAATAATTTTAGAAAAAATCTTGTATTTGTTATTTCCATAATTTTCAAAAAAAATAAGTGAGTCGAAAAGTGTCTTGTCCGTCCCTCGCCTCCAAAAATAGCTATTAATTCGGAAAATATAAAACCTAGGCATATTGATCAATGAATTTATGTGACAATATAGTAAATTAACCAAAACATAAAAAATAAATTATTTAAATGAAAAATAGCAAAAAAGAAGTTTTGTAACGTTCGACCTCCTGCTTAAAATTGCTATTTTCCAAACTAATCTAAATATTCGACAGAACATGATGTATTTCAGTGAAATAACATCAGATAAACAAAAAAACTTACTTAACTACATTTTTAAAGGAGTTAAATATTAGCTGAAACAAAAAACATATCCATGATGTTTGTCTTAAATAGCTAATTTGATAAATAGCTAAATGTCGCTCAAAATGCTATGTATTCATTTTATACTTAATAAAAACCGGAACATCAACAAAAATCATTTTTTTTATGAAATCATAATTTAAAATTGAGAAGCTATTTTAAGCTGTCTGTGGCCGTAAAATCACCATCTTTTATAGGATATAAGATTAAGAAATTCAGCCAGATATCTCTTCTTACAATCCTTCGCAAGGTGAAGTTGACAATTGCACATAGTATGTTAAGCATTTTGAAATTAATTCTGATTGTTTTCTTCAGACTAATCTGTATATTATTATAAATTCTATTTCAACAATAACTATGTCTAATTCAATTAAAGACAAATCCTTCAAAAACAAAAATCGCCAAACTTTTGTTATTTAAAGTGTCATCTACATGTATTTTCATTTTAATAAGACACCTAGCTGATGTATTTAGGATCAGACGGAACATATTGTCATACAAATATTCAGTTTTTAATGTATATGAAAACAGGTCACAAACAAGTCCTACATCACTAATTTTGCAGACAATTTTTGTTCAATTAGTACTTATACATTATTGGACATAATTAATTACAATGTATATGGTGTCATATTCTGTGATGGTCCATTATGTAATATTATGTAATAAGTTAATCCACTGTCTGTCGGATCTGTATGATCTTATCTGTTAAATACATCAGTATAACACTAGGAGTCCAATCAAGGGACACTTAGTGATAATTATCAACAAAATATGTTTACGTCTGCATTTCATATCGATTTTTCTTCAGTACCTTAATGGCGGATTTGAAGAGTAATCAGGGGAGATAACTTTGTCGGAATAAATTTCTGGGATTGTCTATATGGTTTATGTATATCATTCTGTAAATGTTGATTGATTTGCTTCAAAAGCTGCTTATATTATAACCCACCTGATTATTTCTATGACATACTACCAATATATAGTCTTTCTAACATGGGGTGGTTCTACTTGATTATACCCCCGCTTCGAAGAAGAGGGGGGTATACTGTTTTACCCTTGTCCGTCCGTTACAAAATTTCCGTCGCAGTTTTCTCAGCAACTATATCATGCAGCAGCCTAATACTAGCATATTGCTTCATCCCATAGTCCCATGTGGTGATAAGCGATTTCATGCTCCTTGCTCATCTACTTCCTGTTTGTCGCATATTTTTAGATTTTGGCGGGGGTATCACTAGTGAGCATTAGCTCACAGATTTACTTGTTTATTGCAATATTAACCTGAATTTAATGTGCATGTGGCTTTCATTATTTGTTCATTTATTCTTTATTGTATCTGTTGATTGTTTTTATTTGGTATGGGAGACAGCTCTCAATTTTACAAGGTGATTAGATGGTTGTACTAATTTAGAATTCTGAGGTCAATGATTTTGTTATTATAATGATATTTACGTTGCCTTCGTTTGTATGTTTGATACACAATCTAGTGATGGATCTATTATTTCACGGGGTCTCAACGCTGTGATATTGTGGTGGGTAGATTTTGATAGCAATGGGCAAAAGTCACGTGATAAAAAATGATAAAAATCCTTTCAATTTCCACTGCCGACAAATTTATAGTTTTTAATGCAGTCATAGTACAGCCCATTTCCGTTAAAAGTTAAATAGAAAAATCATTTTTGGGGAAATCCATATAAACAATTTTTCTTGCAACAATGCAACACACGAAAAATCAGCGTTTTATATCAACACATTTCCGCAAATCCTTTCGAATCACACGAAAAGGGGTAGGTATAAATCGCGAACCAACCGGACCAGGAGACCAGTTTAGTATACGGATACAGTTTAACAAATATGCGTATCATAATGT
The DNA here is from genome assembly GCA_025267735.1 of Mactra quadrangularis. Lineage (NCBI taxonomy): Eukaryota > Metazoa > Mollusca > Bivalvia > Venerida > Mactridae > Mactra > Mactra quadrangularis. Next base: position 21,145,497 of record CM046298.1, on the reverse strand, counting down.
GTGTATAGTACATATATTATTGATATTTGCCAATATTTTATTTGAAAAGATAAGACACCAATATCGAAATTATATTTTAAGAAATAACTTTGCAGACTTTAACTATTAAAAGAATCGTCGATTGCTTCATCACATACTGTTAGAGCATTTATCATTTGAAAACTAATTTGATATGATTCATATATTTTAATAATATACCTTTTTTTCTTATTAGCCGACTGTATAAATAAAGAAGCGTAATCGTGTAACATTGACTCTTAATTCTTACTCTTACTGAGCTCTATTGGCGATCTTTTCTAACTATGATTAAGTGCAGCGGACCAGTTAATTTTAAGAGCATAAGAGTTACGGACCAGGGTTGAGTTCAGTAACTGCGAACGTTATAGAACGTTCCGCAACGATACATTCGGAAGTCCTCGTCCATTTGCTGCGAATAATCTCGGACATATTTGGACGCTATTTTGAAATGTCCGGCGTTAAAGTAAACAAATGTATGACCGAGGAGTTCCAAATGCATCGTTATGTAACGTACTGAAGCGTTTTGTGTAATTGAACTTGCTTCTGGTTATAGATCGAGCAGATGTAAGATTATTTTTGCAGACTTTTTTTAATTATGAAAAGTTTGGTACTATATTGACGGACTATTGACCAGACGGACCAGGTAATTTTAAGAGAGTTAAAATGACGGACATTTACACCTAGGTAAAAAGCTCGCCAGTTTTTAATTTGTTCGAATGGAGTATGTTTTCTCGAGTCCGAGTGAATTCATTATTAAGAAAAATGATTTCTATTCGAAATAGCTTGCCTTTTGTATTTAAGTGCATCTTTTCGGAATTAAAATACATGTTAAATCTTTTCGTGTATCCGGCAACAAAATTCTTCCGTAACAAGTAAAGGTATGACTACTCTCTAATACACTGGTTTGAAAGATTCACTCGCTGACGCTCTACCTCTGCTTAAATACTATGCGCAAACTGATATTTCTATTTCAAGGCAAAGACACCACATTTAGATTGCATGACTGTCTCGTGATTAAAAAATAAATGCAACAAATGTTCACGCCTGTAAAATCAAAATGTCGAAATTCAAAGATGCTGGACAGTTATGCATTAGTTAGATGATTGCTTACACGGATTGGTAAGAACAGATCCGCAATGTGAGGAGCACTTGACTAAACAGAAGCGATAAGTCATGTAAATAGCTTCTGTTCTGAAGAACTATGTTTTCCCTTCTGCCGATCTTTTTAAGCGTCATGCAAATATGAATTACTGGAAATAAATCCAACTAAAACCAAACATCCTGTCGGCATAAAGATGGTGTCTAGATCCAGACCATTCGCGTACTCCAAATTTGTCAAGATTCTCAATCTAACTAGTATCGAGAATCTTACTAGGCTTTTGGAACGAGATTGTTACATTTAAACAGAAAAACGTTTTATGACAAGTTACCTTTTAATTACTGAAAAACCTTAACATGACAATTCAATATAATGCTCTTTTGAGTTACCTTTAGATTATACTTAATCATTCTTTTTTGTTTGCCGTGACAATCCCTTTGCTGCATTTAGCAGCAATTTTTTACTTGTTGTGTAATGTGATGGGGGTCTGTAATATATATATAAGTTGATTATACCCTCTGTTTATGTCTGTACGTAGCGGAGGTATAATATGATACTTGTACTACCTTGCCCTCAAACTAGCTTGATAGCAATGTGGCAGAGTGTCCTCTATTATTCCTCTGCTATTTTTACTGTCTGTATCTTACTTAATTTGAGATGTTATCATCTAAGTAAGTACAGGTATAATACAACACATTGCATAAGTTTTTACTTTGTTTAAAATGTATAAAGCTATAAATGACAAATTTTACCATTCTGAAGTTTAACCCTTACAATGCCAAAGCCAAAATTAATATAAAAAGCATTTGTCACCAGCAAAGAGCCAACACAACTGACCAGGCTCTTTGCTGTTGGCTACTCATTGTCAAATTTTTATCCTGAAATTCCTAAAAATGACAATAGATAAGTCTAAGAATTGAAGACAGGCTAGTTTATTTTGGAAATTCAGCGTTGAAAGAGTTTAAGTGTATAAAACACATAGGCAGATCTAGCAGGGGGATCCAAAATGTACCTGTCCATAAGTTGATTTCTTGACTGTAAGTCTTTTTTTAGTAGCATGAAGCAATTTTTCTCGGTGCTTAACATAGATTTAATGGTTATGCAGTTTTTATTATTGATATGTTGCATTATTCTGCAAAAAGTGTATAATATGGTTGTGGTTCAAAAGTTTTGACACCCCCCCCCCCCCCCGAAAAAGTTTGGGACCCCCCCCTCCTAGAAAAAAAATCCTTGATTCGCCCCTGAAACATTATTGGTTTAACATGATAAGTCACATCCCAATGACTACTGCATGAAGACAGTTTTGTAAATACTTGTCTACATGATTTTACATGCTTGATTGATTATAAAATGCTATTAGTAGAAATCTCCGTTTTATAGAAAAACTACTGCTGCCTGGAAGGTTGTATCCCTATCACTATCTACATGAGTTATGTCCCAATGACTACTGGATAAGACATTTTTGTAAATCATTTAACATGCGTGGTTGATTATAAAATGCTATTAGTAGAAATCTCCGTTTTATAGAAAAACTACTGCTGCCTGGAAGGTTGTATCCCTATCACTATCTACATGAGTTATGTCCCAATGACTACTGGATAAGACATTTTTGTAAATCATTTAACATGCATGGTTGATTATGAAATGCTATCTGTAGAAATCTCTGTTTTATAGAAAAACTACTGCTGCCTGGAAGGTTGTATCCCTATCACTATGTATTTAGTTCTGCATACAGAATCTGTTTATTTGAATATAATTATTATTTTACATGCGAGTTTTTGTGTCTTAAATTCAGGGTACACAGATTGTATAGACTATATCCAGAATTCAAATATTTGGGTTTCCCCTTAATCCATAGTTAGTGCTAATAAGCTATAAAATATAGAAAACTTTGTTTGTACTGGCTGTGCACGGACAGGAAAACCCATAAATTTGAATTCCGGACTACGTCTATCAAATAATGTTTTTTGTTAAGGACTTCAGAAATTGTTTTAATTTTTGTATAAATAATTACTTACCCTTACATCATAATACACATGTATAGATTTATGCTTGTTTAGATGAGATGTTTTCAAAATGATCTAGAGTTAGTGCTTATTTCTGGTTGTTGATCATGTATCATTGTATTTTATCTTTTTCATTACATTAAATCAATCTAAGAAAGTTCAATTAGTCACTAGAAATCACACAATCAATTTGAATGTGTATTAAATTAAGATTCAATATGCAATTATGTTAATGCTAGAAGCAAGTATGAAGCTTCCACTAAATCAATTTATTTACCAGTAACCCCTCACCACTCTGTAAGGCACCAAGCAACTTTTCCATCTTTGGAAGAAAATTGTTATTAGTTATCCAATTTAAATTTCTGAATTTCATGTTAAGGTATAACTTTTCATGGCTGGGAAATAGACTTAAGGCTTGTTAATTTGAAAGCACAAACTCTTCTACTTAGCCCAGGCAGAGGCTATAAAACTGATTATGGATGTTTCTAAATCATTAAGTTTGTTATTGAGCATTGACTATTTTGATGTGATGGCGTACTATGTTATTTTGTCACATGTATCACATTGGTCTACTGTGACCTCAGACATTGATGTCCCACATTGCTTCATTCAAGTATATATCATGTGTAATGTATGCTTAAGTTATGTTTTATTATTAAGAGTTAATTTATGGAGTTGTTTGAACTTTGACATTTCTATATCAGCTTGTCAAATGTTATTGTATTCTCATGTATATATATATATATCTTTGAGAGTGTTTGTTTTACAGGCTGTTCAACACTATTCTACCAAGATAAGATTTTTCTCTGTATTAATGAGGGGCATAACCACATGTGAAAATGTCATTTTCTGAGCTTATGACTTGAAATTAAAGAAATCTTCTTCCAAAATCAATGAATATTCTGTTTCTTTTATGCTTAGTTCTGTGTTTTGTTAGAAATAGTTTACTTACATATATCGCGACATTTTTTCTCCTCAAAGATAATGGCATTTTGATGTTTATTTTCCCCTCAGTAAAAATATAAGATTGTATATTTTTATAGAATACATTGTAATACTATATGTCACTGTAAAGCATAAATGAAGTTTTTATGCCAGGATAAATAGTTCTTTCTCTGCAAAATAATTATCCAATCTTATGTTAAAGTAAAAATAATTAATATTCTCTATATTGACTGTACAACAGTAGGCAGTTACGGTGCTTGTGGTTGGCCTTTAATTATTCCTATGCTCCAAACTTCCCACTGTTGTATAATGGAATCATGCCCAGAAATAATATCTATTATTTCCTTATTGTACAGTTAGATAAGATACTAGGTACATGTATATGCAATCTAAAAGTTGTTTAGTATACATACAGTGCTCACCACAAGTTTGGAGACATTAAAATATATTTTTTTTTAAAGAACTATTATTTTTCATAAATTTAGTTTGGTTGGTGATACAATGAAAACAACTGTCATGAATTTATTGTGTTTATATAATTCAGCCTCTGAAATCCCAAAATGTAATTCTTTTCCATGTCATAGCTTAAAATATAGTCAGCCGGCACGGTTCTGGATAGACAACACTATATACACATATTGGGGATCGCACGGGGCGCATGTGGTTTTAAAGCTAGGTTTGTAGTCTCAAGTAGGAATACAACTATAACAAAAAAATTAATGCAGAAATAAAAACCATTTCAAAATAAATGATTAAATGAATTTTCAATAATGACCGTTCAGTAGGCCTACTAAGTAAAAATGTCTTCCAAACTTTAGGTGAGCAGTCTTTATAAGTGTTAAATAGCCTGTATTCAGATACAATGATAAACTTATGTAAAATCAAGAATACATGATGTATTATTACATGTATATTATTTAGGGTTGTATTCAGCTACGTTATGTTTTATAATGATATAAGTATATCCCAGTTGTTTTCTGATATATGTATTGATATATATGTTAATTTTTGTGTCCTGTTATATAATATATGTATACATTTTTATATGGAAAGAAATATTGTTATAGTATCTCATTGTTTGTTGTCTTTTATTTTGATTGGTTGTCAGAGATGGTATGGTCCAACAATGGTAATCGAAAATTGAACTATCTAATTAAAATGATAACATACTTCAATACTATTGAATTGTTGGTTTCCGGTAGATATTTGTACCACAATACATAATTATGGTACATATTATTCAGGGCTCGAATTCAACAAAACATTGGACTTGCAAAATTTTGTGTGTTGATTTTATTTCATCACGCAAATGAATAGAGTGCATTTTTTTCTCAAAATCTTAACAGAATACATACTTACAATTCATATATGCAATATAAAAACAACATAGTACTATATTTAACTATGATAGGAACAAGGGCGTTATTAAGGGATAGACAAAGAGTATCAAACATGTCATTTAGGTGAATCTTTAATTGATACTGTTGATATATCTGGCCGTTTCTAAGCTGATTTGAGCCTCATTAGTTTAGACAGTAATATTATTGCGTCAATTCAATTCACAAAAATTTGTGAGTTATAATGAAAGTTACTTGCAATTTTCAAAATTCGCTCGCAATCTGCGAGTATGCGAGCTTAAATTTGAGCCCTGATATTATTATGTATGCAGGCACACATTTATAAGGAGCTGTTGTTTGCCAACATTTTTAGCATTCGTAGGCATATAGCATTTAAAAAATAGCTATATGTTTTAGCTTGATATTTACAAGTTTGACAATTATACCATACTAATCACTCTCTAGTCTAATGTAAGCTTATATACTGACAAAGACAGATGACATTACTTACTGAAGAAAACAGGTAGGTGAATTCTATAGAAGATGATATCCATTGCCACAAATATTGTGAATATCAATCACATGTACCAACTTGACATCAGAGGTGCATTCAACAATTCGAGCGCCTTCTTCGCGAATTGTTAGGCTATTGAACGACAGCGTGCGCTCACTATAAAATCCTAACAGGACATTATTGAAAATAGCGGGTGTGGAAACAATTATTTCTGCTGATACATGAAATCTTTCATATTTTATCTTATATGAATCAGTATGAAACAGTTTACTGTACCAAATAAATTCTATTATATGCATTGCGTGGATATGTTGTGTGGAACAAGACCACAAAAGTTTGCGTCCCACTTTTCAAGGATAATTCTTAGTGTGAAAAATTTAATTTTTTCCAGCCGCCATCTTTGATATCTAAGTGAAACACCTCTCGAGCTGAGTCGCGAGCACTCGCGCGTCCGCGTTCAGAACGAGAGAGCTTGATTTGCCTCGAGCTCTCGCATTGTTGAACGCACCAGGTTCTTTGTTTATATGACAATATAGTGACTCTGTTTTTTTTCGACTTATTAAGTTTATATGATTCACAGTGACTAGATACATTCTCTTATATAAATATTAAGGAAAAATAAAACTGGCATTAAATGGCAAAGCTATTGATCTGTACCACCAGAAATTATAACAAGCTTCTGGAAGACAATGATTGTTAGACAACTACCATTTTAACACACAAAATTTTGCAGAAATTATTCATTTTTGGACAGTTTTGAAAAAGAGAGACCCGCCAGTTGAAGAATGTTGTCAGTCACTGATTGAGGTATGTACCTAGTAACTAGTTAACAGCTAAATCCAGAGATTTAGCCTTTCCAGAAATGGTGAGAGGGTTGACTGACCACTGTTACACATTTATAACCTACACAGCATGTTGCTACACCCCGACCAAAGAAAAAAAACAATAAAAGCACACAAGTTTTAAATTTTATCTTATATGACAATACATGTATACAACAGATATACATTTTAACAACAACTTAAACATATCAGTTTTCTCTGATTTGTCCATCTTTCATGTTGATATTAAAGGTACTAGTTCACAGATTTGGTTAAGATTTTTCTATATTTTGAAAATACTATTCAGCGTCAGTAATTGTGTCAAAAAATAATTTTTAATACTTCAAGAAATATAGATTGCTAGAAATATATAATAAATATATAATATATAATAAAAGTCGGAAAAGTGTACTAAAATTGTCAATACCGTAACAAATGGGGAAGATTTTTACAACTGGAAATACTTTCATTTGTAATTGTATGTCCATTTGTACTAAAATTGTCATTATCAAAACACTTATTTCCTATTTCCAAAAATATTTCCATACAATTTTGATTGTTTCAGAAAAGAGTTGATATCTAAAATGAAAACTGTGAATGAGTACCTTTAAGAATACATGTATATAATTCATTTATTACTATCGCCTTATTCCACTTTTCCGAAGCATGTGACTTGTTTTGTAAAAATTGTTTTGGCCTAGTAATAAATTACAAAGCAAGTTAATAATTTTGCCCATTACTATAAATCATAATAAATTGGGCAAGTGTTCGTGAAAATTTAAGGTGATGACATTTAAATTAGGTCTCTCATTTAATTATTTTTTGCAGTTCAGTTTCAAGTTGACTTCCAACTTGAGAAAAAGGAACCATATTAAGAAATAAATAACAGACAATATCACATGATACATATGATAGAAGATAACATCATGAGTTTTGTTGAGGATTTTGTACAAAATTCACAGAATATCCACCACTGTTGGGATCCTGATTTAATTGAAAATTGTTTGTTGATAAACCAAAAGGTCTTAGAACCATATTGCCTAGGTCTTTTAATTTCCCTGAAACAAAAATAAAACACATTAGATTATAACACTGTCATATCTACATGTTGTACCATAAACAACATAACCAAATGTAAAAATAATCTTTTCAAAGAAAAAAAAAATTAGTTCCTTATTTTTAGCAGCTAAATGAACACCGTTCAGAATAATGCCAAGCCTTGTGTGCTAGCATACTGAGAGTAAACGAAATTGGACTGATTATCATCAAGTTTAAAGTTGTCTTAATTAAATACAACCATATTTTAAATGTTGCTTCTTTGTGTTTTATGACATAAAAAATTATGAATATACTGATGATTGCATCGAGCAGAGCACATACACTGAGGACATGAAACTTATGTTTGTTTCTTTTGTGTACTAGAAAATTGTCTCTAGAGTGAATAATATACACACATGATGTGAATTTGCTTCACAGTCCAACTTATATCTTTAAGTATTCAATAAATCATACTTAAAATCCAATATAAAATAATCATAATTATGTTTAATCCATGTAATTGTTTTTTTACACATCAAATATACATTGACCAAAACTAAGATGCTGAATAAAAGTCCCAGTTGTTTTATCTTGGTAATTTTCTGAAATTTGGCCCAATTTACCTCCCAAATAGCAAATATTTTCACTTTTGCTCTAGCAATATCCCTTTTTTTTTTTAATTTTGTACTGTTGAATTCATTCTTTGCATTTTGATTGCACAATGGAGAAGTTTCTGTTGCTATTAATTTTTCTCCTTAAAATGGGCCCTTCACCTTATCTTTAATATGAAAATAAACTCTGCGCTGAAGCCTACATACCCATCATTTCCTCCTTTAATTTTTCATTTCTTTCTTTAATTACATCAGGTAGTCTCTGAAAGTGCAGAAAGAGATAATAATATGTAATACAAGCTCACAGAAGTGGGTAAAACTATTTTGATAAACAAAATATATATATAGGGATCAAAATCATTATAATTAAACAAATATTATTTCATAAATCAAGTTTAAAACAATTTCCCATTAATTATAGAAAAAAGTTTTAGACGTTATATATGTCTAAACAGCAGTCATCACGAATCTCAACAGTTTATTACTGGACTATAGGTCCTGTAAAGATCAAAACCTTACAGGGCTAAAGCAAGTCTTACAGGACTGGAGACATTTTACATATTTTGATAAATTGAAAACTGTGTTGATGAGATCAAACTTTCGCAAGAAAGTCAGTCCTGTAAACCTGCAAATCTAGACATACATTCTAAATTTACAGGATTTGTCTGACAGTACGCCATGTTTTGCAGTCACTGATAAGCCGAGTATAAACTATTTTAGAATTCGGATGGCTGTAAGGTGAGGTGTATATATTTACCATACAAGCTGCCCTAGCAGAATGTTGAGAAGGATCAAGTTCAACTATTTTCTGATAGTCAGTTAAGGCTTCTTCTAACTTGTCTGTTTTCTCATAGAGTTCAGCTCTTCTCATCAAAGCTTTCATATATTGAGGATGTAAATCCAAAGCTTTACTACAATCTTGAATAGATGATTGAAAATCTTCCTAAAATTGAAGACAAATAATATTGTACTATATATGTTAGTAGGCTGACTGGGAGGTCACTATCAGACCAGCTAGCCCTCAGTGGTGTGTACTATTTCTAATATTATACCGCACATTTTAACACTTGAATTTTTGCAAAAGCAATTTAGAATAAACATTTAATAGGTCAAAACAAATAGCATCAACTTTGTTTACACAGTGCCGAATTTTGTTGCTCCTTGAAAATTACAACTGAGATTACATGCCACAAAACAAGTGTTATTAAACACTTTTTAGAGGCATATGATGTCAGATATGACATCAGAGGGCCACTATCATTTCAGCGGGTACTATCACATTTTAACCACCCGCTATGTTTTATATACGTAAAGAAGAAGCAATTTTATGTAAAGTATAATATATCATTATATGTACGACAGTACCATCTCCCATAATTTACGAAACTGTTACAAAATTTGTATTCTGTCATATTTACATCATTGACATCACCATGACTATGAAAAACTAATTCAGAGTAAATAAACTAGTTTAAAGTCATCAGAATTTGCAATGCAATATTAACCAGTATATTGTATAATCCTAACACCTCACATGCAAAATTAATGTTTGACACAGGATATGAACTCACCAAATGCATTTTACAAGCAGCTCTATTTGAATACATTATTGATCTATCTTTGGGAAATTTGAGAGGACAAGTTCTCAATGCTCTAGAGTAGGTACGTATTGCAGACTTGTAGCTACCACAACGAAACAAATCATTGCCTTCTTCTTTTAATGTTTGAGCTTCCCTTCTTTTCTCCTGAAATAAATAATGCAGCTATATACAAGTGATACATTAAGGTAATATTGCAGTTATTGCATTAAAACTTTGTTGAGCACCAGCTCAACTGATCATATTATATAGCAAAGGGAAAAATTTACAACAAGCCCTACTAATATATGAAATAAGTATTTTTTTACTAGCTCAAATCAATTTTCAATAGTCCCCAACATTGAGCTAGTAAGTTAATGTGATGACTAAACTATTGATGCAAACAGTAAAAAAAAAATCTACAACCAGTGTTGACATTGTAACTAGTGCTGAATATTTATAGAGTCAGGGCAGCTTAACCCAAAGAAAACTCAACCCTAGACATCTCAACCTGAAAGTAGGGACAACATAACCCAGTGTTCTCAGTAAGATTTTGATGAATAGGCTCAAATAGAAAAGTAATAGGCTTTCTAGGGGGTCCAGGGGCTTTTCTTTCTTTCTATATTTTTTTTTGCCAATTTTAACAGGCCTTTTAGTCTTTCAAACCTGCTGTTTGGGTCAGCAGCCGGTTCCTAATGAGAACACTGTGACCAGAATTAAAAAGTGGAAAAAACTAAACTTGTAAGCAACACAACGCAAAGACAACTCAACCCTTATAAATATATAATATTAATTATGTATATTAAAGAATTGTGCCAAATTTGATAACGTGACCGCCACTTTTTCACAAAAAGAATGGAACAAATACCTCTTTCTCTTCATCTGTTAACTCATCTTCAAGATTCTGTAGATTTTGTTGATCAGTTTGGAATTCTTCGCCTTCATCAGCCGACTCATATTCAACTTCGGATCCTGAATCTTCACTCAAATATTCATCACCGGAATCATCCATAGGTTTAACGTGGTCTTCAGAGTTATTTGGTTTTATTGATTCACTTGTATTATAAGAGTCTGACGTTTCACCTGTAGAACTATTGTTTTTACTAGGACTAGTATCATCTATTGATTTTTTGTCTTGATTAGTATCACATTTTTCGTCCTTTGTCTCAGACTCGGGCAAAACTAAATTATGGTTTGATTCAAGTATGTTACTTTCACTTTCAACAACATTTAATTCTTTGTCAGAATCTGATTTATTTTGTGTCAAAGTTGATGTCGCTGTATCATCACCTGACCCATTTCCCGGACAGCTCGTCGTTAAAGAACTATTCAAACGATCGGCTAATGACGAGGTGACATCAGTCGACTCGGAGAATTTGTCATAATCCATTCTGACTCAAACTGAAACCAAATGTTAAAATGTTGTTTTTTTACCTTTATATCGTTACAATCAATTGTTTCAAATCGTTTAAAGTTGCTAAATTACACTAAAAAATATCAAAATAAGTCAATTACGACAAATAAAACAATAAAAATGGAAATTCCAATTATTCAATGATATCACATGAAACGTCCAGAAATTGTAAAAGGGGAAGTAACTATGGCGTGCATGAGTTCATGTTAAAAGTCAAACTGAACGTACTTCAAAAACGTTCATTACTGGCTGTAGTAATCTCCCATTGTATATTGGCAAACTATTTGGGCAATTGCAACATTTGGCGTAGCCAAGGGTCCTTGGCGTAGCTTGCCATTCTAAAATATTCACGCGTATAAGATCGAAAATAAAAATAAATAAAGAATAAAGATTTTACTCCAAAGATGCTTTTGAAATGAAATCACAAAGGTTGGGTATAGGTTAACTTAGGGCGCGTTGCTTAAGCATTTCGCTAGGTATCGCTTCGTAGCAAAATCGTAGGAAACGGCTTGCTACAAGATATCGCTTCATTTCGCTACGTAGCGAAAGCTAGCGAAAAAATTCTTCGCTACCCTAAAGCGCTTTAACAAATCAAAATGGCTGCCTCAGCAAAAATGTGACTTCCTGTTTGCCGACTATTTGGTTTTTATGTTTGACTGACTATAGATGAATTGAAATTAATTGATAATTGTAATTGTTCAAATAAACATATGTTTTTGAAGTGATTTTATACTTGTTCAAGCCTTATTTAGTTCGAAATCGCCCCGAAAACATGCGATTGCAATGAGCGCAAAAGTTTTACTCGGCAAAGGCCGCCATCTTGGTTTGTGACGTAAATAGCTAACCGTTTCCTAAGACGAATCGCTACAAGAAAGCGCTTTTTCATAGCGAAACGTAGCGAAAATCGTTAGGCAACGCGCCCTTAGAGTGAGGTGGTAAATTCTAAAAAGGTTGTTACATGTATTAGAACTATATTCTCTATAAATATGCATTATAAATTACTCGACCAGTTGTCTGTGTTTTATGCAGTCGAAGCAATCGTAAGTGAAATACGTGTAGGCCTATAAGATAAATCGGATATTCAATATATCAGGATAATTGCGCTGTTTTAGATTTAGAAATAATTATTACAAAATTCAACTTTTTATACATTTTTTGACATCTACAATGGTTAGATATCTTTAATTTAGGACAACGCTGAATTAGGACAGTCAATGTACACGTTTCCCTTTGCGAAACAACACACTTTTATATGTCCCTTAGGCGTAATTATAATTTGATTTAACATTTACAGAGCAATACCCTCTAAACGGCAAAATATACTTTAGTTTCTTACAGAGGGTGTTGTTCAATAACGATTGTACTGTACAATAATACATATTAACTCGTTATTGAATATCGGTACATCAAAGCTCGTGACTATGCTTTATTCTATCACAAAATATAAACACATTTATGTTACTTTTCTTAAATAATAAAATGCAACGAAACACACGATATTATAGTTGATTTTTATCTCAGAGTGTTGCTTCAAGCGAACCTTTAGTTATCTGAATAGATTGATGTATCGAGAGAAATGCAAGGATCTCGCTTCGCCCAACATTTTCAGAGAAATTACTTAAACCTTTGCTTCCGCGACAATCAAATTTATAGGCGTTTGGCATGACATAAACTTCTTAATTGGAACAAAAACGCCCTAAATGACGTTGCTGGATAAAGCGATTCTAGTCAATACTTGATGAAGAAACTGTTAGAATTGTATTCCTGGCTTTGTAAATTTTAAAGTTGTACTAGGGAAAGAAGGAAGTATGAAGTGGCTTTAAATGCAATCAGTATATGTTGGATGTGAACTTGTTTTGTAATTAAGTTTAAATGAACTGTAAAAACTGAATCAACGTACATTTAAAAACCTGAATGCACGAGATTTATGTAAGTTTGTTTGACTTTAATAACAATAACATATTCTTGTAATCGTATTCGTATGTGAAATAATGATGCGCTATTTACATCCGATAAATACGGAGCCTCTTCATTGACATTTTGTTTAATTTCACAATTATTTCGTTTAAATGTACTATTATTTCGACTATTATTTAACTAAATATTGTTATGTTTAAAACAAAATGCTATTTCCACTGTCAAGAACTGTTGAATAAAATTACCAGTGACTTTAAAGCTATGCTTTATACTGAGGGACCACTTACAAGTAGTATGAGAAAAGAATCTGACATTGTACAGCTTGCAATGTAGAAAATTGGGCGATGCAATCAATAATCCTGTTCTCACAATAACATTGTTTACTACGTAAGCCAAGTCATCGGGTCGACTGTCTTATATCACAAAAAAAACAACAACAAAAACATACAAATAACTTTTTACAATTGATTCTTTTGTATGGACTCACAATCGATGTCACGTGTTCGTGCCCACGAAAATAAGTGATAAGTTTTCCGTAAGACAATGTTAGACCGTACAACTCGACCCCCGCAGTGGTTGTTTCCCTTCGTTTAATGATTTATTTATACTGGATTAACGGGGTGTCAACACATTTTTTTTTACTTTTACTGCCTCCAGCGCACCTAACCTAGCTTTCCTTGACCCTTGTCTATAACCAGTACTCACCTACCCTTCCACAAAGCCATATACTTTACAATGGAGGAAAATTGACATTGTCTAGTCAAATTTTCATGGAAAGGTAAACCGTCCCCGGGCGGGATTCGAACTTGTTCCCTGGTCAGGACAGTAGATTAGAAATCTAGGCGCGCTACCAATTGCGTTACCGTGTTCGTAAATAACTTCGTATACGTAAAATTAAAGAAAAATCGAAAATGTTCATTCTTGTTGAATGAATACAAATAAAGTAGCAAAGCGTGACGTAATCTCTGTGAGGAGTTTGAAACTCTACGTGTGACAAAATCCTTCATATCTTTTTCTAGACAATATTTGACATCTCGTGGCGTTATATTTAGATTAGTTAAATTTGTTCACAGACAGCAGTATGACAGCTTAATTTTCAAAGACATTTATTGTGGATATTTTCACGATCCTTTAATAGTTTTAAAATAGCGGTTTATCCCGGCTATGTAACTGTTTGTTACACAGGCGTGGGAGGCTGGCGCGGTAGCGAGGCAAAAACACTTAATATACACAAATCGCTTTCAAAGTTATTTTAGGTACTATTAATATAGTAAGGTAAGCTACATGCAAACTTTCGACAATTATTTGCTCCGTAATCTGAGCCGTAAGCGTCATATTCATCAAACCAATATGGCGTAGTTTTGGATTTTGATCGGCACACTTCGGCCGACTCCGTTTTTTGCACATGCGCACTGCATGTCTTTTCCAATACCGTATTTAGAATCACAATAATTTGCCAACTCTCTAGTGCTTAAAGTTACATGGATGACTTACTAATAAAATGTAATTTTAATCTCAAATACATCATATTGATTTAATATGAAGTCAGTCTATTCTAACACAGGCAATGCCAGGTATATTTTCTATACACAGCATGAACAAACAAAATAACTGAGACGGGAGTAATATGTATTTAACACTATCTCCTCCAAGGTTCCAAAATAGACCTGAACGGAAATTATCACACTTATTTTTAGTTAAATACAATTACCAGTAAATAGTCGCATCAAATCTTATCTTATATAAAAGGTTTTGATAACCCCTTACGTTATTTGATTAGTCAATCAATATAATATTAAAATAATTCAGTAGGAGGTATTGATAACAACCTCCAGTTTAAATGATCTGACATAATCAATTTATCAATTATGTTATGATTTACCTAAGCAGGATATGGAACTCATTGACGATAATGTAAAGCAGAGTAAATACTATGATTATGATCTAGCAAACTTTAGTCTTGTAATTATTTGACACCTAAATTGATATAGCTAAAGTGTTGAAGAAGAAGTCCATTTATATTTACCGGAAATAGTTCTACATAAATGTAATCTTTGATTTTTGTTTGAACATTTAAATATACGGCTATTGGAAATTTACGAGTATAAATGTCTTCAAGGATATATAAGTTTGATGCCTTTTTATACGTGTCTCTATACTGCTTTCTGTCTTTTCTTTAGTTTTTTTCCCCGGCTTTTGTTATGTTCGTTATTAAAATGTATGTTTTGTTTACTGTTAGAAAATAGCTTATTAGCTAATGTTTATTATGTTGTATTTATAACCGACTGTAAATAAATCTGCTTGTATCTTGTAGACGAAATAATAATTTTCGTTTGGTATTTAGCTAGACTAAGTATACATTACTGTTCATCTGAATATAGAACTAACAAAAAAGAATGAACTATGATTGCTCATATCATACATGTCTAACAACGCTCAGCTTGTCAGAAAAACTAAAGTGAATACTAAATGATCATGTCCCACAGAGACTATAATATCCTCTGCTGCATTAACTAATGAATATTAAGACATTGCAATGAATATTGAATCATTCGATGAGATGCGACGAACTCCCTAGTAAAACAACGTTTTGATACATTGTGTGCAACACTAAGGAAGGAGTTAGAATGGGCAACGAATATCACGCAAAGTTAACTTGTTTCATACATATCTCATTATATCTATTCTCTCACCTTATCAACTTCATAGAGTAATTTTCAATAACTTGATTGACTTTCACAATGATCATAATATGATATTATAATGTTTATTTTTACCTCAATTAAGTAAACCCTGTTTATTGTAATTTCAAATTTATATGTTACAAGCAATTTGTAAATTTAGGAATTTGTAAAATGCCTAAATATTCAGGCGTTTTGCAAATTGCCTAAATGTGTCAGGCATTTTGTAAATTGCCTGAAAATATTTAGGTATTTTACAAATTGACTGAAATTTCAAGGGCTTTTTTTACAAATTGCCTGAAATTATATGTATTCGAATATTTGTATGAACAAGTACTCTGTAAATCAACCTGGCTTTGCTGCAATCTAATTAATCTGATTATCACGTTCAGGTGACCTTTTTTCATCATAATATTAATTACGAAATTGTTATGATACGTAGCCTAACTTGTTTACATAGTCTACGTCACGCAATTTGAAATGAGCCATCCAATCGCAGACTGTGAGTAATAGTGCTGTTAAATTAGCTTGCAAACCTTGGTCTAAAAAAAGAAATTACGAAATCAAAATGTTGTTAATACTGTTTCGTCTAGATAAAAGCTACGCATTGATAAATCGACATACAGGTCATCTCGACGTGACCCTCCATTAAGATAGTAGAGATCCTGTAACACAATGCTCTACAGGATATCTGTTTACGGATATTGGCTTTGCTGATATTGACAATAGAGCTGGCTAATCATTTTTTTCATGACCACAACACCATAGATTGTGTGGCTATTCATAACTAGTTTTTTTATGTTCATATTTAGTTTAACTATTTGAGAAAACAGTGAGCTATTAAGACAAGCTGAATTTAGAATTTTATTGTAATACTGGTGAGAAAATAAACTGCTTTTTATAAGACCAGAATGAATATAACATAAGTTTTTTCTATCATGTCACTCTGACACTGACAAAGTAACTCTCTAAATCTTGTTTTTTTCTGTTTCGTTCATGATATAATATTGGCATGTGCTGTTGCTTATGTCATTCACAACTCTCATACGTGTGGGAGGAGTGTGGTTGTTTAAATTATTTCACGTCTTGAACGCTAGTTTATACAAATTCAAAAAGCAGCCGAAGAATCATTGAAAAAAAATCGAAATTATTTATTTATATAATGGTTTTGCAGCGTTTGTCATTTTTAAAGAAAGCTATGTTTGTTTTCTTGAAGTACCAAGGACTGCTGATTGTCGTAAACGGTGCAAGTGATCCCAAAATACTTGATGCGTACATTAATCTAAATAAAAAAGTAGACACGACTCAATTTGAACAAATAAAAGTAACCTCTTATGTTTAAAGTTATAACATTGTAATGTTGTTTCGAAAATATGCTGTCCACAAATAAAAATCTGTAATATTGGAATTATTTTGTTATGGAATTTGTTTTCATCTCCGAACTGTTATCACTAAAAGACTCGATAGAAGTTTGTGTTAAAATGTTAACCTTTTTGATACCGTATTGTTGTTGAAATTGAAACATTCCCTGAACGATTGCAATTATGATTTATTTGTAACATTCACGCAACATTTTTACAACATAAACATTATTTATGGAACATTTTTTTTATTCGCAAAATTTCAAAAACATTCGACATTTGCAGATCATTTTGTACGCAGTATTTTAAAGTAATAAACTGTGTCATCTATCTTAAGTTGCACTAAAACAAAAGTTTCTCAAATTTTATGTTCGCCACTATGCGAGTATTAGGCATAAATGTCTTAATAGTATTTTCAATACAGTTCAATATTAGTCATATCAATATTCATTTTATTATTTAACTTAAAGGACTATACAAATACCAGATGCCCCGAGTATAAATAAGTGGAAGAATTAAAAAGTTTAATGTCTGACAACAAATTGTTGATAAATGAACCGATGAAACCTTATTTGCTTAGGTCATAAAAATAAATGATGTGTCTTTATAAAGTGGAAATAAAGTGAGCCATGTCATTGAACTCCTTATTAGATTTACAGTAATGGCTATCATTTAAGATCTTTTATAACTTGATATGTTCTTATTGTGTTATGTATTATCTCACTAAATGATTGTAAACGTCTATATTAGCAGGATTTGCTTGGTTTAAAAAGGTAATAGGAAATGAAGATATTATGTAACACACGATGGTTTTTCATCATAGGAGTTGTGGTCCAGTGATAGGACGCTCGCTTAGGGATCGAGAGGTCCCGGGTTTCGAACCCCACTAGAAGCACTGATAATTTCCTTGAGCAAGAAATTAACCAACAATTGGTAGGACGCTCGCTTAGGGATCGAGAGGTCCCGGGTTTCGAACCCTACTAGAAGCACTGATAATTTCCTTGAGCAAGAAATTAACCAACAATTGATAGGACGCTCGCTTAGGGATCGAGAGGTCCCGGGTTTCGAACCCTACTAGAAGCACTGATAATTTCCTTGAGCAAGAAATTAACCAACAATTGGTAGGACGCTCGCTTAGGGATCGAGAGGTCCCGGGTTTCGAACCCTACTAGAAGCACAGATGATTTCCTTGAGCAAGAAATTAACCAACAATTGGTAGGACGCTCGCTTAGGGATCGAGAGGTCCCGAGTTCGAACCCCACTAGAAGCACTGATAATTTCCTTGAGCAAGACATTAACCAACAATTGTTTCACTCCACCCAAAAGTAAATGGGTAACTATGAGGATTACCTACCTGAATGAGATTTCAATGAACAGGATTTATCGTGCAAGAGTGTAAAGTCGGCTGAACATGTATATAGAAGCAAACTTTAAATCGCACTTTAATTATAACATTTTTGGCAACATACTTTCGGTGGAAATATTTTTTCATTTTTAATTTAAAATTGAACAAAATATAAATTAACACATTAAATAGTTTCAAATTCCTCTTTATTGCAATAGATTTAAAAGTTTATCAGTAATGACAGTATGTGTTTAATCTTGCAGTATGTTTTTGTTACTAACTGAACCAATTTTCATTCTATGAAAATTTAATATCTAAGCATTATGGAATATTGAATGTAGAATAAAGATGAAAGTTCAAATTTTAAAGTCTGGTTTTTAATGCTGACTGTAATGTATGTCTGATTTTCAAGTATGTTATATTCTAAGGGTTTATATGGGAGCCATATTCAAAAACTGTTACGTCTAAAGACACTATATATCAAAAGAATCTGCTCAAATATTATTGTTTTACTATTCACAAGAAGTTATTTCACTGTTTATCAAATAACATCTGGCTGTAATGGTTGATACATTTATAAGTACAAATAAGTCAGTGTGGTCAAATGGTCAGATATAAATTACCTACCTTATTATATTACGTTTTCTAACACAGACATTGTTGCTTATTGAAATGTCTTGATTCTGGAGTCATTTTACCTAAACATGCACGTATTACATTATCATGTTATCTAAAGATGTAACCAGTATAATAAAATGTCTGATTTTGTTTTCTTTAGTATGCATTCACATGCTACAATACACGTATTACTCAGAATACAAATACAAGAACAATTTGCGGTTAGATTATCGTGATTTTGACACAATTATATTAAAGGGTTATGAAGTCAAATGACTGTGCCAAAAGTATAGACAAGTTTAGTCTTTAAAGCAGTATAAAGAACTTAAGAAATCACTTACTAATAACAATTGTCACTTATAACAGTCAACTGAACGAATTAAAACATGTGGCAAACATATTGTTGAAAACGAAAGTAGGATACTGAGGGAATCACCAAGCTATTTATAGATTTGTTATACGTCGTACTTGCTGAAATTAAACATTTTCATTGGTCACTTCTTGTCTTTTCAACAATCTTAGGCGGTTAGGATATCTTTTTAATAGACTTATACTGATGTTGCACAATAACAAGCTCTAGTATCTTCTCATCAGTAAATGCATATTTTACCACTAATCTATTTTTAATTAACCTGACCCACGTAGGTCTAGTTAAGAAACACCCCAAATATTAAAAGAAATCATAGAAATATTAAAAAAAATTCAATGTATCAGTGTGTCTGTTGCAACCACAATTATAATAATAAATGCAAAACCAGGAAAATTGGAACTGAAAATTTTGCGTACTAATCCCTTTAAATACAAATTTTGTGGTCCTTTTTTTAGTCCACCTGTCTCGTAGTGACATAGTCAGTTTTTTGTGATCACCTTTGGTCTTCCGTCCGTTCGTCCGTCCGTCTATAATTGTCGTGAACATTCTAGTGGTCACTTTTTTCTCAATTGTGTATTTTTATTTGATTATTTACAAATTTTCAAATTAAAACTACTTAATGAATTGTTTATGAAGATATTTGAAATTTCCAACAATTATCATTTCTTACTATTTGAAAATCTGGTTCATCACGTGTGCTATATATAATTGATCATCACTTTATATACAAAACCAAACACATTGATATTATTAATGTAACGAATAAAATTGTTGTTTTGAATTAAACTCGGTAATATTTACTCGATATAAAAAGGATTGCGAAAAGCATATCTTAAACTTAAACTTCTTCATTTGATTAAACGCCTATTTTTATATTACATATTCAATGACGTTGTACAAAAGATAAATTATAAAAAATAAATAAGTACAAACCCTCCACCATAAATATATACAAAAACACAAAACAAAATAAAATTCATCACACATGATGTTATATAGTGTGATTGCGCATTTGGTTTTCATATATCAAGTTATAGGACTTACATTAATCTTAATTCATGATTCGACTTTATTTTTACATTTGTTTTTATTAATTTGATATTGAAAGTTGTTGTCCTGAACAGTATAACATGATGCTACTGTTAACCGGACTTGTCCTGAACATTGCAACATAACGCCACTGTTAACCAGACAATTCCCCAAAAGTGTCGAAACATATCAAGAGCAACAACAGTAAACAAACACAGCCATTCCATGCAGCAAAAAAAAACCCAAACCACAAACAGGTTTATTTGAGAACAAGCAGTAACAAATTGTCTTCGTAAATAATCGTTAACCCGACCTTCAACTAGACAATGTTGCATGCAAAAATGCGCAGAAATATTAAGCAAAATGCTATCTATACAGGGCCGTCGCCAGCTTTTGAAAAGTGGTCCGGCCATTGATCGTGAAGGAGAGGGTACAAAGGGGTTCTCCCTCTTGAAGGGGGGTCCGGGGGTCCTCCCCCGGGGAAAAAATTGAAATTCTTCGGTCCCTAGGTGGGATTTTATTGCATCTGGAGACGATTATTTTTCATTTTGAATGTCAGCAATTTAGGAAATATACAACTATTTCGAGCCAAGGAAGAAGTCATGGAGAAAGACCTCACCCTAAGTGAACTTCATGCTGCTCTACGACAGCTTAAATCTAAGAAGTCACCAGGTCCAGATGGCATCACAAATGAGATGCTAACACACTTAGGCTGCTGCGCAACGGGCAAACTCCTGGACATATACAACCTCACTTGGAGAGAAGGAAAACTCCCACAGATATGGAGAGAGGCGACCATGATCCCCATACATAAAGCAGGCAAGGATCGAAGTAAAGCATCAAGCTATCGCCCCATCAGTCTCACCAGTGTTGTATGTAAGACAATGGAGAGGATTGTAAACCAGCGACTTAAGTGGTATCTGGAATACAACCAACTTCTGGCTAACCAACAGGCTGGCTTCAGGCAATTCAGGTCTACTGAAGATCAAACAACATACCTTGCTCAAGAGATTGAGGATGCCTTTCAAGAAAAAAAGGTCACCCTAGTCACATGGATCGACCTCCAAAGAGCATTTGACAAGGTATGGACAGACGGTCTGCTGGTCAAGCTACAGAGGAATGGGATTGAAGGCACAATGTTCAAGTGGGTCAAGTCGTTTCTGTTCAACAGAAGAGCACAGGTAAGCACCGGAGGAGCCACCAGCCGAAAATTCCTACAGAGACATGGTGTCCCTCAAGGTGGTGTCCTGTCGCCCACCCTCTTTCTCATCTTTATAAATGATCTGGTGTCTGATCTACCAAAAGGTATCAAAGCAGCACTCTACGCAGACGATCTTGTCCTATGGTGTTCAGAAGAACATGCCACAACTGCCACCTACAGGATGCAACAAGCTGCAGACCAGCTATCAGGATGGGCAGAGGAGTGGTGTGTACAGGTGAATACAGACAAGTCATGTACGACCCTGTTCACACTGTCACCAAAACAGAAAGCTGGAACCATCAAAGTCAGCGGCGCACCTCTTAATGAAGTGGAAGAGGCTACCTACCTCGGTGTGACCTACGACAAACGGCTAACATGGAAGCCCCATATAGCACACGCTGAAACCAAGGCTAGGAAAAAGCTAGCTCTTCTTCGGAAACTGGCGGGCACCAGCTGGGGAGCGAATGAGGATATACTAAAGAAAGTAAACCAAGGCACTATCAGGCCTCACCTAGAATATGGATCCCCAGCTTGGATGACAACGTCAAAGACAAATCAAAGTGTGCTTGACAAGGTCCTAAACCAAGCCTTAAGAGTGATCACAGGAGCTATGAAATCCACACCAATTAAGGCTATGGAAAACCTCACCACCATTCCACCACTCAGCCACAGAAGAGACGCCAAAGCACTTGTGCAAGCTAACAAGTATGAGTTCCTGCCAGACCACCCAATGGCACAAAAGCTGCAGGGGCTGACAAAGAGTCGTCTGCGCAGAGAAAGCTTTGTACATGAGGCCAAGAAACTGACCAAGACTAACGCAGAAAATCTTGGCCCTTCAGTCATATATTTTGATAGGTCTGACCTGCCAACTCCATGGAAACAAGAACTGTCCAACATCAGTATCAGTACAACTGTGCCACAACTACAACATACATGTATAAAGGATGATGTCACCAAAAAAAGCGCTCACTCTTGATATGATGAATGATGAGTATCCCTCTGAGTCATGGACCCATATATATACAGATGGCTCAGCTACAGCAGCTATCAAAGATGGAGGAGCTGGCATCTACATCCAACACACTACCGGTAGAAGTGAATCAGTTAATATAGCCACAGGGAAACACTGTACCAACTACAAAGCCGAATATGAGGCCATTATGACAGCTCTGAGAGTGATTGAAGAGTTTCCAGAGGACTGCCCGCAGATTGTCATACTAACTGATGCTCTGTCGGTGCTACAGGCCCTAGAACACCACCAGCTGCCTGATCTATCAAAAGTGATATCCCGTATGTCACAAAACAGAAAAATAGCACTCCAGTGGATCCCTGCACATTGTGGCATCCCTGGAAATGAGAAGGCAGATGAACTGGCAAAGTTTGGAGCGGAGTGTGATCAGCCTATAAACCACATCAGCTACAAGGAGAAAGTGACAACCATTAAAGCAGCAATGAGGCCCCAGTCAGACAAGGATGACTACCACTACCTAGACAGGAAGGAGCAAGTGACCATCTTCAGGCTCCGCACAGGTCATAACAGGCTGAACGCCCATATGTTTAAACTGAAACTAGCTGCCTCTCCTAAATGCTCCTGTGGGAATGAATATCAAACTGCTGAACACATGCTACAAAATTGTCCTCTTCTTGAACAACAGAGAAAAGCCGTGTGGCCAGTGGAGACCGAGATGAGGAGGAAACTGTACGGCGTGATGGAGGACCTAAAGAAGACAGCAGCCTTCATCGATGTGGCCGGAGTGAGGTTGTAGGGGAACGAGAAGAAGAAGAACTATTTCGACCCTTCAGTGAGTCTCATCAGGCGGTAGCACCAAACCTACACGACGACTGAAAACTTCTTTTAATTGGATTTTTTGACCAAATGTACGCTGAGGAAACTTAAAAGTCTTGGGCTAGTATAACTATTTCCAAGATAATAGACAAATACGCAATTACCTTATATAGACTAGAGTACATAAAGTTATAAATCAGCAAGAATATGATGACAGGAATGAAAAACTCTGATCGAGCTTATACGTACTCTAAAAGCAAAGATGTACACACAAACTATCATGATTTATCAGATTGTGAGTTAGTTGCATATTTTTTTTAACATTTTAAATAAAAGTAGGTGAAATGTCAAGACAAATCTAATACATGGTAGCGTATAAACCACAATTTACTGATTCCATATAAATCTTCTAGTTATAATTGAACTGTTTTAGTTCTTCAGCTGTATTCTGTTCACGCACTGTCAGATAGTTTTTTTAGTTTCTCTTTAATAAATCAGCTAAGTTTAGGTAGGCATAGAATTGATAACATTTAGCTTGATTGCTTTTACTTGAAAAAAATGTTTAGCTTTTCTTCGTTGTATACATACATCCAAAGATCTTTGGAAGCTTTTATCATTTGTCTACCATCACATATCGAAATAAATTATACAGCGTCTCAGCTGGGAATATAGAAACATGGTACCATATATAGTTTAAATAAATTGACATGAGATAGAAAATGTTTTGTACAATTATTTCCATTCATTTAATCAGTTTGACATGATATATTTATGGAAGCATAATGGCTTCTATTCGTTACGGTACACCCTTTAATTGTTTATAGCAATTGCTCACTATATTACAATATAATATTCTTGCAAGTCATAGTGTTCTTTTAAATAATCATTTTCACTATCTCTGGATTTAAATTCAGACGAACTACCTACTGGGTAACCGAATTAATCCTTTTTTATGAACGGGACCACCAATTTCCGTAATATCGCTTTTATACATATCCCTGACTTTGTATAAATATATCTATTGGGTTTAACGCCCTATCAACACAATAATGGTCATTAATCGACGACTAGCCCACCTAACCGTCTTACGTAAAACAATGTAAACAGTCCCGCTCTTCGTGTGATAAAATCTTTCATGAAAATTTTCTAGACAATATATAACATCTCATGTCGTGATATTTAAATTAGTTAACTTAATTCACAGACAACGTCGTGATAGCATAATCTTCTAGAACATTTATTTGACGTAATGTGATGTTGTTCAATGCGGCTACATCGTTTCTTGAAATGTTTTATTGTATCTCGGCAGTAATCGTTTAGTATTCGTTTTATAGTCTAGTTTAACTCCTGTCTTAATGTACATGCTATAGGATTTTACATAATAGTTATGTGCTATTCTGTCAATGTCAAGCGCTTTTACAATATGCAAATTATTTAAATTCGGCAAAGCTAAAATATAGTAATATATAGTAATCATTTACTTCTCTTGAGCAAATTATATCTATGCCAAATACAAGTACATAGTACATGTAGTTTCACATTTTTTATCATGTCATCATAGTAGTCAATAACTTATCAGTATTGAGTGGGAGGGATTGATAACAGCCTCCAGTTATATCATTCTGATTTACCAATTTATCAATCACTTGACACAATTACGAGCTCTTAACAAAGAATTGGAAATCATGATTGATAGTCTAGAAAAGAGTTAAATCAGGTGATCATGACGTGTCAGAAACTTTAAGAATTATAATGTTGATAAAATGACATAAAACAATATTTCTTACACGTGAAATCTGATTGAAATCCGGAAATGATAAATGACTTTGATACGGATGGAATATTTGCATCATGATTGAACATTTTACAAAAATTATCGGAAATTTGTATTTTTTTAAGGCTGGCAAAATGATAAAAATTATATTATATATTTATTTATAAATATAATTACCGTTAGTGTTTTATTCTCAAACAATGCGAATATAAACACGATCATAGATTTATAGTTGCTAATGATACTGTAATGCTACATTATATTGGCTGATATGGGACTATATAATCTTGAAAAATCTTGCCTATACATTTTAATTCACATTCATGTGCGAAATGTTCAGGCCAATAAACATACTAGACGCTGATATTAGAAAATGACAGTTAAACGTTTTTTTTATATCTAAAACAATTCTAGATAAATGAACCGATGAAACCGTGTTTGCTAAGGTCATAAAAATAAATGATGTGTCTATATAAAGCGGAAATAAAGTGTGTCAAATCACTGAACTCGTTATTAGGTTAACAGTAATAGCTATCGTGTTAGAGTATCTTAACTTGATATGAACATATTATTTTGTCTATCGCGTATATAAATATATCACTAAATGACTGCTAACTTTTATAATAGAGGAAACTATTTTATTCAGGTTTTGATACGATGTTTAAAAAAGAAAAGAAATCCACGAAAGTATTTAAAAATTTACAAATGAGTTATCAATAATAATTACATTGTAGTTTCTTTTAAATATAAAAAAATATTTTTAAGTTTAACAAGAATTTGTATAATTTTATGTTTTTCGTATGGTCAAAGAACTCTAACTATTAGATAACTATGACGCATCAATTTTGCTTTACTAACATATGAATGTGATATAAAATCTGTTTGTTTAAAGGTGTTTATTTAAAACAAAATAATTCCGAATCTTCCATTTTGGAAATTTTACATTAAGAATAAAGTTGAAATTTTTGTAATCTTTTATGTAATGTGTCACTGCTTTACATAAATTTCATGAGTCGTATCTATATCTGTTAAGAAGCCCTTAAAATTTGTTTTTAGTGACATTCTAAAGTATGATATACAACATTACAGCTGAGAATGTAACAATCCAGAGCCGTATATAGATAAAACATATTGAATAGAGGCATGGAATGTATCGAAATGTTATACTCATTAATATACTCACTTTGAAATGGTGTATTTATTGAATCGTGTGATATCCGTCATATTTATTTATTTTATTTCAGAAAACTTGCACACCTTAAAATTGCATTTGAAAATTGTGAAATATAATTTCAAGCAAAGTCATGCAATGTTCAAAATGTAAACATATTGCAAATGATTTCAAACTAATAAAATCAGGTATTTATGATTTCAGTGACGCAGTTGACAGATGCGTGGATAAGCGGGAAAAGTTGATTGCAGGAACAAACTCTGCCAATGTATGGAATTTCTTTCAGAGAATCGAATTCACAGTTCAAATCAACTGACTACATCAGAGCTAGCCCGGTTTATACTTAAGGAAATCAAATGTATGGCATAAATTGTTTATACAAACACTAAGTATAAAAATCCTATCCATAGAACACGTAATACGTGTTATAATGATATTATTACATTATATACTGGACAAGAAAATTTAATTTGTCCATTAAATAACTTATCAATATCATTAATCATATAACACTTATGAGAGTAATAGATAACAAACGCCAGTTGTTCCTGTTCCGAGTCTTCTGACATATTCAATTTATCAAATAACTTGATGTTTTATGTATTCTCGCTTAAAAGGGAACGGAAACCATTAATGATAATCGTGAAAACAGTTATATCGACTGATCATGATCATGATCTGACTACAATCTTAAAGCTTATAATACCAGTATTGACAAAAATGATATGGCGTAACATTTTACGGAAGATATCGAAATTGTATTTTCCAGTAAGGATTTTTGGCTTTAATATGTCAGTAATCTTTGTTCCATTATCACTGTACATTTGATAGTATAGTTATCGGAAATAACAGTTTTTGTAAAGCTGAAGAGCATGCATCTTTCTTAACTTGAGTTCATAGTAACTTAAAGATAATTCGGCGTGATATGACCTCTTTGTGTTGGTGCGCTGTAAAATCCAATCAAATAAAATCAAATCTTAAAGATAATGATAAAGTAGAAACGTCGGAACAGGATAACTGGAGATTGTTTTCAATACATCCCCGTTGCATTGTTGTTAGGTGTTTGTTTCAGATATAACAAAACATTTTATTTATAATTATTCAAATTCAACGTAATAACTCAAGCACCAACAATACTCCAGCCCTTACGTTAGAAGTAACATATGCCAAAATAATATGACCTCCAATAACAGAAAACAAACCTACATTTAGACAGTAAATGTCAAAGTGACATGATACATTAACCCATGTTATGTTCATTTTAGTCTAATATGATGGTGTTTGTTATATTCCCACATGAATTATATTGAAACTTTAATGCTCATCTTGACGTTATAGGTCAATGGTCTCTTAAATACGTATAAGTAAGTATCAACAAGCTATTTGCATAAACAGTCTAAAATGAAAAGTCGCACGATTGGTTAATATGATGGTGTCGTGTTCATGAAGAATATGTTAGCCAACTGTCTTAAAAAACAACGGGATTGGATCGAATTCCGGCAAACCCTCTATGAAAATTCCACAACAAAATATGAACATTATATGCTAATTCTGTAAGGTAAATCGATTTGAAAAAGTACCCGATAAAGCAGATATTGTGAGCCGACAAGGGTAACTGGCTTTGTTAGGAGTGATAAGAAATCATTTGTTTGCTTAATTGTGTGAAATGAATCGGCAGCTACAAATAGCCTTAAAACAGTTGACATAGTCAAAACTAACATTACATTGTATAATGTAATGTTATTATTTAATAACATTAAACATGCACTTCATTAGTTTCCGTATCGATTTACGGCTTAGTTCTTTTACATTCGTCAAGTTTCGTTGCTTTAATTAGTGACAATACAATATATGCATGAAAAAGTAATGATTGTATTATATAAAACGGTTTGTTGTGCAGAAGAAAAGACTTGTCAATCGAAATACCACGGGTTCGATTCCCGCACAGGTTGATATTTTCTGTAATTTTGCAAACACTGGTAACATAGTAGCAACACTATGACTTACGTATTACTTTTACTAGTCGACTGAATATTAATTATTTATCATTTAACGACAATTGTTGTCTCTTTATTATGATACATTTTTCTTTATTTATAAGTTTATAATAAATTTGTGACATAGTTAATAACGCCTATATGTGTGTAATACACTTTTGCTCAGGTTTAAAAAAAAATCATGGAATCCGTGCACCGTCGTGTTAACAAATATTTGTAAAGCATGTACCGATTATGTTTAGATTGCAAAAAAAGGTTTTATGTGGGATCGAACCCGTAGCCTCTAGCTTGTGAGGTGGTACGTTTTACCACTACACCAAGTCCATGGATGCCTCTTTGTGTCCTATTACTAAACCTTAAAGTAATATATTCGTGACTTTACGGAGATTTCATACGGAAATCCACGACTATGCATACAGTGCATGTTTAATGTTGCCAAATACTAGTTTTGATAATAAACAGCATAAATCCAAATACAAGTGAACATATTTATACTTTATATTTACAGAAATAGTGTTTTTATTTGAAACTCTAAGACTTGTTATTTATATTCGATGTGCGAAATCATTGTTCATATTTAGTTGTTTGTTCTCCTGATAAGCTTGCAATAATTACTGTATTCTTAAGGAGATATTCTAGTAACAGGGCAAACGAATATAATACCGACCCCCCATAATTATCGACCGCTCGTATATTTACATTATGCATCGCATATTTTGCTGTCTCGATCCCACTGGCGTCATTGTATTTTGTTTCACAGTCATCCTACGTCATTATTTTCTAGAATCGGCGATTTTCAGTTAATTACTTTAGAAGATAGCTATTTCTGTAAATCTAATAATGAGTTCATGGCAAGGAACGTTTAGTTTTCACTTAATATAGACATAAATATTATTTATAGACCTAAGCAAATAAGTTTTCATCGGTTCGCTACCTACAATGTGTTTTCTGACAAAACGTTTTATTTCTATTCATTCATATTCAGCGTTTGTTATGCTTAGTGTCCGCTTACATCTGGAAATAAGTGTAAAATGTTCTGTTTGGAAAAAAGGAATTTATGCTCAATAATCGCATTTAAGCAAAAGTAAATTTTGAGAGACATTTTGGTTTCAAAGCAACTACAAATCGATGGCAATTTTACTTCTCTGAAAAACCATGTACAAATGAACTTCAAATACCAATTGATTTTGTGAATTCTAGTGGTATCACTAAATTTAGTTCTACAAATGATGTTTTTTTCTGTCAAATATTTGCGTGTCTGTTACAGTTAAATCATTCACATCCTGAACCGTTAAGGAAATGTTTCAATTCCAACTACAATGCAGTATCAAAGAATATTAACATTTAACCCCACCTTTTAGTGTCTTTGTTGTAAATTAAATGCTATTTCTGAGAGGAAACCATTTACATTGGCATCCCTGGCCGTGTTTAAGACTATAACAAACTTGGTATTTTGTGATTACGCACTATACAGCTATTTTTCAAATGAAAGCACTCCTAAAACATTATACAAGTAAATGCTTTTACTAAAGTACTCGTATTCTTCAGCTTTTTGTTTGTACTTTTATAAACTAACGCATCTGATGTACGAAGATTCAAGCAACCACAATACTGCAACTCATATGATAGCTGTGAATGACGTGAGCATCAACATATGCCTATATCATATCACAAACGAAAACAGAAAACAAACCAAAAGTCAGACACTTTTTGTGTCTGTGTCAAAGTGACTTGATAGATAAACTTATGTGTTTATTTTTTAAATATAATTTTGTTACTTTCCCAGGCGCAATATAACGGATTATGACACAGGAAGTCTTAAATAAGAATTAAGAATTAAACTAAATATTAACAAAAGTATTTGTATAAAACACCAAAAAGGAATAGACGCACACTACTACGGTGTCGCAGTAATAAGCAACTTTATTTCAAAATAGCGCAGCTAGATTGGTTTCCGTCATATCCTTCTACTGAAGTTCCACAAAAATGGTGCATTATGAACTCGTTGTAGTAGGTCAATCAAGTATTTGACTTTTGTCCAATAAAGCTGATTAAGTGAACCGATAACCATAAACAGCTGAACAAGTAGTGTTACTAAACAGTGTAAAATCTAGCAGAATGTATTCATGTAATATTCAGAAAACTATTAGGAGATAGTTTACTGCGACATATACTTTAATTGTTGTTATAAACATTACCTAGATGTGATCTCCTTTGTCAGAATCATAGTATCATGTAAATGTTGCGACAGCATTTATCAATAAAGAGATTTTACAAGGAGATGTATGACCACTTTTAGGAATATCAGTACTTAATATTTATTATGAAATTATTATACAACACTGGATAGTATATAGTTTCTGCTGAATATGATCATTTGATATTGGTCTTAGTATTTCTGATAAGCTAAGCGTCATTATATGATGTGTGAAATCGTTGCTTATTCTCATTTATATGTTCTGCCTTCATGCGAACTGCAATGTTCAATGTATTCCTATAGGAAAACTTTTTTCATTTCGCTTACACGATGTCATTCATTTATTATTTCGCCAGTCTTAAAGAAAATGCCGATAGCTTTCTTGTCAATTGTTCGATCTTTAAACAAAGATTACAGTTATATCAAATCATGAAATGCAATCGGATTTCATTTGTAAATAATGTTTCTCTGTTTAATATTAACTTTTATCAAAACTATCATTTTTAAGGTTGCTGCCACATTAATATCCACATAATTTAAATCATTATTGCTTGCCTATCATTTTCAATTTGAGCGCGTAATAATGTCAAGTTATTGATAAATTGATAAATTACAATGACTTAACTGAAAGCTGTTATTAAATCCCTCCCACTCAATATTGATAAGTTATTGACTTCTATGATGGCATGATAAAACCGTGTAACTACAGATATAGTTTTTTTGTATACTTCTATGTACTTGTATTTGACAAAAAAAAGAACTTGCTTTAAGCTTTGTCATGAAGCCTAAAAAAAAATAAGTTATTACTATATTTTAGTTTTGCACAAGAATAACAATTTGCACATTGTTAATGCGCTTGACTTTGACAGAATATCACAAAACCGAAAGTAAACTTATATAGGTTATTCTTTAAAAAGGGGGCTTAAACTCGACTGTAAAACAAATACTAAACTATTACTGCCAAGATACAATGAGCCGCCCGGCTAGCTCAGTTGGTAGCACGCAAGTCGACTGATCGAGTAGTCGTGGGTTCGATTCCCGGGCGGGGCATACTTTCGTGGAGCTTGGTCATGAAATTATTTCTACGACCATTCTCCCTCCTACCAATGATTTTAAATTATGTAGGGCAGCTGTCATTTAATGACGAAAGTATGCGCTTAATAGTTGGTTAACAGTTAAATCCAGAGATTTTAGCCTTTCCAGGAGGAGTGAGAAGGTTGACTGACCGTCGTTATATGAGCTATACAATGTGTTGCTACGGCGTTAAACCAAACAAACAAACAAAACAAACCCCAAGATACATTGAACATTGTCGAGTTATAATGTAGCTACATTGAACAACTTCACAAATAAATGTCCTAGAAGATTATGCTATCACGACTTTGTCTGTGAATTAAGTTAACTAATTTAAATACGACGACATGAGATGTCAAATACTGTCTAGAAATTGTTCATGAAGGATTTTATCACACGTAGAGTTATACGGCTTTCCATTTTATAACTTAATACATTGTAATAGTTGCTTTAATTAACATACAACTGGA
The DNA here is from genome assembly GCA_025267735.1 of Mactra quadrangularis. Lineage (NCBI taxonomy): Eukaryota > Metazoa > Mollusca > Bivalvia > Venerida > Mactridae > Mactra > Mactra quadrangularis. Next base: position 21,113,126 of record CM046298.1, on the reverse strand, counting down.
TCCGTAATACAGTAGCGCATCGGAATTCGGAATCGAGTTTCCAGATGGGTTACAAGTTCGACTCCTACCGGGGTTGATTTTATTCTTTCTTGAAAATGTATCGGAAATTTTTCTTTCATGGATAAGGCACAAGGAGAAGTTGTCGGTCTTGTGGAGGGGTAGGTGAGTAAATAAAGGGTTCGTGCATTCGATTATTTTAATGGACTCCCATATATTTTATATATCGTATCTTGTTTCATATTGTGCCTTACTATACTAATTTATCTTTAGCTCAATTGTGAAACAAGTTCATATCACTTAGATCAATCACTTTAGAGTCCGCTTTCTGGTCCCCAAGTACTGAACTAGCAGGATAAAGTTTCTTTCTCAAGGAAACAACGGGATATACTTTGTTTGGGATTCAAGCCAACGTGGAGCTGACTATCCTATTGTTATCAGTCCAACAGCCGGCCACACCCTCTCCTTTGCCATAAACATTAGTGTACAATTTGTACTGTTATGGATAAATGATTAAATGAATGAAAATAAGTTCAATACATTCTAGCCTAATGTCAGTTTATCCTAACTATATCTGTGTTTCTATATTCGCAGCTGAGATGTATATTATGTTTTGAACTGTGATTGTAGACAAGCGATAAATGATTCCGAAGATATATAATACGACGGAAGCTTAACAAAGTATTTTCGAGTATAAACACACATGTTAAAGGTTATCAAATCTATATCTAAAATAAACATAGCTGTTTTATAAGTGAGATAATGAAAATAAATATCTGATTCTTTGCGAACAGTATTAAATGATAAAGTATACAGAACTGAAACTGTTCAATTATTACTAAACGGTTTTATATGGAATCTGTTATTTGTGGTTTAAACACAAACATTTATTAGATTTGCCTTGACATTTCACCTACTTTTACTCGAATGCCAGCAATTTTATATGAAACATTCATTGTTTTAGCATTTCATATATATTGGTACAGCATATGTACATGTATAAGAAAAAAAAATACGAAAATAACTTACAATGTGAAAATTTATGATGGTTTAGTATGTAAATATTATCTTTCACAAAACGTAAGAACTTGATCAGTGTTTTTAGTCCAGTCATTGTGTTTCTGCTGATGTTTAGTTTATGTCCTCTGGTCTCTGTATTGTCACATAGTATTTGCATTTTACCTTGGCAATAGTATTAGCTGTTAGTTCTATGTGTTTATGTGTTTTTGAATACAACATTGTCGAATTAAAGGATGGGTTAAAGTTTTTTTCACCATGACAATTTGCTATTGCTTGTTCTTATGTGAACCTGTTAGGGCAAGTGTGAGTTTGTTGAATCCTAGGACTTGGATTTAACCCACAATGGCAATTGTTTTGCCACTGTCCGTTACAACGGCGAAACGCCTATGGATTCGTTTCTCATTATTACTTCGTCGTGTCAAAATTTCCTTTTCGATTTAATTGTGTCAAAATATCTAATCGCAAATTATTTCTAGTATTTGTATTCTGAGTTATACATGTACATGTATTGTAGCATGTGAATGCATACTAAAGAAAACAAAATCAGACATTTTATTATACTGGTTACATCTTTAGATAACATAATAATGTAATATGTGCATGTTAAGGTAAAATGTTTTCAGAATCAAGACATTTCAATAACCAACAATGTCTGTGTTAGAAAACGTAATATAATATTGAGGGTAATTTATATCTGACCATTTGACCACACTGACATATTTGTACTTATAAATGTATCAACTGTTATACTTATAGCCAAATATTATTTGACGAGCAGTTGTTTTGTAACATTCCTTATTTAGCATGTTATGTTATACGCTCCCCTCGCAACTCAGTGAATATACTACTACATTTATACGCTGCCCTATTAGATGTCGATTAATGATATTGATCTTTACTATGAACCTTTAAACGACCAAATAAAAGTTTACCAAATCCAAATTTCACCGAAAAACATTATACGCATTTTTATTGGTCGAAACGATCACCTGACTAAATATGTTTAAATAGACGGGTAAACAATGCCACATTTGGTTTGCACGTGCTTAGTATAGAGACCAAAGCAACTGCGTATGATATCATTTATAGCGTGGCTTTAGTTTAAATTTAAGTTAAACATGAGATGCAACATGAGATCAATGTTTAGATTGAAATCAGCATCTACCAGTTTATATATTATATAAAATACAGTTATTCAAACAAAAGTGATTGTAACAATAAATGTCTATCTCAAACATATAACATTTTGTATTTTACACAAGTAATGTTATCAAAATGGAAATAATTTGGTGGATTTCCTTATGGACAGTGAACTTCTGTGTTAATATACTTTTTATGATCTGTATAATTCCAGTCTATCTTCGAAATGATCTTACAGTTGGTTAGATTATGCAAATAGTGTGACACATTTAAACGAGACTAAGAAATATCGGGGCATTTTTATTACCTCCTGGGATTATGTGGAAGCTCATTTAATATCTTTGTAGAAATAAAATACAGGATATTGTTCATTCTATTGGCTATATCATGTTAAATTGACCTAGATATTCTGGTTTCTCTTTTACACGAAGTCATTTATTTACACTGCTTTTCTATAGGTTATAAACAGCGACTGTTAGACCTATCCAGCTTTTCAGGAAACATTTATGTCACAAGTACTCAAATTACCTTCCAAAATATTATTTATTACAATAATGAAAATCGAGACTGTTATTGTTTAGTTTGATTTAACTATCAGTGGTGAAAACATTGTCTTCTTTGATTTACATCTGATTTTATCGCTCGTGAGGTGAGTACAGAAGTACTGTTGTGAATATTTAAATCAGCAGGATTAATGTATGCGCCATTGACAATTAAATTACGCACACCCATATTTTCATTTTAAAAGATTGATCGGTCTTGACCTAAAATCGAACTTGTGTCGAGGGAGTCGTTGCCGACCGTACTACACCTATACCACCCACGATGCGGACTTTCCAAAATGCGATTGAGGTCACGTTCAGATGATCTATGACCCGACTAATTAATCAGTGTATAGCTTTTCTCTCCGCTAAACACTAGTTGCAGTACCGGCAATTCAAAAGTTCTGCATTCTGTATTTAATATTTATATGATGTCCGAGTTAATCTGACTGTGGGTGAAGTTCGATTCATTACGACTTGCGTTATGATGTATTAAACACTGCCATTACATGTATATGTATGTGTAAGTGCAGGAGATGCAAGAAAATCTTATGATATTCTTCATTTGTTATTCTTCACTATGACATTAATGAAACTAAAACAATGTTATGTTTCATTACGATGTAAATTTAAACATTTTCTATTCAAATATTTGACAGACACAACCACGATTGTATAAATGTATTGTAACTGGCGTTTGATTGGCAACATAATTTGATGTGTCTGGAAAAGTATCAATGTTTTCAAAAATTCATTCAACTATTGGATTTAAAATTTGTTGTGAAATGCTGAAGCAGATGAATATTTAAATGTATTCCTTGTTCAGTCTAGAAATTATTGTCTAGAAAACAATGAAGATTATTTAACGATAACTTACATCTGAGGAGGCTATTATAGTAATGTTCAGTAAGAAAAAAAAACAATAAATGTCTTGTATGCAATTTATGCATTTTGTGACAAGAATATTACACACATAAAATGTTATGTTATTTCTCAAGAAAGCGTAATACTGTCATTTCAGACTGATAACCCTTACTCTAGATATAGACTCATTCCCACTTAGAATGTACATTTGATGTCTCCAACGTTTATCATGTTTCCAGGAATTTAACTTACAGAATTTATGTAAATGAAATGCATATTTACAAGTGATAGTGCTATAGTAAAAGTATAAACGACATATTTCGTGAAGAAAACTTCTATTTTTTCAAAATATTGTCTCTTAATTAAGCTAGGGGGTAGAAAATCCCTATGTCTCCAATGACAAATTCTTACAGTTAGCTTAAAATTGTTAAAAAATTCAGACAGATTTCCAATTTAATATATCTTTAATATGTCAGTTATTACTAAATCCTCAAGAAAAACACATATTATAATGTAGATTCAAAAATAATTTTCCACACCTCATACAATAAACGTTGTCTCCAAACTTCGATAACGTACGGGACATTTATTTAAAGGCTTCATTAATCTCACAGCTTTGCACTCTATACAAACTATTTTTGTGTAAGTAAAGTCCATAAAGGTATATCCTAATGATAAAACATTCATTTTAGCTGACATTTTATTGGTATCGGTAATTTATGAGCTCATGTATTAAAAAATGAATCGTAATTTTCACCACGTAACGAACGGGACAATTAGTAAAATCAAATTATCTAACAAACCGTTTCAAATAGCTTTTTAAATTCTTCATTGAACTGATCTTCAATGATTAAAAGAAAAGTTTATAAAGTGTTTTTATAATTCATTTAAAATGCATATTTGTGACACACAAAGAAACAGTAAAAACAAAATGAAAAATAACGTACGAGTCCGTAACGTACGGGACAAAATGTGACACAATAATTGATAATCGTCTGAATATTTATGATTAATTGCTTTTGTAAGGTTCCTTAACATGCATTTAATCTTCACAGACGAAAATATTATGGGAACGGCAATTATGATGAAATTAATGATGTTCAAAAGTAACTAACAAGACTGACTGGAAAATAAGTTATAGTACCTTTTATTTGCAATAAATGATGAATAGTTAGCATTGTTCTTATTTGAATACCATCTAGCTTTGAAATGATAAATTAAAACAATGCCTCGTTTGATCAAATTATAACTTTAGAATCATTTTAGCACACACTGCAATAATTTGATCAGGTTCATACATTATCTTACTTATTTAATAACGTACGGGACACTGTAGAATTGTCTAAACATGCATTTGCCGGATGATTTGATGGTTGTAAATCACATGTTACCCCACTACTAAATAGCTTTTATTAGTTTATGCGTTAGTTCGCTATGTTTCTTTGTTAAACTTGTCACAAAATTGTTGAATGTTGTTCTCTTAGAAAAATGAAAATGGTTCGCCTAATTATTGTAATTGAGAGATATTATTGTAGTTTTATATGTAAAACACAAGTACATTGAATTGTAAAACAAATTACACAACAATGTAAGTTGTATTCTTGCAGTTTAACTTAGTTATCAATAGTTTAGATGACCAAACTGAAGTATATAACGTACGAGCCAATTTTGCTAACGTACGGGACAACAATTATATTCTTTATTGGTTGCTTTGTGGTGGTTCACATGCACACAACGTTTTGTTATAACACTAAGACAATGGTATTTAACTATTTTATACAGTTTCATTCTATATTTAACTTGTTTGTATCGTTCTGGAACAGTTGATATGAATGACATTTTAAAACAAATAAAACTAATGAAAATAGCGTATTCAATATTTATGTTTTTCTGAAAGTATCTGGCTTACTCTTCAGTCTTTATCATTTATTCCGAAACATAATACCTTATAGAATGCAACCGTATTGAATTTCTCAACAGTTTGACCATTACTACTTTTAAATAAGTGAAATTTACAGCTTATGTTCGATTTTCATAAGCACATTTATAAATGCTAGGTGTGACCTTTCACCAGCCTATATCTAAAAAAGTATAATAGCCCAGCTGAAAATATTTTTATACTGCGTACAGAACATGTCTACAATGCCTTTAATTGATTTAAAACTCATATTTGATGACATGAAAAAAATGAAAAAAAATATGCCCATATGTCCACCTTAATTGGGATTGAGTCTATAGGTGCAACATACCTCATAATTGGGCAAATGTAGAGGCGGTCGTTAAAGCTTAAAATTATTGTCTCTGTTTGCGTAAATTGATGGTAATTTTGATAGCCTATAATATTACGGCGGACGAAAGTGCTGATTCTGCTGAGTTTGTGGCTAACATCAGACAATTATAACTCGCATTGTCAATTGACACCAAATCTTTTGATATTCTATAGTGCAACAAGGAGTAATCTTCATTAACAATGAAATACAGATTATGTATAAAATAAGCAGCATCAGGCAGTTAAGAATAAGTTTGAAGTTTTTACTCTCCTTTATTGAGTATAGAAGTATAGCCTTTCCAAGTGCTAAAACTCTTGATTGTCGTGTTCAGGGGTTACATTCTTCACTTTACATCATGCATTCCGATTTCTATATTTTGCAGCGACATGCATGTATGTACTCTTTTAAGAAAGTCAACCATAATGACGATTTTCTCTAAACAAGTGTAGCCGTTGGCTTCATATGAAAGAATAAGTTATTTCTGGTAGCAGAAATAAGAGTTAATGTTTTCACTCTTTTTTGTGTCATTCTTGATGTATAGTGTTGTTTGGTATGGCTATTTGGTCCTATCACATCGGTCAGTCAACCTACTGATCATTCCCGGAAATGCTCTCTGGATTAAGCTGTTAACCAGTTACTTGGCACATACTATCGTCAGTGAATGACATTTGTCTTTCATGATTAGAATCAGTGGTAGAAGTTAACCAATGATCAAGCTCCACGAAAGTTTACCTCAACCGGGAATCGAACCTACGAATCCTCGATCAGTAGACTTTTGTGATCCGACTGAGCTAGCCGGGCGACTCACTTGCAATTAAAGTTAAGGTTAGTTAAAAAGTTAAAGTGTGGTTTAAAGTCTGCTTCTATATGCCTATTCAGCCGGTGATCCTTCACAGTACCCATTTACACCTGGGTGAAGTGAAACAACTGTAGGCTAATTTCTTGCTCGAGGAAATTAGCAGTGCCCATAGTGGGGCTATAACCAAATAATAATTAAAGAAAATGAGTATTATTACTATAAATGCTTACTCTACGATTGATATTGATGATACTCATAATAATATAGTTAATATTCATAAAAATAATGTAATATTTATAATGATAATAATACTATAAAATGTATTAATAATTTCTATAATATGATATAATCTGTATATAATAGCGTTATTTAACACGTTCTAAATACTAATATACCTTTCATGTTAACCTAAATTATGATACTAACAGGTGAATTAAACAAAAAGGTACTGAAAAAACAGACGATGTGAAACACGTTTACTATTTCATCTACACTAACGCTGATTCTGCATGGAGTCCTGTAAAATCCAATACCGAATGTTCAAAATCTTAGTGATTCTAACGGAGAATTGACGTGTGTTGTTCACTGGCTAGGAATGATTATTTTAGCTAATATTTCTAATATCAAGGTATGTTATTTATACTGATTGTTTTGAGAAATACATAATTTTGATAAATTATCATGGTGATGGAAATGTAACATTGTCTATCAGTATTTTACATGTTTTATTGTGACAGGAATAAGAAAATATTATTATTTACGACGTAATGGTAAATAATTAAAATTCAACACTTTCGGTTTGTTTTAATACTCATCTGTTGCATGCATTTCTTTATCAATCGCTGCACTGTTCTGTACTATTATTATGTTTTTCATATTGCTCACTGGCTATAGAATAGGGCTTCTTTTTATCATTAATCTTCTACATTAATACGGGAAAATTGAACTTTCTATCAGTGAATGTTTTCTGTTTTCAAGATTAAATATGTACTATCAATAAATGTTAAAAAAGCGTATGCGACCGATTTAACACCCATGTTGTAATAAATTGATATGCTAAATCTAAAGATATAAAATTAATGTATTTATCGATATATATTCTATATTTTACACATATATGAAATAGACATTTGGAAAAACAGTAAGCAGTCTTTTGAATTATTAATATAGTTAGCAGAATGCATTTAGATCATGGTACATGGACGCATTAATTTAAATGAACACGATTTTTTTCAATCATCCCATTTCATTTTAATTATTTTTTAGATCGTAACATAATACCTCTGTAACATTTTCCGCCATTCGTACATTTCAATGATGCATTAAATCCTTTGAAGTATAAAATAAATCTATTCCCCGGCTAATTTTATAATATAGTTTACGTGCGTAGCACACAAATTGACAAAGGAGCAATATAGTTATTTTTCTATTCGAGCGACTACAGTTGTAAAGCTAATACTAGTTATAAAGAATCTTCTTCGATTAATTGTCTGTTTTGTTTGTCTTCGGTGAAAATGGAAGATCTTGAGATTGTCTATTAACATATTTAATCAAACCTTAAAGATGCAGCTATTGTTCAACAAAAGCAAACAAATAAATGCCGTACCCGAATTACAACACGTTCAATGAGTTGATGTTTTGCCAATAATTATCTTTAGCACATGCAAATGCATCCAAACAGTGCGCTTTATAAGTGGCATTATAGGACGAATAGTTTAAACAATTTAAAGAAAATGAGTACTGTTACAAATAATGGGAGCGACTTTAGGTACAAGTTATTTGAAAAGAAACTTTTATTTTGCCATGATTGGTCTGGAACGATAATACAAACTGGAGTTTAGATACGAAAACATTGCATTGACTTCTTTTGCTAGCATCAAGTATAACTCAGTAGATTAAGTGCCCCAGTTGAAATATTTAAAACAACTTCTAGATAAAAACAACAATAATTCATTTTTGTAAGACCTAAAACTTAGTGTAAAACATACGAGGAACAGCAAAAGTGACCGTCACAAATAGAAATCTATCAACGTAACAGATAACTAAACTGAACATAATTATGTTACAAACAATGTATAAAATTAGTCAATTGGTAAAATGCTTTAAAATCAAATATTTCGTAAAAGAGGTAAGTTGGATATTTTACAAAATGACTATACATGTAGTTCCTCGATCGTTTTTTCGAAATGTCTAAAATATCAATAAAATTGAATAAGCATCGATTTCTTGCACAAACACGTACGTTCCGTACCTAAACGAATACGTAAGAATGTGAATAAATATGTGTTAACCTTCATAAATAAACTTGGAAAACGTTATTTAATCCGAAATGATGATGCTTTGTATGATTGATATGAAGCGTACTTAAAATATAGAGTTAAATGTAAATTGGAGCACACTACACATACTTATTGCAGTCCATAATGGACAAGAAGTCATGCGTGCATGTAAAATCCTAATTGCCATCAACTGCACGTACTTGTGAAAATAATTTCATCACTCCAAATTGAGAAACATAGTATTAAGCTTTAAACATGTCTATAAACAAGCCCAGTATATACACAGACAATAGCATCTAATCTGGTATGGCTACAGGCTCTATCAATCGGACCTGAGACTGATGAACTATTGGAATATTATGATGATAAAAAAATAATTTTAGGAAGTTTTAAAAATTTTAAATCGTTGTGTTATAGCGCGCAAAAAGAATTATTCCTTACATCGACTCATAAACTGTGACAAATGGGGTGTAACTGTGAATGTTATTGATGTAAATGATTACTCCCCTTTGTGGCGAATCGCTCAGTTAAATCCCAAACTTTTATCTGTTTGTAAAATTCTTTTGAATAATATAGGTATGCTTATTTCTAGACAGTTTGTACAACATTGTAAGTCTTGTAGTTATACTACAGATAATATTGTAATACATAAAATATGTCACTGCGTGATGAAAACATCAAAACAATATGAACTATGGTACTGTCTATTATCATGCATTGGATTTGATAGATATTTGCAATTCATACATAATAATGAAATGGAACAATGTGTTTTTCTCTTTAAAATGTGTACTGAAATAGATAAAAACTGTTTTGTAAATTTGTCGCTCAGTAAAAGCTTAGCTTCTGTATTACAGTAATATGTTTTTAGTATTGATCATAATGTTGTTTTAAACATGTAATAAGAACCCATCACTAAGCCCCTGTCTTCATATTTTGAAGGCAATATTAGTGAGTGGCTCAATGTGTGTTTTTCTTGTAATATTGTTCGTATCGTAATGCCTTATGTTTCGCTTTCGTCATAAGGTTTTCTCTATGAGCAATATTCACCCATATTTATAAATCGCATGTGCATGCATTTTTATTGTATTTATTCGTAACTGTGCTTATATATTTGTGTGTTTATTTCTATGCTGTATATATGTTATGCTCTACAAAAATGGAGGAAATAAATAAATACAGCAGACACAATAAATACAACCAAATTGTAACTACGAGTATGTTATACATACATTTCTGACCCATTACAATACCACCATTTTGTTATCTATATTGAAATGAATAACCTCCGAAACTCAGACAACTCTGTACTTACAAAGTGTTTTTGTAGTCTGTAAAACAGCAGCAGATCGAGCCAAGATGTGCTTTCTATGTGAAAAACAACAGCATTTTACATTTTTTATTGATGGTCTAATAGTCTTTGGTATTATCATGTCATTGACTGATGTATTAAATTAAGACAACAATATACAACTCTACTGTCGTATGATCAAATGCCCCTTTTTAAATGCCATATAGATCGAGAAACACCACGACCAAAAACTATTCTTGGCACTTTGTATACACATGTATTGTAATAACTGTCCAGTCATTTTGTCAAATGCCTACAGTGGAGAAGCAATTTATAGAATGTCTAAAACTATCAATCATTTTACTAAATGTCTGAATGTACAAGTTACAACTTACCGATAAATATAACATTGTTTTAGGTCATTTGTACATGTACTTAGACATTACATAATTATAAGTATGTTTTCGGCAAAACAATACATGACTGCATTACAAATTAGATATATTTGAAAGTGCAGCTTATACTTAAGCTGCAAAAAAGACAACTCCTCACTTCATTGCATCGAATTCAAGTCTTTGGAGGTTAGGGATTTGCTTCTGACTGTCTTTTAACAAATTTTATCAAGTCTGTCAGATGTAACTGTGTTGTTTGTAAAATTTAACAGAGCCCTGCACTATCATAATAAGCATTAGTTGAATTGGGCAGTTTTTTGTAAATTGTTATCAGAGATACATGTGCATGTTCTCATTTTTATGTGACCTCGTTTAATTGCGTTTTAGCGTGAATATATTATACAAAATGTACAGAAAATGTAAATTGTTCGACAGAATTATGCGCGACGTGTGAATTATTAAAACAATGTATGGCGTGCATGTGTCTGTGCTATTTCGTGTAAAAATGTGCAATGCAAACAATAAACTCGACGTTCTAGATTCATCTTGTACGAATCATTTATAGCCCCAAACGTATTTATTGCAACACTTTTAATGCTCCCAAGGAAGCTTTTATCTTAGTTTAATCTAAAACTGTTACTTTGACCGACATAAATGTATTCTTTTCACATAGAAGACTAAACAGAATTTATTTGTGCCATTGCTTTAGGCCATTTGTACCAAAACCTTAATACGTACTAAAACGTATGTTTATGACAACACACTGTATGACTGCATTACAAATAAGCTATAGTCGTATGACGTATATAATTACTGTAACAATGAAAGTTCTTCACTCTAGGTCATCTGAGAAACAGGAATTACCTATGGCCGTTTTGTATCAAATTCAATCAAGGTTAATAGATGCAAGTTTGTTTTACATAAAAACCGAACAAATAAGAGCACTATCCGAATTACATTAAATTCAATGAGCCGTTTTTGTAAACTATTTTCTTTTGAACATGAAAATGCTCTCTTACGATGTTGTAAGTTTCCTTGATTAATTATATAATAGCGTGAATTCTTGTAATATATTACAGAAAAAGAAATCTAGCCGTTATTCAACGATACATCTGAAGATAGGTTGCTTCATTTTGTACAATACGCATTAAATCAAATAAATATTTACTGCTGTCGACCATACGTTTACACAGTCCTTTTTATTTGGATGAATGGGCAAGTAAATCATAATCGTCATATTTGGCCATTTTTAATGGGGATTTAAATCAGGCCCATGACACAAAGGCTTCACGCAGGATTTCACATTTAGTTTTCTGACCAGTGTTCTCTGGTTTGAAACCCACATGGTTTGGTTATTCCCTTGTTTCAAAATTCGACAATAATGGCAATAAAAATAATATTTCGTTCTTGGTGCAGACTGTCTCTCAATGTATCTTTAATTCGTGTATAATTGTAGAACACAGTTAAGGGATTTATATTAACACATACCCGTACCATTTACAGTTAAAGTCACATCTTCATCTGTCACTTTTTTAGAAAAAATCTTAGCTACTCTACTAATTCCACCAAAGGACAAACACCTCAATGTCATCTTGATCTAGACAAACATGTAGGTGACACTCCGCCTTATACGAGTATTCAGTATACGACAGGGTTACGGTGAACATCACCTTATGCTAGGTTATGATAGTTAATACCGTAATTGGAAACCTAAACAATGTTCATTGAACGGTATGACAGCTGCTTCCACTTTCTTTTATTTATGTCTTTATACACCGCTACCAACTTGACTATTTATGGTCATTTTCATTGAAATACATTTGATTATGGTCGATAATGATAGCGACCAACAACGATTTCATGTTCGGTTTACTCTTGTTGATACGTATAGCGAATCATTTATAATTCTGAAAAATAGAATATGTGATAAAATAACATGTAATCAATTTGAAGTCTAATGGACGATCTGGTATTTAAACTTAAGTTAAAATTAACCATACTATAAAACTGCGCCTTGTCAGCTAAGTTTCCAAACGCCGTGCCATCATCATGTTTGTGAATATTTGAGAATTATATTTGACCTATTGCAAGGTTTAAAATCGAAATCATTGTAACTCCAACTCACATAGTAGCCCATGAAAATGTTGATCATATGTTAGACCGCCTCGTTTACGATGCATGGGTTTTTTCGCTTTGTTTGCGACTTGAACCCTCCTTTACGATCGTATGATTGATGAAATCACGGTGAAATCACACTGATAAAGGGCTTAAGATTTTAGCCAAGCTACCAACAATACATATAACTCTTTGTGCAATAATGTAACAATGGGACTTTAGTACGTGTGCAGCCATGAAGTGTCTGCCTCATATGTATCAGACTGGTGAAAGAAACAGAGGACAGAAAAAATTACTGTTGTATAGCACCGAATAGACAAAAACTGTTTTACTAAAAGGGTTCTATTTTCGTTGTTGTTTTCTTTGCTAAGACAAATGGTAAAACAATGGGTGGTTTAAAAAATTCCATTATATCCATCTGATAAGATAAAGAGCAACAACGACATAACAACTTGTTAACAGTTAATTCTTGATAAAATAGATATTATCTCTTAATATCAAACTATTAATAGTTCCACAGACTTCCTGCGTGCATGGAATCACTCAAATATCCAAATTGTATTTTGGTATCATAGAGGGATGGAGTAAACAGTTGCTTGCGGTAATGTAGTGCAATGTGAGTTTGTTTTTGTTTGATTTGTCAGATCCATCAGAAGCAATCACTAATTGATGAGAGAGATTAGCTTGTGTTTTAAGGTTTAATCACTTTAAGAATTTTGATGTGCATTTGTTCGTGTTTTTTCACGCATCAACATCAACACGCTATTGGTTATATCAAGCCGAATATTAAAACGATTATTGTTAATGTAGTTTTATCTTAAAATTTAATAGTTGATATCAATGAAAGAGCGCTGTGAGCAGTTATGCATTGCCTTTAATTTATATACGTGTCCATTGCTGTTTCACACAACTAGAATTACAAAACATCTTGAAAGAGCTTATTTTGGCTTCGCTAAAAATTCTAGATTATGTCTCATTTCGACTAATCCTTCCATGTTTTGTTAATTAAAATTGATCTTTATAAACTGTAACATTTGACGCAGTGCTGTTGGTATTCTAACCTAATATTACTGTTAATATAAATGACAATATGCACTGTATAACATTATGTGTTTAAATGTCAAGAGTTATTACATCTAATATCAACTAAATGATTTATAAATAACATTCCTGCAATTGTGTGAGAAACAAAATGGATATCAATATAGTAAATTAGACAAACATAAGCAAAGTAAGCATAGCTTCTATTTGAAGTCTTGCTTAAAGCACATTACTTACAAATATGCGAGAAGATGCATGTGATACCTACAACATAGCTGCAACCGCCCGGCTAGCTCAGTTGGTAGCACGCAAGTCTACTGATCGAGGAGTCGTTGGTTCGATTCACGGGCGGGGCATATTTTCGTGGAGCTAGGTCATGAAATTATTTCTACGGCCATTTTCCCTCCTACCAATGATTTTAATTATGTAGGGCACTTGTCAGTCACTGACGAACTATATAACATCATGTGTGATAAATTTTATTTTGTTTTGTGTAATTGTATAGATTTATAGTGGAGGGTTTTTTACTTATTTTTTGTAGTTATTATTAATCTTTTTGTACAACGTCATTGAATATGTTATATAGAAATAGGCGTTTAATCAAATGAAGAAGTTTGTTAATCAAATGAAGAAGTTTGAAAGTATGCGCTTAGTAGTTGATTAACAGCTAAATCCAGAGATTTAGCCTTTCTAGGAGGAGTGAGTAGGTTGACTAAGTGCCGTTATATTGACCTTATATGATGTGTAGCTACGGCGATAAACCCAACAAACAAACAAACAAACCACAACATAGCTTTTATACCAGCAGTTATGACTGACAAACAAACACCAATATAAACACATATTACTTAACACTGCAATTATAACTTTTCGTTTTTTTACGCAAAAAAAATTCAAACAGTTCTTGCAAAGTAAAAAAAATCACCTGTTTGTTTCAATTTGTTTTCGTATTTCTGAATTCAAGCATATTTGAACATTATTTATTTTGATGAAGGCAGCAATTTCTTAACAAAGTGGTGGTAATACAATAATGAAAAAAATATTTGCGTTTTTATCTCGTTTTGCGTGAGTAAATTCATTACAGCTTAAGCTATGTAATCAAAACTGACCGGGAAATATTTCATATTTTTAACTTTAAAGTATCTAGTACCTGTAGGTATATTATCGAACTACTCGTTTATTTTAATGATTGTAAATAAATACTTGTACTATTAAGTGTCTTAATTGGATAAAGACGTTTGCGATTTTGCTAACATCTTTGGCTGCGATTTGAATAAAAGACCTTGGCAACGACCTTTGCATTCGTTCGAGTTGGATAAGATATGAGTCATGGTCAAATTAATACAGGATTGTGTTGATGGATACGTACTGGTCATAAGTAACAACTACATAAAAAATTCAAGAATCTTAGTGGTGTAGTGTCTGATTATTGAGCTTGTAGAAAGACGTACAATTAAGTTAACCGAGATAGACATTGTACTTCGAATGAGTGCAAGTCAAGTGAAAAAGGTCAAGGGCAACCTGAGAT
Organism: Mactra quadrangularis; assembly: GCA_025267735.1. NCBI lineage: Eukaryota > Metazoa > Mollusca > Bivalvia > Venerida > Mactridae > Mactra > Mactra quadrangularis. The sequence continues at coordinate 21,097,848 of CM046298.1, read as the reverse complement.
AGAATGGTGTTGTTGGAGGTTGGTACAGATACTTAAGTATATTTAAGCATCATAATAATACAGTATGTAATAAGACATGCAATTTTGCTATAACTCCCTCGACCTCGTGAAAAGGTACGTAAGTACGGGTAAAATCAAAATTAGATTAGTATCAATGAAAATGTGCAGCAAAATTACAAATTTGCAAAGTTTCTTAATCCTCCAAAATAATGATGTTTCTCCAAATAGAAAATGCACAAGAACAGTTAGGTATACGAAATCCTCTAATAAAAGATAAAGTCCTAAAAAGCGAAGTCCTACCATTTTTACTCTGACGTTTATCCGATAAGGAAGACACCATTATTGAAGCACTTATATAGATTTATAATTATAAAACATTTGAATGAAACTGAAACCGTTATCTTTTGTAAAAATTAAGCGAAAACTATTGACTTAGATTAAACGGTAAATTCTTCACGGAAAATAGTAACAAACAATTACTTAAGGTTTTTCATTAGTATTGACCTACTTTGAGAGTGGAGCCATATATAACCTAACCAATAGTTGAATGAACTAACTAAATATTGTCCAATTTTATTAACCTGCCCGGTCTGCATGCATACACGTCATAATGAGATACTATTTAAAGCCTGAGTATTCCCTAGATATGCTCTAATGCGCACAGATCGACAGTTATCAGAGCTAAGTATAACAATTTGAATCGAATTGCCACATGCCGTCGTAGTATAATCGGTAAAGTCGCAACACAAACATTCTCGACATAACTGATTATTTTTTTAGCTGTGAGTTCGAATCCTACTGAATGTGGGTTTTAGTATTGTTTATTTTTTTTAATATCAATTAATAAATTTTCTCTCTTTGATATATTTTTTCCATTGTCTCTTTTCATATTATCTTTTTATTTTGTTAATATTTTATTACATGTTTCATATATAAATTCAACAATTCAAAAAACAATTCAAAGACAATCATTCAGCCTCACTGTCGCCGGTAGCCTGAGCCGTCCGTAGGATGCTGGAACGAGGATCCGGTGTATGTGGGGCAGTGAAATACCTCAAAACGTTGAGGACAATGCGCTTGGCATTAGAGCCAAGTGCTCCAACTATGGAGTCTTCACTCATGTCTATTCAGTAGACGGACTGAGTACGTACATCTTCACACTTCACAACGCGACAAACTCTGCATGTATATTGTGTAGTATTATTGAATGGTAAAAAAAGAATAGTGGTTCTAATGAGATTCGAACCACGTATCTCTGGTACCGGAGGGCAACTCGCATCCACTGTGCCACATTGACAGACGCACATAACAATCAAATAAATCCATGTCACCGATACAGATGTATAGCGGAATTCCATCGCTTACGTCATATAAGTTCTGCTCGATCGGCTAAGCTATAAATAGCACTGATTAACCTCTCGTTAATGTATGTATAGGGCAGGTTAATAAAATTGGACAATACCAGTTTAATATTGTCAAGATGTGTGCTAGATGGTTAATTTCCGCGATACATATGACTTTGTATCATCCTTTTTTCTCCGCGTTTAGAAACTTAATTCAGAAATTCATGCAACTGTGTGTCTCCTAAATATAGAGCAAACTATTTGTGGGAGAGAATTGGTTCAGTGGGTTGACATAATTTTTGAATCAATGTTATTTCATTTAAACATAAAAACTCCCAACTGGAAATACGATCGCAAAACCGTTTGTTTGCTATTTATGTGAAACATATATAAGAGATAGTCTCGAGTTCTTGTATAAAATACATTGTAACTTCAATAAAAGAGTAAACTAACTATTTCGTCTATAAGTCAGACACTATGTATTGCATATTGTACTTTAATATACCAAAACAACAAAAATGAATTGCGTTAATTTAGGAATTCACAAATATATTGTTCAACTTGTCATCCTACGTAACAAATAAAATTATTATAGAGTAAAATGTCCTAAACTATTTGTCCAATGTCATGTTTATGACTTACTTTGATCTAGAAAATATATACATTGTATATATAAATGAAAAATTGCCACTTCGTCATGGGGTCATTTTGATAAATGACTCGTCAAGATATATCAATTGTTCTCAGATGATCAGTACATGTTCACAATAAGCATCATAGATTTTGATTTATATGTCTATAAAGTTATGAAAGAAAACATTATAATGTTTCTCGCCTAGATTGTGTTATTCCAAAATAACAAATCTTCTCCTACTTGTACAGTCGATGATTAGAACTCTTAGCAAGCACCCATCGTTACTAATAAAGCCTTCGAAAATTTCTGAAATCGACGAGACAAAATCCTTGATTGTGTTGCCAATGTATACAGAGTTATGAATTTGATGGTAAAATATTGCAAGAAAGAACACTTTGCAAGGACAATGATCTAACATAATCGAAAGCTAATACTATTTAGCCTGGTTTGCTTTTAAAGGAATATTAGCTAATAATGATTTCATAAGTTTTTTATGGATGTTCCAATTCTAAATTTGTAATAAAAAATGGTTTAAATGAAATGTATCCGACCATTACCCAGCTCTTATGTCGGATCATATGAGGATACCTAATATTTTACAGCAATGACATAAAATGTTTAATGAAATATAAAAACAATTTTATAATTCTGTTATGACGTCCTCCTCAATGTATAACATAAAATCTGAACATATTACAACTGCGATTTATTAAGTAAGAGAAACGATAGAACAAGTGTTTTCTACCAATCGTTCCTCATCTCCAAGTACGTGATTAGGGAGTCCTTCTGAAGATAAATTAGCGACTATTTCCTGTATAGATAAAGTGAGATCATTGAAATTTAGTGCTAAACTTAAAGCAAATGTAAACACTCCACAAACATGCACCTTCTTCCAGAAAAATAATATAAACATGCAAGTGGTTTGATGTTTCTCTATCGACATATTAAACAATAGATTCCATTTTAGCACTACTTAAAGTATAACAATATGCTAATGTTTTATCAACACGGTGTGTGTTAGCCAGTTAATTTCCATGAAGTTCCACAATGTTCTCTCTTAATTTAGACACGACGGAAAAATAAAGTGATGTTAGGGTTTTGTTGCGTTTGATATAAGGTCTGTTAACAAATCTGAACTGATATTTAAATTGAGTTTTGCAGTTTTAATGCTCAGTGTATTTACTATAAATGTTAACTAAAAATATCAAATTTGTAATTTGACTTATACCTGAGTGTTTCTTCTGATTAAACAAAAAAAAATGAGTAAGTGATGAATATTAGGGTAAACATGTCTAATCGTTTAGTATGTTCACGCATGTGATTTATAGCAAGCAAGATGATAACAAATGTTGTTATTCTGCAAATTTTAAAGAAGAAATCAAAAACTAATTTGTTGTAATTTTACCAGGGCAAACTCCAATTAACTTAATAACATCCAAAAATATTATCTTAGAAAAGTTAGTGTTTCGCACGCACTCAACAAGTAAGGAACATATGCACTTTTAATATTCGAATTTACATTGTATTTCAATTCCTTGAAAAAATTCTGGTTTATGATGAAAGTGATAATTTAAAATATAGTTTAATGAAATGGGTTTGTTGAACACACCAACTACAGGGCAGCACACTGACTGTTTCAATACATTGGTGTTTACTTTGTAGATTGTATAAGGCAGCAAAGCGTTAAGGCTGAACGTGCCAAACACTCTTTTATATGCTGTAACATATAAGTATATGTTTTATTGTAACCTGTATTGTAATTACTTTAATGTAACAATGTTAATGTCTATTGCAACAAAATAGTCATCTAATTCATACTTTTTGTGTGTTCATGATAAAATAAGAAAATGTTATAACCGTCGTAGTTTTGTCCTACTGCTAAACGAATCTGAATGAATGGTAACTGGGTTAAGCTCTCCACATACGTATTACCAATTCTTTCCAGAGACAAACCACTGTCAGGTAGCGTAAATTATTTATGCTCACATTGACCTATTACCAAGATTCAGTGGTTAGCTTGGTTACTTTACTGTACAGTAACCACACTTTAACTTTAACCTCTTTGTAATACTGGTTAGTTGGTTCAATTAAAGCTACAGGCGAATAGAACTTGTAAATCCAAGGAGCAATCGTCTGTTGAATTGTCATTTTGAGATTATGAATACTTCTGGTGAGAAAATAGGCAAATAAAACTTCAATAAACAGAGTATATATCATTATGTACTGTACAAATTAGGAAATATATTTTTTTAAATCTCATTTGTAGACTTAAATCATCAATTAACATCAATTTAAAGAACTACAAAGATAAATATAATTTTATTTCAAAGATATTTGTCTTCAGCCATTTGAAAGGTATTCTCAGATGAATATCTTAAGCTAGTCAATCACAACTATTTCCCCTCAATTATAAATAACTTACTGACAGAACTGATATAATTCAAAAACGTGGAATAACTAGACTTATCATCATCCAAGTCTTAAAAGCATTTATGTTTCTAAGGGTAGAATCTACTAAGTTCTAAGGATAAACAGAAAAAGTCATTCACTCATATTCTAACTTTTAAACCAATAAAAAATGTATCAAAAATAAATTCCAATAATCAATTAGCTTGTCTCCAGCCATTTGGAAGGTATTATCAGCAATGAATTCATAATAATTAATGTACACACAGAAAACTACAATCATAGGTAGTGATTAAATTATTGTTATTGTATTGTGGGTGTAACTATTGTTATATTGAGGCAAAATTACAATCTAATAACGACGCTATAAAAACAATAATGATTTTAAGAGGATGAACGTCCTTGATATGTTCGTGAGTTCATCAGTAAATTATTGTTTAACCGATACACTAAAAAGATTAAATACTTGTATAGTATCTCCATTATGTGTATTAGATGGTTAATATCCGTGATGTGCCTAGTTTAATATCAACTATTTCCTCTTCATGCTAGGAAACAAGATTTACATTTAGCGCAGTACAGAAAAGTTGAACTTTCATCAAGGGTGTTGTATATTGTCATAAGGAAGTTCACATTATTTAGTGAGATTGATTCTTTATAACATTTCTATAAAATAATTAGTTTTCCTTTATAAGAAAACTCATCTATGCGGATTTTTCTGATTAGTTATTGAATGCCACTCCTTCATTGGGTCGTTTTGATAAATGACACGTCAATATATTTATCATTTGTTCGTCAATGATTACTTCATGTTCGCAATCGTAATCTTAGATTCTGATTTATTTTTAAGGTGATGTTTCCACCTAAGTTTGTGTCAGATCATATGAGTTTTGTTTTCGATGTAGATATCAATGTAGAACTATTATAAATAATATATCATAAATGCATTTTTGCTCTCTGATCGAAAGTATTTGAATCCCAATCGGCGTTGTCAATCTGTAATTGCGGTTTAGCAACATGATATTAAGTACGATTAAAGACAATAATTTACCTGATGATAGCTAACAAAGTGAATTATCGACGTTAAGGTTCTTGTTACACCCTTTTTGAGAACAATAAAAATCATCACCCATTTTATGAGAAATTAATATTATTATAGGCCTTCGACCTACATGAATGTTATTGGTAAAGTATTAACGTAATGTGAGTTGTTGGGCAAATGTTTGTCAGAAAGTAAGCGTAAGCAGTTTGTTCTCTCGCTAGACTTTAATATTCTGTTGATTGTTGCTATAGTGACTAGGATAAAATTGTCCAAAACTATTTGAATTCGTCAGTTATACACATTATGCATTTAGTATAACAACACTAGTGTTCTGGAAAGCAGACACTGCTGAAGTGTTTTTTTTTCATTTTTCTACTATGTAGATCTTTTTTCTCCTATATAAATCATTCATGAATAGTAGACCAGTATATCATACCGAAAAAGACCATTGTAATACAACTTATGAAATATCGACATGACTTGAGGAAAGTATGCATTATTTACATATACCGGTTGATGTCATGGCTCTCTTCTGAGTTTCTATTACTAAGCTGTGTGCATGGAATTTGCAAATGTATATGGTTCTTAATTTGATTTGGAGTTATGATACAACTTTTGTTTTGTGAGACTTTTGTGTAATTATTTGCTTTTATTGTAATAGCAACATTGTATTTACTATAGAGTTTATAATGCTATTTATTATGCATGTCAATTTGCACCGACAATACTCTTTGTCCTGAAAGTTTTGGATGCATGGCTCTGATCTTCTATCGACAGACAATGCACTTAAGTATCGGCGTATATTTTACAGCGGTTAATTAAAACATGTTCCTCTAAAATATAAAGAACTTACTGACAGACCTGAGATAATGAAAATACGTGGAATAATTAGACTTATCATCGAAGTCATTAAAGCGTTAATGTTTCCAAGGGTAAATTCGACCAAGTTCTTGGGATAAAAAGCAACCACATTCTAATTTTTAACGAATGAAACTTTTAAAGAATTATAGGTAAATTTTCTATAATCAATTAGATTCTGATTATAACCTACTTCTTTGCAATGTGGAATAACCGTTATTTAATTATTTTTCCCTGTCGTCTTTAAAATATAATTCATAAGAACGGATATTAAATATCGAATTTAATATACATTTGATTTGAATTTGTATAATTCAGTGATCAACGACGGCAATCAACAGTGATTTAAACAAACACATACATAATTTGAATAGTCAATCTAGAACAGCTGAAAACAGTCAATGACATTCTAGTTTCCCTTGAAAATATAGTAACTAATCAATTTAGTTATGGAATTGCAATACAAAGAAACAATCCCAACAAATGACGAAACGCTAGCTAAGGAAACTATTATTCAATCTAATACTGAATACAGTTGCAGTAATACAAAATATATTGTAATGCGGAGGGTATATAGTAGGCTTAAAATAAATAGTTTATCATATCAAATTGGATATTTCATTTAACTATGATGCGTTCAGCAATTATAACATAGACATACGCAGACAATATTATTATTTAATGTTTGATCAGAAACATATCGCATTTGATATAGCAAACGATACCAATATGTATGCTAATATAAAAAGAAGAATACAAGACAATAAAATATGTTTTAGCCCAAAATCATTTTGACGCGAGATAGCAAAAACATATCTGAAAGCTCTAGGACTTAATTACTGGAAATAAAATGAATATAATCTTAATGTTGTATTGATGATACGATGTTTATACTTTTATATAGATAGATAGATACTTTATTCAATAAACATGGCATGACGCCCAACAGTTTACAGGTTATACAAATATTACAACATAAATACAATACAGAAGTAAATAATATATATGGTATAAATACGTTCAATTGTATAAATCGGTAATGGCGTATAAGTATAAATACAAGTACAGTTATGATGAGGAAAGTGCAAAACACAATTTAACAATGAACAAATAGAGAAGATTATTGAGAAATATTTAAACATATACCACACTGTCTCGTAATTTAAAACTATTGTAAATATAAACAGCTAAATTTTGAATGGTATTAGAATCGATTGATGTAAACAGTTGTATGAATTTTGGTATATTCGGACGTTTCTAGAAGTAACAATCTATATATTTTTTTCTTAAACTATATACATCTAGATAACACAATATTTTCTGATACATTGATCTATTCAAGCTATGGGAAGCTCCAAACATGTTTATCGTTCAATTAGGTTTATCCAAGCAGGAACAATGTGCAATAAGATGGAATAAATCTTCCACTAAAGGATGTCGGAATAAAACGGATCTCTTCCGATTTTCCTTAGTCTTTCATCCGATTAGGCTGAAAATGGTATTAAAGCAGTTATTCTAGAGTGATGAGCAAAAATCCATTTGTATGAAAATGGAACTGTTTTTTGTGTGTGTTAAACTTAAGCGAAAACTATTAACTTTCGTAAAACGGTGAAATCATGACGTAAAATAGTAAAAACAATTATAGAATATTTATTATCATTTGTATTGACCGATTTCGTGAGTGAAGCCATTTATAATTCAACCGGCAGTTGAATGGATTTACTCAATACCAGTTTAATATTGTAAAGATGAGTTCTAGATGGTTATTTTTGTGATACTAAATGACTTTGTATCTAAGTTGTCTCTCTGCGATTAGGAGCCTTATATAGATTTTTTGCAAACGTGTGTCTTCTAAAAATAGAGCGTTGTAAATCAATCTGGCAAGAAATTGGCACAGCGAGTTGACATGTGTGAATCAATGTTATCTTTGTAAATATAAAAGCCCCTGCCCGGAAATAACATGGCAAAACCGTTTGTTGCTTATTATGTGACACACATATATTAGAGAAACCATATATTTCTTGTAAAAATACATTGTAACTTCATTTAAATTGTATGGTAACTTGTTTGCCTTGAATCAAGACCCTATTTGTTACTTCTATTCTAATGTACCAATAATTAAGAAAGAATCGTGCTTATAATATTTAAAGGATTTACATTACAAATGTGAAAAATATTCACTTTCGTAAAAATCATCTATTAATCATTATTATGAATGAAATGTTAGATGTCTTAATTGATCGGTCTCAAATCATTTTATTATTATTTTTTATCTAGAAATGTTATATATGAAAAAAATACAAATCGCCACTCCTTCAATGGGTTGTTTTGATAAATGACACGTCAAGAAATGTCATTTGTTCGCCGACGATTACTTCATGTTCACAATCCTAGAACTTGATTTATAAGTCTGTAAAATTATGAAAGGAAAACGTCACGTGATTCCTGCGTAGATTGCGTTATTCTAAATTAACACATTTTTCTTCTGTTTGTGATGTCAATGATTGGAACTTGCAGTAGGCACTATCATTATCAACAATGACTACATAGATTTCGGAAATTGTCGATAACCGGGACTTTGAATGGGTTGCCAATGTTAAATTTTGTATTAGCTAAAATTGTGAGACGGAACACTGCACGCTGCATGATTTTGCAATCCTAAAATTAATCAAATATAATATGGTTTAAATAAGATATTGACATTTAATTGTTTGAATAATGTTTTGGATGCTCAAGGTTTACAGAAAATATGTAGCCCGCCATGAAAAGATATTACAACTGTTATTGATCAAACATATAAAGCGACATAGAAAATATAGTTTTTTACCACTAGGTCATCACTTTCACGAACGTGATAAAGAGTCAATCTAAAGATAAATCAACAACTGGTACTTATTTAGATGTAATAAAAGCATAGAAGTTTACTGTTAAACTTCAGTAAATGCTAAACATTCGACTAACAGGCACATACTCCCAGTATGATAATATAAACTTTTGGTGTTTTGGTATTTCTCTATTCTAATGACCTAGTATATAAATGTTTCCATTTTAGCAGTTCTCAAAATATAACAATTTGCCATTTTTATGTGAACACGATGCGTTTTAGCTACGTAATTTCCGCGGAGTCCTAGATTTGGTATTACAATTTTCCCTCTTTGTTCACCACACAATGGAAACATTGAACTATTGTTAGAGCTGTGTTGTGTATGTTTTGAATGTTGTATTCAAATCTGACCTAGTTATAGATCTAGTATTGTAGAACTTAGGCTCAGTGTTTGTGATATACATTTTAATTAAAAGTATCAAATTTGAAGTTGATTTATACCTTAGTGTTTCTTCTTCTTATGCAAAGTTTTAGTACGATGCGAATATTAAACATCTCTAATAATATATTGTTATGCAAGTTTTTATAGCAATTTTGATAAATAATGTCATTGTTCTGCAAATTTTTTACATGCAAGGAGAAACCAATTTGCTGTAATTAAACCAGGGAAAAACTCCTATTTATTTAAGAAAGTCTAATAATTCAGTCCTAGAATAATTAGTTTTACGCACGAATTTAACAAGTGAAGGAACTTATGCACTTTGAATGTAGGATTTATTTCCTTTTCGTGAGTTACGTAATAATGTGGTTGAAGGAATATGTTAGTTTGCACATCCATATCTTGGTTTACGAGTAATATTACTAACAACACTGCATTACACCGTATTCATTTAATACATGACTGGCAGTTTGCATGTTGCACGAGACTGAAAACTTAATTCACCAAATCTCTTCAGCACAGTGTATATCTGAACAGTTTACAGAAAAAAGTTTATTTGTTTGTTGGGTTCAACACCGCAGCAACACATTGTATAGGTCATATAAAGGCGGTCAGTCAGCCTACTCACTCCTCTCGGAAAGGCTAAATCTCTGGATTTAGCTGTTAACCAACTACTAAACGCATACTTTTGTCAGTAACTGACAACTGCCCTGCATAATAACAAATCATTGGTAGGAGGGAGTATGGCCGTAGAAATAATTTCATGACTAAGCTCCACGAAAGTATGCCCCGCCCGGGAATCTAACCCATGGCCCCTATTTTAGTAGACTTTCGTGCTACCAACTGAGCTAGCCGGGCGGCTTTAAAAAGGTTTAAATGTTTTGTTGTGATCAGTATTGAAGGTATATTGTTGTTATAAAGTTATTGTCTATTGCAACAAAAAGGTATTTAATTAATGAGTTTGTGTTATCTTGACAATATAAATAATATAATCACAGTATTGCCACTTCTTAATAAAGCCATAAACACTGTATCGAGAATTGTTGATGGTCACAAACGAAAGTCGAAATCAAGATGAACACATTAATGAATTTTAAGAGTTCAACTAGTTCAAATAGTTCAACCAAAATACTAAAGAAGGATATATACTTGTATAATATCTTCGTTATGTGAATTAGATGGTTAATTTTCTTGACGTGTCGGGTTTAGTGTTAACAATTTTCTTTTCAGTCTTAACAGTATACCTATTTAGCAAATGATAAATAATGTGCCGTTTCAGTAAGGGTGTTGTACCTTTGTATGAAGGAAATTTATATGCTTTAGTCAGATTGTTTGTCTACACATTTGTATTACATAACGATCATAAAATAAGGAACTGATCTACGTGAATTAACTTAATGTTTCCTCTTAATCTAATGTTGCTCCTAATGAGCTATTGCGTATATCATATTCTATGTAAACATAAATTTGTAGAATGATTAATACAAACTATGAGGAAACTGTATTTAGTCCTTGATTGAGAGTAACCGGTTTTAAATCTTATCAGATGATGTTATTATAGCTGTTTGCTATTACAGCAACACGACATGATATCTTGACTCATTTAAAGACAAACCTACACTAAATGATTACCAGCACTGTGCATCATGACCGCTAACTTATTTGTTACGATCTTTAAGAGAGAAAAACAACCAGCATGCGTACATATTATGGAGAATTTGTATTAATATACGATCCACATAAATGGTATTGGTAATGTCTTTACGTGATGTGAATCCTAATTGTTGGCTTGTCATTGTGTCTTCCTGTAGACCTTCTATTCATATGTTTGTCAGGAACTAAGTGTCGTTTTTCTAGACTATTATATTCTGTTAATCTTGTACTATAGTAACAGAGATTGCATTGTCCAATGCATTTTGAATATTAAAATCTAAGATGGCCAGCTGACTTAGTATACATATAGATATAGTTAAACAATAAGGCCATACCATACCGGAATTTTGATAAGCGTCCACGTGCGCGTATGTTTTAGAGTCCTCAATTCAAAAAAATGTTGGTGAAATTTTCTTAAATAATTCTGTTGTTTTGGGATTCAATAACTGATTTTTCTCAGGAAATACTGATAGTTCCTTTCTTCTGTGTATTTGATTCATGAAAATGTGTATGCTGTGTATACTTTTTTATAGAATTACTTTAATCTCACATTAATGTCATAAACATTCATGTACTACCAAGTACCTAATTGTACGAAATCAAGCTAGAATTGACATGTGTTTTCATTTTCAGTTTGTGTGTTTTTGTGAATAGGTACCTAGGTTTGTCAGACTTGAGTTGACGCTTAACAAAATTTCAATTTGGCATGACCTAGTAGTGTCCTTTATTGCATACATTGCTTAAGTGATTTTCTTTGTAATTCTATGCTTGTTTCTTTAGATAAACCATTCTTGAATACTAGACCTGTAAAATATGGCGAGACAGACCTTTTAATATAACATATAAATATCGACATGACATGAGGAATGTATGCATTATTTACTTGATATGTGATGAGGTCATGGCTTTCTGTGTGTCTTTATAACCAAACTACTTTTGCTTGTCTTTTGCATCAATTTTGTTTCTTGATTTGCTTTGATAACCCTATTATACTGTACATTTTGGAATTTTTTAGACTGGTGTATAGTATTAGATTTTTATTGTAACCGTAACTTTCTCGTAATTGAAGTGTTTATGTTTCTAAGGGTAGAATCTACTAAGCTCAAGGGATAAACAGAAAAAGTCGTTCACTCATATTCTAACTTTAAACAAATAAATAAATGTATCAAAAATAAATTCCAATAATCAATTATCTTTTGATTACGGATTATTTTTCGCTATGAACAATGATAGTGTCATATTAGTTTCTATCCCGTCATCAATTATATGAAATTCATAAGAACGGAAATTAAAAGTTAAATCAAGTTTAGCGTGTACTGATTTAGTTTCTAAAAGACGACGGCACTCCGTTATGAATCAACGAAGTACATACATAATTTAAATAGCCAATTTAGAACAGCTCAACATAATTGAAGCCATTATATTTTCCATTGAAAATATAATATACATTCAATTAAATTATGAAACTGCAACACAATAAATCCCAACAAATGACGAAATATCTTGGAAATTATCATTTAATGTAATATTGAATTGTCTCAGCAATACAAAAGACATTGTAATGCAGAGTGTATAATGAATAGATTATCTTGTCGATTTAAATTTCAAGATCAGCCATGATGTCGTGAGCAATCATGGCTTATCATATTGTTTCTGCGAATACGACATGCATAAAAATTGCCATAAATATAATTTCATATTTAATCAGAAAAAGGTTTTCTCATAATTACATTGCTTGGTATGTGCATATTCAATTTAAAATACTAAACAATCTCAATTTGTATGCTTATATAAAAGTGAAGCAAAACAATGCATATGGTTTATTACAGCCCCCCCCCCAAAAAAAATCTTTGGCGCGAAGACAGAAATAAAATTTCTATAAGTTTTAGGAATTAACAAGTGGAAAAATAGCATAATATTTTTTATATAGAAAAGTTTTTATTAAAATCATTTTGAAACCGAAGCATATTGTAATGCATTGAATATTTATCTGACGGACTGATACTATTAAGGGGTGTTAATTCATTTGTTACGCGTTACTATTTCTTTTCTTATTTCACTGTATATAGTATAGTTTAGAACAGTCTACAGAAAAGGCGTAAGTAATTCCGTACAACAAAATTGTTATCGGAGACGATAAAATACGACGAAAGGTACATTGAATCTTTGCATGAGTTCTAGAAAAACGAAATGTTTTAAATAATCAGATGAAATAGAAACAACACTAATAATTCATGTATTTACAGTTTATACAGATATAAATGTATGTCAGTCTTGTGTAAATGTGTGTTAGCTATAGTAGGTACTATATACTACCAAGTGCACATGAACTTTTAAGGCAACCAATTAAATCTTTATAATAAGTATTTTTTACTGGGTTTAACGCCGTGTCAACACAATTTAGGTCATTTTACGACGTCGTCCAGCGCACCGAACCTAGCTTTCCTGTACCCTTGCTCATATCCAGTACTCACCTACTCTTCCAGAAGGCCGGGAACCTCTCCATTTATCATATCAATGGAGGAAAATAGACATTGTTGCCTAATTTTCATGAAAATGTACATGTGTACTTTGTGTACTTTGTTTCTGATATCTAACAGTGGCTTTTTTAGCTTTTCGTTGTTTTTCATGCCTATACCACGAACAAAATAGTTATCTAAATACACAAACAAAAACTTATAAGTACGCTTCCGTGGTGCGCGTTTGTGCATTGCATGTTCAGACCTCATAAGGAAAGCTTTATATAAAACTTTAAAGCACTAAGTATGTCAATGCACCATTAGTTGTAAAACACAGGCAAGTGTTCCGTTTGAATCCGGTTGTTATTGAATCAATATACAGTTTAACAGGCAATCTAAAAATATAACTAAAGCAGTTTCACCATTTTTATTGCCGAGATGGTTTATATCCGTGTTGTTTCAGATTTAGTATCATCAATTTTCTAAACATGATAAACAAGAACATACGAATTTATAAATGCTAGAAAAGTTGTGCTTCCATCTTAAGTGCTGTATTTCCGTCATATCGTAGATCTATTGTGAGCTTGATAATCCATTGACTTTTGATAAATATATATAGGATGTTTATCGTGATAAATATAATTTAAATTGTATATAACACAATATGATACAAGAATGGGAATTTACTTTGAACATTATTGATACGTTAGAGATTGCCACTCCTTCATAATACTGATGAATGGCACGTCAAGAGATATCATAACTTCTGAATTGACTTTATGTTTCCTCTTTAATGTTAGATCTTGTTTGGTGCATCGATAATATCTATTAAAACACTGATAATGAAAGCTATGGAAGTGTTTTTATGAATAATGCATTATTTTATCAAGAAATGATGATGAAAAATTATATGTAACTATTGGATAATAAACGATATGTCTCACGTTTAAAGATTTACGTGTTTTGGGCTTCAAACTCTGATGAGGTATTGCTTGAAACTTGAAACGTGAAGAAGTAAGTTACATTTAATAGTTTCACTTTATTTAGGTGATATTAGTACCTGCTTTGGTTTATCAGACCTATTCAACAAGTATAAGCTGTCCAAAAATGATGTACAACTCAATTTGGCAAATGAGTCTGATTACCTGCGGGTACAGGATGTAATGTAAGTAAGCGTTCATCCATACAAAATATGTATTTCTTATTATACATATCTATACATTTAATTATTATGTAGGAACAGATTTTAGAAGTGATTAAATTACTTTAACAAGCAATAACATCTTTAGACGCATTTGTTGTATTTATAAATTCTGAAACACTCAGAATCTCTATCTACAATGTTTTTTTTTTTTTTGGTTTTTTTTCTTCATCTACAATGTTTAAAATACTGTTATTTTTATCGCTGTTGACGTTATGAAAATTGAATTTTTGTACCCTCCCTGAGGGAAATATTTACTTCTTATATAAAAACATAAAAAATCCAAACTTTTGGCATTATTCATTCATTTATATAGTTGTTTTTCCTGTTTTCATGATTGTATTAATTTGCAACAACAGTACGGCGACATTTTACTCTCGTCGATTTATGACCGGTACCATTCTTTATTCCTCGTGACTGCATTTTAGTGCACAACTGACTAACAAACGGTCATAATTTCGTCAGATTATACTGACATATGAAAGCAAATGCGTCTGTTCTCAGCGTTTTCTGACGACCGTATGTATGATTTCAAATAATGATGTAATCTATTTGCATTTGGTCGAGATTTCCAATATTCCTGGCAGTATAAGGTATTTTTATCCGAGAGAAATGTGTTCTTAATGCGTTTGGTATAATTCCAAAATATCTATCATAAACAGACTTTGTTTATCTGGGGATGAAAATTATGTTTGATCCATAAATTGGAAGACAAATCTGTACGAAACGATCACTATCAAAATGGATCTTAAATGCAAAGTTGCATTATATAAGATAACCATTACAATATTCATTTGTGCGTATTATGGGGCATTACCAATAAAACACGACTAAGTAAGATTACACTGATAGTGTTTAAACGTGATTGGAATTCTCCAGGTTGGATTGTTATCTAGTCTTTCTGAAATCATTCCTTACATGTTATTCAGCTGAGTAGTAGACCAACAGCTAAATGGAAATATATTTTACAGCTCCAGTAATAAATATTGAAATGTTTTTATACATTGAACAATGCATATTTGCATAAGAAGTAGTGATACCATACACCATGACGTTAAGGTAACTTATCTCCTACATGCTGTAGAACGATGGCAACATTTAGTAAAGTTAAAAATTGTTACAAGGCTAAATTTTAAAAAAATATTAAAACGAGTAGTTGGATTTCTCCAGAATGTTTTAGGAATATAACCCGTTTTAAGTGTGTGAGGACATTGCACTTAAGCAAAAAATGTTGATCGTTTTCAACCTCATATGAATTACACAATAATTATTTATAAATACTCTTGGTTATTTAATGTATGTATATCTTTCTCTTTCTAGTTCCAAGTCATTGTCCACTGATTTAAATTAAACTAAAATGTCTAATTTTTAAAAAAATAAAATGTCACAGTTATGTCAGATTCATATAGGGATTTATTATGACAATTTTTCATTTAGTTAATGTACGCAATACAAAACAATACATAATATAAATTATTAGTATAGGATTTTTCAAGACAATAAATGACCATTCTGAAACTGCTAGCCTTTAACTGACGGCTTTGAAAGTTCTGATAATGATTCAACAATATATGAAAAGGTTTATCAATGGTTCAAAATTAATACGAAACATTAGAATATTTATAAATAAGAGAGCGTATGAATAAAACATATCAGCAGTAACAGCTAACACACACTACTTAATCTTGGCAGCGATTTTTGTGATGTAACTGAAAAATCACAGCTGGCAACACTTCGATGTAAACGTTTTTGTTAGTTTTGTTTTGACAAAGGTTGGTGACTTCTAAAGCTGTATATTGATGTATTACTTCATTGGTTCTAAAGGATCTTGTAACAAAGTCTGAGGCAGCATGCCAATGTCTAAATGAAAGCACTATTTAAGGCCTTGTTTAATTTGAGACTTGTATGAATTTCAATTAGAAATTGTATTTGTGAAGATCCGTTTGTGTATTAAAGGCAGTGTGAATATTTCGATATGCACATGAAGATGCGGGATTTATTTTTTCACCAACTTCAAGTCTTGGAAATTAGAAACTGTTATCTGATGTTTTTGATTAATAATTTTATCATACACAAGGAATACTCAAGGACTATTTATATTTTGCCTGGACAAATGATACGAGTAATAAACAAATGATGTAAATAGCTAATTATGTACAGTTAACAGGTATCGATGAAATGTTGTTAAAGCAAAACGTCAAAGAATGCAGGTCTAAATGTAAGAAAGTCGGACAAAGCCCGTATAGGTCAGTGACATTTGCATGAGATTACGATGCACGATAATGATACTATAACCTTGCAGACAACAACATTTGTTGTATGATACTAAAATAGTATATATTTAAAGAACATAGTAGTATTGTTATATCAGCCAGTCTGGAGATTATAGTCAGTTTATTGTCCAAAACTCACTAACGGTAGATCCTATACAGATTTAGATTGACTTTTTATTACATTTAGTTAATGAACGATGTAATACTCAGACGATATGTCCACAGTATTGTATATCATCAACATTATTCAAATTATTATGTGTAGAGAGCTTGTTTGTTTCAGTATAACACAAGCAGACTAATACATCGTTTATTACATTTTAGTTTTAAAGTTTCTAAATGAAAAACAAACAGCAATTTAAAATATTGATTCTAAAATAACAAAAGTTAGGTTTTCGAAGCTAGCTGAAGCTCTACTGTTCAATGTAAAAACAATCATGTTCTCATTCTACAGAAGTTGTGTTTGTGCAAATTAACATAACCTTACAACTTTTAGTTATCATATTGTTGGTACTTTGGAGAGGTATAATACATAGAGTTTCGTTTGTTCAGCTATCGTCATAAAGCTTTTTTTTTTATGCAGTGTCATTTAGAACTATCTTTACATTTTTGTAAATGCTTGATTTGTTTTTACCAAGTTTTACCAATACTTTAGAAATGAAAACAGAGCATGAAACACGTAAGTGCGTAACAATTACCATTTACTCTTCTTCAGTTGTTACAAGTTATTATACCTATAATAATGCGTAAATATATTTACAATGATTTTTATTTGTACGTATTTCAATGAAACTAAAATAATGAGTATAAAGCTTTTAAACATTGGGCATTTGTAAGTTTCAAGCGTGTGTTTCCTCAAACATGTAAACCTTAAATGATTATTGTGAAAGTCATTATTAATGTTGTAAAAGTTAAGAAATTTCAAAGGAAGCAATCATTTTGAATATTGAAATAATTTCTAAAAAGTATTATTATGAATAGTGATCTGTGTACCGCTTCGTTAGCATATTATTACACGGTTGATGTATAGTTCGGCATCATTTTAAAACTGATTTAGAATAAAAAATCGTGCTAATTATTTTTACAGATTGGCCTCATATTGCACCACACATAAATCTGACTAGATCCTTTCGTTTAATTCTATGTTCAAATGTGGTGGTTTTCAATATGACAATGACATAATTTGCATAAATAAACATATCATGCCATTCAGTTCGCAAAAGATACATATTTATGTAATACTTGCTCATGGTGAATCCAATTATACTTACATACAAAATACTGACATTTAATGAAAACGACCGTTTTGTTAGCACTTATTATTAAAAGAGTTAAGATAATCCAAATGAGTAAAATTTTACTTGTTAACTATATTGTATTCCTCTCATTACGTAAATACAATGAACGACAGTAAAAACATACATCGCCCTGTTGAGGTCATGGTGTCCATAAAATATGTTTTCGACATCAAACAGAGAAGAAAAGCCACACAGAAAACTGATGACCAAGTCTAAAAAACTATAGCGTGCCATCTGTTTTCTGTCATTTTATTGTGAGTATGACATTTTGAACCATGTGTATGTAAACACACGTCTTCTTGCATTCTTGTATATGAACCTTATTAGAGACTTGTATAATCACCACTATGTGATATGATTATTACAGAGTTTTCCCTGTATCACTGATTCCTATCAGTACGATCTGTGCATTGATCATCAAGAGAATCGGTCAGAGTTGATCATGTGACCTTACTCCTTTGTTCCTTCATAGCTTATTAATAGATTTATATCTAGTTTGGCGATGCTATATTTGTGTGACATTTATTGTTTAAGACCATATATTATTCAGACAATAATATAGTTTATTATATTCTTCAAGGGAGTAAACAAATATCTAACGATGAAATTCATCGCAAACGTCATTTCATGAATTCGTCGAGAATTGTTTATTTAATGAAAGTTTTTCTCCTTTTAGATGTTTGCTGTCGTAATTTTTGTTTGTAATTGAACCCTAAGGTTATTAGGTTCGCCAATTTAATATCTAAGCTAAGGGTTATACATAATTGCAGACATAAAAGCGGATTTTATTTTCCAATGTCAATAGCAACAAACTATCACAGTTCCCCCAATGATATAATTATACTTTTTGATAAATATTAACGACGAAATATGTCGTGAGAGCGTTGATAACTGGTCTTACGGCTTTGTATGTATACAAAAAAATCTTATCTTAAATCCGGCGTAGATATCTTGACGAAAAAAGATAAATGACATAAAATTAGAGAAAACCAAAAACTTTAGATATACTCTAACTGAAATGTAATCGAACTTTGGACAGTCTGCTTTGAATAATACTGAGTTTTATCAGGACTATTAGAATAACAACTTCAGCACAGTACAGACATATTAATTCTTATGCAGAACCTAATTACCACTTTGTAGAAGATTGTAAGAAATGCATTACTATAATTCTATAACATTGGACAACGTCCATAATATTGAATTGATTTGGCTGATAATAATAGCTATTATATATACTGGCTAATGTTAAATAAGACATGCATATTTATGGTGTGCTGATGCACCTTAAAAGCTTACTTTAAACACTGTGATATTACGAGAGTCAATACTTTCTGGCCAAGTATATTGGACAGTTTTGTTAAGATTAAGCAACTGATCACTCGTAAGGTACGTCTAAATTAGATCACTTATTCAGCTGTCTATTTTTCTTTAGATTGGTCGTAGACAGGTAAAACATAAACAAACAAAATCTAGATTATCTATTTCAATGTTACCTAAGTAAATAAGAATATAATAACTGATGGGTTATGTCACAGGAAGTTCGAAATGTATAAAAATGCATTGGACTAACTTGATAATGACCAAAACATAATATTTTATTTATAATGTTTTGTTTTTAGTAAAACACTGTAATTAAATGCACATGGTTAAGTTATGATTTAAAACAGTTTTCACAAAATGAATTTAATACCCTGAGCGGCTTTGTCGCCTAGTTGAAAATATATTTTGCTTAACATCATAAACTGTAATAATTGTGCTACTTATTTATCATATAAATGTGTATTAAGTGATAGCACATATGTGCATTAAGTAAGGTTTGAATTAATCAAATTCTATCAAAAGACTTTTTAACATTATACGAAAAACAATATTCAAAATGTATATCCTCATAAAGTTTAAACACGAAACAGCTCCATCCACACAAATGTCATGTAAAAAAGATTAGACAACACTAAATGATCAATATCTTTTTCCATATTATCTTCATCTATCTCGTAATATTCATGTAAAGAGTCCATTAAATCATTTACACCTACATGCAAACTGAGCAATAAACATCTATTACAGAAATAGCGACTGAAGTAGTCGCATTTTTACTATTTAGGGTGGAAACGTTTAACACGCTATTTTCCTATTAATTCACTGATATAGCATGACATCTATATGCAATTTCAGAACATTTTGTCTAGATGTTAATGACAACTTGTCCTACATTTAAGAGGTTTAAAGCTTTTGTCCCTTGAACACGGACGGAACGTTGTGCTGCGTACGTTCAAGCAACGTTTATATGTCTTAAATGATCGTAAGTTCAATAAATCTCGCCTTACAATTGTAACAGTCACACTATACTCTGTCTGTAATATTTACTGCGCTCTCACATAAGATAGTCGTACCTGTTTTATGGTAAACACAGTGGTATCCTCCTAGCATAGGTAAGAAATTATGCGTTGATTTAGTTCATAGAATTAGAGTTGTTCGGTAGCTGACTCGATTACATGATCTTCATCCAATTAGTGTTAACAGTGATTTAAAGGCAGTGCCATAAACAACTCGACTATATTACAAGCGAGTTTTCCATTCATTATTTTTGCAAAAAACATGTCAAAATTTTATTTTTTCATTAAGGTAGACTTCTTTTGTGTAAATAACTGATGTTCTACAATTTTAGGATCCCTCAATGATTTTTTTTCCGAAAAATTTCCGATTTGAGTCTTTGCATGCAAGATGTGACTACGTGTAGTAGACTATAAAAATATAATAAATATCATATTTATGATATTTATGTCAAAGACTATGAAATCTGAATATGCATTCAGCTGTAATATCCTTATAAAGTAATGTAATTGAAATTTATTAAGGGAAGCAAAATGACATTTATTGGACAATTAAAAGTTAATTACAAAATGTGATACGACGGCAAGTCAATACCAATAATGTCGGTTAGCTAAGATTTCAAATAGCTAATTACAAGTCTCAAAACTAGTCATGCAAATGATTTTTGAAATATGTGGGGTTTTTTTTACTTCTTTATAAAAACTAGGTTTGATGAGCTGATGTATTTCAACGGCCGACTGACTAACTATCTTTCCTAAACCTTTAAAAAGAACAATATACAGTACATCATTATCTACTTTATCATAAGATGAGATGGCATGCTTTAAAATCACTCACTTTTATCACTTGCAATAAATCCGCGTTTGCAAGTGTGTATCGTACATTCACATGACCATGGCTTGAACTAACCACTACACCAGGACCGTTTCTATAATACTTATTCATACTTTCACACATATATGATTCTTGAACAGAATTGTATGTTTCTTTATCAAACTTTAATTTTAGAAATTTTATAATTATTCCTTTTTTTCGATCAACCAGTACTTACAGAATTAAATCATCGATTAATGCAATAATATATATATAAGCTTAAGTAAAATATAAATTTCGAAAGGAATGATAACAATCAACAATAAGCTACCAAAGACGTTGCATTTCTGGAGAATATACATTTCATCATAAACGCCATAAATCAAGATACGATATTTATGATACATTTCCCAGACGGATACTTCACGAACTCATTATTGCAATACTTGCAACTCATTGTAAGGAAGTGTAACTTGACATTGATAAATGAAGTAAGTTCAATGATCGATGAAATATTCTTTCATTGTCACGTGGTTTGTTATATATACCAGAAAAAAAGAATGACTCCATGTAATAGAAAGTGTGTACAATAAACAGTGGGAATGTATTAAATGTTATACATGTTGTCTCGGTATATATATGGAAAATAACTTTATTTGTCTATAAAATTTGTCGAAGAATAAAACACGTTAGCGAGTTTAGAGGCAGTAGTGTATATATACATAGAAATAAGCCTCGTGAAATATACGAGTTCATGAAACATTCGAATAAGTTGAATAAAGATATCTGAACTGTTTATAAATTATCAATTATTCATTGGACCTTACTAACGGCCTATAAAAAGTTCAAAATGTTCACTTTGTGTTACAACATTATTTCAATTACAAGTGCATTACAAAGTATTTGTCTCAAAATATAGTGTTTATTTTTGTGTTTTATGTGCATTTATATTTCTTTACTTAAATGATGTGGTACTCAATACAAATATATAATGGAAATAGGTTTACATAATTCAATAGTTTAATTCTCTTGCTGAAAATTCTCGGTCTTTTACCTGCAGCGACAGGTTATATTCTTCCTTAAAAGTTTAACAATTGTGTTGATATGCCTTCAAGGAAGAAGAATATTATGTCGATTCCTTGTGGAATATGAATTTGATTTAGGACAAAGAAACTTGCGAAGGTTAATTAATGATGGTTAACAAAAGGCAAATTTTATGAAAGACTATGTAACAATTAGGCAGTTGTGGCATATATTGCCTAAGTGAATGCGTTACGATAAATGTTGTACTGTTAACAATAGTCTGTTTCTTCAGGATAGTTTAATACCGTTTTCATATCGACAAACATCTTTGCTCTCTGAATGTCAGCATTTTCAGGAAGATGTTAAACTGATTTGATGTTGATTCAAATTTATTAATAACATTAGAATTGCCTGAACATGCAATATCATTTGATAATTTAATAATAACGAAATCACATTTCATCTGTGTTTTCCTCTGCGACTAGAAATGTTAAATAATAACTTTGTTAATGGAACGCATTACAATTTGGATTCATGATGTTTGATAAAACAAATGCTCAATAGAAATTCCAGACTTGTGTTTTATTCTATAAATGTACACAGTGCGCAGAGGTAAACAACTACTTGGCATATTTCAAGCAAGCATTGAAGAAAAGGTTAATGTCACTTAATTCATGATACATCATTTGCATTTCAAATAAATCATAAAGCTGAACTACATTTCCGTTAGGTTACATAATATAGAATGGTTTCATGTTAGATTCGTTTTTAGTTAAACAAAACAGTGAGGTCTCACATTTATACGTTATACATGTTTGTTGTTAAGTTTAATTAATATTAAAAAGTACCAAAGCATAATTACTAAACTTACATAATACCAAAATAAGTGGACAGATAAACATTCCCTGGTAACACTTATCTTGCCACTTAAGGAAAAATAAAAGCATTCCTAATATGTTAAATTACAATAACTACAATTACATCGCACACACAGAACTATCTTCAAACAAACAAACAGACAAGCATAAGTAATAGTACATAGTAGAATTATGGAAAAAATGATATATTTCTCAATGCAAAACACCTCCCTCCTCTTATACAAAAGTAGTGCTATTGTATATTTTATTGGGTGTCTTCCAGTTTAATAAATTGATTTGGCTTATCACTATAGTTATCGTAAAAACTGTCAAATGTAAACCAAGACACACTTACAGTAAACTCGAATATTTCTTAACAAACAAAGAAACAAACTTCCAACATACATGAAAAGGATACGTAATATGCATAATAACTAACTGTTAATCGATATATAATCACAGGGCATATACTACAAAAACATAATATATTATTACCTGATTGGTTATATAAGTGTAATTCGATATTTTTAACTGTTTTCTGAGTGAACTGTTGACCGGTCAATAGTTTTGACTGTTGCCCGCGCGTGCTCTGACGTCACGTAATGACTTTATACATGTTTGTTGTTAAGTTTAATTAATATTAAAAAGTACCAAAGCATAATTACTAAACTTACATAATACCAAAATAAGTGGACAGATAAACATTCCCTGGTAACACTTATCTTGCCACTTAAGGAAAAAATAAAAGCATTCCTAATATGTTAAATTACAATAACTACAATTACATCACACACATAGAACAATCTTCAAACAAACTAACAGACAAGCATAAGTAATAGTACATAGTAGAATTATGGAAAAAATGATATATTTCTCAATGCAAAACACCTCCCTCCTCTTATACAAAAGTAGTGCTATTGTATATTTTATTGGGTGTCTTCCAGTTTAATAAATTGATTTGGCTTATCACTATAGTTATCGTAAAAACTGTCAAATGTAAACCAAGACACACTAACAGTAAACTCGAATATTTCTTAACAAACAAAGAAACAAACTTCCAACATACATGAAAAGGATACGTAACATGCAGAATAACTAACTGTTAATCGATATATAATCACAGGGCATATACTACAAAAACATAATATATTGTGTTTCTGAGTCGCGCTGTATGAAAACTTCGTACAAATAGTCCAATGAATTAACTGGTCATTGTTAATCACTCAAATAAAGTTTTGTTGGTTTTTTTTAAATTGCCTAAAAGAATGCACTTTTTTAATGTTACAAATGAGACCTTTTCCAGGATGCAGAATACTTGTTTTGATTTAAGCAACGTAAAACTCCTATATAAAGACTATCTTGGATTTGCCAAATCATACCAGTGCTAAACTTATTATCTAGCGTACTACTACTAAATATGTCGGTTCTGATAGTAATAATAGTCAAACTTTGTTTTAGAGTGTAACAAACGATATAAAAATCTGCTGGTGTTTCATTAAAACAGACATGCTTTCTACACCTAATAATTTAAATAATGTTGATGATATCTAATACTGTGGACATATCGTCTGAGTGTTGCATCGTTCATTAACTAAATGTAATAAAATGTCTATCTAAATCTGTATAGGATCTACCGTTAGTGAGTTTTGGACAATAAACTGACTATAATCTCCAGTCTGGCTGATATAACAATACTACTATGTTCTTTAAATATCTACTAGTTTAGTATCATACAACAAATGTTGTTGTCTGCAAGGTTATTGTATCATTATTGTGCATCGTAATCATGTAAATGTCACTGATCTATACGGGCTTTGTCCGACTTTCTTACATTTAGACCAGCATCCTTGGACATTTTGCTTTAACAACATTTCATAGATTCCTGTTAACTGTACATAGTTATTTCTATACAATATTTGTTTAAAGCTTGTATCATCAGTTAAGGCAATATATGAATAATCCTTGTGATTAATAAGCAAATCATCCGATAACGTAACGGTTTTACATTTCCATGACTGACTTGAAGTCGGTAAACAATTAAATCCTGAATTTCATATGAATATGGAAATATTCACCCTGCTTTAAATATTGCACAGACGAGTCTCAACAATTCATGTCATAATTGAAATTCATTATCATCTAAAGTTAATTATATAGACTAAAAAGGCGTGTTGAATTTCTTCATGGATATGCTGCCTCATTTATTGTTACAAGAATCTTCAGGGCCAAAACAGTAATATAGATGTCAACAACATTTTTTCCAAAATCAAATTTTACAATTAAGTTGACAGCGAAATGTTGCCTGCTGTAAGTAAGTAAACAATTGCATTTTATAGTCTAATTTTTATGCTAATGTACGTTCACCGAATTTACTATTACCCCTGGTGATCGGGCTTTGATCTATCAAACTCTCTGGTGAGTCTTTTTTACTCCACCTAGAAACATTGGCGCAACGGAATTATACTATCATATGTAGCAGGTACAGTCTAGATTCAAAATTGCTGCACATTGAATACTGAATGGAATTATGTAGATACAAACTCCCCATGTAGATTTGCGTAGGAACACTTGATCGGTAGGTCTCAGCACAACCTATTTCAGTATGTAATTTCTATAAATGCGGTATAAGCATTATACACCACCTGGATATTTTCATATTCGTACGATCGGTTGCAAAATGTATTAATTGGATTTACCATGATTTGTATCGTAATATTTTGTGTGGTTTATATCATTGATACACATGGTTAAATAATTCAAATAGCTATCATGTTTACCTGGGGAGTTCAAAAAACACATCAAAGTTCTCCGTCTAGTCATAGATATGAATCAAGATAAAATATGTTATATTTCTTGCATTTGTTTGCATACTTATTATACTATCGATTACCAATGAATGTGTCAAGTTTAATATTGTAGTCTAAGTAGATGATGCAGACATTGGTATCACAAAATTGTATCTTAGTATTTTATCAATGATTAAATTTGAATAATGATCACAGACGCTTGTGTGCATGACCCTCGCTTTTGTTTCATTACATTCTAACACGATGTCCATATTGTACTGAAGCAAAGTAATAATTTTGTGTCTGTATAGAAACAATATAATTATGCTATTTCCAGGCACATTATCGCAATTAAAGATGTCGATTGTCTAGTGGCTTGCTATTATCAACGCACCACAATCCCCATTGTTTAAAAGGGAAAGCATACTAACCAAGTACATTAAATTGTATTATGTTCAATTTGCGAACAAAATTGTAAAATGTTCTTTTTTTCACAACTGAACTATTACTTTACCGTACGTTTTGTCTGTTTGTTGATCAGCGCAGCGCTGTCATTTATTTGATCAGATCAATTTAGATGACTTGTTCGACAGACAACTGACTATTAGAAGAATAACAATGTTCTTTATTAACGAAAATAATGTTTACTCTTTTATTTCAGAAAAAAACTGCATTGGGCTAATAATCGACACATGTGATATTTATACAATCGTCTGCATAATTAAATATAATCATAAAAGCTACTATCATGAAATCAAGCGCCTATGGTGTGATTACATATATACATCGAGAATAGCTAGCTACAAGGCTCTCGTGACATTACGGAACATCATACAACATAATTGTATTCATTGTATAGCGTACAACGATAATCAAAGATTATCTTAGCATAGACTGATATCCACAACGCAAACTACTTTTACATTTTAGGATTAAATTGTTTTTTAATAGAACTAACACGGTGTTCGGGGGCTTCTTACTGGCAATTATAAGTGCATATACTCGCGTGTTCTGTAGGAGCACAAATACTAAAGATCATGATTTGCAGGACTCCTTAGTCCTGATTATCTGAACGACGATTTCAGCATTACACTTGCTAATAACATTTGTTTGGTAAGCATTGGACATTTTTATGATTTCCTTTATACCATTTGGGTTTGTTTGTGGAGGTCGACAACTATCTCTTTACGCACGCCATACTTGAATTCTTCCGTAGCCTTGTAGAATATCTACGTTTTTGACAGTTCTTTTTTAGTGTTTGTGTTGATACGCATTTCATAATTTCTCAACACGTTTTTGAGTTAGGTTTGTGTAAATAATTATTTTAAGCAGTTGAGCCAAAATCAGATTCAGATTGTCTTTATATACCGGTATATTATTGAATTTGCGTGCAGTATGATATAATTACACTAAATTTATTAATTCATTAGTTAATTTTCCAATACACTATAAAGATAATTTAATTTCAATAACAAAACAACTGTACAATACATCACTTTTTGGGGTTTAGACTATTATTCATGCTTATATCTAGATAGTAAACTGCTGTTGGCAAATATTACTGAACAATCATATGTTATAAGAAACTTAGAATTACATTATTAGATTAATGTATAAATATGATAGAGTACACAACATTTGTTTTTATAGTTTATGATAATTAATCAAATGATTAAAAGACAATAACCACGTATAAATTTCATATGAAGTACATTTAAAGTTAATGTCTATATGTTTGATACATTTATGAACATTTTGAGTTTGTAACATGATTGGTTAAACTAGTAAGTGTAATTTTTTACAAATGTATATGCTATGTAAACCTTATGACGTTTATCATACGTAGGGTTCGATTTATCTAGCTACTATCAAAAACCAACTTCTCCCTGTATTCGCTTACCCAACAATAAAGCCATAATAACCTTACGAAGAAAAAAGAAGACATCACCAGTGTCGATAACTTTGTGAATAACTTGCTTTGCTGCATCAACACTTTAGATGTTTTATAAAAATAGTACAGATGTACTAAATGTTATTTAAAACATACTTAGTATTTATTACAATATTGCTGATACTTGGTGCGCCTGAACGTAATCATCAAATGTAGAAAAGAATCCTTGGAAAGTTCACTTAAAGTGTGTACAAGTAATCTTATATAGGCCTTTGTATGAAAATAAGAAAACTGTTATTTCCTTCCGTGCCATTAACTAAACGCGCCATTTACTCTAGCTTGACAATAAGTACTTTGTAATTGAGGGAAATATCTGACAAATAAGTGTGGTAAAATATACGTGGAGGAGTTAAGTTGATTTGTCTAAGGGTCATTTCCAAGATTCATTACTCTAGTAGTAGGACAGTGTCAATTGTTTGTAGTTGGGTATAATTTGTTCTGAAAGTTGTTTGAACGATGTACATGCATTTTAGGAAAATACAATTACCGTAATACATGAAGTACGACACTCATTAACTTCACTTTTTGTAGCCTTGGCACAAGATGTTTATCATAACGCAGTGCTATAAACAGTTCTTGTAAATTTACGTCGATAAACTTCATTAAGATAAAAATTACAACATCATAATAATATCTATTGGGTTGTCTAATTATGGTTACGGAATTTACCGAGTACAATTGGTATTGCAATTAAAAATAGTACAGAGAAAGGCCTAAACTATTGAATCTTTACATTATGTATACTGTAAGCATCTTCCTGTAAAACATCCACTTGTTGAATAATAACTACAGTAGAGCAAAACACAAAGCACAATAACGACATGACCTTAAACCTATCGGGAAAGAAAATGATATATGGCAGCACATGTTTTATAGCATAACGTCATAAATGACTTATAGTGATAAAATACCTTTCTATATTAATGCGTTCTGTTTATCAAACTATTGCAAAGTTTACAGTTTCTCATTATAAACACTTGGTATTCTAATCATCATTTAGTCTTGGGAAATATAAATTTATAACATTCTCGATATTTTCGTCTGTACATACAGACAAAGAAGCACATTGTCGTGATTTTTCATCGTTAGATCAAATTGTTTTGAAATTAATCTTTCTTATGAAAAACTAGAACAATTTTCAACTACAGTTTCCGCTTTTCAATGCAGAATTCATTTGTATTCTTAAAAACTTATATAGACTATTACGTAAGGAAATGAAATTGATACTGACTTACTTTTTGTTGGGGTTAAGACCGCACTTGATTTACAATCAGCGGTAGAAAAGATAATGACCATCGCAATCATTTTATGGCTTGCCTCAACAAAAGTATGCCCCGCCTGTGAATCGAATCTATGACCCCTTTATCAGTAGACTTGCGTGTCACAAATGAACTAGCCGGGCGGAATAAAATCTTTTACTATCTGAAAAGTCTGATATAAGTCGTATTGTCATATCATCAATCAGTGTATGTTGTATATCAGGAAATTGGATGATAGTGCTAATATATCAAGATCAGCACACGGACCATTATTACTACATCTACTGGGACATAATTAGATAAGCAAGAAGTATAAGAAAATAATTCAAATGTTTCTGTTAAAGTCCACATAATAATTGCTATACTAATAGACGTTATTGCTGGTTATGCGTCATCTCAGAATAAGTAAGCAGTTGATGTTGTTAAGTCATCTTGCCAAGCTGTCACTATAGCATATATAACCATCAACTAACTTAACATATTTAATGATGAGCCAAGATAAACCTGTATACATTCATTTGCATTTTAAACGTACATGTTTGTAGCCATGACATAACGCACGATCGATAAGAATTTTATTTTAGTCAAATTTTCAAAGTCAACGTCGAGCGTAGTCTCATTTTATTTCATCAATACTTACTTATAGGTTTATTGTATCTACAGAAGGTAATACAATAATAGTTTATGAATATAACTTAATGAACATCGTAAAATCAGTCAAATATTCTCTCTAGTATGTGTGAGATAAGATTCAATTTGTATATGATTGTAGATTTTTAAATTATAGAGTTATCCTGCCTGATCAATAAAGCATAGTTAAATCCATGTGGATTGATATTGTTAAACGTGATGAGGATGGTATAAACGTATAGCTCATTCATATTTTACAACTTCTTTTTGAATATAATAAGCATGTTTTAAAAAGTGAAAGCCAATTGAAACAATGCACCAACAACTGTACATCGTTTGAATGTCTACTATTTAATAGTCCATGGTTTATTTTATAATTAAAAACAATTTACATCAGTTTTCAGTGTGTCAACATTGGTACTTTTATTTAACATTCAGAGGAACAATGTTATAAAATGACAGAAAACAAAAATATTAAGCGTATTTCTTAACAAGAAAATAAACTTTAATGGTTGAAATTTATTAAACATCTTGTTAAGATAAAATCTGCTTGAACATTAACATAAAACAAATGCATCGTTGTTGATCTGTCTGGCAATCTCCATATGTGTCGTTTGTTCGAGTCAGATGTGTCTAAGTATAGTAGAACAATGTGTTCTTTATGCAGACGTTTCATTACTCATATTTCCATTTAATTCACTTGTACTGTCTACTCAATAAATACAAAATGAACTTTGTTGAACAAAGAAACTTTGACGGTTTGATTGAATATCTAAAATGATTATTTCTATCCACTGTGATAGTGTTTCTTTCTGAATAGTTATCGAATCAGTTGTCTTGTTGTATGTTTGTTTCGACAATCATTTGTACTAACACATATTTTAAAATGGTATAGCATATAACCCCGAGTCTGTGGCACACGCTACGCGCAAGATTACGAATCTAATGTTTAGAATGGGTGACTAAATTGAGTAGTCCATGCTGGTTAAACCATTCCGTTAATTTTACAGTAATATCACTTTTCTACTATTATTAAGGTGTATGGAGAAGTTGTTAATCTTGTTGCAGGGAAGGTGAGTAAAGGTTATAAACAAAGCTTCAAGAAAACTTAAATTGTCAATTTTTGACGACCTTATTCTACAGTTTATCAAACTTTTTAATTACCGTCACATAATGGATGATAAATTACACGTTCAGAAAAAATGAAGAAAAGGGAAAAATATTTTAAGTAACTATAAACTAAGTACTGCATTTAAATCTTGGACACATAGAAGTGCATTGGGGATGCGATACGTCAGACAAATGTTAAAAATGCAACATGCACCAGCACGTGTTTTATAATAAAATGATGGTTATATGTAGAAAACATCTGCTGATTTTACAATATTAGTATATTCATATTCATGAGGCATTACCTCCTAGAATACTTTGATATAATAAATCAAAAACCACTTCTTGTATAGAGTTGTTTTCATGCTTTCTCCTTGTCAATCAACGTGCCTCTCCTTATGGCACGCATAAATATTTAGCTTGAAACATTCACAATTGAAGATATTAACTTTCGATGTATTATAATTTAATATCTTTTTTGAAAAGCTATTCCAAAAACATTTATATTCATGCTTTTGACATAAGAACGATATGCAAATTTGCAAAACCTTCAAATTACGCGATTTTTCCAATACGGTCTTTCTTCAGATGTATGAAACTAACCATGCCGTGGAAGTTCTATTAGCAATCATTAAGAATGCCAGAAATTTTCTCAGACTATATCGTATGTCACTCTGATTAGTTGTGTACTATTCAATCTTGTGACACGTCAATTGCTATTTAATTACCACATATTCAATCAAGTAAATAGGCGAGTAGATTGTGTTCCTGATCCACACTAATAACCTGGGGTTAGTAAAAGTGGTATCCAATGTATTTCTTTTTTTGTCGGATGTAAAAATGGATTGGTAACAACATATCACACTGCGTCTAACAATGTAATTAATTACGTTTACATTGACTTTTTAGTCTATTTGTCCTTCCCATACTTCTGTTCAGAAAGTCACTACGAACTCGTCTTTATAAAGTATATGACTCAGTGCAACTACACTTGGTAGGAAACTTTGTTACAAGAGATGATTTACATTTCGAAAATGAACAAGAATATCTTAATACAATCTCATAAGTAGTCTTTACATGACCTCTCGATGATACCACACATAAGGCTAGCAAGTCAAAATTCAAGGTTACCATAATATACAGGAAAATGCTTTTGATACACATTTCACAGTGTCAATTTTATTCAAACTTCATTACAACAAATAAACACTCATTTGACGCGTCTCCAATTAGATAGACAACATTTGAGTAATTATTTCTCCAACAGGTGCACTAATAGTTGAATAATTGTATTTGAGTTTCGATGTACACAATTCACAACATGTTGTCCTTGAATGTAAATGTAACAGTTAATATAATTGGACCCGAGTGTTTATATATTGCACATACTAACAACCTCCTACAATTGTCTAGTATTGACAGCTCAATTATATCGGATTTTGTCTTACAAAGCAATCTGTACTGACTGATTGAATCAATAAATCATAATCACAATATCCTCAGTTAAGAAACTTTCTGTCTTCGCATGGGAATAATGTGTTAGGAGATAGTGCCTAGTTCTTTGCCTTAATTACGTAAACAATTTCAATTGGATTTCTTCATTCAATTTACACATAAGACCTTAAAGATAGATTCTTCTGGAAAATAACTCTGCAATGTTTTATTCATTATTCTCATTTGAATAATTAATTATATCTTTATCGTTATCATTTTCATTTCTGTTATACCGTCTTAAAATATAATGAACGTTTTATATTGCTTCCAATTAATTGAATAAAAAAACAATAAAAACACGAAATGCTCCATAACATAGAAATACAGTTTACGAAGTTTAGATAAATTGCAATCAACGTTTATTAGTCCCCGAATACAAATGAGTATCTGTCTGTAGATTGATGTGCCGTAAGATGTATCCGTCTCTAAACGACTCTAAAGAAGTACATTTACGATTTTTTGTATATATATCTGTAAGAAAATAGTTGTTCAATTCCGTTAATTTAAATGTTCTTATCATGTATATTAAGCTTGGGCAACACTTTAACACATTGCATGAATAATGTACAAAAGTCATCAAAGGACAGTTTAACCAGAAAATATTCATGCCACAATAATTGTGTAACCAATCAAGGTTCATACCAGATAAAGCAAACTGCGTGATAATAATACTAATATTCGTAATACACTAGTTAATGGTATGGTTGAAAAAACTAAGAAATTACTTTACATATTAACTGAATTGATTGAATGGTTTGTAATTAATTTACAATCATCTTGAAATGAAATGTGACTCAACCAATCAAGAAATAAGGCACCATCGATTAAGAAATGACCAGACATTGTTTGTACATTTTATCAAACCAAACTGTAGCAATAAACGTTTGATGCATTTTATGTCAACATGTCAATATTTTTAATGAAGTTTGATATCAATGTGACTGTTCCTTTAAGATACTAATTACGGTATAACACAAGATACTTATTTTTCAAAGTGTTTACACAAGTTAACAACTTGGTAATCTTTGTGCATTAGGTTTCGACTTTTAGACATACTATAAGATAAGCATTATTCGAACGATTACAGCATATTTGGATATATTAGAATAATGGAGATATAGCCGCAATTCAAAACTATTATGCGAGTAAAATGTCTGACTTTTATTCAAGAATTACCAATAATCAAACATTTTAATCTGAAAACGCATTGAATAACGTTTGTATATTTGATTATTTTACGCTAAAACATACCAATCGATTGTGTTCTAAAAAACTTAATTGTAAATATTTATCGGAACATCAACACTAACGCTACACAACTTTCATTATTACATTTATAGGACTAGAATTTCTATCCTTACTGATTTATGTATCAAATTCTTTCAGGAGATAATACACGAATGGTTTATGAATGTAATTTAATGAACGCTGTAAAATCAGAGAAACATTTTAAAAGTATGTACATAATTTTACTATCGTTCAAGATTTATAAGATGTTAGAATTTTTCACGCATGTCTTCGTTTAGAATCGATAAAAAGCAAATTGAAATTTATTTCGTGAACTTCATTTACGAGCCTTCAATATGATATATTCACTTTATATACATACAAAGTAGTGATAAGATGTTTAATATAGTGCAAATAATTGTAAAAAACTTTCAATATGTTAGTTTGATATGTCTCGGAATTCCAAATCATTTGATGATCAAGATGCTGCCGTTCATTCCGCTGATGTGTAGAATTTAATGGGACATTTATCAAAATTATCGTTATTGGGTAATTATGTTAAATTATGATCTTAATTAGGTTATGAAAATACAAATAACATAACTCCTTTGTATTTGTTTGATTATCAATCATTCATTGTCAGCAAATCATACAGAAAACAACAAGATTATCACACAAGCATGGACCGAGAAAATGTTTTGGTATGAAAGATATATGTGTTAATCCAGTAGACAAAACAAGTGAATTAGAGACAAAAGTGGTGTATGATCTGCATATAGAACACATTATTCGAGTTAACTTAGACAATTTCTCGAGAACACATTCCAGAGAATTAATTCTACTTGCAACAATAAACATAAAATTTTAATAGAAAGTATGTAAATAGCGGTTTCCATGTCATTGAAAGGAACTTATTTACATTCTTGTTTATAATAACTCTCAACGAGATAAAACTGTTTTTACAAATTTGAGATAACATTTAAAGTACTCGTAATTGTAATTGTTTAAACAAAACTATTGCATCTAACAATAATTTAAAGAGCGATTGCAATTGCGATGGTAGATAGTTAGTATATTAAAAACAAAGTTTACTATCACGTTTTGTGCATATAATCGCATTTGATAAAATCACTATAAATAAAATACAAACAAACAAAAAGGTACCTGACCCAAAGGGCAAATATTTCACAAAACAACAATATAAATCCATACCCTGTTCTGTTTATGTTTAAAATGCTCAATATGACCATTCGCATGAAATATGTATAAGTTCAACAGCCTATTGTCTACAAAATGTAATAAAATCAAGTTTTTTTCTGATATAGGTATTTCACTAGTTCACTTACGGATGTTATCGGGCAGAATTTGAAAACTTTATTATAATAAAATCAGTGTATCGAATAAACCACCTTCTAGTTCATTTTATCGTTTACATAGACTGGGATTTTGTTCTGTACAACTGTATTAAATTTTGACGTATTGTATACACTAAATAATCTAACACGTCTAATGACATTGTCAAAAGTTTATAACAACAACAAATCAGCTACTGTCATTTTAGACATTTCTGAGAACTCTGTGTGAACTTCGGAGACTCTTGGATGATCGTTTACATTAGATCATTGACCACTTGATATAGTAGTCAGTTTTATTTCCGGACAGCCTATCAATTGATACATGATATTTTCTGATCAATCCTATCATAAACTCGGAAATTGCTAAAGATTTATATTTCGTGTGAATATCATAAGTCTAATTGACCAGTAAACATGAATAAACTATTGCCTTTTCCTACTTTTTTATCATGCGATGTGACTGCTGCGATGGTGACTTAATTACATATTATTGTTTATGAAATTTAGAGGTCATGGTTCACTTTATAACACCAAAGCGATATATTTGTTGATCATAAACTATGTAAATGACCTTGAACGAAGACAACACCGTTTTATTTACTATTTAGCCCTAATGATGCGGAATTAATAGGAAAAGAAGAAAAGTTTCCCTCTCGAATATATAATGACAACTACAAGACATGAAAACCATAAAATCTGAGTAAATTACTTTTGTCTGTTAAAAATTTCAGTTTTTGTTTTACAAAATTTGGTTTGAATAAGCAGTTAGATTATCTATTTATGTGGCAGTGAAAGATAGTGTAAAATAAACCAATCTGTATTAAACTAAACTGGTTAAACAGCTTCGAATTGAATGTAGATATATTTAAAACAATTTCGACTCCTTATAACTAGTGTGTCACTAACATGATAAACACTATAACAGTCGCATGTCAATGCTATCGTAATTTGCCAAAATTAAAACAGTTTTAATGACATTTGCCAACATCATTAACAAGTTCTACATCAAGTTATAATACCTACGATAATTTAATGGTGTACTTTACAATCAATCTTAATTCACAGAGTAGTATCACGTGACTGTATACATTTCCGTTTCTTAGAAAATTATGTGTATATTATACCAATCTATTTCCATATCCGATCAAAAACAAAATATGTTTTATACCACAATAAATTACTCCAGGTCTTTAGTGTGGTTCAGGAAAATGTAAATCCACTTGTCTATTCGCTTGATTGAAAATATGGTAATTAAATAGCAATTTACTTAGGATGTGATTGAATGTGACGAAACTAATTGCGAAAAAAATACAACGGTGTCTAAGATGCTCTAAGACTGTCTCAATAATTGTCAACATGATATTTCTAAGAATACCTAAGAAAATAACATGTGTTTATCGTGATTTCTACTTACATCAGTTTTATGATATATTTAAAATGCAGGTACGTAAGTGTGGTGCAATACATAATTGATTTATTGTAAATTCCAATCGCTCACCCTTTGGTTTTACCATTTATTTTTTTGTAATGTAAAACAAAATATTTGCATGACATTGTAAGTGCTTATAAAACGATCTTAGGAATTATGTTTTTGTATGTAAGTAATAGCAGTTGTCCAGGATTCGAACCCCATAAAGGGCGCTGTTCAATTTCCTGAGCCAGATATTTAACTACGTATGTTCTACTCCACCCAGGTGCAAATGGATACTGTGAAGATTCATCTCCTTTAAGGCGATTTGAATGATAAGCGATTATGTTATAAAATAGTTAAGCCAGCTGAGATGTTTATGAAAACAGACTTAAACCGACATTAACTTTTATGGTCAAGGCAAAACTAAACGTACGTTCAGATAGTAGTGAATGTTTATAACCATTCAAGGTGTAATAATACGATTATTTTACTGTTACGTATCATAACAATTTCATTAATATTATGATGAGAAAAGGTCACCTGAACGTGACCCTCGTTTGATAAAGGCCAGATCTAAATTAGCGAGTAGGCGAGCAGAAAATGTTAGATCGGGTTTTAATCAGATTGGCGGAAAAGTAGACACTATTTAGTTACATTACTAGAGAATCTCGTATATCTTTAGATTTCTGTTAGTGGGTAGAAATTGAACTCTATATGACATAAGCAAAACATTTCAATTAACGAAGGGTTTATATCTGAGAGAAATAGTATGGACACATGAAACAAGATCCAGGGATAAGCATAAAGTAATTACGCTTCTATCAACTAAAGGAGACCAGTATAATCACGCACAATAAAACCTTTATTATCATCGTATCACTGTGTATTATACTAGACAGTTAGTGTCATGTATCAATTGATAGTTTGTCAGAAAATAAAACTTCTAGATATACATGTGTATCAAAAAGGGAACGTCCTTAAGTAAACAAGCATGGCGTGAAGGTAAAGATTTAGTTTCTAAGATGTCATCCAGAAAATTCATTGAACAATTTGTATGTTATCATTATTTTGTTTTGAGTAATTGGTTTATTATTGTACTGTCGTTTATTGGATAATACAAGAACATTGTATGTTTTATAGATATTGTAATCACAGAATATGGAGTTGTTACAAACTACAAATATAACATAACACAACGTATTCTTTATGTGGCATGGAATTTAGAATTTATAGCTAACGAAAACATAATATACAATTATTTGAAAAGTTACGATCTAATAAATACGAATAAAGACCGTTCTGTCTAACCTTTTATTTATGATAATGGATATATAGATAGATTTTATTTTAAGACTTATACATAAGTAAAGTATATTGTCGAATTTTAATATTACAATACAAACGTTAAATACGCTATAAACCTTTGCCCATAGGTAGCCGGCACGGTTCAAAGACAAAACTATACATGTAAGTATTAGGTATATTAGTCATAAAGCTGTCCATCCAAGTTCAATTAGTTTCCAGCTTATCGTTGATTAATTATTCTTTTTACAGTTTAAGTTTATACACCCTGTACCTTTTTTTATTTTTGTCACTTTATTTTGTCTCTTGATATATCATATCTTGTTAGTTTGAGGTCATTTAATTCAATGTATCGCTTCTATAGTTACCTGGCCATGGTTAAGTGGCCAGTAAATCTCCTATCAGGAGTCCAATCCTAGTCATGATAAAACATGATCATAATATGCAAAATAAACGATAATATCTAATTTTTTCCCATATTGCTAAATTGACCAATATTTATATATAAAATAATATAAAGATGTTAAACACCCAAACAAACAAATAGCACAAACAGACACATTTACATTGTTTATTGTTTAATATACAATACGGTTTTATGTAAGCTTTCTACGAACATTGGAATTAGGTATGCAAATGGTATGCTCTGACACTGATATTTATGTGCTGCATAAAAGAAATATAATGTGTCTACAGAGACCAAAATAATGTTCTATGTATGCAGATAATGCACAACTCGTATTTTCGATTTATAGAATTGTATTGCTCACTACTAACAGTGATACTTATTTCGTTCCAAACAATCTTTATTGACTGCTTCAATCAAATGATTTATGTTCACAACATCATCAGCTAAATTAATTATTTTCTATGCAGCGTATGCGTTTAGAATGATTTATTTTACCACGTCTTTCTAAATAGTTTCGAAATGGTAATAAACTATATTTCAGAGTGTTGCTGTACAATGCTTGTTGTCGTAAATGATTTAAGATTATTGCTAAATAGAATCAAATACGAGAATTCATCAACATCAGTCGTGAATAATAGTCAATCTCATAAATTTTATTCATACTCTTTTATAATTTGCAGTATTGAGAACAAACGTACCTATTCACCTTGAACAGTTTTCCGACGAACATAAATTGCAGGCTTGGCTGAGAAGACATTTTGTTGTTGCAAATTAAAATAACCTTTGCCCATGCATGTGGCATCTTTCCATGTTTTTTTTATTCACTGGCAATTTATCGTGACATAAAAATAAAACTCATATTTGAAATAAAGCGACGACATCTTTTATGGGCTTATTCCCTATTATTAAAATTATAAAATGAATGGTCCGTATATCTATATCAAATTTTCTATATCAAGTTTTGTTGTAATATTATCATTTAAACATCAGATTATATCATTAACCAATGTTATGAAAAAGTTATCACCGTAATGGGAGCTTTAAGAACATGAAATAAAAGCAATTGTTATTACGTTGTAAGTTGTATTACACTTAGCTAAAACAATCGACACAATATGTGGACGCAGTTTGTTAGTATGCTCAACTTGGAACTCTCGATCAGGATTGATTCTTGGTTGAGGCTGGAAATACACTTTTATAAAACAACATAAAAATACATATTGTATCAGGAAACAAGTTGTAGTCGGTTCCAGTAGTGGATGAGTGAGCACTAGTCGACTAAACCTGGTTAGATGAGCCGACTGTCGTATATTTTCAAATGTAATAGACAGCGGACAATACAACAAATAATAATTCTAAGAAAAGCAGATTATATTGAGGATATGATTACTTGACTAGATTAAAAAAGTAATTAGCCGATATTGCGAATTAAGGTTTTTTTATAACTATGAAACGTGTTTCTGATGATTGAAATGTGTTTTTACTGTTTACTGTTTTGACAGTTTAGCATGATTGCAAATTCCTTAAGGCCGCTCTGACTTTTCGACACAGGGAGGGAACAACCTATCGGAAAGATTAATACAAGCCACATTGGATTAAATTACTACGTAAATCAGTTTTGGTATTAAGTGCTTACGCTCATTTTAAAGTAATTTTTAAGAATGTATAGGGGAAACCAGTTTATTTCCAACTTTTATTTCTATTTTAACTTGTTTTACAAATCGGCAAAACGACCAAAAGAGATTGCCGGTGTCGAGCAACATATGCGGTAGACTGCTTACCAAATCACCAGTCCTGAAATGCACTAGTACAATGCTCTCATCCCGTGCAATCAGCTGCCTTCTTCTTACATAAGACTACATCATCTGAGTCATAAAATTCTATCCGTGAAAGGTATCAGCGATACAAAAAAGCGGCTTTACCAATTCACTAATTGATACTGTTTACGTTTTTCAAAATGTTGATATCTCTATTTATACTACTTATTTTCTTTATTTCTGCAGGAACGTAAGTGCAAAGCGTGGGTAGATGACCTACTTTAATGTCACGTGATTCTAACGATAGTGAAGCCAGAGAAGATGTCATGACATTTTCCAGCAAACCTGACATTGTTACATTGATGTATATATAAAGCTTTCTATTAGGGACTTCATCTTTTTGTGAGTATGACAAGTTTTGGCTTGAAATGTACAGAAGATTAATTGGAATCGAAAAAGGACTGAAAACACGTAAATCATCACGCCATAACTTAATCAAAAACATACAATAGAGTTAAC
Organism: Mactra quadrangularis; assembly: GCA_025267735.1. Classification (NCBI taxonomy): domain Eukaryota; kingdom Metazoa; phylum Mollusca; class Bivalvia; order Venerida; family Mactridae; genus Mactra; species Mactra quadrangularis. Next base: position 21,057,178 of record CM046298.1, on the reverse strand, counting down.
AAATTTTAGCCTCTAGTAGATGGAAATATTGTATTAGGCAATACAAATGTTCAAAGCTTTCGTGAAATTGCTTTGTCGTTAATCAGGAAAAAACAACCTTGATTGAATGACAAACAATGAACTAATCAGAGTATACGTGGTTTGGAACGTTGACGTGTTATAACAGGTTCCAATATATCATTATATCTAACAGTGTTTTCATATTAAGACTTATAATTAAGTGATCGTACGATAGTTGAAAGATGGTTAAATGCCTTTGATGATGTAGGTTCGTTTACACATCGATATGTAGCAATTGGAATTGATACAGTTAGCAGTACGAATATTGCTTTTAGAAAATTAAATCATACGTTCACTTGTGCTATTACACTGTATCAACGATACTGTTATGGAGGATAGACGGTGAATACTATATTGATATAGAAGTGTTTAAACTGTTCAAATCACTGATCATAGATTCATTGGTTTACACGTTTAAAAGTGATCATGAATTATTTGATTTGGATTATATAAAATCGTATACTGGGAAATTAACTATTGACATAACGTATAATTGCAACATTTAAGGTTCTTGGATGACCATTAAATGTAAAATATTTGCCCTTGAATGAATGAAATGATGGTTTTATTTTATTGGTGGAAATATTCTCACTTCAACTGATAATGAACGATCACAGCCAGAAATAAAAGAAATATTTTATTACCATTAATGTTTTCGGATACCGTGTGAAGACGGAAAATTGAAGATATTGGAAAAACTATTGTGTTTCTAAATTAAGGTTCTCCTAAAATTGGCAATAAATATATATACTTAGCCTAGCTGCTTATCGCATTAGAAGAATTGCATTGCCAATGAATAACAATGAACAGATTGTGAGGGAAAGGAGAGATAAGGTTTGAAATATGTTATATCAAGTGTGTTTGAGCCAATTATATTGGTCTAAGACGACCTCTGAAAACACAATGTGATAAAAAGACACAATCGATGTATTTGGCAATGGAAATATTATACAATAACTAGTCTAAATTAATTTAGTGGTTGTTATATATCATCGAACTAAGTGAAGATTGTTCCAAGCTTTTCTTATTAAATGATTCTTGATCAGATTGTGTGCTATTATTGGAAGGCAATGGAAACATAAATATACTGTGGCTTAACGTGACTCTGAAAGAAACAAAGCGATTGTGTGACTTGGACGTAGTTTTACATTAATTGTTATAACTAATTTTCTCAATGTGATTAAATATTGTTTATAGTTATAGGAGTGGTTCATGAATATTAACCAACCTACTACTGATCATATCTACAATACATAATTCCGTTTCCTGGAATATATTGTATAGCTCGTACTGGTTGTTAATATGTGGAATATTAATTTCAGAATTATTCTTGGAATAATACTTCTACCATCTTAAATCATCTTAAATAGACAATTATCTCACACTTGACTTTATGAGTGCCTAGTTAGAAGTTCAAAGACCGAAGATATGACCTCATGAATTTGTAGTTTACAGTTTTCATGGGATTTATTAATACTAGGTTGTGTGTCATATCATTATTATTATGATTTACGATGTATAACATTAGAACGGTTGTGTTGTAGTACTATCTAATTTTGTGCGTTCTTCGTAAACATAATGTTGTCAGCATAAATATGTGAAATCGTTTCTTCATATTTTGATATATCTACATAACGATGTCGTTCCACAAAGATCTGACTGAGACTATAGTAGCCCTTATAAATGAATTTCTTCAAGTTTAAGCACCAATAAAGCGTCATAGAATACTCATAATATTCGAATGTGGATTTATTACATTAAGTGTATAAAATGCTGAACTAACAAGAAATTATTAGTGTTATGGTTGAAGTTAATACGTGGTCAGAGGCTAATTGTAGAATCCGTCTTACCAGAATGGTAATTAGATGGCATGAATCTACAACATCGTTTCGTCTTCATTTGTGTGGCAGAATTTATTCTTATTAGGATTACTGTGATAGACTGTGTCAACCTTATTTAACGTTTACAGTGTAGTGTAGATGTAAACAACAGAAAATATAGAAAAGTTGAGATTAATTTTTTTTAGAAAATTGTTATATCAAAGTAATTAAAAATATACGTCGATTCATTGGAAATAACATTTTATTGGAAATTCACGGAACTACGATAAACAGTGCGGAATTTAATTACAATTAAAGCGGTTATAGAATGTAAGCCTATTCATTTGAAAATAGAAAAATGTTAAACACGATTAACGCTGTTTGATTCTGCAGTCGCTTTGGGGTCTTTGTGAATTGTAGTTATTGATATGATTTTGGGTTTTTTTTGCAATATACAAATGTAATACGAAATTGTTGCATTTATGAATTATATATCTTGAAGGAAAACAATTTTAAGTAATGATGATTTGTTATTGGATAGTGTGTTGCTATCAAGACTCGATAAATGTCTTGAAGCGTTAATGCATCAGAGCATTGTTGTAGAATTAATTCAAAAAGAAGGTATTTTAATGTTTTACATTTCCAGCAAATGTAAACATGAGTAATATAAATATCTGAAAGAATGTTTTACATAAGTATTTAGATTGTGAACATCTAGTAATATTGAATTCATATTAATAATGGATTGAGAAACTATGTTCTTAGTACATGTTTGCGTTATATAGGAATATAAAAATGAATATGGATAACGACTGTGTGAATAAAACTACAGTTGAACCCTTAACGCCTAGTACAGAAACTATAGTAAAAATTGTCGCTTTAGGATTGATAGAACTGGCTGTTGTGTTAGGAAATAGCTTAGTGGTTGCAGCCGTGTTGACTACTAGGAAATTACGAACAGTAACTAATATTTTCATCGTGTCACTAGCGTGTGCTGATCTTCTTCTAGGATTTGCAGTGTTACCATTTTCTATTTCGATAGAAGTAGTAGATAACTGGTTATGGGGAGATATTTGGTGTTCAATATGGTTGGCCATTGACGTCTGGTTGTGTACCGCCTCTATTTTAAGTCTTTGTGCAATTAGTTTTGATAGGTATGTAGCGGTTACCCACCCTATCAGATATCCCAGTATAATGTCACCATATCGTGGACGAATTCTCGTTGCTTTTGTATGGATTTTAGCTTTTGTTATTTGCTTACCACCTCTTCTCGGCTGGAATGACAGTGACGACAACGATATGTCAGAGAACGTATTCGTAGACAATTTTTCATTATCAAATCGCTCAAACACTAATCCTTATAAATCCCTAGACAATCTAGACAGTTCCGGAAAGGATTTTATTCTTAATCTGACTGCTGGCATATACTATTATGATGATATTTTATCTAATTTAACAACGTTTCTAAATCACTCCAACAATTGCCTTGCTGAAACCATGACTTGTGAACTCACCCCTACTAAAGGGTACCGAATTTACGCAGCGATGGGTTCATTTTTTCTGCCAATGCTAGTAATGGTGTTCTTTTATTTCCGGATATATCTAACGGCTATTCGTACAGCTGCCTCCTTAAGGAAAGGTATTCTGACGACTAAAACTAGTAATGAATTACCTAATTCAAATGGCTATAGTGACGATGATATTCACCTCAGAGTACATCGCGGCGGGGGCTCAACTTCACCGCGTTATGTCAACAGTAGTGGATTTGAATTAGAAGGTTGTCATGTGACTACTCAAGCTGTACATGATGGACAAAAAGGAACCCGAGTTTGTAACAATCGTGATATAAATGGACGTTCAGAATATATCATATCAGAAGATGTTAAAATCAAGGTAACTGATGAAAATGGAGGTAAATGGCCTCGAAAAATTCTACACCCATTGCGAATTCAGTTTGGATTAAAGAGAGACAAACAGCGTGACAAAACGAAAAGTAATGACATGCCGGAAATGGAAATGTTGAATTTAGGTGATAAAAATGGTAATTCTGCTAAACACAGTACGTTGAGTATTAGATGTGAAAGCCCGGACGTTAGTCCCGGACATAAATTTAAAAAGTCACCCAGAACGTGTAGACTACTAATAAAAGAAGGGAAATCAGTGTCACTCAAAGGCCATGCGAGGAAATTTAAAAGAGAAACAAAAGCGGCGAAAACATTGGCGATAATCGTGGGAGCTTTTATATTATGTTGGTGTCCATTTTTTACAATTTATCTTTTAGGAGCGTTTTGTCATGACTGTGTGAGTGACCTAGTTTTTGCAATTTTCTTTTGGTTAGGATATTGTAATTCAGCCTTAAATCCTTGTATATACGCACTGTTTGCTCGAGATTTCCGTTTTGCCTTCAAAAGACTATTATCTTGCAAGCGCCGGAAAGGATTTACTCAAGCTGCGCGAGCAGACTATGTTACCGGAATACGAAGCAGACTCACACCACCTGTGCATGACAACGACAGTGTCTCGGAATATTGACTAATCTGTATTATCAACAGATATAGTACATTTCACAAACAATACATTGACTGGTGATTTACCAGTTACCTATTATATCGTATGCGAAATTTGTTATCAGTGTGTGATAAAACATAAACATGCACTAGCATTTTATTCTATATAGCTGTTTAATATTTTACCGTTTTATGAAATATCTAAGTGCCAACTGCGTCTCATAAATAACCCATATGATGACGATTCATTCTATAAATAATCAGTTTTTGTTAAAAATGAAACTGTTTAACTATTTATTGTTTCAACACACCGTTTCACTTTACAAAAAAGTTCCAATTTTTCTCCAATAAATATATTTCATATGGCTTTCTAAAAACAGAGGATTGACACTCCCAAGTTATTTCTTAGAAAATGGTGAAATATTGAAAAAGTTACAGGAGAAAATCTAGACTATCATAATAACTACAAGCGATTTTATAGTCTGTTCCGTACTGAACACATGTCACATGGTGTATGCACCGTGTAGTTACATTATGTGATAAATTTGTTGAAAATTTATATTATCATCTAGATACATTTTACTGAAGATGTGCTTATAGATACAACAACAACTAATTCTATGGGTAATTCGTAGTGTTAACTATGATGACAATTACCACATACCTAATCTTATTGTTTAATAAATCAACGATGGAGAAATGTTCTCTTCATTTATAATAGTCATTTTTCTGTATGTAAAATATTAATTGTATTTTGAATTATCTTATATATTATATTATAACATTATGAACGTTTGTCATCTTTGACTACTATAATTTCTGTTTTTGATACTTAACACAAACTTGAACAGTGGTCTGCTTGCCTGAAGTGTTGATTTAAGCAACATCAGTATATTTTAATAGAAATCTGATCGGGCTTGAAACTTTTTCAATTTTATTTTTGTGCTAAAAATTGAGTGTTGTTCTTAAGCTATATTCACGGATTTTTTAAATAATCATACAAATCATTAACACTGTTTCCAAATATTCCACATAGTTCAGACTTTCTTATGAGTGTCTCTTATTTCTTATGAAATTAATGAAAAACAAAACTAAGTTTAGAGCATGGAGCTAATTCTCAATATAAAACCCTCTCTTACATACGAAGTTTCAATAGGTAGAAAAGAATAAGGTTGCACTTGTTTCAGAGTCGAGCTAAAAAGCATTATGTTAATTTATACCAGTGTCCCTGAAACAAATGTACAAAAAAAATATTAAGATCGTTTTATGATTCTATAATGTTAGAAAAAAATAGATCTTGTCATGGTCGCTGGTATGACAAGCGCTCACATGCAAGGTATGGTGTAAGTCAATTAAGTCATTTAAAAATCATAAAATCATTTTGCACCAGCATATTACTTTTAATTTAATGATTGCAAACTAATAACTGTGGCTAGATTAATGAAAATATGTGTATTTTGCTATTTCAAAATTTATCTGTTTTGGTATTTGGATATTTTACATCCAAATTAGGGATCTTAGTCAGCTATTTTCCCTTGTATACTCTTCAAATAGTAGGTTTAATCAGTTGGATTACTCGAATTTTACCCTTACTTTTCAATGTAAAGGGGTACGGGCACGAATTCCACCCGGAGAGGTTATTCCATGAAAATTAGACTATACTGTCAATTTTTCTTTATTGATTAGATAGTATGGAGAAGTTACCGGCCTTGTGGAAGGGTAGGTAAGTACATGTACTAGTTATAGACAAGGGTCCATGAAAGCTATGTCAGGAGCGCTGGACGCCGTAAAAGACCTAGAATGTGTTGATACGGCGTTAAATCGAATTAAAAAGCTATTTTGTAAATCATTTGATCTGTTTGAAATTCAAGCTAAGTATTTTTATGGTAAGGAACGATCTAAATTTCATCACTTCTGTTATTATCTTAATTAACAAGAAAGACATTTGATGACATACTTTGTGAATGATAAATCCGAAGATTCCAACTGTAAGGACATACTTGCTAATTGGATTGATTCAGATTTTATCAGGAAAATAAACTGAAATAAATCCCTAATTGATGTGCATGTGTCTTAAAATGAGTTCAAGTCCAACGTCGAAACCATTCAGCCACCTACGTACAAACGCTTAAAGATATATGATCGTATTCGAATGTGAATGTGGGTTTGTTTGATCATTTTTAAACAAGCTATTTCTAAAACTGAGAATATCATGGTAGTTCTCAAATATTTAGATAATTAATCAGTTGTTGAAGAAAGTGGCATTCTTTCGATATTGATTAGCATCATCTGACAAATTATGTCTAGAATCGTACATTTAATTGTGCGTTCCGATGTTTTTATCTGCTTGGGTGTTGCGCTTGTTGAAATACAAACCCCATAATGTTTCTTCTTTCAACTGTCAAGTTAAAAATATTACACAGTTTTGATTGATGCATTTTGTTATACTGACATCTGATTATACATTGTTTGTTCTAAAAATACATACTTCTGCAAAAGAAAATCAAAATGATTTCAGATTTGAACATATGTCAAACTTGATTAAGCTATAGCAAGCCTTCCCTCAAAATTGAGAAAACATATTTTTTACAGAATTGTACAGGAGCGGTGTATTTTTAAAGTAAGGAAGTTATATGATACCATTTTACCATTTATAAAAAATATACGATAATTCAAACTTTTCTTTCAATTAAGGAGGGGTAGTTATATCATTATACGCAATTAGAGATTGATAGTTTCCAGGCTATAACTTTTCCTGGAACAATCCTAATTAGCTTGAGCAAGAAATCAACCCGTGATTGCTTCATTACATTTCGTCACCTCGCTCTAACAATGCTGTAACTACCAACTTTTTTTTATTTTTGGGATATTCACTTTAAAAGTTCAAAAGGTTATATCATCATTGTTTCTAACTGTATAGACATGAGACTTGGCAGGCATATTAACAAAGTGTAGAGTTAAGAAAATTTTTAGAAGATAGAACAAGGTCATACTAATTGCTTAGGATGTTTTATCTCATTTTTTTAAATGGAGAAAAGACCTTTATCAATGAGGCGACGATTTAGTTTTCTAACTGTATAGACATGAGACTTGGCAGGCATATTAACAAAGTGTAGAGTTAAGAAAATTTTTAGAAGATAGAACAAGGTCATACTAATTGCTTAGGATGTTTTATCTCATTTTTTTAAATGGAGAAAAGACCTTTATCAATGAGGCGACGATTTAGTTTTGTGCGGATCACAAACTTGCAGCAATTTTGATGCAACAAAGTCTGCTAAAAATTGATGTATTTCTCGAAACATAAGTTATCTGTAAATAGTTCAACCGATCTTTTATAAACATACTGATAAATTTCATGAATGAATGTAAGCGGACAAATGCCTTTTCGAAACCGTTCCCTTAATAATTGAAACATTTTGCTTTAATTTTACTGACAATAATAGTGACTTATTATTTAACCCTTCCTTTTTGGAACTCAAGATAAAGCAATCACCTCCAATACATACTGTAAATATTTCTTGTCTGGGCACATCACAATGACAGTGTGGAGTTATTATTGTCAGATATTTGTGAGGTCTTCGACCTAAAATTACCGAATTTCGAAATTACGTTGTCATATTTATAATGTCATAAAAGAGTGCTACAGACTACGAATTTTTATTGCTATTATTCTACTGCGTCAGTTTGTCCTGTTGTCAAACAATGGAAAGTTAATACCTACATGTAACAGTAAAATGCAATGAAAGCGTGTGGCAATATGGATTTAGACGCATTGCCCATAGACACTGATTGAAAATATACAAAAAATATAATAGTCATTAACTTTCATATCGACAATGTCAGTATTGTACGTTCAAGGACATAAATTCTTTTTTTCTTTCTAGTTTCAAAAGTGGTTTTCAAATGAATGAACACATCATAGCAAGTACGTCCCCCTCGCAGCTCGGTGCATATACTGCATTCACAAAAAGTGAACATGCGAAACTTTTGAGGAATGCAAAGAAGAGTGCATAGCAAGAAACCAGTTTACTCTATTAAGTGTATAATAGAAAAAAACAGGAGGATTAAAATATCACAAGAAATACTACAGCATTGATTTAAAGATTTTAAGATATTGACTTTTTATTATGACAGTCAATGTAAGGAAAACAATATGATGGTTATATGCGAACTAGAATTTGATTTACATTTTAATGTAACAATCATAAAACCATGAATCGTAATTTGTCCTACAATATTCTTGAATTAACAACCAACCACTTGTCACTTTAAATGAGGTAAAATCTAATATAGAAACAATTATTTAATTATTATATAACAGTGTTGTTTCTTCAGACTTTATGTCTCGGATTTTATTTCAGAACTTATAATCATTTCCTTGTAGTTCTGTTGTCTTCACGGTTGAATACAGAGTTGAATAACCAGCTGATGCGATGGAGAATTCGATCAAATTGAAGTGGACGACTCTGACCGAATACAATCAGTCTAGATAAACAGAAGCCAGTCTAGTAATAAGTGATTGAATTTTCTTTTATATACGGTTTGGATAATATATTATCGCAAAAGGGTACTTTCATTTGGAAGTTGTTTTGTAAAAGTGCACTTAAAGACTTCATTCAATATTTATATAATTTTCAGAATTGCGCATGTAAGGTTATTTCAATCTGTTAGAGTCCTTCTTGTTTAGTTTTGTTTCTGTTTATCTACGCTTTAGATAAGTCACATTCCAGGCCCGTAGGAACAGGGGGGGCTAGGGTGGTTAACCCCCCAATTTTTTCAGCAATTTTAGTGATTGAGGATCTTTATTTAATCTGTCACACTAAATTGATTGATACATGTGTGCATTTTCTTCAAAATCAATATTGCAAACACAACATGCTCAAATGCAGTGTAAAACTAAACTTCAACATAAGTACTGTAACATTAGGTAACGTTTTCTTTTTCTTAGAATAAATCTGAACAAATTGCCCCCACCCCCAATATGAAAATGCTTCCCACGTGTCTGCATTCGGCAGCCAGCTCATATTAAAACTATTTATAAAGGTTCCATGGCTCATTTATCCAGCTGTTATTTTGTTTTTCCATTATCTTAATCACTGGTCGCATACAATTCATATTAACAGCTAGAAAACACCTTTTTAATTTTCAGTACTAATTACATTACTTCTGACTTTTGATTAAAGGTTGCGAGACGATGCGGCCTAGCATCGAAATCAGATCGAAAGACACGAATCTGAGCTCACTACTAGCAAATTATGACCGCGGCTAAAACTCACCACTAATAATTCAATATTGCACTCAACAAGATAATTTAGTCATATAGCGTCAGATCAGGTCAAGAAAGGAATCGTAGTATTGCAATGCAAGGAGAGGTTATTCAGTTAGAAGATCAATCACACCTAAAGTGTACATCAAAGTTGCATGATAACATTTCCAAATATTACGATTTTAAACGTGAAAAAGTTACTGTGCCCTTTAAAGTCTGCTTCCATATACATGTACATGTTCAGCCGACTTTACAATTTTGTACGATAATCCCTGAGCAATGAAATTACCATCAATCAGGTGATCCCCACAGTGCCAATTTACACCTGGGTTGAGTGGTACAATAGTGGGTAAAAATATTGTTCAAGGAAACTTGCAATATGGTTAAAACCCGGGACCTCCGACCCTAAGCGCGCTGCTTTCTACCACTGAACAACTATTTTATCAGACGCCACCAATTCTTATATGAAGGAAACTGTAAGTTGATAATCAATCACACTTCATTTCACCTGTTTGTACTTCAACTCTACTGACGTTTGATCAATTATCAATCAACTATATTCTGATAATGCACAATAAAAATATATGTAACATGCACTGTAATCAAATATAACAAGTCCTTTCCATTAAAATCACGTTAGGTAGGATATTATACGAGATAATTGCAAACTATTTATAAAATAGCTCTTGACGTAATATCTATAGATTGATTTTCTTATAAAGATTGATTTTCCATCTTGTCAAACATTTCCAAGAATTGGAAGTATCTAATGTACAATAAGGTGGGCGGTGTATTATGACAAACAAAATATCCACTTTTTAAATGACATACAAATATATGCATAACACAAAACACGGTGTATGCATCCAAAGGCGATTCAATTGGCCAAAACTTCATCTAACAAAGGAAAACTGAGAAATCACAAGAAAACGCAGTTTAGCATACACAACGCAATAAACACTAACGTAAGTTTAGCTATGAATAATTCTAAGAAACAACAAGAAAATGGGTAAGTAGACCAGTACTGAAGCAATAAAAAATATTACTGAAATGAAACCGGTTTGCTTATCGTTGTAGTTACATGGTTACTTTTATTTTAACTGATGTTTATCTAAAATGATAGATAAGGCGTGAAAAGTAAAAAAACATATCTCTTTAATTGTTACAAAACGTCGAATTTGTATCTTCTCCCATGATAAAAACGTTATAAATAAACTACTGAAGCTCATTGACAAAAACTTCAATCCATCAAACCGATAACCTTGTAACAATTTTTCGTATCTGACGTAACACATTATATCTAAGTGAAGATTTTAAGTTTAATTTTATCTAACTGTGAGGAAATCCTAAACAACTGGGAGATGATGTAAGTAACTTATTTGATACTGGCGGTAATGAGGTTACTTCTGGTAAGATTTATAAACAGTGATAAAGTTTTGCTGATATAAGTAATATTCAATTACTTAAAGTTTACAGGAATTTTAGGATTTTCCAGTGGTAAATGTCCATATCTACAATTATATGAGGAATACAGTTTTCGGGAGTTTTAAACTATCCAGGCCAATATATCAGCTCTCGACCAGATATAGACTAGAAGTAAGTTTGAGAAAAAGTTAAACTAAGCATTTAATAAAACAGTTAGCGTAGGTGTTCTGATAATGTCCAGCACTTTACATGAAAGACTATGTTTGTATGGGTAACTTTTATAACATTTAATTTGATTTCGGAATGGTTTAATCAAACACGTCTGACATTAGGTTTTAAACATGTTTATACTTTAAAACATGAACGCTATTGGTTAATATAGTATTGTTTTAAATGGAATCGTCAATTTATACTAACGTAAAGATAACATAAACTAAGCTATTACAAAATGATTTTGTAATGTTACACCATTTTACATAGGCACTCCAAATTTGACGCGACATCATCTATATTTTGATATTGAAAACATATACGTTTGTTCTAAATTACCCCTACTTTCATAGACAATATCGGTAGAATTTCTTATTTCCTATCATTTAGAATCGATATGATATAAAAAGGATGCTACTGCTTAATTCTCGTAATAAATATAACCGAGTGCTTCCCGTTATGAACAAGTAATTTTAAACACAACTAATTCAATATTGTTTGCAATAAACACATAAAAAATAAATATTAACATAACTCACACAAATAATGTAAACTTATTACAATACAATCCATTGGGAGGTTACAATGCGTGCAGTTGTAATATAACAAATTAATGTTTCCGTATGATATCACGTCACGATGCTTGTACAAAATTCAGTCTAAGCAAACATAGTTCAATCAATGTTTATTCTTTAGTCTATTATCTTACTCATAACTGCTGGAAACGTTTCTCCCATTTGAACAATAACAGTCAAGAATGGCTATATTGTTAGATTGCTTACTCGTATACTCTGGGAATAAGAATTTCAATGCAAAAAATAAAAACAATGACATTTTTCAAGATACTTTTTAGAACCTCTAACATTACTATTATCTTTTTCTATACATTCGATGGAATGATCTCTTATAATTGCATTTGTTTACAGAAGTATAGCTTTTAGGAACCAAAGACACTATACTCAAAGACTAACATAGATATATTACAGAATAGACAACATTCAACGCAAAAATGTGGTTTTGTAATTGGAGAGTGAGGTAGGTTCATCAAAACAGAAAGCCTTATATTAAAGTATGTATATCAGCGAAATATGAAATTGAAACATTCAATTTATGTTTATAATGACACTATAATCGTGATTTGATTCTAAAGGACTACTCATTTATTCTTCCAACACGATCAAGTTGTGCATATATTTTAACGATATAAAAAGAGCAATGCATTTTTCAGAAAAAAATGTTGAGTAAAAATAACATATTATATCAATGTTTTTGTCCGACCTCAGTGGTGATTTAATAGTTGTTTTCGAACCGTAAATCATTCCTCGCTAAAAACTAACAGAGCATTCCATTTCAGCAACAAGAAACAATAATTGAGAGATTGGTAATAGACCTTTCCGTGACCTAATCGTTTCCGATCGTCAAACATTATTGTGGAGATATAATGACTTAAAGTACAAACTGGTCAATTTCCTGTCACTTAACCAATGGGCTCAGGATATTAATGTCCATATCATTCAATGGATTCAATTCATCGAATGATTGATTGCTGCATAAGACATTTTGTATTGAAACAGATACAATGGTTAATGAGTGGTACTTTCAATAGTATTCCTTGACTCGACAAAATTACATTTTAGCCATCTATATTAATAGTTATATCTAATCATGGTTTCGTTAAATGTAATACATTATTGAATCACAAATTTAGACACAAGTTTATGTGCTTGAAATTGCTCTATGTATTACAAATGCTTGTAAATTGTATGACATACAGATATTCAGATTGTATTTTATCCTTTGTAAAACTACAATTTGATATCAATTTTAATTCCATCTATCAGTATCATAAATTATTACTCTTGGTCATACTGATCCTGAAAGACTACTAGACATCGATAATATTGACGGTAACAGAATATCTAGAAGTAAGTCACAATGTCGCTGCTAGAATTTTGCCCATTTTTATGGTGAATGATTATTTTTTTTCATTTTTGCTTACACTTCTTATTTCATAAATCAAACTTACGAGCAATGATTGATATTAAATTTATCGTTATAAACTTAAGTTTATTGCAGTGAACTGTCTTATTTCCGGCAAACTTTTCGTGTGGTTTTAGTCATAACAGCTGTGTTGTTCTAGCCATAACAGCGAGAAAAAGTCACGAAATTCATAATACAGTTAAATCTGTAGGAAATGCTACCTCCTGCTATCTCAATATATATATCTTTCTCTGTTGAAATATTTTTTATATATAAACAAAAGGCATTTAAAATATGTATTATTTACACTAATCTCTCACTTTAAAACTCTGTTCATATTCATCGGATTAATTGTGTTCTAATTGTTAAGTCTATAAATATCAGTTTCAAAAAATAGAACGTTGGAGAGGACGTTGGATATAATTGCTTTGTATTTGTTTTCTATTTAGGTTTGCCTTATCGTTTAAGCCATTTCTGATACCTTCAGTATTGTAACAATCATTTAATATATCAAAATATATTTCAACATATTAATAACATTCAGTATGTATCAAATTGAATATATATACATTTACTAGTTCAAAGTTCAAAAAATGAAATACATTATTTGTTATATGTTGTTTTTAATCAACATGTTATAGTCCAACAGAATTAACCTGAGATTGACCTTTATGCCAGAAAATATTCAACTCAGTATTTACAGTTTTTTTTTTGTCTTCGTTTGTTAACCCCGCGTTATTGGAAGCTTTTTTTTAAAAAAAATACACGTACTGAACAATTAATGCTGTTTTCTTAAAAATAAATAATTTGAAACTGTGCCATAATATTGCTGACTTATTTGTTTCCCCAAAAACTAATGTGTCCAAAATTAAAAGTACAATAACATGTCACTTTTAATAAATTGATTTATAGTCACATCGGACATTACAAACACGTGTATAACCGTATACACGCATGCGGAAACTCACGATTTAATGTCAGTGAAGTGTGTAATTAATATAATTAGGTAGTTCAAGCCCATGTTACTGCTGTTGGACTATACTAGTACAGGTTTTTGGTATCCTTTCATTTGAACCCTCGGTGAATGTCTGCCATTTTCAATTGCTAAATGGATTTCAATTAAAACAAAGAAACAATATAACGATTCTGTAAATATCATGGAAAATCTACGATATTTTTATATGGTTTCGGTCTGTTTACACTTCAATCTCACGATGGCAAAGTTACCTGATTTAGGGCATTCTGTTACACCAAATATTACCAATGTCTAGTTGCCTGTGGGGAATAAGGTATTACAAATACTTGTCAGTTGTATGAATAAATGTGAATACACATGTAGGCATTCATTGCTTTAATCACACGTCTTCTTGCAGGTATGATGATTTTACACTGTCTAATTATATTCATTGTACTTTTTTACATGTGTAAGTGTCTTTTAATCAACGATAGATCGCATCAACGTTTAATAATTTCTCTTCCGAATGCTTAAGTCGCACAGATGTGTCGCATACTTAGTGTTTTTGTTAAACGATAATTACAGATAGCGCAAACTAACACTATTCTGCCTTAGATTACTGTTCGTTTGATATTTTATTTGTTTTAAACGCGTTGATCTTAAATCCAAAGCCTGCAAAATGCATGATAAACATTTAGCCTAAACACCTGTTAGCACATTTGAAGGTCCAGTTAGTAAAACAGCAATTATTTAGACTAGCCAAACAAAATATATTGCAATTTGTAAAATTGGCTACATGTAATTCTGGGCTGAACAATCGTTTGTGTTTAAATAAGTTATTGTATGATGATTTGCAACTGACTTTAAAACATGTTTATATATCAACTCATGTAGCGGACATATTATAAGTTATAACCTCGCCGAATACATTAGCTTATACTAATTGAAGTTGCATGGTTTTCAAGTCCATGTTTATACGAATTCAGTTTTAGACGTTATTCACAATTTTGAAAACCTCTTAATTTCATTTAACCCGCAACTATACGTTACAAACGGTATATGCAATCTACAATACTTGATAAATGTATATCTTTTAGGAAGTTCTGACTTGTATACACTGTATATGTCATTGTAAATGTTAATCGATTAATAGTATCAAAAAATATTAGGCAAACAGTAACAAATTTATAAAAAGTGCAACTCAGCCACTATTTGTCATCTCAACTTGTTCCAGAAAAAGCTTGCGCTAAATAAAATCTTTAAGCTCTTAAGCAACTTTGAAGTACATATGTCCAACATTAACAAGCAATAATACAATGATATCTTATAAAAAGACCGATCAACTACTATTTACGGAATTTCAAGTTTGAACTTTTTATGATTTATGACATCAAAGGTAACATTCAGACGCCATATAAATTACTATTGTCTTATCTTCATGTAACATAAAATGATAGAAGAAAATATGCATTAACAATTTTACCTGTTTCAATGTAGAATGATGAATTAATGATTCTGCCAGTCATTCTCTGCAATAAACCGTTGACTGAATATTCTGTCTCGTCTTGGATGCATTGATAAATCTTCCGGAAATTAACCAGTTTGTTCTCTACGAGATATTTTCCTATCAATAATGTTCACGTCCGAAAACAATTAGGTCACGGACAGTTTTTTAACATTGTTTCTGGACAACAGTTACTATTGCTGCTTTGTTTCGAGGAAGAGCAAATACTGATATATATTACATAAAAAACGGTTCGGAAAATATGCTTCTGGTATGTGGTTTTGGATCTGTGATTTATCCGTAATTTGCAAAATCAATGCATAAAGGTTTTTCTGTTTTGTCCGAAATATTACAAAACACCGTTACATATCAATCTATATAAAGTTAAATTAAGATAGCAATCATATCGATGAAAACAAAAGTGTTTGTAATTCTAACTAGCGTTGTCCTCATTTACAAGAACACCTATCAAATCAGTGACTTTAATCATAATTAGATTGTTTTGCTCAGTATTATTTAAAATGTAGATAAGTATATGAACATACTTGAGTTTTTATAATCAAATAAATAAATTGTTACATCAGATGCGTTTATGTTTCTGAGTTTCTAAGCTATCTGTTTGATGAATTCAAATTTGGGTTTTGATCCAGACATGTTAATTTATTACATTTTTATCACAAATGAAGATACATATTTGACGTTTTACACCAAATAACGAGAATACCCTATCATACTTATCAGTCATTAAAAATATAACTACAGTTTCAAAGGTAGGTCGAATCATGTTTCTTCTTCATAAACCTACAGCCTCATTATTGATTTTGATAAATGAAATATTATGTTAACCTTCTTTGTTGTTTCTAGAATCAAGCAAATTTATGATTGACTACATTTTTATTACATGTTTCAGCTTGCATGCTCGTACTTACAATAATTATAAGAATATAGTCAGTTTGATTAATATTTAAATTTTATGACATTTTGAATGATTTACATATACATAAGTTTTCAAAAGGGTAGTCGTTGATGATTATGCTCGAAGTGATTAAATGTGTACGAAAAAGCAAAGCTAAAATGAAGCTGTAGGTGCATTCAACAATACCAATTATAACTACTAATACGGGCGTTTTCGTTATGGTGTATAATAACACATGTAACGTAATCAAACGGTACTGCAGCACTACTTGATAATAAAATATTCATCACACTCCAGTCAATGTTTTTCAGTCAGAAAGTCATCCATCAACAATTAAGATAACAGTTTATAAACTGTTGGATACCGACTAATAATACATTGTACCCGACAAGATTCCTCTATCAAGTAAACTTCTAGTGTTGTGATAACTAGTAGTTAGCAGTATCATAATGTCGGGATACTAATATATGAATACCGAGTTTTATCATTATATGTAGATAATGGATAGGTATAACACTAATTCAACTGACATTTCAAACAAGTTAAGTACGCGTCATTTTGTTTTAATTCAAAGTAAATAACACTTGATATACTTTAAAGAAAGAAACGCTTAGCACAGACAACGGAACTGTCGTTTGCCCAGCTCACAATCTAAACAAGCAAATAACGTTTTTAATCAGTCTTATATGTGTGTCAACAACTCTCAACGATATAATTCTAAGTGTTACTATAATTCACAGTATTGTAACTGAAATTACACAAATCTATTTTAACAAATTTATTTAATTTTATTTTTATCGTAATGCGTACTATCTTATGTTATATAGCTTATCATATTAGGTAAATAAGTGTGACCAATGATGTCCTGTATGATCTTTAAGCAAGGTACAAAGAAATAACATTGCAAATAATTATGTCATACAATAAAATGATAAACATGCTAAACAAGAAATGTCTTTAAAAAAGACAAACGGCGTCGATTTAAAAACAAGAGGGCCCAAAGGGCCCTGGGTGCTCACCTGAGGAAAAAGTCAAAGGTCACAGAAGAGCCATTTACAGAGGACCACTTATGTTAAAACCTATTTTTAAACCCAGTGACCTACTTATCCAACCAATCAGACCTATTTGAACAATTTTGGTAGGAAACCACCCACGGACCATTCCTGTTGAGTTTGGGCAAATTATCATAAGCGGTTCAAGAGAAGATGTTGTTTGAACTTTTCCTTATATAATTCAATGTAATATTGTGATTCATGGGGTGGGGTCAATTTTGACCCAGGGGCATAATTTGAACAACTGTGATGGAGGACCTCTAGATGATGTTATATACCAAATATGAAAGCTCTAGGCCTTGTAGTTTCAGACAAGAAGATTTTTGATAATTGCATTGTGAAAACCTATTTTTTGATTCCGTGACCTCCGTTAGTATTTGCTCATACAAGTTGTGACCACGCATCATCACTTCATCAACAACATTTGCAGACCAGTTTCGCAGACTTGGCACATGATTGCCTACCGTAAACAATATAACAGCCAATGCAATTGCCGTACACTGATAACCTGCAGCTTGTGAGCATATCTGGCCTTGGTGAAATCGACCGTTAATAATCCTTACCATTGTTTTGATCTCCGTTGCCCGTTCAATGTTGTTTAGAGTCAGCTACCTATGCTCGGTCACTACCAATGCTCGGTCACCCCTAGCAAATTTCGATTAATTAAAAAGGGGACCTCGATGATCATGATCATCTAGACGCTTATCTGTTTATGCAGACGATAGATACGAGCGCACCTGCTGTTTTCCGCTAGAAAATCCTAGAGGCTAGAAAATCGAATTTGGACAGCCTTGTCTTTTTCACTTATAATTATTATAATAATTCAAGAAGTATTATGATTTATTTAAATTTATAATATTTATACAATAATCTATCAATTGTAAATAAAAAATCTCACATATTTATGTATATTCTAAGTAAAACAAGGTGACCGAGCACTGGTCCGAAATTTTCCAAAAATACCGTGTTTTACGTATTACACTCCGCGCCGATTTTATCCAATAATCGGGATCGTCAGACGCTTGTTTTTCTGTAAACGGAAGTAGGTCAACATGTAGACGATAATGCGTAATGAATTTGACATGAATTGACAGAATACCGTTAACCCGCTTCGATTTTGATATAAATGTGACCGAACAAAAATTATGAATTTATTCTTAAAAGTTACGTACCAATAACTCTGTGGATTAATAAATATATGTGGAGCTGTGACTCTCAAAGTGTAAACCCCGGAAACTGGACGTAGTGAGGCTAACTTAATAATTATTGGGTAATATGTCAGACTTTTTACTAGAAACCGGTTCACATCTGGAGACGTAATTCATTTTACCCATAAAATATTGTGTTTGACACGTAACTTTTTATTGTTACAATATAAAAAAACACTTTGGAAAGCAATAGAAGTCTACCCAAAAAAAAAATCTACGAACGAAGCAAAATTTCGTAAAACACTGCATTACAATAGTGTGGCCTTTATTTTTTCGCGCGTGTCAGGGCCATCCAATCGATGAGGGGATTTTCTCTGTTTCCCCCGTACGTCATTTTCAGTGCTTATAAAATCATCCAATAGAACGGCGGATTTCCGAAATTCCCAGGCATACGTCATTATACAGAAATGTAGGTCAAAATCCAGCTTAGACAGTTACGCCGAAAAAATATGTATTACTATAATTAAAATTATGTTACAAACACAGGCCATGAAGAAATTGCTGTTGTTAACATTTAGCTAATGGGTTAAAAACTCCCCATACGATGAGGAAAACTATGATCACGTGGTGACATTTATATGTCAGTGAAATAAGCCAATACTAGGACATATGATAATAGGATAAATAATCTCTGGTATAAGCGTTGAACGCAAACTACTGTGTTGATACCTGCTAATGTTTTAGCAGCATGTTACATAAGAGTTAATATAATTAAATAATATAACGTTGATTATCGGAAAGTGATTATCACGCAATGTAATTTCAATTTATAGTAGTCATGCTGTTAAATTGCTTACATATATTTAATCAGCGATATTACAATTATGCTCCATCAGTTGAGTGTTTAACCATTAAAGTGACATAATTGGTAATCATTTACTAATTATATAGCTACATTATCACGCTTTATGTCTATATTAGTTCTTTCCACTGATTATATCATGCTAACCTTTATTTATTTTACAACTGTCCTTTCCAGCGCGGAAACCCCCTGGTTCTTGTTTTTGTTATCTATTAGTTGTGTCATACGTTTTAACGCATTCAAGGTTAATGACAATAACCTGTTTAAACGTTGGCGTATTTCTGAAATAGTTTATTTCAAATGTTGCAACGATATGATCATTTATCTTACCTCGTACAGAATACTCGTTTTTCATTGGCCGAGAGCGGTCACGTGCTGACCATGTATTATCCCATATTAGGTCAGTAGATTCTAATATCCAGTCCGTAACAAAATTTATAAATGATAGCGCTGACGAAACCTTATTTTTCTACTCCAAAATTAGTACTCGGTAAGATAAATTCGTTACACAGTCAGTTACTGACCGGATACGGTGTGATACCGGGTCAGTGAATAAATATTGGGCTCGAGCTACGCTCTCACCCAATATTAATTTACTGACCCGGTATCACACCGTATCCGGTCAGTAACTGACTGTGTAACTAATAATATCATATTCTGACATACTTTTGGATTTTAATAGCTTTTACCAGAATTTTTTTTATTTAGCAGACGCATGTTTAGTCAAGTGTTGCGTACACTGGCTTTGTAGAACAACTTGAGCAGATTACCTTTGATTTGACAATATATCGAATTATTTTATATCAATTGCAAACTTTGTTTAATCGATGGAAAAGTTTCTATCAAGAATATTGACATTTTAGTGTATTACATGTCCTTGACTGTCAAAAGTTTTGTTTACAATTGCGTAATTATCATTATCAATTTTTGTATTCAGTTTCCTTAACTTCCTCAAGATATTTTTCTAGTTGGCTGCAAGGGATATGTATATCACTTCATTATGTCACACTGTCTTCTTAATTACGAAGGCCATGATATACAGCCTTCGCTACTAAATCCAATAGAGTTACCAAAACGATCTGATTGCTGGACGTCTAATTAAATTAGGTCATATAATATTGCGAGTTTTCATCATCAACGGGGCTAAGTGTAAATATGATTTATTATTGCTGACGGCTTATTATCTACAATTATAATTAGGATGAGGGTCAATACAACTTTCTGTTACATGCTGTAATTATGTGAAGACAAAACAAAAAATGTCATTAGTAACAATGTTTCGACATCACTGTTGATCATTGTTTTTAATAATGTCAATACAGAATCGGAAGAAAATTACAAAAAAAAACGATTGTTTTATCATTGTAAGCTTATTGCATAATTTTTGTACAATTTTGTGATTTGCTTTGCCAGTTTACGTTCAAAACGTACTTTTTAAATAGTTTACTCATTTATGTCTGTTTGTATGGTATAGTTCAGATTACTTCTGACATAAGTGTACACATGCGCACCACGATTTTGAGAACATGTAAACGCTTTAGTAAGTATATAAATAATTTTTCCAAGTTATTTTATCAAATTGGATTGAATCAATTGTTAACAAAATATATTCAAATATCGGCAATCACTTTCGAATCACATTTTTCCGTGATTTCTGACGATCAAAATTGTCTGCAGAGAATCATCCAGGGGTTCTGAACGTTATAACAATTGTCTCAATGGAGTAGTTTTGAATTGATTGACAATTAACTCAATTTACGTAAGTAGAATGGATTATAGATCGGGGACAGTGACATATCATAAGGCAGTAAGTAACAATTAGCTTTGCCTTCAAAATATAGGAGAGTGTAGAAAATGGCTTTACTTTAATCGAGCAATAATATTAAGCAATATATTATTGTAAAATATGAAGAATCTGACAACATTTATTTTATCTTTCCATTAACTTTCACAAAAGATGCCAGTAGTTGGTAGATTTGTCTATGGTTACATTCTGCAAGAATATCAATGTATCATATGTATGCACTGTACTAGTGTGATTGTGCAACAATGACATTTACTTCTCTAAAATAATAGACGACTTTATTTTAACAGAGGATACCAAACATAGTGAGACAATGGAACACAAAATATCCAACATGGTATTGAAAACTGCTACTCGCTAAATGCAGGAGAAATACAAGTACGAGCGAATGAGGAAAACAAATGTGTAAAGGTAACTATATACAGATTTTACTGTATTTTTAAAGGCGGATGACATTTCCTTTGGGACATTTGAAACACCTACAATTGCACTATTAGTCACAGATCAAATGTAATATGATTCTAGATGTCTATTAAGTTTATATTTACTAATATGTCTTGTAGTCTGGTACGGAACAAAGCTCAGTTGATTTATAATAATACAGTGACAAGTCTAGACATTGAATCGATGGGTTTTATGATCCTATAGTTTTTTTAAACAATATTAATGATTACATAAGGACATCCTGATACTAAACATTGGCTGCTTTTAAAAGTGCTATGAAACAATTCAATGGATTTATCTTTCAGTAGTTGTAACCAGAATAGATATACCCACCTTTCTTGTCGAGGAGTTTTACTTCGATTGACTTATGCATAACTAGCCTGTAGCAAAACAAATGCAATCAGCGAGGTTGCGTCAGTAGCGAACAACTGCATTTCAACAATTCAGTCAAACGCCTTTAAATTAATACAGTACATATAAGTCGCATAAAAACATCAGGAACTACTTTTCTTGCCATATGGTATCCATCGTATTTGTACGAATATCTAAGTGATTTAGTTTATTAAAATGTGACAATCATAAACAACTGTTTGTGCCTTGCTCAGTTTAATACATATGTGGCAAAAATGTAAACTATCACTATTTGTCAGGGATTCATCCAATTTGAAACACGCTCATATCGACCTATTTGTTTATCAAAATAATAAAAAAGTATCTGCAATAAATGCTGTTGCAACAATAGATTTAAGCTGCATATTTGAATACTTTTGTGATAACATGTCATTCCCAATTTTGCCAGCTATTTCCATTCAGGATCAGCCATTTTACCAAGTTATGTCTCATTTCTGTCCAAATGCATCACGATTAAGACATTCGTAGACAAAAGGACTTTTATATTCATATGCTAAGCACTTTATTCTGAGATATGTCTATTACCTGTCAATGCCTGTACATATTGCGAAATGTTATCTATTTTTAATCCTTAGCATTTATGAAGCAATTTCCTGACATTCAAGTAAACATCGTTTCAAGTATAGACTGGTTGTATAAGGCTGCTCACGCATGCCTTTTAATGTATACATGTTTGGCATGCAATAGGATTGTTAACACTGTCAAAAACAAAGAAAACAAATTCCTGAAATTCCTATCTGATATTATCTCAAACTATTTAAACTTCGTTTAATTTCGAAATGTGTCTGCCGCGCTAATATAGTTTTAGAAAGATGACGTATGAGTATTTCTAAACGATTTATGTAATAATGTAAATAAAACGAATGTTTAAAGTGTCAATTATGTGATTTGGTAATATACATAAAGATCACTTTAAACTTTTACAAGTTGTATTTTCCACTTTTTTCAGATTTTCAAGCTTGTTTAGAATGTTTGTCAGCACAGAAGACATGTGAAACTCTTTTTTCGTATCCTTAAATACAGATTTTTTATTCACAAGCTTACCTCCTTACACCAATTAAGGATAGCGCACTCACTGTTTGATGAATTAGGTAATTTATTATGCGAGTTCTCATTATGCCTGTATTACTGTCAATGTGAAATTATCACTGATGGTAATTTATATAGGTAAGTAAGTATTAAGTGATAGACAACTTTAAATCAATAAGTCGAAATTGAAAGTATTTATTTTTTCAACGCCAATTGCAAAACAATGAATACTACTGATAACAATTCGGGCATATATCTAAATTTGTGACCTGGTCGAATCTGTTTTTATGATTAGTAAATGGCAAAAGAAACTGAAGGCTGTTCCTTATATAAATTGAATAAAATAATAAAACTGTATTAAGTAATAATTTTATAATCCCATTGAGATTTTCCCTGCGACTATCATATGCGTGTTACCACTATAAGTTAAGCAATAAGTTACAACCTGCATTAATGACTATCCAGTTAATATATGTTATGTCATAAGTTTGCGATACTAACATTTATATTATTGTTCACAATGATTAATGTACAAAGCATAAAAAGCATCGATGATTAACTACCTTTTAAAAAACATCGCCTGAACAGATCCTTCATTTGTTAACAACATATTTGGAAATATTACAATTATAGTATCTATAATACCTAATACTACAATGATACTTGTAAGAATGTTTTATCTTAGTTTATCTAGAAACAATAACCTTACCAAGTGCAATGTTATAGACAAGTTTGTGATATCCAATAGGCCTTCAAAAAATCAAATGCTCTATGGTAAAATTGCGTCTTGAAACAAGCATATTTTAAGCGTATGTTCAATATGGTCGTGGAATAAAATATGACAATGTCTGCATAAAGTTACATTACACATGACATGAGACATAAACACTACGCACCAGTAGTCATAAATCGTTTATTCTTTGACACTATAAAATATTTTGACAATTATAACTTTAATATAATGTGCAGGCTGAAATGGGATTGAGCAGAGGTGATTTATGACAAAGCTATGAGAGGTCTAGACATTGAAAAGATGAACTTAAATATTGCTTTATGTGTAAACATCCTTAATGTTACATTTGATAAATGCGTTGGTGTCATTCGTTTTGTCATATTATGACATGGTATGCGGACTGAGAGGGCACAGTGTTTCAGTACTGTAAATAACATTAATATTAATATCGTACATTACGTCATAACATTATTCAAACTATGCATGCAATTGCTTGTATGTTTCCAGTATAACAACAGTGTAACTTCAAAAATGATATTGCCATCTTAATTACACAATGTCTTGATATACAGTCTTTGTCCCTTACACTAATTGAGAAGACGTACTGACTAAAAGATGTCTTATTAAATTAGGTCATACATAATGTGATTATTCAATAACGCAATGGTTACTGTCAGTGTGACTGTTAGTACTGATTACAATAGCTTACAAAAGTAGAAAAAACAATCCTGACAATATAGGATACAAATTAAATGGATATGATGACGCAAGTAGCGCAATTTATCACACAGGATTACTCCGATTTCAAAAGTAATGCATAGTTTTATAGACAAATGTGCAAAAATAGAAAGTAGAATCTTTCTAGTTAAAATGTAGATGTTTCCAATATTGATGAGAAGTATAGTTTACGGGCATTCAATATTATACCACGATATTCAATCCCATATGGACATGAAACAAATCATCTGAACTCATATATTATCAAAGCATTCTATATATATATATATTCAGTTTTGCATGATTGATTATATTTTCGTTGACTTTATTACAAGACGTTATAAATCAAATTTGTCTGAATTTGGCCCTTAATACAACTGATAAATGTGTAAAACCTTATAATCCAGACTAACGCTGCTTGCGAGCTGTAAAAATAATTATAAATATTGAATATGTACAAATATTCAATATATTTGAAAACTCTTTCTCTATATATATATTATTTCCCTTTTTAGAAAGGATTTACATATACCTTACATACATTAGAATAGTGCAAAGTTTACAACAACAACAAAAAAGTAGATTAGTAAATTAAATGACAATAAATAAACAGATACATGCATTATCTTTCAGTATAATTATACTAGAACGAAACTATCGTGATATACGCACTACCCTGATTTTTATTAAATGACAAAGACATCTAACATTCCTGCAAATATAATACAGAGATATGAATTTTACCATAAGTTACGGTGTGTTCTCTTCTGTTGTGGACAAAAGGTGTTTGATATTTGTCATATATGTTCAAAATTTTCGAATTGTTGCTTCGTTTCAATACATAATGTAAGCCTTTGGTGTCTGTAACAGTGTTTTGTATAATCAAACAGGAGTGATTTTACCTTTGTTTTTTGTATGCAATACTATATAATACAAGTATGGTATTGTATATCAGTGTTAATCTTAATATTTTCGGACACGTATTTCATACCAAGATATAACAATTTCAGAAACAATGCTAAGCAGTTCTTTTCTTTAACAATTAATGGAACTATGATTCTGTGATCAGTCAACATAATCTTGAAACAATGTTTTATTTAACACAGCGATTACATCTAATTTATGTCATTACTTACTATATCATAGTGAAACAAAAATACTCTTGGCTGGCCTTGAATAATGGCAGATTATTTTGAAATTATTTCGTTATTAAACAGAATGAACTGTACAATATTTAAAAATACACATCATTTAACGTCTCACTGCTAATACTAAATTCATCAAAAATCAAGATATGTTTTATTCCGACTTTTGCATTCACCAAATTAGCCAAGGCACATACATTGTAGATTATAAAACATAAAATATCAAAAAATACATTATTTAAGAATATACATACCATAAACACGTTTAAGATAAATAATTGACACATAAAGACATTAACTAGCATCTCTTAGAATCATTATTGAATATTTTGTCAGATTAAATGTAGTTTATTTACGTACGACGTATAAATGTCCGTATATATTTAGGACGTATGCCAGCAGTTTTCTTATTTTATAATTTGCTCTATTATTTTAACAATGACCGAAATATGTAGGAACGGTGTACTTATTATGGATAGTTTGAAATGCTGCCAATAGGATAGTCTTTATCGTCTGCTTTAGTATTCGTGACTATAATTTATATATCAAGTATGCAGTTAATGTACGCCTAAAATGCAAGCACTATGGCGCTATCTTATTTAATGTTCCTGTGGATAATTTAATTTTTGTTCAGTTTTGAAAACTCACCTTCATGTCTTCTCTAGTGATGTGGCTTAAAATCGCGCTTCTCTTGAATGATGTCAGGGTAACGCTTTAAACTGGCTTAATAGTTTCACCAACCACCAAAGGGTTGTCTCTGAAATTGATTGGCAACTGCATTTTGTTAGGTTACAATTAGTGTAACACATTGTTTTTATTGCGGCTAAGATCTTAATACATCGAATAAATGGAATATTTTAAAAGTTTAGTAGTCCCCGGCGATCCGTTTGTCGACTATTTAAAATGTAATCGAAATGCACAATTGCATCAATTTTTGGACATTGAAAAATTGTATTGCTTCAAACGCAGCATTATCTTTGTTATGATAATTTGATCCTCAAGTTTATTATATGTGACTTACATTTTTAAAGTGAAACTGTTGATTGATCGCAGGCATCTAAAATGTAGTAATTTTTCATTTTGATTGTTTTAAACACATAATATGATATTTCAGTGAAACTGTTGATTGATCGCAGGCATCTAAAATGTAGTAATTTTTCATTTTGATTGTTTTAAACACATAATATGATATTTCTGCCTGAGAATAATATTGATAACAACGAGTATATCACAATAAAAAACAACAAATAAATAAAGTCATCAATACGTGCACACATTAAACATTTAAGATTCACCTGATCTCATCTTCAGCCCTTATAAGTTGTTCAATAAATTCTTGGACTATAAAATTGTTATTGCTGCAACAAATTGTATTTAATGACTCGTTTATTAAATAGTTGTCGTGTTTGTATAATTTTAAAATGCTTTAATTATTCTCTTTGAATATGTTTTGATATATTATTCAATAATATAGTTGACATTTAACAATCCTGGCTGAGACACTGGTTGCATTATGTGATGTAATATTTACCCTTTGTACCTTAAGGACAAATTATATGAAAACAACTTTTATATTTTTGTGAATATTATTAGCAAAGTCTGCAAAGTCCTTAAGTTCTTTTTCAGTACCAGTCTAAATACCAAAACCATCATCATCTTCTTTACCCCATCATCTGGGAGAGATAAACACCTAGATCTGTACATTGAACACGTAAAAAATGATATATGAAAACATTTTTTAACAAATTATAAATTAAAAACGTTTTGTAAAAGAAACAATAATCCTAATTATTAGACCTACAAAAAACAGGAGAAATTATGAAATGGAGTTTGCTTCAGACCAACGATTTTTTAGATGTATGTAGAAGGTTGCAAGCAAATTTAATTTGGGTAATTGATTTCCGATAAGATTTTTATGAAGCTTTGTAATCAATCAAATGATAAGGAAATTACGACAAAGCAGGTCATGTACTTCTACCAAGAGTCGAAATAGTTGTTTTACTCGTACAATCAAAGTAAAAGACAGTTTTCAGTACGATGTTAACCCACAATTTAGTACTTCGTTTATACATATCGATACAGCTGTACAGAATCATTGAAAATATATATAATGTGATGAAAAATAGTTCAACTTTTAGATGATAAGACTATTCATGTCGTCGTTTTAAAAAAATTCGCGGCGGCTAATTTGCCACTAACATTGTAAATAAATACGAGATATTCTTATGCGATTGTAGTGTTTTTGTTACATCATAACTCAAATATTCTCGTTCTACGTAATTATATGATAATTTTAATCATATGCATTGATACGTACAATAGTTAATTGTTACTGATAAAACTGTTTTGCGTACATTAATATCAAGTTCTTTATTAAGGGAAAAAATAAATATACAACACAATCAAGAGTAGTTGGTTAACAGCTAAATTCAAAGATTAGCCTTTATAGGAATAGTGAGTCGGTGGACTGACCGCCGTAATATAACCTGTATAATGTGTTGCTAAAGCGTTTACAGAGATTGAGTAGTATTTTGGATAATTGAGAATAGCATCAACAAATTTAGGAATAAAACAGCTACTTATACAGTGAATATAGAGTTGATTGCTTATAAATTACATTTTGAATGGTGTTTATAATGTAATTTTGATCATAGACTATTAGATTATTATTTAGTATGGAATCGTTGCATAATTATATTATAAGATATACAGTTCCATAATTCCAACTTAGAATTGAACTTGTCACAAATTACAAAAGAAGATTCTTATGAGAAAGCCAGCTTCTGACTCCAGAAAACAAAATTTCTACACCTTGTTTTGGTAATTCTTCAGAGAATTGGTAACCCGGGTCGATAGCGTAGTTGGTAGCGCGCCGGGATTTGGATACTCGTGACCGAGGGGGTGCGGGTTTGAATCCCACCCGGGGAGGTTATACCCTTCCATGAAAATTTGATAATAATGTCGATTTTCCTCCATTGATTATACAATATGGAGAAGTTTCCGGTCTTGTGGAAGGGTAGGTGAGTACTGGTTATAGACAATGGTCCAGGAAAGCTAGGTTAGGTGCGCTGGACGCCGTAAAATGACCTAAAATGTGTTGACACGGCGTTAACTCCAATTAATAAGTAAAAATAAATAAGAGAATTGGTACAGTTAATGTCTATACAGAGCATGGTACGGTTATACCATATCCTGTTACTGTTGCCTACTTGAGTATAGGTACTAAGGCAATGACAGTGTGTATTTATTATACGTTAGACGGATAAAGTCATATAACATTTTCACGATCGTTTGTTATAATGCTATTCAATCTAAAGAGTGTGATATGAAAGGTCAATGCTTTGTTTAGAAAAAAAATAATAGAAAACACTCATTGGTTGAACGTGTTAATTTTCTAATATAAAAGATAAATAGAGCAATCAATCAATCTTTGAATTAAAATCCCTGATTGAAATGAACAAATCTATCCCGACACTATTGATGACGAGACTAGGAATTGACAAGTGGGTACTTTACATATTTACTTCTCTACAATAATGCCCTTCACTAGCAAACGGTTAGTCACGCAAAGACCTCTTTAAGTTTTTGATATCGAAAACGTAATATCTTTCTATCGTTTTTGGCCTTGACGAAAGCAGCAAAGTCAATGTCTTATAAGTACTGTTTATGAACTAAATGATGAATAATAGCACGGAATGACAATATAAATCAATTTTACAAAGTTTCCTTGCAATTTGTTCTCTAACATATCGCCCTGGAATACTACAGTGTTAATAGATTTCGCACATCTAGGGTATAACAACGAGTATGTCACAATAAAAAACAACAACAATAATAAAGTCAACAATACGTGCACACATTAAACATTTAAGATTCGCCTGATATCTCATCTTCAGCCCTAATAAGTTGTTCAATAAATTCTTGGACTATAAAATTGTTATTGCTGCAACAAATGGTATTTGGTGACTCGTTTATTAAATAGTTGTGGTGTTTGTATAATTGTAAAATGCTTTGATTATTCTCTTTGAATCTGTCTTGATTTATTATTCAATAATATAGTTGACAATTAACAATCCTGGCTGAGACACTGGTTGCATTATGTGATGTAATGTTTACCCTTTGTACCTTAAAGACAAAATATATGAAAACTATGTAAAAACTTTTATATTTTTGTGAATATTATTAACAAAGTCTGCAAAGTCCTTAAGTTCTTTTTCAGTACCAGTCCAAATACCAAAACCATTATCATCTTTTTTGTCCCATCATCTGGAAGAGATCTGTACATTGAAATCGTGAAAAATGACATATGAAAACATTTTTAAAAACTTATAAATTAAAAACGTTTTGTAAAAAAAACAATAATCCTAATTATTAGACCTACAAAAACAGGAGGAATTATGAAATGGAGTTTGCTTCATTGCAACGACGTTTTAGATGTATGTAGGAGGTTGCAAGCAAATTTAATTTGGGTAATTGATTTCCGATACGATTTTTATGAAGCTTTGTAATCAATCAAATGATAAGGAAATGACGACAAAGCAGGTCATGTACTTCTACCAAGAGTCGAAATAGTTGTTTTACTCGTACAATCAAAGTAAAAGACAGTTTTCAGTACGATGTTAACCCACAATTTAGTACTTCGTTTATACATATCGATACACTTGTATAGAATCATTGAAAATATATATAATGTGATGAAAAATAGTTCAACTTTTAGATGATAAAACTATTCATGTCGTCGTTTTAAAAACTTCGCGGCGGCTAATTTGCCACTAACATTGTAAATAAATACGAGGTATTCTTATGCGATTGTAGTGTTTTTGTTACATCATAACTCAAATATTCTCGTTCTACGTAATTATATGATAATTTTAATCATATGCATTGATACGTACAATAGTTAATTGTTACTGATAAAACTGTTTTGCGTACATAAATATCAAGTTCTTTATTAAGGGAAAAAATAAATATACGACACAATCAAGAGTAGTTGGTTAACAGCTAAATTCAGAGATTAGCCTTTATAGGAATAGTGAGTAGGTGGACTGACCGCCGTGATATAACCTGTATAATGTGTTGCTAAAGCGTTTACAGGGATTGAGTAGTATTTTGGATAATTGAGAATAGCATCAACAAATTTAAGAATAAAACAGCTACTTATACAGTGAATATAGAGTTGATTGCTTATAAACTATAAGCACTATTGATGACGAGACTAGGAATTGACAAGTGGGTATTTTACATATTTACTTCTCTACAATAATGCCCTTCACTAGCAAACGGTTAGTCACGCAAAGACCTCTTTAAGTTTTTGATATCGAAAACGTAATATCTTTCTATCGTTTTTGGCCTTGACGAAAGCAGCAAAGTCAATGTCTTATAAGTACTGTTTATGAACTAAATGATGAATAATAGCACGGAATGACAATATAAATCAATTTTACAAAGTTTCCTTGCAAGTTGTTCTCTAACATATCGCCCTGGAATACTACAATGTTAATAGATTTCGCACATCTAGGGGACGTTTTTTAAACTTGTATCAGGTCAAAACCTTATCTAAACAAACGCAAGTGCAGTAAGTACATGCATTGTAAAATAAAAATAATGTTCTAAGAAACAATCACAAATCGAAACCTATCGACGATAATACCCTGACCAGTTTAACAGGTGAAGTGATATTTATGACACATGTATGTGTGTGCATTGTAAACATTGACTAAACCTACTTTCTAAATAAAATCTTTGTCCAACAATGCTTATGAAGAAATAGTTCTGCGCTACAGAATAACCATAACCTAACCGTAGTAACTTTTAATTTATATTTTCCTTCACGCATTGTTTAGATAGTGTCTATACAGATCATAGAACGGTCATCTCATTTCCTGTCACTGTTACTAACACGAGTATGGATTCTGAATGTTCTTATTTTTTGTACGCCAAACGACTAAAAGCATAGAACATTACACTTACTCTATATTATCAAGTTATTCATTATAAAGTGTAATACGAAAGGTCAATAGCTATTTATAATAGGTGATAAATGGTCGCGTACATTAGCAGGATCTGTTAAGTTTCGATTATAGAAAATACAAAAACAATCAATCAGTCTTTGAATATAAATCCTTGATTAAAATGGCCACCAATATCCTACTCTATTGATATAGAGACAGGAAATTGACCAAGTTGTACTTAACGTATCTATTCCCCTATCTATTCCCAGCAAACGAAGTCATAGACAGTTTTATCAAGGTTTCATATATCGTAAGCATAATATCTTAAGCAGTTTCCGTATTGTTTTTAGCGCTGATGAAAGCAGCAAAATTAAAATATTATAAGTATTTTTATGAACCAGATCATGCATGTCAGCAGATTGGCAACATAAATCAATTTTACAAAGATTTCTCGCAAATTGTACTGCGTGAGATTATATTGCACATAGTTTTATTACAGATATATTTTTCGTTCACTTTTCTCCACTGAATGATTTGATGAATAGGTATCTAATGTTATATCATATTAGATAATTCTACAAATATTTCTAAGAATAAACAAATATATTATGTTTAATACTCAAAACATTTTTCAAATGAAAAATATTACACGTTCTTTAATATTTACATGTAAGTGACTGATATCAAGTCTATCAATTTGTTAAATAAATCACTTCTTATAGATTATACCGTTGAAAATTTTCATCAAATATTAATGTGAACAGCGGTACATTCTATAGAATAATAAAATCACACTCATAGTATTAGTTTGGGCATGGTAGTTCTACTGTTAGCACTATGTGATGCTTGAAAACCTCTCATACTATTTACATCTGGCTTTTATCAATGAGTAGCATATTAGTATGTCATAATATTACCGAAATCATACTGGTAACTAAATTATCAAAATCATCAAAATATTTTTGCTCTAGATCAGTGTGTACTAAAATGTTTATTATTATGTTACATAATGTACGTTAACTGGTTTCTATGTAATCTACTTGACGGATTCCGTGTTTTGATCTTTTATCTTTAAAAGCTTATTTAAGGCCTTTTATCGCCAATTAAGATACTATATTGACGTTTTTACATTTTCAACAGAGATACAACTATTGTTTGTATGGTATTTAATACATTCTGTTTCAGTTTCCAATACTCCTAATAACAGTTAGTCGATATAAATCGACAGCTACTTAAGTCTGTGAGCTAGCGGCAGAAGGGCGATGACCTTATTTATCGAAAATCTCTACGAAAGTATATGTCACACTTTGGTATCGAACCCGTCACTCCTAGATTGGTAGTAAATTTGTTATACAAACTGAGCCTATTTGACAGGTTGTCATATGTGATATTATTTCTTGGTCATTCTTGCATTCATTTAATTTCGACTTGTTTACTGATACAAAGCCCACGAAGGCTAGAAAGCACATATGCATTATCCCTTTCTCACACTCAAAATGGTTCAGTATTTAGTCAGGTAAGCCATATTGTTGTTGTAATGGTTAAATACATGTTTTAGTAGTGTTGTTTATTCGTCTTTTGTTTTTCATAGCAATGTAAACCTTGCTTAAGGTACCTTATAAACTAATCGTAAGTATATGTGAATGAGAGTCAGGGTACGCATGGTCACTACAATATCAGTTTGTTACTCTGTAGCACCAGACGATAAATTGCATAATTCATTTCAGTGTGTCTATCCTAGTAGATTATAATAGATAAAGTTATATTTATACTTGCTAGAGGCTTTAATCATGGAATCATAAAAATAAAATAAAAATGAAAAAAAGAGCAAATAAGTGTTCATTATAAAAATGCTGAATGCTCCTACACAATTCCGTCTGTTCATACTTTAATCTAACGATGCCAAAGTTACCTGATTTTAGACATTCCGTCACTGCCAATATTACCAATGTCTAGTTGCCTGTGGGGAATAAGTTATAAGGAATACTTGTCAGTTGCATGTATTAATGTGATTACACATGCAGGCATTCATTACTTCAATCACACATCTACTTGCAGGCATGGTAATTAAACACTGTTGTCTAATTATATAACATTCATTGTACTTTTTACATGTAAAACTGCATTTTAATTAATGACCGGAGTCACACCAACATGAATTAATTTCCCTTCTGAATGCTGAAGTCGCACTAATGTGTCTACATATTGAGTGTTTTTTGTTGAATGATAATTGCAGATAGTGTAAACTAACACTATTATGCTTTCTTTTGTCTGTTCGATCGATATTTAATTTGTTTCAAACGTGCTGATCTAAACGACAAAAACTTTAAATGCAACAATAAACCCTACACCACTTGTTAACAAATTTAAAGGCCGAATGAGAATAACAACATTTCCAATTACGTATATAGACCACTCAAACAAACTCTACTACCATTTATAAAATTGGACAATTCTTACTTAAACTATTGTTTGTTGTATATGCTATTGTATGATGCTTCAAAACTTGTTTTTATCTAGTATCACTCACTATTGACATAACACAATTGACACTTTTCATTCACAACACTTGATGCATTAATTAATAGTTGTAGTAGTACGCTTTCCAAGTAATCAAAATTGTTTGTACATACTTAGCACGATACTTTACGAACCTTACAATCATAAGATAAAATCTTACTTCCTGTTGGATATTGACTACAAAATATGTACCTGTCAATACACAGGTCATTTCATAATTTGCATTTAAAACAATTGACAAATGAATTTTTTTTAATGGAAAGGTTTTGGCTCGATTATCGATTGTTCAATTAATTTGAGTTTCACAAGAACATTTATTCTTCCCGAAGATAACTTTGTATCGGTCACAATAATTTGTCAATCTGAACATCAATCTTTCTGATTAATTATATGTCGGAATACAAATTATAGAAACAATATTTTGTTTTTGTTATGATCACTTTTAACAGTTATTTCATTGTCAGAAGGTTTATTGTCTCGTTTTAGATAAAGAAATCCATTTTGTCAACTGATGTGTTACATCTATTGTCCTTTTTTCCACTCTTATTCAATGTATATTTTAAATATGTCAAAGACAATATACTTCAAAAGGTGTTCGCGTGTTTATTGTATAGTAAATAATCATTTAACTTACTTTCGTTTTCAATCACTTTTCTTCATGATTTTACGACATCAGAGATAACATTCAAACATATAGATTACCATTGTCTAATCTGCAGATACCATTAAATGATAAAAAAACAATGCGTTAATCAGTGAATCTGTTTCGGTATAAAATGATGAATGAATGATTCAGCCATTCTCTGCAATAAACCGTTGATTAAAATAGACTCTAATGTCCTGGATACATTGATTAATTTTCCGGAAATTGACCAGTTTGTTCTCTACGTGGTTGTTTCCTTACGATAATGTTTACGTCTGAAAACAATTAGGTCATGGAAAGTTTTCTTAACATTGTTTCTGGACGACTATATTGTTATGTTTCGAGGAAGAACAGATCCTGATATGCTAGTGTGTGTGGCAAATGTAATATGGTGCGAATAATCAAATATCATACCATATATCATTATGGCAATGATGCTTTTTAAAAAAATATTTATGCCTACCTTTCTCGACAAGAAGTTTTCCTTTTTTTATAAAAAATTATATTGCAAATACGTGGTATATTCTTTTATTCCATTAAATTTGAAACATTACGTATTTTTTGCAATAAATATTTTACTAATTAAAGCAGAACTTTACTTATTATTTTAATTACCTTACTGATTAAAATTGAATTAGCTGTATCGAATTTGAATTGAATTGGAATTTAAAATAAATTATCGATACTCTCTGTTGTTATTTCAAAATGTGTTTTTGTGTGGCAATATATGTACCACCCTGGTGCTGATAAATTGTCAAATACATGAAATTCAAGCTAGGTATAGTCCAACAGAATTAACCTGAGCTTGACCTTTATGCAAGAATATATTAAACTCAGTATTTACAGTCTATTTTGTCTTCGTTTGTAAATCGCGCTTTACCGAAAGCTTTCGGCAAAATAAACGTGCTGAACAATTAATGTTGTTTTCATAAAAAAATAAATACTTTGAAACTGTGCCATAATATTGCTGAATTACTTGCTTCCCCAAAAACTAATGTGTCCAAAATTAAAAGTACAATAACATGCCATTTTAATAAATTTATTTTTGTCACATCGGTTGTTATAAACACGTGTATAACCGTATACACGCATACAGAAACTCACGATTAAATGTAAGTGAAGTGTAATTATTAAAATAAGGTAGTTTAAGCTCAGGTTAATTATGTTGGACTATATTTGATAAGGGATGCTGTGAAAAAACGCAGAATATTAAATGAAGGATTTTCTATCTAAACAATACCATTTAGAACAACAACTTGATACAATTTCTTTTAATAACGATTGAAGTGTTCTAATGTAGACAAGATACTAGCAGTAAAGAGATAGTACAAGAAAAGATTAATGCAAAGCATTAAATACCACCGGATAGTGATAACATTATGTGTACATACACAAAAGAGAAAACAAAGATATATAAGAAACAACTCAACCCAAAGACAACTCAACCCGAGCCAACTCAATCCCCTACTAACGGGTTGAGTTGTCCCTACTTTGAGTTGAGTTATGCACGGGTTGAGTTGTCTTCGGGTTGAGTTGTCCTGTATCCATTACGTTCGATAACAGTCGTTACTGAACACGCTGCAGGGTAAAGAAGAGAAGATAATTAGTAATTTCTTCGAGAAACTCCTTTTAAACATGATATATAATTGCTTTACAGAATAAATAAATGTATACAAAAACACGCCAGATTTAACAATTCAGTAATCTAATACTTCTTGTCCTTCCGTTTTTTTGCAAACATATTTTAACTTAATGGTGGCCTCAATGAGAAAGTGAGTTAGACAGTTATTATACAGTAACAGCTGAAAAGTTCAGCATGCAGAGACAGAATCAAACTTACTACAGACAGTTCAAAATTAATAATTAACTTTTTCATCATGAATATTTAGCATTTCGTATACGATAAACGCGAGTCTGTAACAAATCTGTTCACGGAGACGTGCGTGAAATACGTACGGTGTGTGTTTTTTTAGCCTGAACCTCAATTTAGGGGAGCAGATATTTTACAATGTCTTAAAATATAAATTAAGGATAAAATGTTCTTTAAAATGCCCCCAAAAAGCACAATTTTCATTGCAGTACTATAAAACTAAAAATTAATATAATTTAGCACTGTCAACATTAGTAAATACAAAAGGAGGACGCCAGTAAAAGAAATCATGAACTGCTCCTACCATGGTCATCAGATTCTGACGACTCCAACATACAACCGGCCTTCAGGCCGGCGGTAAATTAAGACAATAAACACGATAATACTTTACACTTACAGTGTCAGAAAAGATTTTTTGTATTTCTTAGTCTAAATTCTGCACAAACATCGTAACATTTTATGAAAAAAGAAGTATTATGTTATATTAAAATTGCATGCATTGTAATTTCCCTATGGACCATTGAACCACATGTCTGTTAAATTATCATTTAAAACTAACAGATGGTAATGAATTGTAATAATGTCACCTCATCTGCATTCTGTCTGTTTGTTAAATCTATCATTCCGTATGGAATGCATTGCGTGATATCTATTATTATGAGACATTGAGACATAATACGTCCAGCCATTTATGTTTGCAAACTACATGTAAATTATGGCATCATCATTGTTAGTTCATGATATTTAAAGTGAAAGTCGTTTGTAAAACCATTCTATAATAGTTCAACGTACTCCATTTATCCATAATACTAACTCTTAAATGAATGATTGCTTTTGAGTAATAAAATAGGTCTCGAAAACATGCCTCTGATATGTGGTGTTGGATCTATTATATATGCGTAATTTGCAAACAACTGTATAAATGTTGTTCGGTGTTTAATAATAACTGTATTTATCACGGAAATCATTACAATAATATCCACTCAAATTTGAGCTTGACTACTACTTATATATCAATAAATTCAACTATCGTTATAAACACTAGCTACAACACCTATCAAATCAATTACTATACTCAATTGCTTCATTGTTTTTTTCCGATACAACGTGTTACATCAGATGCGTTATAAGTTTCTTGGTTTCCTGTTTTTCCCGAGTTTATGACAAGTTGTTTTATTTATGTCATTTTTATCACAAAGGAAGATACAATTTTTGACATTTTACAACAATTAACGAGAAATGTTTCCTCAGGCCTGTCAGTCATTTTAAACAAAATAAGAGTTTTCAAGGTGAGTCGAATCATGATTCAATCGCATTAGTCTACTTACCCATTTCAAGTCGTTTCTTAGAATCAAACCATAGGTTATGCATACCCTGTCTCTCAATCCCAGCTGCTTACTGCTGTTTAACAAATCACATTGAGCAAGGTCTGATTTCTATGTAAAAGAGTTGACGACAGAATAAACAACACTACTAAATCATGTATACAACCACTCCAACAACAGTATGGCTTACCTGACTAAATACCGAACAATTTTTAATTTGACTAAGATATTATACATTACTTTTGTGTACCTTTTAGCCTTTGTGTGCTTTATATCAATAATCTAGTCAAAATTCAATGCAAGAATGACCAAGAAATATTATCACATATGAAATCGATTGTGTTAAAACCATAAAACATCTATTTTTATCCCTGATAAATTGTATATAACGCCAAATTAGGATCTTAACAAAGCCAAACAATTGGTTTAGATTAAGCTTTACAAAAGCTTTTAAATATCAACGACCGAACAACGAAATCTGTTAAGCAGATAACCTAGATATCAGTAACATAGCAGTAAACGTTTAAGTATAAATTGATCTAGATCAAAACTATTCTGATGATTTGATAATTTAGTTACCAATCATCTTAGTGGTATAACGAAATCTTATAATGCTACCCTATGATAAGAGCCATGTGTGAATATCATGAGAGATTTCAACTATCAAAGAGCGCTAATAGTACTGTAGAACCACCATGCCCAAACTTATTCCCTGAATGTGATTTTTTATTTTATAATGTACCGCTATTCATATTAATGTATGATGTATAATCTACTAACAGTGATGTTTAACAAATTGAAAGAATTGTTATCAATCACTAAAGAATTAAGGAATGTGTATTATTTTTCCACTCGATAAAAAATCCAGGATATCAAAGAGGAAATAAGTCTACATCTCATACTAATAAAGGGTTATATAAAGTTATGTAATTATTCCACTTATGCAGCTTCTGTGACATTCTCAAGATATTACCCTAGGTTTTTTTATAATATCAAATACTTAATATTATGACTTATATTATGTGCTAATAGTACATTTTTTTTCTCCGTTTTGATTTTTTAATGAACAAATATTGTTTATAAGAATTTGACAAAATGAGAAATTTTAAAGGTTTAGCTAAGAACTCTCGATGATATAGCGTTAGTATTATTACGTTACTAGTAAAAAATCATCACGAGTGTAAGTGTAGGCAGAATATACTTTCCATTTAAAAAGTTTTCATGCCTTTTGCCAAAGTTGATTTAAAAGTCTTAACTGACCTGTTCAAGGTTCTAAACATTCATGAAAGAAAAATAATATTGCACTATGTATAATTATGAGCACCACTGTATCTGCATTCTGTTCTATACATATTGCTTTATAGAATGACATATCGAGACGCGCAGCATCAATTGAACAAAAGGCATTCACTATCATTTATATTTGCATGAAGACAGCATTATGATAAAACGTCTTTTGTTGGTATTAAAGCGTCATTGTTATGCTAGAATTGTGGAAATATTGGTCCATTTGGGAGGTTACAATGCGTGCAATTTTAATAGAACAAAACAACTAAGTTCAATAACATGACTGTACGAAGCTTGAAAAGAATTTCGGTATTAAATCTTGCCTCATCCCTTCTTTTGATAAATGTGTTGTTAATTGTTGCACGCATCGTTTTGTTTGTTTTTTTTTGTTGTTTTTTTTGGTATCGTTTAAAAACTATACGAAATTTATTCAAAAAGAGCGTTTCCGTAGAATTTTAAATTAAACATTCCACATAATTTGCATATTTTTCTCTTAAGAACAATTGGAATGTTTGATCTTTGATGAATGTTTCAAATTGATTGCAAGTTGCATTGTAAATACATGTTTTAAACACATTGGATAATACAAAGCAAAAGAAAAAAGTAAACCAATCTTAATTCACAGAGTAAAATATTGCATTAAATATCAATTGTTATTTAACAATGTATATAGTAAATGTATTTATATTTGATATAAATAAGGTTTTGATCTAAAGCAAGTTTTAGAAAACGTTTCCCTTGTTATTTGAATTCTACCAACACTTTTATATTCCTTTGATAAGTCGACATTTACTCAGAGCAAAGAGCATACCTCAAAATATTATTTTCTTACGATACAACTTGTTTAGTAAATCATGTTCTGTAATGTTAATACCTGAGCAAGCCCTTCTTTCTAAGAAATGACATGCATTCTCTGCTAGACTAGTTTAGAAACTCTGAATAAAATTATCTTCATTTTTGAAACAATACTCTGGCTAGACCATTTTCCAAACCTTTACGTTTTTGATCCTAATGTGGAAACTTCAAATATTTGGGTCTGAAATGTGTAAACTCATTTATTTTTGTAAATAATATTATTTTTTGTTTATCTCTAGAAAAAATATGTACAAACCAAACGGATGTGACATAAAATTTGTAACCCATTCATCAAAATCATTCAGTGTAGAAAAGTGGGCGAAAACCTATCAGTAATAAAACTATGTGCAATATGTTCTCTTAGAGTACAATTTGCAACAATTTTTGTCAAATGACTTATGTTGCCAATCCGTTGTAATACATCATTTGGTTTATAAACAAGACGTATAATATTGTTATGTTGTTGCTGTCATCAACGCAAAAAAAGATAAGGAAAAGGCTCAAGGTATTATGCTTACAAGGTACATTATATAAAGCCTTAAGAGAACTTTCCGTGACTTACCGTCGCTGGTATAAACAATTATAGTGAAATAAATACGTTAAGTACAACATGGTCAATTCCCTGTCTATTCATCAAAATAATAAGGATATAGTTGTCCATTTCAATCAAGGATTAAAAGTCAAAGACTGGTACATTGCTCATTCTATCTTTTTTTACATTGGAAACTTAACATGCCCAGCTAATAAACGTGACCAACTATCGTCTTTTGTAAAAAGTATTGACCTTTCATATTACACTGTTTATAATGAATAACATGATAATAAAAAGTAACAATTCTTAGAGAACAATTTGCGAGGAATCTTTGTAAAATTTACTTATGTTGCCAATCTTTTGTTATTCATCATTTGGTTCTGAACAAGACTTATAACATTTTCATGCTGCTGCTTTCATCAACGTCAAAAACGATAGAAAAGCTGGTCAAGATATTATGTTTTCGACCGATTGCTTGTGAAGAACATTATCGTTAAGAAATTAAAACGTAAATTACAAACTGGTCATTTTTTGTCTCTTCATCAATAGAGTCAGGATAGATTTGTTCGTTTCAATCAGGGATTTTTATTCGAAAACTGATTGATTGATTTATTTTTCTTTTCTATATCGGAAAATTAATGAATGTTTTCTATTATCGTTTCTTTTAAAATCCCATTTAGATTTCATGTTACAGTCTTAAAATTAAATAACATTATATCAACTGTTCGTGAAAATAATGCATGGCTTTAGCCGTTTGACGCATAATAAATGCACAATGTAATTGCATTCAGTACCCATACTTATGTAGGTTACACTGTTCATGGATAGGCTAAAAATTTGGATTTAGCTGTTAACCAACAACAAGGGGCATACTTTTGTCAGTGACTGACAACTGCCCTACATGATTTAGAATCAGTGGTAGGAGAAAATGGCCGTAGAAATTTTTCATGACCAAGATTTACGAAAGTATGCCCCGCCCGGTAATCGAACATAAGAGGGGTCTCAAATATTTCAAAACATGAAAGAATTTTCATCACTGCTTGTGATTGTTCAATGATTTTTTACATTTTGATCGATATGTATAAACAAACCACTAAATTGTGGATTGTCATCATACTAAAATCTGCCATTTTCCATGATTGTAAAGCAACTATATTGACTCTCTGTAGAAGTACATGTCTCGCTTTGATGTCATTTCTTTGTCATTTGATTGATTACACGGTATCAAGAAAATAGCAGTCACTCGTAAATCAATTACCCAAATTATGTTTATATTATTGATGGTATTGCTTCTAAATTATTTAAACATAAAATAAAGAGTAAAAGTAATTGTGAACAAAATACTTCTGTAAAAAATGAATGGTATGATAATAAATGTGTATACCTTAAGAAACAATTTAACAAAGCACTTAATAATTATCGCCAATCAAAAACTGAAGAAAATAGATTAATGTTAACAGAAAAACGAAGTACATACAAGAATTATATCAGAAAATGTAAGTCTGAGATTTTAAATAAAAAGTCAGAAAGTCTACAACGTATGAGATACCATAATGCAAGAGAATATTGGAATTTATTAAAGAAATCTTCTGGTATAAGTAATCCTAATATTCCTCTCTCTAGTTTTGAACAATATTTTAAAAGTGTTAATAATCCAAATGACAGATTTTTTGTACCTGATGATGATGTAATTTATTTTAATGAAAGATATGTTGAGGGCGAGTTCCAAGTAATGTTTAATGAGTTGGATTTGCACATAACTGAAAATGAAATTAGGCAGGCTATTAAGCAACTTAAATCAAATCGCAGTGCAGGCCCTGATAATATGTTAAATGAATTTTTTATATTTGGTAAAGATCAATTGATTGAATCTATTACTTCAATTTTTAATAAAGTACTGAATACTGGTTTCTTTCCTAATAAATGGTCTGAGGGTTTCATCATACCCCTTCATAAAAAAGGAAATACTGATAATTGTACGAACTATCGGGGCATAACTCTACTGAGTACGTTAGGGAAATTATTTACACGGGTTTTAAGTAATAGACTAGATAAATGGGCTGAAAAATATTTTGTTTACATTGAAGCTCAGGCTGGATTTCGAAAACATATGGGAACTATTGACAATATTTTTGTTTTGCATGGTTTAATTTCTCACATGTTAAATAATAATAAAAAACTATTTTGTGGTTTCATCGATTTTAGTAAAGCTTTCGATTATGTGGTTAGGCCAAATTTATGGCAAAAATTAATTAAATATGGTGTACGTGGTAAAATGTTAAA
This sequence comes from Mactra quadrangularis, assembly GCA_025267735.1. Taxonomy (NCBI): domain Eukaryota; kingdom Metazoa; phylum Mollusca; class Bivalvia; order Venerida; family Mactridae; genus Mactra; species Mactra quadrangularis. The sequence goes on along the minus strand of CM046298.1, from coordinate 21,013,924 downwards.
TGTTATCAAAAGCATGTATAATTCAATTAAATCTAGAGTTAAATTTAATAATGTTTTAAGTGATGACTTTACATGTATTTTAGGGGTAAGACAAGGTGAATGTTTATCACCATTATTATTTTCATTATTTTTAAATGATATTGAAGAAACTATGATTTTAAAAGGGCTGCCAGGGATTGAAATGTATATGTTTAAAATGTTTATGCTACTCTACGCCGATGATATAACTATTTTATCTGAAACGGCTGAGGGATTACAAAAGGGTTTCGATATTTTATCTGAATATTGTAATGAATGGAAATTAAAAGTAAATATAAACAAAACTAAGATCATGGTTTTCAGAAAAGGTGGAAAATTAGCACAAGAGTTACGCTTTATTTATAACAATGAGTATATTGAAATTGTCAAATCTTTCCAATATTTAGGCATTATTTTTACATCAGGGGGATCATTTAAAGAAGCTCAAATCACATTATCAGGCCAAGCAAGAAAATCTTTATTTAAATTACAAAGGTATCTTTTTAATTTTGGGGAAATAGGAGTTAGACACAAATTAGATCTTTTTGATAAACTAGTACTTCCTGTTTTGAACTATGGGTGTGAAGTCTGGGGTTTTGATATAGCGAATCAAATTGAACGTGTTCAATTGAAATTTTGTAAAGAATTACTAAATGTTAAAAATGTTACACAAAATGATTTTGTTTATGGGGAACTGGGGCGTAAAACACTAATTACAGGTAGAATCATACGAATTGTTAAATATTGGTTTAAAATACTAGAGTCCAGTGAAAACAAATATATCAAAATTGTATATGATTGTTTAAAAAGGGATGCAGATGCTCGCTTGAACATAAAAAACTGGGCTAGTCTTTTAAGAGACACACTTAGTTCATTAGGTTTTTATGAGGTATGGTTAAGTCAGGGTGTAGGAAACAAGAACATTTTCTTGAGTTTACTTAAACAAAGAGTACATGACAATTTTATTCAAAATTGGAGAACAAGACTAAATGAATCAACAAGAGCTTTTTTATACAGAGAAATATGTGAAAATTTTGAATACAAAACTTATTTAGATGTAATTCATATTAAAAAGTTTAGAGTAGCACTTACTAAACTCAGGTTATCATCTCATTATTTAGCTATAGAGACAGGTAGATGGCATAAGCCTTTTAGAATTCCTATAAATGAAAGAATATGTAGTCTATGTATGAAATTAGAAGATGAGTTTCATTTTATAATTGAATGCCCCATATATGATGACCTTAGGAAAAAATATATAAATAATTATTACTGGAATAGACCATCAATGATAAAGTTCATAGAATTGTTAACATGTCAAAATGAAATAATACTAAGAAAGTTAGCACTTTTTGTCCATAAAGCATTTAATTATAAAAAGCAACTCATTCAATTATGAATTATTTGTCCTGTAAATCATATAAAAGCATATTATTTAAAACAATTTTATAGAAATGTGCAGTTCTACTCTGATTTATGTTCTATGTAACCAATTATTATCATCTAGTAAGTTTTATTACTTTTAATACATGTATTAGAATATATTGTAATTTTCAGTAATAGTTGTATGTTTATGAATATAATACACGTAGATGTATGTAAATATGTGATTGCATATAATAGCATTCAGTTGACATGACACTATTTTGATGATAGATTATGGCAATCTATACTAAGCCGGTGTAAGTGAATGAACCTCACTTTGCCATTGAACATAGAGAATTGACATGCTTATCTTTGTTTTATAACATAAGGTAAATTTATTATAGATATAATCAGAAGCATACCTTTACCGGATTTGAAATATTTATCTCCTCTTCTTCGTTTTTTTTTTGTTAACTTGAATTACTGTATTATTTTCAATTTGATGCTATGCCAGCCAATATATATCAAATGCCTAGTTTGACTGATTATATTTCACAGCCAAGCATGGGCAAATAAGTAAATATTGGCCTGGCTCAATTATCCACTGTCTGTTTTTTATTTATTAATCCACGTCCTGTTTGTAGAAAGATCCTTGAATTCCACGTGCTTATACATTATCACTTCATAATTAATTTACACACACTTTAAAGATTAATTTTTTAATCCAGTTAATATTTCCTGTACGAATAGAATTTACTTGATGTAGCATAAACACAACCATTAAACTCAGACGACTATTAGTCACGATATTAACAGTTTATGTACTGAAAATATTACTTAATCTCGACAATTGCCATGTTTTCTTGTTTTTTAATCACTTTCATTTAAACGCTTGAATTGGTTCAGAATTTTCATATCAAACGTCCAGGGGAAGAAAGAATAGTTTTGGTCCAGTCGTCCGTATCGATCCGAATTATATAATATATACACGAGTAGTCGTTCTTTATACGGTCAATTAAGGTCACATTTTACAATTGTTTCTAACTAATACTATGCTGTGTTCTATTTTTGTTACTTTTTATTGGTATTTTTGTTTGTTTATGTTTTCTTATTGAAAATATACATATTTATCTTTAAATATTTTGACCTTCAGTGTTCTAGTCATCTCGTTTCGGTCTAGAACACTCTATGTTGGTCATGTACATTATGTTTATATATTAAAATGTAGTCATGTTTATATAGCTTCTCCCAAGGTGAATGCTCACTGTTATGTTTATTGTATTTATATAATTATGTATTTGTGCTAGGAAGAGTGATAGAATGAGTATGACATTAGGTCATGAGTGAAGAGTTGTAAGAATGGGAATAGGGAGTATGTGTGAGTGTGTGAGTAAGTGAGTGACTGACTGAGTGAGTGACGGAGTGACTGAGTGTGTGAGAGACAGAAGTGATAGGGTGAGTGTATGAGTGATATTTTGTTTGATATTTGTAATTGTATGTTGTATCTCATGGGCCAATTGGCCTAATTGATTTTGAAATAAACTATCTATGTTTGCTTAAAACGTCCTACATATATCTAAAAATTCATGTCTAAAAATAAACTTTTTGTCATAATTCCTCCTGTTTTGTAAGTCTCCTATGTCATTAAGATTATTGTTTCTCATAAGAAGTTTTGATTTATAATTTGTAAAATTCCATTTGTGAAAATTATTATTAATATAATTTCTTTATAGGGCATAAGGTAAATATAATTCATTATTAAATAATTAAATATAACATCATATAACCAATGTCTCCTCTGTGGGTGTTAAATGTCATGCATTTCATTGGGTAATATATCACAAATATTGTTCAAAGAGAATGTCTAAAGCGCTTGACAATTACACAAACTCCAAAACTTTTTAATATGCCATTTGTTGCAGTATTAAAAAGGTTGTAGTCTATATATTTATTGAACAACTAAGTATAGCTGAAGATGAGATACCTTGTGAATCTTACATGTTTAATGTGTGCACGCATTGATGACTTTTTTATCTCTAATTGAGACGTACTCGTTTTTGTCAAAATTTTAATCAGGCACATATCAGAAATCAAAACAATGTCATTTGACGCTACCGGTTCAAACTGTATATGTGTTTAAAACAAGCAAATAAAATACCTACATGTTATGTGCCTGGGATCAATCAATAGTTCCACATGTAAAAATGTACATCACATGTTATAAACTTGAGAATAAAATTATCATAACAAAAAATAATGCTAAGTTTAAAGCAATAAATGACCAAACACTTAATCAAATTTATACATTTCGATTACCTCGTTTAAACAGTCGACTAATCGCCGGGGACTTAAAAACGTTTAAAATATTCCATAACCAAAATGCATTAAGATTATGTTAAATAACAAAATGCAACAGTGTTTTCCGTTGCTTATAAATTTCAGAGACAACTTTATGGTGGTTGGTGATACTATAAAGCGGTTTAATCTTAAAGAAGATTGAAAGGTCTACCCTGGCATCGTTCTAGAGAAACGCGATTGTAAGTCACATGAATAGACAAGACAAGTATGTGAGTTTTCCAAATCGAAAAATAATTAAATTATATTATCCACAGGAACGTTAAATATACAGAGTGGCAAAGTGCTTGCAATTTAGGGGTTCATTAACTGCATACTTGTTAAACGATTTATAGTTAATTAAACTAAAGCAGACAATAAAGACTATCCTGCTGGCAACAGTTAAAATTATCTGTATAAGTACGACGTTCCTACATATTCCGGTCATTGCTAAAACAATGAAACAAATAAGAAAACTGCTGGCATGTGTCCTAAAGATATACGGACATTTATACGTCGTACGTATATAAACTACATTTAATCTGACAAAATATTCAATAATGACTCTAAGAGATACTAAGAAATGACACTTTACGTCAATTATTTATTTAAAACGTGTTTATGGTCTGTATATTCTTAAATAATGTAGTTAAATATTTTACTTATATATGAGGAGATTGAACTTTGATTACAGATGGAATTCCCCATTCTGTTTATATTAAAAGTCAACTAAGATGTATGTAACGAGTGGATTTAAATACCAGAATATATCAGTATGATTAAATAAGTTAACTATCAATGTTATGTGTGTAGCCCAAAATACAATCCTACTAATAAATGATTAACATAAGGCGGTAGGTTCTTTTGTCGAAGGATTTTGATTAATCAGAAAATTTCCTGAACTTAATTATTTGTATTATTTCATAGTATGGAAGGTTTGTCTGTTGAATTCGAAAAGAGTTAGTTCTCTTTATCTATGGCATTTACATATAAAGCGCATATATAGACTATTACAAGGTTTTTGTCAAACAAATCCGCTTGACTATCAATTAAACAACTTGATCTCTTAAAGTAAAAAAAATACTGAAGACACATGTTTTATAATGAATAAAACAGGTATGTGATTTGGATAATTCAGTGAATGCAAAAGTCAATATCCAACAGCGACAATCAAATAAAACATATCGTGATTTTGTTATGTATTGCGTCTTGGTTGGACGACATTAAATGCTGTGTAATTTATCAAATATTGTATGGTTTATATTGTTTGATATCGAAATACATTTACAATAACCTGTCATTATATAAGAACAGCTATGAACATTGTTAGTTTCACTATAGATGATATAGTAGGTGTTGACATTGATTTATCTATAATCCTTGTGCCATAAATCATTGTATTAAGTTGTGTTTACCTTCAGTACAGCGACGGATCACAGAATTGAAGTTCCACTCAATGTAAAATGAATTGTTAAGCATTATGTTTTGTGCCTGAACTGGTTATTTACTGATATAAAAAAACATGGCTAAAATTATTTAGATAAGCAGATATAAAATAATACTTTTATAATATAGTATCACTTATAAAAAATACAAAGGTAAAACAACTCCTGTTTGTTTTATTTGTTTTATGCAAAACACGTAATACAAACACCAATGAATTTAATAATGTATTTAAACGAAGCAACAATTCGACATTTTTAAATATATGACAGATATCCAAATGCTTTTGTCCCCTAGCTAGTATACGTATTGGGTGTTTTTATCATTTGAAATAGAATCTAACAATCATCCTACCTACCTACTCAATCTAAACATGCTGAGTTGGGAAATTGTTATATTACTCGTCTTTAATCATCTTGTCGGAAGTTATCGTAATACTCTTGTGATTAAGCTTGATTATGAAAGTGTTACCGCTTAATAATTAGTATAACTCATTGTGATAATTTAAAGAGATCACGATGATTCAATTTTTCAGTAGATATTAAACAAAAATATTCATTCGAACGAGTTTTCTTACTATATTGATTATTTCTACACATTCATTATGTAAAGTTATTTTTCATAAGCTCTTAAGTTCATAAGCAGCGTTAGTCTGTTTTGAAGGGTTTTACACATTTGTCAGCTGTTACAAGTGCCATATCCAGACAAATTTGATTTATGTTGTCTTGTAATAAATGCAACAAATACACAATCTTGCATAACTAAGTATTTTGTTAAATTGGTAAGGTGAATTCAAATAAAAATGCTTTGATAATATATGAGTTCAGATGGTTTCTTTCATTGCAATAGGAGATTGACTATTTTTAATAAAGTTTTTAGCCAGTAAACCATGTTTCACATCAATATTGGAAACATGTACACTTTAACTAGAAAGATTCTGCTTTCTATGTAGAAACATTTGTCTATGAAGCTGTGTTTTTAAATCGAAATAATTCTAAATTGGTGATATGCGCTTTTAAAATATTTGTTTAGTGTATTTCTAATTGTGTCAGATTTGTTTAATAGGTAGTATTCCTATAATAAGTTAAAATAAAAAACATATTTATCATTGCTTTAATTTTTTAGCAGGCTAAACCTCTCGTCATAGTCATAGCATATTTCAACGAAACTATATCTAAAATCATCGTTTATTTCCAATTTAACCAAGTAATGTACAAAGGCCGAGTTACTTTATCAGCTTTTCGGACACTTCTTGGGAGTAGTATTCGTTTAATCACAAAGAACTTCTACTAAAGGTGAGGCTTATATAAAAAAAATAATGCCCAATTTTTATGGAGCTGAAACTACAAATAGAATGACATTTGAACCTCCGTTTTAAATTCAAATGATACGACAGAAGTTGACAATAGCGATGTTTGTATTGTCGTGAACTCCTTCGGTCAGTTACCTTTTGACCCTACTGTTGTAAGCTATTGTACTTGCCATCAGCACTAACAATTACACTGACTGTAATACTTGCGTTAATGAATAATTACATTATGTATGACCTAATTTTATAAGACATCTTCTAGTCAGTACGTCATCCCAATTAGTGTAAGTAGCAAAGACTGTATCACGACATTGTATTAATGAAATGGCAATATTTTCATTATTGAACTATCAATCATTGTCTTACTAGAAACATACAATCACAGCTATGCGCATTTTATATAAAATGTTTAAATGACGTAATGACGCAATGCATGAAATTTTATGTTAATATTTGTAAACAATATAACACCATGTCCTCTGTCATGCATAGTGTTTAGATGATAAAACAAATAAGATCAACGCATTTATCTAATGTAGCATAAAGTGTGTCTAGAATAAAAACAATATTAGCGTTCATCGTTTTAATGTCTAGACCTCTCATTCCTTTGTCATAAATTACATCTGCTAAATTATTTTTGCTTAATCTCATTTCAGACTGCACATTAAAAAATTATTGTCAAGAAAATCCGTTTTATGACTACTGGTGTGAAGCGCGTGTGTCTCATATCATTTCTAATGTCTACAATAGGTGGGAGAAAATATATATAGTACCTTTATGCTGACCTTGTCATATTTTATTTCACGACTTTATTTCTCCTACGCTTAATAAAATTGTTCTTGTTTAAAGACGCACTCATAAACACGCCTTCGACATTTGACTTTGTAAGGTTATTGTTTCTAGATAAGAGTAACTATTATGCACATCAATTTATCAAACACAATTATTACATGTATTATAATAGTATTAGGTATTATAGATACTTTAATTGTAATATATTCAGATGTATTGTTAACAAATGAGGGGTCTGTTCAGGTGAGGTTTACGAAGGATATTAAATCATCGGTTTTGACACGGTTTATTATGCGTTGTACTTTATACAGTGTGCACAACATAACCACATCGCGGTAACTAATGATATAAAATCACTTTTTGGCCCGTCATAAATACTGCTGTAAATTATTGCCTAACTTATTTGTGGTACCAAGTATATGATAGTCTCAGGGAAATTGTCCATGAAAATATTTATTTTTTTTGTATATGATTATTACCCTATACAGTTTATTCTATTTTTTTTAATTTTATTAAATTTATAACAGCAACCACTTCCAATTTGTTTTGCAATGTTATAGATCATACGGAGAGATTCGACATGTTCGCGAACGTAGAAATATGCAAAAATGAGTGGTAATAATTGTGTTGGTTGAGGAGTTGACAAAAATAAATACATTTGTACTTTTAAATTCGATCTATTGACTCAAAGTTGTCTATTACTAAATACTTCCTGAACTATCAATGTCAATTACCATAAGTAATATATTTACATTGACAGTACCCTGGTGTAATTAAAATCGCATTATAAATGACCTAATTTTTATGAGACGTCAAACAATAAGTGCGTTATCCTTGATAAGTGTAAGAAGGTAAGATTGTAAATCAAGGCAACATGTTATTAAGCCTGAGAAAAAAGAGAGAAACATCCATTCTGTGACGAACATTCTAATTTTATTTGTCATGAGGTCTGAAAATATGGAAAGTACAACAAAATATACTGCATTCTAAAATAGGAAAAAACCGTCATAAAGCATTTTGAATCAATTAACACACTTTGTATTGATGTGCCTTGCTATTCTGGGGCCGTATTCTCATCTTTACTTAAGTATAAAATTCTCCTCAAATCAATAGATTTTTCTCAGAATAGACCAAAATTTTCTTAAATTTGAGGAAATATTTTAAGTGGTATACCCATCCTCACTCCACTCTAAGATTTTCCTCAACAACGGTCAAGTTTCCTTATTTTTTGAGGAACGTTCGAATTACCTTATCTCTGAAAAAAAATCCTCAACTTTTTTTTGGACGCCATTTTTTCTCTCGACTGGAACATATTTTTTGCGTTTTTCTCCAATTAATAGAGATATTTTTATCAAGGTAAGTTGCTTTTTGTCATTTTTTTTCGTTTGTACCCTACTCTTAGGTAATCATTCGTCCAGAAAAAATATTCTTAAGCGTTTAAACCACTGTTTACAATTTCGACTGTCAGTGTGTGCGTTCATTTATTGAAACATTACATTTGATTAGATTTCGGTGAGTTAAAACTATAGTTTCACTTAAATATTTGAAATTTAATGTTTATGTAACACTTCGTAATATTTTGTTGACATTTAAGCTACCTTTCGTATAAAACATGCGATGCTGAAGAAGACGCGTTTTCGTCCCTAAGGACATTCGTACTTACGTCACGATGAAAACATTTGACCCCGACTAAAAGTAATTTACGTTATAGTTTAGTCGAATTGGAGCTTGTCAGGTGCAGGGTTAAAAATTTACCAAATCCATGTGTGTATTGTCTGTTAAACAGTGCAGCATACTAAGTCTAAAATGTTGTTTTGGACGAGAAGATTGTCTGTAAGACACTTTTGGTTGTTTTCATCAATTATCATACACATCCAGTTACATGTAGGATCACTGTAGCATTGTGGTCACGTAACTGACACAATATTTGATACTAGTACATTACTTTGAATAATATTATTATATGAATCGTTTGAAAATACCCATACATTATCTTTAATTTGTTTGCGTTCGACAGGCAATATATGTATTTTAATATAATATCATACAGGAATTTATGTTTGTTTTTCTTCAGTGTTGACAATCCTTGCATGGTAAAGATGTGTTCATTAAAGGCATGTGTGTGCAGCCTTATAAAATCAGTTTAATCTTGAAAATTTAATGATAAACTTTGTTTGTTTGTAAGGAAATTGCTTCATGAATTATAAGGATTCAAAATAGATAATATTTCGCTATATGTACAGACATTGACAGATAATAGACATATCTCAGAATAAAGTGCTTAGCATATAAATATAATAGTACTTTTGTCTATGAATGCCTTCATTCTGATGCATTTGGACAGAAATCTGACGTAACCTGATAAAATAACTAATCCTGCAAGTCAATTGCTTACAAAAGTGGAATTACATGTTATCACATATATATTCAAAAATGCAACTTCAATCTACATGTATTGTTGCAATAGCTATCATTGAGAATACATTTTTTTTGACATGAAAACAAATTGATATAAGCGTGTTTTAAATTAGATGATTCCATGACAAATACTAATAGTTTATATTTTTACCACATATGTATTAACCTGAGCAAGACACAAACAGTGGTTTATGTTTGTCACAATTTAATAGTCACAATCACTTAGATATTTGAAAAAGGTACTAGGGATACAACATGGCAAAAAAGTCGAAAAACCTTTAAAAACAACTATTGTTCGTAATGTTTTCTCAGCTACTCATATTTATTTCGTAAATGAATAGGCGTTTATGTTCAATTAAATTGTTTAAATGGAGCAGTTCCTTATTATCGGCACCTTGTTGATTGATTTTCCCTCATGCTAGTTATGTATCAGTCAATTAAGTAAAACTCCTCCCTTGAATAATTTCATAGCACTTAAGCGGCTAATGCAACTAATTTATCCGATTAATCTGACAATAAACAAATGGTACATTATACAAACTTGTCCTTATGATATCATTAATATTGTTTTAGGCAACTAAAGAATCATTAACCCCCATCGATTCAATGTCTAGACTTGTAACTGTATTATTATAAATCAAGTGAGCTTTATTCCATACCAGACTACGAGACATATTAGCAAATATCAACTTAATAAACATCTAAAGTCATACAACATTTGATCTGTGACTTATAGTGCAATTGTAGGTGTTTCAAATGTCCCAAAGGAAATGCCATCCGCCATTACAAACTTTGTGAAGTATGTTTGTATTAACCTTTACACATTTGTTATTATCATTCACCAGTATCTATATTTCTCTTGCATTTAGCGAGTAGCAATTTTTAATACTATGTTGAATATTTTGTATCTATCGTCTTACATGTCTGATATCCTCTGTTAAAATAAAGTCGTCTATTATTTTAGAAAGGTTAATGTCATTGTTGCACAATCACACTAGTACAGTGCATACATATGATACATTGATATTCTTGCAGAATATAACCATAGACACATTAATTGTTATGTTGTCTTATATATTGTAAGATGCTGAAGAACACAATGTGTATGAATGCTAATGAAGTTAAATGTTAAGATAACCTCATTTGATTTGATAGTTTGATAAATATTGATTATAACTTATTGTAAAACAATCAAGAAGAATTTTGAAAGTTGATAAATTACTGAAATTAACTTTGTGTTTTTGTTTAACTCTTTATGTTTTACATTAGACTCGTAAAATGTTAAAATAATAATATGTTTGTTAAAATTGTTGTTCGATAAATGTAAAGCCATGTGTTACACTGACCTAAATTTGGAAGGCAAAACTGAATGTTACCTAATGCCTTTTGATATGTCACCGTTCCTGATCTAAATCCGGGCTATTTACATAAATTGAGTTAACTGTCAATAAATTTAATACTTTTCCATTGAGACAATTGTAATTACTTTCAGAACCCCTGGATGATTCTCTGCAGACAATTTCAAATAATCAGCAATCACGGAACATTGTGATTCTAAACAGAGTGCCGATGCTTGTATATATATTTTAGATACATATGATGTCAAATGATCGAATCCAATTAGATATCATAACCTGGGGAAAATAATTTATACATTACGTGAATTGTTCATTTTGTCTCAACATCATGGTTTGCATGTGTATACGAAAATGATAAGTTATCTTAACTATAACAAATTAAACAAAAATAAATAAGTCAAGTATTTTTAAAAAAAAATGTTTTTTCAAATCTGGCGAAACAAAACATAAAATAGTACAAGATGATAAAACAATCAGCATATGATAATTTTCTTCCGATTATGTACTGACATTATGGGACCAATGATCGACAGAGATTACCAACCATTGTTACTAATGATATTGTTTGTTTCGTTTTCACATAATTACGACATGAAACTGAAGGTTGTATTGACCCTCATCATAATTGTTATGGTAAGTAATATTACCAGCCGTCAGCAATGATGAATCATATTTACACTTAGCCCTGTTGTTGATGAAAACTCGCAATATTATATGACCTAATTTAATTAGACGACCAACAGTCAGATCGTTCTGTTTCTTCTATTGGATTAAGTACCAAAAGCTGTATATCATGGCCTTCTGTAATTCAGAAGACAGTTTGACATAATGAAATGATGTACATTTCCCTTGCAGCCATTCTGAAAGAAGAGTCTTGAGGAAGTTAAGGAAAACAACTTTCAAAAAGTGATGATAATAATTACGCAACTGTAAACTAACGTTAAGCCGTTCAAGGACGTGTGATAAACAAACTGTTACAACGAGTATTCTTAACAAAAACCTTATGATTGAATAAAAGAAATATCAACTAATATAAAATAAATAGATTTATTGTCAAATCATATAAGGTTATACGTAATCTGCTCTAGTTGTTTTACAGAGCCTGAGTATATACCATTTGGCTATACCTGCTTCCGTAAAATGGTGAAAGCTCATACTTTTATTAAAATATGATACATGATCATATCGTTGCAATATTTAGTATGGACCATCCTAGACAAAACAAGAACCTAAAGGTTTCCGCTTTGTAAAGGGTAGTTGCAAAAAAGTGGATTGTTTTTTAATGATAAAATCAGTGGGAAAAACATGTTGCGTGATAGTGTAGTCAGGAAATTACTAAATAAATACCAACTTTATATGTTTGTCACTATGTAGGTCACACTTCCAACTGATGGATCATAATTGTAATATCGCTAATTAAATATGATAAAGTAATTTAACAGCATGACTACAAAATCAGAAATTACGTTGCGTGATAATCACTTTCCTATTGTCACGTTTGATTATTCCATTATAATGATTATTAAGTACCATGCTGATAACACCTTGACATGTTTTCGAGACCATAGTTTATTTGCGTATATAGCCATTAACAGCGACTAATCATACTATTTTTCAATGTCCTAGTTTCAGGGTAAATCACAATTATGTGAAATGTCACCACGTTATCATAATTCTATATCGTATGGAGATATTTTAACCACTTAATTATTGTTGTTTGTGTTTAACTGTTTGTACAATAATATTTTCATGATTAGCTGTGTACGGAACAAATCTAAATTCATCATTAATTACTTTAAACCATATTTGTTGTAGTGTGACTATAACATTTACAAAGTTTTTTTCCCGACGAAGTTTTTGACAGCGTCAAGAAATTTCTTGTATCTTGCATTAAAAAGTATAGATCTCAGTCAGATATTTACCTAGTATAAAGATGTTAGTGCATTTTATTAAGAAAATCAGGGGTTCGTCATAAGTTCTGAATACTATCAATTTATCTATCAGATTTATTAAAGCTTGTATGACCTTTTTTCGTACTTACATTTAATGGGTTACATCTCCTCACGATCTCATCATGCATAAAACACAAAGCCATTCCTAGTATATATTCTATCCGATAATTAACTGTAATTTCATTGTCTCGCTAATATAGACCTTTATCTTAAAACATTGGGAGAAAAATTGGATAAGGTTGTCAACGTAATTAGGTACACTGTCAGCTACTTACACTAATTACGTAAATGGTTGTATTTCTTTGTCTGATTGAATTAGTTCATTCACAGTGTGATTGTTACATTATGATGTTAAGTGTGCGTCTTTTGTTGCAGAATGTTTAATATAACCTTCAAACTTAAAATGTACTTTCAAAAGGTCTTAAAGGGCAATTGTCATTATCTATCCCTATACAGTGTGTCCTTAACAAGTAGTTTGTAGCTTTCTTTGTCAAAAGCAATTCAAAGTAGTCATGAGACATTATCAGGAACAGCAACGGTCAAACAACACAGACCATTTATAAAGCAAAATACAAAGAGGGAGACCATAATAAGATGTATTAACTGTTTTCTATTAAATGGACACAAAAACAGATATCGAAGACAAGAATCTAAGTGTCCGCCTTAGAACAGATAGCAAAATTTTAATTTAATTGGATTATTTTAGTATAATAACATATAAGGTTAGAACTAATACAAATAAATAGTTATGTCAATCACACTTGTAATTACACAATTATGTTATTGATACTTATTGTGTTTGTCTTTATAAAGGTCAAATGTGCACCTCGTTGAAAGTAATATCACTGATTAAAGCTGATAAAACAACTGAACAGCATGACTATAATAGTCTACAGTTACATTGCGTGATAACCATTGCCTAATGACACATTGTTTTATTCCATTATAAAGATCATTATGTACCATGCTGGTTAAATACTGTCATGTTTTCTAGACCATAGTTTATTTGTGTATATAGCCTATAACATTGGCTAATTGTCCTAATACGCTCCTAGTATAAGGTCAAATCACTTTTCTATAAATGTCACAGCGCTTTAATGGCATTTCTTATACATGTTGTGTGTTTTGAACAACTGTTTTGTGATTATGATTATAACACTAACGATGTCACCATTACATCTGTACGCTTCATATATAAATTTATCATTCATTTTCCAGCTCGTATTTTATTTTTTTTTGTAATTCTTAACATTTACAATGTGATTTCACAAATACGGTTTTTCTGGCGCAGCTGTCTAAGCCAACTTTTTTTACCTATATTTTAAACCAATATTTTTTTTCTACCATTCCTGTTTGTCCAATGAAATTCTCTTCCGGTATTGAGAAATGGAGCAAACTTTTGATACAACAAGAAAAGAAAAAAACAGCAGTTTAAAGTCATATTCGCTAGATTTTATACTTCAAACAAATGAACTGTGCACAGCGCCGAATATCATTTTTAAATATATTTCTTGTTTGTCCTTAAGATAAATTCATTGCATGTTGCATAAGGCTTGCCTGGCACATGTATGATCAGGCCTGTTCTATTTAACTAATAACAATACTTAATTTCAATTTATGTAGACAATCATGGGATTTTTTATGTTATATTAGTAACTGTATTGAATATAATAGTAAGAAATTGAATAGTATTGTTGAGTGTTGTTGTCTTTCTTATGAAACTGAATGACACATGGTGTACTTCTTTTGATTGTCAGTTACTACATATTTGTTTCCGTTATATATAATAAGCGATTCTTCGTATATCAAATGATAGTCACCTTCATTAGAAATAGAATGAATGTAATTTACTTGTTTGGATTGTCAGCTGATTTAGTGATAGGCCTATCCATTATCACCATATAAAGATTTATTTTATTTGTAGCTAGTATCCTGACACTATCATTATGATAACCACTTATTTTCATAGCATTAACGAACCTACATAGGCGAAAATGTTGATACACAAATGGCAAGAATATTAACCTGAATTTACAAAGATTGAGTCGTATGTATTAACAGTCCTACACTTATGCCCGAAAAGGAGCATGAATTTCAGCTCTAGCTTATCTGCAGCATTAATCAGTATTACTGTTAAAAAGTCATAAATCTCCTAAGCCTGTAGAGAACATGAGGAGAGAAAACAATAAACTGATAACACTGTTTATTTTATCAATTAGTAGACATCTGCTAAGTTGAATTTCAATGTCGGTCATTTGGAAAACTGATCAAAGCTTTAATATAACCCCTGCGAAAATGTTCAGAACAGTTTAAGTTCAGTTCTTGAACTGCTCAAGCACATAGCTCAAGAATTGTACCTGAACTGCTCTTAAAATGTTCAGGAACTGTCCAAATGCGTTTTAAAAAAATGTTAAATTAGACAAATTTTAGGAACAAAAAGTTCTTGAGGAGTTCTTAAAATGTGTTCTTGAACTGTTCAAGAACTCTCATTCTTGAATAGAACATAAACTACTCAAGAACAGTGCTTTAGAACTCCTCAAGAACGTTTGTTCCTAAAATTTGTCCAATTTAACATTTCTTGAAATGTACTCGAACAGTTCTTGAACATTTCAAGAACAGTTCCGGTGCAATTCTTGAACAATATTCAAAACCTGTGCAAGAACTGTTCTTAAAATTTTAAAGACATACTACAGTACCTTTTTGAAAAATCAAAGAAAGGAACATTATCTGACTTATCAGCTCTAGAATGTAGTATGTGGAGATAAATAATTGTTCTTGCTGTTAGAAATGTCATCTTAATTTCATGGACAATAAACATATGGTGATTGTAACGGTATCATCAAATGGGGTGATTTTGGAGAATTCCGTCCTTAAGTGTAGGACTGTTAAGTAGAATCAGCTACTGTGATTTTTAACTTTAGAATAGCCTGTACGGTTTAAGAAGGTAGGAATAGTCCATGCATGAAGTAAATTCATAAATAGACTTTTAAAAGCAGTGTAGTGCATCATTTCCTTATAATTATTGGACTGTGTATCATTGTCTTTAATTAGCAATGACTTCAACTGTCTACTTATCTAATGTTTGATTAATTGTCTTCATAAATAAATCAAACCACATGAACAAAAGCATGTCAGGTGTTTGATAAAAAGTGAAAATTGGCAACTTGAACAGAAAAGTAACAGCCAATATTAGTGATAAGCTCATCAAAAAGTATAAAGAATATTTACAACATAATAAAAATATGTAATATGTTTGTGAAACGTTCGCGGTACGTACATAATGAAAGTTTACAATCTTTAGTTTTTGTGATTTACTTTTGACAAGAAATAAAAGAAACAAATTCAAAATTAGACTTCAATACAGTCGATG
Source organism: Mactra quadrangularis (assembly GCA_025267735.1). Lineage (NCBI taxonomy): Eukaryota > Metazoa > Mollusca > Bivalvia > Venerida > Mactridae > Mactra > Mactra quadrangularis. The sequence continues at coordinate 20,997,565 of CM046298.1, read as the reverse complement.
ATGTGAACTTACGTATTCTCAAAGCAAGTGTTCTTTATCAGTACTGAGCGAGTTTTCTCAGTGTTTACCAAACTGTATTACCTTTTATTTTGAATCATTTACTACAAAATGGCGTGTATTTTACTTGTTTGAATTGCCTCCTAATTTAGTGATAGACAAAGCGATGATTGGTGACATATACTGTCAGCTACTAACACTAATTACGTAAATGGCTGCAAGTATACGTTTGACTGAATTAGTTCATTTACAATGAAATTGTTTCATAATAATGTTATGTTTTTTGTTGCAGACATATTTCATATAACATCCTATTCAAAATAACAAAAACCTACTCAAAAGGTCTCAGCTAACTATTTCAATCATCCTTGTGCAGTATGTACCAAACACGAACCTGTATTGTCAAAATAAAGAGAAGTCTGATGTATCAGGAACTGTAACAATAAAGCAACCCATACCATCTACACAGCCTAAAAGTAAATAGGGAGATGTTTCAATTCTCTTCAAGTTTATGTTATTAAATAAAGGCAATACTCAGATAACAAAAAACAAGAACATAAGAAACAAGGTTCACGTCTTGGAACGGACAGTGGTAAAATAATTGAATTAAATTGTAGTATGCATACATCAGTGGAAGATACATGCATTGATATAAACCTGTTGTTAGTTTATCCAAGCAATCCGTTATAAAACTTTCAATGATTATATTGTAATTGTCTTTATGTAGGTCACATGTTCACACGATGAAAAGTAATATTGCTGATTGAAACTGATTATGCAAATGAACAGCAGGACTAATATAATTTGAAATTACATTGCGTGATAACTAATTTCCTACAGACACACTCTTTTATTCCATTATAAAGATTTTTATGCACCATGTTGGTAAAACCCTGATATGTTTTCTATTCATGTAGTTAATTCAAAGATCAGAAAAATGACTTTCATCGAAAAATAAATGTCAATTTGCTGATATCTAATTTTAGCATAAAAGCCCTCGGCACTTGTACAAGTGAACTTCCATTATTTAAAAAAATATGATTTTAACTAAAAACAACGTTATTACGATGTAAGAAGATAAATAACTTGCATAAATGAAGTAAAAGCACCAACGGCCTTTTTAAATAAAACATTTATCATTCTCCTTATAGGAATGTGTATATTAACCACGATCAATTAGAAAATATTGTCATGAAATGGAACCACCTGTAAATCTTATGATTTATTTACATGTATTGTCTTCAAAAGTAACTTCATCAAAACACATGAACAAAAGCATGCCAGATGATTGATAAGAAAAGTCATATAGCAACATAACGGAGGAGTAACTGCCAATTTTAGTGATAAGTATTTTATAAATGTTAAAGTAGAATTTGTAATATGCATGCTACAGTCATCATTTGATGATTACGTCTCTCAGTTTTAGGTTTTCAATTTTCGTGACAATTGAAAGACAATACTTCGAAAAATGGGATTTAATATTGTCGATAATTTGAACTTAAAATCGACATGTAGCTTCTGATATATCCACTTTGTCTTAGACAACGTAGCTGATATATTTGATAAAGGAAACTTGTAAGTCATACATTATGCATGACTTGAACAAATAAAAAAAATGTTGTATTGTGTCATGTAATGCATGACTTCATGGCTTAAACAAAATGAAAAGTAGTGTAATCCATCAGCAATAACCAGGGTATCTATATTTTAAATATATAACCTTTAGAATTCAAAAACTGAATGATTGTGACCTGTATTTGTAGTCACTTTTGTGTTTTTAATGTTCCATCATACATATAAAACAAATAGCCATTCTTGGTGACATATACATCATCCGCTGCAATTTTATCGTCTCGCTGTTTTAGAAATTTATCTCATGACATAAGAGAGAAATTGAAAAGGTTGTCAACGTAATTACAGTTTATTAGGTACATTGTCAGCTACTTACACTAATTACGTAAATGGCTTGTATGTCTACGTCTGATTGAATTAGTTCATTCACAATGTGATTGTTCATTTTAACCAAGACCTAAGTGAGTGGTATTTGTCGCTGCAGGCAAACCTTTAAAATTGTCAATGAGAGTAGGCAAACATTTTATTGAATTACTTTTTCTGTGATTCTGTTTTCCTTCTGCGATGTTTGTAAACCATTTTGTTTTTAACCATTATTCTTTTCTTCTTACAACTCGTATGTCACATTGGGAGATGAAATTTGTTCCTCTTAGCTTCCCTTCAAAATTCTTAAAACGTAGTTACCACATTTGTACCTTATGAATAAATAAACATCGCCATTAGGAGATAAAAAGTATGCCATTTGAACTGTACAAGAACTGAAAAAGATATTTTGTAACCAAATATTTTCCAACACTCAGGATCAGTCCTCTTGTCATTAACATACAGACCTAAAATCACTATTTTAATAATTTAGCAGAATTTAGCCTTTAGATCTACATCAAGTGCTCATATAACCTACAAATTTTGTCCGTATCTAACTTACTCCAAATAAAATCTCAATAAATACGAAATAAGGTAAAATATATTGTTTTCATATATCAAGTTAATCATTGCTGTCTTACTGTTGATACGTTTTACCCATCTAACCTTGTTAAATAGTTAAAAATATGATAATTAGATAAAAATATGCCGTTTGAATAAAACATACTTTCCTAATTACTATGCATTTATCAAAATATTCTATTGTTCATGAATAAAATACTGAATTCATTATATATAACATTATTACATTAAACGATCAGTAAGTGGCAGTCTACTGTTTTAATCCATTGAATAAGTAGCTGAAGTTGTACATCATGCCATTTTGTATTCGAAATGCTAGTATTACCCTTTTTTTAGAATAAGCTGAAATAAATAATCATAATTGTGCCTTTTTGGACATAAAAATATGAGATTATTTGGAATGATGTTCGGTGGTGGTTTGAATACTCGCAGGCATTAAACAAACGTTTTGATACGTTGATTACAGTAAATACATATCCATGTCTGATAAACCAAGTTGATAAAAGTCCTCAACTACAACTTCCCGGGTCCATTTGATTTCCTGTTGATTTTACTTACTGAAAGCATTCTCCATTCTGCTAATTCCACAATATGTCATAAGCAAAATAGGTCATCATAAGTCTTCGTGGTCAACAAAATCATCGCCTGAAACAAGACCAAATTCAATTAGACAAAGACAGTCAACCAGTGTAATCACTCAGTGTAAGTGGGTAACGTTGTAAATTACAAAATTCTAATTGACCGTAATATTTCCAGTCAAATATAATATTCATTACAAGAAACGTCTGATTTTCAGCTTAGTGAGCAACTTTTAATATTTGTATATGACCTGAATTCAAACAGTATCTTAAAATAATATGCTAAATAGTCAAATAATTTAATTCATATAAACAAACGGTTTTTTTTACTACATTGAAAATTAAAAACGAAAGTGTATACTTTTGATACTGACTATTAACTTTATTTCCGGATACATTTGTTTATTATATTTCATAGAAGACAACTCGACGCAAATTGTACATGGTCAGTTACTTACGTATATTAAAGAATTGTTTGACTTGTACGTCTAATTCATTTAGCTGAATGCGTTTGTTCTTAATCAGCTAGATACAAGTGATTGCAAAAGTCACTTGAGGCAAGTTTCACAATATTATAATGAGAATAATGAACAAAAAATATTGGATGCCTTGATTCATTGTAAACACAGTATGTAACTTTATTTTTTGAGTGTGTCATTTGTAGACCAATATGTGTATGGACATGTATCTTGTTTCTATTTCCATTCATCTTTGGTATGAGAATATCTTCTATTAACTCTTCGACTGAACGATTCAACACACTGCACATATCACGTATCTTAGGTCATAATAAAATAAAGATGGCGACAAAATCCTAGTACAATTTCTACTATATCAATAAAAAAGACATATCTTGTCAAATGACCTACTTTCATGCAGGTGTTGTGTCAGTCTACTCGACAGCGCCAGCTGCTTAAACATGAACAATAGTAGTAGTTTAGCTTAGTGAATAATGGCGTTAATTTCCCTATGTTACATTTGGTTTAATGCATCAGATGACTTCTCATACATTTGTCCTTGGTATATTTTCTGATTTTTTATAACCAAAATTAGTTGACAATGACCTGGTTACATGGTCGCTAAAGGAAATAGTATCTTTCTATGGCATGCTTTTCTCATGCGACAAAATTACTGTGACAGATAATGTATTACCTACAGAGAAACTCATATTTAGACAAAATTTATATGAACCAATTGGTGGCTTATGTAACTATATCATAATATACTAGAAAACAAGTATCGAATTAGAAATATGGTCATTGCTTGGGACAGAGTGTGGCTCGATGAAAACTCTGCGAGCAAGCTTGGAAATGGTAAACATTTAGTACTCCGCAGTTATTTGCTATGCTTATTCATTACTAAGTCACGTGCATAAGTTGTTTACAGCATTCCATAACAACACAAGACATAAAATAACTATAGTTGTTGTCTATCATCTGTTTATGGTAACAGCTTTGTATATCAGGAAATTGTTCTACTCATGGTAAGGATTCCAGGATGAAGAATATTTCACTATTGTATCTTATGTCAGGTACAGGAGACAGAAACTAGTGAGAAATATTCTTGACATCGTGTGGCAAAATACGTAGAAGAGAATGAAATATAAAATCACGAAGTACCCCTTGATATCCGGATTAAATAACTCACTGTCTTCAAATAAAAAAACCTACTTGAAAATTTAATCACCTCACTGAACCACTTGTATACATGTACATTATCAAATGACATGGATATTTTAAAGGCAATTCATCCTTTATCATTCTTTAGTTTCAATCATCAGTAATCAACCATGTACACAGACGTTTCAATCAATAAATTATGTATTCTATTCAAGATATCAATAATATTTTCATATGTATTTTAATCAACAACAATTATCATCAAATGTCTGTCATACCTTGTTAACAATTTACAAGTTTATCTAGGTATATTGCATTCATCAGACAGTCTAGATAAACCGTATTGGTCTGTAATTTTTTTATACTTATCGTTTGGTTATATAGGTACGCCGAATAAACAATGGATGTTTTTTTATAAATTTAAATAACAAATCAAATTCAGATGAGTTTTGTCTCTCAATATTACTTGTTTAGGGTCATTAGCCCAAACTAATAAATCAGTATTTCAGACTCAATCGATAGTAAGATACGAAAGCCACTAATAGATACCTTATTATACTATAGCAATTCAAACTGAACGGTTACTTTGACACACGCAACACATTCTCTGTATTCACCTTTATCGTATGGTTACCAGGAGTTAAAGTGAAATGCTTTTATTTTTAAAAAAAAAACGATAATATTCAAACCCTATACAAATACTAACTTGTAACATTAACACATTTATTGCTTCAGCGCTTTGATATTTTATCATGTATTGCGTGCGCTTGAATGATCTATTATCAAGTAACATTAAAGCATGGAAGCATTGAAGAGTGTAAAGGTCGCGTTTATGGTTTATAATAAGCTATTGGTTGATTTCAATGAGCTGAATGGTGAAAGAAAACTGACTGATTTGTCTAGACACGTAATTGATGGGTTGTTTTTATTTTATTGTAATAGAGCATGGCATGTTTAAATTAGATAATATTAAATGTTGCTAAGTCCATATGGTATACTTCAGCCTCAGCATGGAAACAAGGAAACAATTCACAGGACGGGCATGCACAATAGAAATATTTCATCAATAAAATATATCACTCGTCACCATTTTGTAATATTTATTTTAATTCTAGTTACATTGCCTATTTTCAGCGGCAAGAAGCAGTTATTGTGCTTTAGATATAATGAATATAGTTAATTATTTTCTACCTATATGACGGCATAAGAATGCTACCTTCAGCTAAAAACAAACTTGATATATTATGTCGCTTGGAAAAAACATAGATAGATATAAATCTTTAATAAAGATTGTTATATTTCCAAAGATGACCCCGTAAAGCATGCCTACTTAAGAATATACGGACACTTAAGTAAATTGTTGAGACCATATTTTGAGATGTTCGTTAATGTCCTTTTTTTCTCATTTTAATGACCTTTAATGTGTGACCTTGAGAAACATTAAGACGTAAGTAAATGGATGCTCACATTTGATTTAATATTGACTCTGTTGGTAAAGTGCCGAGGTGGCATGCTAAAAATCATGCCTTATTTCTATAAGAAGCTTTATACGTTATATTGCTGCAGTTGTTACTCTTGCTATAGCCACACAAAGTAATAAGTTTGACAACATTTAGCTTACCAAAAGCTATGACAACATTCATGACAACATTCATTTTTAAAATGTGAGTTTTACATTTCTTTTACGTTATCTATCTGACTGACGATTCGTACACCGTAGATTGGTGAATCAAAACATTAAGAAAATTGTATTCAAATGCTACCGAATAACGTTTTGAAATACTTCATATGGGCATATTTATATCCAAAAAGCACAAATGTCACTATTCCTTCTCAACATATCTTACACGTAACTGTGTTCATAATTTCTCTACCTTTTCGACTGCATTTAATGCCATTTAACACTCACAAATTCGTACATCCATATTAGCTGCCAGTAATAGCTTAAAGTTACCAGAATATGCTATAGTTACAATTGAACTTTACGCACCTACTGATCAAGTTGAAACACTCGTGACTAAAATGAGTAGTTGAATTTAACAATCAGATTAAAGTTTCAGACAATGTCATTCGTGATTTAAATATAAACGTATGATTTCACTAAAAATATAGTATCACATTCTCTGATTGTAATAGATTGTTATCTTCAAAATATGTTAGATGTCTAACTTATATAATGGTAATACACTCAGTGATAATGTGTCATAGATTATATTGTCTCGTAGAACATACTGATAAGTTGTCATTACCATGCCGTTTTAGCTTTCCGACAATGTTTCCCTTATACTGTACTATAGAGCTGCTTACAGCCACAAAATAGCGAAATTTATCACCCTTACGTGCGTGATTCTGTCTAATACACAAAACAATGGTTGTTTTTGTTGCAAACATAACGCTGTATTTTATTGTAATAGCATTGTGTCGTTAACAGGATATTCCCCTGACATTATAGTATAAAGTGCTAAAACAATGTGCATTACATTGCTATAATACCCAGGACATTGACGTTAATGCATGTCAAACGATCGTAATTATCACATTCTGTAGACAATTTTATAGACAGTCTAAAGAAAAAATACCGTAAGTTATCAGCAGGAAGCCTTTATAAAATATTCAATAATGTTTCTTATCAGATCTGGCTTATGTTAAGCAATATGGTGTACCCTATCAGCCTTTCAGGCAATCATTATGATAGATAATTGTATTGACATTGGCTGCATCAGAAACCCAAGCAAACCACAGCTTTTAAACGTACCACAAACATGTCGCTGACAATTATATTCGGTCATGCGCAGTCAGAATTAGCGCAGCGGTATAAAGTTAAGTTAACTCCTACGCGTGAGAAATAGTCTCCAAAATAGTCTCTTTGATAACAATAATTTACTATACTTAAATAAGTTATCACTGTTATCATTATAAATTCCACTTGAACATTTTCACTCCGCTAAAATATATAAAGAATGTCGGAATGAAATATTCCTAATTCATGTGATAAAAAGTTATGAATGCCGCGGCCGTGGCGTAGTAGTTAGCATGTCAATCTCCGTAAACAGAGATCCTGTAGAGCGTTGTCGTACTGGATCTCTACTTAGTCAATGCAAGGTCACGTCGAGATGAACTTTGTGTCGACCAATCAATGCGTAGCTTTCATCTAGACGAAAACACTATTAATCACATTTTGATTTTAGTAATTTCTATTTTTAGACCTATGTTTGCATTGTAATTTAACAGCGGTATCATTCACAGTCTGCGATTGGGCGGCTCATTTCAAATTTCGTGACGTAGACGATGTAAACAAGTTACGTATCATAACAATTTCGTCATGAATATTATGATGAGAAAAGGTCACCTGAACGTGACCTTCGTTTGGAAAAGGCCAGATCTACATTAGCGAGTATGCGAGCGGTAAAATTGTAGATCGGGTTTTAATCAGATTGTTAGCATGTCTGACTTTGAATCCAGAGATCGCGGGTTCGAGCCCGGTCGCGGTAGGTCATACCATATACATGAGTTTTCGGCCTCGTGGTAGGGTAAGTTAGTATTGGTGATAGAAAAGTGTCCAGGAAACCTACAGTAGGAAGAGCTGGCCGTCGTATATATGACCTAAATACTAGTTGAATACGACGTTAAACAAAATTATGAATGAAATGATCGTATCAATCATTCGTATTAAAGGGATTCCCTGGATATGCAGCCCATATCGATTCGACAACTTGTGTCTCTACTAATAACACCACCAGAATGCCTCTGCTGGACTCATTTCCTAGTAGCGCTGTCAGCGATTTATTAACGTGTTCTTAAAAGATACCCTTTTGAAGGAAGTAACTGAAATCGTTAAAGAACCTGATGTTAAAAATTTTTATTTTTATAAATGGTATTAGAGCACAGATATAGCTTAATTTTTATGCATATAGCAAGTGTGTTACTCAAACTCATTTTATATACTTTCTATTAACAACTTGGAAACTACTAGTTAAGGTTTTAAAACCATAGGTGGGCAAAGTGGAATAAGCTTTTTCGAATTGCAGGTAATTTTGGATCAACCCTCGTACTCACCAGACTCTTAGATAGTATCGTTTTCAGAATGTACACGAGTGCATGCAGACCATAGACATTACTATGATAAGATTTAATGATGTCTGTTGTGTGTTATCTCTAAAAGCTTGCACGATACGAATATAAGATACAATATAAAGTATGTATACCTAAATTGCATTTTTGTTGCTACCCCTTTCCCAGTTCCTTTAAATCTGCCCACCACCGCTCCTATCGTAATATAGCTCGTTTACGATAACATAAGACATTGTTTACATATAATATCGTTTTGATTTGTCTCAAGTTATCCTTAAAGATCTATAACAATCGCTGCATTGTGTATGAATGCCTGGGTTTGTGAATGAAAGGGGCAAAGGAAATAAGACAGAAAAGTTAGAAATGTTTACGGAGCTGGTAAAGAACAACATATTTAAATGTAGAAACAATCATACTCATGGTGACAATACCACGTGACTATGACATCAAAAATGCTGAAAAACTATTCCTTTTCATAGTGATTCAGTAACAAGTCGTCGTCCGCTTGTGATCTTGGCTTATAAAACGTAACCACTTGCCATCCACACCGGGGAGTCTATTACATTTTTGCAGCAATTAAACTCACTTTTAGACTTCGTTTCGTGACAAATTAGCATGCGTTCGCAGTTTTGAACGGAAAATAATTAAACTAATTTAAGATGTGTGTTATAATTTTTCATTAATGGTATTTTATTACAATCACGATGGCAATACCGCGTGACTATGACACGTTACAGGTCTACAGTTTGAAGAAGGAAAAGAGTGAAGAATCAGTTTCGACTCAAAGTTGTAAAGAGCTGTATGTCTTTTAATTGTTATTATTTGCAAGGCTAAGCATGAAATGGTTATAGACAAATATCCAGGAATGCTTGATTATACGTGTATCGTTTAACAACAAGTTTTATTGCAATTTGACTTTTTGGATATATATTTGTTACAAAAAGTTGTCTTTTTTATTATAAAAGTATAGTTTGATAGGGATAATCATATTGTGAAATGCATTTAAGGCTAAATATAAATGATCTATACAGATTTTGCTATTAATAAAAATATATAAGTAAGTTATTCGGTAAAAGTTTCCACTATATAGAACCAGCTACTCGTATTGACATAATTCTAGTCGGGTTTTTTCTTGATACAAGGCTGAACAATACCAGGGGAAGATTAGGGTATCGTACTTCAATAGTATGATTAATATTAGCATTGAGCAGAGTCAGATACGTGAGTTTTTATTTGGAGAAAGATGTATTCCTTAGAACATGATACTTGTCGGCGTAATTATAAACCCAGAGCGCTGACTTGTACTCCCTACTAGGTGTAATATCATACAGTACCTACCAAAAGTTTGGAGACATTTTCACTTTGTAGGCCTATTGAATAGCTTTTATCTAAACTTTGATAACAGTTTATTTTAAAATGCTTGTTAGTTTTGCTTCATCTTTTGATTATCATTATAATTATAACTAAGACTACAAAAATAGCGTAAAAGTTATGTTATGGAAAATAATTACAGTAAACATGGTTGCAGAGGCTTTAGAATATCAGATGCTGAATCTTAAAGACGTGCTACATCATGGGATTTGTTTTCATTTTATCACAAACCATACCTAAATATATTAAAAATAATGTTTCTAAAAAACTAATCATCAAAATTCAAGAATTGTAGTAAATTTATTTGTCTCCAAACGTTTGGTGGGTACTGTATTTTTTTTATTATCACTAATTTAGGTTGTGATAAATGGGTTCTGTTGTAGTAAATAATGTCTTGGAGAAATGATATTTCAAAACCTCAGGGAAAGTTTTTTGTTTACATTTCAATACGTTCTGAAATGTCTTAAATATGTTTTGTATAACAATTTATGGCTTTCATCTTAGAGTAATGATTTTATATAGGGTTGAAATTCATAGTTTGAATCCTGTAGTTAGTGTTAGTGTAAATGTGATTTAATACCTGTATAATAAAACATGAAAATAAAATGTTCAATTTAAACACTTGGAAATGATGATATAACTAAATAGCCATTTAGACGCTTTTCTGCTGAAGACTAGATATTGTATAATGAGTGTATAATGAATAGGGCTGTGGATCGTTGAGCAAGTGGCGATCCGATCCGAACCACGATTCATGTATATCGATTCACGAATCGAACCGCGAATCACTTGTTAATGGAGAAGCATACAGGAATTCATGTAATAACAAAAATAAAGTAAAGAATTATGGAAGTTTTTACTGTATGGAAACATTCCTATTACCAGACGTTTTATGGGCATTTTCAGTGATAATATAATTATTTGTTTAAATGTGTATCAATCAAAATTTAGCACAAAATAATTTGGTCCCTACTTAATCGATCAATCATTATATAAACGAAAAGGAAACACAGAGTTGTGTGCTTCTAAATCAGGTCTATATTAAGCTGAAAATGTTCTATATCTTTTCCTAAAAATAGATCGCGATCCGACGTTTTCGGACATGACGAATATTCTTACTCGAATTTCTTGTCGGGATCGCGAATATCCGAGTACTCGGATACTCGCAGCAGCCCTAATAAGGAAGGTTATTATTCATAAACCAATTCATATCTAATTATTATGGTTAGACAGTCTATCTTATGCTGTAACAATACAGCCTTCAGTATCAATGATATGGCGATACAAATGATAGCTGGTTCCGTTCCAGTATGGGTCAATGAAAGCGTGCCTGACCAACACGTGATAAAGTTGCGGCCGTGTTTACCTGGATGATGTCTGAATGTTACTATCATCATGAATTCTGGACAAAAAAGAATGTCCATAATCAGTTTCCATCTACCCTTTCACAAGGCTGGCAACTTCTCTGTTTACATTATTAATGGGGGAAAACTGTCTTAATTGTCAAATTTTCATAGAAAGATTATAACCTCTCCAGGTGGGTGCTTTCGGTGCTATATGATCTTTTTGTGTTGGTGCGCCGTAAAATCCAATCAATCTCTCCTGGTGGAATTCTTAGCCTTTCCCCCATTCAAAAAACTAGCTACGGTCTCCCGGTACATTACCGAATGTGTTACAGACCCTGGTTTAGCAGCAAAATCAAACACAAAATTATATACATATACAAATTATAATTATGTTGTATAATATAATTATGTTGAACAAGTTAGAACAGTACAACTATATCAATGATATTCATAATAAAAACATTTTTGTAGACTAAGTTTAACTCTTTTTTTAATGTTTGAATTCAAATTAACCAGAACATTTCTTCAAAATCTTCAAATTTAAATATTTATATAATTGTATACTTTTAATCATGGATAAGCGCAAAAATATCAAAACGTCTTTTTAATGTCAGTTAATAGCTATTCATAGCTAATATTAGCTGCTGTATATAATACCGACTATAAATACAAGTTTGTATACTGTATCTTGTTCTAATATATGTATCTAAAATTATGAGCAGACGACTATAAAATGAAATTCATCCTGTATGAATTGTTAGTTTCAAAATTTACATTTACAAAATCTTACATTTCTGGAGTACTAATGCATCACAGGAACGATAGTCAGTTGAATTGACCATCTCATTTATTTGATAACCGTCTGTTGATTAAGAACGTAAACAAAAACACCATCATCAAGATAGTATCACTATTATAAACAACAATAAATACATCATGTTAAAAAATATCAGAGACACGTTAATGATGCTGATAAAAATATCTGAGAGCCAGGTGTGGAATATACTTCGTATATACTATTAGATATCAAGATTTGTCGGGGATGTTAAATGGTTTACGTCCATTTATTTTGTTTGTGAAACATTTATGGTAAATGTTGTGTTATTAGACAACATTATTGATGTATTATCTATCAATTGAATCAGATATTATCCCTGAAATGATTGACCTCTGCTGACCTATGTTTGTAACCTTGAAAAATAAAACATATACTGTAAAGTTCCGCTATAAACATCCACATTGGCTATTGCAAAACCAGGCATTTTTTTTAAATCTTTAAGTCCCAAATGCTTAATTTCAAAAGAAAATTGTCTTTTTATTAAACCCATTCGGCTATTGATACCATTCGTTTCTGCGGCTATTAGATTGGAACTTTACTGTGGTTCATCAGCGCGATATGACCTTTTTGTGTTGGTGCGCCGTAAAACCCAAACAAACAACAAACAAACAAATTACTATTTGTTCATTATATGCTTTCCAATGGAATACCGGGATAATTTGAAACAACAGTTTGAAGCATAATTATGATAAATAGAAAAAAAATTCGGTGTTAGATCTATTTTTTTCACTTCATGGTATTATATTTTCACCCTTGGCTACGCCACTCGTGAAAATATTGCACCCTACGCTCACTCGTGAAATTAAAATCGATCTTACACCGAAATAAACAAATATCCTCTATTTTTTTCATAGACCATGCGTGTTTATATATTTAAAAAAAAGTCAATACGATAATTCTCCGAATTATCACATGGCTGTTACTTCATATATCGCTTTTTGTATTCATTGTGTTAACAATGAATACTCTGTTACCAATAGATTAATAGTGGTATTCCGATCGGAGTCCTATATTTAATCAACGAGACCTAACAGCATCCATATCCGGATAATTCCGCTACAATAAAATAGTTCATACTGAAACTGGTACTTTATGTATTTCTGCGCGAGAAAATGACCAGACGCTCAATATGACGTTACAGAATATACTTGAAGCGATTAACTTGTAACAGAGATAAGACTGTCCATAATACTCGTGAGAGGTGTGTGGCAGTACTATTAGATAGATGTACACTCGACGGCCTTCGCGGTCTATTTATAGAAAGTCACAGTCTAAACCACTGACGAAGACACTGTGGCTGACACCATAAACAGAGAAGAATTATCAGACCATCACTGATAATGATCGTTTTATATATTGTACATTTATATATTAAATTATCAAACATGGTTGGTTTAATTAACGGTTAATAAACATTTTTAAAGAATTTTAATGCCTGACTTATAGAGATCACAGACGTAAGCAGTACTTTCGTGCTATTAATTGTTTGGGGACCTTTGATGCTTTGCCTCAATATTTTCTTGTAAAGAAATATAATCTTCGTTCGATTAGCCGTCGAAATATGGGACAGAACATGTTCTTGAATCGAATAATCTGGATTGGTTATCAATAAATATAATTTCTTGCCAAATGGACGGGTGAATTATAAAGTATACCATAAAAATGAGTTTGTATGTGCTCGGTCGGAACATGACGAGATTGTTAAACTCTGACACATATATTGCTTGAATGCTTTACTAAAGGAGATGTCATACATGGCTAATCGACGATTCAAGCATTTTTGGAATGCTAATACTTGTACTGTATACATTACTATAAGTGCTGATTCCCGCGTATTGGGTTTGTTTTAAAGATAATTATTTCCGGACTGTATCTGTTCGGGTCGTATGCAATTAAACCCGAGGTGTGTTCAACAATGCGAGCGCTCGAGCGAGCGCCCGCCTCGCGAATTGTTAGGCTATTGAACGACTGCGCTCATTCCATAAATAGGTGAAGATATCGGTCAGTCAGACCGTTTGTGTACAGAATGTCGAGCGCTCGCTATAAAATCCAAGATGATGTCAAACAGCACATCATTGAAAAAGCGGGTGGGGGAAACAATTATTTCTGTTGATACACGAGATCTTTCATATTTTTTTACCATACATAAATCATAGAGACAATTTACTGTACCAAATAAAGGGTACATTTAGTATATTTTATGCATATATGCGTGGATATTTTATGTGGAACAAGTAACACACAAGTTTGCGTCCCACTTTTCAGAAAAATTCTTTGATATAAAAAAAAAAAATTTTTCCTGCCACCATCTTTGGTACCTGTTATAATATATATTTCCAATGATATATTAATACAGTACCCACAAAAAAAAACTACAACTCATTAATTTTGATGATTTTTTTTGTAGAATTACTAGTTTTTTATATTTAAATATGGTTGTGATAAAATGAAAACAAATTTCAATAATGCGGCACATGAATAATATTCAGCATCTGACACCCTAGCTTAAGCCTATTTATTGTAATCATTTTCTATAATGTATTTTGTTTGGTATTTTTGTAGTTATAAGTAAAGTGATAAACTTTTTTAAGTAAGCAGTTTTCAAAATTTTGGACAAAAGCTATTTAGTAGGCCTGCAAAGTGAAAATGTCTCCGCACTTTTGGTGGGTATTGTATATAAAATCTAAAACAACATTATCTTTAATAGACAAGTTATGACCAATGAACCGTATGGCTAAATATGTTTGAATTAGTAAAGAAAATAAAATTAATTGGCATGTGAAGTCACATTTGCTTAATTTTTGTAATATATAATATATGTATATATATAAGTAGAATAAAATATTCAAGATAGCCTCAATAAATTGAGGCTATCTTGATTATAATGAGGAAAATAAGCTAAAATCAATTATCTAGGTATTATTTCTTGCATAAAGGTCAAGCTCAGGTTAATTCTGTTGGACTATATCAATGTTTATATGAAAAAAATCAGGGGGTCGATCGTGAACTAATTGTCGAAATTTTAAGTTGAAAATCAGGTAATTGATTTTTTCTTACGTCGACGTCAGTTTGAAATGTTATAATTTACAAAGTCTAACAGCGTAATCATTATGGTAAAGCATTGTTTTGGAATACATCTGATGTAATGATGACACTAAGACACACATATCATGGTACTGGACTAATACAGAATATTGAACATTTTTACAAAAAAGTTTGATGAGATTATTGAGAATTCCAGCCATGATAACAGCATAAGGGTCAGAATAAAAAATCACAAACTAATCAGTATCTGGTATGTCCACCTCTAGATTGAATGACAGCCAAACAACGTCGTCTCAATGAAATTATGAGTCGCCGGGTGAAGTGAGCAGGTGTCTGTGCCCATTCCTCGTGCAATGCACGCCCCAAATCACGTACGCTATTGACGTCATTCAAGCTAGAGGTGGACATACCAGATACTGATTAGTTTGTGATTTTTTATTCTGACCCTTATGCTGTTATCATGACTGGAATTCTCAATAATCTCATCAAACTTTTTTGTAAAAATGTTCAATATTCTGTCGATTGATTAAATTTTGTTACAAATCAATTTTTTGTCAATAGAATGGGGTTTATTATAAAATATTAAATGAAACATTCTTACTGACTAAACTTTTTCCTCTCAGCACATATCTCAATTATGTCAATGTTACCTCTTAATACGTAACTATCATGATATCCGAGATTTATCTGCATAGAAGATCGCCGAGGTAAGTCCGGTGGTAAAGTTATACATTCCTCGATCGACCTCTCTCAAAATGCCAATATTTTTCCGACAAAACTATTTTAATGGTTTCATATTGTTTGCATATTTTTGAATATGAGAGGCAATGCATTAAACTGACGTGACCCGGGTGCGTAGAAATTCATTTTATGTTTTGTTGAAATATATTTTAGTTTATCATAATACATGTACTGCATTTTGACCATGGCACTCTTCCTGTCTTCGATTATAGGAGGTTGGATTTAAAACAATATGAATTTAACGAAGGGGTAGTAAGTACAGAAATGTATGAAATGGACATAGCAAATTTACCACTTAATCCATTTTAAAGTGTACATGTATTCATTAATATTTTTTTCAAATTTCTCTCAAGATGAAAGAAATATTAAATCATTTTTTTATAGTTATTTAATTAAATATAGGGAGGCGAGACAGGATAGAGCGCCATGATCGTGCGACCACATGCACGACTCATGCAGGTTGTTTCGTCATCTCACGATGACGAACGCAGAAACAAAGCGTTTGACCAAGTCCTAGCAAAACATCAACAGCTCTGGTAACCATGCCATATTTCCCTTCTCTAAGAAAAAGGAATGACTTGGTATTTGGGAACGACCAGAGCCAGTAAAATGCTTCGTCAGAAAAAGGCAAACGCTTGACAAAGTGAACAGACGCAGCTTGTCTGTTTGTTACAAGAACGTCTATAGATCTATATACAATATATTAATTACAAGGTTTTTAGTTAAATCATACCGCTGTACATAATTTATTAATATGTCAAATAAATCGTACATGGGATTATTTTACTTGAAATTTCATACCTATCATTAATACGTTTAATTACAAATCAGAATTTAATTGCTTTTTTAATTTGATAGTGCAGTTTATTTGTATTTGATAACAACTCACAAAATTTAGGATTCATCTTCCAAAATTATCTTCCCCATATTAAATGTCCTTTTTACTGTATTTAACTATTGTTACATGCTCTGCCCTTTAGGACCCGAATAGCTCAGTCGGCTAAAGGGAAGGAACGGAAATATTCATTGAAATGAAAAGTTCAAGAGGTCGCTGGTTCGAAACCTAGCAAAAGCATAAATTTTTATTTTTATATTTTATTTTTTATTATATTTCTATATTTTATATTATACATATTTACGTATTAAGAGGTAACATTGACATATTGAGATATATAATCTTATGAATATTTTAAAACGACTAGTGTTGTGTTTACGTTTTATTATAGTTTCTTTAAGCTGTACATGTATTAGACTTATACAATAACACAATCATGTATCTTTATTTGAATTATTGAAATACAAAATATATATTTCAAAATTTATAATATTAGTCCAGTACCATGATATGTGTGTCTTAGTGTCATCATTACATCAGTAGATGTATTCCAAAACAATGCTTTACCATAATGATTACGCTGTTAGACATTGTAAATTATAACATTTCAAACTGACGTCGACGTAAGAAAAAATCAATCACTTGATTTTCAACTTAAATCTTTGAATCAGAATTTTATGAAACTATTGAACCATACCTAAAAATATTGATCATAAATTAGCCTCATATGAAACTGTATGATATTAATTATTGAACAGACCCTTCAGGGACTCAAAATATTGATTACTGAAAACAAAAGACCCTTAAGGGACCTAGATTATTGATTTTAACTCATTATCCTCATTAGCCTTAATAAATTGAGGCTATCTTGATTATTTTATCCTACTTCTATTCAATAAAGAATAAAGGCTTATGATGGAAAAGTTTCATTTCACCAAAGTGTAATCTGACAAGATCTGGAGAGATTAAGGAAAAATTCCTGAATAAAAAATGTTAATAAAACATACTCATTTAAAAATACAATAACTGCATTTAACTTAAATATATTAATAATATGAATGATTATTATTATACTATCAATTAATGTATTGAATATATTATTTGTACTTGTTAAAGTCATCAACATAATTAATGTTTGGAACATATATCACTTTTTCTTCAAAATAACTAGTTTGTGTGTAATAATGAACACGGGTATTAAATCTTAGTATAACACTTTGCATCTTAACATTTGTTTATTTTCTTACAAGATATAGATAATTTGTGCATATGAAACACTTTCAACTATTTTCCAAAAAATAATCCCATTCACTTGACTACATTAACCTCGTTGTTAAATCAGGTAACCGAATGAAAAAAAGAAATATAATTTATCAAACAATTAATTCTTAATTATATCTGTAAATTTTAACCTTCGTCATTAAACACCATCAGTGCAGGTAAAATTAATTTCTAAGACATTTATGATAAGCAGAAATGGGGTTTAAATACATTATTTTCTGTTCAGTTACTATATAAATCATAGAATAGCAGCAGGGTGTTAGTCCAACTTTACTCAAAAATGTGTACTACGTAGCACACATAACAGATAACAATGGCATAGTTTTAAATCTCTCCTATATTAGAGATTTTTTTGACACACAGGCTAATTAAACAATGTGATAGTCATATTGTAACAGTTATAGCTTTGACTAATTACAGCAGTAGTCATAGACAACAGCTAAATCCAGAGATAAAGCCTCTTCAGGAACAGTGAGTAGGTGGACTGACCGCTGTGATATAACCTTTATAAGGTGTTTCTACAGCATAAAACCCAACAAAAATTGAATAAATCTAAACACAATGAATACCCCAGTACTTTCAGTGCTTTGATTATATCAGGGTTTATCTTTAGTGTTAAAAAGCCTGGCATAACAAACAAAAACACTTTAAAAATTCTAAGCTATCAATAAGCACGTGCCCGTATTTTCGTTCCGCCATACTTAACCTTATATAGTTTTGATTAATGCATGCGATAAATCCAAATAATAAAAACCCTATATTGAGTTGTTTTTGTTTCTAGAAATCATGTAAACTTATCATTCATTCTGCAATACATAGTACACATGTATTATATTCTTCCAATCTTTGAAGACTAAAGTAGGCGTTTATTTATAAGTTGAGAATGACCACAACCTAATAAGAGGTAATGTTCTAGTATTCGCACATGCTTTTTCTCCACTCAGTAAAGCTCACTCCTGACAGTGATTGCGTCACGCTTTGCTACTTAATCACTGCCACCATGTAAATCACGTGACGCTAGTAATGCCATCTATTTATAGAATGCCCAAACTTCTCACAGTGCTTACGTCACGCTTTTTTATTTCTACAAATTAATAATTTAAACTATTTTTTATCTTTATGTACTTTGAACATCATAATTTACTACAAGAAGACTCATTGGTAGAAAATATTGAATTGTAATTGAAACGATGAAAAAAGTATATTCGGCTCTCTGAGGGACGAATTTACTTGTGGTGGCAGTGGTTATTGATTTAATAAAGGGAAATAACCGCTGCGGGGAGTTTGTCAGTAAAGATACACAGAAACAAACAGAAGGTCAAACTTATGTTCACCTACAATTTATACATAATCAAACTTCATGAGCGTAATGTAATCTACAAGTCACTGACTTCACCCTGTGAGCGAACATTTATTTTATTGTCAAAAATAAACACAATGCCAAGAAACCATGGCCGCCAATATAACTAAAACTCTGAGTAAACAAACAAAACTGGCTCAGTGTAATAAAAAGTATGCCGTAACACACATTTACATACGTTAGTTCATGTTTTCCTGGCATGCGTGGAATGTACCGTTAAATTGTTTTTCGATACTATATAGTTCATTTGCATGCTGAACAGCCGGGTTAAAGTACGCTTAAGCTGAATGAACAAGTCTGAGCTAATAAATGTTATGTTTATTTCAGTCATTTGGTCACAGGAGTGATTTTTTTTAAATAAAAAACTTTATATTTTTATATTATATATCTTTAATTATTATTATTATTATTATTATTATTATTATTATTATTATTATTATTATTATTATTATTATTATTATTATTATTATTATTATCATTATCATCGTCATCATCATCGTCATCATCATTATTAGTAGTGGTAGTAGTAGAAGTAGTAGGTTGTTGCTGTTGCTGTTGGTGTTATTGTTATTATAATTATTTAAAGTATTATTGTTATATTATTATATTTTTGTTGTTTCTGTTGTTGTTGTAAAAATTGTTGTTGTTGTTGTAGCTGTTGATGCTGTTGCTAGCTATCGTTTTCGCCGTCGTCATCGCATTCGTCATTATCATTTTCTTTATTATGATTATCTTTTGATATGAGATTTTTCTGCCAAACAAAAAGGGTTATACACAATCTGATGTACATACTACACGGACTAACTATTCTATAAGGTTAATGAGTGTTCCTGCTAATTCACTCTCAATAATAAATCTCTTAGAGTTCCTGTTTTCATGTGAGCATGTCCGAATGTGTGCTTGTTATTTGAATGGGATATCTTGATAAAAACAAGTTCCATATTTTTCGAAACTTACAAATGATTCAAGCCTGGGTTTTGCGTTTTGGCATGACTTTAGATAATACAGCCAATTTTACACTTCTTTTCTGCAATTACACACAGTCCCTTATTAGCAATCATACATGTGATATGTATCACATAAATATGAAAACCTGACAGAATTCATTAAATTATGATAAAGTACTACTTTACTTTTTTACGATGACGTGTGTGGCTTACAATTCAATAAAAATACAAGCTTTCTGCCAATAATATATTTAAACTAGTTTTGATGTTTCAACTGTCAGTGGTAGATACATTGACTCATGCTTATTTAAATACTTAAAGAAGCGCTTCTGTACTCATTGTCGATGAAAAGGTATCCGTATCATAAACAAGGATTGTCGAACAAAGATCGGAAATTTAAACCGACAGGGTTAATATATGTGCTACTGGCAAATATAATCTAACCATAGCAAATATCAATAAAGAAAACTCGAAACTTTGTAAAATAAAATTTTACATTACACCAAAGTTCACATTAAATGTGTTGCAATAGTTGCAAAAACATTAGATATGTCAAAATGTTAACAAACAACATTGACAGGCAAAGTGTATTTAGTGTTTCAGTCTGAAATGTTGACAGTTTAAATGGCAGTTCATTTCTTTCAATTAAATATCTCTCTTGCCTTATGTGACAAAAAACAACTATAGAAATCGCAGACTCAGCATTATAAAGATAAGTTGACTTCAATACTTCGATAACTTTAATTTCGCGGTTTCTATATTTCGCAGCCGACTGGCTAGCTCAGTCGGCAACACACAAGTCTAATGATTGAGGGGTTATAGGTTCAATACCCGGGTGGGGTATTCATTCTTAAAGATTGGTCATGAAATAATTCCTACGATCATTTTTCCACATGCCACGGATTCTAAATCATGTAGGGCAGTTGCCAGTCACTGAAGAAAGTATGGTTAATAGGTTTTCAAAAAACGGTGTGTAAGTTGATTTTGATCGCTGCTATATGCCACATACAATGTGTTGCTACAAATTTAAACACAAATGAAAATAAAAAATATTCCGCGTTTTCTAGGTGTTTTAGTTTGCAGTGTTTAACATTCACACATTGGACGTAACCCCGATCACCATTCAAAACACATTGACCATTCATTGAATATGTCAGAGTTTTTTCTTAGTGAATAGCCGAGGAGTTTCGAATGCCCAATCTCTACAAGTATAATCTGATCCAACTGATATAAAAGTTTCCGAGGGGTTTAGACTGTGCACTGTAGTTGTTGACCGCGAAAATATAGCAAAAAATAAAGTCCCGGGAATATTACCTGCTATACAGTATTACATACGACATTAACTAACATGATACAAACCAGTCTTGAGTTTTGCTTCAAACAAAATAATATCTTCTCCTCTAAATTGGAATAAGAAGCATTGAAGAATAGAGCGCTAAACAAGTTAGCGCTAATTCTAACCTACCCAGCGTTCCCGGATAAGTTTCGTTCATCAGCGACTTTACCCTTCCAATAGAAACCCGGACGTCATTTCGCTGAATTGTGTGGTATGCACGACGTAAAATGGTAAACTCTTTAGAATAAAGTACATTACATTTAATACAAAGTAGTTTTTATAAGCTTTACAAGAAAATGTCTCCAGATTTGCCCGCCCGGCTAGCTCAGTTGGTAGCACGAAAATCTACTGATCGAGGAGTCGTGGGTGCCCCGGGCGGGGCATACTTTCGTGGAGTTTGGCCATGAAATTATTTCTACGGCCATCCTACCAATGATTTGTAATTATGTAGAGCAGTTGTCAGTCACTGACGAAAGAATGCGCTTAGTAGTTGGTTTTAGTCTTTCCAGGAGGAGTGAGTATGTTGACTGACGGCCGTTATATGACCTATACAATGTGTTGCAACGGTGTTAAAACCAACAAACAACAACAACCTCCAGATTTATGTGATAGAAATACGATTCAAACTCTATTTTGGCTTGACATATATGAAGTCTGCGACCTAAACCACTCGACCACAGATATGGTTGTGTACTTGAGATAACAATACAAACGTTAAAAACGTAATCAGCTATGTTGTATAACAACTATTTTAGAACAAAGTGTTTCTATCTGAACCTTGATTGTGTTACCTTGGTTCAATGTCCGAATAATTTGTACTTTGTTAATTAGAACATAAATAAAAACATCATCAGAACACGTGGAAAAATGATTCACGCGGTGCTTGGGTTCATGATTCGATCACTATGTTAGAGATTCGCGCGATAGATATTACACTACTTCAAGAGATAATGTTGGAATTTCATTAAATTGTTACCGTTTTCTAATTAACATCTCTATTCCAGCTAGGGGGTCATAAAGTATTGTATAAGTGGTTTTGATGAACCCATTCAAGCTCATTTACTTTGTTTTCTTAACCGACAAAAACAAGTTAATGCCTCAGTCCCATAAAATTGTGGCTTGTTGCGGACCCGTACGCCAGACAGCCGTGGGATGTGGGAAGCCTTGCGTGTCAAGGTGACAGTACGCACATAGCTCAAAACAACACACCCGTACGGAGCCGTAGCTGGAAGATATGCAAGTTTAATCCATACTTAGCCACGATTGTGCCCACGATTTGACTTTGAAACAAATACGTGTATCCTGGGCTCATCTCACGGACCCTGGTAAAAACGTAGTAGGTACGGGTACGCAAGAGTTCGTACGAGTCCTTGCGGAGCTTGATCGCACGGCGCCCGCACGGTACCCTCACGGCTTTTTATGGTAATGGGACTGTAGCATTAAAGAAGACAATGTACGTGTACAAATCACACTAATAAAGTAACTGCTTTTTGATGAGTCAACAATTGATACATTTAATTGGTAGGATAGTAGATAAAACTCATAGAAGAGTGAAACGCTTTATTGGAGGCTGTGATTGGATGGCTCTTTTTCAAATTGCGTGATGTTGACGATGTCAACTAGTTACTGCGTCATGAATATTATAATGAGAAAAGGTCACCTGAACGTGACCCTCATAACGAAATAGCCAGATCTTAAATTAGCGAAAAGGGAAGCGGAGAATTTTAGATCGGGGTTTATTCAGTTTGACATTGAGCTAGAAATACCATATTGTGATAATTACAAATACATGCTTCACTAACATTATATCGTGAGTTTTTGCTAGAATGTATACGGTAACACTTTCGTCGCAGATTTTAGACAGATTTTACTACTGCTGGTACCTTATAGATAGAGTTGCAGTCAATTTTCTCGTTCAAAAAATGCTATCAAAAGTTCGTAGATGACTTCAGTTACAAAACCGCTCCCCAATATGATGTTGTTATTTTTCACGTACGGACGTGCTTGGTATTTAAAATACTTTTAAAACCGTAGCTGTCTTATAAACAATCAATTGTAGAGTACCATTCTGTTATGATCTAGATTGGAATTCCACGTAGACTCATTGAGTGTGACACAGTTTTAATTTCACTTATTCTGACATGTTTTGTCTGATGATATAACGGCATAGACGGTTTTTTATGAAATTATAACATAAACAATGCCGCGTTAGCCTTGTAACCTTTACTGAATGTCTCAAATGACGTCTCTTGAGCATCGTACATTATAAAATATATTATTAGAATGCAACATAGGTTCTTTTGATATTTTTTTTAAAAATATCCGACATAGTCTTAGTTCAGAACAGAACAAAACGTAACTAGCATATATACAATACTGCTAAAAGCAAAAATGATATTACATCAGAACGTCGACGAGCATTTCAAGTAAAATGTTGTTTAAATTAAACTATATACTATGAATGCAGTCCTCAGGGTACAGTTTTCTATGATGGCTGGTTTACGTAATGTCACATTTTTGTCCCACGAGGCGTTACATAAAAACACGGAAGTCCCACCAGGCGTGAGACGAACACAAACTACAAAACTGAGGCAAAGAACTTGGTTGCGTGCCGGGATTTGGAATCGAAGTCCCGAAGAGGAGTACGGGTTCGAATCCCAACCGGAGAGTTTATATTCTTTTATGAAAATTTGACAATTATGTCAATTTTCCTCCATTTATTAGGTGTATAGAGAAGTTTCCTGCCTTGTGGAAGGGTATCCACGATAAATTATCTATCCCATTCAACGGGTTCTTGTGTTTTTATATCTGGACCGATTTTCAAAACCTTGGTCCAATTTATCACAGAAATAGTGATTGTTTCGATTGCGTATAGAATTTTATAAATGAAACGCCAGTGGAAAGAGTTACATGGTTTCTGAGGTGATGAATTATATACCTTTACTATCTATGTATGTGTGTATACAATACTTTTGTGGGGACTGTTTTATGCCGACAGCCTGTGAGTCAGTCATAAATGTAGCCGTAGAACGCTTTACCATCACACCAACAAGAAACTCATAAAATCATATTAAAAATTAATACTATATATATATGATACTATACAATTTTGAAGTCACCCTGAGCATCCCCTGTAGTGAACTAGTTCACTGCACTATTTACATATACAGGGTTTCTGTACGAACTGTATAAGTAATGTTATATGTATAAAAACAGTGACAATGTTATTTATTTATTTATTGGAGTCAACGACGTGTCAACACAATTTAGGTCATTTTACGGCGTCCAGCGCACCTAACCTAGCTTTCCTGGACCATTGTCTATAACCAGTACTCGCCTACCCTTCCACAAGGCCGGAAACTTCTCCATATTTTCTAATCAATGGAGGAAAATCGACATTATTGTCAAATTTTCATAGAATGGCATAACCTCCGGGTGGGGATTCGAACTTGCACCCCCTCGGGCACGAGATTCCAAATCCCGGCGCGCTACCAACTGCGCTATCGACCCAGGTTCAGTGACAATGAAACGGACTTAATAATACCATAACTATTATAATACAATCATGGACTAATAAAAGTTGAAGATAAGTTAAAGTCTGGTTACATCATCTTTGTTACACTGTTATGTCTATTTAACAATACTAGTTGGTAGCACGCAAGTCTACTGATCGAGGGGTCGTGGGTTCGATTCCCGGGCGAGGCATACTTTCGTAGAGTTTGGTCATGAAATTATTTCTACGGCTATTCTCCCTCCTACCAATGAATTTTAATTATGTAGGACAGTTGTCAGTCACTGACGAAAGTATGTGCTTAATAGTTGGTTAACAGCTAAATCCAGAGATTTAGCCTTTCCAGGAGGAGTGAGGTTGACTGACCGCCGTTATATGACCTGTAAATTGTGTTGCTACGGCGTTAAGCCCAAGAAAAAAATATTAAAAATACTGTAGCATAACACATGTTTCTTGATATCATCTACAAACACTTAAAACTATAACACCAGATCTAACCGTATCCATGTTCAACTGGTGCCTGTTCACTTACCCCGAACATTCCAAAACGTTCCGTAACGTTAGGGTCGGAACAACTCGACCCAAAGACAACTCAACCTGAGGCAACTCAATCCACTACTAACGGATTGAGTTATCCAACTTTGAGTTGAGTTATCTACGGTATGAGTTGTCTTCGGGTTGAGTTGTCCCGTACCCGCAACGTTCGCTAACAGTGGTTACTGAACACGCAGCAGCTGGTAACGCGAAGCAATCTTTGATGGTTCATCTTACTCAAAGAAAGGAGCAGTGTCTATAGTTGGATTAGAACATCTGAACTCTCGATTTCTTAGCGCGTGTACTTCTACTGCTCCTATAGTGTAATGTAACCAAATAAAAATCCATTTTACGATCCATGATTACAACCCTGCAACGACCTATCGGCTCGTAAGTGGAAAATCTACCACGTGGCCATAAAAGCAAGCTTGAAGGCAATAGTGCAAGAGCCAAATTATGTCTCTGCTACATAAACACGCATCGATTTGATGATAAAATATTTTTATGTCTACCTTCCTCGACGAGAAGTCTTCTCGGTCTGATAATAAAAGGAATAGATCAACAAACAACATAGTTTTGAATGGAAAATGATCATTCAGTTTTATCAAATAACATAACACAAATATTAACGTAATATATACATGAAATTATAATCAAAACCATGGAATCATGAACGAAAATTATTGTCCATGAAAACTGGTTTTTTTTTGTAATATCTAAGATTGAAGGGTTATGCCCAACATTCACTTAAAACAACATAAATGGAACAATATAATATCATATGAAACCAATAAAAAAACTTCTTTACTTTTACTGGGTTTAACGCCATAGCAACACATTGTATATAACATTTAACGGCGTCCAGCGCACCTAACCTAACTTTCCTGGACCTTTGTCTATAACCAGTACTCACCTACCCTTCCACGAGGCTGAAAACTTCTCAATATATCTTATCAATGGAGGAAAATTGACATTATATTCAAATTTTCATGGAAGAGCATTACCTCCCTGAGTGGGATTCGAACCCGTTTCCCCTTCGGTACTCGAGATTCCAAATATTAACTAAATTACAATGTATAGCTTAGTTAATCACACAGCAGAAAGTCAAATCCTAGGGTGAGGTGGGAGGGAAATAATTTGTTTTAACACTGGCTTTCAACTATGATAAAAAGGCGGATGTAATTACATTGTAAGTGCGCACTTAATCCATAAATATTTGAATTATTCGTACTCGGACTTTTTTACCATATCCATGGTACGCAAGTAAAAGGATAGTATCCATAAAATAATTTATTTAACAAAAAATTGTTATTTACGTTCTGCCGACAGACAATGCAGTACAAATACTAAACCTCACTGAACCCAAACTTAGTATATCGTCTTTAGGGTTTACGGTATATATCTTTCTCAGGTGTTAGTAATTGTAATGTTGAATGAAGGATGTATGATTTACTTACACCATCTGCTGTTGCCGATGTCTGTGAAAACATTACTGGTGCAAATGGATCGGAAAATGAAATAAACCAACAAACTTAGGTACTTTTTTCCACGATGGTGCCTGACCGTAAATAAGTAATGCTTTAAAGAACTCATGGTGTTTTATTGCGATCTCCGCTTACACTAAATGTGTTTAAAATATCTTCGTTCGCTAATCAGGTAATAGAACTTCCAAGATGAATTTTACAATGT
This sequence comes from Mactra quadrangularis, assembly GCA_025267735.1. NCBI lineage: Eukaryota > Metazoa > Mollusca > Bivalvia > Venerida > Mactridae > Mactra > Mactra quadrangularis. The sequence continues at coordinate 20,969,949 of CM046298.1, read as the reverse complement.
AATAATTCGCTTGACCGCTAATGTTTGTTGTAGTTCCATTCTAGCCTGAGTTTCCATTATCTACAGGTCATGACCTTTCAGGTATGTTCCAAATATTTTCTATAGAATATTTTACTGATGTTTGTCGGCAAAACACTTTCAGTATGATAAAAACCCATAATTATAATAAAGCCTGGTTTGTTGATGATTTATAAACCCATAATGCAAAATACAATCCATGAATACACGGAGTGAGAATATTTCCAGAGGAAAGGTTAAACAGTCAACTTTCGAACCCTTAAAGTTATGATTAAAAGAGACATTTTTACAACATTTGTGAAATGAAGTTGAAAGTAACATCATTATTAAAAGATAACCCACTTAATGTTCATCACTGTCAGGTTTTTTTATCAAAATGTTTCTCATTAAGTAGTGGTCTTCCATCATGCTATCAAACACTAAACTTCATCATGTTTTAGACCAGTTACATTACAGTCTGTAATAAAGTATAGTGTTTCTATTAACTACGCTTCTAATGATTACCTCTTAAATAGATTAGTCGCTGAGGCTTTTACCACTCTGATAATTTAAAACATCATGTTAAGCTTATTGGATACATGTAATGATAGAAAGATTATAGGCCTTACAGAGTTTTGAATGTTTTCGCATGAAAGATCAGCAAAATTTGGGTTAAACATTAACACTAACTAGAACTGTCACTAGTGAATAAACCACCTTCACAATGGCATAAAATCCAGATGGCACCAAATCTAACAGAGTTGAATTTGAAATTAGTAAATGTTGTACAAGGCACAAAAAAGCAAAAACCAAAAATAAAAATAGAAATAAATAGCGAAGTACATCCACGAGTAGTTCACTACAGATATGGTGAAAATAATAGCCGTACGTACTTTAACAATAAAAAAAAATTAATATTTTACCAAAAATGATTTATAAACAATGCGCCAAACAATGGAGTATTCCACAGTAAGCTTCAGGCTAACGTGTAAAACTATTAGTCACTGTTTACAAAGTTAATATTACGTGAAACAAATATCCTATTTTTTTGCTGATATCGCCTTTGTCAGGGTGTAAAGTTATAATTCCCAATATTAATACATGACAACAGAGAACTTGCGTTCAGTGCGGCATTTTAGCATTTTGAAAAGATACTTTATATCTTTCCCTAGTACATTTGTAAAATTTGCATTGCAAGTAAATTGAAAGGGGACAGAAAACCCAATTATAATCTGAAGATATGCAAACAACTGTACGATTAAAATGCAAGAAAAAATGTAAAGATGCATTTCCGATTTGAGGCCAACTAAGTGATTTAAAGAATATTAGGAAGGGTAATTGACGTAGATCTACCCATCCTGTAACATAAAGCAAAAAACTTTTCCAGGATGTGACATGCGCTAGCAAATACGCAACATTCCGTGTCTAGATAAAACGATTTTGTCATAATTATATATAGCTTTAAAAATATTAGACAAACATACATGTTATTCAATTGCACCAACTGCATATCGTCTGCTTGTTAACGCGTATTGGGGACTATATTGATTGAAGTAGTAATTACCCCATTGATTGCGCAAGCGCAGCCGATTGTAATTTTCCACGACAATTTACAATAAGGATTTGCCACAGTCCGCTACTGAACATGGAGAAACCCTTCGTAGGAAACAAACATCTAAGATCATATAAGGGGAATAACTGCTATAACTTTTGTCAATGTCTATAATACTAGTAAAATCCCTTATACTAATCAAAATATTTGAAAATGTACAATATAAATTATACACAACGACCGCAAAAGAAAGGCTTCCCGCTAAGAAAGTTAGAAATGCAAGTAATAAATCAAACCGGTGTCATCTGGTGCATTGGATGTTAATAGAAACTGTGCTAACACTCACACTTAAATGCAATTGAATCTTGACCTTGTTATCGTCAATGGCAATATTTTAGTTTGATGAGTTGATTCTATGTTTGCGTAGCTGACTGACAAAGGCAATTTGGGCGTAGTATCCCCCATATGTTCGACATCTGTAGCCTGTTCAATTACACAAAACGTTACTGAACGTTCCGTAACGATACATTCGGAACTCCTCTGCCATTCACTGCGATTAGACGCTATTTTGAAACTACCGGTGTTGAAGAAAACAAATATATGATCGTTTAGGCAATTAGTGATGATTCGTTTTTAATCCGTAAATTTTGAAACATTACTCATAGCCTTAGCGATCGCATATTTGTATTTTAGATGAGATTATTTGCAGTGAATGGCCGAGGAGTTCCGAATGTATCGTTACAGAACGTTCTGTAACGTTTTGTGTAATTGAACAGGCTACTGTTGTGTTTGACGGTCTACGAAATTATTGGGTGTCCGGTTGCCAGAGACAACTGAATTATTGTTCTGGCAACCACAATTTCTTTCGGGAAACCAAATTTCTACAAACAATATACAGTGCTAGCTGCTTTGATTGGTCAACACTTTCATATTCTAATTTCGAAGACTGGTTTGATGAAGTGTTTACATTTCCGGCTTTCCTAGCTTGCAGCAGGCTTTCTATTGCGGGTGTGATACGGAACTCCTCCGAGATGGTAAAACCAGCATGAATTCTGTTCGCCAAAATGTTACGGTCTGTAGAAAGGTTTGGTCAGTTATCTCAATCTATGTTCAGAGTCTTTAGACTAAGGGATGTCTTTACGCTTTTTTGTACCGCTTTCTAACACATTCATATGTTCTATTACACAATGCTAGTTCCCAAGTAAGGGTATAGTATACTTTAAAACGATTTCTGTATGGACATATTACGTTTATTATGGGTAATGGTTTGTTATAATTATTATTGCATTTTCATTGAAATTTTGTTTCTAGACAGTAGTCTTATGTACAATGAATACACGAGTGTATATATGTATTACGTAGTGTAAATATAGGAATGTATGGACACATGACTCAGACAATTTTTAAAAATTCTCCCCCGGTATAGAAAAATGGATAACAGATATGGTACCATTGGTTATTTGTGATAAACAGGTGCGTAGCACGGACAATAGTTGCTGACTATTTACAATGTTAATTGATTATAAATTCGTCCTGGTACAATCCTGGCGCTATGCCTGAACGGCCATTTATATTTCAAAGAAAATGAACCCTGCAAAGAGCCGAACACTCTTTTAGAGATGTTTCTTGATTAATCTAAAGTTATTGTTTAAATAATTTGCTAATATGTTTAGATTATTTGAGGGACAAATCGCCAATTCACTACACAAGACATTCACAGTTATGTACACAATTATGAACAATACATGTTACAATCAAAATTCAGGTATCACCTTTTTTCGGTTTCAAAGGGTATCTTGTCATACCTATAACGTAATTGTATACATGTCAAAAATTACAATTTAGTTGCATATATCCGCTAATAATTACTCTCACACAGAGTGTCAATGACTGGTGTCGACTCATAGGCGACCATTGAAAAATATAAAATATTTCCTTTCTTTCAAAACTGTCTGTAATTTGAAGTCTGTCGTATTATCGGACCGGTCGTTGGGTGAGAATTTACTGTACTAATACTTAGTAACACAATCTCCGTGAACAGTTAAATTATGTTTGATTGATTTAAACTATCATTAAGTAGTATACCTTTATTTGAATTTGTTTAAATTAGTTTTTGTTTTAAATCCTCCACGTTTGATACTGCATATTTTTTCTGCTTCACTATTTTCTTGGTCGCATTAACTATTTGTTTTCTATTGAGTCCAAACAGAAAAACAACAAGAACCCAAGTTGTTTCACAATGGAACTGACAGTGGTAAACTTATTGTCACTGAGGTTTAACCAGGTTATAGAATTCAACGACCTCACATTTGCCCAAACAGGTTCATACAAGAACAATTTGTTTTTGTGAAAAACATAACTTCAATCTATCATTCACTAGGAAATGTTGCGTGCAAAATCACATAATCACATACAAAAAGCTAATAACATTGTCAATACTAAAGGCAGTTACTCATTGACCTTACTGAGAACTTAGATATTTTAAGGATGCTCATTGGAAAGAGAGAAACATACAATAAGTAAACAACATAAACTTAGTACTTCAAAATCGTCAGATATAGCATGACTTTGCAATAACGAATGTGTACTTAATAATGGAACTTTACAGTTTTTGGCAATTTCATCACTTATTTAGAGCAACTCCCATGGCATCTTTTAGTTTAGTTACAAATAGTTCATGGCCGACTAAATCCTCCGTCCATTCTAAGTATGTTGTGTTCCCAAGTAAAACTTTCATAGAGTTGTTCATGTTCTTGGATTCAATCTCTTCAATCAGTATGACGATAACTTCAACGTTGTCTTCAATATGCATCGAATGAGCAACTTTTAGTTCAAACATGCACCAATCACTTGTAGCAAAAGAATTGGACAAAACCAATATGATTCTTCGACTTTCTCGCATATGTTGAAGAATTGTATCATTTATGAAACCTCCAACTGGAAAATCTCTCTCGTCGACACAAAGATTCAAATCGCACTCGCCTTCCAGTAATGGTATTAGGAAGTCTTTAACCCATTGGACAACTGACTTGTTGTAGGCCACAAATCCATCATATTCAAAATTGTCTCCATTCAGAGGTAAATATTCTCGTCTTTTTTTCAGCATATATAAATAATGTTTAATGTTCCATCTATTTCGATAGACGAAAACGGCAGACACAATTACAATAAGGATTAAAGGACCGCCGATAATTCCAAACCATTCAGGCGTGGTAAGCGGATGGCACTCCAAAAAAGAATAACGGACTTCTAACAGTTGTTTGTTGACCCACTTTAAAGGTGATGAGCATATATAATCCTCAGGATAATATTTTATACGGGATTTGTTTGCTGTCCTCAGCCATTCAATGAACCAAACCAAGTTGCAATCACATATAAATGGATTACGTGAAAGATCTAAAGTTGAAAGTTTGTTCAGAAATGCTATTGGGAGCTGCTCTGGATGAACATGAACAATTTTGTTCATGTTCAAGTGCAGCTCTGTTATTTTAGATTCTGACGTAAAAACAGTGAATGGCCGAGGAGTTCCGAATGTATCGTTACGGAACGTTCTGTAACGTTTTGTGTAATTGAACAGGCTACTGGATACAGCAGATATGTTTTATAAGATTTATAAGATATGTGACTTTATGGTTTAGTAATAGGACACAAAGAGGCATGTAAGGACTTGGTGTAGTGGTAAAACGTACCATCTCACAATCACGAGGGTACGGGTTCAATCTCACATAAAACCATACTTTTGCAACTTAAACATTGTCGGTACATGCTTTACAAATACTTGTTAACACGACAGCGCACGGATTCCATGAGGTTTTTTTAAAAAAACCTGCCGCGTTAAAAGTAATAAGTAAGTTATAGTGTTGCTACTATGTTACTAGTGTTTTCGAGATTACAAAAAATAACAAACTGTGCGGGAATCCAACCCGGGGTATCTAGATTGACAAATCAGTACTTAACCTCTACACTACAAACCGTTTGATATAATACAATCGTTATTTTTTATCCATACCTTATAATGTCACTCATTGACGAAACGAAACTTGACGAATGTATACGAACTAAGCCGTAAATCGATACGGAAACTAATGAAGTGCATGTTTAATGTTGTCCAATAATACAAAGAATGGGACAAGGATGTGTTGTATTGAAATTGTATTATATTCAGTGGTTTGTTTATTATATTGAATGCTTTCTTTATTATACTCGGTGGTTTGATCATTATTATGAATGCACCTTTTAATAAAGAACATGGTTGTATTGAAATGTCTCAAGTATCAAAACTGTTTAAATACGATTTTTTAGCAATTGTATTTCACAACCGATCCTTAAAAACAGAGACTGACTGGGACATCTCTACAGCTAATTACCTTGAAGAATGTGCACTTGACAGTAAGCCTACTTTGTTAGTTTAAGAAACTTATTATACATGATACAGTGTACCTTGAGAGATTTGATCGCAAAAGATTTCAAATACCTGTTATATACATGACTATTGACTTTACAAAAGAAACATAACGTAACTGGTTCAATCAAAGCACTAAAACACTTGACAAGTCTGATGCACTCATGAAATCATCGCTGGTAAAATTCAACATTAATCTACCTAAAATGACTATTGTAATATAATTAAATGCACAGTCTACTGATGAAAAAGACATGGAATTTAGCGATTTAGTTAGTTGGTCGTAGAGTCTGTGTGTTTAACAATTAAATCGCTTAATTTCTTTTATTTCGTGTTTTAGACATACCGTCTTACAAAACAAGGGGCCGACTTGATTTGCCAGGGCGGCTTACCAACCGGCTCGCCCCGATGTGACATATTAATTAAGCGTTCTGGCTAACCTAAATGGTGTCAATAGCTATGGTTGTGGTTGTGTCACAAATAATTAGCGAAGTAATGATGTTTGAAGACGAGAATAACGATGAATTACTGTTGCAGACGGTCGCGTTTTCCAGCAGTGTATATGTTGTAAATAAATCATTTTAGTCGTCAATATTTTAAAGTTTGACGAGTAAAATGTGAACATGTTATAATATTACTCTCACACAAATGACGTGAAATGGGAGTTACACAGAACACTAATTAGTATTTAGCCCATTAATTTTTTTATAATGATGGTTTGACTTGTTGCCATTTTCAGCCATATTTGCCGCACTCGCCGCTCGCACGTAACCGGCGCATTCGGCGTACATCGGCTAGTGATTCTGGCTTAATCTCGAGACAAATAAAGTGATTTACCGGTGCCCGTTTAGCATTCGGCGTACGTCGGTTTGAGCCGCCCTGGCAAATCAAGTCGGCCAAGGACATGTAAACAATTTATAAGTTTCAGGTTGCTAGTTTTATCAGGGATCAGTTTTTTGTTTCAATGTTAGTTTGTTATACAAAACCTGGACGTTTGTATGTCAAAAGTATTAAGTTACGAGATTCTTTTATTTATGTTTAGATACGCTTCATTATCCGGTTTCTTAATCAGATCCAACTTTTGTAACTCTTTGTTTTGACATTTTCTCATCACAAATGTATACATATATAGTGCGTACAAAAAAACAAAACGTGTTTTGGTAAACATTAGAAATGAGACAATTCATTTCAGGGGTAGACAGTAATGAAAATAAAATTTGTGTTATTCATTTTAACAAAATTAGCATGGTTGATAAACCACCACCACTTGGTAAATCATGCTTGTTATGGTAGAACGCTTTCCATTACACCAACTACTAAGACACCGTAAAACATATCACAATTGTTTATTTTAAAGTCATCATGGGCATCCCTCGTATTGGGTATAGTTCATTGTATTGTTATTATAAACAGTGTTTTGTTTTTTTGTACGCACTATAGTGTCCACTAAAGCCCACCAAAAGTTTGGAGACAATAGAAAAATACTACAATTAACCTATGCCAAATTGGAATTTTGTTAAGCGTCAACTCAAGTAATGCCTCAGTCCCATAAAATCGTGGCTTGTTACGGACCCGTACGTGCAGACAGTCGTGGGCCGTAGGAAGCCTTGCGTATCAAGGTGACGGTACGCACATGGTACAAAACAACACGCCCGTACCGAACCGTAGCTGGAAGATATGCATGTTTAACCCATAATCGGCCACGATTTTATTCACCATTTGACTCTGAAACTGATACGTGTATCCTGGGCTCATCTCACGGACCCTGGTAAAAACGTAACAGTCCGTACGCGTACGCAAGACTTCGGACGGGTCCTTGCGGAGCTTGATCGCACGGCGCCCGTACGGTGCCCTCACGGCTATTTTTATGTTTATGGGACTGTAGCTTAGACAAACATAGGTACCTATTCACAAAAACACACAAAACGAAAACACAAATATTTTACGACAAAAAACCAATGCATTATATACTATGTATGTATTTTTATATGGAAAAACATCATTATAATTTGAAACAATGATCTGAATTTAATGTAAAATGACAAGTGTTTTTTCACGCAATGTATTGCATTTATGGCACACGGTTATGATAAACTGCATACGATGAAAAATGCCATTGACGAACACATTTTCCCTTCACAAAATTGCGGTATGGCATGACCTTTTTGAATGATTGCTTATGCGGAATCCGATTTTTTTTAAATATACTTTAACTTTAGTATGGTTTGTGATAGAATGAAAACAAATTTCATGAATGAAACTCATTTACAAAATTCAGCATCTGACATACTGAAGTCTTTAAAACTATGTTTATTGTAATTATTTTCCATAACTTAGCCTTTAAGCTATTATTGTAGTCACAATTATGATTAAAAGATAATAAAACTAATTCAAAACTACAAAGCATTTTAAAATAAACAGTTATCAACTTTTAGATAAAAGGTATTCAGTAGGCCTTCAAATTGAAAATGTCACCAAACTTTTGGTGGGTACTGTATTAGTGCGCCATAACCAATGGAACATTAAGTGTTTTTCCATGCGGTAGAAGAGATATGATATAACAGTAATGGCCCCTTGCTTTCCAGTTAGCTTTTATGGCGACGTAACACTTGAAGTGCCCATTTACTACTCGAGAGGTCGTAAGATCGAATCCCAGTTCGGACCTTGGCTTTTATCGGGTTACAATATTACGAATACTTGAAAATTGTGTCAATTTCTCCGTCTATAAGTTTTATACTTTTGCAAACACATAGGAAATTCTACCAACGATTTTCCTATTTATAATAAAACGACAACTTGTCAATGTATCACTCGGAAATGAAACAGTTTTCCAGGGTGTAAAAAAGTATCAAACTTGCGTTAGAGATGTGATGCGCAGCAAATAGTATACACTTTTAAGCTCTATAAAACTCAGATTCGAAGCTGAATGTTCACTGTTTTGTTCTTTATACCGTAGCATTTGTGATGTCATAGTCACGTGGTACTGCCAAGGTTAAATATGGAAATTCCTCTTCTTTATTATTCCTCAACATTTGTTTGTCCGCGGTTGTGTGCCCAACATATAATTGCAGTTGAATATATTTGGCCATTTTCCATTATTCATTTATGGTCAACTGTGTCTCGTGTAACTACTATTATGCCATTACTAATTTCTAAACAATTTCTTAAACAATACAAAAATCGTAAAATTTAAGACGGAGAAAGTTGTTCCTATACACTTATTCGTCGACACATGATCATTTACTGGACAAACATTGTGTAATGAAACATACATTCCTAATGTTGTATGCGACTTGTGATCATATATTGCTATTAAATTATCAATAGATCTAAGTGAAAACAAATAATGCACTCGATGACTAATTTTAGTTTTCTTTCCTGGTGTAATTATAAGAGTATTAATTAAACGATCAAGCTGTTGCAAGTGCTGAATTAAGTAATTAAGTAAGGAAAACTAAACGCATTTTGTATATCGATTCGTCGGCATAGGCTGATCTAGCGGGGATCCATTAGTGTTTTTCTTGGCTGAAAGTCATTTTTAAGTTTTTAAGTAGCATGAAGCATTTTTTCATGGTCCTTAACATAGATTTAAGTGTTATGTAATTTTAATTATTAATATGTTGAAGTTTTCTGTAAAATGTGTCAAATGTGGTTGTGGTTCGAAAGTTTGGACCCCCCCCCCTAGTAAAAGTTTGGAACCCCCCCCCCGAGAAAAAATCCTGGATCCGCACATGTGTATGTATTAAATTACTGCAGTTTGAATTATAAAACTTGGTCAACAATAAAAAAGAGTGTATCGTTAATTCGTCAGTGTGTTTAATCTGAACGGACTGGTCAGGATTTAACAATTAAATAAAAAATAATAAAATAGTTAAGAAGACGTCGTTCATTAAAGTGATTAAATAAAGTGAGGATTTAAAAGACATTTTATTAAAATTCATTTTAGTTGTGACAATTTGAGATCGGACCTCGTATTATTTTGTTCAAATCTGATAATATTAATTAAATTTATGGAATAACACTTGGATTAAATTATATATATTATATAAATCAATTATAATTACTCAGTTAACTTAGTAAAAAAATAGACATGAAAATCTACGGCGTTCAAAGATGGTTTACTATCTTAGCGATAAGTTCAACTGCTTCGATTTTAATGCTCACGATTTGGCTACACAAGAAATGTAAGTATATTTGTTTAAAGAAATTTCTCGACTTTGCTGTAAGAAATCTTGTCCATATTGTTTTTGTTTGAATTTAACGAGGGTCCTTCCGCTCCATAATGATGCATTATGTGCAGACCACTGGACGTAACGCTTCATCCCTAAAAATATTGTTGTTTTTTTAGTCTAAATAGAGTCATATTTTGAAAGATTCCTGTTATAATTCATATAAGGGTAGTTTTTTATTTGCCAAAATGTGTTTTTGTTATTGCCAATAGTAGGTTATCTCCTTATTGCTAATTTAGCACCATAAAGTTGGAGATTTTCCAAATATGGTACAAATTATTAACTATACTTCATGGCTTGGACTTACCTAGGTTTGGGTGTGTTCGGTATAAGCGTTCGCTGGAACGGTTGTAGTGATTTCACTTGATTCATAACGGATGAGTTTTTAAGTAAAGTTGTAGTTTTTCTACATTATTTGTATGTTTAAGTTGCAATGTTATAGTTGTTGTTTACATTTATCTTAAATTATATCGCTTTGTATCCAACATGCAACGCACAATGAATACAAAAACACTCAAAAGCAAAATCAAACAACGAAAGTCATTTCTACACAGAGACTAGGGAACTGGAGTATCTACTAGTTTATATTTAGGGTTTACTTTTCTGACACTCCGATTAAAATCCCATCTAACAAAAGGCGAGATTATATTCTGTCAGACAAAAAGGTTAAATTCGTACCAAAACAAAATCAACTACAAAAAGTACTCATCACTTTTTTTCTTTTTCAGCAAACTTGCCGGGTGGAGATCTGGCAAAAGCTGAAGCAAAGCTTATGGTAGGTACAGTATAGCGTCAGATTGGTTGGGTTAAACACCGTAGCAACAAATTGTAAAGGTCATATCAAGTTGGTCAGTCAACTAATTCAACGTTCCTGGAAAGGCTAAATATCTGGATTTAGTTATTAACTAATTACTTGTTGCATACTTCCGTCAGTGACTTATATATTGCCTATATGATTTACGATCGGTGGTAGATAAGAGAATGGCCGTAAAAATTATACCATGACCAAGCTCCACGAATGTATGCCCCGTCCAGGAATCAAGCCTACGACCTTCCAATCAGTAGACTTGTGCGCTAACGACTGAACTAATCGAGGTCGCCTACCTGAGATATGTGACTTTATTTCTATCTTACGAACAAAATAAGCGTAAGAGAAAATAAGAGAATTGTGTATATTCATTTGTATACAGTCAAATTACATTTCTTTGTCTGCTAATGATTGTTTGTTTGTTTTTCAAATAAAAGTTATAGATTTAAAGTCGATGAACGTGCATCACGGCATGAAAACTAAAATTAACATTACGATATTTACATTGAATTTCAAGCAGGCTTTCGAAAAAAATATGAGTACCGTAGATAATATTTTTGTTTTAGATGGATTAATCAATCATTTCATAAATAATAAAAAGTCCTATATGCTTGTTTTATTGATTTTACTAAAGCGTTCGATTATCTTGTAAGAGAAAATATATTTTATAAATTGTTTCAAGTTGGTGTATCGGGCAGAATGTTGAATATTATTAAATTTTTGTATTCTAATGAAAAATCCAGCGTTACATTCAAGAACGAATTAAGTGATTGTTTTGATTGCTACTTAAGTGTTTCACAGGGTGATTGTTTAGGAGCTATTGTTAAGCCCATTCTTGTTTGCTATGTAAGTAAACGATTTAGAAAGGTATATGTCATTAAATGGTTTTAAAGGTATAGACGCAGGTTTATTGAAATCATTTTTATTGCTTTATGCAGACGATATTGTTATGTTTGCCGACAATGAAATTAATCTTCAGGAAAGTTTAATCATTTATGGGAATATTGTGAAAATTGGAAAATGGTTGTTAATGTCCAAAAGACAAAAAATTTAATTTTAAGAAAGGTAGAAAGATAAATAATATAATTTTTACATATAATAATAATATTGTTGAAATAGTCAATCAATTGACTTACCTTGGTATTGTTTTTACCACTACTTGATCCTTTGAGAAAACGTTTGATGCATTAAGCGGACAAGCTTTGAAATCTATTTTTAAAATGAAAATGTACCTGAACAAATTTCATAATATAAGTGTCAGTCACTCTCTCGAAATTTTTGATAATTAATTTACCTGTTCTTAACTACGGTTCGGAGATATGGGTTTTTTTTAAAGCTAAGAAACTAGAAAATATTCATTTACAATTTTGCAAACTTCTTGGGGTTAAAAGACAAACTCAATACAATTTTATCTATGGTGAACTTGGTAGGGTACCTTTAAAAACAAGAAGATTAGTTTCTATTCACTGGCACTAACACATCCATACTAACGATTTCTCCTTACACATTACGCTAACAAAAGGAGATAGTCATGATTCATTTTATATTAAACTAAACCAGCTATACGAGTACATTAGTGAATATCAAGAAGAATAAATGGCTAAATTTTACACATCACGTCACAATAGATAGCACTGTAGCGTGTTCAATTACACAAAACGTTACAGAACGTTACATAACGATACATTCGGAACTCCTCGGTCATTCGCTGCGAATAACCTAATCTAATACACAAATGTGAGATCGTTAAGGCAATGAGTGATGTTTCAAAATTTACGGACTAAAAACGAAACATCACTCAATGCCTAAACGATCATATATTTGTTTACTTTAACGACCGGTAGTTTCAAAAAAAGCGTCTAAATATGTCCGAGATTATTCGCAGCGAATGGCAGAGGAGTTCTGAATGTATCGTTACGGAACGTTTTGTAACGTTCGTGGTAACTGAACGCAGGGCAGATACTATTCTTACACGTGATGCATCATTTTATTACATGGGGCTTCCCCATGTTTAGTAGAAGACTGTGGCAAATCCACATCAAAATTTGTCGCGGACGATTACATTCGGTTGTGCGCGTGCAAATAAAGGGATAATTACTACTGCAATTAATATAGTGCGCATTACACGTTAACAAGCAGACGATAAGAAGCACGTGTATATCTTATCTAGTTTATGTAAGGTAAAGATCCCTTGTATCGCTTCCATGAGTTGTATACAGCCATATACGCTGAACAAAAGTTCTAACCGATCACTTTTCAAATTTTGACTATTTCATAACGGGCCAATGGATCTTTATAAATTTTTTCTGAGGTGATTTTTGTGTCAATTTCTACCGATTTGTGGGGGAAAAATAATTTGATACGGTCCGATGCACTCAATCGGCACACAGTGTGTGGTTTATATATTTTGGCACGAAATGTTCGTGTAGAGAGTGGTGATTATTAATTTTTACTTTGCATGAATCCTTGTTAACTTTATAAATGAAAAAACATAAAAGATTGCACGAATGTCGATCCTGTCGGCGAGTTGTAACCTTTGTTCTTGGTCTTTGGCGTCAGTTTGGAACGATTTCGGTCCCTTGCTACATCGTCCAAAGTCACGATCGTCGAAAAGACCCGATTAAAGTGTCAGGCAACTTGAAATAGGAATGAACACATTGAGAATGATAAAATCATGGCATTTTTCTATTAAAACAATACTTTTTTGATATTTTTTAAAGATATTTCCATGAACAGCCACTCACCGGTCTGATAGAGGCTCCATCATTCAACATTCCATTGGCTACATCGACATTCGTGCAATGTTTTATGTTTTTTCACGTATAAAGTTAACAAAGATTCATGCAAAGTGAAATTTAATACTTGACCACTCTCTGCACGAACATTTCGTGCCAAAATATGTAAACCACACCCTGTGTGCCGATCGAGTGCATCGGACCGTATCAAATTATTTTTTTCCCACAAATCGGTAGAAAATGACACAAAAATCACCTCTGCAAAATTTAATAAGAATCCATTGGCCCGTTATAAAATAATCAAAATTTGAAAAGTGATCGGTTAGAACTTTTGTTCAGTGTACTCTACCAAAACCCCATGTCTGACAGCGCTATCGGCGCTTTGATTGATGTAGGAGCAGTAGTCTAGTGGTAGGACGCGCGCTTAGGATTCGAGAGGTCCCGAGTTCAAATCCCACTAGAAGCACTCATAAATTCCTTGAGCAAGAAATTTACCTGCAATTGCTTCACTTCACTCAGGTGTAAATGGGTACCTGTTAGGGTCATGCACTGTATGCTGTGGCTGCAATCTGTGCATTATGTTAACAGTTGGTGTGTGTCTCGATGATCTGGGAAGTTAATGTCAAGAGTCGACTGAATAGTGATACTTAAAGTATAGTTCAAGAACATTGCTTTAACTTTAAAACCTTGCTTTTGATTTGTACACAACACTCTTAATTTGTCATAGGAGTATACATACAATGTATATATATATTTGTTGTTTGTTTCTTCTTCAGGTGGCAACACGCACAAGGCAGGAATATCAGAAGAACATACAGTTGGATACCTCACATGCAGATTATAATGGTCATACTTCATATACATATATAAACAGTTCAAATAGTAGCTTTCAGAGAAGTAGTATGTCACAGAGAATGGAACAAATCAGTACAAGTTGTCACAATACTTCTATATGGTCTGAGATAAAAGATAGCCCACCATACTTTTCTGTATGGAATCACAAAAACGTGTACTATTGTGAAGTTCCTAAAGTGGGTTGTACATATTGGAAACGTGTGTTGATGTTTTTAAGTCATGCTTATCGAAACCGTAATGTACACCAACCGTCAGATTTGGATAAACGTTATGTTCATTTCGTTCATAATCGCCAGTTTAAAAAACATAAAATAAATAAAACACTAATGGGAAAAATGAACCACAAATCATTTATGTTTACACGTGATCCATTTGCAAGACTTTGGTCAGCTTATATTGATAAATTTTTCTTAGCTGACTATTGGAAAATTGGTAGAGTGTATGCTTCCAAAGCTGGTGTGAAAGCATCATCGCGAAACATTGGTTGTTTTAAGGATTTAACATTTCAGGACTTCTTAATTGCAATTACTAAAATGTGGCCGAAACGCTTTGATATCCATTGGGAACCAGTATATAAATTATGTGGTCCTTGTCATATAAACTATACTGCAATAGGTAAAATGGAAACATTTAGTGAAGACGTTGATTACATTAAGAAAGTATTTGGCCTCACTTGGAATGAGACAACAAAACATGATGGGTTAGACGAGGTGTATACAATAACTAAGTACAATTTCCAACTTGAAAATGCTACCAAGTGTTTCAATAAAACTGATATGGCAGAAAGACTATGGAAAACCTTCCAATATAATGGATACATAAATAAACTTTGTGAGTTTCCAGTGACTGAATTTGAAAACTTTAATGTTGAACGTGAACCTATTAAAAGATTTATGAATATTGTAAGAGAGGTAAACTGTCATAGTGATTTTGATAAGAATTTACAAAGAAGAGTACTAATGATAGAAGCATACAAGAAAGTTCCCATCAATATTTTAGATAAAATAAAACATATATATAAATATGATTTTGAAATATTTGGATATGACAAGGAATTATTACTTTGATTAATGTGTACGATACAAACGTTCTTTTTCGCTTATTTATGCTGTTTACTAGTTTGTTTGGCGTTACGAGTAACAATATACACTAGGAAGTAAACAATAAATTTGAACCCAAATGTTTTGGAACAGTTTATTTTTAGTACCGTTAAATATAATGAAGTAATATGAACTGTAACATTGTACATAGTGTTAATAGTATATGTTATTAAATATGTGATTTGATTTAGGCCCTGTTATTTTTCCAAGGGCAGTCGTATTGCCAATATGACTGTCCCGAGGAAAAATAATAGCGCCTATATCAAATCACATATTTAATGACAATTTTATTAACTAACTACTCACGGACCAGGGCAGAGTTTCACTAAAGCATTCAAGCAAGCGGAACTAGTCATTTGCATAAGTTTACACTACCCTTGTTTTAGCTATAATTTAATGTCTCTTCTACATGATGTGAAGCATAAAAATTCCTTCTTAAGCATTTTTCCAGTTGAAACCTCATTCATATGAGTAGTTCTGCATACTTGATTGTCTTGTGTGTAAAGTTCTACACTGAAATAAAACATCATAACAAAAGTGAAAATGAAAGTAACAATGTTATATACTTTGATTTTTTATTGCAAATATAATCTGCAGCATAAAAACTACATGTACATTACAACAAATATAATGGTTTAAATGGTAAAATGTTTCTAGTGCTATATGCTTGCAACTGCCACATTAGTGCATCATCAGAAATATACAACAAGGATAGATTTTAATGTTTGAGAAAAAAAATAATTGAAAAAAAAAACATGTAATAAATGTATTATGTATGATCTGATGTCTATTCCATGTTGATTTTCTTTTTTTTGTACATCTTTCTTTTTCTCGTATGTCTTTTCTTTTTTATTTGTTTAATTTGTATTATATGATTGTATATATGTTTTGTGTCAAAGACATGTAAATATCGATATAACGCAATAAACTGAAACTATGATATTAAGTTCAATGCAGCATATTTTAATGATAAAAAGTTTTATACCGGACGGTCTTGATGCAGAAGGTATTTTTTCTGACTGGAACCGAAGTACGAATTGGTAAGTGTATGAATGTCGTGTTTCGAATCATTCACTGTACTCCTCACGCTTTTTGCTTCGATTTTAGGCAAAGGCATCCTTGTATTTTTTATTCACAAAATACCCTGTAGTTAGCAATAACGCTGCGTTTTGATAGAGAAAGATTCGATTTTATGAAAAGCAATTGCCAACAGACGATGCGTTATGACGATGTATCAGTTGTAATTTATTTCTCTGAAAATTCGCATTTACGTCAAATATCTACAATGAATACTACACAAAATGATAGAACACGTACGTCATACATGGATTGGTTTTAAGTCCAGCATTACAGATCTTCATTAATATTCCGTAGTCAAAAAGACTCTGTGTTCAAGATGATGCAATAATTCACGGATGAATTCGTCATTCTTAGTTGATGACTTCTATCGAAAAGCAAACTCCTTATATTACAGTGCTTACGTCACGCGTTGCTACTTGATTTTAATTGATTTAATAAAGGGAAATAACCGCTGAGGGAATTTGATCGATAAGTAGTATTAGTTACTTCCCTTTCAAAAATTAACCGTATTCATTCTGATTATTGAGACCCGCGACGTGATTAGACTGCAGAATTGATAAAAAGCGAATAATATTGAGTGCCAGAGCGGCCATTTTGTTTTAAATTTTCTACATTTACGCAAATTTTTATATTGACCCTGTTTTTCAACCAATATTGTTATTGGCCCTAGGGCCAATAAGTGTTATTTGTCCTATAACAGACTTCGGCCCGGTTTTCAAATTTATTGAACAGATTTTGTCGTATTGTGCAATGAATTTGCCACTTTACAGGGCAAATAACACATAGTTACTAGATCTATATGTTAATAAATAAGTGATTTGATATTGGCCCTGTTATTTGTCCGAGGGAAGTCGTATTGGCCCAAGGCCGAAGGCCGAGGGCCAATACAACTGACCCGAGGACAAATAACAGGGCCAATATCAAATCACTTATTTATTGACAATTTTATTAAATAACAACATTTAATTAAAATATTTCTTCGCCGCGCGACGATTCTCTCGACATTTTCTGTTGTCTCCCAGTCGCAGACGACTTAGCAATTTATTGATCTAAGTCGGTAAATGTTTGTTTGTGTTTCGTGAAATCTACACGTCGTAAATTTTTAACATAATCGGTTAAACACTAATAAATCATGACATGAATGTTTGGAAACTGAGAATATTTCCTTTCATTTATGCAACCTGTCGGCGTCTATACATAGACCGAGTTAAAACAAAATGGCTGCCATTTACCAGTTTAAATTGCAGAAATCTATATCATTTTTTGGCCCTGCTTTATTAGCCAATCAAAATACTTCAAATGCGGGCTTTATATCTATATCACTTTTCGGCCCGGGGCCAAAAAAGTGATATAGATATTGGCCTTGTTATAAGGCAGGCCACCGTGTTATTGAACGAGGCAGGTGCTTTTTTATTGGACAAATAACATATAGTTATTTAATAAATTGTATTTAATAAATAGTTTTAAATGCGCAACAACTAAAGATTAACAAACATAGTGAATTTAATTAATGAAAATGTTCAAATTGGAAATATATCATTACACTAATCGTATGGAAAAAAATACTAAAAAACCGCCGAAAAATACTTAGTGTTTGTATGGATACTTTCCATTTTTTATCATCTCTTAATCATTTTCATTTTCGTTTTCATTTAAACTCAATTTTCCTAATTATGCATACGATTGTGAAGCGCTTTTGAACATATATTCAATATGAAAAAAGCGCTATACAAATGCGGTATATAATAACAATAATAATTTCCAGCTCATCTGTTATCACAGGCACTAAGTATTTTTCGGCGGTTTTCTAAAATTTATGTAATACATTCATTATACACTGTGGTATTAGCGACTGTCGCAGTATGAATCTAACCTCACTCCGAGAACAACTATCAAAAACTAAACAAAATCAAGTCCTTTGTCAGAGCTAAAAAAATTTGATGAAGAAAATAAAGATTTAGAAAATACTAATTGCTAATTTTTTTTGATGATATTGATATCTTTTCTACTCATGAAACATTACTAAAACAAGTTATTGATGAGGATGCCCCAGTAAAGAAAAAACGTCCAAAATCCACCCCCTACATGAAAGCTGATTTTAGGAAAATTATTTACAAAACAAGACAAGCTCATAATAAGTTTTTTTTTATTGTAGAAATACAAAAAATGGGAATATTACAGAAAGCTCAGAAATCGTAAAGAAAAGATAAAACATAATTCAATTTCAACATATTTCTATGAAAGATGTAGTAGTGGACCTAAATCACAAGACTTCTGGAGTACCATCAAACCATTTCTATCAAATATATCATCTATTAAATCATCAGGCATTATATTCAAACAAGAAAATCAGACCATATCAAAAAGATGTCTGCTCAATGTTAAATGACTTTTGCATAAATATTTTCAAAAATATAGGAATTAAAGACCAAACTGCTTTAGATGGAACACATCCATTATCATTGTCACAGTATCATTCAAATAACAAAAATAACCCTAAAGTTGACCCTTAAAATTTTAGTCATGTTTCACAAGAAATAATTTTCAAATATTTTAATTCATTGATATAAAAAGTCACGGGTTGTGATAGTATTCAACCTAAGATTTTAAGGGTTGTTGGTAAGACTTTAGCAGACCACAAATCAGAAATTATAAATGCCATGATTGACTCATTCACCTTCCCATCAGACTTAAAAAAGTTACCCCTGTTTTTAAAAAAAAGACCCTTTTATCTCAAGAAACTACAGACCTGTAAGTATTCTCCCTACCATGTCCAAACCTATCAAAGAATTAAAAACTATCAACCTTATTATACCCATTTAATAGGATCTTTAATGTCTTTTTATCTGCTTTCAGATCTGGTTATAGCTGTCAGACGGCCCTTCTGCATGTGGTTGAGGACTGGAAGATTGCTTTAGATATGGGTGACCATGTGGTTGAGTACTGGAAGATTGCTTTAGATATGGGTGAACATGTGGCAGCAATCTTAATTCTGACTCAAACTTTAGATTGCATCCCCCACGACCTACTAGCCTTAAAGCGACATGCGTATGGATTGTCTGACAGTGCAACCAAGCTTATCGATAAATATCTATCAGAAAGAAACAAAAGGTGAAAATGGGGGAGGCATCCAGCACATGGCTTGAAATTTTAAAAGGAGTACCACAGGGTTCAATAATAGGCCCAATGATCTTTAACATTTTCATAAATGATTTTTTTACTTTATAGAACAATCAGAATTGTACAATTATGCAGAATAACATCCTCTCCTTTAGTCACACAGATATTAATGTTTTGAAATCAGTTTTAGAAAAAGAAAGTTGCAATTTAATTGAATGGTCTAATTTTAGCCAGATGCAGGCAAATCCAGATTTTCAAGCTATTGCAAATGTACTCATGATGCCTCCCCAACTTTCGATTTTGGTGATGTAAATATAAGTTGTGATGACACTATGAAACTGCTAGGTGTAGATTTTTTACAGTGATTTTTTACATAAAGCCAATATGCCAACATTGCACCTTAACAGACTAAGGGAATTTGCTACTGAAACCTTAAAATGTTTATAAAAGATCTCACCTTCGTATCTCCATGACTTAGTTCATTTTAAATCAGACAATTATTCTGTCATATATTTAAATACATAAGAACAGCCTACAGTTAACAAAACTTCAACTGTACGTATGGTAAGAAATCATTCAGATATAAGGCAGTGCAGGTGTGGAACAGCCTTCCGAATGAATTCAGACAGGTGGACAATTTTTAAAAGAGTTCAGAAGACTGGTCCGCACCTGTTTCTCCTGGTTTTACATCAACGTTTTTATGGCAGTTTTTAGACTAAGGTCAATGATTAGCAGTTTCATTCATAGCTTTTATTTATTTATTTTTAAATTATTTATTCACTGATTATTTGTCTGTTGTGTACTTATGTATTTGTGTTATTATTGCTTTGTTTGTTTGTTGGTTTGTTTGTTTTGGTTTGTTTGTTTTGGTTTGTTTGTTTTGGTTTGTTTGTTTTGGTTTGTTTGTTGGTTGGTTGGTTGGTTGGTTGGTTGGTTGGTTGGTTGGTTGGTTGGTTGGTTGGTTGGTTGGTTGGTTGGTTGGTTGGTTGGTTGGTTGGTTGGTTGGTTGGTTGGTTGGTTGGTTGGTTGGTTGGTTGGTTGGTTGGTTGGTTGGTTGGTTGGTTGGTTGGTTGGTTGGTTGGTTGGTTGGTTGGTTGGTTGGTTGGTTGGTTGGTTGGTTGGTTGGTTGGTTGGTTGGTTGGTTGGTTGGTTGGTTGGTTGGTTGGTTGGTTGGTTGGTTGGTTGGTTGGTTGGTTGGTTGGTTGGTTGGTTGGTTGGTTGGTTGGTTGGTTGGTTGGTTGGTTGGTTGGTTGGTTGGTTGGTTGGTTGGTTGGTTGGTTGGTTGGTTGGTTGGTTGGTTGGTTGGTTGGTTGGTTGGTTGGTTGGTTGGTTGGTTGGTTGGTTGGTTGGTTGGTTGGTTGGTTGGTTGGTTGGTTGGTTGGTTGGTTGGTTGGTTGGTTGGTTGGTTGGTTGGTTGGTTGGTTGGTTGGTTGGTTGGTTGGTTGGTTGGTTGGTTGGTTGGTTGGTTGGTTGGTTGGTTGGTTGGTTGGTTGGTTGGTTGGTTGGTTGGTTGGTTGGTTGGTTGGTTGGTTGGTTGGTTGGTTGGTTGGTTGGTTGGTTGGTTGGTTGGTTGGTTGGTTGGTTGGTTGGTTGGTTGGTTGGTTGGTTGGTTGGTTGGTTGGTTGGTTGGTTGGTTGGTTGGTTGGTTTGTTTGTTTGTTTGTTTGTGCTATTACTTTTTGTATTTACTACCAGCAATGTATGTTGTCTAATAATGTATTATTCTTAGTTTTCTAGGTATGTTTATTAAAATTTTGACAATTAATTTAAAATTATTTGTTTTTTAAATGTGATATTTTTTATGTAAATCGTTACACGTATATCTGAAATTATTATTTTATTTATTATATAGATAAACCATGTGCCTTATGGTCAGTGAGTATAAGTATTTGTACATACTGTACCCACCAAAAGTTTGGAGACAATTTCTGATTGTATGCCTACTGAATAGCTATATCTATAATTGTGCAACTGTTTATTTTGAAATGCTTTGTAGTTTTGCTTTAATTTTTTTGGTACTTATTATACTTATAACTGAGACAACAAAAATAGCATAAAAGCTCTGTTATGGACAAAATTAAACATAAACATGGTTTTGGAGACTTTAGGTATGTATTAAAAATAATGATTCTACAAAAATAATCACCAACATTCAAGAATTGAAGTAAATTTGTTTTGTCTCCAAACTTTTGGTGGGTACTGTATATCTAGATTTCTTGTGCTTTAATAATTATACTTAATTTTTTATTTTTATTATTATCATTATTTATTTCCAAAGTTTTAACTATGATTTGATTTATAATCATTTAAATTATTACATTCTTTTATGCTGCTTTTTCCCTTTTCTTTAGTTTTTTAGGCTTTTGTTATGTTTTAAAACTTATATGTTAGATGATTATGTTTTTTGTCGGAAAATAGCTTATTATAGTACGATTATATTTAATTGTCCGATTGCATAAATTAAAACGTCACATTACACGGTATATTTAATACTCGGTTAATTTCGGTAGTTCACGTAGAGTGTATTGTCAGCACATAACACTTATGTATTAAATCTTATTTGCAAAACGTATCGTAGTTTGTGTGGACGAGTGGTAATTACAAAAATTTTATTCATATTTACGTGTAAAAAATAATTTTATATATATGTGCATGTACAAATATGAAACTACTATTTTGTAGGGGTGTTACGGTAAGTCCTTAAACATTTAAAATAGTTTTGACAGAATTGTTTGTTGCGGGTTAACCCCGTAGCAACATTTGGTAGAGGTTATATCACGGCGGTTAGTCCACCTACTCACTGTTGCTGGGAAGGCTTAATCTCTGAATTTAGCTGTAAACCAACGACTAGGCACATACTTCTGTCAGTGACTGTCTACTGTCCTACATGATTTAGAATCAGTGGTAGGAGGGAGAATGGCCGTAGACAATTTATTCATGACCAAGATCCACGAAAGTATGCTCTATCCAGGGATCGAACCTTCGATCCCTCGAACAGTAGACTTGTGCGCTACCGACTGAGCTAGTCGGTGAGCTTTAAACTTGTACCAAGACAATAGAATTTCTTGTCAGAATATTTTTAAATTGGGAAAAGGCGTGAAATTCACAGTCTATATATAAATGGCATAAACGCATCTGAGTGAAAACTCATTTATTAAACATTTCTTTTTCATAGGACGTATTACAATAAATCTAAATTAATGCTTTTTATTTGCATTCCATAGGAGTTGGTGTTCACAAAGACTTAATTGACTTTATACAGAAATGAAAGTCATTGGTGTTTACTTGCGATACAAACAAGCGTGTATCGTCCCAATAAACAGTATGTGCACAGAGAACAATTTATTTAATTTTGTAGCACGTGATATTGAACAATTATGTGTAAAATACGATGTTTGAACATTGCCATTATTGAGTCCAGGATTGCACCTACTGCTTTCTAATGATATGTTCACCATATCAATATCGGACTGAGTCACTATGGCTTTTTTCCATCCTTCTAAAAGCATTTTACGTAATTTTGAACGAATTTGGCGGTATTCTGTAAACTCAGCACGGTTCACATTTTCTTCTGGGTCAATAAGATGATCATATAACTCTACACCAGCCAATTTGTTCCAATCTGGGGCATAAACTGGAGCATATTCAAATTTCGGCCATTCTGTATAACGGTATCTATCCGTTCTCATCGTATATCCCATATATTCACGACCTCTTGGATATTGTGAAAAAGCAGCCAGTTTAACTGGAGAATTTGGTTTGTCTATTAATGGCATTAGACTTGTTCCTTCGCGGCAAAGCTCAACATCCCTAGAGGTTATAGGACACAAAGGCAATGGCTGCAATTCAGCAGCTTCCACTAGTGTTGGGAAAAGGTCAACAAATTCAGTAAGTTGGCTAGTTTTGATGCCTTGACCATTCGTGTCTGTTTTTCCTGGTACATGAATCATCATTGGCGCACGCGTAGCTAGTTCAGAGTTTGTGTGTTTACACCATTCACCATGTTCTCCAAGCTGGTAGCCATGGTCACCCCAAAATGACACAATAGTGTTACTACTTAGTCCGAGAGATTCGAGCTCATCTAGAACACTCCCTATCAAAGAATCAATATAACTTACAGTTGAGTAATATGCTTTCCTCAAAAAAATAGCAGTATCATCTGGTAGTATTGTATTGATATGTCCATTTGCTGGTAAATGCCTGATGTCATAGTAGTTAGTTAGACAGCCATGTCCATAAGACGCCACTTCCGGTTTACCAACTGGCGCGTGAGGATTTTCCGGCAGTTGGACTTCAGAATAATATTTTTGAAATGATTTTGGGAACACAAATGGAAGATGTGGCTTTTTGAAACCAACTGCCACAAAAAATGGTTTCTCACCGGAAAGTGCAGCGTCTTTAACTTTACGCAATGTTTCTATAGCATGTCTAGCTACCTGTTGATCAACTAACGGTTTATGTAGCAATAAATCGTCATCAATGGCTTCCCAGCTTTTGTTTTTACTTTCGAAGTTAGATTTGCCGCGAAAAGATGGTTCTGTCCACGAAATTGGATCATTTCTACCAGAAGATTCACCTGTATGGAAAATTTTACCTACTCCTATCGTAGTGTACCCGTTTAATTTAAAATATTGTGGTAATGTTGTAAAGTTACCTCCTACGTCGCGAAAATAGGATCCCATGAAATATACACGAGTAGTATCCGGACGACGTCCTGTCAGTAAAGAAGTTCTACTGGGTGAACACAATGCTTCCTGAACATAAGCTCTCTCAAGTAAAAGACTACGAGATGCAAGTTTGTCTAAGTTTGGTGTGAACATTTGTTCAACTGGTGCTGGAAAATTCTTCCCTCTGTAAGCTTCTATTTCAGGTCGCATGTCGTCTGCTACTAAAAACAATACATTCTTCTTGGCACAACACTGCCATACAAAAAAGTAGAGTAACACAATGTAGTTAAGAATTAGCTTCATGTTGGTGATTTACATAAAAAATCCAGTAAAACTAAATGAATTCAACTAAATCCAAACATCACGTTCAAAATGATGGCAAGCTATTAAATTGAATATAAATTTTAAGATTACATTGAAATTATACAGAAATTTTCACTAACACATCAAATGAATAAATATAATTTCTATATGGCCGTCAGATATTGTGAATCACCCACTATTAAACTACTGCAGAACTATTATACCCCCCTAATGGTATATCCGACAATGTTTACGTAAGGACTCAGTTTTTTTCAATGGATGGCCTATCCTGTCTAACTTGTGGATCAAAGTCATTATTTTTCTAAAATATTTGCGCTTTGATGCATTGAATTGTTAGTTATAAGTACATAAATCAACATTACAATGTAAATGTACATACAGGTCGTATTTTTGGTCATGCGTGTTTTTGTACTCTAAACAATGGACATGCCTACTAAATGGGTGAATAAGCTAATACATGAACATCATTTTATTGATTTAAACAGGCCATTTTATGTGTAACATTTATTTTAAATAGTGTGTATGCACTTTGTAAAATTTATATAATGATATGTTTATAAAATAAGTCTAAACTAATTAAACTAAAAAATTGTAAAAATAATTCACCCCTAAATATTGGTGTGTAATGAAACTGGCTATGTTCATATACTCAATGTTAACGTGTGCGTCATAAACAATCCATTATAGAGATCTAATGTATTCAAACAATATAGTTCTAATAGTTCATAATAGATTCTTAAAACGGTCCTGATATAGTAATATTTGTCTTCTTACTATTTAAACATTTAAGATTACAAATCATTAGAAAGTGTTTTTGCAATAACAAGGTGATAAGGTTATAGCTATTATGTTCCTTTTATGGTGGCATATTTCTGCCATCAGATAACCACATAACTATAGCTAGTTAACCACTTAATTAATCAAAGCGCCGATGGCGCTGTCCGGACATGGATTAAACATGGCAAAATTTATCCAAATACATATTGAAACTGCATTACGAAGGGTCAGCGAAGCTACATTGATACTGTCCAGAGAAGAAATCAGTACACATGTACATGATCTATTTTTAGACTTTGGAAATTTGTAGGCGTGCCTATTTTTAGCGCATTCGTGTTACAGTCGTCAAGAACAGTTCAACGGGTTAGATTTACATAACTTGTTATCAATATTTTAGCGGAAGAATGTCGGTTTCTTATTGAAACTGTTTAAACAGAATTAACAAGGATATTTTATGTATTGTGAGTTAACTACAAGACTGCTTGATACTGTCAGATATTGTTATCAAAGGGGCTATTTATTCACGCGTAAGTCCTAATTCAACCTCACAACATACTGCAATGCTAATCTAACTGCGCATGACCGTCGAATGTCAACGTCCGCGACATTTTTTATGCGTTTCAAAATATGTCACTTACTAAGACCAGAATTGCTAACGCATTCCATGTCAACTACTATAGTTATGTGGTTATCTGAAGGCAGAAATATGCCACCATATTTTTTGCATATTTCTTCTTTCAGCTAGTTTAAATAATACATTATTAAGGTACGCAAGTATAAAACTAGACAGACTAAATATTCTAAATAGGCTGGTTTTTAGTGCAATCTCCGTAAACAGATATCATGTAGAGCGTTGTCGTACAGGATCTCTAAGATCTCCATGAAGGGTCACGTCGAGATGACCTTTATGTCGACCAATCAATGCGTACTTTTCATCTAAAAGAAACACTATTAATTACATTTTGATTTCGTAATTTCTATTCATAGACCAAGGTTTGCGAGCTAATTTAACAGCGGTATTATTCACAATCTGCGATTAGACGGCTCATTTCAAATTGAGAGACGTAGACGATGTAAACAAGTTACTTATCATTAACAATTTCGTCATGAATATAATGATGAGAAAAGGTCACCTGAACGTGACCCTCGTTTGAAAACGACCAGATCTAAATTAGCGAGAAGGCGAGAAGAAAATTTTAAATGGGGTTTTAATCAGATTGGGTTTAGTGTGAACTTGTATTTAATGTTTACAGAACTTCAAGACTGTGATACATTGACGTAGTTCTATACAAAATACATATGCATACAGTGTAACATGCGAACTCCGAACTCCTTCAGAACCAACTAAAATGCTCACATTTTGCATGGGTTTGTTTTCTAATTCTCACGCTAGAGATATATTTATTTCAGCGTTAAGTTAAATAATTATAATAGTACAAATTTCTTAATGTGATTCATTATACAAAATTTTATTTTGAAGTTATTCCCTTTAATTCTTCTTCAGGGTTTGGTTTAACGCCGTAACAACACAATTTATAGATAATATCACGGCGGTCAGTCAACTTACTGACCGTTCATTGAATGGCTAAATCTCTGGATTTAGCTGTAAACAAGTTACTAGGTGCATACTTCCGTCACTGACAAATGCCTTACATTATTAAGAATCAGGGTAGGAGGGAGAATGACTATAGAAATAATTTTATGACAAAACTTCGCGAACTTGTATGCCTCGCCTGGGAATCGAACCCAAAACCCCTCGAGCAGTAGACTTGCGTGCTACCAACTAAGCTATCCGGGCGGGCTATAGTCATGCGATCTACAGAATAAAAACAGACACTTATTTTTCGTCCAGCTCTTATCTAAATAAATATACATTCAATATAAAATTATATTCAATGTATACTTTGCAATGACATTGACTCCGTAAAACATCTCTAATTTGCATACGGTTGAAAAAAAAACATTAACTACAAAGATTTTTTTTCTAAAATTACAGAATACACCTTCTATAGATATGCAATGCCAATTGTGAAGCCAATTTTGTGTTTCGATGATTGTGTACCATAATCAGAACAACTATATAACAGTAGATACAAAAACAAGTATTAGCATTTCCAAAAATGCTTGAAATCAACGCTCAGCCGTGTTTGATTTCGTCTCTATAGATGTATATATTTTGTGGTTAATATTCATTTGCTAACGGGGCGGATGTTATGAATATAAAATACATATTGATTTCGATGAACAATTCTATTTACTATTCATTAGTTATCTTTGTAAATTTTACTTACTTCCGATCAAAAAGACTTGCGTGAAAATGTTTATGTCCACTAAAATATTTAGTGGCGTGTAGCCGTCCTAAACATACAATAAGTATGGGGAGTATGTGGTAAATCGTTCCGCCGTCCGCTAAAATATTTAGTAGTGTGCAGCCTTCCTAAACATCCGCTAATGCCCGCTATTGACTATGCGCTAGCTAACAACTAGACGAGTCCATTATCACACCCCTTTTTTACGTTTTGACGGCCATTTTCTTATCATGTGACCTCAAATGCATAGTTTTGATTGGCTTAAGACAACCGGTGTCGACTACAAAATGCTCAAATCTTGATAATTGTTTATATCAACGCACAGGTGCGTTGATAATAAAATAAGAATGAGGCCCGCTTAGAAAATGATTAACAAATCAAATCTTAACAGTAGTTTGAAACTGCATATATGCTCTACCAAAAGTATACTTCTAAAGACGGACGGACCCCCGCTTTACAAATCAGCAGACCGTCCAATAGTCATTCTTAAAAGTCATTTAAACTTACGGAAGATTGTATAAATACAATTAAAAAATAACAAGGCTGTATAGCTTATAATCACTCTTGCTGGATTTCTAATAAAAATATTTTGCATTACACTTAATGAAAAGGCTTTTATTTATCTTAATTTAAAAATTCTGTAATTCTTATCCGAACACAAACATTGAAACAAGAATGTACAAATCGATACTGTAGTTATGTAAATATTTATGATTTATACGAGTCCGTCGTAAATGCGACTATATCCGGAATTCAATAAATCGTGCTATTTAGCAATAATAGGTAGAAAACTTTGTTTGTATTGTGCGTAAATATTGACCCCGACCTGACATTTAAGCAAGAATATTCATTACATTGAATATGAATGTAGCATTAATGCTCGATTACACCGTGGCCGTGAGGATTATGTGTTGAAATTTAACACATAAACAGACTTCTATAATTTTTCAATCGCTGTCGAAGTGTAGAATAGGCGTGGTAGTGATTATCGTCGGGATATGTGTAGATAATGATTAAATGCAAATGTGAAAGGTCAGATCGGGTCAAACTTTACGCACGATACCGGCTGTGCACGGACGGAAACCCCATACATTTGAATTCCGGATTAGGTCTAGTGGCTACCAAGATCACCCGTGTGTAACAGAGGTAAAATGAACTACACTTACCAAATTTTCTAATTGATCATCCAATAAATTCCTTATTTCCAGATAACTGGAATAAACTATGGACTACACCCACCAAAATTTCTAATCGGTCATCCCGTTAAATCCTTATTTTCAAATAACTGAAATGGGCTATCGAAATCCTATCGAAAACGTGTTTGACTTGCAAAAACGTCCAGTTTGAGCCCACCAGCAGCAGTATTACCTTCATTAACTGAAACGTGACATTCAAGAGGTATGGAGAATTATTCCACAACAGTTCCTGCACAGATTTATTGTAGTATCTATGTGATCTCGTTGTCGTGTCATGGTAGCTTCCAACTGAGGTCATACGCATTATTTAATTCTTATTCTAAATTTCTTCACTTTGTGACGTTTTAAATGAATACCTATGCTAAAGACACTCGTATAAAATCACAATTATTAAGATTATGATAATACATACATAACATAACATAACATATTCTTTATTTGGCATCAAATATACTATTTATAGCCAATACAAAAGTAATATTACAAATACATGGTACCAGGCGTGTATTTACACGATACAAAAAAAAAAAAAAAAAAAAAATTAAAGTCAGAGAAGATTAGATACAACTTACAACAATGATCATTAATAATTCAGTAATACACTATATAAAGTTTTATTGTGTTCTGTGCTTAAAAGCAAAATATAAAAATTTCGAAATGTTAATAATAAGTTTTTTATTTTTTGTAGACATAAGGTTTTCAAATTTTTGTAAAGTAGGCCAAGTGCAATAATAAGCAGGTAGATATAGTTTTCTTAAATTTACATGTTTAGGACATATGAGTAAAAAATGGTATTCTGTTTCTGGGATATTCATATTGCATTGTTGGCATATTCTATTTTCTGTTGGTATTCCTTGATGTCTACCTTGTTCTATAGCTAAGGAGTGTGCTGACAGTCTAAATTGGGTATAGGCTATTCTAAATTTGTTTACATTTAAATATCCAAAGTAATCTTCACATATGAATTCATGTTTAAGGAGGCTATAATAGTGAAGTCTAGATGAATTGTTGATATTACTATACCATGATTGTTTAAAAATATCTAAAATTCTTGTTTTAATTACAGAGTAATTGATCATATTGACATCTTGGCTAAGCCATAATACAGAAAGACCTATATCGTTTAGGAGTGATTTTATATGATAAGCCCAGTTGTTTCCCCATTTATAGTTAACATTTAAGTCAGCATCTGTTCTCAACATGGAATAAATTTGTTTTATTAATGAAGTGTCCTTTGATTTAAGTATTTTAATCCAGTATTTAATCAAAATAAGCTTATGGTGAATATTCATTGGATATCGTCCGACCTCACCGTATAAACCATCTAGATTAGTTGATTTTCTAACACAGAGGATTTTGCGTAGAAATTTACAGTGGATTTGTTCTATGTTTTTACATTCATTATTTCCGATAACTTCGGCACCGTAGTTTAATATTGATCCCACTAGACAATCAAATAATTTACATTTTTCGAGTATATCTAACTCAACTTGATTACATATTATAAATACATTATGTAAAGCAAACAATGATTTTTGTGCTAGTTGTTTTTGAGTTCTATTTAAATGACCATTTTTAAATAGATGGAGACCTAGATATTTATAGGATTGTACAATTTGTAGTTTTTTGTCATCAAAGATAAAATCATGTGTTGTGTGTCGTCCAGTCTCGAAAATCATAACTTTAGATTTTTCAGTATTGACCCCCAAGTGTTACAATATGCATATAGGTTATTTAATAAGGATTGGAGTGCTTCGGGTGTATGAGCAAATAAAACTGTGTCGTCAGCAAAAAGTATTATAAATAATTTCATTTCATTTAATGAAAAAAGACCATCTATGTTACCATCTAAATTGTTTAAAATATCATTTACAAAATATAAAAACAAAAGAGTAGAACTTGGATCACCTTGTTTGACCCCAATATTAGAATCAAAGTATGTAGACGAAGTGCCATTATACCTGACGGTCGCTTTAACTGTCTTATACATACACTTAATAGCATCAATGAACTTGGAACTGACTTGTTCATTGATAAGTTTTTGGAAGATATATGATCTATCTAATTTATCAAAACATTTTTCAAAGTCGATAAAAGCACAATAGAGTTTTTTGCGTGAATTAAGTGTTTTAGATATAACAGAATGTAATAAAAATAAACAATCTACAGTTGACTTGTTTCTTTGAAATCCAAACTGGTTTTCTAACTTTTTTTCATTTTTAATAGACCATTTTGTTAAGCGATTCAATAATATTTGTGAGTACATTTTTGCAATTATATTTATCAAAGTTATCCCACGGTAATTTTTGGCTTCTGCCTCATTGCCACCCTTAAAGATGGGGACTATTATTCCTTCTCCCCAGGATATAGGATACTCTCCTGAGTGAAACACTTTATTAAATATAGTTAAGATTAGGGGAGATAAATCTGGAAAACAATGTTTATAAATTTCTGAAATTATACCATCTGTGCCACTGCTTTTACCATTATTTTGTGCAAAAACAGCATCCTTAAGTTTATTTAGTGTGATATCACAGTCGAGGTCATTATCATATGCGACGTATTGGTCATTTTGTACGTTGAATTGTGGGGCATAGTCTGTACTATAGAGTGATTTAAAATGATCATGTAATTCATTTATATTTAGATTTTCTGTGATATCAGAACGTTGAGTGTATTGTCTCTTAATATATTGCCAGAACTTTCTGGGTTCTTTCTTACTCATAAAAGTTAAGTTAGATTTTTGTTGAATGTTGTATGTATTCTTTCTTGTTCGTACTGTTCTATTGTATACTTGTTTTGTTCTGAGATAATCATCTCTTAATTGTACATTGTTCTTATGTTTAAGAAATTTATTCCTTGATGTCTTGTATGTTGCCCTAGCATTGTAGCATTCCGAATTAAACCATGGTTTGTTTACTTTAGAATGTTTTGTGCCAGAACGGACATTTTTGGTGCTATTTTTACTAAAATATGGGCGTGAACATTCACTTAAGATATTGATTAAAGATTGTGATATGACATCAACATTGATGCCTTCATGAACGTTATATTCAAGTTGTGAGAATTCTTCTGATTTTTGAGAAATGGATTCTTTAAAAGCATGTAACTTTGTATCATCCCATCTTAAATGTATACCATTGTGATGTGACTCAGAGTCTTGAAAATCGGACTGTTCATGTGTAAAAATGTCTAAATGTACTTCAATACCAACGTGATCCGAAAATTCGTTAGGAGACAATATATCAAAGTAAGAAACATGTTTAAAATTTTCAGGACTTAATAAAAGATAGTCAATGACGCTTGAGCCTTGAGGAGAATGATAGGTGTAATCCCCAACTCCCAGGTCTTGTGATAAACGTCCATTGCCTATAACTAACGATGTAGATTTACATAGGTCAAGCAGACGTAAACCGTACGTGTCGATCACGTGATCGCAAGAGACACGTGGTGGTATATTTACAATATTTGACAACTGATCATTGTTTACAATATGAATATCATTTTCAATAAAATCAATATGGTTTGATGTTCTACCATTAAAGTCACCAATAACGAAGCATTTACCTTTTGGTTTGAATCTTTCTAAATTAGACTCAATTTCATCAAAAAAATCAAAATTTTCTCTATCGATTACTGATGATTTTGTTGGTGGAACATATGTACAACAGAAATAAACATTTTCATTAAAATTGAACACATGTTTGCTAAATTCAACCCACATAATACCATTTTGTTGTTTTTCAACAATTTTAACAAATTTGCCTAAAGATTTTTTATAATAGATACTTATACCGCCACTGTATCTACCTTTATTGGTATTTTTGGATTTATTACCAAACATGTGTACACATTCATAACCTTGAATATTTAAGTTCATATGAGTTCTATCGGAGATCCATGTCTCAGTTAAAAAGATAACGTCAAATTCATTAATTAGAGATACAAAATCAGGGTCTATTATTTTTCGAGATAATCCATTGACGTTCCAGGATACTATAGTTAGTTTATTCTCACGACTTTCCTATAAGTTACAGTCTATGATTACGACTTAGTTTGAAGTATACTTATATTTTTCCTTTTAATAAATATTGTCATAATACACTACCCAAAAGTTCTAAACCGCCACTAAATAAAATCGAATAACTTGCACATCGTTTGATTTTGACATATGAAATTTTGCATGGTAGTCAGTTACAAGTTTCAGAATCGTTTTTTTGCAAATACCGCCATCGGTTTTAGCAATGTGCGGTGAATCGAAACGGAAGTGGCTATTCCGATAAAATGAGCACAAAATTCCCGTGCAATAAGCTGCACATGTTTTTATCTTTGTTTCATCTAGTTTAAATTCTACGACATAAGAAAAACATTAAACATGGCGAGAAGGCCACTTGAAAACACGCTATTGCAGTTGGGATGTTCGGACCTGGTACCTCTGTAAGGCAGGTATGTCAATAATCAATCGAGCGGTCGCATTGTTCTCATTAAATAGTAGTCAAATAAAGTTTTTTTTGATGTCCTTGTGTGATTGATTGAGATTACATGAAATTAACATAGACATCAGAGGCGGATCCAGGATTTTATCTAGGGAGTCCAAACTTTTTCTAGGTAGGGGGTCCGAACTATACACTGTTTGCAGAATAACACAACATATTCACATCTATGTTAAGCACAACATTTGGCGAGCGAAGCGAGCTCGAGGAAAATTGCTTCAAGCTACTTTAAATGGCTTTCAGTTAAAAATTTCACTCATAGGCGGGTACATTTTTGAAATTTAAGGGGGTTCGGACCCCTGACCCTCCCCCGCTTGATCCGCTTTTTGGATATCATATTTCCATTCAACAACGTTTAATAAATACCGACGGATTGGAATCCCCGACTTAAAAGCCGTTGAAAATGTGTAGAAAAGCGAGCTTGGACGCCACTCACAACCAGGCATTCTGCAAGAGCTTTTACGTCTGGTTACCCGTGTATTGGACACTGTTCTACAGCATTCAGGACATGTTAAAGTGTGCCAGGTCCATGAGACGTCACTGTCAGGCCGTCATTACAGTTGCTGATGGCTAAATTCTGCGTTAAGTCAAAACTGTGAATTCCCCATTTTTGGGCTTGCTACGTTTACGTTAATTTTTGCGAGTTATTTTAATGTAATATGAATAAATTGTTGAAATAAACGCAATAATATAATTGACTTATGTTAGAATAGAAACCAAATTATTCCCCAATTATTTAACAATAAAATATAGCCATATATCTAGTGGCGGTTTAGAACTTTTGAGTAGTGTATTTTATGGTCATCCTGAGCATCCCCTGTCGTGGATCATTCTATTGTTTTATAAACTGTGTTTGGTTTTTTAGTACGCATTAGTGCGTACTAAAAACAAAACGTGTTTGGGTAATCATTAAAAATGAGACAATCCATTTCAGGGGTAGGCAGTATTTAAAAAATATGTAATTCATTTTAACAAAATTAGCATGATGGATACCACCATTTCTAGGCAAATCATGTTTGTAATGGTAACAATCTTTTCCATTACACCAACAACGAAGACAATTGTATAACATATCACAAGCTTATGTTACTGTCATCCTGAGCATCCCTCGTCGTGGATTAGTTTATTGTATTCTTATTATAAAGTGGGTTTTTTTTGTTCGAACTACATAACGAACGTGGTTGTCCTTCCTTTGCACGGATTAAAAAACCCCATTAATTCGAGTTCCGAATTTGGTCTATACAGGTACTGTGTGTGCGAAAATATCCACTGTGTCATATTTTGACTGTACTTACGTGTAAGTGAAACACCTCAATGTGTGCTCAGAATAATAAATAAGAAACCAATATGCCGATATAAAGTGATTTATTAACGTAAAAATGACAACAAATCATATACATGATATGCACCATATAATCTTTAACACTAACAATAACAACATACTAACACATTGGTTACAATATGAAGCTATAGTTCGGTTTTTTCTCAACTGTCAAACATGATGTTTCGACACCTTTGGGGAAATGTCTGGTTAACAGTGGCGTTATGTTACACTGTTCAGGACATGTCCGGTTTACAGTAGCATCATGTTATACTGCTCAGGACATCAACTCTCAATATAAAATAAATAAAAATCAAATAAAAAATTAGAGATAAAATGTAAAATTAAGTCGAATCATGATCTGTGAACGATGTAGGTCCAAAAAATATGAAATATAAAAGCTCAATAAAACAATCCAAAAACAAGTAAATCTGTGAGCTAATGCTCACTAGTGATACCCCCGCAGTGAGAAATATGACTATCATAATGTATCTTTCATTTAACGAAATCTAAAAATATGCGACAAACAGGAAGTAGATGAGCAAGGAGCATGAAATCGCTTTACACCACATGGGACTATGGGATGAAGCAATATGCAAAGTATTAGGCTGCTGCATGTTATAGTTGCTGAGAAAACTGCGACGGAAATTTTGTAACGGACGGACGCACGCACGCACACACGCACGCACGGACAAGGGTAAAACAGTATACCCCCCTCTTCTTCGAAGCGGGGGTATAAAAATAAAAATGATAACTTACACACTATATAAGTTATATAGTGTGTAAGTTATCACTCAATTCATATCAGACACAAATGGCAAGACAACGATACAAGTAACACAGTATAAATAGAGACGTTTAAATAAATATATCAATAAAACTTATCTTAAGCATAACTGAAAAAATACATAAACAAGCACTTCAAATTGTGCATCTTGTGTGAACATCAAACTAAATTGTAAAAATGAAATAATAGATCAAAGTAAAGCAACACCACAAGTGATAACTAAAATTCAATAACAGGGACCAAATGTTTATTTTTCAAATTATAAAACAACTAAATTTCATACAGAGGAAATAATTTATAACATCATTTAGTACAAATTATAAATAAAGAGCCATCTCCACAGCTCAATGTTACAGAAGACTAGTCTTCGTAATTTTTAGACATGATTTTTTAATCTCTTGTTTTTGATAATTTTGTACTTCATCTTAATCATTTTTTTTAAATTATTATAACAAAGGTGTTCACGTTCAATCTGTAAAATTACTTGCGAAGTTTACTCATCAGATTCCAGATTCGAAGGACTCTGAATTTAATTTTCATTATGACATACATGTATAGTTTTTATATTACACTTAATCATCATGATTTTTTAAAACAATGTGCTACAAATGTATATATATAGATATAATTTTAGGTAATTATCAAAAAACTACATTTATTAAATAAAGTTTAAAAATCATTTATACTCCATAAAAATCGGCCAAATCCATTTACGGAATTCCTGATTCTATGAAACTAGCTACAAAAGCATTATAATTTATTAATAGTCATAATTTTGTTTAGTTTGTTCATAAGCTAACATATCTAGCTTAAACATGAGTAATAAAAATAACATACATTGTCTTCGTGTTATGCTTAATAAATAAAAGTTACTCTGAATGAAACGCTATTGTACAATACATGTATGTAAGAAAAAAATGATACAATAGTTGTTATGTGAATAGTTGTGTTGAAAAACACCCCTTGCCCTTGAAGATCATTGAAACAGTTGATAAATACTTTCCATTTGAAATGAAACATAGTTTTTTAAACCAATTTTTTCCCAAACAAATATCTAGCTATGTCAGCAGTTGGCTAAATTTGAAAAGAACGAACAACACTTAATTGAATTCCGTTTCAACTAAATAGAAAACAATGTGTCAATGCGACCAAGAAAATAGTGCAGCATGAAAATATGTAAACTCGTTATCAAGCGTAGACGAGTTGAAAAAATAACTAATTCAAACAAATACTTAAAATCATGATTTAATGGGTTTTTTTCACATTAATCATAGACCTTGAGCCAGTATATGGCATTGCTCCCCCAGGTGGAATTTTCAAGGGTAAGATTTTCTTAACCCATATGGTGGTAGGCATTCATGGATAAAGTTTGCAACGTTCTGTTGGGGCTTTACAGAGTTATGGGACTTTGAAATATCGCTCATTTTCATTTTCCGGTTAAAACCATCAGTGAATGCCTACCACTATATGGGTAAAGAAAATCATACCCTTGAAAATTCCCCCTGGGGGGGAGCAAAAGTGTACTTGGCTCACGGCCTATCAAACATTATTTTAAATGAGTAAGAAGATCAGTCATTTTGCATTATTGTAAAATATACAACTTTAGCAGACCATTGTCATGAGCGATGGGCAGGTATCAACGTTAAGCAGCGAATTGTAAGGTTAGTGGTTGGGTGGGTGACCGATATAGATTAATGTAAGTTTGATGCGCATAACACTATTTTTTTTAGTTTAAGCCGTAGCAACAGATAGAATAGGTTATATCACGGCGATTCGTCAACCTACTCACCGTTCCTGAAAAGGCTAAATCACTGGATTTAGCTATTAACTAACTACTAGGCGCAAATCAGTGACTGACTACTGCCCTACATGATTGAGAATCAGTGGTAGGAGGGAGAATGACTGTAGAAATTTTTTCATGACCAAGCTCCACGAATGTATGCCCCGCCCAGAATCGGACCTACGACCCCTCAGTAGAATAGTGTGCATGTAAAACGAAATATGAAACACACTTGACTATAAATGATGAAGAGATACAAATGTTTAGATGGACCAACATAAATTTAGTTATGTATAGACATGTATAGAAAAAAGAATTGAACATTATGTATGCTACAAGTTTAAGATGTTAATGTAGTACATTATAACTTTACATTGTATATTAACTTCCGTTTGTCTCTTTATAGTCATTTTGCAATAATTCTAAACAATAGAATGTTAACATGGTTTTGTGCAACAATGTATCATTTGATATAGCCTTATTCACTTCATGAAAGGTTATGAATGTAAAATAATAAGTATGTCATAAATCAATGGAAAGCGAATAAATTACAGATAATAAAGTTCTCATTAATTTTGCAAGATAGTTAAATAAATGAAATCAACATAGAGTCATCTGTTCTTTACAGTGGGGTATCATAGACATCTGGCTTAATTACCGGAATGTTAAAGGAAGAATATCTCTGCAAATGTATAACAAAATCTTTATCAGGTTCAGTGACACCCTTAGCATTTAATTCATCTTTAACTCTGGCAAGGTATGTGCTATCAGGATAACCAAATCTGAAAGTAGTAAAATATTTAAGTAAATATATTATCTCATATATTTCATTGCATTTAAAATGGCTGAGATACAAGATCGGAACACATGTTAGCTGTAAGCTACTCAGCCATCCTCCAGAAATTGATACCATATACTACTACTTACAAAACGTGAAACAATACTAGTTGATATAATTAATTTGAAATGTTAACTTAGATTGTTGTTGCTAAATTGGTACACAAGAAACATTGAAAACTAACGCCTTTTGGCAAAATGTTGCTAAGCAAAAACTCTAATAAGTAGAAAAATGCCGTGTCTCCAGCTCAAATTTTATTATTTGCTTTGACAAATAAGTAATCTAAGGTTTGCTATTGCTTAGAATATGTATTTATTTAAAATATATGCGTAGTGCATTGTATGATTTTAAAGATATTTTACCTATACAAACATGAAATTCTAAGATTTTCCACATTTTAGGACTGTCTCCAAAACAGTCCTATGTTACCGTTACTATTTTTGCATGGGTAAATCACCTTCCAAAAAGGTGTGGTTCTTAATTGTTAAATTATTTACTTATATTACAATTATCGAATATCGTGTAAAACAAAGTTTGAATCTTATCTGTTCAAAGGAGAATGAATAAATTAACTCCAAACTAAAATTTTTGAATGTCGCATTTAAGAAACTATGCTTCCATAACGGGCGTAGCACAGTTACTAGCGACAATATATGTGTTTTTACATTAAATTATTGTTTGCCATTGTACATTGGTGTGATCAAGTGCAAGTTACGCGTCCATTTACTGTTACTTCTATATTTATTGAGGGAAACTCATACGAAACCCATGTGTTCCGTAACGACTATTCTCCGTAACAAGTATTTGACATGCTATATGATATAATTTTTGGAAGATACAAATGGCTATTGTTTTCGATATTCTTCTTAGCACGAACAGTTACGGTATGTGTGTAAGGAAAACATATTTTAGTGCAGGTACAGGATGAGGCATAAATCTGAAATCTGTGTGTTGGATGACTTATATTTTTAATTATCCAATTAATGTTACATCCATTGACAGGTTTCTTTAAGTGGAAAGAAAAAATATTGATGTCTCTTTCATTGAGAATAAAAATGCTTTTAGTTATGGAGCATAGAGCGCTTGTTACGGAACATAAATTGTAATATTATTGATTGACGTGGACACTGAATAAAAACGAATGCATCTAACATCATCATAGTAGTTTTGCTACATAAACAGACTAACTGAACGTTTTTCAGTCTTATATGAAGAAAACTGTTGCTTCTATGAAGATTTACATATTTGACACACCTGAATGTGTTTCATATTCATAACAAAACTATGTTTGTGTAACCAAATAATACAAAATCTTGGTCATTAAAGCATTAAGGAATATTAAACAGATTGGCAATGTCTGAATCGACTTTACCATGATTCTTACAAATTAAAAAAAAATGACCTACGAAACCATTATGTCCAAATATTTGAGATGTAAATATTATTCCAAAGTTCCATTTTATCTAGCGAGTTATCAGTTGAAATTTACAGTCATTGTATTGTAAAAATGTCTTCACCACTGATGACCAATCTCAACATATGCACCCATCAAAGACGTAGCACACAGACAATGTTTAACGACTCTTGCAGCTACGCCAAACGCAGGTCAATTTCGAATAAAAGCAGCAATGAATCTCGGAATGCACAAAAAATTATGAAAAATCTAATTAAATTTCTGCACAGACCATATTTGCTAAATTATCGATAGATGCCATACTATTTATTATTTAGTAATATTCTTACTTTAATAACTATTATCATCCAGGGTAAAAAACCAAGTTAATATGACATTAAGTGATTGCAGTATTTTAATGAATATAAAATATATTACAAAATAAAGTTAGCTCTTCCAAAGTGTTCCCCAGTTCAATTTTTGAAATACTTTGTAAAAACATATATGACAAAACAGAGTACCCTTTCATTTTAGATATATATCAAATACAACGTTTGACCAAAGTTAAATTTATGCCAAACTATGCATAAAATTAATTAAATGTTTCTGGATTTGATTTAATTCCAAAACGTCATTGTCATTATTAAAAAATGTTTCTCACTAGTTTAAGTCTGATCGAGTCCTCGAGTTTTTAAAATTTCCCTTTTTACTGCATAGTATTTATTTGGTATACACGGTCACCAAACATACTATGTAAAACCCAAACGAATGGGTTGTTGATATAATTTGATCCAATCGTGGTGCTTAATATTTCCCGCAACATATATTCCATAACGCCGCATAGCATAGTAATTTTAACAAATTGCCAATTCATTGATTATCTATATCGCTCATCACGATCAGTGTCGTCTATTTTAAATATCTGCATGGTACACACAATAGAATAAATCACTAAAAGTGTACTTGAGTAAGGTTAAAACCATCATAATTGCTTTACATATCTCATTTTTAATATTCCGAACTCAGTAATATCGTAAGATTGTTAAATTGCAGAACATAAACTTAAACTTGTTTCAAACATTTTACTGATAGTGTTGTGATAAATAATCATATTTACATTTTGGAAATACTTTTTGTGTGATTCACCCAAAGACATTGTAAAATGTATGGACATCCTATATCAATATATGGATTAATGAGAAAGCACTTTAATAATGTGTTTGGACCGACTTTCGGAAAGCTGTTTCAAGGTTAGGATAAATGTTTTCATTTTTTTTCTAAATTTCTATTTTGTTCAGTGTTTCATATTTCCACTGTTATATCTGTACATTTGATGCTTCTCTTACAATATACATATATATCAATATTGTCTGGAACTTATGGATATTTTAGTATATTTAGTTACCCTACCCACTTGATGGATTTTTTCCAATTACATCAACTGATACACCCTTAAACCATTAGTAGCATTGTTAGATATGACAAATAGAAATGCTTATAAAAGTTTTAGGAATCGATCTTCAACAAAAAATAGTAATCAAAATATCAACAAATAGTGAAAATATAGTCATTTAAGTGAGTATATGTCAAAAAGTTACGAAGATAAAATAACACAGATAACGTACACTGTTTAATATTGGTTAAAGTTCAAATATCTCGGGGACAAATACATTAAATACTTACTGGGTGTTTGGTTTCAAGTTTATTTTGTGATGTATATCATTCCAAGTTACAACTCCGCTCTTTCCCGTAGTCCTCGATGTACCAATAGTAAATACCAGTCTTCTTTCAAACGCTACTTTTAGCATAGAACAAATTTCACGCCCTTCTTGACTATCTGGTAAATAACCACTTCTATTGATACCTTCAAAGTGTCGTCCTGGTGTAGGATGAACAGGCTGGGAAATACCAGGGGTAAGAAATCAAAATAACAAAGTAGAAGACACTTATTACTGTGACAGTAAATGTGAGTGACAGAATTGAATAAGTTAAAAGAAACGAGGAGAAAGAAAATCATATTAAAGTTCAACATCGAATGAACTAATGGAGTAAAGACTGACTTTAAAGAAGTTCAATTATTTCCTCATAACTGTATAAAAATGTAAATACGCTTCAGTAGTGAATGGCTTAAGTTTAGAATGCCAGTTTTATATCTATGTATGCCCTTAAAAATGTTTCATTATCAGTCAAATGATGCATGTCAACCCGGGTCGATAGCGCAGTTGAAAGCACGCCGGGATTTGGATACTCGTGCCCGAGGGTTCGAATCCCACCCGGGGAGGTTATACCCTTCCATGAAAATTTGACAATAATGTCGATTTTCCTCCATTGATTAGATAATATGGAGAAGTTTCCGGCCTTGTGGAAGGGTAGGTGAGTACTGGTTATAGACAATGGTCCAGGAAAGCTAGGTTAGGTGCGCTGGACGCCGTGAAATGACCTAAATTGTATTGATACGGCGTTAACTCCAATAAATAAATAAAAATGATGCATGTCAAACTTGTGTCAATACTAAATTAGAGTTGTGACAACCTTAGTTGGTGTTTAAACATATTAGGTGATTAAATTAACCATACAGTTTGCTTCCTGGATACAGAATAGTTGGAAATCTCATACCATTATGTTGGGTTAAAGGACATACACATATGCAATTCAAGTTCGCTATACAGTATAGTAGCATCATCCAATTATAATTAAGTTGAATTTATATATTTCATCGTTTCTAACTAGGGACTATTCTATAAACATTCACAAAAGTAGAC
The DNA here is from genome assembly GCA_025267735.1 of Mactra quadrangularis. Classification (NCBI taxonomy): domain Eukaryota; kingdom Metazoa; phylum Mollusca; class Bivalvia; order Venerida; family Mactridae; genus Mactra; species Mactra quadrangularis. The sequence goes on along the minus strand of CM046298.1, from coordinate 20,927,425 downwards.
TATGCCTAGATGAAACATTCAAGATCAAAATTCATTAATTATTGGTGTCACTGATTGATGACTTTAAAGAATGAATTTCTTCCCCTGTTTAAACTTCAGTTAGTTCTACTTCAGCTGATGTAGTACATAAATATTACATGTCCGAAATCGAATTTAAGTAAAACAATCAATTTGGTTTGTGGAAATAGTTCCGAAACGGGATGTTTTTTATTATCATGACACATACATCATAATATAAAGTGATTAGAAATAAGACTTATGATAAAAAAGCGGTACAACGTTCACCAAAATATCCAATATAAACATCAGTTAATGCAAATCAGTTGGTGAAACATCTGGTTTGCAAATAAGATGACACTGGCTACATCGGGTACTTAACATTTCTTCTTATTACTCAAGCAATAAACATTTGCAAATTGCAAATACAAGTATACATACCCCTTGATTACCAGGAAATATATTATATGTAACCCTAATGGTTTTGTATTTTTCATATCCAGCCAGATGTTTATTTATTCTTTCTATTATCATAACACCATCTGGTTGGTCACCTGTTATTATACCAATAACCACACCACATGTTGGACAAACTTGCTTCACCTGTATCATCACAATATTACAATTATAATATACTTTAATTGCATTTCCATGACAAACAAAAAAAATTGTATTCGAGTAGTTTTTAGTCGCTGACTACAAATCACAGCAACCTCTTACTGGTAAAAGGCTATGCATATGAATCCAGCTTCTGAACATGATTCTTCGTATACGAAAGTTGGCAGGTGCTTAAAAAAGAAGAAAGCCTAGTCCTGGTGGGTTTAGGAATGATGACTATGTTAACTGTTCGCCTTATATCATTGACTGCTTACAAAAGACGTAATTCCTATCTAAAAAGAATTGAGTTGGAATGAAATATTTTCTACTCCAAATCAGAGCTCTTTTCAGAGTATATTTATTATCCTATAATAGATACAGACAGCAATGATCACTTTATCCACAGTTGTATTCAGTGCTTTTACACAGTTAATAATGTTTGAGAATCATTTACGGCAATTTCAAAAGAAATATACAATTTTTCATGAGTAGCAATTATAGGCTACATTTGTAAATCAGAACACACTTGTCCAAGCCAGTTTTTTTTCTTTTAGTAAAACTTGTACTGTATATTTAACTAAGAGTTAATTATTGACAAGTGTAAGTAAGCAAGTAAGTAAGTATCATTTTTTAATAAATTAATACAAAATGTACTTACTTACTTACGAACTAATGTCAATAACAAACTATTAGTTAAATATACAAGTTTTACTTAAAGATAAAAACTGGTTTGGAAAGATACTTACTTGAAAATATCCATCAATACATTCAGTACAAAACGTATGTCCACATTTCAACTTCTTCTCCATTGAAGCAACATCTAAACATATCCCACAATTAACTTGATCTTTGTCCTTAAAGAATAAAAAATAGGATTGCTACTACCTTTGTAATTCTAAATAACTATATTTGTCAACACCTGTAAGTTGAATGCGAATGCTTAATGGTATAGAATAACCTAATGAAAATGACTCCCTGTAAGTACAATTGTGATATCAAGCTGTTCATAATAAAGAAAAACAATCCAAATAAATCGTAACTTTGTCCACTCTCAAAAAGAATTTTCCCAGTTCGCTGTTGATAATTATTATATAACCATATATACAGAGGAGATTGGTACAAACCCCAGATAAATTACAGTGAAAGTAGTAATTTAGATAACAACCAATACATGACATCTCAGAAACAAGTATGTAGGTACAATACCAGCTTGAGTCTTCGCAGATTCGCACTTTCAACATATATGAAATTCGTCATGTATACGCAACAAGCAACCAAGGTATCAACCTTTCACACCCTTTTGCTATGTACTCTGCAATCAGATTTAGCTTATCCATTCATTCATGCACAACAAATTGTTACAACAAAAACTGTATAATGCTTTCATTCTTCTTGCGTTTGGATTCATGATTTTCTCATTATTTTATACCATATGCCATAATAGTTGCAGCTCCTGCTTGGAAATATATTATTTAACCTGTTAAAGATGGTCAATAAAGAGAAAGAAAACAAACATATTTATGTGCATATTTGTTTGTTTGGGTTTTACGGCGCACAAACACAAAAAAGGTCATATCGCGCCGATTATTTGCGTAAAAGATTCGAATGAAAGTAGTTTACTTACATTATTTGGTGATATCACAGGTTCTATTTTACAGGCGCCTTCATCAGGTTCTACAGACATTTCATTCCCATAGCAATCCCCAAATATAGATTTCAGAGTTGAAACATCGTCACTATTTATCTGTATATGCATCTTATAGTCAATATTAGACTGAGTAAATACTGAGCATGCTTTGTAAAATTCGCTAGCCATTTTTGACATCTCTTTTTTGGCATCTACAAATTAAAAGCATAAGAATGGTTAAAAAGCTATAATTTTCACCAGCTTCAAACTACAAGACACAAGTTAACTCCTTGTAAGCGTTAAGCAAATCAACCAGAGCTATAACGTAAGTTATTTATACTCCTACCTGCCACCATGTCGAAGGGGAAGTACATTTGATCCAATAAATTAGCCACACCCTTTTAAGTATCGACAGGGTTGTTACAGGCGAACACACTGTCGAAACAAGGTAAAAATTAGTGTATTATCATGTTTAATGCCGTCAATCTGTGGTAGAGGTATTGCCCGGACAACCCAATTTTCAACAAAATTTGACCCTTAACTGCTATAATTGGCCACGCTCTTAGAAGTATCGACACGGTTTCTGCACGCGACAAATCGTTTCGTCACGGTTAACATTTGCGTCATGTAATTTTGTAATCCATGGGTCAATGGTAGCGTTCGGACAAACCAATTTTCGACAATATTTAACCTTTGGTCTTATTTATTGGCTATATTCTTAGAGATTTGGACATGGTTCTTGCACGCGGCACACAGTCTTGTCACAATTAACAATTGTGCCAGGTAATATTAAAACCCATCTATCAATTGTAGAGTAATTGCTAGAGCTATCACAGAGGATGAACACCACACCTGCCACATTGTCGAAAGGGAAGGACATTTGGCCCTATTTATACACTCTTTGAAGTATCAACACGGTTATTGCAGGCTACACATAGTCGAAAAAAGTAAATTTGTGCCATGTCATTTTAAATTCCATAGATCTACGGTGAAATTATTGACAGGACAATCTAGTTTTAGCAAACTTGATCCCATTTATTGGCCACGCTCTTTGAAGTATCGACACGGTTTATGCACGGACAAACCAATTTTCGACAATATTTGATCTTTGACCTCAATTATTGGCCATGCCCTTTTAGGTTTTGACACTTCTTGCACGCAACTAACCAACTCGCCTTGGTTAACATTTGTTCTAAGTAAGTTCATCAATCCATGGTGTAGTTATTGCCCGGATAAACTAATTTTCGACAATTTTTACCTTTGACCTTATTCATTGGCCACGCCCTTTGAGGTTTCGACACTGTTCTTGAAAGCGACACACCGCCCTGTCACAATTAATATTTGTGCCTAGTAATTTTAAAATCCATCTATCTATGGTGTAGTTATTGCCCGAAGGTTTTTATTAAAATGACATGTGTAAGATACCATACATTAATTATATAAAAAGAACAAGGTAATACAAGAACAACATACGCCTGGCCCTATGGACCTATAAGTAACTGTATTAAACTAAATGTATACACACCATAAACAAATAAGTACAAGTCATTATAAATATATACTAATATTTAATAAATTATAAAAATTACTTACCTGAACAATACAAAGATAGACACAGTGAATGAACATCATGTTCCATAGCCTTCTTAAATACGTTTTGATAAACTTGCTTCCAGTCTTCCTCTTTTGTTCCAGAGACAACAACATGAAATATAAATTTGCATCCAAGTCCAAAGCTTTTAGTGACTACAACAACATATGGTTCTCTGAGTGGTTGAAAATGTCCAAATAACTGTTGACGATATTCACGTTCACCAATTTCATAGAAATATTTCGACAATTGGTCAGCAGATTTTCCATAGCTGTCGACAAAACACACAATACTGTCTGCTGGAAACATTCCACTTTCCAGTGCCTTCCCAATATCGTCATATTTATTAGACAACAGTAAAGTTATTGTTGATGAAACATGAATGGGTATATTCATATCATCATCTTTATCTTCAATCCTCCTAGCCATTCCAGGTTTAGGTCTGTCACGAGCAGTGTGTTTCAAAGGCCTGACACCTCTACTTAGTTCACCAGAACGACATTTTATAGCACTGCTGCTAGGTGATGTAACATGAGGTCTGTCACGAGCAGTGTGTTTCGAAGGTCTGTTACTTATACTTAATTCACCAGAATGACATTTTATATCCCTGTTGCTAGATGATGTAACTTGTGGTGTATCAAGCTCAGTGTTTGATTTATCAGATGCCCCTCCACCCTTGACAAACTCTAATTTACTAGGAGCTGAAGTGACTCTCAAATCAGCAGTAATTCTAGGTTGTGATTCTTCAGTATCACTAAACGCTGTGTCTGCTATTGGATTGGTTTGATCTTTTCCAACAGGCTTATTCTCATTGAATCTATCGTCCCTGTCTAATCCAGTTATACCAGTCACATTTTCACTTCCTCTACTGTCATCGTTTATACGTTCTGTAATATGTTTTTCCTGACTAGCGTTTCCTTCTTGATTCTCAGATGATTTAAGTGCTTGGAATTGTAGCTCATTTTCAGATTGTACTACTTGATTAGGACTAGACACTATCTGATGACTAAAATGATTATGTTCTGAAATAGTTTCGCCTTGTTTAAGTTCACGAAAATGTAAACTGAATTCTCGCTGAACCAAATCAACCATTGGTCCATTGATGTCAAGAAAATGTATCTCTTTAAGAATATGTTGTGTCTTGGATTTGAATTTTTCCAATCCAATCCAGTACTGAGCAGCGCATACATCTTGTGGAACACCAAACAAACCTAGTTAATAAATGCAAATTGGAATATTAACAAAACAGAAAAATTATAGGTGCAATAATAATTCGTATATCCGATTGATGACATGATTATCATAAGGGGTTCATAACCATAATAAAGACGGTTTCAGTTTTTATATCACTTAAACGATATAAGGCAATATTAAAACAAAAAAGATGTTTATTATACAATCTTTTCAGCTTGATTGCACGATAAGTACTATTGTGTGTCTACTTACTTGTCCAACGTAGAATCTGGTTTCTTGCCGATGGAAACGTAGTTGGGTTTAACTGTTATTCTAACCAAAGCACTACTGGGTAAAAAAAGGATGACCACTACCCTTCATCATAACAATGATATTATTGCCATTTAAACAGCTTCTCCCAATAATAACTATCTTTATTGATAGCCCATAATCAAACAATTTATGATTCATCATCAAAAGTTGGACATGTTAGGGTTCATATTTATAATTGCACTTGGCATTTAGATTTCTGTTCCAAAGATTGTTAGTTTACAAATAAGTATCACCTATATATTTCATCACCTTGACAAATTAGTCAATAAAATATATTTATTAGACTCAAATAAGCTAATTTGATATTGACTGGCGTTTTGTTGGTTTTGTAGTAAGTCTAGTCTCTTTAAACAATTTACAAATTTATCCTAAATAACAATAAAGAAATGAAAGTATATTCATTACCAGAGCTTATCATTGGCATAGCAATAGTTGTGTAATCATTTCTTTCCGCCTCTAATAAACAATTTACAACCGTATTACACAGGTCTGTAGCACACTGAATCCTCTGCTGTTCTAATTTGTAGTCATACCAGCAGGGTCCAACAGCATGTAATATACTCTTATACGGTAAATTACCAGCACTTGTTTTTACAACAGTTGTAACTGGTAAATAAGAGGATTTTCCCCCTGAAATGTTTCATGTTCAAACTATTAAACCTGATTGATAAATTCATTTTTATAAACAAAGTTCTTACAGAGATAGTAAACTGAATTATCATACCTTTCAAAATGACAGTTGAGCTTATGGCTCTGACAAATATTCTTATAAAACCAATATTTAAATGGAGTCAATTACCATTTCCAAAGCCAAAAAAGGTTTAAATGTTCGCACTCTTGAGAGCATTTAAGACTTTACTATAAAGTTAAATGTGTGATATCACCTTTGAATAAACATGTTTATTATTGTCAGCACATACTGTTTAACAACAATTAGACTAAAGTAAAGTTTGTGCAAGTGTAAACAAGTCAATGTATGTGTAGTTCTTCTTGAAAAGTGTACTTTGTTCATTAAAAACATCAGCTAATGCCATTATTAGTGTTCAAAATGCACATTCTGCAATTCGAATTTAGCATTTGGTCTTATTTCAAATGGATATTTTACAAATAATAAATATGCAACACATGCTCATACTACAATGTTTTTTTTATATGTAGCAGACACATTAATACATTGCATACTTTTAACACCATTCATGTAACAAATTTCTTTGATTCTGTAATCACATGCTTATACTACAGTACAATCTCTCTAGAACAACACCCACTGGATGAGACTTAAGAGTTTTGTGATCTGCAGAGGTTAAATCAAATAAAAAGTTTCGCCTAATGGAAATTATAAAGATGTTGTTTAGAAAAGGATTTGTTCGGTAAAGGGCCGCTCTGCAGATGTTAAACTGTACATTGTTTTTCATGTATAGCAGACACACCAGTATAATACAAATGTACATACTTTTAACACCAATATTTTTAATAATTTCTTCTGATTCTTTAATCATCTTCTTCCCAGCAGCTTTTGCAAGTACTCCAGCCAATCCACCAAAGTGACCAAGGGATCCATTCGCAGGATTAACAATACAGTCAGTCTTAACTTTCAATAAGTTCCCAAAATACACATACACAACACAATGTCCTAATGTGTAAACTTTAACATTTTGACCAACAATATGGTCAATATTAACAATAGTCTTGCTCGCTTTATCATTGTGATACGAAGTGTCTCCTGAAGCAGCACTGACTTTAAGCTGTTTATCTTTATCACTAATTATTGACACTATTGGATGGTCCTGGCTAATACCAGCATTGTATTGTACTTGTAAGTTTGTTGACACTTTTGATAGTTTGTTTGACTGGACAAGATTAGAACTATGGTCAATATCTTTTGCAGTAGTATCATCAACTTCTCTTGTTGTTTTCACTGTAGTTTCTTTAGCAGCTAAAGTTTTCACGATATCAAGTTCAAACTTAAGGTCTTTCGAAAACTCACTTACATGTTCTGCTTGTCCACATAAATACATCAAATGTAAATATATATCATATGCAAACATGCAGTATTCTTCAGGAAATTTGTCTATTGATGCTTTTATAGCTTTATCTACGTATTTCGAATCAATTTGAGGAACAGGTATTTTCATCATGTCATTACTTTTGATATGTTTTATTTGCTTTTCGATGAATTGATAATGCTTCTCAATTACACATCTCTGCCCTTTCAATAACAAACATTTACTTTGTTTGTCCAATGAAACACTAATACCATCTGCTTTCCATTGTGCTGCATAGTATGTATACCAAATTGTAAAAATCATTCTATCAACACCCTCAATATTTCTTCCAATGACCTCCTGCGGATTATACAAAGCATTTTGCTCAAGTGTTTTCAAGTAGGCCATGGAATCCTTAACGTTAGAAGGTTGTCCAAATACTATCAAAGATGTACCTTGAAGCAAATGATCTTGATTTGAAGCCTGACCACTTCTAGCTGTAATGAACAATTCATCGTAAGTAAGAATGAAAACATTTTGTAAACGACAGTATAAACAAGTTCAACATTTGAATTGAAATGAATATTGCAAAAATCGAAACAGCAGATCGTGTGTAAAAGAACGTCTGCCCACGATTCCAATGACACACATTTGATTCCTATTAGAACCTACATACACATCCTTAAATTGGCTTTTCTACTGGCATATAAAATTTAAGTAGATGTATGTTTTAAATGCAAGAGATAGCATAAAGACTACTTATTAAAAACATAGGTTCAGAGATGTAAGCCTCCCCATTGACAATAAATAATTTGACCGTCATCCGCGAAATGCCCGAAAAGGTTACATACTGTCATAGAGCATACTAAAATAACTAACATTAACATAACTGCAAAAGACAAGAAAAAATAAAATTAACCTTGAAGAAAAAAGTTGAAGATCAGATAATCTACATGCTATAGTACAAGAAACTATGGAAATGGTATTATGAATAACGGCACAAATTGTAATACATACCCAGTTTAGCCTCATTGTCTTGGAATATCTAAAACAGATAAATGATACATGAACTTTACAAATATTCTGATCTGTTTCCAATATTTTGTCTGTCATTAGTCGACTACCTCATCAAGAATCTCGTTTGTTTTTATTGTAACAACTTACAATAAATCTATGGTAAAATCCTATGAAATAACGTAATACCTTGGCCCGGTTTCAAGAACGCATTCCTATATTAAATTTCGAGAATAACCTAAAATTTTATATTTTAGCATTTTTAAGTTAAAGTGCGTTTCACTAACATTTTACAATTTAATCCGTTCGTAAATAGTCTAAGTTATGAGTAAAAATTTAATCGAGTGAAAGGGTGGATTAAACAGAATGTAAACATTACTTTAATATAAATAAATAGTTAAACGTTTATTTATTTATTGGAGTTAACGGAAACTTCTCCATATTATCTAATCAATGGAGGAAAATCGAGGAAAATCGACATTATTGTCAAATTTTCATGGAAGAGTATAACCTCCCCGGGTGGGATTCGAACCCGCACCCCCTCGGGCACGAGCATCCAAATCCTGGCGCGCTACCAACTGCGCTATCGACTCGGGAGTCTAAACTTATGTTTGACTGGCTATAAGAGTTCCTAGACGACGAGAATTCCGACGAAGGGACAATTTGTGTGGTTTAGGAAGTATGTTGGAAGATAGAATACATCTGAGTTACAGATTTTCATCTACTATGATTCATTTCATCGTTGAACTTCATCGTCCACTTACGTATAAGACGGAGTATGACAGTTTCTGCACTACTTCAAGACTAAGTGTTGGTGTTTTTTTGAGTTTCTGTATTATTATATGAATAATAATAAAATTAGCTGATTAAAACGAATAAAAACTATAATATCTAGATAGGTAGTCATTCTGTTAAGAATTGAGATGACAATCATTCCAACACAAAATTAATTAGTTTTATTAATTCCATTAAATCTAATTTAGATACACATTCGTCACCAAATCGCACCGTAATCTGACGGTGTATTATTATTGTTATTATTATTATTATTATTAATATCATTATTATTAATATTATTATTATTATTATTATCGCATTATCACATTGCAATCATACCTTTATTCAATGCATTCATTATTCCCTAAATCAAAATACATGTAAACAACAATAAATGGGACTTTGTTGCCTTTTTCTCGTAAATATTTACACCTATATTCAGCACTTTTGTTTACGCGGCATGACATATTAGGAATGCTAAATTCATTCGTTATGTCTTTATTTAAGATTCGTAGCTTGTAGATAATAACAAAAAAAATGTAATATAAACATTTCAATATTTTCAGATGCAAATAATGAAAGTCGAACCATTTTAAACATAGATAATGTCAACGTTTCTAACCACCATCCTCTTGCAAGACATGCAATGCGTATTAAACACACTGTCCATGCAAGCATTTAATGCCAAACCTATTCTAAGACAGTAAGAGAATGTCAAGAATATTGTAAGGCGGATATCATTCGTCAAAAGCCATTTTAAGCGATGTTCGAACTGTTTAATGTAGGAATTGTTGTCACTCTACCAAACGGGCAATAACTGACTGATCCTTGCACTACATTCAAGAAATACTTTAGTGTAACATTTACACACATTCAAAAGTTGTAAACCAAATATTTAGCAAAAGGTACTTTTATCACATACTAGTAATACATTTGACATACCACCTTATTTTAGTTAGCCCAAACGGACATCATAGTTTGCTTTGAAATTTTGCACTTTTTGCTATTCAAAATAATAACACTCGTCTCCAAACTTCGATAATGGCCCAAAAGATATGAGATTTCGTATGAATCTTATAACTTTACCCTGATATCCTCCACTAATTACCTACTTATTACAAATTATTCAATCTTGATGTACAATAATGTAATTTCGAAATATACAAACTCTACAAGTACAGCAATAAAGCATAATAGGAAAACACGAATGATTGACAAAAATAAAAAGGGACCAAAAGTGAAAAAATCAACATTCACGGTTCGAACCTATGCCAGACAAAAACATTGTTTATAGCTCAACAGCCTAACCGTTTACCCTATAGAGTCCATCAATAAAAAAACCACGTTGGACATTTAGTACTCTTAAGTAATGTTGTTGGTTTAAGTTTGGGTCGCTTATATCAATCCTAAATTTATACTTATGTAAGAATGGCTTCGTCAAATCCACTTAAATATTTTATAAGATACTCATAGTTAAGGCCAAAATATTTAAGACAATCTTAAATTTATTTAAGTTATGAGAGCGTTCGTGAAACCGGGTCCCGGAGAGAATAGTATTAACAACTAGAACTATTATTTTTAAATGTTACAGATATTTGATTCGCAAATATGATATTTCTGAATGCAAGAAAAAATAGCAAATATCAAATTTATTCCGAGAGAACGTTCTTTAGTGATGCTAGTATGTGCTCAATGACGATGGTAATATAAGACCCCCCTCCCAGTTAAATGTCAAGCCTTAATTTTTTGTTATTTAATACAAAATTTATTACATAAATTTGATTGGATAACAGGCATATAATGCCTTAAAAATAAATCAATATTGACGAGCATGCACGAACAGGTATTGGCAACCCCAAAAGCAATATATAGATATATATGTGCATATTTTGATAAATAGCAACAGTATAATCAAATAAAACACTCACCTGTAAAACTGCAACATTTTTGTGATAAATGATAAACTCAACAGATCTAAGGGACGTTTTTGGATTGTTCATTCTAAATTCTTCTACACTTTCAAACATTGCAGTACAAACTAAGTCTACAGGGTACTGCAGAACACCAGTTCCAAGTGCTGGAAATGCAATACTTTCTAAGCGATGTCCAGAAGCTTCTTCAAGGCATTTCCTCACTAGATACCTTATATTCTAAAACAACAAAAAAGCAATAATTTTTTTTTGTCCATGTGACTTTTTAAAGTTTTGTTTCTTTTTGTATCATCCTTAATGTTTGCATGTTGTTTCAGGTGGTAACTTGTATGTATGTTTTATAATGAATGTCATGTTGTGACATTATATGTCAAGCCGCCCGGCTAGCTCAGTTGGTAGCACCAGTCTACTGATCGAGGGGTCATGGGTTCGATTACCGGGCGGGGCATCCTTTTGTGGAGCTTGGTCATGACATTTTTTCTACGGCTATTCTCCCTCCTACCAATGATTCTTAATTTTGTAGGGCAGTTGTCAGTCACTGACGAAAGTAGGCGCTTAGTACTTGCTTTTTTATGTCGTATTCAACACATATTTAGGTCATATACACGACGGACAGCCTTTTCCTATTATAGGTTTCCTGGACATTTTTCTTTCACCAGAACTAACTTACCCGCTGCGCTTAGTAGTTGGTTAACCGCTTAATGTGAGAGATTTAGCCCATCCAGGAACAGTGAGTAGGTTGAGCGACCACCGTTATATGACCTATGCAATGTGTTGATACGGCGTTAAACCCAACAAAACAAACAAACAAAATAGATGTCGAAGTAAAAGTATCTACCAAAATGTATAAACAAGCATTTAAACACACGAAATATGATCATTATTTAGCAATACACACTTGATGGACAATTCAAGCTTAAACACCATGGAATGACTTAATGGACAATTAAGTTTAAATACTTTGGAAAGACATGTGTCTACAGTCAAATTGACCATATGAGAATATCAAATACTAAAAGTGTCTTATACTATAATAATACAACAATAATAATAAACTTGCTTCCTAAAGGCTAAATATTTCAATTTACTTTTACCCTGCTGACTTTATCGTCTTATTTATCTGGTGTTAATAATTTCAAATGAAATCCTAAATTGTGTGCAGTGACGCTTTAAGCTACGTGAGTAACACAAATGACGTTTACAATTGTTTCATGAAATCATTAATGCAAACGAAGACCAATTTACTAAACTGAATATTTTTAAATGAAAACATTGTTTATTTTAATAGAATTATCAATCAATGATAAAATTATTAATTAATGTTTACCTGAAAGCAGTCGTTCCCATCAACATCATTTTGCATGTACTTATCCAGTGCAACATGAAATATTTTCTTACACTCTAGTTTATAACCTTCAGTAACAGCAACTTCGTTGGTTTTTATACCATTAGGATACTTTTTGTAACATTCATCTTGCAAATCCGGTCCAGCTGCTTTCAGTAAAGACTTGGAAACCTTTCCATATGAGAGGTCTAGTTCTTTACTTGCTGTATTTACAAGTACGTCACACTATTGAAAATGGAAACAAATGTTATAATAATAGTTTCCTACAAACTAAGAAATGCAATGCCATATTATTGTGACGTTTCATGTAACTTCGCAAAAAATGTCCAGGTACATATCCCTGGCACTGGTTCCATAGAGGTTTGAAATTCCACACTCAAATTGAGCAAGAAACTAAGACACCTGCATGTGTTTAATTTGGTTCTTATCAAACAAAATGCTAAAAGAATTCAAAATGTCAAGCAACATTTGAAATACAAAGTTAGTACCTAGAGCAATAGCATCTTATCAACGCACTGCTTGTACAAATTTAAGTACTTTATTGCTAGCATTAAACTCATTTTCTTAGTTAGGTTAGAGCCAGTTGCTATTCACCACATAGTAACTGTAATGGTTTGCAGATGAAAACAAGGACTTCAATGAACAATAAACAATGGTTGTAAATCTAATTGATCTATCATTGTAGTAACATTCTAAAATAATCGTTAGAAAAGCAGGTCAATTATTAAAATATAAAAACTGCATGAAATGTAATTTTAAATATAAACGTTTGTTACACATGGTTCCTGAATTTCGTCATTAACTGACAGCACATGTTATGGAAAAGAAATTATGATCACTAAGTGCCAAATGATAGTTACTCATGGTTCCTGAGTAGTTACACCAACACTATTTATCTTTTTCATATAGCGTCATGGGTGGTCGATATATCATTACTTACAACTCTCTATGAGAGAGAGAGAGAGGGGGAGGGAGAGAGGGAGGGAGGGAGAGAGAGAGAGAGAGAGGGAGGGAGGGAGGGAGGGAGGGAGGGAGGGAGGGAGGGAGGGAGAGAGAGAGAGAGAGAGAGAGAGAGAGAGAGAGAGAGAGAGAGAGAGAGAGAGAGAGAGAGAGAGAGAGAGGTGAAAAGAGAAAAGCATACCTTACAATTACTCAACTCCCCAGGAACAACTGTAACAGTTAACTGTTTTCTGAACCTGAAAGAAATTTGATTAGAAGTCCATGTTTAAACTTGATTTTTTAAACCCTGAAATCTACAACTAATCATAATTGAAAATCTAACATGCTGAGACATTGTTCATACCTCTTGTTCATGACTGTACAAATTGTGTTGCCTAAAGTCAATGATTCTTACTTCACATGACAACACATCTTACAATTATACACTGCAGCATACAGTTTTCATTTGTATGGGGCATTCTATATGCGCGATATGACCTTTTTGTGTTGGTGCGCCGTAAAACCCAAACAAACAAAGCATTCTATACTGTAAATTAAAAAAAACATCTTACAGACACCTGAAACCCTAATTGTGTCCAGAGTGGATCCACATCGCATTATTTGTAATATGTTGCGCATACCAGTAGAGATGTGTACGACCCCTTAAGTTACCAGGATACAAAGTCGGCATTTCGATTACTAAAGTAGTTCATGAATGGCAGCATCAAAACAGAACGTGAAACTAAAATAAGAGTAAACAGCAACAAGTAAAATAGTCTCCTTAAAATCAGAAAATGGGACTTATAGTATAAAAACAAATTTTACCTTTGAAGTATAGTTTACAATATAAGTTGATATACTCTGTAGCTTCGTTGAAAATATCCCCATTGTTGAGCAACACAACCAGGCGTATAATAGCTTGCGTTTTATAGTCAAATAACCATGCTACAGCAGCTCTAGCTATGATACAAACAAAATATCCATATGGCCAGTCAAACACATCTTCTAATATTATTGCTATGTCCAGCTTTTCTTTCTTTTCAACAGTCTTCAATGTTTCATTCAATTTGTCAAAAAACGTATGCCTTGCAGTATTCTCATCTTTCCATGGTGGAACACATACCTTTACAGTTGATGCTGCCTTACGTTTATTTTCTAAAACAGATAATAAGCTGATCATAAGTCTGGTGATATATTGTCATGATTCAGTATTGCTAGTGACTTGTTCAAATTAGTTTGGTCAAATAAGGCATGGTGTATTCTTCAAGACAAAGGCCATTCAAATCTTATCAGTATTACATTGAACGTTGAAAGATCCCTACTCAACCTATCACTAAGTCAGGTAATGCTTGCTGGAGTACCAATATAAATTTTTGATAACACTGATGATTTAATTTATAGGAAAATAACTAATCGAACATTAGACCTATACTTAATATGATCTTAAAAAGATTCCAACCAAAACAGCAAAACCATACTAAGAATGCCAATGAATTTGTTAAAAGATCCGTCTCATACAAGAGGAACAAACATAACGTAAGGAATTGTCTAGCTATGGATATATTACTAAGTTCTCAACACTTACAAAATGTAACAATGTTACCTTTCTTTCTATCGGAAGATGTGAACTTGATACAATAGGAATTAGTGTCTTCCTCTATCCTGTTAACAAGTTCAATGCAGCGACTATATCTTATGTTAGTCCAACTACGTTGATGATGAACAGTTCCATCAGGGTACCAGGACACATCTTCACAGCTATCAGTATGTTGCATACTTATTGTTAGAATGACATCATTTTCTTGAGCGCAACGATTCAATCTAACATTTCCAAGCATATATTGTAAGATTTTACTGTCTTTGATTGGCCATAGTTTTGTTTCACATGTTATCATAAATTGGTTGAGCTCATTTTCTGCAAAATGTAATACAGATCGTTCACCCCATACTTCAATGGCAAATAATTCTTCCTCTTTTACAAACTCTAGGATAATACGTTTTTCATGCATGCTTTTTTTAACTTCTGTACTAGTGTTCATGAACTTAAATACTCTTTGATTAGGAACTCTTATCTTTACTGAGTATAAATTCTGTGTACAAACATTTAATCTTGGGCTTTGATGATTCAAAGAATTAACTAATTCTTCAACATATTTCCTTATACCTATCACATACAGTTTGTTCTTACTTTCATATTCAAAGATGATGCAACCTTGGAGTTTGGTCCCAGCATCATTTATATGATCTTGAATAGCATCTTGGTCAGTTTTCATTACTACAAGTGGTTTTTCAATTATGGTGGATTCTACAAGCTTGCGACCTTGCTCAACAGATGTTTTGCACAACCCAAAAACAAATATATCATTATGTGATTGACTAACACAGCATTTTACTTTTTTACTAATCAGAGCATCATTCAAGTAATTAGCCACATTAAGGTGACTAACAGCTTCAACATTTGTTATTGCAAGATTGCATCTTTCTTTGACGACTCTATTCTCAAGCTTGTTTAATTCCTCTTTTGCAATGTCCAATGAACTCTGCAATCCCACTAAAGTACATTTTACTCCTTCAGTGTCTGCTTTAATCCCAAACTGAAGTTGAACCGTACCTAAAGTTTCCAATATGATATCAACTGGATCGCATATCTTAAGCAAATGTTGCCAAACTGGGTTCAATTTTATCACCTCGCGTATTGGATTCTCTGATTTGATGAGTAAAACTTTCTCTAGGTATTTATTAACCTTGTGCTTTTTTCTAGTAAAAAATACTAAGTAAATATTATTGTTAATGGTCTCTTGGTAACATGTAACATTAAGTCCAGTTGAATCAGCTATCTTATTACATACAGAGTCGACATCTTTGGTATTTAATGGTACAGACTTCACTGCGATTCCATCAAGTCCTAGAGCCAAGTCAACAATCCTGTGAAATTGATCAGTTATGCTCTCTATAGTGTGATTTCCATCAAGTGTTAGAACATTATTATCATCAATTTTTCCATCTATATGTAATTGGTTATATATTTCTGCATTAAGCCCCTCTAAATGACTATTAGAGTGAATTATAAACCTCCATTTCATGTATTCATCTATGCTACAATCTTGTGTCATACGAACTTCACATTTACTGTCATTTGTATCATTGAATACTGCCAGGACATTTATTTTCTCTGTAATACATAAGACTAGTATATAACAAATACAAGTACATGTAGAAAAATGGTGAATGTATGTTGACTCTAGAGTAAAATTGATTTTTTTAATTGGGTGAGCGCAGAAAACATATTTTCATAAGAGACATAACAGCAAGAGAAAATGTCATTTTATGAGCTAATGAGCGGAAATAATGTCATACACTTAATTAGATAAATGCTGTTTTTTCATGCTTCGATGACATCGTGTTCTATTTTTATCTCATAATTTCATCAAATAACACCACATTTTACAGTTAAGCATGAGCACAAAATGTTTTCTTGCAAACCGTTCGGCCACAAAACCTGTTCCATTTCTATGCATGAAACATTTCTACAATTAGATATCAGTTGTGTAAATGATTACATTAGTTAAGATAGCAAACCATATATACATGTAATTGACAAAGATGAAAGA
Source organism: Mactra quadrangularis (assembly GCA_025267735.1). Lineage (NCBI taxonomy): Eukaryota > Metazoa > Mollusca > Bivalvia > Venerida > Mactridae > Mactra > Mactra quadrangularis. The sequence goes on along the minus strand of CM046298.1, from coordinate 20,910,505 downwards.
TCATGTTGTATGTTCTACTTTTAAATAATAATTATTGATGCTTATAATAAAACTATGCTAGCATAACTCCACATGGCATTAGGCAATAACAGATAAATGTAAACCGCTGGGAATTGTTAATATTTGAACACAACTAAAGTTTCTAAATCATTAATGCTACATGTTTTGTTGAGTGTAACTGTTTTATGTGCAATTCGAATCTAGTTTGGGTCATATTACCTGGACTATAACTACTCTAATTGGCTATCAATGAGTTATCTAAAGTTTTAAAACATGCATACAATAAACATACTTGATGATGGACCAGGCTGATCTCTTCCACCCTGTGCCCCTACATCCTCGTGTTTTACTTTAGGTCGTGCTCCAGTATTTGAATAATCTTGTTGATTAGGACTTTCATTAGAGTCATGTCGAGACTTTAGATGAAAGAAAAAAAGATGTGTACAAATGACAGAGCAGATATAGATTGTTCCTCATACAAATGGGATTCAATGTTTCCCAACCGAGTTTGGTTGATTTCAATTCCAACCGATTTTTCATTCAATGTTTCCCAACAGTTTTGGTCGATTTCAATCCCAACCGATTTTTGATGAAAGCAGTCCATATCCTTATATATGAATTTCGACTCAGGCCGAGACAAAATTATCATTAAAGAATAGTAATTTTTATTTCCAGTTTCTTTCAATAATTTCTGCAAATTATTTTGTGAAACTGGGATATAAACATTTCTAATTAGGTAGGCGTGGTTTTTATGTCAAATAGTTCCTACACTTTTTGTCTACAGGTATTCATTTTGAGCATTTGGTATTTAGAAAAACATTTTGTAAACTATATGTTAACATTTTCATTAAAGTCAATCTTAAGGTAAAATAAGCAACTTTAATTTTAATTATATTCATTTGTGTATTACTACTTTCATCAATCAAAGCACTAGAGTGCTGCAGGAACGATGTCCTGATCTTATTTATTGATTGAAGAATATATAATTATGTCAAAATATAAATATTACCGATAAAATAATGTATTAAGAACAGCACTAGACTTTTCAAGTAGTTTTCATCAACACAGTTAGGGTCATGTACAGCAGCCATCTCACCAACCTAAAGATTATTCTGGACTACTTTCTTTAACTACAAGGAGCGGACAACTTCTCATTCTGTGCAAGTAATTTGATATTAAAATCAAGTTTTCATACACTGATATAACCTGCTATGACTGGAGATTGAGCCCGGGATCTACAGATTTGTAATTCTATGCTCTAATACTACACCATGTGTACAGTTAGGAATACACGTTTTCACTAAAATCCTGCCCACAACATTCTCAAAATAATTAACCAAAAGCACTACATACAAAAGAGCCATTTTTAATTGTTATTCCATTATAACTATATAAGCATATTTCAGTCATGTACAGTTTATATAAAATGACAAACAACAAATATAATGGAATGTCAGAACATATCAATAACATGTTTTTCAATTATATTAGATAAGATGTTATGGTATAATTGTAATCTACTTGAGAAAATCATGATTAAAGTTTGTCCTACATAGCAAGTATGAGGAACTGTAATGTTTTAATTATATAGTCAGCAGACAATTTAAGTTGACACACTTTGTCTATCATTGTATATATATAGTAACTGCAAGCGCTTTCACAGTATTTAATAATCATCCAAGTATTTTGTTTAATTTCTCACACACACACACTTCTCAGATTCTATGGTTGTCATTCTGAAATAAAAATTGAAGAGAAATTATACTCTACATACAATGAAGCTAATTTTTCAATTCAAATTTTATTCGATCAATAAAGGATATGTAATTGAAATACTTTTTAACATATATTCTAGTACATCAAGCTTAAGAATCTGTTTGAGACCTGCTTAGGATTAGCTTTTTTAACTTCTATCTAATGGTCACTCAGTCAGCTTTTTCTATTAAAAGATTATATAATTGTACATGTATATATAAAAATTAAATGGAAAATTGTCATATTGACCATACCTAAAGTTGTTCTAACATAACAGATGCTGATGCAACGGTGTATGTCTAAGGTTATGCCAATATCTTGAGACTACTTGACTACTTGGATCCAGGGAATTAGATCCATTATGTCTCTGCCGGATCATTATCTGATTAGAAAATCTGAAGCCTGGTGACTGCCTCTATCATACAATATTATTACATGATCATTTGTGCCCCATTCTTGAGTTGTTTTTGGCTAACTATCTAAAAAAAAAAAAAAACATTAGTATGATTAAAATTGTTAAAAGACCAATCAATGAAATATAGAAACGGATCTAGTCTTTACAAGGGGAGGGGGCTGTAAAACATTATTTGTAGGATCACAGGCAATAAACACTCTAAATTTTATTTTCTTTCTCAAAAGAAAAGGCTATCTTACTATGTATGTAGATTACATGCTCTCATTTTTGGTTAGATCATGATGCCATATTCAATGCAACGGCAATACCAGTAGATAACCGATATTCCTGAACAGACAAAATGCATTGAAATAGTATTCCAAGCGATAGCATATTCGTCTCTAGATCTCGCTTGAAAAATTCTTAGCCCCCCCCCCAAAAAAAAAACCTGGATCAGCCCCTGCAATTCAGTCTGAACATTGTCAACACAATAGATTTGCATTAAATTTTGGGCCAAGTTTATGCACAAAATGGGAAAATGCATTGAAATAATATTTCAAGAGATAGTTTATTCGTCTCTGCACCTCGCTTGAAAATCTGGATCAGCCCCTACAATTCAATCTGAACATAGTCAGCACAATTGTTTTGCATTAAATTCTGGGCCAAGTATTTGCAAACTTAATGGATAACACTATAATTTTGTTTACACATTTTCTAGTATTCTTCAACGAATAAAACATGGAGCATGTAGAATGAAAAGAAAAACTTTGTTTACCTACGTTCTGCCCGTCGTCCTCGACCTCGACCTTTACATGTTTATTCATTACTGACGGCAAATTAAGGTCACTAAACAATTACAGTCATAAAATAAAACGATATACGTGAATTTTTATACCTGCCTAATTATTAACCACCAGCATTCATATTTTAAAATGAGTGAGTTACCAAATATCAACTCGTAAAGTCCCTGATTAGATTTTATGTCCGAAAAATCACTAACAGAAAGCAAATGGCGTATGCCATTCTAAGGGAATTAATATACAGCAGGCCCGGATTTACCGGGGGCACAGGGGGCACGTCCCCCAACCTGGCCCCAGATTAATTTTAATATGAAATCATCCATCCGAGCTATTAAAAAAGATAATGATCTTAATTAATACATTCAAGAAATCTCAGGGTACCCAGATCGGGCCTTATCAAGCGTTCAAATCATTGATCGTGCAAGTGTATGGTCCCTCTATACAGACACAAAGATACCAATTGTTATGTTTATTGTCTATACACATACCTCAACAGTATATTTCAGACCGTCACCAGTGAAATTACCATGGTAACTAGCTTACGAGGCCTAAATGCGGTTATTGTGCACTCTCTTATCTTATTTACTAGTGGAAAAAATTCGAAAACATGCACGATCGTCAGATTATTTTTATGGTATTAAAATTACGAATAACTTTTAAAAAGTGACCGGGCCTAAACATAAATTAAGTATTTATGAAGGACATCGGCGCTTTTCATATCAAGTAATAGACTGAGAAAAGCCGAGTATAGTCGAATGAATGCTTGTTATTAAAATGAGTTAATTAAAAGTTAGTAAAAATCGGAAAACAGCAAACGTTTTATGTTGTTGTTGGTTTTTTTTTAAATATAGGTAAATGAATAAAACTTTCAAGTAACTTTTCAAGAGTGACCTACCCTACGACAAGTTTTCTTACGAAAAACGAGACAAAAATTAAATCAGTGGTTAAACATTTTTTTCATCCGATTATAAATTAATAGGCTTGTGTTTCGTTAATTTTTAAATCGTTGCTTTTATTTTATATCATTTTACGTGTTTAAAATACTTGTATTCCCAATGATTTTTTCCAAAGGAATCGAAAAATGTGATTCTTCGGCGGAATTTACGTTTTGGATCGTCCCAACAACCATTCTTGTAAATCCACTGAAACGTCCGAAAAACTCACTACAACGCTGAAATTTCAACACAATAAACTATATGCCTCTTATTTAAAAGAAAATTCTCATTGCATTCGGTGATTTTATACAAGTAACCAAGTGTATTTTTTATAAATTCTCGGCATTTACATGATGAAATTGCTGTTTTGTTGTAAATCAGGATTTAATCCATTCTCGTTCCTTGAAAACCTCGGGGTACGAGAATGGGATTTAATAAGCAAAAAAATTAAATCTGAACGAACAAAACGGGCACATGCATGAAGGATACCTCAATTATAGCGCTCAATATTTCCTTGGTAGTGCCCAAAAGTCCATTTAAAGTGTTCAATAGTGCTCAGATTTACACCTTTGACATGCAAAAATAGAAAAATTTTCCACATCTTCCGGACGGGCTAAAAACCGTACTCCCCACTAACGACCCCTCTGTATCAGGCCCTGTGATCTAACTCACATGAGTGCATTTTCTTTATTTATGAGTATTTATTGAAAGCTAATCAATCACATGAATCTGAATTGTTGCGCATTGCATCACTTTTCTACAGAAAAAAATGATAATTAACCTAGATTTAGCTTCATTCAATTTGTTTAAAAGAGTATTTTTAAAGGGCTCAGATTTGCACCTTTGACATGTGAAAAACTCAAAAATTTCTATATCGTTTCTTCTTATATCTATAATCCGTTCCTAACTCACCCCCTGTGCCCCCCACTTACGACCCATCTGGATCCGGCCCTGTACAGCGTTGTATTACATTTTAGTAATTGTTAATGAGTTTCACGCTTGAACTGCGCCTCTTTGTCTATGTTGAAAATTGTTGAAGCGTGAAAAGAGTAATTTTATAGTTCACAATAGTTCACAATAGATCCCAGCCGGATGTGTAAAACACATAAATACTAAGGTTTGTTAGGCTCTTGATAGTTTCATCCATTACTGATACTCATATTACATGAGTTAAACTTGTTGGACTTCCGGTTCAAATAAGATTCATAGTTAATATTTCACATCACAGAATAAGTCACTATGAATATAAGAATATTCCTCCTTTGAAATATAACACAATGTTTAATGTCACACAATGTTAACAGTCATTGAGATTTAAAACTATTTACAGTTTTATCAACACTTATACACTATTTACAAGTCACATATCTTCTTCCAGATCGAATGTTCGATTGATATGAATATGAAACCAACCCAATTATCCATTACAGTTTAAATCCCTATATGAAATTTGTGTGGATGTTGCTATACCCCTAACTCAATAAATATACTTATGCTTAGTAAATAAACATTAATAAATTGCACTGGACCTAATTTTTGATGTGCAAATTAGATAGCCATGAAACTTTTTGTATTAACTAAGACAGGTGGGGTAAAATTTATCGACGCCTCCAGACCATTTTTTGTTTAGTCCATTTTTGAATGCGTTAATTGAGCGGGCGGTAACATTATCATTTGATAATAAATTCCAGTTATTAACAACCCTCTGGCTGAATACATTGGATCTAAAATCTGTTCTTGATCTATTTTTAAATATTTTATGCGAATTCCCTCTTATGTTATGCATAGGATCATTGGTTTGTTCAGGAAAGAAGAAGTTTTGATTTAGTTTGTCATGGCCATTTTAATACGGTAAACTTGGATAAGGTCTTCCCTGGTGCGTCTGTATACTAGACTAGGTAATCCTAATTTTCTTAACCTTTCACTGTAACCAAGTCCTTCTAAACCCTTTATGAGTCTGGTTGCTCTTCTTTGAACTTGTTCGATTTCTCTTTTGTCCTTTTTCAACCTTGGTGTCCAAACTGAAGCAGCGTATTCTAAATGGGGACGAATAAGTGTCTTGTAAAGATTCAAAAACATGTCATTAGATAAATATGTAAAAAAATTTGTAATGATTCCCAGATTTCTGTTGGCTAATTTAACTTTGCTATTAATATGGTTTCTGAATGTCAGGTTGTTGTCAAAGATCACACCGATGTCTTTTTCTTCATCAACCATTTGTATTTTCTTCAACTAGATCATTTTGATTTTTCATGAAATATTCATTTTCCCCCTTTACCAATATGCATTGATTTGCATTTTCTTACATTAAATATTATTTGCCGTTTTTTGGCCCAGTTGCATGCTTCATAAACATTATCTTGCAGTATTTGTGAATCATTGTCATTGTTTATGCATCTATAAAGTTTGGTGTCGTCTGCAAACAGTCGGGTAGAACAAGTTAAAGATTTAGGAAGATCGTTTATGTAAATTGTGAAAAGAATTGGACCTAGTATACTTCCTTGGGACACACCGCTTGTAACTTTAGACCAGGATGATACACTTCCATTGATTGACACTCTTTGTACCCTGTTTTCCAAGAATTTTTTATCCATTTAAATACGTACGTCTCCCTGTATTCCATAACCCCAAATGTTTATAGGAGTCTGTGATGTGGTACTTTATCAAAAGCCGCTTTGAAGTCTATATATATATGTAACATCTATACCATGACCATCATAAATTTCCCTTGACCAATCTTCGACTATATCCAATAAGTGAGTGTTACATGATCTACCTTTTCTTTACCCGTGTTGTTGCTCAATTACGATGTTGTTTGTCTCTAAATGTTCACAATAGCATTTCTGATCATTTTTTCCTAAAACTCTACAGCCTATTGATGTAATTGATATTGGTCTGTAATTTTCGGCTAAATTTTTATTTCCGGCATTGAATATAGCAAATACATTGGCCTCTTTCCATTTTTTAGTAAGATTCCCTGTATTAAGCGACTTGTTAAAAAGTATTTTTAAGGGTTTCAACAGTTGTTTGGAACATTCTTTCAGAATTTTTGGGTGTATATTGTCAGGACCTTGGGCCTTAGACGGGTTTAGTTCATTAATTACTTTTTCTATAGTGTACTCTGTAATTTCAATGGATCTTATAATTTCCAGATTTTGTAATGAGGGGTTGAAGACAGGTATATTACTAGTATCTTCTTCAGTGAAGACAGATGTAAAATGGCAGTTGAGTGTATCAGCGATGTACTTTCTTGTTACCGATGGAACGATGTTTAGACATCGTTCCAAAAATCGGTTGGGATTGAAATCGACCAAAATCGGTTGGGAAACATTGAATCCCCAAACACTTGACAAGGATACAGGTTGTGAAAATTGACCTGAGAAAATGAATACAAATTTGTATTTTTATTCAGAAAACAGTTTTCCACTGTAGTGTTACTAAAGTTTGTCACATATTAATTCATCTCAGGTCAGTTATCATAAAAAAAAACATAATATTATGAAATATCCCATTCGTTGTTGGGAAGTCGTTGAATAAAATAGCTTTTCAGTTTACAAATGTTTTTATTTGGTAAGTATACATGGCTAGAAATGCAACTTAGACAAACTGTTCCTGAACATGGATACATTCATAATACATACAGGTATCAATACACTATTTTTATGCATAGAAAAAATCATTTCTGGAAAATTGTCATGAAAGCTGGTCATGGTGGGCAGCTGCTGTAAATAGTCAAACTAAATATTTTGTTAAAAAGCACAAAAAGTACAATTATTAAAACATGTTTCGTTTCCATTCTGAGGCATATTGTAATACATAACATAATTATTTTTTTTATTTAGAAACAAATATACGTCTTAAATTATAGCCAACAGAAAAATTATAAAACAATATAAAATAGTACATGGACTAGGCTTGTATTTACATTACTGTAATACAATATAAGACAAATCAATAGGCATCAACCTGAACTAAAGAACGCAGGGGCAGTCTATAAAAGTTCAAATGATGACCTTACCAATTTTCGTTAAAAACAAACAATTCAAGAAAACCTTTATGTGTTATAATCATTGCTATAGGGTCTGTTCTACAAGAAAAAAATTCTACCTAGCCCTTTTTGAAAGCCATTCTTTATAGCATAATAGATCCTTTGAATGTATACTTCAAGCAAGCACATCCAAGATGGCAACTTCCACAAACAAAATTTTCATCATTGTAAAAAAGTAAAAATATTCAAATCAATTAGCATTACCATTATTTACTTCAATTGCTGCAATGATATCTATGCAAATATAAAAAATAAGTCAGTTTTCTTAATAAAGAATCCTGTTCCCCATGATAGAAGCCATTTTAAAGCAGAGGTGTTCCAACTGCTTTGGTGAGCAAGAAGGAACTTGCTATTTATCTCTACGTAGGGATTCCATTTGCTAGTTGGTAGCAGACATTTCCATAGGAAACTGCTACGTAGCAATACGAAGCATTCCTCCAGCAGAACGGACCCTTATTACTTTTATGAAACAGTGAATGTTTTTTGTACCTATATGGAAGAATCTCTTATTATTTCTTTAAAATTCAATGGTTTGAAGTTAATTATTTAGAGAAATAATAACTAAACTAATGTAAAATGTAAGTAACAAATATCTAATCACCTTAGACTTAGACTGTCTATTTTCTTGACCCCTTGGTTCTGCATCATTGCTTCTAGTCTTAGTACTAGTGCTTCTCTGAAATTGCTCATTTATAAAACATAGATTTGCTCCTTGTCTTGTAGGGCTAGGTATTTGACTTGGTGGGAAGTATGAAGACTCTAGGGCATCTTGATTAGACATGTTTACAACATCAGTCAATATAAATCTGAAATAAATTTATAATAATCAAACATAGCATAGTATGATGATGTATAATCAAGACAAATTAACCTTATGTCAAGTTATACCAATGAATGTAATTTACGTCAAGAACTAATCCGGCAGATTAACATAAATAGTAAATACAAAAAAGAAATAATTAATGCACTTTACTTATGCGTTGCTTTTTAAAATAACACGCAATTTCATATTATATCATATATTCTACTGTCACTATCATGTTAAGCACATGGACCCATTCTTCAAGGCAGTGGACCGAGGACCAAGTCCGTCGAAATATCCATCAGTCCAGTGACTTTTAGAAAGTGAGTGGTCAAATGGTCCACCAACATTTTCGGTAAAGTTATTATCTGTTATTACATTGTTAAATAAATTTAGAATGTTTCATTCTAAAACATTCAAATGGACAGCATATTTTAACATATGGCTAAGACTTATTGGTTTGGTAAACCATGATTCGGTCCAGTAAAATATTCCATTTCACTGGACCGATTTTCCAATGCTGTCGTGAAGACTGTAGACCTGAACCAAACATTTATAACTTAATATAATAGGGACTGATGAAAGAAACAGGGCTCAGTTCTAATTTTTCAACTAGGTTACTCAAGTGGGCAGCCAGCTATATTTTTAACTTGCCCATACCATAATTTGATAGCAGTTAGGTTGCCTTGCTCTAACCATTACCCGGTAAGTGTAAACTACAAATACTACTAGGTAATCAAATACATATCAGACATCTCTGATATTGTAAAGTTTCAAAACAAAATATCTAAATTCAACATTCTTCATTGAAACAACTGTGGCTATTTGTTCAGATTACTGGACCAATGACACTTTAAATATGTCGCATAGCCGCTTAAGTATAACAATGTATTAACAACCCAGGATACAACAGTACAACAAAGATAGTTAACTAGTTTAATGTTCATTCTAACATCACATGTAAGCGCACATCAAATGTCATGATTGTAAGGTAGCCAAACATACAAGTACAAACATCCATAGTCTACGGAACCTATGTATAAGCCCTATGTCCAGCGTGGACCTAAGGTTATGGCCAAAAGCCACCAGGCTCTCTGGCTCTACTGAGCCATGGTCACTGAGATGCGATACATTTTATACAGTTGAGTTGATAGCTCAACAACTGTACGTAAGTACTTCTTATTAGTCTAACATACATATAAAATGTATATCCGGTAGCCCAAGGGTATAATGAGTTAACATAATTACTTCGTACTTGGGCATCGCATAATAACATATGTAATCTTCAGATTACATAACAAATAGGACTTCAAATAAAAAGTGTTTTATGCAGAATAATCCTTTCTAGAGCAGATAGTGAAAAAGATTTGACGATTTTTGTGAGCTTGGTGATGAGTTGAAAACTACGACCTTTGAACAGGCGTTAGAGACCTTTACTCTATATATACTATAATAAGGAAAATTTGGGTCTGTCACTTGTGAACTGTACTACACAAACTGAGTATGGATTTAAAGGCTACTCCAAAAATTATGAACTTTAAATAAAACTTTCAAAGCGGCAGTTTAACCTCCATCCTAACATATTAAAATCTGTCATTCTTAACACAGACATTTGAAAACGAAAGTAGAATACACAGTGTTGCTATGCTATGCTATACCAATTAAGGTTAAAAAGTATTTTGTATCTATGAATTGATCTTCCTGTAGTTATAAACTGTCAATTAATTCTTAATTAAATAATGATTATAATAAAACAGAAAAAAATACAACAAATTCAACAATTTTGTCTTCATATGCTACACTTTATTCTGCTGAGTACCAATTTAATCACCTAATACTGTGATGTGTTATGCGTCTTAGTATAGTGGTGATACATGTAACACTAACAGCAGTCTATTCATCTATAAATATCAGTAAGATTGCCAAGAAGATAAAAAGTGAAAATCACAATTGGCTGCCTCTGAGCCTGATAACTTTTTTCAGAATGTTGCCCTTCACACAGGATTTTCTTTGCCAATATAGGGGCTACATTATATATAGTATATATCACAAGTGCCAGGCACACTTTTCCTTCTTATTGAATAAAATCAGATAAAACATATTTAAAAAAAAAATCAAAGAAGCCTCATATAATATAAAAATGACACACACCTTAAAAGGCATCAAACAATTCCGAATAATACAAAAAAAGAGACGAGAAAATAAATTTTAAAACCGAAAGTAGCACGCCTACTGTGGTATTTCACAAAAAATAAGAGATCAAATATAAAAACTAAGCAACAATTACCATAGTAGCAATACTTTAGTAGTTTAATTTCACACATCATATCTAAACATACGATTACAACGAAGTGCTATCGATCTTTTATGAGTGACGAGTATTTGTCAAGTCACAAGACCGAAATCGAAAGTAGGAAATGAAAACATCACTCTAGATAAATGTACGCGTTGGTAATTGATATCGTTTATTTAGGTTGTGTTGAGCACACGTGTAAACGTTAAATAAAGATTGTGATATTAATGATAACATATAACGATTCTAATTGATATTATAAAGAAAAAAGAAAATAATTAACAAACAAAATCTGAAGCTCGTTTTGTTTGGGTGCAAGACGTTTCGACCCCAAGATGTTTCGACCCCAAGCCTTTTATGGAGACATTTCGACCCCAAGACGTTTCGACCCCAGAGTTGAGAGGTTTCGACCCCAGTTTATATATGATATTATATATGATAAATAAAATTATATATGAAATAAATTATAAATCGTTATATTATTGAAATTATAACATTATAGCATTTTATATTATTTTGAAATCGTTATATTATTGAAATTATAACATTATAGCATTTTATTTTATTTTGCAGCGTTTGTGAACGACATGCAGCATAATGTTGTAGATGTATTTCAACCCAAGAGCATGATATATATATTCATGTATACTTATTAACACTTAAAAGTTTGAAAATCAATAAAAATGAATTTATACATCTAGTTATGTTATCATTATATTACATATATGATAAATTATTAAAGTTGATTAATATATAGCTTGTTGATAGGTTTTTATAATGGATATTTATTATATTTACTGAATAATACGCGCTTTAGTCGTTGAATGTATATCACGTGCATGATATATTAAAATTTGAGTAGGAAAATTGTTTTTTATATATAAATGAATTAATGGACACAGGTTATAAGTACTAAATAATACGCGCTTCTTTTGTTGAATGTATATCACGTGCATGATTTACGCGGGAAATATTTTTTTGATGAAATAATGGATATTGAATGTATATCACGTGATGTATTAAAATGTGAGCTGGAAATTATTTTGTCATAAGTAAACTAGTTAATGTGGGAGTGGTCAATACAGTCTTGAGGCGTAGTTCAGTGATTTTATGACAATCGCGTGCAGTATTAAACTCTAAGTACGTAAGTAAATCAATGAATACATTTTATATTTGCGAAATATGTAGAAATTGATAAATCATAAATGATGTGCACTATTTTTATGTTTTGTTTTGAAACCCATGACATTGCAGGTATATCTAGAAGTGAATACCGAGAAGCTGTTGGAGAAAATGTCAACATTCCCTTCCTCTGTATAAGAAGTACGTCTGTAACAGATCTTCATGTCTCAACTCCTTTAATGGAAGATAAGTCAACTGATGTCATGGAAGATTATTCATGTCAACAAACATCAATAAATGTCGTGGAAGATAATTCAACGGATGTAGTGAAAGATAACTCAACTGATGTCATGGAAGATAATTCATCTCAACAGTCATCAATAAACGTGAATTTTGAATAGTACATGATGATGTCACCTTACACACATGTTGGTTTGCGACCAGTCGCCATTTCAGCCACTGTGATTTTTTAAACTTGATTACCACACTATGTTATGCTATTCAATTGATTTTACTATGAATTTTTTTATTATTCATTGTTTGTTAACATATTTTTTTCAGGAAATGTGAATACATTAAATATTTATGTTTGTTTTCCAGATTTTGTGTATTTGTGATTATGTATAGTATGATAATAAAAAAACTTCTTTTCCAGGTTATGTGTAAATATTATATACACTTATGAGTATTTATTATTTGATGATATATATATATTTATAATATTAGTAACTGCATGTACACAAAATGAATAACTAAATATTTATGTTTGTCCTCAAGATTTTGTGTATTTGTGAATATGTATAGTATGATAATAAAAAAAAACTTCTTTTCCAGGTTATGTGTAAATATTATATACACTTATGAGTATTTATTTTTTTGATGATATATATTTTTAATATTAGTTACTGTTTATATATGTACAAAAATGAATAACTGAATATTTGTGTTTGTCCTCAAGATTTTGTGTATTTGTGAATATGTATAGTATGATAATAAAAAAACTTCTTTTCCAGGATATGTGTAAATAGTATGTACACTTATGAGTATTTAACAAAGAATAAAATTATGAATCTACACAATATCAAGTTTGTTGTTTATTATTATTCAAGTAACTAAAAATATTATTCTGTGTGTTCTAATAAGTAGTAATGTTTTGGTGCAGCTGATTACTCTCCTCTCTCTCTTCCGTTTTCTTCCGTCTGTTTTCTTCCTAATAAATCGGTTTCTTTTTCATGTCTAAAATCTTCTAAAATATTATATTCAACTTCTAAGATGTGATATTCAAACTACCTTTTAACAAAAATATACAAAATGTACATAAAACAATACAAATACGAATATTAACCTAAAATACTGTCTGGGGTCGAAACGTCGTGGGGTAGAAACGTCTTGGGGTCGAAATGTCGCCGTCAAACCTGGGGTCGAAACGTCTTGGGGTCGAAACGTTTGTAACTCGTTTTGTTTAAATTAACGCGTACATGTATTAATGCAGTGAAACATTATTGGGGAGCTTCCCAGACAAAATTATTTTTTTTGTTAAACTGAGAGAAAAATCATCAATTTACTTGATTCTATCTTAATTCATATAGTTTTTTAAATATTAAATGTAAAAATACTACTTAGTGTTGTAGTTAAGTAAATTTCGGCTGTTATTATTATATTATTTTACCACATAATGTAAGATCCCTGATAAATTATTCGACCAATGAAATCAATTCACATATCATGCGTTCATCACGAGCCAATCATATTCCGCGTTCTAGACGGCGGTCAATGTCGAAGCAAATATGGCGTCTTAAGTAATGTTATGAACGAAAAAGAAAGATATTGTAACGTGCACCGAGTGGTTTTTGAAAACTATTCAACAGTAGGTAAATACAATGTTGCATACAATATATAACTATTTTTCCTCGGGGTCTACTTTGACCAATGATTAGGAACAACTTAAATTAAACATATGGTAATAACAAACAAGCAATATATATAAGTAATCCGAGCGGTAGCAAAACGAACAACTATAAACTATTATACAAAGCTCGGGTTCCAACGCACGAGGTGTTGGAACCACCAGGAGTTACAACCAGCAACTCTCACAACACACAAAAATAGCCAGGAACCAACACCGTTTTAACTATCTATTACCCTAAGGTGACGAATACCTATCACTACGAACAAGTCCGAGCATCAACACAAGAGGCGTTGAAACCACTAGAGTTACAACCTATAACTCTCACAACACACCAGGTTCTATAACTAACCTGAGGTTCCAACCCGAACCGACCAAAGCAACGAATGCTTAATACGACGTTCCAACCTCTTCCCTATAACACCACGACCCGGTACAATGGTTAGCCAATCTATGACCCTCTCACGATGCCTTCGGCTTTCTATGAGAACGCGGATCAATAGATTTCGTAACACTAGTCGTACAACAAAGACCCAGTTATTAGAGGAAGAGCGATGTGAACTCAACGATTTCACAATCCAGACTGACTAATGGCTGGCTGATATTTATTTAGACTCGCTCATATGCATTAATGCTTTGAGCGAGTATTTTCTATCATTGACAGTCTGCTATCTCACAAAAATCTAATTATAAGAATGTCTATTTTAAAAACTATGATTAAAAATCTCTTAATTTAATAATATAAATAGTTTACAATAGTAAACTCTATGTTAAAAATCTATTTTAATATCTATTTTTATTAAAAATCTATATAAGAATAAGATCTATCTATGTTATTTTAAATATATACAAAAAGATGAAACTATGTTAAGATAATATGTACAGTACATAGGCTTGTTTACTATATGAGTAACTTTAATAGTTTGTTTAAACTATATTAAATCTATATGTCGACTGTGTTATATATAAAAAAGAGAGGGGGGGATATGTTCCTGTTCGGCAGGTAAAAGAAGCGGAATAAAAAAGTCAGCGTAAAATATAATCTTAAGTGTATTCCGACTAAGTACAACGGCTCGCTTATAGGGCCACGTAAAAATAAATAGTTAAAAGTAATGGAACTAGTAAAATAACACAATTACAAATATATGTACAAGTTTAAAAAAGGGGGGGGGACAGTGCCGAACAGGGAATCCCTGATAAGTTATAAACTTTAAAGTATGTATGTGGACAAATAGCCCTAAAAAGGGCTGTATACACTTACAAATAATGTATTAGCCCTGATAAAGGCTTTGTCTTAAAGACAATATAATCCCACTAAAGGGATATGTGTATAGCTATTTGCCCCCATTTATATATATTAAGGATCTCATGTGGTTTACTATCTTCCGGTGTAGCTGTCTATCGCTTTTACTCGACTATTGCCTGATTGTTATTTTATTCACTTAGTACTATAGTATAGTAGGGGTGCCACCGCACAGCACACACAAAATAGGAATGAGATTATTTACTGAGTGGTAGACCGGAGGATTCAGACCGGTCTAACTAGCAAAAACTCTAAACCAGACAGCCCTTGGCCCCAGATACGTATTGTAACAACTGTCACTTAGATACAACACTGGAGACGAAGACTGTCCGGTTAGTAATGCTAAGGTCTTAAAGTAAATGTCACTTTTGTCTGCCCCGTCCTGCATTGAACCAACCGGCCCTTAGATGCTAACAGGGTGCAGACAAGTGATTAAATGTAGTTCAAAATGAACATGAAAATAGTAAAATAAAGAAGGGGGGCCTTTTGTTAACGGCTGGCCATAGGGCTAACACCTCCCAGTGTGGAGTAAGATCATCACCACTGGGAGTATGTCATGACCAGCCGCCAAAACCAGGTCTCAAGATTGACATAATTTATCTAAACCTTATATAAGGTATATATTTATGTATGATGGCTGGCATACGTTGGTGAGTCAGGGCAAGAGAGGCGAAATTCGCTGCAGACGGGCGCAGACGAACTCGCCCCCGATGACCCGTCCCATCCCCATGTTATACACTTGTTTTGTAATATTAGAGGCGACCCAGTCAAAACAACTCCCCGGAATAGGTGGGCCAGGGTGCTCTCCCATAGGTTGGTTACTCAGTCTAGATCATTTGGAAATAAATCCAGTCAATGTAGTACTATTATTTAAAAGATAAGTATAACTTGGAGTTAAAAATATATGTCTAATCTGCATGATATTGTATAATTTTATCATTATCTTCATTTGATAATTTGAATATAGTAATATCATGAAAAATATTATTTAAAATGTGTAAGATTTTTGTGATTTGGGTAGATATACCCCGGCGTTCCATAGTTCTTAAGTTGTAAAGTATGTAATATCACGTTTAATAATAGTAAGTTTTTGGATTTTATGAACTCAATCTATTTCAATAATATTAATATAGTATATTAATTACAACTAAGTCTGTAAATAACATTAGTTTAAATTTTCATGTAGATCTATTATATTATATAGAAATAAAATAGGTATACTCCGGTGTTCCATACGTTTATATACTTGGTCTAGCTGGATGACCTACTTAACGTTATTAATAGAATCGGATTGACCTAAATAATTTTTTCTCTTCTCTGATTGGTTAATGATATAGTCTACAGTTAGAAGGTTCAGTTTTGAACACTTAGAAAATTTTTGACAAAAAAGTGTAAAATTTTACTAAAAATTCTGTAAACGTTAAAAGATTCTACATGAAAAACCACATTGACTGGTATTATTTGTTTATAAAATTGATGGTGTTTAGTAGGTGTAATTTCTGATTGAAACATTTAGTTCAAGGTGTAAATGTCTCATTCCACCACCACTATGAAAAAATTTATATTTTTATTTTTGGTTGATAGTTTGCGGGAATCCCAACATAGTGCAAATACCGAGTAACTACCCCGAGGTTTTTAACCTATCCGGGGTAGTTGTAGTCAATAAGAGGGAGATCCTGGGTTAAACTTTTTATACAGATGACTTGCATAGTCAATGTATTGACTATTTAGTGTAAAATGTAATAGTTATGTAATGTAAAGATTATCATTTTTTAATTTTTAAAAGTTTTGGGTACATAATGTACTTAAAATATTGTTTCCAATTTAATATTGGAAAATATTTTTTTTTTTTTTTTTTTTTTTTTTTTTAATTTCTGACTAATTTCACAAAGTTCCGCTATTTATACCCTTCTTAACTCAATACTCCAATCTGATTGGCTGTAACATACCTTTGATGCTGTTTGGATCTCTTCGTTATTATAATTGCATGCAAGCGCTTACCTTATAAAATTAATGAGCGTCTACAGTCGAGCTTCGTCTATATGATAGTCCTTATGCATTTGTGAATTACATTATATTAATAGATCTATATATTCAACCAAAGAAAATATCAAATAATAGCGAGCTCGAAGAGCGGGCCCAAAGGGCCCGCTCGAAAAGCGAGCTTTACGGTAACGCGAATATGTTTCTATACAATATCGTATTTTGACAATGTACCGGAAGTTGATTTTTGAACCCGCCCTGCGCATCCGGAAGAGAGTCAACGCGGCAAAGCAAGTGGCGTCTTTTCATTGGCTTAAAAGATTAACAGCTGCCTCATGGCCTTTTTCACTTACAGAATAATTTCAAAATTGTTTTTTTTACGGTGCTTATTCCATAATAACATTTTAAAATATATTTCGTCGTTTTATTCGTTCTTTTACTCTATTTATTAATTACTTTTTTTTACATCGAATATACTTACCAACGCACCGTTTATGACGTCGCTAAAAGACGTTTATGATAAAACCAGCACGTTTCCGTTACTTAACGGTACCGGGCATTGTTTAAAGAGGAAACATTATATCTATCTTAAAAAATAAATGTTTTATTGCGTTTTTTTTTCATCTATTCAAAAGATAAATAATAATGTACAATACATTTCTTTCAGAATTGAAATATGATTCTGACATAAAAGAATGAGATGTAGTCAGATTTTTTTAATACAATTAATTACGCAGTTATCTCCCCTAGCTTGTTTGATTAATAGGCCCTCGAATAAATATATCACTGAAGCAACTACAATAAGGCCATGTTTACAAGCGTGGATCTGCAAGTTCATAAAAGTGACATTTTTAAAGGTAAAAAAAAATACAATATAACAGGGGATATGTTTTGTGGGTTGAAGCTGTATATATAGTCTAATCAAATGTTTTATTTGCATCTTGGAGAACATGATATTTTTGTGAGGATGCAGGCGTAGTCCTACCTTCCATTTCTCTGTGATGTGACGCTTTTAAGTACAGCAAAACACATAGAGTGATCATAGTGTATAATTAGTGTTTCGATGATTGGTCTTGAAAATTGATTTCCTTTAGAAGGTTCTTTTCTCTCTTTTTAATCTCCATTTATTTCAGACTTTTATGGGTCTACAAGCTAACAAGTAAAAAAATGTGGTAACGTCTCCACATATACGTTTTGATTCGTCGAGCTCGCTTTGAGGCTTTGCCTTAGTCATATTATGCAAAAGAAAATATTACGCTCATACCTTTCAATTTTCCCAACAATAAACTTAGATTCGCAGTCTGTTTTTAAGACAAGGTAGACAACTCTGATAATCTTACGACACACTAAAACCCAAACTCCTCACAGCGGTTACGTCACGCGTTGCTACTTTAATCACTGCCTTCACATGAATCACGTGACGCAAGTAGTACCATGTGACTAATGTTTAAATTTAAACGAGCAATAACAGTTAGCCTAAAAAGCGTTAGGCGTAATGTAGCGAAAAAAACATTGAATGATAAAAAATGTGGTTGATTTACACGGTCTGCCAAAGAATTATAAGGCAAGTTAAATAGAAATATATCAATATATCATTATGAACCAAAATTGTTAAATTCATGGATGAATTACACCTGAAAGTGAGCAAGATCGGGAATGAGCTGCGTTGTCCACCCAATAGGGTCCTTGGTCCAACTCACGCTACTTATATGATGCTTTTGGTTAGAAATCTTAAGTAAGTAGGATAAAATTATATGTGTATGATACTGAAAAAAATAACATTTATGTATTAAATGACTAGAATAAGTACAGCTGTCCATTTAATATTTATTTTGCGTAACATTTTGTTATTCATGCAATTTTACGCACTTTAGGTAACCGTTGTCAGGGTAAAATTAATCTTGTTTTTTTTTCAAGTTATTTATTCATACTATTTATTTTTTCCCTTTATGTACTTTGAACATCATATTTTACTAAAAGAAGACTATATTCATTAAAAATATTAAAATGTAAAAGAAAAGATGAAAAAAGTTTTTCGGCTCTCTGAGGGACGAATTTACTTGTGGTGGCAGTGGTTATTGATTTGATAAAGGGAGATAACCACTGCGGGGAGTTTGTCAAACTCCCCGCAGCGGTTATCTCCCTTTATCAAATCAATAACCACTGCCACCACAAGTAAAATTCGTCCCTCAGAGAGCCGAAAAACTTTTTTCATCTTTTCTTTTACAATTCAATATTTTCAATAAATTTACTCTTCTCTTAGTAAAATATGATGTTCAAAGTACATAAAGGGAAAAAATAAATAGTATAAATAAATAACTTGCAAAAAAAACAAGATTAATTTTACCCTGACACCGGTTACCTAAAGTGCGTAAAATTGCATGAATAACAAAATGTTACGCAAAGTAAATATTAAATGGATTATTGTACTTGTAATTTATTCATGAACTAAACAATTTTGGTACATAATGATATATTTCTATTTAATTTATCTTATTTCTTTCGCAGTACTTGTAAATCAACCACAATTTTTATAATTCATTGTTATTTTTCGCTACATTACGCCTAACACATTTTAGGCTGACCGTTATAGCTCGTTTAAATTTAAACATAAGTCACATGGTACTACTTGCGTCACGTGATTCATGTGAAGGCAGTGATTAAAGTAGCAACGCGTGACGTAACCGCTGTGAGGAGTTTGGGAGTTTGTGCCACCACAAGTAAATTCGTCCCTCAGAGAGCCGAAAAACTTTTTTCATCTTTTCTTTTACATTTTAATATTTTTAATGAATATAGTCTTCTTTTAGTAAAATATGATGTTCAAAGTACATAAAGGGAAAAAAATAAATAGTATGAATAAATAACTTGAAAAAAAAACAAGATTAATTTTACCCTGACAACGGTTACCTAAAGTGCGTAAAATTGCATGAATAACAAAATGTTACGCAAAATAAATATTAAATGGACAGCTGTACTTATTCTAGTCATTTAATACATAAATGTTATTTTTTCAGTATCATACACATATAATTTTATCCTACTTACTTAAGATTTCTAACCAAAAGCATCATATAAGTAGCGTGAGTTGGACCAAGGACCCTATTGGGTGGACAACGCAGCTCATTCCCGATCTTGCTCACTTTCAGGTGTAATTCATCCATGAATTTAACAATTTTGGTTCATAATGATATATTGATATATTTCTATTTAACTTGCCTTATAATTCTTTGGCAGACCGTGTAAATCAACCACATTTTTTATCATTCAATGTTTTTTTCGCTACATTACGCCTAACGTTTTTTAGGCTAACCGTTATTGCTCGTTTAAATTTAAACATTAGTCACATGGTACTACTTGCGTCACGTGATTCATGTGAAGGCAGTGGTTAAAGTAGCAACGCGTGACGTAACCGCTGTGAGGAGTTTGGTGGTGGCAGTGGTTATTGATTTGATAAAGGGAGATAACCACTGCGGGGAGTTTGACTAAAACCCTGCTCGACCGTCAGCGTTACAATATAAATTATTGATACGGAGAAACGATTGATAACTTAGCGCAATAATTAAGTTTCAACTATAGTTTAGTAAAAAAGGTTCGTTATTTTCTTATTGTCAGTGTTATATTGGACAACAAGGGACGTATTTTGTACGTCCTTACTCGGACTCTAAGTAGCAATGCTACATGATTTTTTTAGATAAATAATTTCTATAAAATTAATAAATTCATGAAAAGGTATAACACTTATAGTGTAAACCCAGCAATTTTTATACAAAAAGATCAAATAGAAAAAAATGGTGTTATATTTTGCACATCAAGTAGTAAGACCTCTAAAAACAGAAATGACGAAAAAGGTCCAAATGTCAGCCCAATGTTATATTTAGTTTCTTAAATCATTTTTTATAAAATATAAAATGTTTGTTTGAAAAACAACCCTTAAATGAACAAAATAAAATACAACTTACATGTTGAAAGTAAGATTTTTAACCAAGTCAAGTGTATGAAACATATTATCATGAAAAACTTTCGTGACAATTAGAACCAGGTTTGTTGTATATAGTTTTAGGTTACTAAGTTTAGCAACTATGTTGTTATATATAATGAAATTGATTAAAAGACCAAAACATTATTCAGAAATGAGGAGGCTACCAGTACTTCATGGTCTGTAACAGAGACATGTTGCATATGTCTCTGGTCCGAGACTATATATCTCTGAACATTCTGATCACTTTATTCCAATAAACTGTTTTTAATTTTCAATTATAAAATCTACCTGAAGATAAGTTTAACTTCGTTAAAAAAGTCTCGTTTTCCCGTAATTAAAAAAAATTAAGAAAAATCGAAACGTGTCGGGTACGAAAATTATTGGGGACGAATGTTTACATTTTACTAAGTAAAGTTTTTAACACTTTAAACTACTGTTGTATGATTTAAAACATTACATAACTATTGAGGAGGCACTATGCCATGAAAATCTTTCAATCTCTTTGCTTATTTGCCGCAAATTTCATGAAAAATCGTAAAATATTGGACGAATGTATTTTCTTTGTTTCGTACCTGCCGCCATATTGGATTTTTGTTTTCAATTGACAGGGTCTATATTTTACTGAATTATGACATTATCCGATGGTTTTTATGTATAAACCTGGTCTATATCAATAAAATACACTCAAATCTTACGAAAAACACTAAAAATTTGAGCGAAATACGCCGATTAATGTACAAACAACCCTTTTATAAATTTTGAAGTCTGTTTTTGCAGTGAAAAACGGCGAGTTTTTGGAAAATTTGGGGGTTTCCTAATAATTTGGTGGTCCGCCTTTGGCATTCATATGAATTTTTTTTGCTAAATGCCGTTTTTGTATCTCACTTTTAGCTAAATAAATAGGTACCATTGTTGGGCCGACTTCAATGCCTCATGAATATTCATTAACAGCATTAAAGGGACACTACTCCAATTGATTTTGCATTGCTACTCTTTGTCTTGGTCAAAAATGTTTTGCCAAAAAAAATAAAAACTTTAATCTTGTAATGTACCTTTTCTTTCCTCTTATAAGAAATAAAATGCTGTAAGATAAAGCAAAATTAACTATATCCGTTATGTAGGGGTAACACTAGTTTGAGGATAAAATCCTTGTGAAATGGTAGCCTATAATCTCAGTAAGCAGATATCCTGTAGGGGGCTACTGCACTTTACCGGTACGTAGTAATTCACCGGAAGTAGAAATATAACCCTAACCCTCACCCTAACCCTGTTAGAATAGAAAGGTAAGTAATTTTATTTGAATTTCATGATATTTTTGTCTTTTATCAGGGGCTGCCGCCCCCGAATCCCGGCTTTTTAACGGTCACCGTCAGTACCGACTCGATGAAAAATGCAAAATGACGCATGCGCAGTAGGCGCGTACCGGTAAAGTGCATTCTAGCCATCCTGTAGACAATAGAGCGATGTCATGCAAGATCTCTAAGGTTCGCTAGAAGGGTCATGTCAAGATAACCTTTGCATAGACCAATCAATGAGTAGCTTTCATCTTGACAAAACATTATTAATAGCATTTTGATATCGTAATTGATACCAAAACCAAACCAAGGTTTGCCAGCTAATTTGAGAGTGGCAGGGCACTAGACAACTTTTGGGGACCAGTACTGGCAGTACCCATACCCTCAGAAAGGGAAATTTTGTGTCATTTCAAGAAAATATGAGGAATTTTCAATCAACATATAAATCCTAAGAAACCTGAGTTACATAAACCTTGTGTTTCTTTAGAAGATCGTACATCAAATGCCCAGGTTTTGTTAATTGTCAAGTCAGTTCAGTATGTGTTATTTATATGTCTATACATTTAGCAATAACATGTGTTTACTGTTATAAAAGTTTTGAACTATTTTATTCATCCTACAAAGAGATTTCAAAACTTTCTACTTTCATTTTGTGCCAAATGAATGTGCCCTAATTGCAAGGAGAATTGATTTTTTTGTTGGTAAAACAGTAAATTCCAGGAGCTTTCAGGGGCCCTATCGGCCCCAGATGATACATTTCCTCTTTTTCACTAAACCATTAGAGATGTTAGTTCTAAATCTTCTCAAATTGTTACGCTTAGAGGTCATTAGTTTAGCCCTTTGATTTAAAATATACGACCAAATCTCTGCCACACACAGTGAAAATGGTAAGAGTACTAATTCAGACAAATAAGGTCCTAACTTTTATTATGCCTTATCAATAATTACGACAGTTACGTTTTATTAATGAACTTGAAGTTAATAAGCATGAAAGCTGACTTTAACTAGCTCATTTCATGATGGTTTCTCAGTTATATGATGGTTGGATCCATCCTGTATCAGTTGTTTCAATATGATGACGATCTACGCCGTGAAACATTCGTCCTCAATAATATTCGAATCCGATACGTTATGAACATTTATAAAAAATAAAGACTTTAAAATTTTACATTTGATCAACTTGATTAACTTTGTTCAGAAAAATATGTCAACTGAAAGGACGTTTATACGGTTAAATAAATTGATAAGAATACATATTCAATCAGACTTAAGCTGTGAATAAATTGCTTATTTTGTGAATTGTGTTATCAAATAATTGTATCAACATAGTTTTCTTATGAAAATCCATCAGAATTACTGAAAGATGCATTCAGGGTAAATAAAATAATTGCTGGTGGTTTTATAAAAAGGCATCTCAAGAGTTGTGAAATGCAATGTTAATCAACTACATGCATTATCAATAATAAAAAATTATTATTTATTATTATGAAATAACACTAATTTCCACCATGCCCTGTGAGTCATTGACTATCAACTTTTGAAGCCTGAGTTAGAGACACATGTTGGATAATTCTTGTGATTTCTTAGCCAAAGAAATTAAAGAAATCACAAGACTTAGGTTGCAACCTAAAATAAACATAGTTTTTTGGTGTATGATATATAAATTTCAGCAACTTTTCAATTTTAACATAATTATTCAATCTGGCAACTGATCATTTGGGCAGACAGAAAGTCTGTCCATATATGCCTGTTTAACTGATAGCTTGAAGTCTTTGGTACAGACTGAGTCTGAGTCAATAAAACATGGAAATCTTAATTTCAATTTGTTTTGCTTTCCTGTAGTTTTGAAAGTGATACATGATTTATGGAGTTTACACTGTTATTAGTAGTGGAAGTTCATAAAGACATGTGGCCCTCTGATACCCATACTAAAAGTGGTATAAAAATGGATGTTTGATTGTATATGCAGGGACCCATTGTTTCCGTCATATACCCATTGTTTTAATACATGTGAGTCCTGTCGGATCCATTAAAATAATTTCTAAAAATATCGCTGCAGACTTCTATAATTTTTCAATCGCTGTCGAAGTGTAGAATAGGCGTGGTACTGATTATCGTCGGGATATGTGTAGATAATGATTAGATGCAAATGTGAAAGGTCAGATCGGGTCAAACTTTACGCACAATACCGGCTGTGCCCGGACGGAAACCCCATACATTTGAATTCCGGATTAGGTCTAGTGGCTACCAAGATCACTCGTGTGTAACAGAGGTAAAATGAACTACACTCATCAAATTTTCTAATTGGTCATCCAATAAATTCCTTATTTCCAGATAACTGGAATAAACTATGGACTACACTCACCAAATTTCCTAATCGGTCACCCCGTTAAATCCTTATTTTCAAATAACTGAAATGGACTATCGAAATCCTATCGAAAACGTGTTTGACTTGCAAAAACGTTGAGTTTGAGCCCACCAGCAGCAGTATTACCTTCATTTACTGAAATGTGACATTCAAGAGGTATGGAGAAATATTCCACAACAGTTCCTGCACAGATTTATTGTAGTATCTATGTGATCTCGTTGTCGTGTCATGGTAGCTTCCAACTGAGGTCATACTCATTATTTAATACTTATTATGAATTTCTTTACTTTGTGGCGTTTTAAATGAATACCTATGCTAAAGACACTCGTATAAAATCACAATTATTAAGATAATGATAATACGACTTAGTTTGAAGTATACTTATATTTTTCCTTTTAATAAATATTGTCATAATACACTACCCAAAAGTTCTAAACCGCCACTAAATAAAATCGAATAACTTGCACATCGTTTGATTTTGACATATGAAATTTTGCATGGTAGTCAGTTACAAGTTACAGAATCTTTTTTTTGCAAATACCGCCATCGGTTTTAGCAATGTGCGGTGAATCGAAACGGAAGTGGCTATTCCGATAAAATGAGCACAAAATTCCCGTGCAATAAGCTGCACGTGTTTTTATCTTTGTTTCATCTAGTTTTAATGCTAAGACATAAGAAAAACATTAAACATGGTAAGAAGGACACTTGAAAACACGCTATTGCAGTTGGGATGTTCGGACCTGGTACCTCTGTAAGGCAGGTATATCAATTATCAATCGAGCGGTCGCATTGTTCCCATTAAATAGTAGTCAAATAAAGTTTTATTAGATGTCCTTGTGTGATTGATAGAGATTACGTGGAGATAACATAGACATCAGAGGCGGATCCAGGATTTTTATCTAGGGAGTCCAAACTTTTTCTAGGGGGGGGGGTCCGAACTATACACTGTTTGCAGAATAACAAAACATATTCACATCTTTGTTAAGCACAACATTTGGCGAGCGAAGCGAGCTCGAGGAAAATTGCTTCATGCTACTTTAAATGGCTTTCAGTTAAAAATTTCACTCATAGGCGGGTACATTTTGGAAATTTAAGGAGGTTAGGACCCCTGACCCTCACCCGCTTGATCCGCTTTTGGATATCATATTTCCATTCAACAACGTTTAATAAATACCGACGGACTGGAAACCCCGACTTAAAAGCCGTTGAAAATGTGTAGAAAAGCGAGCTTGGAAGCCACTCACAACCAGGCATTCTGCAAGAGCTTTTACGTCTGGTTGCCTGTGTATTGGACACTGTTCTACAGCATTCAGGACATGTTAAAGTGTGCCAGGTCCATGAGACGTCACTGTCAGGCCGTCATTACAGTTGCTGATGGCTAAATTCTGCGTTAAGTCAAAACTGTGAATTCCCCATTTTTGGGTTTGCTTCGTTTACGTTAATTTTTGCGAGTTATTTTAATGTAATATGAATAAATTGTTGAAATAAACGCAATAATATAATTGACTTATGTTAGAATAGAAACCAAATTATTCCCCAATTATTTAACAATAAAATATAGTCATATATCTAGTGGCGGTTTAGACCTTATGAGTAGTATATTTTATGGTCATCCTGAGCATCCCCTGTCGTGGATCATTCTATTGTTTTATAAACTGTGTTTGGTTTTTAGTACATGTACGCATTAGTGCGTACAAAAAAAACGTGTTTGGGTAAAAATTAAAAATGAGACAATCCATTTCAGGGGTAGGCAGTATTTAAAAAAAATATGTAATTCATTTTAACAAAATTAGCATGATGGATACCACCATTTCTTGGCAAATCATGTTTGTAATGATAACAATCTTTTCCATTACATCAACAACGAAGATAATTGTAAAACATATCACATGCTTATGTTACTGTCATCCTGAGCGTCCCTCGTCGTGTATTAGTTTATTGTATTCTTATTATAGTGTTTATTTTTGTTCGAACTACATAACGAACATGGTTGTCCTTCCTTTGCACGGATTAACAAACCCCATTAATTCGAGTTCCGAATTTGGTCTATACAGGTACTGTGTGTGCGAAAATATCCACTGTGTCATATTTTGACTGTACTTACGTGTAAGTGAAACACCTCAATGTGTGCTCAGAATAATAAATAAGAAACCAATATGCCGATATAAAGTGATTTATTAACGTAAAAATGACAACAAATCATATATATGATATGCACCATATAATCTTTAACAACACTAACAATAACAACATACTAACACATTGGTTACAATATGAAGCTATAGTTCGTTTTTTTCTCAACTGTCAAACATGATGTTTCGACACCTTTGGGGAAATGTCTGGTTAACAGTGGCGTTATGTTACACTGTTCAGGACATGTCCGGTTAACAGTAGCATCATGTTATACTGCTCAGGACATCAACTCTCAATATCAAATAAATAAAAATCAAATAAAAAATTAGAGATAAAATGTAAAATTAAGTCGAATCATGATCTGTGAACGATGTAGGTCCAAAAAATATGAAATATAAAAGCTCAATAAAACAATCCAAAAACAAGTAAATCTGTGAGCTAATGCTCACTAGTGATACCCCCGCAGTGAGAAATATGACTATCATAATGTAACTTTCATTTAACGAAATCTAAAAATATGCGACAAACAGGAAGTAGATGAGCAAGGAGCATGAAATCGCTTTACACCACATGGGACTATGGGATGAAGCAATATGCAAAGTATTAGGCTGCTGCATGTTATAGTTGCTGAGAAAACTGCGACGGAAATTTTGTAACGGACGGACGCACGCACACACGCACGCACGGACAAGTGTAAAACAGTATACCCCCCTCTTCTTCGAAGCGGGGGTATAAAAATAAAAATGATAACTTACACACTACATAAGTTATATAGTGTGTAAGTTATCACTCAATTCATATCAGACACAAATGGCAAGACAACGATACAAGTCACAAAGTATAAATAGAGACGTTTAAATAAATATATCAATAAAACATATCTTAAGCATAACTGAAAAAATACATAAACAAGCACTTCAAATTGTGCATCTTGTGTGAACATCAAAATGAATTGTAAAAATGAAATAATAGATCAAAGTAAAGCAACACCACAAGTGATAACTAAAATTCAATAACAGGGACTAAATGTTTATTTTTCAAATTATAAAACAACTAAATTTCATACAGAGGAAATAATTTATAAAATCATTTAGTACAAATTATAAATAAAGAGCCATCTCCAAAGCTCAATGTTACAGAAGACTAGTCTCAGTAATTTTTAGACATGATTTTTTAATCTCTTGTTTTTGATAATTTTGTACTTCATCTTAATCATTTTTTTAAAATTATTATAACAAAGGTGTTCACGTCCAGTCTGTAAAATCACTTGCAAAGTTTACTCCTCAGAGTTCAGATTCTAAGAACTCCGGATTTAATACTCATTATGACATACATGTATAGTTTTTATATTAGACTCACTCATCATGATTTTTTTAAACAATGTTCCATATATGTATAAAATTTTAGGTAATTATCAAAAAAACTACATATATTAAATAGTTTGAAAATCATTTATTCTCCATAAAAATCTGCCAAATCCATTTTGGGAATTCCGAATTCTATAAAACTAGCTACAAAAGCATTATAATTTATTATTAATCCTAATTTTGTTTAGTTTGTTCAGAAGCAAACATATATAGCTTAAATATGAGTAATAAAAATAACATACATTGTCTTTGTGTTATGCTTAATAAAAAAAGTAACTCTGAATGAAACGCTTTTGTACAATACATGTATGTAAGAAAAAAATTGATACAAGAGTTGTTATGTCGAAATGAAATAGTAAATAGCTGTGTTGAAAAACACCCATTGCCCTTAAAGATCATTGAAACAGTGGTTAAATACTTTCCATTCGAAATGAAGCATAGTTTTTGGAACAATTTTTTCCCTAACAAATTCCTATCTATGTCAGCGGTTGGTTAAATTTGAAAAGAACGAACACCACTTAATTGAATTCCGTTTCAACTAAATAGAAAACAATGAGTCAATGCGACCAAGAAAATAGTGCAGCATGAATATATGTAAACTCGTTATCAAGCGTAGACGAGTTAAAAAAACTAATTAAAACAAATACTTAAAATCATGATTAATGTTGTTTTTTTTCACATCAATCAAACATTATTTTAAATGGGTAAGGAGATTAGTCATTTTGCATTATTGTACAATATACAACTTTAACAGACCATTGTCATGAGCGATGGGCAGGTATCAAAGTTAAGCAGCGAATTGTAAGGCTAGTGGTTGGATGGGTGACCGATATAGATTAATGTAAGTTCGATGCGCGTAACACTATTTGTTTTAGTTTTCGCCGTAGCAACAGATCGTATAGGTTATATCACGGCGATTCGTCCACCTACTCACCGTTCCTGAAAAGGCTAAATCACTGGATTTAGCTATTAACTAACTACTAGGCGCAAATCAGTGATTGACTACTGCCCTACATGATTGAGAATCAGTGGTAGGAGAGAGAATGACCGTAGAATTTTTTTTCATGACCAAGCTCCACGAATGTATGCCCCGCCCAGAATCGGACCTACGACCCCTCAGTAGAATAGTGTGCATGTAAAACGAAATATGAAACACACTTGACTATGAATGATGAAAAGATACAAATGTTATGATGGACCAACATAAATTTAGTTATGTATAGACATGTATAGAAAAAATAATTGAACATTATGTATGCTACAAGTTTAAGATGCTAATGTAGTACATAATAACTATACATTGTATATTAACTTCCATTTGTCTCTTTATAGTCATTTTGCAATAATTCTAACAATAGAATGTAAACATGGTTTTGTGCAACAATGTATCATTTGATATAGCCTTATTCACTTCATGAAAGGTTATGAATGTAAAATAATAAGTATGTCATTAATCAATGGAAAGCGAATAAATTACAGATAATAAAGTTCTCATTAATTTTGCAAGATAGTTAAATAAATGAAATCAACATAGAGTCATCTGTTCTTTACAGTGGGGTATCATAGACATCTGGCTTAATTACCGGAATTTTAAAGGAAGAATATCTCTGCAAATGTATAACAAAATCTTTATCAGGTTCAGTGACACCCTTAGCATTTAATTCATCTTTAACTCTGGCAAGGTATGTGCTATCAGGATAACCAAATCTGAAAGTAGTAAAATATTTAAGTAAATATATTATCTCATATATTTCATTGCATTTAAAATGGCTGAGATACAAGATTGGAACACATGTTAGCTGTAAGCTACTCAGCCATCCTCCAGAAATTGATACCATATACTACTACTTACACAACGTGAAACAATACTAGTTGATATAATCAATTTGAAATGTTAACTTAGATTGTTGTTGCTAAATTGGTACACAAGAAACATTGAAAACTAACGCCTTTTGGCAAAATGTTGCTAAGCAAAACTTCAATAAGTAGAAAAATGCCGTGTCTCCAGCTCAAATTGTATTATTTGCTTTGAAAAATAAGCAATCTAAGGTTTGCTATTGCTTAGAATGTGTATTTATTAAAATATATGCGAAGTGCATTGTATGATTCTAAAGATATTCTACTTATACAAACATGAAATTCTAAGATTTTCCTCATTTTAGGGCTGTTTCCAAACAGTCCTATGTTGCCGTTACTATTTTTGCATGGGTAAATCACTTTCCAAAAGGCGTTGTTCTTAATTCTTAAATTAGTTACTAATATAAATTTGATCGAATATCGTGTAAAACAAAGCTTGAATCTTATGTGTTCAAGGGAGAATGAATAAATTAACTCCAAACTAAAATTTTTGAATGTCGCATTTAAGAAACTATGCTTCCATAACGAGAGTAGCATAGTTGCTCGCGACAATATATGTGTTTAACATTAAATTGTTGTTTGCCATTGTACATTGGTGTGATCAAGTGCAAGTTACGAGTCCATTTACTGTTACTCCTACATTTATTGAGGGGAAACTCATACGAAACCCTTGTGTTCCGTAACGACTATTCTCCGTAACAAGTATTTGACATGCTATATGATATAATTTTTGGAAGATACAAATGGTTATTGTTTTCGATACTATTCTTTAAATCGTTTTAGCATGTTAAAAGCAAAATTATGCCTTAGCACGAACAGTTACGGTATGTGTGTAAGGAAAACATATTTTGGTGCAGGTACAGGATGAGGCATAAATCTGAAATCTGTGTGTTGAATGACTTTTATATTTTTAATTTACCAATTTACCTTACATCCATTGACAGGTTTCTTTAAGTGGCAAGAAAAAATATTGATGTCTCTTTCATTGAGAATGAAAATTCATTTCGTTACGGAGCAATGAGCGCTTGTTACCTAACATAAATTTAATTATATATTATGCTTTAAGTGATCACTAAATAAAAAACGAATGCATTTAACATCATCATAGTAGTTTTGCTACATAAACAGGCTAACTGAACGTTTTGTTCAGTTTTATATGAAGAAAATTTTTGCTTCTGTGAAGATTTACACACTTGACACACCTAAATGTGTTTCAAATTCATAACTAAACAATGTTTGTGTAACCAATTAATACAAAGTCATGGTCATTAAAACATTAAAGAATATTAAACAGATTGGCAATGTCTGAATCGACTTTACCATAATTCTTACAAATTAAAACAATGACCTACGAAACCAGTATGTCCAAAGATTTGAAGACGTAAATATCATTCCGAAGTTCCATTTTATCTAGTGCGTTATCAGTTGAAATTTACAGTCATTGTATTGAAAAAAGGTCAAATCCGAAAAAACAGCTAGGAATCTCGGAATGCATATAGAATTAAATTAAATTTCTTCACAGACCATATTTGTTAAACTATCGATAGATGCCATACTATTTATTATTATCCAGTAATATTCTTACTTTATATTATTATTATATATTATTATTATGAAAAAAGCACTTTAATAATGTGTTTTTACTGACGTTCGGAAGGCTAACTCAAGGTTAGGATAAATGTTTTCATTTCATTCTAAATGTCTTATTTGTTGAGTTGTTTTTTATATTTCCAAATTATATCTGTACATTTGATGCTTCTCTTACAAAATATATCAATATTATCCGGAATTTATGGATATTGTAGTATATTTAGTTACCCTACCCAATTGATGGATTTTTTCCAATTACATCAACTGATACACCCTTAAACCATTAGTGGCAATCTAAGATATGACAAATAAAAATGCTTATAAAAGTTTTGGGGATCCATCTTCAATAGATTACAGAAAATAGTAATCGAAATATCAATAAACAGTGAAAATATAGTCATTCAAGTGAGTATATGTCAAAAGTTACGGAGCACGATAAAATGACACAGATAACGTACACAGTTTAATATTGGTCAAAGTTCAAATATCACGTGGACAAATACATTAAGTACTTACTGGGTATTTGGTTTCAAGTTTGTTTTGTGATGTATATCATTCCAAGTTATAACTCCGCTCTTTCCCGTAGTCCTCGATGTACCAATAGTAAATACCAGTCTTCTTTCAAAAGCTACTTTTAGCATAGAACATACTTCTCGCCCTTCTTGACTATCTGGTAAATAACCACTTCTATTGATACCTTCAAACCGTCGTCCTGGTGTAGGATGGTTAGGCTGAGGAATACCAGAGTTAAGAAATCAATACCACAAGGTACACTTTGTGGCAGTAAAGGTAAGGGACAGAATTGAATGTTGAAGTTATAGAATTTGAAGTGAAAAGTTACGAGGAGAAAAAAAATTATAGCGTGGACACACCGGTTCTCGAACCTCTAAGGACTCAACGAGCCATTTTTAATCAATACAACAATATTTTTGGAAAAATACATTTAAAACACACCTTTTAACCTATATTCCACTTTTCTATCATATATTTGTTGATATTTTATATTTGAAACAAATCCAAATCCTTCCAGAAAAAACAATACCATTCTCTGAAAACTGTCATGGCGGCTAAAAATAGATGACCTAATTTCTAACCCCTACCATATTTGGCTATTTGTGAGGTTATAATTAGCTGTCACATGACTTTATGAGCAGAAGACATGAACGGCTACCTGCCATGTGCTTCTTTTGCAATAACATACTTTTTAACAATATTTGATGGATTGTACTGACAGAGCGGAAAAAGGTAATAAGGATTTACTTAAAAATATTCACCATCACAAAATATTCATTCTAAATACCTGTTTCTTGCGCATTATTCTCGTTTGACAGTTGTAGTTGCGTCAATTGTTTACTAAACATTTGTGCACACGAGTTGATGACGTCATACGCAATTACGTAGCAAAGTAAACAACATTTTGTATGAAAGGTTCGAGATCAGGTGAGGTTCGAGAACAGGTGTTTATACGATATAATAATTCAACATCAAATGAACTACTGGAGTAAAGAATGACTATTAAGAGGTTCAATGATTTCTTCATAACTGTATAAAAATGTAAATACGCTTCAGTAGTAATTGGCTTATGTTAAGAATACCAGTTTATATCTATGTATACCTTTAAAAATGTTTCATTATCAGACAAAATGATGCACGGAAACTTGTGTCAATACTAAATTAGAGTTGTGACAACCTTAGTTGGTGTTTAAACACATAAGGTGTTTAAATTAACCAGTTTGCTTCCTGGATACAAAATAGTTGGAAATCTGATACCATTATGTTGAGTAAAAGAAGGACATACACATATGCAATTCAAGTTCGTTATACAGTATAGTAGCATCATCCAATTATAATTAAGTTAAGTTTATATATTTCATAGTTTCTAACTAGGGTCTATGCTACAATTATAAACATTCACAAAAGTAGACTATGCCTAGATGAAACATTCAAGATTAGAATTCATTAATTATTGGTGTCACTGATTGATGATTTTAAAGCATGAATTTAAACTTTAATTAAATCTAGTTCAGCTGAAGTAGTATATAGAACATAATTATTACATGTCCGAAATCGAATTTAAGTAAAACAATCAATTTGGTTTGTGGAAATAGGTCCGAAACGGGATGTTTTTTTTTTATGACGCATGCATCATAATATAAAGTGATTAGAAATAAGACTAATGAAAAAAAGCGGTAGAACATTCACCAAAATATCCAATATAAACATCAGTTCAAGCAAATCAGTTGGTGACACATCTGATTTGCAAATAAGATGACACTGGCTACATCGGGTACTTAACATTTCTTCTTATTACTCAAGCAATAAACATTTGTAAATTGCAAATACAAGTATACATACCCCTTGATTACCAGGAGATATATTATATGTAACCATAATGGTTTTGTATTTTTCATATCCAGCCAGATGTTTATTTATTCTTTCTATTATCATAACACCATCTGGTTGGTCACCTGTTATTATACCAATCACCACACCACATGTTGGACAAACTTGCTTCACCTGTATCATCACAATATTACAATTACAATACAACTTAATTGCATTTCTATGACAAACAAAAGAATCGTGTTCGAGTAGTTTTAGTCGCTGACTACAAATCACAGCAACCTCTTTTAGATAAAGGGCTATGCCACCTTCTGAACATGATTCTTCGTATACGAAAGTTGGCAGGTTCCTACAAAAGAAGAAGGCCTAGTTCTGGTGGGTTTAGGAATAATGACTATAACTGTTCGCCTTATATCATAGACTGCTTACAAGAGACGTAAATCCTATCTAAAAAGAATTTAGTTGGCATGCAATGTGCTACACCAAATCAGAGCTCTGTCCAGAGTATATTTACTATCCTATAATAGATCAGACAACAATGATCAATTTTTTATCATTTATTTTCAACAAAAAAATGGTATACAGAATACATTTTCACAAAGAATATAAACAAAAAATAAAAACCACATTGTTTTTCAAATGTATACATATATATAATGACTCATAATTTCATTCTCTCATTCACACTCGTACTCACACTCCCACTCACTCTCACTCACACTCACAATTTCCTCTCGCACTCACTCTCATATTCACTATTTCCAAGCCCATTTTGTTCCACAAAATCATTACATTCAATGTTTAAACCCTTAATTATAAGTGTTGCATAACTTTATTCACAAGATTGTA
Source organism: Mactra quadrangularis (assembly GCA_025267735.1). Classification (NCBI taxonomy): domain Eukaryota; kingdom Metazoa; phylum Mollusca; class Bivalvia; order Venerida; family Mactridae; genus Mactra; species Mactra quadrangularis. The sequence goes on along the minus strand of CM046298.1, from coordinate 20,875,383 downwards.
AAATTATTGAAAAAACCTGGTTTGGAAAGATACTTACTTGAAAATATTCATCAATACATTCAGTACAAAACGTATGTCCACATTTCAATTTCTTCTCCATTGTAACAACATCCAAACATATCGCACAATTAACTTGATCTTTGTCCTTAAAGAATAAAAATTATGATTGCTACTACCTTTCAATTGTCCCTTGTAATTCAAAATTACTATATTTGTCAACACCTGTAAGTCAAATGCGAATTCTAAATGGTATAGAATAAGCCAATCAAAATGACTCACTGTAAGTAAAATTGTGACATCAAGTTGTTCATAATAATGAAAAACAATCCAAATAAATTGTAACTTTGTCCACTGTCAAAGGGCCTTTTCCCAGTTCGCTGTTGAATAATTATTATATAACCATTTTTACAGAGAGAGAGGATTGGTACAAACCCCAGATAAATTACAGTGGAAGTAGTAATTTAGATAACAACCAATACATGACATCTCAGAAACAAGCATGTAGGTACAATACCAGCTCGAGTCTTCGCAGATTCGCACTTCCAACATATATGATATTCGTCATGTATACGCATCAACCAACCAACGTATCAACCTTTCACACCCTTTTGCTATGTACTCTGCAATCAGTTTTAGCTTATCCATTCATTCATGCACAACAAATTGTTACAACAAAAACTGTATAATGCCTTCATTCTTTGTGCGTTTGTTTTCATGATTTTCTCGTTATTTTTATACCATATGCCATAATAGTTGCCGCTCCTGCTTGGAAATATATTATTTAACCTGTTAAAGGTGGTCAATAATAAAAAGAAAGAGAACAAATAGATTTATTTGCGTATTTGTTTGTTTGTTTGTTTGGGTTTTACGGCGCACAAACACAAAAAGGTCATATCGCGCCGATTTTTTGCGATTCGAATAAAATTCGAATGAAAGTATTTTACTCACATTATTTGGTGACATCACATGTTCATTTTTACAGGCGCCTTCATCAGGTTCTACAGACATTTCATTCCCATAGCAATCCTCAAATATAGATTTCAGCGTTGAAACATTGTCACTATTTATCTGTATATGCATCTTATAGTCAATATTAGACTGAGAAAATACTAAGCATGCTTGGTAAAATTCGCTGGCCATTTTTGACATCTCTGTCTTGACATCTACAAATTACAAACATAACAAGAGCTCCGCTGGGCGGGGCATTATACGCCCGTGTGCAGTCCATGCTGTGTTCTATCTCATATGAAGTCCCTGTGACCTTGACCAATGACCCCGGGATCTCAGAATAGGTCCCATCCTTAACTGGAAGGCTATCCAAAGCAAAGATTTTGAAACCTAGGTACAGCCATGGTTGAGTTATCACCGACACAAAGTTTTCCCATACAAACTTCCAGTGACCTTGACCCTGGGGCCTCAGAACCAAAAATACCAAAGGGCTATCAACACATTACATCTTGACAAATGGGCTGAATCACATAAAATTTGGTTAACCTAGGTACAATCATTGTTTAGTTATTGTTCGGACAAGGGTTTTCCATATGATGCCCCTGTGACCTTGACCTTTGACCCAGTTTTGACCCAAAACCAATTGGGAACATCCTTGACACATGGGCTACCCTCACATAAAATTTGGTGAACTAAATTCATGTTACTTATTAAATATAGCATTATTTCCATTGTTTGCCATTTTGACTTTATTAACATATTTATTGAACATTTGAAGTCACTGCTTGGTAATTTGATATCTTCTGGGTGATGGTTTAAACTTGACCCAGGGGCCCCAAAACCAATAGGGAACATCCTTGACCCATGGGCTACTCTCACATGAAATTTGGTGAACCTAGGCGCAGTCATTGTTGAGTTACTACACGGACAATGTTTTTCAATATGATGCCACTGTGACCTTGACCTTTGACCCAGGGGCCCCAAAACCTTTAGGAGATAACCTTGACACTTGGGCTACTCTCACATAAAAATTCGTGAACCTAGGTACATTGGTGGTTCAGTTATTGTCTGGACTAGGTTTTTCGATATGATGCCTCTGTGACCTTGACCTTTGGGCCTGGTGCACCAAAACCTATTGGGAACATCCTTGACACAAGGGCTACATTCACATAAAATTTTGTGAACCTAGGTACAGTCGTTGATGAGTTATTGTCCGAACAAGGTTTTTCAATATGATGCCCCTGTGACCTTGACCTTTGACCTAGGAGCCCCAAAACCAATAGGGCATATCCTTAACACAAGGGCTACCCTCACATAAAATTTGGTGAACCTAGGTACATTGGTGGTTCAGTTATTGCCTGGACAAGTGTTTCATTGTTTGCCATTTTGACTTTATTAACATATTGATTGAACATTTGAAGTCACAGCTTGGTAATTTGATATCTTCTGGTTGAAGGTTTAAACTTGACCTGTTTCCTCAAAACTGATAAGGTATATCCTTGACACATGGGCTACTCTCACATGAAATTTGGTGAACCTAGGTACACTCATTGTTGAGTTATTACCCGGACAATGTTTTTCAATATGATGCCACTGTGACCTTGACCTTTGACCCAGGGGCCCCAAAATCAATAGGGCATATCCTTGACACATGGGCTACTCTCGGATAAAATTTGGTGAACCTAGGTACATTGGTGGTTCAGTTATTGTCCAGACAAAGTTTTTCCATATTATGCCACTGTGACCTTGACCTTTGAACCTGGGGCCCCATAAACCTATAGGGCACATCCTTGACACATGGGCTACCTTCACATGAAATTTGGTGAACCTAGGTACAGTCGTTGATGAGTCATTGTCCGAACAAGGTTTTTCAATATGATGCCCCTGTGACCTTGACCTTTGACCTAGGAGCCCCAAAACCAATAGGGCATACCCTTAACACAAGGGCTACCCTCACATAAAATTTGGTGAACCTAGGTACATTGGTGGTTCAGTTATTGCCTGGACAAGTGTTTCATTGTTTGCCATTTTGACTTTATCAACATATTGATTGAACATTTGAAGTCACAGCTTGGTAATTTGATATCTTCTGGTTGAAGGTTTAAACTCAACCTGTTTCCTCAAAACTGATAAGGTATATCCCTGACACATGGGCTACTCTCACATGAAATTTGGTGAACCTAGGTACACTCATTGTTGAGTTATTACCCGGACAATGTTTTTCAATATGATGCCACTGTGACCTTGAACTTTGACCCAGGGGCCCCAAAATCAATAGGGCATATCCTTGACACATGGGCTACTCTCAGATAAAATTTGGTGAACCTAGGTACATTGGTGGTTCAGTTATTGCCCGGACAAAGTTTTTCCATATTATGCCACTGTGACCTTGACCTTTGAACCTGGGGCCCCATAAACCTATAGGGCACATCCTTGACACATGGGCTACCTTCACATAAAATTTGGTGAACCTAGGTACAGTCGTTGTTGAGTTATGATCCGGCCAAGGTTTTTCAATATGATGTCCCTGTGACCTTGACCTTTGACCCAGGGGCCCCAAAACCGATCGGGGACATCCTTGACACATGGGCTACTCTCACATAAAATTTGGTGAACCTAGGTAGATTGCTTGTTAAGTTATTGTCAGGACAAGTTTTTTCCCATATGATGCCACTGTGACCTTGACCTTTGACCCAGGGGCCCCAAAACCAATAGGGAACATCTTTGACACATGGGCTACTTTTACATTAAATTTGGTGAACCTAGGTACATTGGTGGTTCAGTTATTGTCCGGACAAGTTTTACCTATTTTAAGTCCCAGTGACCTTGACCTTTAACCCTGGGGTCTCAAAATCAATAGGGAACCTCCTCCACCCAAGGGCTATCCACACATAAAATTTGAGGAACCTAGGTATATCCTTTCTTAAGTTATCATCCGGACAAGCAATTGTCCACGGACGGACAGACGGACAGACGGACAACAGCATAACATAATACGACCGTTTTTTCAAAACGGGCGTATAAAAATGATTAAAAAGCTATAATTTTCACCAGCTTCAAACTACAAAACACAAGTTAACTCCTTGTTAGCGTTAAGCAAATCAACCAGAGCTATAACGGAAGTGATTTATACCCCTACCTGCCACCATGTCGAAGGGGAAATACATTTGACCCAATAAATTAGCCACACCCTTTTAAGTATTGACACGGCTGTTACAGGCGAACACATTGTCGAAACAATGTAAAGATTTGTGCATTATCATGTTTAATGCCATCAATCTGTAAGTAGAGGTATTGCCCGGACAACCCAATTTTCAACAAATTTTGACCCTTAACTGCTGTAATTGGCCACGCTCTTAGAAGTATCGACACGGTTTATGCACGCGACAAATCGTATCGTCACGGTTAACATTTGTGTCATGTAATTTTGTAATCCATGGGTCAATGGTAGCGTTCGGACAAACCAATTTTCGACAATATTTAACCTTTGATCTCATTTATTGGCTAAATCCTTAGAGATTTGGACAAGGTTCTTGCACGCGGCACACGGTCTTGTCACAATTAACAATTGTGCCAGGTAATATTAAAATCCATCTATCGATTGTAGAGTAATTGCTAGAGCTACCACAGAGGGTGAACATAAAACCTGCCACATTGTCGAAAGGGAAGGACATTTGGTCCCATTAAATAGTAAATTTGTGCCATGTCATTTTAAATTCCATAAATCTATGGTGGAATTATTGACAGGACAATCTAGTTTTAGCAAACTTGATCCCATTTATTGGCAACGCTCTTTGAAGTATTGACACGGTTTATGCACGGACAAACCAATTTTCGACAATATTTGACTTTTGACCTCAATTATTGGCCATGCCCTTTTAGGTTTTGACAGTTTGTGCACGCAACTAACCAACTCGCCTTGGTGAACATTTGTTCTAAGTAAGTTCATCAATCCATGGTGTAGTTATTGCCCGGATAAACTAATTTTCGACCATTTTTACCTTTGACCGTATTCATTGGCCACGCCCTTTGAGGTTTCGACACTGTTCTTGAAAGCGACACACCGCCCTGTCACAATTAATATGCTTAGTAATTCTAAAATCCTTCTATCTATGGTGTAGTTATTGCCCGAAGGTTTTTATTAAAATGAAATGTGTAAGAAACCATACATTAATTATATTAAAAGAACAAGGTAATACAAGTACGACATATGCCTTGCCCTATGGACCTATAAGTAACTGTATAAACTAAATGTATACACACTATAAACAAATAACTACACATCATTAAAAATATATACTAATATTTAATAAATTATAAAAAATACTAACCTGAACAAGGCAAGGATAGACACAGTGAATGAACATCATGTTCCATAGCCTTCTTAAATACATTTTGATAAACTTGCTTCCAGTCTTTCTCTTTTGTTCCAGAGACAACAACATGAAATATAAATCTGCATCCAAGTCCAAACCTTTTAGTGACTACAACATCATATGGTTCTCTGAGTGGTTGAAATTGTCCAAATAATTGTTGACGATATTCATTTTCATCAATTTCATAGAAATATTTTGACAATTGGTCAGCAGGTTTTCCATAGCTGTCGACAACACACACAACACTGTCTGCTGGAAAGATTCCACTTTCCAGTGCCTTCCCTAAATCGTCATTTTTATTAGACAACAGTAAAGTTATTGTTGATGAAACATGAATGGGTGTATTCATATCATCATCTTTAACTTCAATCCTCCTGGCCATTCCAGGTTTAGGTCCGTCACGAGCAGTGTGTTTCGAAGGTCTGTTACTTATACTTAATTCACCAGAACGACATTTTATATCCCTGTTGCTAGATGATGTAACTTGTGGTGTATCAACCTCAGTGTTTGATTTATCAGATGCCCCTCCACCCTTGACAAACTCTGATTTACTAGGAGCTGAAGTGACTCTCAAATCAGCAGTAATTCTAGGTTGTGATTCTTCAGTATCACTAAACGCTGTGTCTGCTATTGGATTGGTTTGATCTTTTCCAACAGGCTTATTCTCATCGAATCTATCGTCCCTGTCTGATCCAGTTATACCAGTCACATTTTCACTTCCTCTACTGTCATCGTTTATACGTGCTGTAATATGTTTTTCCTGACTAGCGTTTCCTTCTTGATTCACAGATGATTTAAGTACTTGGAATTGTAGTTCATTTTCAGATTGTACTACTTGATTAGGACTAGACACTATCTGATGACTATAATGATTATGTTCTGAAATAGTTTCGCCTTGTTGAAGTTCACGAAAATGTAAACTGAATTCTCGCTGAACCAAATCAACCATTGGTCCATTGATGTCAAGAAAATGTATCTCTTTAAGAATATTTTGTGTCTTGGATTTGAATTTTTCCAATCCAATCCAGTACTGAGCAGCGCATACATCTTGTGGAACACCAAACAAACCTAGTTAATAAATGCAAATTGGAATATTAACAAAACAGAAAAATTATGGGTGCAATAAAAATTCGTATAGTGCGTACAAATTGACCCCGGCCTGACCTTTATGCAAGAATATTCATTACATTGAATACGAATGTAGTATCAATGTTCAATAACAATCGGATTATATCGTCAAGGCTCGAATGTAATTATAACACAGGGATTAATTTTAAAGTACATCTAAAGCGTACAATGAGTGTGTATATTACACATAGGCCGGACAAGAGGATTATACGATAGGCTAGCTACCAATTCAAAGATTGTGGGTTTTAGCCCCACAATCGCCATCCCCACACCCATTTTATTATTAATTGTAATCAAAAATGTAAGAACACGAGTTTCCCGTTTGAATGCATTTGAATCGTGAGTTGTTATACATGCGGGCTGTGTATACTCTATACATGTCTAATAATGTTTTAAATACGTAACGAGTCGAAGTGTAGAGTAGGCGTGGTATTGATTTTCGCCGGGATATGTGTAGATGATAATTAGATGCAAATGCGAAAGGTAAGGTCGGGGTCAATTTGTACGCACTATATATACAATTGATGACATGATTATCATATCGGGTTCATTACCATAATAAAAACGATTTCAGTTTTTATATCACTTAAACGATATACGGCAATATTAATACAAAATAGATGTTTAGTATAAATCTTTTCAGCTTTATTGCACGATAAGTACTATCGTCTTCTATTGTGTCTACTTACTGGTCCAACGTAGAATCTAGTTTCTTGCCGATGGAAACGTAGTTGGGTTTAACTGGTATTCTAACCAAAGCACTACTGGTAAATAAAATATGACCACTACCCTTCATCATAACAATGATATTATTGCCATTTAAACAGCTTCTCCCAATAATAACTATCTTTATTGGTAGCCCATAATCAAACAATTTATGATTCATCATCAAAAGTTGGACGTGTTAGGGTTCATATTTATTATTGCACTTGGCATTTAGATTTCTGTTCCAAAGATTGCTAGTTTACATATAAGTATCAGCTACATATTTCATCACCTTGACAAATTAGTTAATAAAATATATTCATTAGACTCAAATAACAGGGTTCGCGCTGCCGATCGCCAAATTCGCCAAATGCGATAAAATTAAATTTCTGGCGCCAATTTTGAAAACTTGGCGAATTTCGTGGCGACAAAAAAAATCGGCCGGTATAAATTTTCTTTGATGTAAGTTTTGATATCGTAAGTAGCCACGTTCATATTCGCGAGTGATAAGATATTGATTTTATTGATAACGACATACGGACCGTTTGTGATGTTCGCCTTTTGATGTAATTGACAAATCCGCTCAGCGGGAGGTGCTGTTAGTATACATGCTTCATAGGCCGATAATTAGTGTCTCGCTGTTTATGACATCGATGGCCCCTGATGTTAAATGCTCAGCCATGCGTCAAACAATTATTGACAATTACGTATATTCAATTAATAGGCGGAGCTTAAGCTTAGTGATATGCATCATCAACCAATCGGCGTCCGCTAAAAATCAATAGTGTAACACGTCGGCTCGATAACATTGCATATGTAATCAAACGGGTGCAATTAACAAACTTGTGACAAACAGTGATATTGCATTAATTTCAGTGGTTTAAACTGTTTAGAGAAGAGAATTGTTTTAAATTTGAGCGTGTTTTCAATAGGCGTAATTGGCAGGTTTTTAAGTCAATAAAAGGTGACAATAACAATAATCTCTGATTGAATAATCAAAATCTTTAAATTCCATAAGAAAATTATCGTAAAAACTTTTTTTGTTTTCACTTTTGATAACAAATATAGTTAATAATTATACTTAGTAACTTTATTTCGTAAAAATGAAAACCCTTCAAACATCATGTCATTATGTCACGTATTTTCGCGACCGACGCTATCGCCAATTCGGGTGATTCATTGTTAAATCTACGTTTGTAATTTAATAATACTATTATTTTGAGTAATAGTTCTTCATAATTTAGCAAAAGTAAAAAGAAATCCCCTCTATTTTTCTATCTTAAGAATAAACACAGGTTGGTTTCGACATATTGAATTATTGAAAATAATAATAAGTTTTAGTTAATCAACTAAAGTCATGTAACAGACTCTAAAAATCAATATTAAGTATGCATTGCTACATGAAAAGTAATATTTAAGAAACAAGTATGATAACCAACCAATATGATAAAACATATTTTAACAAAGAAAGGTCAAAATTGAGGACATTGATATTTTCCAAGAAGATATACATGTACCTGCAATCATTTAGACTTAACCAGAAAGGAGACATTTTCTATTGAAATGATAAAAAGATTATTTAAGTTACAGTTTGATACAAAATTACAATGTTCTGAGGAATTTGTGTAAAGTAATTTAACTGAGTAACCAAACATTATGAGTGTATTAATTAATTTTTAATGTAAATTAAATCAATTAATAAGTTTACATTCAAAATCTAATTATTTTGAGTTTTGTTTTGTTGGAATTCTGAGTTATTCGACTTTAATTGTCAGTCATGATAAGATGATAGTGATTTATGACACAATTAATGGGTTAAATCAGAAGTGAAACATAAAAAATTCTACATATGTGTGTGTAATAATTGGTGCTTCTGACATTCTATACGAATCTATTCTATCATTTCGGCATATGCATTTGCGTGACATTGACTGTTCTTGCTTTATTTATGTAAAAAATGAAAAATCTGCAAATTAAACAAGTAAATCTGTGAGCTAATGCTCACTAGTGATACCCCCGCCAAAATCTAAAAATATGCGACAAACAGGAAGTAGATGAGCAAGGAGCATGAAATCGCTTTACACCACATGGGACTATGGGATGAAGCAATATGCAAAGTATTAGGCAGCTGCATGTTATAGTTGCTGAGAAAACTGCGACTGAAATTTTGTAACGCACAGACGCACGCACGGACAAGGGTAAAACAGTATACCCCCCTCTTCTTCGAAGCAGGGGTATAAAAATAATACAATAATTAAGATACAAACAAGAGTTCAGGAGAGCTAGACTACAATGAAGGTGGGCTTGCTGTCTTAATACAACAATAATTTGCGTTGATGCACTATAAACTTATTAAACCGTAACAAATTTTGTTGGCTCCAATGGCCCCATAGTGGCGACAACTTTTTTCATTTGGCGAAAATGTTGGCGACAACTTCTTAAGACCCAGCGCCAACCCTGAAATAAGCTAATTTGATATTGACTGGCGTTTTGTTGGTTTTGTAGTAAGTCTAGTCTCTTTAAACAATTTACAAATTTATCCTAAATTACAATAAAGAAATGAAAGTATATTCATTACCAGAGCTTATCATTGGCATAGCAATAGTTGTGTAATCATTTCTTTCCGCCTCTAATAAACAATTTACAACCGTATTACACAGGTCTGTAGCACACTGAATCTTCTGCTGTTCTAATTTATAGTCATACCAGCAGGGTCCAACAGCATGTAATATACTCTTATACGGTAAATTACCAGCACTTGTTTTTACAACAGTTGTAACTGGTAAATAAGAGGATTTTCCCCCTGAAATGTTTCATGTTCAAACTATTAAACCTGATTGATAAATTCATTTTTATAAACAAAGTTCATACAGAGATAGTAAACTGAATTATCATACCTTTCAAAATGACAGTTGAGCTTATGGCTCTGACAAATATTCTTATAAAACCAATATTTAAATGGAGTCAATTACGATTTCCAAAGGCAAAAAGGGTTTCATAATGGACATAAAACAAATGTTATTTCAAATTAAATGTTCACACTCTTGAGAGCATTTAAGACTTCAATATAAAGTCAAATATTAAATGTGTGATATCACCTTTGAATAAACATGTTTATTATTGTCAGTACATACTGTTTAACAACAATTAGACTAAAGTAAAGTTTGAGCAAGTGATAACAAGTCAATGTATCTAAAGATCTTCTTGATGAGTGTACTTCGTTCATTAAAAACATAAGCTAATGCCATAATTAGTGTTCAAAATGCACATTCAGCAATTCGAATTTAGCATTTGGTCTTATTTCAAATGGATATTTTTACAAATAAAAAATATGCAACACATGCTCATACTACAATGGTTTTTTCCATATGTAGCAGACACATTAATACAATGCATACTTTTAACACCATTCATGTAACAATTTTCTTTGATTCTGTAATCACATGCTTATACTACAGTACAATCTCTCTAGAACAACACCCCCCTGGGAGAGACTTAAGAGTTTTGTGCTCTGCAGAGGTTAAATCAAATAAAAAGTTTCGCCTAATTGAAATAATAAAGATGTTGTTTAGAAAAGGATTTGTTCTGTAAAGGGCTGCTCTGCAGATGTTAAACTGTACATTGTTTTTCATGTGTAGCAGAAACACCAGTATAATACAAATGTACATACTTTTAACACCATTCTTTTTAATAATTTCTTCTGATTCTTTAATCATCTTCTTCCCAGCAGCTTTTGCAAGTACTCCAGCCAATCCACCAAAGTGACCAAGAGATCCATTCGCAGGATTAACAATACAATCAGTCTTAACTTTTAATAAGTCCCCTAGATACGCATACACAACACAATGTCCTAATGTGTAAACTTTAACATTTTGACCAGCAATATGTTCAGTATTTACAATAGTCTTACTATCTTTATCATAGTGATACAAAGTGTCTCCTGAAGCTGCCCTGACTTTAAGTTGTTCATCTTTATCACTATTTATTGTCACTATTGGATGGTCCAGACTTATTCCAGCATTTTCCTGTTCTTGTAATTCTGTTGACACGTTAGATTGTTTGTTTGACTGGACAAGATTAGAACTATGGTCAATATCTTTTGCAGTAGTATCATCAACTTCTCTTGTTGATTTCATTGTAGTTTCTTTAGCAGCTAAAGTTTTCACGTTATCAAGTTCAAACTTAAGGTCTTTTGAAAACTCACTCACATGTTCTGCTGGTCCACATAAATACATCATATGTAAATACATATCATATGCAAACACGCAGTATTCTTCAGGAAATTTGTCTTTTGATGCTTTTATAGCTTTATGAACATATTTCTTATCAATTAGAGGTACAGGTATTTGCATCATGCTATCAACTTTAATAGCTTTAATCTGCCTATCAATGAATTGATAATGCTTCTCAATTATACACCTCTGCCCTTTTAATAAAACACATTGACTTCGCTCGTCCAATGAAACATTAATATCTCCTGCATCCCAACGTGCTGCATAGTATTTATTCCAAATCGTAAAAACCATTCTATTTACATCTTTAATAGTTCCTTCAATGACCTCATTTGGATTATACAAAGCATTTCGCTCAAAAGCTATCAAGTAGGCCAGAGAATCCGTAACATTATCAGGTTGTCCAAATACAATCAATGATGTATCTTGAAGCAAAGGATCTTCACTTGAAGCCTGACTAGTTCTTGCTGTAATGGACAAAATTCATAATCGTAAGTTAGAATGAAAACATTCTGTGTACAACAGATCTAACAGCAAAAACATGTTCAAAGTTTATTAAATTGAAAAGAATACTGCAATACAGTGCCATCCATAATTACGTTTGCACTATTGTAAATGTAGGATCTGTACTAATTTTTTATCAATACTTGATAGATTAAAAACATGTAGATACATGTATAACAATTACAGTAGTATAAAGTATCATTACTCCTCTTGCAAATGGAACAATCTATTATAACTGTACCAATGCAAAAATACATCTAAACTAAGATTTAATTGTGTGAATGGAAAACAAGCTTTTTTAAAAGAGTACAGGTAATTTTGGATGGCACTGCAAATCAAATAGGCATGTTTTTAGACGCAATTGATAGCATGAAGACTACTTATTAAAAACATAGGTTCAGAGATTTAAGCCTCCCAATTGACAGTAAATAAGTTAACCGTCATCCGCGAAATGCCCGAAAGTTACGTACTGGCATAAAGCATACTGAAATAACTACCATTAACATAACTATAAAAGATAAGAAAAAATAAAATCAACCTTAAAAAATAACGTATAAAGATCAGATAATCTACAGCACTCACCAAAAGTTTGGAGACATTTTCACTTTGTATGCCTATTTAATAGCTTTTATCTAAAATGTGTTAACTGTTTGTTTATTTTGAAATGTTTTATAGTTATGCTTTATTTGTTTTGATTATCCTTATATTTATAACTGAGACTACAAAAATAGCAAAGAAACTATGTTATGGAAAATAATTACAATGTACAATAAACATGGTTTCGGAGGCTTTAGGATGTCATATGCTGAATAGTAAACATGTGCTGCAGTTATGAAATGTGTTTTCATATTATCACAAACCATACTTAAATATACTAAAAATAATGATTCTACAAAAATAATCCTCAAAATTCAAGAATTCCCTAGTTTCCAAATTGTTGGTGGGTACTGTACATGCTATAGTACAAGATGCTATAGAAATGATACTATGAATAACGGTACAAATTGTAAAACATACCCAGTTTAGCCTCGTTGTCTTGGAATATCTGAAACAGATTAATTGTATAGATTAACTTTACAGATATCTATATTTGTTTTTTCCCAAAATTTTGTCTGTCATTAGTCGACTACCTCATCAAAATCTCGTATGTTTTATTAAATCAACTTACAAACATTTTTTATAGTAAAATCCAATAAAATATAGCAATACCAAGATATAATAGTATTAACAACTAGAACAATTATAATTAAATTTACAGATATTTGGTACGCAAATATAATATTTCCGAAGGCAAGAAAGAATAGCAAATATCAAATTTATTCGGAGAGAACGTTCTTGATTGATGCTACTATGTACTCAATAACGAGGGTAATATAAAAAACCCTCCCAGTTAAACGTCACCCTTAAATCAATATTAATGAGCATGCATAACAGTACGTTCCCCTCGCAGCTCAGTGAATACACATTCGCCCGCTGCCTTAAAACGTGTCGATTTATGACAGGTATTGACAACCCCAATAGCAATATATATATACATGTGCATTTTTGCAAAACTGCAACAGTATAATAAAATAAAACACTCACCTTTAAAACTGCAACATTTTTGGGATAAATGATAAACTCAACAGATCTAAGGGACGTTTTTGGATTGTTCATTCTAAATTCTTCTACACTTTCAAACATTGCAGTACAAACTAAGTCTACAGGGTAATGTAGAACACCAGTTCCAAGTGCTGGAAATGCAATACTTTCTAAGCTATGTCTAGAAGCTTCTTCAAGGCATTTCCTCACTACATATCTAATATTCTAAAACACAGCAAAAACCAATAAATATTCTTGTCCCTGTGACTTTTTAAAGTTTATGTTGTTTTTTTCTTTTTTTTTGTGTCATCCTTGATGTATACATGTTGTTTCTGGTGGTAATAAATTCTAATGTGAGGTTCAGAGTTCGTTATTCTTAAGTCACCAGACGGGGCATACTTTCGTGGAGCTTGGTCATGACCATTCTCCCTCCTATCAATGACTCTTAATTTTTTAAGGCAGTTGTCGTTCACTGACGAAAGTATGTGCTTAGTAGTTGGTTAACAGCTTAATTCAGAGATTTATCTTTTCCAGGAACAGAGAGTAGGTTGACTGACCGCCGTTATATGACATATACAATCTGTTGCTACGGCGTTTTACCCAACAAAACAATCAAACATTATATATCGAAATATATATATCTACCAAAATGTATAAACAAGCATTTAAGTACACGAAATCTGATCGTTATTGAGCAATATACTTTTGATGGACAATTCAATCTTAAACGCCATGGAACGACTTGATAGACAATCCAAGTTTACAAACCATGGAACGACATGTTTATATAGTCAAATTGACCATATGAGAATAACAAATAATAAACGTGTCTTATACAATAATTTGGTAGCTATAACAATAATAAACTTGCTTCCTAAAGGCTAAATATTTCAATTTATTTTCACCCTGCAGAATTTATATTACATGTATCATCTTATTTATTTGGTGTTAAATAATTTCAAATGAAATCCTAAATAAAGTGTCCAGTGACGTTTCAAGCTGTGCAAGTAACACACAAGTGACTTTAGATTGTTCCATGAAATCATTCATGCAAATGAAAACCCATATACTTAACTGAATATTTTATTGAAAACATTGTTTATTTTAATAGAATTACCAATCAATGATATAATCATCAATTAATGTTTACCTGAATGCAGTCGTTTCCATCAACACCATTTTGCATGTACTTGTCCAGTGCAACATGAAATACTTTCTTACACTGTAGTTTATAACCTTTAGTAACGGCAACTTCGTTGGTTTTTATACCATAAGGATACTTCTTGTAACATTCAGATTGCAAATCCGATCCAGCTGCTTTCAGTAAAGACTTGGAAACCTTTCCATATGAGAGGTCTAGTTCTTTACTTGCTGTATTAACAAGTACGTCACACTATTTAAAATGGAAACAAATGTTATAATAATAGTTTCCTACAGCCTAAGGAATGCAATGCCATATCCTTGTAACGTTTTATGGAACTTTGCAACAAAGTTTCAGGTACATTGTGGCGGTAATCCTTTTAATCCCTGGCACTGTTTCCACAGAGGTTTTAAATTCCACACTCAAATTGAGCAAAAAACCTTCATGTGTTTTATTTGGTATTTATCAAAATAAAGGCTCAAGCATAAATTCAAAATGTCAAGCAACTTTTGAAATACAAAGTCAGTAAATAGAACACTAGTATCTTATCAAAGCACTGCTAGTACAAATTTAATCAAGAACTATATTAATAGCATGAAACTCATTTGCTTGGTTAGGTTAGAGCCAGTTGCTATTCACCACATAATAACTGTAATGGTTTGCAGATGAAAACAATGAGTTCAATGAACAATAAACAATGGTTGTAAATCTAATTGATCCAATCATGTAGCAACATTCTAAAATAATCGTTAGAAAAGCAGGTCAATTATTAAAATATATCAAAGTACTGAAAGTACTGTTGGAAGTAATTTTTGAACGATTTTAGGAGTTCAAAGTTACTATTTCGATATCCATCTTCATCTCTTTATCATTCATAATCAAATGTGTTTCATATTTCAATTTACATGCAAATTATTCTACTGATCGAGAAATTGTATGTTTTGATTCACGGGCAGGGCATACTTTCGTAGAGCTATGCCATGAAATAATTTCTACGGTCATTCTCCATCCTACCACTCATTCTAAATCATTTTAATACGGCAGTGTTCAATCACTGAATTGCATCTAGTAGTAATTCAGAGATTGAGTCTTTTCAGGAACAGTGATAGGTGGATTGATGGCCACGATGTAACCTGAACAATGTGTTGCCATGGAGTTAAGGCCACAACAAATTGATCACATGTTCTATGTTTTTTGTTCCAAAGAATGGAGCTAAAGAGCAAATAAATTCTTTTTCCATACTTTGAATTTTGAGAAGCGAGCAAAAGCAAAGAATAAATTTGTGCGGTTTCTAAGACATTTATTTACCATAAGTTAAAAAGAGCATAAAAAGTATGGACTTTCTTATATAACATATAACTATATATCTATAGACTATATAGTGTAATCAAGTAATAAGTAGTTCTATGCTATATTAAGCAAGTTAACAATTACTCCAGATGAAAATTCAATTGAATTTAAAACTAGTTAGAAGTGGGGTAGAAGAGGTTTACACCTTCATGAGTTCATACGTAAAAGATAACTTCATTTGTCTTAGGTATTACTTTTATTAATACTTGATAACTAGGAAGCACAGATAAATAATCTTATAATGGACCAGCCCGGTTCACTTTTTGTGTATACAACGTAATTATATTTTGGTAAATTATGCTAATGTCTAATAATACCACAAGAATTAAATCAAGCCTGATATGTTATTTTGGGACATCAAAATTGTAGGAATGTAAAATTTTCTCCCTGTCCTACCTGCTCTCCATGGATCAATCTTCATATTTTTACACTACAAAGACACGTATGACGTCACACATCAAGATAAGGTGTGTAGAGAGAGTAAATGTTCAGTTTACGGTCTAAGACAGAGTGCAGTTATCATATTTCTGAACAAAGGATTGTGTCATTGTAATTTCTAATGCCGTATGTTAGCAAGAATACATTACTGCTTTACCGTAACAGTGAAATTATGCTGATTCATATTGCTATTAAGAACTCAAATTACTAATTTTCAGTTCAATTCTACTTGGCCGAGTGTCAAAACTTGACTTTTCCGAAATTTATAATGCGTTAATTTCAAGGTGCGGATGCATTTTTTTTATTTTCGGATTTTAAGGTGCGAGAAATCAGACGAACATAACGATTAATTTGTTGAGGTCTATTAAAAAAATACGCTTCGCGCTGTCATTAAACCTCTACGGACACCCATTCAAAGATTAACCTTACATTTCGTTGCTTAACTTCGATAAATGTCCAGCGCTTTACGCTCTCAAAGTAAACTCCTGCTGTGATAACCGCTCGTTAAAATTATATTTATATACAAGCGTGTGGTAGATACTATTGCGCAATAATACAAAAAACTTCTCTCCGTGCAGTTAGAATGTTAATGTTAATGAGTAAAAAACATGAAATATCATAAGTTTAAGTATTTGTTTAAATTACTTTTTTTCAACTTATCTACTTTTGATAGTACACATATTTTTCTGCTGCACTATTTCTTGGTCGCATTGACTCATTGATTTCTATTGATTTGAAGGTGTTGTTCGTTCTTTTTCAAATTTCGCAGAGCGCTGACATAGAAAGGAATTTTTTGGAAAAAAAATCCTTCCAAAAAACGTTTGTTACACATTGTTCCTGAATTTCGTCATAAACTGACAGCACATGTTATGGACAAGAAACTACATGATCAGTCAGTGTCGAATGATAGTTAATAGTGGTTCCTGAGTAGTTACATCAATACTATTTACCTTTTTCATATAGCGTAATGGGTGGTAAATATGTCATAACGTATAACTTTCTATGAGCGAGAGAGAGATAGATAGAGGGAGAGAAAGAGAGAGGGGGTGAAAAGAGAAAAACATACCCTACAATTACTCAACACCTCAGGAAAAACTGTAACAGTTAACTTGTTTTCTGTACCTGAAAGAAATTTGATAAGAAGTCCATGTTTAAACTTGATTTTTAAAACTCAGAAATCTACAACTAATCATAATTGAAAATCTAACATGCTGAGAAATTATTCATACCTATGACTGTACAAATTAACCAGACTCTTAGACTTAATTTAAATTCGGTTCATTCTTGTTAACTTTTAGGAGCTAGTTGTGTTGCCTAAAGTCAATGATTTTAATTTATATGACAACACATCTTATAATTATACACTGCAGCATACAGTTCGTATTTGTATGGGGCATTCTATATGCGCAATATGACTTTTGTGTTTTGGTGTGCCGTAAAACCCAAACAAACAAAGCATTCTATATTGTAAATTAAAAAAAAAACATCTTACAGACACCTGAAACCCTAATTGTTTCCAGTGTGGATCCACATTGCATTATGAGTAATATGTTGCGCATCCCAGTAGAGATGTGTACGACCTCTGAAGTTACCAGGATACAAAGTCAGCATTTTGATTACTAAAGTAGTCCAAGAGAGGCGGCATCAAAACGGTACGTGAAACTAAAATTAGAGTAAACAGAAACAAGTAAAATAGTCTCCTTATATTCGGAGAATGGGACTTTTAGTATAAAAAAACAAATTTTACCTTTGAAGTATCGTTTATAATTGTACAACAAGTTGATATACTCTGTAGCTTCGTTGAAAATATCCCCATTGTTGAGCAACACAACCAGGCGTAGAATAGCTTGAGTTTCATAGTTGAATAACCATGCTACAGCAGCTTTAGCAATGATATAAACAAAATATTCATCCGGCCAATCAAACACGTCTTCTACTATTATTGCAATGTCCAGCTTTTCCTTCTTAGTTACAGTCTTCAACGTTTCATTCAATTTGTCAAAGAACTTATCCCTTGCAGTATTCTCATCTTTCCATGGTGGAACACATACCTTCACAGTTGATGCTGCCTTAAGTTTATTTTCTAAAACAGATAATGAGCTGATCATAAGTCTGGTGATATATTGTCATGATTCAGTATTGCTAGTGACTTGTTCAAATTAGTTTGGTCAAATAAGGCATGGTGTATTCTTCAAGACAAAGGACATACAAATCTAATCAGTATTACATTGAACGGAGAAATGTCTCTAATAAAACCTATCACCTAAGTCAGGTAATGCTTGCTGGAGTACCAATATAATTTTTTGATAACACAGATGATTTATTTTATAGGAAAATAACTAATCGAAAATTAGACCTATACTTAATAACATCTTAAACAGATTCTAACCAAAAAAGCAAAACCATACTAAGAATGCCAAATGAACTTGTTTAAAGATCCGTCTCAAACAAGAGGAACAAACATAACGTTAGAAATTGACTAGCTATAGATATATTACTTAGTTCTCAACACTTACAAAATGTAACAATGTTACCTTTCTTTCTATCGGAAGATGTGAACTTGATACAATAGGAAGTAGTGTCTGCCTCTATCCTGTTAGCAAGTTCAATGCAGCGACTATATCTTATGTTAGTCCAACTACGTTGACGATGAACAGTTTCATCAGGGTACCAGGACACATCTTCACAGCTTTCAGTATGTTGCATACTTATTGTTAAGATGACATCATTTTTTTTAGCGCAATCAAGTAATGAATTCCATCCAGCATTTTCAAGCATATATTGTAAGATTTTACTGTCTTTGATTGGCCATGGTTTTGTTTCACATGTTTTCATAAACTGGTTGAGGTTTTTTTCTGCGAAATTTAATACAGATTGTTCACCCCTTACTTCAATGGCAAATGTTTCTTCCTCTTTTACAAACTCTAGGTTAATATGTTTTTCGTGCATGCTTTTTCTAACTTTAGAACTAGTTTTCATGAGCTTAAACACTGTTTCATTAGGAACTATTATCTTTATTGTGTATAAATTCTGTGCACCAACATTTAATCTTGGACTTAAATGGTTTAATGAAGTAACAATTTTTTCAACATATTTCCTAACACCTATCACATACAGTTTGTTCTTACATTCATATTCAAAGGTAATGCAACCTGGGAATTCGGTCTCTGCATTATTTATATGATCTTGAATAGCATCCTGGTCAATATTCATTACTACAAGTGGTTTTTCAATTATGATGGATTCTACAAGCTTGCAACCTTGCTCCACAGATGTGTCGCACAACCCAAAAACATATATATCACTTTGATATTGATTGGCACAACATTTTAAACTTTGACGTCTTACAGCCTTATTCAAGTAATCAGTCACATTAAGGTGAAGAACAGCTTCAACATGTGTTATTGAAAGATTGCATATTTTTTTGATAACTCTGTTCTCCAGCTTATGTATTTCCTCTTTTGCAATGTCCACAGAACTTTGCAATCCCATTAAAGTACATGTTACTCCTTCAGCGTCTGCCTTAAAGCCAAGCTGAAGTTGAGCCGTACCTAAAGTTTCCAATATGATGCCAACTGGATTGAATATCTTAAGCAAATGTTGCCAAACTGGGTTCAATTTTATCACCTTATGTATTTGATTCTCTGATTTGATGGGTAAAACTGTTTTTAGGTATTCATTAACCTTGTGCTTATTCCGAGTTAAAAATACAATGTAAATGTTATTGTTAATGGTCTCTTGGTAACATGTAACATTAAGTCCAGTTGAATCAGCTATCTTATTGCATACAGAGTCGACATCTTTGGTATTTAATGGTACAGACTTCACTGTGATTCCATCAAATCCTAGAGCCAAGTCAACAATCCTGTGAAATTGGTCAGTAATGTTCTTTATACAGTGATTACCATCAACTGTTAGAACACCATTCTTATCAATTCTTCCCTTTATATGTAATTGGTCAATTAGTAGTTTGTTAAGTTGCTCCAAATGACTATTAGAGTGAATTATAAACCTCCATTGCATGTATTCATCTATGCTACAATCTTGTGTCATACGATCTTCACATTTACTGCCATTTGTATCATTGAATACTGCCAGGACATTTATTGACTCTGTAATACATAAGACTAGTATATAACAAATACAAGTACATGTAGAAAAATGGTGAATGTGTGTAGACTTAAGAGTAAGTTTGATTTTTTTCATTGGGTAAAACATATTTTTTAAAAAGCAGCGAGAGCAAATGTCATTTTCTGAGCTCATGAGTGGAAATAATATTATCATACACTAAGTAGATGAATGCTGTTTCTTTCATGCTTTCGATGACATTGTGTTCTATTTTTATCTCATAATTTCATTAAATAACACCACATTTTACAGTTAAGCATGAGCACAAAATGTTTTCTTGCAAACCGTTCGGCTAAAAAACCTGTTCCATTTCTTTGTATGAAACATTTCTACAATGGTATGGCAGCTTAACAATTAGATATCAGTTGTGTTAATCATTACATTAGTTAAGATAGCAAACCATATATACATGTAATTGACAAAGATGAAAGATCATGTTGTATGATCTACTTTTCAATAATAATTATTGATGCGTATAATAAAACT
Source organism: Mactra quadrangularis (assembly GCA_025267735.1). NCBI lineage: Eukaryota > Metazoa > Mollusca > Bivalvia > Venerida > Mactridae > Mactra > Mactra quadrangularis. The sequence continues at coordinate 20,854,366 of CM046298.1, read as the reverse complement.
ATGCTAGCATAACTAATGTGGCATTAGGCAATATTAGATAAATGTAAACAGCTGGGAATTGTTAATATTAATAATTAGGACACAACTAAGGTTTCTAAATCATTAATGCTACATGTTTTGTTCTGTTTCTACTCATGAAAATGAGGAGGTACTCTCAAAGTGAATGTAACTGTTTTCTGTGCAATTGGAATCTAGGTTTGGTCATATTACCTGGACTATAACTACTCTAATTGGCTAACAATGAGTTACCTGAAGTTTAAGAAACATGTATACAATAAACATACTTGATGTAACTGGACCAGGCTGATCTCTTCCACCCTGTGTCCCTACATCCTCGTGTTTTACTTTGGGTCGTGCTCCAGTACTTGAATAATCTTGTTGATTAGGATTTTCATTAGAGTTATGTCGAGACTATAGATGAAAGAAAAGAAAATTAAAAAGATGTGTACTAATGACAAAACAGATATACAGTAAAGTTCGGCTATTAAGACCAGCAAAATCGATGGTCTTAATAGCAAAACAGTCTTATTATAGAGACCCTTTTGTTCACAAATTAAGCATTTGGGTCTAAATAATTGTCAAAAATAGCATAATTTTGAAATAACAAAAGTGGTCTTAATAGCGGAACTTTACTGTAGATTGTACCTCATACAAACTGTTAACAAAGATACGGGCTGTATAAATTGACTTGAGAAAAAGGATACAAATTTGTATATTATTCAAAAAACAGTTTTCCACTGTAGTGTTACAGAATTTTGTCACGTATTAATCCATCTCAGGTCAGTTATCATAAAAAAAACATATATATCCCATTCCTTGTTGGGATGTCGTTGAATAAAATAACTTTTCAGTTTACAAATGTTTTTATTTGGTAAGTATACATGGCTAGAAATGCAACTTAGACAAACTGTTCCTGAGCATGGATACATTCATAATACATACAGGTATCAATACACTATTTTTATGCATAGAAATAATCATTTCTGGAAAATTGTCATGAAAGCTGGTCATGGTGGGCAGCTGCTGTAAATAGTCAAACTAAACATTTTGTTAAAAAGCACAAAAAGTACAAGTATTAAAACATGTTTCGTTTCCATTCTGAGGCATATTGTAATACATAACAGAATATTTTCTTTTATTTGGCAACAAATATACGACTTAAATTATAGCCAACAGAAAAATAATATTACAATATAAAAAAGTACTAGGCTTGTATTTACATTACTGTAATACAATATAAGACAAATCAATAGGCATCAACTTGAACTAAAGAATGCAGGGGCAGTCTATAAAAGTTCAAATAATGACCGTACCAATTTTCGTTAAAAACAAACAATTCAAAAAACCTTTTATGTGTTATAATCATACTATAGGGTCTGTTCCATAAGAAAATTACTACCGAGCACTTTTTGAAAGCCATATAGCATAAGAGTTATACAGAATGGTATGCTTTAAGCCAGCAAATCCTAGACGGCAACTTCCACAAACAAAATTTTCATAATTGTAAAAATATTCAAATCAATTAGCATTACCATTATCTACTTCAATTGCTGCAATGATATCTATGCAAAAGATAAAAAAATAAGTCAGTTTTCTTGATAAAGAATCCTGTTCCCCATGATAGAAGCCATTTTTAAAGCAGAGGTGTTCCAAATGTTTTGGTGAGCAAGAAAGAACTTGCAAGAAAGAACTTGCTATGTATCTCTACGTAGCGATTCCATTTGCTAGTTTGTAGCAGACAGTTTCATAGGAAACTGCTATGTAGCAATACGAAGCATTCCTCTAGCGGAACGGACCCTTATTACTTTTATGAAACAGTGAATATGTTTTTTGTACCTATATGGAAGAATCTCTAATAATCTCTTAATAAATTCAATGGTTTGAAGTTAATTATTTAGAGAAATAATGACTAAATTAATAAGTAACAAATATCTAATCACCTTAGACTTAGACTGTCTATTTTCTTGACCCCTTGGCGCTGCATCATTGCTTCTAGTCCTAGTAATAGTGCTTCCCTGAAATTGCTCATTTATAAAACATAGATTTGCTGCTTGTCTTGTAGCGCTAGGTAGTTGACTTGGTGGGAAGTATGAAGACTCTGGAGCATCTTGATTAGACATGTTTACAACATCAGTCAATACAAATCTGAAATAAATAATCAAATATAGCATAGTTTGATGGTGTTTAATCAAAACAAATTAACTTTAAGTTATACCACTGAATGTAATTAATGTCAAGAACTAATTCGGCAGATTAACATTAAATAGTAAATACAAAACAGAAATATTTAATACATTTTACTTATGTGTTGCTTTTTAAAATAACATGCAATTTCATATTATATCATATATTCTACTGTCACTATCATGTTAAGCTTATGGACCCATTCTTCGAGGCAGTGGACCGAGGACCAAGTCTGTCGAAATACAAATGTATCCATCTGTACAGTGACTTTTAGAAAGTGAGTGGTCAAATGGTTCACCAACATTTTTGGTAAAGTCATTATCTGTTGTTACATTTTTACATAAATTTAGAATGTTTCATTCTAAATCATTCAAATGGACAGCATATTTTAACATATCGCTAAGACTTATTGGTTCGGTAAACCATGATTCGGTCCAGTAAAATATTCCATTTCACTGGACCGATTGTCCAATGCTAATAAAAATTTGTCATGAAGACTGTAGACCTGAACCAAACATTAACTTAAAATAATGGGGACTGATAAAAGAAACAGGGCTCAGTTCTAATTTTTCAACTAGGTTACTCAAGTGGACAGCCAGCTATATTTTTAACTTGCCCATACCATAATTTGATAGCAGTTAGGTTGCCTTGCTCTAACCATTAAGTGTAAACTACAAATACTACTAGGTAATCAAATACATATCAGACATCTCTGATATTGTAAAGTTTCAAAACAAAATATCTAAATTCAACATTCTTCATTGAAACAACTGTGGCTAGATTAGTTCAGATTACTGGACCAATGACACTTTAAATAGGACTTCAAATTAAAAGTGTTTTTATGCAGAATAATCCTTTCTTGAGCAGATAGTGAAAAAGATTTGACGATTCTTGTGAGCTTGGTGACGAGTTGAAAACTATGACCATTGAACAGGCGTTAGAGACCTTTTCTCTATATATACTATAATAAGGAAAATTTGGGTCAGTCACTAGTGAACCGTACTACACTAACTGAGTATGAATTTTGAGGCTACTCAAAATTCAACTATCCAACAAATTATGAACATTAAATAAAACTTTCTAAGAGGCAGTTTTACCTCCATCCTAACATGTTAACATCTGTCATTCTTAACACAGACATTTGAAAATGAAAGTAGAATACACAGTGTTGCTATGCTATGCTATACCAATTAAGGTTTTATATAAAAGTATTTTGTATCTATGAATTGATATTCCTGTAGTTATAAGCTGTCAATTAATTCGTAATTAAGTAATGATTAATTGTTTAAGAACAGAAAAAAAATACAACAAATTCAACAATTTTGTCTTCATATGCTACACTTTATTCTGCTGCGTACCAAATCACCAAATACTGTGATGTGTTTAAATATGCGTCTTAGTATATAGGTGGTAACAGTAGTCTATTCAAGTTGTTATGCGTCTTAGTATATAGGTGGTAACAGTAGTCTATTCAAGTTGTTATGCGTCTTAGTATATAGGTGGTAACAGTAGTCTATTCAAGTTGTTATGCGTCTTAGTATATATACTAAGATGCATAATAACTTGAATAGACTACTTTATACATTGTAGGTGATAACAGTAGTCTATTCAAGAATGCTTGTTTTTTTTTAATTATTTTACCTTTAGAAATATCAGTAAGATTGCCAAGAAGATAAAAGAAAAAATCACAATTGGCTGCCTCTGAGTCTGACAACTTTTTTTCCACAACGTTGCCCTTCTCACAGGATTTTCTTGGCCAATATATTAGGGGCTATATAGTATATATCACAAGAGCCAGGCACACTTTTCCTTCTTATTGAATAAAAACAGATAAACCAATATAACATTTTTTTCAAAAAGGCCTAATATTATATAAAGATGACACACGCCTAAAAAGGCATCAAACAATTCCGAATATTTTAAATACAAAAATAGTGACAAGAAAATAAATTTTAAAACCGAAAGTAGCACGCCTACTGTGGTATTTCACACAAAATATGAGATCAAATATAAAAACTAAGCAACAATTACCATAGTAGCAATACTGTAGAAGTTTAGTTTCACACACCATATCTAAACATACGATTACAAGGAAGTGCTATCGATCTTTTAAGAGTGACGAGTATTTGTCAAGTCACAAGACCGAAATCGAAAGTAGGGAATGAAAACATCACTGTAGATAAATGTACGCGTTGGTAATTGATTTCGTTTATTTAGGTTGTGTTGAGCACACGTGTAAACGTTATTAAGATTGTGATATTAATTATAACATATAAAGATGCTAATTGATATTATAAAGAAAAAAGAAAAGTATTAACAAACAAAATCTGAAGCTCTTTTTGTTTAAATTAACGCGTACATGTATTAATGCAGTGAAACATTATTGGGGAGCTTCCCAGACAAAATTATTTTTTTTTGTTAAACTGAGAGAAAAAACATCAATTTACTTGATTCTATTTTAATTCATATAGTTTATTAAATATTAAATGTAAAAATAATACTTAGTGGTGTAGTTAAGTAAATTTCGTCTGTTATTATTATATTATTTTACGAAATAATGTAAGATCCCTGATAAATTATTCGACCAATGAAAACAATTCACATATCATGTGTTCATCACGAGCCAATCATATTCCGCGTTCTAGACGGCGGTCAATGTCGAAGCAAATATGGCGTCTTAAGTAATGTTATGAACGAAAAAGAAAGATATAAATTATTGCTACGGAGAAACGATTGATAACTTAGCGCAATAATCAAGTTTCAACTATAGATAAGTAAAAAAGGTTCGTTATTTTCATATTGTCAGTGTTATATTGGACAACAGGCGACGTATTTTGTACGTCCTTACTCGGACTCTTAGTCTTGGTCAAAAATGTTTTGCCAAAAAAAATTAAAAAAATCTTCAATCTTGTAATGTGCCTTTTCTTTCCTCTTAAGAAATAAAATGCTGTTGTAAGATAAAGCAAAATTAACTTTATCCGTTATGTAGGGGTAACACTAGTTTGAGGATAAAATCCTTGTGAAATGGTAGTCCTAAATACAGGGAACAGGTCGTTTCTCCACTAAGTCATTTCTCCCCTGGTCATTTCTCCACTTTTTAGTAGTCATTTCTCCACTTTTTAGTAGTCATTTCTCCACTTTTATATATAATAGGTTTATTGTTTAAGGTGATAATTACCCTTATTATTGGATAGTTATATTGAAACATTATATCAATATAAAGTACAAACTGATATTATTTAAGCATGTTTTTATACAAATATTTTGTTGGTTTATGAAGTGTCATTGAATGTGATGTGTTTAATCAAATCAATTCTAAGTGAAAGTGGTTGCTCTTATTTGCACTTTTAAAGTACATTTTTTTTCACCATTTATTTTCAATAAACAGTGGTAATTAATACAATTTTCTTAATTTGTATTATAATTTTCCTTGAAATAACTCCAGCAATTTCATATTTTCATATAATTATACAATTATTTCCACGCATTGACACTATAACTTTTTATCAAAACTATGTGGTTAAAAAGACAATGAACGAATTGATTTATTTCATTTTATTTTATTTACAAGCAAGATTATCATTCCTTTCTATATTTAAAATATTTTATTTTTAGTCAGTTACTAAATTATATCGTACGAAATATACTGAATAACATACAAAATTACATTTTAATTTGCACTTCAATATTAATTAATTTCATCAAAATAATACAATTTATTTATCATAATATACTAAATAAACATTCTAAATTATACTATTTTAGTTCAAAAATGAATATTATTTACAAAATTAACATGTACATAATTCAATAACATACATATCTTATATAAACCTATTATATATAAAAGTGGAGAAATGACTACTAAAAAGTGGAGAAATGACTACTAAAAAGTGGAGAAATGACCAGGGGAGAAATGACTTAGTGGAGAAACGACCGTAAGCCCTAAATACAAGACCCTACGTAACCTTTTTATCATTTGGACATTTTTCTGTTACGTAGGGTCTTAACGGATTGCTTCAAAAACGCATAGCAAAAAAATTAGTGTACAGACATCGATTCAGGTCTGAACGTTCTACTCGTTTAAATTCGAAAATTTTGCAACAAAGCGATACATCAATATAAAGATAAATGAAAAATACACATGATAGAAGTATAATTATTTCAAATTCTAACCTTAGACAGTCAATTAATCCATTCAAAATCCTTCATTGACGAGTACTTTCAGTTTGTCACAATAACCGTGCAATAATAGCCAAGGCAATTCGAATTCAAATTGGGTCACGCAATTTGTAAGAATTGATTTTGAACGAATATAAAAGCCAGTATCTGGACCGTTCCGAGTATACTATTGACTGTCGGCAGTAAGAATGACTACTCTGGAGAGAAAAACATTTTGTTTAAGCGAAGCGACACTTTATTTACCGCCACAAATTCAGTTAAAAGCTTTGAACTATTTTATTCATCCTACAAAGAGATTTCAAAACTTTCTACTTTCATTTTGTGCCAAATGAATGTGCCCTAATTGCAAGGAGAATTGATTTCTTTGTTGGTAAAACAGTAAATTCCAGGAGCTTTCAGGGGCCCTAGCGGCCCAAGATGATATATTTCCTCTTTTTCACTTGCTCCCCAGTCACACCCCTGAAACAGTAAGATCTAAATTAGCAAGTAGGCAAGCGGATAATTTGACTCTTTTTGAGATTGGGTTTTAATCAGATTGGAAACATCATGAAAGTTGTTAATTCACAGGACTCGGAATTTTTTGTTCTTTTTTGGTGCAACTATTAAGTTACATTCTTACTCAATGATACCCAATTTTAAGGAATATTACTTATTTATATTGTGTTTTAAGGGGTATCAAAACTTGTCTTCCTGTGAGTCATGATTATCAATGTCTATGTGCACTGATAGTTAGGACAAATAATACCATGTCTGGGATTCTAATCCACTTTCCAGAAAGTGTCCCTGTTGCTCCAAGACAAAAATAGAAAAGAAAACTCTTTCAGGCACACAAGTGCAGGCAACCAAATGATTGGGTCTATCATTCAGATTTCACCTAAATCACCACATTACACTGACAGCAAATTGTTGCATTATAAGAAAATTAAGTAACACCAATGTGTAATTCATCATTTTTTGTTCTTTTTCATATTAAATACCAAATTCCATGAAGTGAATTCTAAGTAGATTAAAAACCTCTTTAGACTTCAGAGCTTAAGTTTATTTGTTATAAATGACCATGACTAATGACTGGCAAAAAGCCAACAGACAAGTTCAGCCTCAAATTGTAGAAAGTTGCTGCTTTAATAAATGAATCTTGTTGTTTTTAACATTTTTTACTGTACATATGCTTGTCAGAAATTTTAATATTTTAAAGACACAACTTATAAATCTTGGACATCAAAAGAAAATTGTAGTATAGTGGTTACATCATAATAAAGGTGAAAATTTCAAGTATTACATGTTTCATGACTTTTTCGTGTTTGCTAGCAAGTGAAATAAATTGAGGCCCATGCATAGTTATTGATTGATATTACTAGTACTGCATTTATGAATATCTCTGGCAAAATTGAGTAAGTAAATTGTTTTTGCGGCGCCTGGTTCCAAAATGTTTGTCATTCAGACAATATTTCCACCATTTTTTAAAACAATGGATCAAAGATGAATTTAGCAGTCTTCGAAATAACCCACTTGCCCGAAGCCCGGGACAAGTAAAATTGCCGGCGGGCAAGTTAAAATTAAAACCTGTCTGCCCGATCGGTCAAGTTGAATTAAATATGCGCGGAAATTACAAAATACTCTTTTTGATCCTCAATCAAAATCGTTCGTGCGTCAATTTGACCCGCGTATATTTTGCCTTCTAGAGTCATAGTTGATTCAAGATCTCGGATTGACAACAAGTGGAGCGTATGTTACATCCGCCTATTTGATGTTATCGACCAATCAGCGATGCACGCTACGCGGGGGTTGTAGTTTGTATACACGCTTCAAAAGCCGATTTGTTTATCGATCACCCCTGTTTATTTTGTCGCCTATATAGACCAATTGGCGGCCGCTCAAAAAATCGATAGTGCTACAGGTCGGCCCGAAAAGATTGTTTACGTAATCAAACTGTTGCAATTAACAAACTTGTGACAAACTGTGATATTGCATTGATTAAAGTAGATAAGCTTTTGTATGCGTGCCGTTAAATTGATAATTGTATTTAATTATGAGCATGTTGTGACGCAGTTTAAATAGACGTAATAGCCAGTTTGCAAATGTTTTTTTTTAAGACAATTAAAGTTGACAACAATAAAAAAACTCTGATTAAATGATAATAATGATTAAATTCCACGTCAAAGTAATCGTAAAAAAAAACAAATTCTTCTTCTTCCTTTGTAAGGTCAGGAGTCGTTGCCGACTGTACTATTTTAATTTAAAATTATTTTACATTGAATTATTTTCTTTTCGTACTGTCATACATTTTCGCGACCGACGCTATTGCCAATAAAGTGAAACATCGTTCAAATTACGTTGTCATCAAATTATGTTTTATTATTTAGATTTTTAGATTTTTTCTTAATTTAGCAATAAGTAAGGGAAATTCCCTCAATTTTATTGATTCAAGAATAAACATCGGTTGATTATGTGAAAATTTTAAAATATTTGTTACATAATCTATCAGTTAAAATCGTGTTTTAGACTCTAAAAAAAAATTAATATTATGTATTGCTACATGAAAATCATGATTAAACAAAAGGTATAATATTTATAGCAGACTGTATTTTTAAAGAAAATATTTAAACAAAGAAAGGTCAAAATTTAGGACATTTTGAGCATATTTTTAAAATGACCTTTTATGACTTTTATCTCTGTTGATGGACATATACCAGCAAGCAACATGCTAAACCAGAAGATTTGATCAATTTAAATGAAAAATAAATATTTTTATTTAACAATTTGATACAAAATCACTATGTTGTGTGAATTTTACAAAATTTAAGTTAAGCAAAGGCATTGTCATACTGAATGTGATTTTATACATGGGTCTGTTTATCAAATTATAACGTAAATGTTGTTTTACAAAATCTCATGCAGAAAATTTGATTTTGACCCCTGAAAATTTTGACTGAAGGGTCATTGACCCTTGAGTCTGAAAGTCCAGTGCAAGCCCTGTTATTGCCGAATTCCTACAAAGTATTGTAGCAAAGTCCATTTCAAAGTCCACACAAAATGGAGTCTTTATTGTTCAGTAACTATTTTTCTCCAATAATAATATTGATTTTGTTTACTGTGAATGAACATTAATATAATAAACTACACATATATCGATCAAAATTTAAAAAAAAAAATGTTTAACTTAGATGGATTAATTGCCGAATTCCTACAAATTATCAAACCTAAGTCCATTTTGTACACGAAATGGAGTCCTTATTGTTTATGAATGAATTGTTCACACAGATAAAGATGATTAAAATCATAAATTAAAAAAGTGATCCTTTATTTTCGGGCAAGTTGAAATGGATTCGGGCAAGTTGAAAATCCATGTTGTCTGCCCAAAGGGGCAAGTCCTAAAAAAAAATTATCGTGAAGGCTGATTTAGCAACATTTAATTGAGCAGACGACAGTTTTCTTCGTAGCTGCTCAACGATTAGACATTATGTAATTCATAATAATGGAATTGTTTTCTTTTCACAATTTTATCTACATTTGTAAATGGATTTCAACACAAAATCACAGAAGTATTGTCACCAAGTGCCTTAGTGTACCAAATCCTCTTTATCATCCATATATGGGCCACATATGGCTTTTTCAAAGAGAATAAGAGCTTATTACAGTCACTCGGGTGTCGGTATCCGATATCTCACCGTTTGTGTCGGCAGACTTTGATCATTTCAGTTGTATCAAGAATTTAACTTAAACTCAAACAGCAAAACAAGGTAGTCAATAAGGGACATGTAAGTTTTTTGCTGTACAATACAAAGATCCATATCTACATTTGAACTAGGTTCATGCACTCATTGCAGGGCCTCAATTATTATATCCATTCTACGTGAAATACTGAAATTCTACCGTTATATCTAGCCACGAAAAAGCATGCAATACATGTGTCAAAATTTATTATATAAGTTGTGTCTTTAAGAATGTCTCTTGCCTGTGATCAGGGTGGCCACAGACTCTGGAAAACAGGGAGAATGCCAAAAAAAAAATTCCCTGCATGGAAAAATCAGGGAATTTTAAAATTTGCTTGAAATCAGGGAATTTTACAACTAATTGCAGGCTGTCAACCGATTCCTATATTCCTATATAACTCCTATATTTTGGGTCAGAATCCTATATTTTGAAAAACCTCCTATTTTTCCTATATTCTCCTATATTCTGAAAAATATTCCTATATTTTTTTTAAAAAAATTGTCGCAAAAAATGAAAAGAGTTAATATTGCTTTGATACTTCGATAGTTGTTCAAAGTTAATGGTTTCGTTCATAAGTACGGTAGACACTTTACGCTCGATGTCAATTAAATGGGCATTAAGGATTTGACAATTGATCAAAAATGAAGTAACAGTTTAACATCTTTTATCATGATAATCTTTAACATTAACCTATTTGGAGTAGAAAATACGCATCAGAGATTTTATTAAGGACTATGCTGAAACATGTCATTGCTTAACGAAAGGTAGTATAAATGTTAAGTAATATACATTAAACTTTTTAAAATAAAATTTCTAGAACAGATGGACAGTAGCAAATCTAATCAATAATTATTAAAAGGTATTTCATAGCATGGCGGTAAACTACATGACAACTATTTATATACTTTTTACGGAATAAAGTTCTATTTGTCCTTGATTTAACAATAAACACAATAAATTTTTTTTATTTGAATGTGTTTCTAAATCAATTCGTTTTATTCAGGTAATACGTTAATAAAGCAATACAACCAGAGCACAAAAGTCAATGTAAGAACACACTAAAAACCCACTTCAAATGCCGCTAATATGTCTCTAGTGTAAGGTTTAATCACTTAATTTGTTCAAGGTAAATAATAACCTATCTTACTAAAAAAGTATTGTCATATATTAAGGGAGATGTAATCAAAAAGCAAAAAATATGCAAGCATTTGCTTACAAACATTTCAAAAGAATAATTCAAAATTAAACTTAGTTTGTTTAGACAATAATCAAACGTTCACATACGTAAACCTAAAATAGTAACGTATCTTACTTTTTCAATTCACATAAGTTCCACTGCCTTTTATTTTAAAAGACATACTCCTTTAGGCACAATTTATGTTTCAAAGCAAAACAATGCTAGCTCTCTTGCTTCAAATATGTTTATTTGTCAGAAAAAGACATATTCATTTGATTTTTCTGTAAACATATATTTTGTATTTGTTAACATATCTTACTCATTTATCAATAGCAGTTCATGACTTATGATTCAAAATGTCTGGTCCATTTTCATATAACTTTACATATTATCTAGTTCTGTAGAAAGCTGCTGTCAGTTTTATTGCAACAAAATAGTCGATTTGATTTTCAACGAGGTAGAGGCTCTACAATTTGTTTTAAAAGTATCACTATCTAAATATTTTTTCAGCTTATCCTTCTTTCGGTGTACTGTTTTGGTCTGTGGGGTTGTTGTTTGTTATTAAACTTTTTCGATTACATTATTTGCATAAACAAGTGTTTCTTGAGTTCCTCTGGTAATATGTCAGGAACTATACCTGCATCATTAAGTTTTAATTTGGTTTTAGATCCTGGTGTGCTGGACGATGTTTTGTTTTCATTAGTTTTAGTCGTATGGTAATTCCTTACAATCTGAATTCATGTTAAGACTTTTCTTTATATTTCTTTTTGTAAAAAGGTTTATAATTTTGTTTTAGTGCTTTCACCTGATTATTTCAAGACCAACTTTTGTATTCCGCTGATCTTGGTCTTAAATCTACAAGGTGGCCCTTTGTTTTCCTAGGTCACAAATATGCATTTAAAAAAAAACAATCTTGTTTTGTCTATTTGTTGTGTGCATTGGTTTGATGTGCTTGCTCAAACTCCATTCAGTACTTTTTTAATATTGAATTTACCTGATACCTTATCTTTTTTTGCTCATGTAAACATGTAGACAGTACTGGGTGCGTAAAAGCCTCATTTGTAATGCATTCTTCTGTTGTTGTTTTTTCTAAATCATTTGGAATATTTGCAGATAAATTTTCTTTTGTTGAACTACTCAGACATTTTATTGTTACTTTGGTTGATTTAGCATGTGCTCCATATTCAGGAGGAATGTTTGATCATTTGTCATTTTTCATTTCTCGTATCCTTGCTGGGGACATTTGCAGCAAAAAAGTATACTATCTCAAAACTATATTGTAGTTAAAACAAATACCCTATGCAGGGACAACGCAAAATCAACAGTTTTTGTCCCTTAGGATTAAAGTTTTTATCAGAAAGTATGTTCAATGAGGGACAAAACTTTTGTTTGAGGTACATATAAGTTGGATACATCATCTAATGAGAAAAAATCTCAGTTACCTTTTGTTTTTTAAAAATGTGGGCCAAAGGACAGAAAAAATTTGAAAATGCCCACTTAGCTGACATTGAGTGTTTAATCATTGACTATTGTAAAATACAGTAAGTGAAAGGTAGTTATTGTAATATTAATTATATGTATATGTAGTAGCAGAAAACGATACTATTTTAATTTGGAAACTCCTATATTTTGCCTAAAAAATGTCCAAAACCTCCTATATTTCTTGCAAAAATGTTCCTATATTCCTCCTATATTTTGGAGATAATCTGGTTGACAGCCTGTAATTGAAAAAATGCGTTTTGACTTATTGACTCTGTCTTTGATCGGGTTTATTTCATGGGCTATAGTTTTATCAGTGGTCATATTAAGTTCAGTAATATTTTTTATTTCTCATGGCTATTATTCTAAAGTTCACTGTATTTTAGTCAAAATGTAACTAATGATATTCTTAACAACTAATGTTATACACTAAAATGCATAATACAAATAAAATGCACAATGAATTCATTTTATTTGTATATTTTTTGTCTTCCGGAAAACATTATTTGATATTGCTCACTGTAGGTAAACACGTTGAGACGAGACATGTGTTTTACTGAAAAGCATTTTCAGAATAAAGCATACCTGGTTGTTGACATACCTGATTGCTGACAAATTTATTGTACAATTTAATTTGAAGTATCTTTACTATTGTTCAGTGACATCATAGAATGACTATTTAGCCAAAATATTCAAGTGAAAAATCAGGGAATTATCACTTCAGAATTTCTGTGGCCACCCTGCTGTGATGCTTAAACCCTGGGTAGGATCAATGTTGAAGTACCTACATTTGTGTACATGTTTGTTAACATTGTAAGGGATATTGGCACTTTTTTCCTGGGCTGTTTTTCCCAACATTGGGATTATATCATTGATTTTTCAATCCTCTATCAATAAAATAGCGATAAAATTTCCCCAAATGGTCTATATAAAGTAAGGCCCAGTCCCCTTCCCCAAACACTAAATGAATGCCCTGGGATATTATATGACATGTTAAACCTGCAAGATGATGGAATTCAAAATTTGAATTTGTTGAACAACTGAGCTTTTATTCAGTACTTGGTGAAGGGGCCTGGGGCCTTTTTATATGTAGAACATTTGGGGAAATTTTATCGCAATTTCATAGAAAGGGGAACAAAATATCCAAGGTAAACTCAAAATTAGGGGAGAACTGCATGATTTTAAAGAAATTTCAAGAGGGGATGGCGCCTGTTAACGGCCCCTGTTATATAAGGAAAAAAGGCCTAACAATGTTGTAAAATTTCAAATTTTGTACAGCTATGAATTCTTGTTTCTATTTCAGGATGGCCACAAGTCAAGAAAAGATGAAGTCTTTGTTTGAAGACTTGGGGAAGCCAACACTTAGAGGTGTAAGAAAATGTCCTAAGTGTGGAACATATAATGGCACTCGTGGTATTAGTTGTAAAAACAAGCAATGTGATGTTGTGTTTAAAGAGAAGGAGAAAAAGAAAACTAGTAGTTGTGATGCTGTTAAGATAGTAACTGGTTCCACTGTGCAAGTATTTTCTGTCCGTTTGCGAGATAGGGGCCCTGATTATCGTGGCTTCGTTCAGTTACCTTTAGTACAGGATATTGACGGGAATCCGGCACCCGTTGTGGATGTTTCTATTTTAGCTTCAGCTGCTAGATGCTATGTAGACAGTTGTTCAAGATCTTCTCAACTTGGTGATCCAGAAGCATGTCCTCATGTAAAAGCAGCCATCGAATGCAATACAGAAGCTCAGCCATTGACTTTAAAAAACTCTGTTCTTAATTCATTACATGTTAGTAGTGAAATTAAACAATCCATTTGGTTACTTGCCACAGAAACTACAGGACCTCTGGTTCAACGTGTTTCAAAGAATATAATGGTGGTGAAGTGTAAACCTAATCCAAAACAACCATTAGGATTCTTACACTTTGCTTTCTTTGATTCTGTCAAAGCAAAATCACCTGTACATCGCTTCCAGTGTACATGTAAATCACAGAGGGTAATTATTTTCTTCTGTTTTCCTTTGTTAGAAGTATGAGTTTGGGTTTCAGAATTGGCCCTGAATTTCAGGATTTTTGGAGTGTTAGAATTACCAGCATTGTTTTAAACTTCAAGCTTACTTTTTTCTTTCGCATTAGTTTATTTTTATAAGATTTATTGTTAGCTAAATGAAGTTAATTAATTGTACAAATAACATTAAAACTGTTACTAATCATAACCCGGGTCGATAGCGCAGTTGGTAGCGCGCCGGGATTTGGAATCTCGTGCCCGAGAGGATGTGGGTTCAAATCCCACCGGGGAGGTCATACCCTTCCATGAAAATTTTACTAACATGTTGATTTTCCTTTATCAGGGTTCCCACGGTCAGTGAAAAGTCAGGGAAAAATGAATTTTTTCAAGGTCAGGGAAAAGTCAGGGAATTCTGAAATTAGTCAGGGAAATTTGAAAAATAAGCCAAAGTCAGGGAAAAGTCAGGGAATTTTGTAAGAGAAGAATTTTGGTCAAACAGTAGGAAGCAAAATAAGTAAAGGCTAAGGCAGTTTTTTCTATTTTTTGGGGGGTATTTTATTGATATTTATCATAATAAGTATCTTTATGATTCTTGTTAACATCTTACTCTGAAAATATGCTTATGTCTAAAGTTTAGGATACATTACAAAGTTCTCCAGGAAGAAGTTGAAAGGGGTTTAAGCGTCCTTTGCCTTACTGTATTTTGCTTTTTATGTAGCTCTTTCATTACCTGTCTTATTGTTTTTGGTTCAATGTTGGTTTACCATAATGGCATTGATTACTATAATGATTATATTCAAGTAAAATGTGTGCCTGTTTTAGTCAATCCTCTAATGTATGTTGAAGAATGTACCATCTTTGAGCATGACATGTGTTATCAAATACTTCTCATTTCGGATAAGTGTACATGTATGCATACTAAAAGAAAATAAGCAGCTTAAGGGTCATTTCATACCAAATCACCCAAAAAACAAAAATTTTCCCAGTTCAAGTCTTAGATTTAACCACATCAAATTTAACCTTATCCATGGAGAAATCCAAAATTTTAGTATTGTGCTCTAAATAGTTTCTGAGATACAGACATTTGAAGTTGGTACGTACTGCACTATTATTATCCCCCGCCGATGGAATCGGGAGGGGGATATAGTTTTGGCGTTGTCCGTCTGTCCGTCCGTCCGTCCGTCCGTCCTTCCGTCCGTCCATCCTTCCGTCCGTCCGAATTTCGTTTCTGGAGTAGTTCTCTGCAACTACTGGCAGGAATTCAACGAAACTTTATGGGAATCATCAATATCAAGAGGAGATGCGCATGTGGTCAGCTTTTTTCGGATCAGACCCTTTAACTCAGAGTTATGGCCCTTGATTAGTTATGTATTATGCATATAGAGTAAAAGTTGTTTCCGGAGTAGTTCTCTGCAACTACTGGCTGGAATTCAACGAAACTTTATGGGAATCATCAATATCAAGAGGAGATGCGCATGTGGTCAGCTTTTTTCGGATCAGACCCTTTAACTCAGAGTTATGGCCCTTGATTAGTTATGTAGAATGCATATAGAGTAAAAGTCGTTTCCGCTCTACTTCTCTGCAACTACTGGCTGGAATTCAACGAAACTTTATGGGAATCATCAATATCAAGAGGAGATGCGCATGTGGTCAGCTTTTTTCGGGTCAGACCCTTTAACTCAGAGTTATGGCCCTTGATTAGTTATGTAGTATGCATATAGAGTAAAAGTCGTTTCCGGAGTAGTTCTCTGCAACTAATGGCTGGAATTCAACAAAACTTTATGGGAACCTTCAATACCAAGAGGAGATGGGCATATTGTTGCCTTGTTCTGGTCAGACACTTTAACTCAGAGTTATGGCCCTTGATTAGTTATGTAGTTTGCATAAGAGGAAAAATTGTTTCCACGCTACCTCTCTGCAACTAATGGCTGGAATTCAACGAAACTATATGGGAATCATCAATATCTAGAGGAGACGCGCATATCCTTGCCTTGTTCCGGTCAGACCGTTCAGCACAGAGTTATTGCCCTTGAGTAATTGTGCAGTGTTCATATAGAGAAAAAACTCAAAACCCAGTGGGAATGAATATTACATGGCATCACAAATAGTTGCGAAGGATTCTATACTGGTAACATAGCTACAAAATAGACATATTCTTGTGGCAACAGAGATTGTGTTGATAGCTGTAGCCATTATGGCCCTTCAGGCTTTTGAATTTTACTGTTTATGCCATGATAAATTTATTTATTAATAAAGCCTTATTCTCCAGTTGTTGTGTTAGTAAAAACAAGTACTCGGCGGGGGATATAAATTCAACGAATTTGCTTGTTGAAGTTAGAAATTGATGGGTTTTGAGCAATATTTGAGGGCAAAAGTTTTAAAGAAAGAGTTCTCAGAGTCCCTTAAGTCCATATATGTACTCACATTTAGGTTAATATTTGAGTTTATTAATCATTTAGATTCTTATTTTTTCCTTTTTTGAGCAATATTGATCAGAAAATGGCCCTATGGCCAATTTGCGCAAAAAGTTATTACAGTGCTGTAAAAGTCTTGATTTATAAATTGCTATATTTTCTTTATTTTTCAAGATATTACTTTAAAAATTTCAGGGAATCATTATGGTCTTATAATCATAAATGATGTGTATGATAAAATTATGGTCTTAATATATTGTTAATCAATAAAAGAAAAATATTTTTGTATTTTATACAAGGGTACCCCTCTTTTTTACGAAATTAGTTTTTTATACCCCCGCAAACGAAGTTTTCGGGGGTATACTGGAATCACCCTGGTGGTTGGTTGGTTGGTTGGTTGGTTGGTTGGTGTTGGTTGGTTGGTTGGTTGGTTGGTTGGTTGGTTGGTTGGTTGGTTGGTTGGTTGGTTGGTTGGTTGGTTGGTTGGTTGGTTGGTTGGTTGGTTGGTTGGTTGGTTGGTTGGTTGGTTGGTTGGTTGGTTGGTTGGTTGGTTGGTTGGTTGGTTGGTTGGTTGGTTGGTTGGTTGGTTGGTTGGTTGGTTGGTTGGTTGGTTGGTTGGTTGGTTGGTTGGTTGGTTGGTTGGTTGGTTGGTTGGTTGGTTGGTTGGTTGGTTGGTTGGTTGGTTGGTTGGTTGGTTGGTTGGTTGGTTGGTTGGTTGGTTGGTTGGTTGGTTGGTTGGTTGGTTGGTTGGTTGGTTGGTTGGTTGGTTGGTTGGTTGGTTGGTTGGTTGGTTGGTTGGTTGGTTGGTTGGTTGGTTGGTTGGTTGGTTGGTTGGTTGGTTGGTTGGTTGGTTGGTTGGTTGGTTGGTTGGTTGGTTGGTTGGTTGGTTGGTTGGTTGGTTGGTTGGTTGGTTGGTTGGTTGGTTGGTTGGTTGGTTGGTTGGTTGGTTGGTTGGTTGGTTGGTTGGTTGGTTGGTTGGTTGGTTGGTTGGTTGGTTGGTTGGTTGGTTGGTTGGTTGGTTGGTTGGAAGCGTGGTCTGTCCCAAAAAATTAATACATTTGTAGTATGTTTATTTCTTAATGTATTTGAATAGAAGCTGTTATATACCATGATTTAATGGTGTATACAAAACTCATGTAACTATGGAAACATATCTCACTTGTTTAAAATATTTAATTGTCTTATATTGACTTATTACCATACATATTTTGAAAAGAAATTGCATACAAGGTCTCACTAATACAGTTGATCAGTATGACTATTCTTCATCAATTTATTTTCAATATGGCTGACTGGCAGCCATCTTGAATTTTTATTTAAATTACTGTATAGTACATGTATGTGGTTTTTTTACTCAATTTTAGCCAAATTTCGCTCCAAAGTCTTTATTGATGTAGTTGACTCGTACATGGATTTACTCTGGATACAAATTCATTATGGCAGACTAGCAGCCATTTTGACTTTGTTTAAATAACTGTATAGTAAGCTTATTTCATTACCAATTTCTTCTTGCTGAAGTCTGATTGATTTATTGATTGATTAATTGGATTTTACGGCTTATTAATGCAAAAAGGTCATATTACGCCGAAAACAATTGATGATACTATTACTTCAATAGATAATGAAGATTTTACGTCCTATATTTTATGATAAACATTTATTTCCTTCAAGTATGGTTTGGTTTTGTTTTGGTTTTACGGCGCACCAACACAAAAAGGTCATATCGCGCCAAAAGCAATCAATGATACTATTTATTAAAACGATATTAATGATGTAAAGCTCTATATCTTATTATATACATTTATTTCCTTCAAAAAGTTAAGTATCGCATATGATGGTACAGACTCAAAAAGTTCTTTAAGTGAGTTAACTTTAAAATGTTTGTCACAATGTCTTTAAGATCCTGACAGTCAAGGAGAACGTATTTGACATTGAAATGCTCGTCACATGGTATACATTTAGGTGCTTTCTTTCTTTTGAGAAGGTATGAATGTGTTAATCTGGTATGACCAATTCTACATCGCGAAATCACTATTTGATCTCGGCGATTAGAAAATATGATGGTACAGACTCAATAAGTTCTTTAAGTGAGTTAACTTTAAAATGTTTGTCACGGATGTATTTAAGATCCTGGCAGTCAAGGAGAATGTATTTGACATTGAAATGCTCGTCACATGGTATACATTTAGGTGCTTTCTTTCTTTTGAGAAGGTATGAATGTGTTAATATAGTATGACCAATTCTACATCTCGTAGTAACTATTTATCTCATTGATTAGCAAATATTATTGACGAAGATGAATCAAGGGTTTATGGCTTTATGGCTTTATGTCATGTAACATATTAAATATAGCATTATTCCACATTGTTTGCCATTTTGAGTTGCTGAAGTCTATTATGTACTGCTTTTTTTATCAAATTCTTATTTTTGAACTTTTTTTTTGATGTATTGATATTTTATCAAATTCATAATGACTGATTGGCAGCCATTCTGAGTTTTTCTTTTTAAAAAGCAAATGATTTGATAATTTTTGTACAGACTTTGAGAAAGTTAGCAATTGTTTAAGTTGATGTGCTTTGCATTTTCTTAAGTGGAATTCAAAATGGCTGACTGGCAGCCATGTTGAATTTTCTAATATCTTGTACAGCAAACATCCTTTTTTCTCACCTCATTTTGATAAAATTGTGCTGACAAATTCTTGTTGATGAAATTTTTATATGTATTTATTTTTTTATGTATTTCAATGGACCAACTAATAGCCATCTTGATTTTTTCTGTAATGTTGAGAAGAAAACATCTTATTTCGTTGTAGCTACATGAGATTTTAGATGTTATTTTAACTTTACTACTGTGAAAATAATGATCGGTAATTTAAGCTTTCTTATGGGGTATTTGTGAAATTCTTGATACAAGATATTGTAAATACTAATTGTTTGATTTATATTGTGTACATTGCTGACTACCATTTTTACAATTGCCTTATTTTTTACTTATTTATCAAAAAATTACAAACACATTCTACATTTTGCTCATCTGGTTACAACATACTCATGATGAGTTTAAATGTGATCACTCTTTGTCTGTTGTTCCACTTTATATTCATAATGACCAAATGGTGTTCATTTTCATGTAAAAAATCATTTGAAATATGACAACTTTGTTCATTTTGCTTTTTCATAAATCTATAGTGAATTACACTGTAATTTGCTGTTTATTTCCAATTTGATATTTGCATCCTATTCTTTTTATGGTTTTTATGCTTCTTACAACATTTACTCTTTTGGACTTCCACAATGTTGACTTGCTTTTATCTTGAAATGTTGCTGTTGCGGGGGTATTTTCGCCACTGGTGGCAGTTCTAGTTTTCATAAGTTTGGTGTGCTATACTTTATTTTTTATTTTTTAGGATATTCTTATAAAAATGGGTATACATTTCTTGATATTGCCCTTAATCATGTAATTGCATTCAAATAAGTTTAAAACTATTTGTCTTGAAGAAAATAGTCTAAAAGTGGCCCTAGCATTCAAGTGGCATAAAAAGTGACACATGCTATCACTTTGAAACTTTTTGATTACATTATCCTACTATATATTAATATCATACTAAAAATAGAAAATGCCTTCTTATTCCTTCGATTGAAAAATCATGTTTAAAAAAAAACAGTATTTTTGACCAAATCCAGACTGAATTTCTTGGTCTTTGCTAGAATTCAAGTTTAGATTTATGGACGTGCAATTGTTTATTAGAATTTGAACTTAATTTCAAGCGAAGAAGAAATGTTAAAAGAATCTTAATTTAGTAAACTGTTGCTTTATATAGAAGTTTGACCAAATTTTTATGAGTGAGCAAGGAAATAAATATATTTTTTTTGTAAAAACCGTCAAAATTAAAGTGCGAGCGAATCCATAGAACGCATAATCAACTTGTTGTTGCCTAAGATGGTGCATCAAATGGCTTGTCGAGGATTATAATGCGCAGCTCTTTTTGGAAATTTTAGAATGGCATTGGATAATTCCTTCCTGCATAATCCCCAAATTGTACGACAATAATCAATATGTGGAAGGATTTAAGTATTGAACTATACATTTATTGCTCAAAGATTGTGAAAACTTGACACTGTTACCGGTCAGGGAAAAAGGATTTTGGTCAGGGAAAAGTCAGGGAAAAGTCAGGGAATTTTGATTTCTTATCTTTGTGGGAACCCTGTTTATTGATAAGATAATATGGAGAAGTTTCTGGCCTTGTGGAAGGGTAGGTGAGTACTGGTTTATAGACAATGGTCCAGGAAAGCTAGGTTAGTAGCACTGGACACAGTAAATAAAATGACCTGAATTGTGTTGACATTAAATCTAGTAAAAAAAAACAACGTTACTAATCATAGTGTTAAAGACAGTCTGCTTAGAAACTATGGAAGATAAATATTTAAGCTCACTTATTTATTTATGTTATTTCTTTTTAGCTGAATCCTAAGACACCAGTTGATGATGTTCTCAAAAGATGTGTTCATTTCTTTGCTTGTATTTGTGCATTTGCTAGTGATGACAAGCTTGCAGAAGAATTTTCTTATTACCTTGATATGTATTCTTCAAGTCCCAATGCTTCAACTACTAATTCAGATAGTAAGTAATGTTTACTTTATTTTGTTCATAAGGGGCTCGTTTTATCTAGCATCTTAAGATCGATTTTAGTTGTAAATCCTTGTATTGTATTCATTTAATTGTCTTAAGATCTTTGATAACATGTTGCCCAGATCCATACAAGCCTATTCCATGGTTGATTGGTTACAGTCACAGACTTCAAATCCCTGTAGCCTCTTACTGATAGTCTTCGAGCCAAGATGGGGCGATGCAGTTGGTGAAAATTTTGTCCTGAAGTGCCAAGTTTTTAGGGCTGTATCCTATATAGGTGATATTTTTTATCAGGACTGGCCCTGAAATTCAAGATTAGGACCTGTAAAACTTTGAAAGACTTCAATTTCTATGTAAAAGCTACTGAAAGCACAAACATTTTGAGAAAGTAGGCACATACAAAGGATGCTTGATATTTCCTTACTGTTAAAAGGGGGCATTTAACAAAAAAAATTATATAAAAAGTTGATAGGACAATATGAATTAGATTGTAACAATATGTAAGAAATTAGAAGGTGTTTGATTGCCTTCGGCACATTTTGTTCTTGAAAACAAATTTATTTTTGGTATCCAAAATACATATATACTTTTATATCCCATAGGTGAAAGTTTTAGCATTATTACTGATTTCAGTACTTCTAGAATAAATATTAAATTTACATGAAATCTGTCTATTTCGGTACTTTGAATGTAAGTTTTCGGTATTTTAAAATTTTCAACTTCTACCCATGTTATCCTGATATGATAGTATAGTAGATTGTGGTGTAAAAGTGTTATGATATTTTAACAATTTTTTCAGTGACAGTTGCTGGAATGAGGGTTGTACAGGAAATAATTCCTAGTACAGTTATAGAACAACCTTCACATGAACAACTTATAACTGTATATGAAACAGAAATACATGATCCACATCATGAAACATTAGAAGTTGTTGTCCCTGAAGAACTTATTGAAACACCCTTGAAGAAAAAACGAAAAGAAGAAATAGGTATTGTTTAGTAATATTAGCAGTCTAAGACATTAGTGGGTGTCCAGATGCCTGGGACAATCCCTTTTTAGTTTGGGCAACCAACAATTTGTTAAGGGCAACTAAAATTCTGTTTGGACTACCACTTTCATAGCCTAATTTCATAGACTACATTAGTATAGTGTCTATACCTTAATGTGTTGTATTTGAGCTGCAACCTCTTTGAATCAGTAGCATGCTTTACTTTGAATATAGAAATTCAGGATTCACATATCATGTAAATTAGAGACTTTAGTCAGTTATTTCCCCTTGTATACTCTTCAACTAGGTAGGTCCTATTAGTTGGATTACTCGGATTTTACCCTTACTTTTTATTGTCAATTTGCCAAAATTATTCTTAAATAACTTTTTTGTAAATTATTTAATTTGTTTGAAACTCAAGCTAAGTATTTTTAGGGTAAAGAACTCTTATGTTTTTTTCCACAAATTTGGGAATATGACCCAGACCCCTAGATTTGGTTTAAATTGGGATAAAATGTCGAGCAAATTTAATAACAAAAGCAGATTTAACAAAGTTTTTAGTTTCATTCTTAATTAATTTAATTAGTTAATTAAAAAGAAAGATTACTGGGATGTATAATTTAAGCTGAAACATACTTACAGCTGGTTTTTTTTTCAAAAGTTTTCAAGTTTTTTTTGGGAATTTTGGATTGAAATTTGGAAAAAAAAGATATGATTTTAGATTGGGAATATAGCCCATAAACGGCTATAAAATTGACTAAAAATAAACACTGGAACTATCTAAATTTCACCACTTCTTATAATATCTTCATTAGCAAGAAAGATATTAGATGAAATATTTTGTTATCCTTACACAGGAATTCAATGATAAAATCCGAGGATTACAACTGTAATTTGGATTGCTTGAAATTTGATCAGGGAAAGATAACTGACTAAAGTCCCTAATTACTTTAAGAGATTGAAATCTAGTAAGTGCTTATAGTTATACTATCCTAGGTCATATGAAATCTAGTGGTAAAACCCATTTAGTATTGATTTTTATTGCAATTGAAAATTATTGTTAGTGAAAGTCGTTGATAATGAATTAGTTTTTCTAGGTATATACATGTAGGTTCTGTGACATGTTATATCTTGAACTTGTTCAACTATTTTATATTTGCAGTACAAGCCAGTAGTGCACTATTAACTCTACAAGAATCCAATGTAAAGCCTGTCCGCATGCTTGCCAACCATGGGAAGCAGACTCCACATAAGATAGCACAGACACCTCTAAATAAAAAGACAGGTACGTCTATTTGATTATCTCCATTAGCATATATCCTGTAGGCTGCTGTCATATGTCTAAGGATCTTCTGACATCACACAGTGTGTCACATTTAGATGATTTTCTTTTAAATTAACGATAGTTGAAGTGCTGGTTGCATGAAAAATGTCTGGTGTCATATGTCTAAGGATCTTCTGACATCACACAGTGGGTCACATTTAGATGATTTTCTTTTAAATTGAAGATACCGTAGTTGAAGTACTGGTTGCGTGACCAATTTCTGGACTTGTCCATTTCTGTACTTGGGAAAATGTTACTTTTACACTGTTAAAACTGCTGGAAACATGGAGTTCAGAGATCTTACACTTTCACTAGTGATGGAAATTATGATGCAGTGATAAGATTCACATTTCAAAGCAAATATTCAGTCATGAGTTACTAAAGGTTTATCTTTTTATTAGTATTTCGCTGTATAATCATGCTTACATATATTTTGATAAGTTTGATCAAAATATTCAATTTTAACTATTTACTTGCTTGAATATATATGTATGCTTTACTTTCATTTAAAATCATAAAATGACTGGATTTATTTGTTGTTTAATATGAGCTATAGCACATGAACTGTAACATGTTAAAACTACTCATATGAACTATAACACATGAATTGTTACATGTTAAAACTACTCATATGAACTATAACACATGAACTGTAACATGTTAAAACTACTCATATGAACTATAACACATGAATTGTTACATGTTAAAACTACTCATATGAACTATAGCACATGAACTGTAACATGTTAAAACTAATCATATTAACTAAACCACATGAACTGTAACATGTTAAAACTACTCATATTAACTAAACCACATGAACTGTAATATGTTAAAACTAATCATATGAACTAAACCACATGAATTGTAACATGTTAAAACTAATCATATGAACTATAGCACATGAACTGTAACATGTTAAAACTTCTCATATGAACTATAACACATGAACTGTAACATGTTAAAACTACTCATATGAACTATAGCACATGAACTGTAACATGTTGAAACTACTCATGTGAACTATAGCTCATGAACTGTAACA
This sequence comes from Mactra quadrangularis, assembly GCA_025267735.1. Lineage (NCBI taxonomy): Eukaryota > Metazoa > Mollusca > Bivalvia > Venerida > Mactridae > Mactra > Mactra quadrangularis. Next base: position 20,829,228 of record CM046298.1, on the reverse strand, counting down.
TTTCAAAACCACTTTCAGGTACACCATGTATAACAATAGAAGAAGTAGATGTCGTAGCTACATTCCAATCTTGGTTAGCAAGTGTTACTGAGAGAATAAATCAAACAATGCATTACCAGTTTGATGGTAAACTATATACAATATTTCTTATTTTATTATATCTACTCATCAGAATAGTGAGGTTGTATGTACTGCTTGTGACCTATGACCCATACATATTTGGAAACTGTATGATGCCCATCTAGAATAGGTGGTCCTATGTGGACATCTACTAGTTGAGTCACAGACAGTTTTCTTCATAGACCTGTTGGAAGTTTAGTTGATATATCTAGAGTATGTTTTTAGCTCGACTTTACGAAGTAATGTAGAGCTCTCCTACTCGCCCCGGCGTCCGCGTCCGCGTCCGCGTCCGCGTCCACACTTCTGATTAAAGTTTTTGTGCAGTAAAATACTTTCTTCTATATCTTTGTTATTTCTTAAGATATTAACTTCAAACTTTAAATATATGTTCCTTACTATCAACCACATCTCATGTGACAAGGTCCATAACTCCAAACACATTTTTTCAAGAATTATCTCCCCTTGAACTGATTGAAGTTTTTGTGCACAGATTAAAGTTTTTGTGCAGTAAAATACTTTCTTCTGTATCTTTGTTATTTCTTAAGATATTAACTTCAAACTTTAAATATATGTTCCTTTCTATCAACCACATCTCATGTGACATGGTCCATAACTCCGAATGCATTTTTTTCAGAATTATCTCCCCTTGAACTTAGAGTTTTCTTTAAAAAATGTTTGTTTTTACTGCAACTGTTTTATTTCTTTAGGTATTGATTTCAAACTTTAAATATATGTTCCTTATTATCAACCACATCTCATGAGACAAGGTTCATAACTCCGTATACATTATTTTCAAAGTTATCCCCCTTGAACTTATAGTTTTCTTTAATAAATATTTGTTTTTACTGCAACTATTTTAATTCTTTAGGTATTGACTTTAAATATATGTTCCTTATTATCAACCACATCTCATGTGACAAGGTTCATAACTCCAAATTTTTTTTTTTTCAGAATTATCTCCCCTTGAAATTAGAGTTTTCTTTAAAAAATGTTTGTTTTTACTGCAACTGTTTTATTTCTTCAGGTATTGACTTCAAACTTTAGATATATGTTCCTTATTATCAACCACATCTCATGTGACAAGATTCATAACTCCTTATACATTTTTTCAGAGTTATCCCCCTTGAACTTATAGTTTTCTATTTATTTCTTTTTTTTTTCTTTGAATTTGTTAAGGTTATATTTTCAAATTTTAAAATATGTATGTTCCTTATCATCAACCACATCTCCTGTGACAAACACTTACTAAGTCGAGCATGCTGTCTCCTCTGACAGCTCTTGTTTATGAGAGCATTCACTTACTAATTGAGAGTTAACTATATACTAGGTTTTTTTGTGCCCTATTTTTGTCATTGAATAATGTGACTGGCTTACTTTATGATGCTTGGACACACTAGTGTTTTATTGTTATTTACTTGATTAGAGTCCTGTTGTACTACGATATTTATACCTAATGAACTAGTTTTGTATATTATCACTTAAAAAAATAATGAAACTATGCATTTAAGATTTCATTTTCCATATGATCATGTGAAAAAAAAATGTTCATATCTTAGTTTCAACATTTTGTGAGTAATTCAATATTTGTGTAAAAGATACAAAACAAAAATCTTAACTGGTGACACCTGGTAATAGAGCAGGCATGGTAGAGTGGTTTACTGTGGTTATGATGTTGGACTGGCAATTATTGGGTAGCCAGCTCTTCTGATCCCATCCAAAACCTACCCATTGTTTCCAAGAGCAAGAAATGTTTTCATACTGGCTCAGTACTTGGGATCCAGGAAGGGAACTTAAGAGGGATTGATCTAAGTTATTAGACCTTGTTTCAAAATCGAGCTTTAATATATAAATTAGTGTTACCAAACCTTGTAATGTTTTTTTTCATTTTTCAGGAAATCCAGACCCTCTAGTATTTCATGCACCACAGTTTTTCTTTGACTGTCTACAACAAAGACTATCAGCTGGATGTAAGAAGAAAAGATTACCAAATTTTACAACAGCTTTTGTTAGAAAAGATGCACTACCACTTGGTACTTTTACTAAGTACACGTGGCATATAACTAATATACTTCATGTAAAGACAATATTTGACACTCCAGAGGTATTTACTCATTTTTTTTTACCATAGTCTTAGTGCAATTTGTCCCAGCTTCTATTTGAAAACTTACTCTGCCCATGTACTACAATGAAAATTACATTTATGGTACTAATATTTTTTCGAACACCATTAATGAAAAATTACATTTAAATTACTTAAAACTTTCATTTAAATATGTTTAAGTGTACATTGTATTTCTCACAGTTGAATTATGTTAACTATTATTTTTATGTTCACTTTCTTAATGCAAAAGGCAGATAAATATTTTAATTTCATCAAGTTTTCATTTATAATTTTGCAACAGAATGCTGTTTTATAAATCTAATCCATGCTAGTGGATTAATCTGATGTAATGAATGAAAAGTAGTATGCTTTGTAATAATGGTTTTCAAATATATTGTTGATTATATATTGGCATTTGTGGAATTCAACTGGCTTTAATCAATTTTTAATGATGACCACCTGATCATTGATATCACCTTCAGGCAGGTAACCTTCACAGTACTTATTTACACCTGGGTTGAATGAAGCAACTGTTGATAATTTCTCGCATAAGGAAATTAGCAGTGTACATAGTGGAGTTCAAACCTCTTGATCCGTAAGTGAGCATTATACCCCATGGCCACTGCTCCTATGTAACAATGGATTTTTCTCTGTGTTAGTTTAAAGTAAATACAGGAAAGCACCATGATTGCCTCCAATGACTCTTCCTAGTTAATTAATACTTCTACATACTATTATTACAGATGCCACTTGAAGTAACTCGTAACTTTGTAGAGAATCGTGATTCTACATATGATCTGTATGAAATACCTAGAGTTGAAGACTTCGGTGATAAAAATCAAATGCCTATAAGACCATTTGAGTTAAAAACATTCCTTAAAGTGGGTATGTATATTATTATTATGATACAGTTAGTTAGTTTTGATTTTTTTTATTTTGATCCATTTTGTCTGGTAACATAGCAAATGGAGAGAGTGTGGCTGAGTGGTTTAGATATTGAACTGGTTATCATTAGATAGCAAGCTCCATGATAGTTCAAATCACATAAAAAATCCTACACATTGTTTCTGGAGCAAATAACTTTATCCTACTGACTTAGTGCTGGGGAATCAGAAAGGAAATTTGGGATTGATTATTCTAAGTTGTTAGAACATTTTTTCACAATCGAGCTAAAGTAAATTGGTATGAAATGACAGTTGAAGGCTTTATCAAATTTTGTTTCCAAATGGCTTTTCCTAAGTTTTCTTTCATTTTAATTACCTCTTTATTACTTGATGCAATGTTAGAAAGGAGAAATTCTGTTAAATATTCTGTACTGATATAAACAGGCTGATTGAATGGGTTGTTAAATGTAAACAGGGTTTCTGAATGAGATACACAACCTTAGTCAATCCTAGTAAATAATACTAAAAATAATGCCAGATACAGCACTCCTATTACAAATGTGTCAGTTGGGTCTTCAAATCTAAACTGCCAAGGTGGGCACACTAAACACTTCAGTAAAAAGTTTAAAACCCCTTCAAAGCTTAACAATATGTTTCAAAATGTTTCATTAGTTTAACATGAGACAAGATAAGTTCAACCAAGCTAATTTCAGTTTCATTTTATGTATAATACAGTAATTGTTTCTTTCAGGAAACACTCAAGCTCAACAAAGAGAACCTACACCATTTATAATAGAATGGATTCCTGATATCTTACCTAAATCTCATATTGGTGAACTTAGAATTAAATTTGAGTATGGACATCAACGTAACGGTCATATTGAACAAAGAGGGACTGATACATCGTCTTTAACTTCTGTTCCTTTAGCTAATCAACAATTACAGATGTCCACTGTAACTTGACAACAAATCTAGTCTTCGTGTTTTTTGTTTTAATTTAAATAATGCTGAGGTGTGGAAGACTAACCTTTGTCTTTACTTTTCCAAGAGTTTCAAAGACAAATGAAATCTAAAATCCACATGTTTACTGTCAACGTGCTAAGAGTTACAATTTTCAATAGGAGGTACAATGAATATGAAGCAATAATTTGAGAAGTGTTTATTTTATAACCTAATTGATCATTGTTGCCTTTATTTAAATATTTGTTCTGATTGAAACATATCTCCTGAAAATATGGTAAAACTAGTATGTCATTGTTAAGAGTTATTGCTTGCTCTGGGGACAAGTCAGGTGGCAAAAAAAGTTCCATAGGGACAAGTTGGATGAAGAATTTCCACACCTTTAAACAATGTTCTCATTATTGCATATTTATCACTATTAGTGATGTTAATAACTTATTGATTCAAAATTTCTTGTATTGTTATGTATACCTGTTATGTTAACAGAAAACTGTTGTAAAACTCAATTTTTAATTTTTTATGACAAACAAAAAACTTCTCTTTTTTCTCTTAGTTACTTAGTTACTTAGATTTGCACAAAGTAAATCTATATTTATGTGATTGATAAATAGAATATTTATTAATGCGGCAAAGTTCCGCTATATAGACAACCTTGGTTATTGCAAAATCATGCATTTATGCCCGAAAGAATTTCGGGCATATTATGTTATACCCCCTAGCGTCCATCTGTCCGTCCGTCCGTCTGTTAGCAATTTGGTTTCCAGAGCATAACTCAAGTTCCATTTGGCCCACAATATTCAAACTTCATACGATGATTGTCCATATTGGGTAGAAGACCTCTACAGATTTTGGGGTCACAAGGTCAAAGGTCAAGGTCACTATTACCTTAAAACTGAAAACAGTTTCTGGAGCCTAACTTAAGTTCCATTTGGTCCACAATATTCAAACTTCATAGGATCTTTTTTCTCTACTTTGTTTTCCAAAATTATTCATAATATGATATTCATATGAAATATTCTCATGTCTTACAAATGCTTCATCTTAACTAAAAAAAAACAACACTTTCGGCATATAATGCTCCGCCTAGCGGTGCTCTTGTTGATGGTGTTTAAGTCCCAAATGCTAACGGTGAGAAGAAGAATGTTCCTACATAAGATTGTTCCTCTACGAAAACCATTGATTTTGATCTAAATAGTGGAACTTTACTGTAGTTTGTGAATAAATCTACATGTATTTGGTATTTCTAAAGCCTAGTGAAACAAAAGTAAGTTTGAAATAAAATTGAGTGTAGACAGTTTTCTTTAACATTTAATGCAATAGTTGTTTACATTTACTTTGAGTGTTTGTTTTATCTGTACCTCAGTTATTGAATTGTCTCTTGGTTACTGCATTATGTTGTAACAATAAACTGGGAGAGTAAATGATTTATGGCTAATTATTCACAGTAGCAGGTTAAACATCTGTGACATGTTTTGCTGTTAGCACATTTTAATTACTTTAAATTTCATTCTTGTCATTAGGTTAGCAATTATGATTGCTTTGCATTATTTATTATCAACCACTTGGAGTAGTCCCTTGGACTGCTCTTGATTGATTATAAAATTTGTTTTGTGACCTTTTAAGCTCAAGTATTTAGTGGGAAATGGGGCTATCTTACTCATTTGTACCTTGGGGTCCTACTAATATAGGTTTTGTTTTCACCAGCTTTCCAATTAGTTGAGTGTGATATCCTTTTATCACTTTTGTTTAATAAGCAAATTTCATGAATGGATTTTTTTCAGTACTAGTCTTGGAATGTGTTTTGGATCTCAGAAAGTGTAGTTTTTCTATGTAAGAGCTGCTGAAGTCATGAAAATCATAAATTTCAGGATTTTACAAATTTTGAACTTTCACCCATAAAACTGATTGTGTCACCTTTTTAAAACATCTGTTGTGTTTCATATTACAATTGTACTGTTTAATTCTTGGCTGTAAACACGGTTAAATCATTGACCACCATAATGTTTTACAGGGTATATAGTAAATTTATCATTTCTACTCCATAGTACATGTATACTGTGTCTGCTGTGTTATTTTAGTGATTTACTGGACTTGAGTTTTACAAAGTTTGTTGATTTATCATTCCACACTCTGCACATAATGAGTTTCACCTGCTTGATAAACCCCATCAACTTGAGATCTTATTTCCAATACATTTCACTGTATTTATCATATGCATTTAAGGAAGAAAAACTCTGGCAAAATGTTAGCTATTCATATTTTGAATATGCAGTTGCTTCCCTTTGAACTGTAATTGTTGGGCATATAATTTGTTACAGCTTTTCTTACAGTCCCTGCATGAGTAAGTATTTCAAATTTTTAGTTCAAACCAAAAGCTTTTCATTGATTGTATTGTTTAACGATATAAATTTGAGCTTAAACAACTTTATCCTGTATTGAATATAATTATATAATGATTATTCTAGAACTCAAAAAAGGACAGGGAGGCAAAGAAATGGGGCATGGTGCCCATAGAGGAGCAAAAAAAGGGCAGGGCAGCAACAAAAAGGGCAGGGTGTTTCAGAATAATCACTCATATAATAATAATGCCAAAATAATGAATGAATTGTGAAATACTTTCAAGTATAAAAGCTAGCCTCTGATTAATGCTATTGGACTATAATGTTTATTTATGATTCATATCAAAATTGTGTTGTGTTTTGTTACATAAAATTTGAACTCAAAACAGTTAATGTGTTAATTTAGCAGTTAAATTTACTGAGTTGCATACTTGCTGTTGAATAAATTGTTAAAATTGAATACATATGATTTTGTTGTTTTAAATATTTCTAATTGATTATGAATTTGTTGATGTTTTATTGTGGAATAAAATATAGTTATAGTTTTTTTGGAGAAATAAAATCAGAGCATAGCACAAGTAATTCAATTAGTGAACTTAAATCAATAATGTGTTTATTTTATTCCATCTCAAAGCATAAACAAATACATGCAATAAGTATTTTGAAACCTCAGCCGTCATCTTAACCCACTAGCACTAAAACTGGAAGTGAAACTTTATTCAAGCCCGTAAAATCATTTTCCCATGTAGTTGGACTAGTTGATAATTTTGCCCTTTACTACTCATATTACAAAAAAGTTGGGCTAGTATGTGAGAAAAGTTGAGTACATGACTGTTACTTCGCAAAAAATACATTTGTATCATTTGACTGAAGCCCATATTTTGTTCATCTTCATTCTTGATTTCTACGTATAACCTTTTTTAAACAGGAATTTGTTTACAAAATTTTAGTACTTGTAAGTTGGTTGTGGCTGGTCTATGTACCGGTATTTTTTAGTTACAACAAGTCACAGTTTTCAATGGGAATATTTTCCTGTTCATTTATATAGAACTACTAGAGCAGACTTTTTTTTCTCATTTATTCAAAAGAGCAGACTTAAACATATCGTGTAAACCTAATATCAAATAACAATTGCTGTTCTGTAGAAATTAAATGCAAAATATCGTTAAATTCTATTCAACTTTCAGTGGCTTATACATCAAATCGCTGATTTAAGTATAATTCTATTGATCGTGAATACAGATACATTGTTCATGTATTCATTTCAGCTGAATTAATGTAATCGTCACTGATAGTTGAATAAAATTTATAAAATACGCCTAACAGCAGCAAATGTATTAGATTTAATCTGAAGGTTCAGGTCGTATTCTAGGTCCTGCGTGTTTTTGTACTTTAAGCAATGGACTTGCCCACTAAATAGGTGAATAATCTGATTCAAGAACAACATTTTACAGATTTAATCATTCCACTTTGATATTTAACATTTTTTAGATAATGAATATGCACATTGTAAATTGTATATAATAATATGTTCATAAAATAAGTATAAACATACTTAACTATAAAATTGTATAAATAAATCACCCCTAAATATTGGTGTGTAATAAAACTGGCTATGTTTATATACGCAATGTTTACGTGGACGACCTGTACATACAATGTAGTTTTTTATATACTGTATATAAATATAACAATGTTATGCTTTAAGGCACACACATCTCATTAATGAAATCGACTTTAAGCTATGACTATGACACGTTATGCCACTGAAAATCAAAGTACTGAAAGTATTGATGGATGGAAATTTTGAACGACTTTATTGCCTGAAGTGGAAATTACTACATTATTTACAGAAAAATCCATTTCAAAATGGAAAAAAATATGATTATTAAACAAATAAAACCAAATTTAAGAAATGATTAAATAATATAATCTTCATTTTGTTAAAGTTTGAATGAATTGAAACAAAATGATAAATGTGTTCAAATCATCGTCCCTCCAGCACTTTGATTGTAATGCGCATCGAGCTCACAATAATCAATAAAGGTCACCCATCCAACTATTAACCTTACAATACGTTGCTTAACTTATACCTGTCCATCGTTCTGCGTTCTGACATTAAACTCCAGTTTTGAATATTAGTCTGGTTAACCTGTATATACTTGTATACAATCGTGTGGCAGATACTAATGCGCAATTATACAAAAAAAAAACGTTTCTCGGAACACAAAGTAATGCTTGATTGATGTAAACTAACATTCAAAAGCATAATTTTAAGTGTATTTGTTTAAATCAAATTTTGTTTCAATATTTAACACATTTTTCTGCTGCACTATTTTCTTAGTCGCATTAAATACTTGTTTTCTATTAAGTCGAAACAGAATTCAATTAAATGTTGTTCGTTCTTTTCAAATTTGGAAGAGCGCTGCCATAGATAGACATTTTTTAAAACAAATCCTTCCAATTAACGAAGCCTTCGTTCATTCGTAAATAAATAGTGTACATGAAGAAGAAGAAGATTTTATTTTCAGATCAATAGGTCAATAGACCCGCGTGAACATACAATGAATTTCATAAAATATACAATCACGTGACAATGACATTACATGTAATCAATAACATACAGTTGAAAAAGAGAGAACATTCGAGATCAATGTACACTTAAATATATATATATGCAGTGTAGTACTTTTGTATAAAGCTATAAAGGATTGGTTTTATGAAAATTCAATCAAACTTGAGCAGGTATCACAGTTAACAAAGGTTATAAAGGTAATATATTATAAATTATATCAAAATATCTTAGACAGATGTACGCAGGAGAAGGTGACTTATACTTGTTTTGTATCGCTGTTATAAGCAGAAACGAGTTGCTTGTGGGATATCACACATTTGTACATATTTACAGACAAAATAATACCAGTACTAATATATATTACTCGTAACTGGCATATACCAAAATAATATCAGTACTTATATCGCTGATATTCAATAAGATGGAACATTTAATGTTCCATGAGTTACTGAGTAAATACGAATAGACTGTGAATTGAATTAAAATGCAAAAGTTGTATGCTGTGTGTGGGCATTTGGGACAAAAAAGATTTTTGAAATATACACAAGTATGTGTTCATACTGGTCTCATAAGTACCCCAAAATGTAACATACGTTACTGTCGCCATCTCAATTTTCTGACTTTGAGCGCAGACTACGAAGAATAGGCACATAAGGTAGTCTTAATGCTCTTGTTTTTTAACACATACAACGTTCCTGTATGTAAGAATAAGTTTTTTATCTTGCTCCTCAGAAATATAAACTTACACACAGCTCTTAAACTTTGTCGCCAAGAGTGTGGTAACATACGTGACCGTGAAAAAAGTCCATTTTTTAAAAATTTCGAAACGATATTATAATTGTAAAATATGTAAAATCATAAGATCAGATATGAATATACATAAAATAGAAACGATTGTCATTAAGTATTCACAGGCATTTCAATAATCATCACATTTTACCAAAATTTTCGGGTAGACTTTTAAGAATGAAACATACGTGACCATGGTTTTTCAACTAATGGTAAATATCTTATTTTAATTAATGTTTTCTAATTAATTATTCTTATGAACTCTTCATTTTATGATAACTACTTTTGTCATTCCTCAGGATTGTCTAGAGATACTGCTGTCTAAAGTATCAAATGTAACATACGTGATGAAACATACGTTACCGTTAAAATGATAAACCGATCTTACAATGTGGCAAAGGGTTGAACGATGACATTATCTCATTGCAAAATATACGACATCATCAACCAAGCTGAAAAAAACTTGAAATTGCGTGCCTCTCAATGGCGTTGACAAATTAATGAGTCTGAAGATTTTTTAACCATTGCAATGTAAGCATTAAATCCTACGTAGCAATACTCAAATAAATGCTTTTTGCAAATTATTTGCTACTTCAATACTTACAAGATGTTATCAAATCTGATTTATTCGTCCTTTTTTGCTTCTTTTTCAATAAGACATGGCTTTGTGAATTGAAACATACGTTACGTTTGGTAACGGGTTTGATAACGTATGTTTCATATGAAATGTATCTTAGTTGATGATTGTTTGTTTACTTGTTTCACTATGTTTCGCTTAATTTTTGAAACTCCAAACGTTCAAGTCCTGATTGTTTCTTTTACATCCTGTCTTTAAGTGTAAAGGAACACAGGACGTCAGTCAAATTCAACAGCAGCGAAAAAACCTTTATAAACATACGTTACCACAGGCTGTTGTAATTCCTGACGACACAGACAACAAGTATCAGAATTCATTTTTTGTCAAAGATGAACTAGAATACGTCGCGGAAGATTTTGTTTCAGAACTATTTAAGGGAACATGGCACATTGCTACAAATCGATAATGATAAGGAAGCAAACACATCGATCATGAAACAGCGCCAAGCTCTCATCCAATGGCAAACCTATGAGGCTGTAATTTTGGTGACAAATGATTTGTTTTATGAAATAAGTGTGCCAATACCTCATGGAATGTCTGGGAGAATGTTGCAATTTTTACTTCAATTGTATATTTAAGTGAATTACTATGTGAACTTTGAATACGATTTAACTGTTTTGATTTTTTGAGACTAATTCGTAACTTTTTTACCTCTTAATTTTGAATTTGTTTTTACTTAATTTTGAAGGCAAACCTATTAACATTATATAGATATGACATAGTACATAGAAAATAGTTAGTGCTACCATTTAAATTTTTAAACTGTTGAACTGGGTGTGACTGATAACACTGGGATATGATAGTTTAAACAGTGTTGTTGTAACATACGTTTCTAACTAGTTATTTCTTTAGACGTTCATGATTATGAATTTTTCTGTGAGTAAAGTATACAATCTATTACAAGGTATTCAGTAATGTTGATTTTTTACGGCCATTGTACTTTAGTTCTCTTTGAACTTTGTTCCAAGTTGGAAAGTCATTGTATCAATGGTCATTAATCTATTTTTTGTAATTTGCATACGTTGATCTAAGATTTAAGTCATATTTGAGCAATTTTGTGTTCTGAATTTATCGTTTTGAAGTATGTATTTCAAGTACCAACCCCTTGCCTTCTTATAATTGCTTAAATCATAGACAAACATACAAAACCAGACCAAGAATATGCGTTTTATTAGTGTGTTCCGTAAAGAAACATACGTTACTATAGAAAATATGTGCTTGTATTCAAATATGTGTAAAATTTTATTTAGTCCGAGATTGTTCAAACTCTTGCATAATATCAAGCCTCATACATACAGCAACTTGTAAAATCAGTCGAAACAAGAATAGACAGAACTTTATTTTTTGCATTTTTCAAATCTTAATTGTCCCATCTTATTGAATATCAGCGATATATGATACTCGTAATTGACATATACCAAAAATAACATCAGTACTAAAATATAATACTCGTAATTGACATATACCAAATAATATCAGTACTAACATATAATACTCGTAATTGACATATATCAAATAATATCAGTATTAACATATAATACTCGTAATTGACATATATCAAATAATATCAGTACCAATATATGATACTCGTAACTGGCATATACCAAAATCATGTTTTGTACATGGATACAATGACGCGTTTTATATGTAGGCTAATGAAGTAATTCACTCGTGGATGATTAAAAATATCTGGTGGGCATATGAATAAATTCAGTCACATGATTCGAATATTTATGAAGTTTTTGTATTACACTAATACAATCAAAAAAGTTATACCATTCAATAACCTATACGCCATTTTGAGAGTCATATTTGGATTTAGTTAGTTTAATCCAATACGTTAACTGAGTTTTTATGTAAATCACCAATATGAAGCTAATTCTAAACTACGTTGTGCTACTCTACTTCTCTGTGTATTTGTGTTATGCCAAAAAGAATGTATTGTTTTTAGTAGCAGACGACATGCGACCAGAAATAGAAGCATACAGAGGGAAGAATTTTCCATCGCCAGTTGCTCCAAAACAAATGTACACACCAAACTTGGACAAACTTGCATCTCGTAGTCTTTTACTTGAGAGAGCTTATGTTCAGGAAGCATTGTGTTCACCCAGTAGAACTTCTTTACTGACAGGACGTCGTCCGGATACTACTCGTGTATATTCCATTGGACCCTATTTTCGCGACGTAGGAGGTAACTTCACAACCTTACCACAATATTTTAAATTGAACGGGTACACTACGATAGGAGTAGGTAAAATTTTCCATCCAGGTAAACCTTCTGGTGGAGATGACCCCATTTCGTGGACAGAACCATATTTTCAAGGCGTGCCTAATTTCGAAAGTAAAAGCAAAAGCTGGGAAGCCATCGATGACGATTTATTGCTACATAAACCGTTAGTTGATCAACAGGTAGCTAGACATGCTATAGAGACATTACGAAAAGTTAAAGACGCTGCACTTTCCGGTGAAAACCCGTTTTTCGTGGCAGTCGGTTTCCACAAGCCGCATCTTCCATTTGTGTTCCCAAAATCTTTTCAAAAATATTACCCAGAAGTCCAACTTCCGGACAATCCGTTCGCGCCAGTTAATATGCCGGAAGTTGCGTGGTCTAGCTATCTCGGACTAAGAGATTACCATGACATGAGAAAATTACATGCAAGTGGAGGTATCAACACAACCCTACCAGAAGATACCGTGCTTCTTTTGAGGAGAGCATATTACTCAGCTCTCAGTTATATCGATTCATTGATAGGAAGTGTTCTAAATGAGCTCGAATCACTCGGTCTAGGTAGTAACACCATTGTGTCATTTTTTGGTGACCATGGCTACCAACTGGGGGAACATGGTGAATGGTGTAAACACACAAACTTTGAACTTGCCTTGCATGCACCAATGATGATTTATGTACCAGGAAAAACAGACAAGAATGGTACAGGCATCAAAACTAGCCAACTTACTGAATTTGTTGACCTTTTCCCGACTCTAGTGGAAGCTGCTGAATTGCAGCCATTGCCTTTGTGCCCTATAACCTCTAGTGATGTTGCGCTTTGCCGCGAAGGAACAAGTCTGATGCCATTAATAGACAAACCAAATTCTCCAGTTAAACTGGCTGCGTTTTCACAATATCCAAGAGGTCGTGAATATATGGGATATACGATGAAAACGGACAGATACCGTTATACAGAATGGCCGAAATTTGAATATGCTCCAGTTTACGCCCCAGATTGGAACAAATTGGCTGGCGTAGAGTTATATGATCATCTTATTGACCCAGAAGAAAATGTGAACCGGGCTGATTTTACTGCTTATCGTGAAACTCGTGCAGAATTGCATAAAATGCTTTTAGAAGGATGGAGAAATGCTACAATAAATCACTTCGATATTGATAATGCGCACACATATACATCGGTAAATATCAATTAAATCCAAGTTTTCCACTGTTTCTTTCATGCTTACTATAGAATGCTGCGTTATAAGATGTTATTGTAAAACGGCGTTGTCTTAAAGGCGATATATCACATCATACATATGCATGTGGTCGAAATTATCTGTCACAAAATCAACGAAAGAAAACAAGATACATTGTACAGTAGTCCTAAATTGTGGAATAAAAACGTTTTATTTCTGTTCGTCAGCCTCAAGAAAATGATATTTTCACCAGTGGCTGTGCTACTCTTTATGTTTTCTGTTTGTTTTCTGAGAACACTGTATGAGATAAAATCGATTATGCACCAGACTTGATATCCTCTATTTACTTTGTATATTTGAAATTGATACTTGATCATCAAGTCAAAGAGATCTACGTCTTGAATGTGTTTTGTTATTGATCTCAGTTCTAGTTATACACATACACGTCTGATTGTATGAATAATTCTAACAATTCACACGCACGTGATTATTTATCTTGGTGGTACAGTTTTCAACCCACTGCATGGGTTGTCTCGGTTGAAAACTCTTCAAACAGTACGAACTCATTTGATCATATGTTTGATTCAAATGCGGGACCTACATGTACCTTACCTCTGTGAAGTTAATTATGAAATATTTCGACCGATATTCCTTTAACTGCCTCTGTATAAGTTGGGCAGTTTTCAGCCACCATTCTACACATAGACGATGTCAGTTTGTGAGCAGCTACTGGCAAAGGCTTCTGTCAGTAGGTCTCTATGGTCGCCAAGTGACATCGAGAATGTAGACCGTTTAGATGTAACTGAAATATATCATTTGAAACAAATCGGCTTAAAGCAACATAAATAATCAATTTTACCAAATACATTTATAGATTTGTTTGTTATAAACGCTTATGATGGATGTACTTGTACTTTTTATTGATATAAAAAAAATATATAGTTAAAGCGACCATGCATACTACTACTTAATAATCATAGTTGTATAATAAGTTTGATCATTCTTGATTGTAGGCATTGGACAAACGCTTTGAATGCATGTAAGACGAGCTTGTTTACATTCCCGACCCACTGAACTGGCGTTTTACCTACATGTTTAGAAAGGGACCAGAACGCAGAAGAAACAACAAGGACGCCGTATGGTCGAGTTGGAAACGCAAATGGACGTAGAAACTCGATAAATACCACATATGTAATGCGCAACCATATGACGGACTTACAACATGTATGAAGCTCGGCTTTCTTGGTGTTTCTTGCTTTAGGACACCCTATGGACACAAAGGTGTATTGGAACGCCACGATGAGCGTAATCCATGAAACACTTAGACCCCGTTGAATAATTGCTCTAAACGTAATAGTCCAGTCAATACAGCTTTTGACGTAGACAAAATTGCAACAGAAAATATAATTATACTGTGCAAAAGACCATCAATACAATAACACACACAAAAAAGTTGCACTCCAAATAAAGAGGGGAAAGTGATTAAAAATGAATTTTAAATAATGCATTTTCTACTTATATTACAAGGCGCTGCAACGCTTCCGTACTTCTGTCCCGCAGTAAATATAGCTTTCGGGTCACAAAAAGAAATGGGTGCCGGTGGTATTTTGCTTCTGAGTTGACTTTCCGATGTGAACATATACACCTACATTTAATATATTTTATATATGACAGTAAATTCATTAAAAATACCGTTTTTGGTGACGACCTTGACAAATAGAAATATTTTACTACGGTAGCGCGTTAGGACCAAAATTGATCATGTTTAGTGTTAAAATTTGTGTCACGATATTTTTGTTGTCTGAGTGCTGAGCACGAAACTTAAAACTCACCAAATTAATGTTATCTCATAAAATTGTTTTAAAAAACGAGATGATAACCAAGTTAAGCTTAATTCACTTGATATATTATTTGTTTCATTTACACATGAAAATAGCATCACACTATATATTTGAGCTTCAACGATTTTTTACTTTCTTGTGTATGAGTTACATGTAGCGTTTCCTCCGTCATTATCTAAACATTATAAACTGTTGTTGGTTTTGTTGTGCCACCGTACTAACCTGTTTGACCAAAACATTGTCTTCAGGTCTGACAAAGTAAGGAAAGTCGAGAACGGGACTTGGCTAAATTAAAAAAGGTCACATGCTGTGTTTACTTCTCTATCTTTCATGTATACCTTAATTGGATGCCTGACAACTTTAACATCATTTACATTGTAAAATCAGTAATTTTAAAACTTCCCAAAACTTACACAAAGTTCAAAGAAGCCGTTCAAATATATATAGACATCACAAAGGAAGTAGACATCAAAACTGGCGAGAGATCATAATGCTCTATTGTTCATCATGAATTGGCCACACGAACAACCTCCCTTTGCAGTAGTTTGCTACTAAAGTAGTCAATGCAACATCGTTTTAAACATATGACGCAATATGGAAGGACAACACAGTATTAAATCCATGTGAGTAGGGATGTGAGTCTGTTAATGGAAATGTTCAGCATGTAAAGACTAAGTTATAGTCTGTCCCTGAAGATATCTTTAAGTGATTCGATGACGGACTTGAGTGTTCAATCATTTGCTCAGTGTCAAGATTATAGTTAAGCCTCTGATAGCGAAAATGCCGACAGTGACAATGATCAAAAGCTAAACCTCAGGTTATAAAAAACGGAACGTAACTAAGTACATTCCGTAACAAATGTATACTGTTACAAAATTTCATGTGTAAAAACAGTAACAAAAGTAACAAATGATATTTTAGATATTTTTTAATGTAATACCTATTATTCATCTGTATTACATACGTGTAGTAGCATGAATTACAACACTTGTTTGGAAGCATATGTTGACTCTTAAATCTGTTTTTGTATTCGATACACGAGAAACTGATTCCAAAAATTCATAGTTTCAGGTATTGTGTTGGTACTTATATCACATTTGTTCATTAAATGACAATTACATTCATATCAATGATATTTAAACTTTTTAGACACATTTGTAGTTTAAACTAAAAGTTGTTATCAATTATGATTTTTGAAAATTGTATACGATTTGATTCCAAAAATTCGCATTTTTAGATATTATTTTAGTACTTTTATCCCAAAACTGAACAATTATGTCTCTTATTTATTATTGTTATACTAATAATAGTACAAGCACTAGTTATAGTACAAACAGATAAAAAGATACATGTAAAGCAGATTCCAGATAAATGACTCGTTTTAGGATCTTTTTTGACACATTTATAATAAAAAAATCAAAAATGACCTTTTTGAATTTTGTATTTAAAAAGAATTTGAATAGTAAGTTGTATTTTTACAATTGTTTTCATTCGTAAATGATAATAGATAGTTATAAAGGGAGCTAATCCAAAATGTTTTTTCATTTGTATATGATAATAGATAGTTGTAAAGGGAGCTAATCCAAAATGGTTTTTCATTTGTATATGATAATAGATAGTTATAAAGGGAGCTAATCCAAAATGGTTTTTCATTTGTATATGATAATAGATAGTTGTAAAGGGAGCTAATCCACATTTTTGTTTATGTTCAACGTTTTTGCCCAAAAAAGGACTTTCCCCTCGAATTTTTGAGTGCAACTTTTTTTGGATACTACTATGAATACGAACTTTCACGTAGTACAAAAATAAATTCTGTTGCAATTTTGTCTAGGTTAGCCTATTTTTTAGCTGTATTTACTGGACTATAAGTATTTTTGTGTAACATTCTCGTACCCACAAGTTATCAAGATACTCGATAAATTTAGATCGAGAATCTTGATAACCTCTGTGTTACGGCTGGCTTAAGTATTTCATTTTGTAAAAACGAACAATAGTTAGGGTACTTAGTATCAATACTGCTTTCCCACCGAAAACATCTATATTTGCTTGAACGCCATGTCGGTGCGTCGGGTGTTACAAGTTAATTTACCGAAGTTTTGTTTTGTTTTATTATACTATAGGTGTATAACATCACAAACTTGTATCCTGTCTTCATTTTGTTACATGTACATTTTTATAGAGGAATTTTTTATAGCTATAGTGATAAGCCCACCTGTACAACTAGCATAATTTCTGATTTCCTGGGGCCAGATAAAAGGGTTAAAACGAAGACTGTGCGAATATTTCAATATCAAGTTATAAGCTTGTTGTTGAGTTGTTGTTCATTGATTAAACTAATGTCATTATTTGTTTAGTAATGTACAAGTATATACATTTGTGTTCATTATCGTAAATGTTTATTGCATTATAATTGTTATGTAAATATGTGGAACAAATTTATTCCTGAAACCTGAATTCTATGTTTAGAAAATTATTGTTAAATCTTACTTAACTGTAAGTGGCACAAACATCATTCTAGCTTATTTAAGTACTCGCTACTTGTTTGAAAATCCCGTACCTACAAACAGAAGCCGCCCGACTAGCTCAGTTGGTAGCACGCAAATCAACTGATCGAGGGTCGTGGGTTCGATTCCCGGGCGTGGCATACTTTCGTGGAGCTTGGTCATGGAATAATTTCTACTGCCATTCTCCCTCCTACCAATGATACTTAATTTTGTAGGAAAGTTGCCAATCACTGACGAAAGTATGTGCTTAGTAGTTGCATGGTTAACAGCTATATCCAGAGAATTAGCCGTTTCCAGGAACAGTGAGTAGGTTGACTGACCGCCGTTATTAGACCTATGCAATGTGTTGCTACGGCGTTAAACCCATCAAAAACAAACAAACAAACTTACATACATGTATACATGTAGTTCGTTTTTTCTCAACTGTCAAAACATTAATAATTTCACAGTGACTTCGTGCTCTTTATTTCACACCCGTGGTATTGTAATAGTGTTTAATCAATCGCCGTGAAATTATTCAAACTTTAACAGTAAAGTTGAGAAAAAATAGACAATACAGTTAATTAATTTTATAGTGTGCAAAGAGATACTGTAGTGAGTACATTTATATCAGCTTAATTAATGTTTGCACCACTGGCAGTTGAATAAAATTTAACTATATAGCTGATAAACAGTTGCTCCTGAACCACTTATTGACCTTAAATAAATACATCGATGCATCACAGAACAATGGTCATACATCGATCATATCTAGTCGTCGAAACATGAAAGAAAAGAAAAGGTATTAGTATATGATGGAAAGGGACATTTTACGTTTTAAACCTGCATTAAAGACTGTACGTATCACCTATATTAAATGGTATGTATATTACAACATATTATGTACATGTATGTGATTTGATATAGGTCCTGTTATTATACACCCACTGTAACATATTTGAAATAGACTATACTCATACTCATGTTAATTCATACATTCATGCGCATGCTTAGAAATATAGTATCTTATCTCCAGTATTAAATAAATAGTAGTCTAAGAACACACTTGTGTTTGTTTTATCTCATTTGAGTTATTTTATATTATATATATATATAAAAAGGTTAAAATATGCTGTAACAAGCAAAATACAAAAAACCAAAAAACATCATCCAAATAGACGTTTAAAACTTATATTTTAACCCAACCGGTTTCATAATTATCAACGGTTAAAATATAAGTTTTAAACGTCTATTTGGATGATGTTTTTTGTTTTTTTGTATTTTGCTTGTTACAGCATATTTTAACCCCTTTTTATATATATATATATATATATATATATATATATATATATATATATATATATATATATATATATATATATATATATATATATATATATATATATATATATATATATATATATATATATATATATATATATATATATATATATATATATATATATATATATATATATATATATATATATATATATATATATATATATGGGGAAGAAAGATGACGAAAAAACAACGAAAAACAGACGAATGAACTTGCATAGATCGGACTGGAATACCAGGAAGTTCAATAGGTCTCCGGTTGCTGCACATTTTAATGAGGCGAATCATTCATTTAATAACATCGTACTTTGCTGCATCGAAGCCAACGATAAGTGATGAACGTAAAGTTGGCAGACTCAGCAGACATAGCAGACACAGCAGAAGGAACGATCCTTCTGCTGTGTCTGCTGGCAGAAGGATAAATCTACAGCAGAAGGATCAATCTTTCTGCTGGGTCTGTTGGCAGAAGGATTGAATTATAACAGAAAGATGTGTCTGCTGGCAGAAGAAATTGAATTATAACAGAAAGATGTGTCTGCTGGCAGAAGGATTAAACAACAACAGAATCAATCTTTCTGCTGCGTCTGTTGGTAGAAGAATTGAATTATAACAGAAGGATAAATCCTTCTGCTGGGTTTGAAAGAAGAATTAAAAAACATAACAGCGGTATGGTAATAAGTATATGCAATATAATCATACAATCGTTTAGAGATGGCCTGACATGTCACGTACAAAAAGTATATCGGAACACCGAATAGATATTTGTATATACACTGGAGTTCAAAAGTTTCTTTACAGATGTAAAATTAGCAGACTATGCTAAGATATAGGCTGCTCCACACGTTGATGTAAATTTAACAACTAATATACATTTTAACATGAACCCTCAGTTATATAATTTAAATGTATTTCCATTATTGTTAATATGTAGTTTTTAATAAAACATGACCTATTATTGTATACTGATTAAATTCTCTACAATAATTCAAGTGTGCAGAAAAATATGAAATAATTAATTGTGTAAAGAAATGTTTGGACCCCAGTGTATGTATATATATATATGGTGCCCTCCAAAAGTTACTGGACAAATGAAATTTTGAGAAAAACTTGATATGCCTACTGCATATAATAGGGCTGTGGATCGCCGAGCTAGTGGCGATCCGATCCAAACCACGATTCATGTGTAGCGATTCACGAATCGAACCACGAATCACTTGTTTATGGAGAAGCATACAGGAATTCATGTAATAACAAAAATAAGTGAATGGTTACAGATGCTTTTACTATATGGAAAACCATGAACTCTAAACATTTCTATTATTAGATCTTTTATGGATATTTTTAGTGATAACATTTTAGTTTAAATGTGTTTCAATCGAAATTTTGACACAAGATATTATGTTCCCTACATAAGTTACAGTTTTCATTAGTAGTGCGGCTCGTTTTCAGTGGAAATTAAACTTAAAATGTTCTTTATATTTTTTCATCAAAAAATCGCGATCCGACGATTTCGGACATGACGAATATTCGTACTCGATTTTCTGGTCGAGATCGCGAATATCCGAGTACTCGGATACTCGCAGCAGCCCTACCATATAACTTTACTAGTAGTTAAGCATGTTTTTGTAAAAGAAAAGAGTTTAAGATCATAATTATAATGATAAACTCTTTGAATTATCATTTTGGAGTTTGCTGAAAAGACTCATTGTTTCTTTCTTCAGGAGTAAATATGAACCTGTTTGTTCTAAAAACCAGGATTTAGTCCAAGGGCTATTGGAGGGCACTGTATAAATTATATTTGTATATTAAATATGGTTGTATCGATGTACTCAATTACAAAACTATTAAAAACTCAGAGTTGTATAGGATTTAAACTAGCGCAAAATAAATTGTTTTCGTGCTGGAACGTCGACTCAACTACCTGAGATATTTTTATATACATTCTTGAATGTTGTCAACAACCTATTACTGTGTTAAGAGGATTCTGCTAAACGGATCAACTTCTGGCGGTGTAAAATAATGTCTATACCTTCTGAAATTTTCTTATGAGTGGTCTCAATTGTGTCGTTGAACTTTCCTCGAAATACTTTTAAGGGATCACTCCGCTGCCCTTATATTTTCATTTTAGTTGTTCGAAGAACAACTGTATATAACAATTTTGAGAAATCAGTATAGCTCACTTCAAAATCTACTTTTACAGGTAACTGAATGGACACAACATTTCAAACGTGTTAAACAAAGAAAAGTTTGAATACAAAATAGTGTTATAATTACATATAATTAACCAAATTCTAAGAAATACTGCACATGCAATTTAAGAAGCACAGCAAATTATTATGATATCGGGAATAAAAGTTTTTACAGCGGTGAAGATTAGCAGTGGGAGCCCTATTCAAATGGTTCCACATTGTATTACTCTAATTATCGTCGGTCCTGACCAACGATTTAGACAATTATCAAGATTTGAGCACTTGTGTCGACACCGGTTGGCTTAAGCCAATCAAAACGATGCATTTGAGGTCACGTGATGAAAAAAATGACGTCGAGTAGTCAAAATAGGGGTGCGTGTATGGACTCGTCGACGCTGTGTTTTGTCGGGTTACCTGTTTGTATTACCAGAAAATACCATTATTGATATATGAACGAGTACCAGTTTCAAGAAAGTTGCAATGTAAGACCAGAAAACATGCATAACTAATTGTAACATGTTCATTTCTTAAAAAGAACTCGCATTTGTTGAAACACAACAAACCTTTCTTCCTTACTTTTTATTGTTGATTGTTTAATTATTTAGAGAAACGCATATTGAAAACCAAGTCTCATGTCAGAGAAACAAAAGTTTTATTGCACAAGAAATTGAAATGATACAAAAAAGACAATTAACATTGTTTGTTACATAATGTTATTCATTTTACCAAGTTATCAGCATAAGTAATAGTAAGAGATTGTGATATGTAATGTGTTGACAATTAAGGTGTATACAGTTCCACCCCTCCTAACGGCCACCCCTCGTAAGCGGTCACCCCCTGTAAGCGGCCAGCTCGTACCGCGACCGTTGAAAAACGCTCTATAATGCACCCCTATTAAGCGGTCACCCCTGTTCTCCAGCCAGCGGCCAGTCATTCTGTCTCCCAAACTCAAAATAACCCCCGCCTAAACGGTCACTGCGGTCATGTATATCGACATAATTGCAATGACCTGTGTCATCAAACACAAAGGAAATCGCTACATTATCGTATCAATTAGTAGTGACAGGCTCTAAAAATCAATAATTAGCTATCTTATAGTTATTAGCGTGTATAATCAACTGAGTGACACGGATTATAATCTGATCATTATGTTTTACGTAATAAACAATGAACAATTTAACCTATATCCGGTCTTGTTTAAAACCAATACTGACCGTTCAATCTTTGTAAAAGGGATGACATGAATTATTGCCAAAACATTTTATGTGACGGAAAATAATATTAGTGTCTATATAGAACATGTTTATTGCATGTGAAGATGAAAACTTTTGAAAAAGTACGATCATCCGAAACTCTTTGTTCGTAAGGAAAGAATTTTCGTAATTAATATTTTTAAACAAAGAAAGGTCAAAATTGAGGACGTTAAAATGCATTTTCCGGAAATAGGCTGCGTTCTACATTCGAATTAAGGCCAACAATGATACACAGTATTCAAAGCACTAGTTATTAAATTATTTGTTGGTTAATAAGACTTTTATCACATTTCAGACATATAAATTGCGTAAATTTCACAGTTTCATTTTCGTATTTTTAACTATTACGGCATTTAGTCTGAACGACTTAATTACGGATTTTTTTTCTCAACTTGGTCGTACATATATCAGCAAGTATTTAGCTTTTATCTATTCAACAGTAAAGAATATTACACAGAATGAAAATAATTTACTGTCTATTGTGTGACCTTGTCTTGTAAAGCATAAAACAAGCATACAACTTCAATTAAAACAACTCTATTTCATTAAAACTTTACCTCCAGACCCCCCCCCCCTCTCTCAATGCCAAACCCCCTCTTAAGTGGTCACCCCGCTTAAGCAGCCAATTTGGCTGTTTCCCTTGGCTGGCTGCTTAAGAGGGGTTGGACTGTATATATATATACATGTATATACCTCATCTCATTAGTTTGTAATAAGATGTGAGCATTAAAAACATATTATAAATGCTAAGCATGTATTAAGCATAAAATAAAACAATAATAAGTCCGTATGATTTAAAGAACTGAAAACAAATAACAAGAGAGCCATGATGGCCCTTACTCGCTCACCTGAGCCTAATTACTCAAAATTATCTAAACATAGCATTCTGATAATATTTGCAACAAACTTCAAGTGTAAATCATTAAGATAAACATTATATGTTTGATTAATATCACATCAAAAAGAGAAATGCAACCAAATGTTGTGAACATGTAAGGTTTCCCAAAACTTTCTCATAAAACAGTATTTAGCAATTAGCTTGTATGCTGGACCTTTGAGCCCAAGATGAACCTGTAATATGTTGCTCATTCGTTCGGTATAAGCATAAAATATGGCTGTATACCTGGTCTTCCGGGGTCACACTTCACCGTTTGGGCTCTTCAGGGGTTCGAACCCACTATAAAACGTTTAAAGTACATATATTATATGGCTAATTTGAGGTCAAGCCCCCGCTTTCAGCCCCAAGATAGACTATTATGGAGGGGCTCATTCGAATAGTATTAGCATAGTGTGCGTCTGTATACCCGGTCTTCTGTGGTCAGATTTCACCATTTGGGCTCTACGGGGATTCGAACCCACTTAAAAAAATACATAGTAAGTATATCTATTATATGGATTTTTTTAGGTAACATCCCTCCTTTTAGCCCCAAGATGGACTTGTATGATATTGCTCATTCGCTTGGTATTAGCATAAAATACATCTTTATACCATGTCTTCGCCGTTTGTGCTCTACAGGGGTTCGAACATATAATTGCAAATGTGGTTCAATTCAATTGATACAGTGTCCTGTTAAACAGTGTACATTAGATTAACTTACATTTCCAGTAAAACTATCTGCTATTAGGGAGTAAGAAATGTCATCTGGCGGCCATAAGTATATCTCAGAGGCGGATACAGAACAGGGCTGCCTGGGGGCTGGTAGACCCAACTTGGGGTGGGTACGGGAGGGGTTTCCCGAAATTTTGAAAAATAAAGGTCTAAAATTGAGCATTCGAGCACCCCTCCCGTACCCCTTTAAGGAACAGTTAAATTACTTGTTAGTGTTTCTAATATTTCCATCACATTGAGTCAACGAGGTGTGTCCAGTAACCTGTTTACGGTATGTAATCACATTTAAAGCATTTACTTCTTTTATTTAATAAATGCTCGTTGATTTTATTTACATACTATTTTTAAAAAACATCATGCAAAACACTTGCTTTTCCAAATGTTAACTACATGTGTATGTATTTTTCAAAACTCGCAACAATATTGAACCCAATATTCATTATGTTTTTTTTTCTGTTTAAACATTGATGAGAATATCCGATAGTTAGTGAAATTATACTTCAATTCATGCTGTAGATTTATCATGCATTATATTTGAGTTTGGTCAAATTTAGAAGAAAAAAAAGAAATGTTGTTATATGGTACTTAAGAAATTTTGGATTCGTCGATAACCATATCATACTAAATAGTAAAGAATGTTTTTCTTCATTTAACATATTGCGGAAATTTATTCTTCCATCTTATAAACCTCCCTAATTAACATACAAAAACATATACTTGACAGGGAATGGCTTATATATATTACAAAGGAATTAATTCTATGTCATTTTGTTTTTAAATATAGGGTAAAATGTTTTATTTTAAAATAATTACACAATTTACAACTATGACCGTGTATTTTATTTGCTTTTTGTTTTGACAAGATACTGCTAATCTGGTTAGAGTTATCTTAAATGGGCGATTTTTTTTGTAAAATCGGCAAATTTTCTCACCGATTCGGTGTTTTATACAAGTTACCAATTTTATTTTTATAAAATTCTTGGCGTTTTTATCGTCACTTGAGCACTAAGTGCTCAAAAAATGTTCAAATTATACCCCTGGGGTTTAAATTGACCCCGCCCCAGGGGTCACAAAATACTTTAGAACTGCATGGAAATTTAGATTTAAAGAAATTTAGTTTATGGAAAAAGTGGATTTCTAGTCCATGGAAAGAGTGGATTTCTAGTCCATGGAAGGAGTAAATTTCTAGTCTATGAAAAGTTGATTTCTAAAAATGGGTTTTTAATCTATATAAAAAGTTGAATTTTACTCTATTTGGTTACGAAAAATATTGGGGACGAATCATTGTTTACATCTTGATTCGTCTTCAAACTTTTCGTACCAAAAAAGTTGATTATGAAAAGTATTGGGGACATATCTTTGTTTTCATTTCGATTCGTCCTCAACCATTTCCTACTAGCAAAAAAGTTGGTTACGCAAAGTATTGGGGACGAATCTTTGTCTACATTTCGTTTCGTTCTCAAACTTTCGTACCATAAAAAAAATGGTTACGAAAAGTATTGGGGACGAATTTTTGTCTACATTTCGATTCGTCCTCTAACTTTTCGTTACGGAAAAAGTTGGTAACGAAAAATATTGGGGACGAATCTTTGTTTACATTTAAATTCGTCATCAAACTTTTCGTTCCCAGAAAAAAGTTGGTTACGAAAAGTATTGGGGACGTATCTTTGTCGACATTAAGATTCGTCCTCAAACATTTCGTACCAAAAAAGTTTGTTACGAAAAATATTAGGGACGAATCTTTGTTTACATTTTATTTCGTCCCAAAACTCTTCGTACCCGAAAAAAGTCGGTTACTAAAAATATTGGGGACGAATCTTTGTCTACATTTCGATTATTAGGGGACGAATCTTGGGGATTCGGCCATGACCATTTCGACCCAAGTTTTTTTTCAGTACGAAAATATTAGGGGACGAATCTTGGGGATTCGGCCCCTGACCATTTCGACCCAAGTTTTTTTGAGTACGAAAATATTAGGGGACGAATCTTGGGGATTCGGCCCCTGACCATTTCGACCCAAACTATTTTGGGTACGAAAATATTAGGGGACGAATCTTGGGGATTCGGCCCCACACCATTTCGACTCAAGTTATTTTCAGTACGAAAAAATTAGGGGACGAATCTTGGGGATTCGGCCCCTGACCATTTCGACCCAAGTTTTTTTGGGTACGAAAATATAATGGGACGAATCTTGGGGATTCGGCCCCTGACCATTTCGACCCAAGTTTTTTTTTAGTACGAAAATATTATGGGACGAATCTTGGGGATTCGGCCCCTGACCATTTCGACCCAAGTTTTTTTGAGTACGAAAATAATAGGGGACGAATCTTGGGATTCGGCCCCTGACCATTTCGACCCAAGTTTTTTTGAGTACGAAAATACTAGGGGACCAATCTTGGGGATTCGGACCCTTACCATTTCGACCCAAGTTTTTTTGGGTACGAAAATATTAGGGGACGAATCTAGGGGATTCGGCCCCTGACCATTTCGACCCAAACTTTTTTGGGTACGAAAATATTAGGGGACGAATCTTGGGGATTCGGCCCCTGACCATTTCGACCCAAGTTTTTTTTGAGTACGAAAATATTAGGGGACGAATCTTGGGGATTCGGCCCCTGACCATTTCGACCCAAGTTTTTTTGGGTACGAAAATAATAGGGGACGAATCTTGGGGATTCGGCCCCTGACCATTTCGACCCAAACTTTTTTGGGTACGAAAATATTAGAGGACGAATCTTGGGGATTCGGCCCCACACCATTTCGACCCAAGTTTTTTTTGAGTACGAAAATATTAGGGGACGAATCTTGGGGATTCGGCCCCTGACCATTTCGACCCAAGTTTTTTTGAGTACGAAAATAATAGGGGACGAATCTTGGGGATTCGGCCCCTGACCATTTCGACCCAAGTTTTTTTGAGTACGAAAATATTAGGGGACGAATCTTGGGGATTCGGCCCCTGACCAATTCGACCCAAGTTTTTTTGGGTACGAAAATATTAGGGGACGAATCTTGGGGATTCGGCCCCTGACCATTTCGACCCAAGTTTTTTTTGAGTACGAAAATATTAGGGGACGAATCTTGGGGATTCGGCCCCTGACCATTTCGACCCAAGTTTTTTTTGAGTACGAAAATATTAGGGGACGAATCTTGGGGATTCGGCCCCTGACCATTTCGACCCAAGTTTTTTTTGAGTACGAAAATATTAGGGGACGAATCTTGGGGATTCGGCCCCTGACCATTTCGACCCAAGTTTTTTTTGAGTACGAAAATATTAGGGGACGAATCTTGGGGATTCGGCCCCTGACCATTTCGACCCAAGTTTTTTTGAGTACGAAAATATTAGGGGACGAATCTTGGGGATTCGGCCCCTGACCATTTCGACCCAAACTATTTTGGGTACGAAAATATTAGGGGACGAATCTTGGGGATTCGGCCCCACACCATTTCGACTCAAGTTATTTTCAGTACGAAAATATTAGGGGACGAATCTTGGGGATTCGGCCCCTGACCATTTCGACCCAAGTTTTTTTGGGTACGAAAATATAATGGGACGAATCTTGGGGATTCGGCCCCTGACCATTTCGACCCAAGTTTTTTTTGAGTACGAAAATATTAGGGGACGAATCTTGGGGATTCGGCCCCTGACCATTTCGACCCAAGTTTTTTTTGAGTACGAAAATATTAGGGGACGAATCTTGGGGATTCGGCCCCTGACCATTTCGACCCAAGTTTTTTTTGAGTACGAAAATATTAGGGGACGAATCTTGGGGATTCGGCCCCTGACCATTTCGACCCAAGTTTTTTTGAGTACGAAAATATTAGGGGACGAATCTTGGGGATTCGGCCCCTGACCATTTCGACCCAAACTATTTTGGGTACGAAAATATTAGGGGACGAATCTTGGGGATTCGGCCCCACACCATTTCGACTCAAGTTATTTTCAGTACGAAAATATTAGGGGACGAATCTTGGGGATTCGGCCCCTGACCATTTCGACCCAAGTTTTTTTGAGTACGAAAATAATAGGGGACGAATCTTGGGGATTCGGCCCCTGACCATTTCGACCTAAATTTTTTTTGGTACGAAAATATTAGGGGACGAATCTTGGGGATTCGGCCCCACACCATTTCGACCCAAAAATGTTGGTTACGAAAATATTGGGGACGAATCTTTCTTTTCATCGTGATTCGTCCTTAAACCTTTCGTACCCGAAAAAAGCTGGTTACGAAAAATATTGGGGACAAATTGTTGTCTACAATTAAATTCGTCAAACTTCATACCAGGAAAAAAGTTGGTTACGAAAAATATCGGGGACAAATCTTTTTTTTCAAATTGATTCATCCCCAAACTTATCGTAACTGAGAAAGTTGGTTACGAAAAATAATCTTTGACATTTTTATTCGTCCACAATATTTTCGTAACAGGAAAAATGTTTGTTAAGAAAATTCTGGAGCTTTGATCTGTACTTTTTGGTAACAATATATCTTGGGTGGAATCTATTACATTTCGTATCCAAAAATTTTGATTTGTCCTTTTTTCAAGTACGAAAATATTTGAGGACAAAACTTAACCTTACTTAGGTAATTTGGTAACTTATTCTAATCCCAAAATATTTAACGAAAATCATTGCATTTCAACTGGTACCCAAGAAATTTCGTAACCATTTTTTTTAGTGAGGTGTTAAATTCTTTTGAATAATAAAACAACAACACAATTTAATAAATCTACTTGGACAACAAACATCTCAAGGACAAGGAGTCCGAGATGACTTGTTAAATATCAGCAGGTCAAATTATAACAAGGAAACGAAATTGGACAATCATCTCAAGGACATAAAGTCTGAGACGACTTGCTAGAAAAATGGGCCAACTGTACATAAAATTCATCTGGTTGATTCTTCTACTGCAGAGATCAATAGTTTTACATTCACCAATTTGATATGCTCGATGAATACTTCTGATCACATCATTCTGAAATAAAGCAGACAAGAAACTTTAACTGAAATGTGATATTTTGAAATACTATAAACACAAGCACAGGTCTCTGTAGAAGAACTTTAAACTCACTTTCTCTACTGTCAACATTGATTTTGTTTAT
Source organism: Mactra quadrangularis (assembly GCA_025267735.1). NCBI lineage: Eukaryota > Metazoa > Mollusca > Bivalvia > Venerida > Mactridae > Mactra > Mactra quadrangularis. Next base: position 20,799,602 of record CM046298.1, on the reverse strand, counting down.
ACCAATTAAAAAGTTGTACGATGAGCCATGTTAAACCATTCTTTTTAAAACGGACAAGTATGGTAACAAACAACAGCATTTAACTTCAAGTTATCATAAAGTTTTCTCATTCATTAATTTTGTAATTATGTTATGCTATAACAAATCTGCTGTACAAAACTTGCAATTCTCCGAGTACATTCAACTACTTTCCCTTGGACTAAACAAATTCAACACTGATTGTAGGCAGGCGCGTAGCTACTAGTACGCAGAGTACGCAGCTGCGTACACATTGGTACAGAAAATTGTAAAAATACAAACACCAAAAAATGTGAAAAAATCTTAGGCCTGAGAGGGGTAGGGGTGTGTGAAACAAAACTGCTTGATCGTTATTTTACTAACCTTATGTCAAGTTATGTTTCAATGGGACTTGAGATGCCTTTTGGGAGTTGAATTTACAGTTTTTAAATTCGTTGTTTGTCTTTGACTCCAGTCTAAATAACTCTTTAAACGCTGGTTAAAATTGAATGATAATTGGTATGAATGGCATGCCCTTGACCCTTAGGATTTTGCGTATTTTACACATAAAAAAGCCCTTGCTACCCCACTGGTAGGATTTAAACTAGGCCTATGACTTGTTTTTTTACAAATGCTACAACACTATGTGCAATTAAACAAGAGCAGTCCAGGGACAGCGCGCTCAACTTTCAGGTGTTTTGATCATGGCAAGGCTTATCTTTTAACAAAAATTATTTTAAGACAGGACTTAATTTTTGAAAGGAAATAAATCAGTCAAACAATAATTACCAATTCATATTTGTAAAATATAAAAGGGGCATAACTCCTAAAACATTCATCCATAGTAATGTCCCTTCAAAGTTAAGTAGACATAGTATCAAAGAATAAGCATACCTACTTTCATTTAAATATCTTTATAAGGAACTATTAATATTTCAATTCCAAAAATAATCCAAACAAATTAAAAAAATTTAAAGAGTTATGCCCCTTTGTAGTCATGTAGATGCAGTACTGATGAATAAGCATACTAACTGTCATTTAAATATCTTAATGAGTATTGTAATATTTCAGTTTAAAGAACTTAAACCCTAATTTGAAAGTTGAAATGGGCACAACTCCAAAAATAATTCATCAAGAGTTACATCCCTTTGTAGTCGAGTCTGTAGTACTGATGAAAAAGCATACTAACTTTCTATCAAACAAAATATATTCAATTTGAGCAAACTTTAATCTTAAATATTAAAGTATAAATGGAAATAACTCGAAAAGTAATTCATCCAGAGTTATGTCCCTTTGTAGTCTGATAGATGAAAAACTGATGAAAAAACATTCCAACTTTCATTCAAATATATTTGAAAGTACTAAAAATATCCCATTAGAACAAAATTTATTCTTAAATGTTCAAGTATAAAGGGGCATAACTCCAAAAAGTTCATCCACAGTTACCTCCCTGTATAGTTGTGTAGATATAGTACCAATAATTAAGTATACAAACTTTAAGTCAAATATCTTGATTAGTTTTAAAGATATTCCATATAGAAAAAAATTAACCTTATATTGTACCATTTTTTAAGTATAAAAGGTCAATTTCTCCAAAAAAAATTTATCCACAGTTACTTCTCTTCAGAGTCATGTAGATATCCTACCGATAAATAAGTATACAAACTTTAAGTCAAATATCTTGATCAGAATTGAAGATATTCTACATAGGAAAAACTTTAACCTCATATTTTGCATTTTTTAAAGTAAAAAGGGCAATAACTCAAACAATAATTCATCCAGAGTTATCCCCTTTCAAAGTATGGTTAATATAGTCCCACTAAATAAGTACATTAACTTTAAATAAAACAAGTAAATCTGTGAGCTAATGCTCACTAGTGATACCCCCGCCAAAATGTAAAAATATGCGACAAACAGGAAGTAGATGAGCAAGGAGCATGAAATCGCTTTACACCATATGGGACTATGGGATGAAGCAATATGCAAAGTATTAGGCTGCTGCATGATATAGTTGCTGAGAAAACTGCGACGGAAATTTTGTAACGGACGGACGGATGGACGGACGCACGGACAAGGGTAAAACAGTATACCCCCCTCTTCTTCGAAGCGGGGGTATGATTATTTTTATTTTGGATTTTTAGGTAAGTCATTCTTATAATTATAATTTAGGTTTATTTAGGTTACTTTAAAACTACATGTTCTTTATTGTCTATTGTTTTATGTTGTTGTTTTTTGAGAAGTTTTTATTAAAAATGTACAACACCAGAATTATTTCATTAATCATGAAGCTGTTCATTTAATAAATTTATGCTGTAAGATTTGGATACAAAATAAAATAAATTTACCATAGTTAAAATTTATATCTTTGCTGTAATGTTTTGGCAGTTAAATTTAATTTAATTCATATCTTATGCGATTTTAACTTCATACCGGCTAAACCCCCCCCCCCCTGTTAAATTAATATAATTGTAATGAATGCATTCTTGTTATTTATAATTATATATATACACCACTTGGCAACTGACAGCGAAATAAAGATTATAAAGTTAAATTATTTTTATTTTGGATTTTTAGCTAATTAGTTAGACAGTCTACAATATAGAGAATAAGAGAGAGATAGAAATTAAAAGAAAATAGATAAGCGAGACATTTCACAATTAGAAATTTAAAGATATTGGATAAATTAAGACATGTGATTGGATTTTAACCATTTAAATTAATTATTCATCATCATCATATTCATAGTGATCATCATCTCATAGAAATTATCAACAATATTCATTCATCATTTTTACCGCATTTCACATTTATTACAGAGTGATAAATGGCAAGTTGAAATACAATTTACTAGTTTGATAATAAAAAGTGAAACTAAAGCCACTAAACGAAGACAAAATCTTTATTATCAATCTAAAAACAATCAATATTATCTAAAAGACTATAGAATATAACCGCATAGCGATTATAATAACTCTCCCTAGCGGATTCTCTTTTAGGGATCAAGTTCTTCAAAATATCAGTATCTTATAAAAGTGGGGTACTTTTATAACATGCAAATAGACTACAGAGATACTGTCTCAGTCAATCAAATTGATTGAAAAGTGTAGGATGAAACTTACACGACAATGTAAAGTGATGAATATATCAAATAGTTTTCCAGTGATTTACTCGAGAAACCAGTGCGTGCAAGTTTTAAGTACACAAATATCTAAACTGATGCTAAAAAGGAACATCTCATTTCAACTAGGTACATAATTTCCGTGATCAGAATAACAACAGAAAACATTAATGCTGTTAGACTGTAAGAAGTCCTTGGTGACGTGTGCAAAGTGAGGTTTGTTGTTTTTATGCCGATAGACAAGTATTGACATTGCCAGAATATAGTGACACTTACAGGGCACAATAGCTGGTCAATGTGATGTGTCTACGAGATTACCTTAGCAAACAACGAGTTGTGACTGAATCTCCTTTTAAGACACTTATAAGTCTAAAGGCGTTACATAAGTCGAAACACGACTTATCACTGAAGTTCCAACACCATGGCCGCGATGATACTAGGGTAGAGATAGACGTCGGTGACAATGGCATAACTTAGAACTATTAAGTCTGCGGTACGGTTAGCGCAAAACAAGTAGTTTTCCCATTGTTTGTCGACTTATTTGGAGTACACGGTTACCCTTCCACTATACGTGACCTAGATACTGCTGTGAAAATCTATTAAATTGTAGTTGTCTTGTCTTATTCACTTACTTTGCCTATCAGCAAACGTTTCGACTTTATTGATGCATTTCTTTTTCTCCTCAGTATATGTTCATGTGTAATTCTATAAAACTATTAACGTGAGTTTCGTGAATTCTAATTAGCTATCGCACGAAATTCACCATACAAAACATTTATCAAAGCAGAAAATTTGTTTACTTCCGTATTGAAGTTGTTGTTCTTTTTAGCCATGACGGGATATTCCGACACCATTCGTTGAGTTCCGTGATTTTCCGTAGTCTTTACTTTCGGTTTTAATCGCGAATTTCAACATAGTAATAGTATAAATTCTGTAGAAAATACTTGATATTTTTGTGCCTGTGGTGCGTTTTATATATTACTTTAAGTTTTAAGCAAAAACATGATACTTGACAATTATCAGTGTTCAATTTAGTAATGGGGCTTTAACTTCTAGACTTTTTTATTCCCATTTTGTTATATTCAAATGCATAAAAGTATTAATACAAAATTTATCAAAAATATACACCAATACATTTATGCTTCTTAAAGATGAACAAGATTCGCAAATACATGTACAATCATTATCTACTATAATAAAATGTATGTCTATTTCATTAATCATAGATTTTCATGTTAATTAGTATGGTGGACTCACCGGTTCTCAAACCTCTAAGGACTCAATGAGCCATTTCTAATTAATGCAACAATACTTTCAGAAAAATGCATAAAAAACAAACCTTTTAATCTATATTCCACTTATCTATCATATATTTGTTGATAGCTTATCACTTGGTTTATTTTATCTTATACAAATCAAAATTCTTCCAGAAAAAACACAACCATTTTCTGAAAACTGTCATGGCGGCTAAAATTAGATGACCTAATTTCAAACTTCTACCGTATTTGGCTATTTGTGAGGTTATAAATAGCTGTCACATGACTTAATGAGCAGAAGACAGGAATGGCTACCTGCCATGTGCTTCTTTTGCAATAACATACTTTCAAACAATATTTGATGGATTGTACTGACAGAGCGGATGAAGGTAATAAGGATTTACTGAAAAATATTCACCATCACAAAATATTCATTCTAATTACTTGTTTCTTGCGCATTATTCTCGTTTGACAGCTGTAGTTGGGTCTGTTGTTGACCAAACATTTGTGCACACGAGTTGATGACGTCATACCAGTTACGTAGCAAAGTAAACAACATTTTTATGAAAGGTTCGAGATCAGATGAGGTTCGAGAACAGGTGTTTGTACTATAAAACTTGTGATAAAGTAATAAAGTAGTAATGATCAACATAACCGTAGACTTTATATTTAAAATAATATTAACAGTACATTTTTTAATCAGCTATTTATACAACACAATTAATAAACTTACACTTGAAATCAAATTTTAATTGATAAAAAGCTTTTTAAGAAGAAGAATCAAAATATAAGATGCTGGTTGAGTTGTCTACAAGTTGATATGTCCCAACCTAGACATTGAGCTTTCCTAGGTCGAGTTGTCTCTGCAAGTCCTGCGGGTTGAGTTGTCCCAAGTTGAGTTGTCCATGGGTTAAGTTGTCCTGACTCCACTTGCACAGAGTCAATAAACATATATATGCAAAAGGTATTTATTCTTATTGAATTATTACATAAATGTGAATAAGGTGATTTCCAACCAAACACGTTCATGCCCAATCGTGTTTATGGTAAGTAGATAGATGCAGCTTTTTACCTCTATAGTAGTATTATAAATGCAATAGACAAACTAAGTATAAGTAAACAATGGTTAAACTTGTCTTCAACTAACTTTTATATAGATTACTATATTAACTTGGAAAACCAACAAATCATAGAAAATATTTATTTGGTTTAAATAATTAACTTAGCACATTGTTAAGAAGCTAGCCAAGCATTGCATACAATAGCAAATGAATATGCATTGAGGGCAAGTTCAACCTCGTTTAGAAAAAATAAATAGAATGATAATTCACTTACATTGATACATTGATGTTTTGAGGCTCTTGTGATACTCTGGTTACATTTATACATTGAAGCTTCCGAGAAGTTTTCCATGTTGATTTTGATGGGAATGTAGATGCTTTTAAGCTCAGATACATCTAACATTGATTCATTGATGTTTTCAAGCTTTTTTGATAATCTGGTTGACTCTTGTTTCATACTGAAAATATAAATAAGGTAAATTATAAGTAATGTATTATTCTAACAACGATGTATACATTAAACAGGCTGTCAACCAGAAATACAGATTAACTTTACCAAAAAACTACCTAGAAGCGACATAATCAAATTCTAGAAAGCTTTTGAATATATGTGCATTAAGTGTTACAAAAAATGATTATAAGTTGTAACTCATAATCTTAAATCCCTATAACTTTTATATACAAGTTTAAAGGCCGGTATTGAATCGAAAATTGTGGGTACCAAAGCGAAATTGAATCAGTGTCCTCTCAATCGATTTTCAATGTAACAAATAAAATCATTGCAGACCCTAACGTCCAGTGGTACTTAATATAGCAAGTTTAGTGACACACAGACTGTAGTCTAATATTACATCAACAGTCAAAATTGAATAATTCCACCTTGACTGAATGTGATTAATTTAGACTAGTGTTTTTGTAGTAAATGAAGTATCTTTATTAAAACCCATCAAACAACACAACGTCGGTTGGCTGCCATAACAGTTTGCCTGAAGTATGTTAGGTGTAATGTAGCGAAAAATAATAATAAATGATCAAAAATGAGGTAAATTTACAAGTATTGCCAAGCAAATATCATCAATTAAAAGAAATATATTTATTTTTACATCAAAATTGCTTAATTCATAAACAAATTACACCAGAAAGTGCCGCAAGGTCCTGTAATATAGGGTCCTAACTGTCCTTGGTCGGGGATGTCAGCTGCATTGTTCACTTTACGCTATTTAATATGATGCTTTTTTGTGATGAATATTAAGTATTTAAAGTTAAATTGTAGTATATAATATTCTCTAAATTATATAGCATGTATACATGTATACTAAATGACTAAAATAAATACAATAATCTATTTGATATTTACTTTGCGTACCATTTTGCTATTCATGCAATTTTACATACTTTAGGTAACCGGTGTAAGGTAAAAATTAATCATGTTTTTTTCACTAATAATTCATTCAAACAATTATTTTTTTTCCTTTATGTACTTTGAACATCATAGTTAACTAAAAGAAGCCTAAATTTATTGAAAATTTTAAATGTAAAAGAAAAAGTGAAAAAAGTTTTCGGCTCTCTGAGAGACGAGTTTACTTGTGGAGGCACTTGATTACTAAATCTAAAGGGAAATAACTGCTGTGGGGAGTTTGTGACCTCCCTTGCTTCATGCATTCATAAAAATAAGATTTGGCCAGTCAAATTGCCCACAGTACGTACGGAGAGTAACGGAAGAAAGTAGTGTGGTTGCCAATGGTGATACTGTATGTACATAGTATATTTTCTGTGTGGACTATATTGAAAATTGGTTTTAGCCAAATGTTATTCACGTTAAATAAAGTTTTTATTATAATTATTTTCATTATAATAATTATTATTATTGTTAATATTATTATTATAATTATTTTAACAATTTACAAAATTAGGATCTAAAAGTGGTTGCCCAAACAGATCATTTTAGCAACTAGCACTACCTTGTTTGTAGAAATTTGGTTGACCAGAAGAAAGTTTTTTATATCCGAACTAGAAATTGATTGTCTGGGGCAATTCTTTGAATACAGTAAAGTAACCCTTTTGAAAAAGGGGTCAATAGATATCACTTTATAAAGACAGTATTGACTTGGAAAAATACTAGAAGTAAATGTAAAGATCTTACCATATTTTCTTCTCTGTAACTATGCTGGTTAAAAAAACTGGAATTCAAATTCCTTCCTTAAATCAAAGTCATCCAGTGAATTGATTATATTCCATCAAAAGAGTGTACACTGCTTGATATGACGTCATATAGTTAGCATCCTGAAAAAAAAGAATTTATAATAATAAGTCTAATAGAAATATTCATTCTCCATTTGGTTGAAAAACATTTTCATTGTATTATATTTAGAGTTTTGCTATTACATAAGTATATTATAACAATTTACAGGGGAGTGGAATTCCTATGCCCAACATGTCTCACTAGTACATTTATATCTGCGAACCAGGGTTTGACACTAACAGCATCCCAGGATTCCAAGGATCCCAAGAACTTGGGAGGAATCCAAGTGATGCTTTGCTAGGGGTTCCTTCTGGATCCGTAAAAAAATGCCCTGTTCTAACATGAATTTGAGTTTCTATAAATTGTTCACCACAAATCTCTATAAATTTGTTGTCTATCATAGGAAGAATCCCTAACTTTAAAGAGTAATCTCTGAATAACTGACTAGGGATTCCCTTTGGATCCCTGATAAAAATGGTGTCAAACCCTGTCTGCAGACAAGTATATATTTAAATCCAGATAGGTAATTTTTTGGCTGTAATAATACTAACATAGCAATACTTGATAGTGTAGATGTTTCAATGTTCTAATAATATTCAGCTGTTGAAACATCTGCATTATAAGTGAACTATTTTATTATCAACCCTTGTTATTACTTATAGTATATATTTTTATCCTAGTTCTTATTGAGTATTGAATTTCTGGACAAGTGCAAGTGTCCTCCCCATGTTAATTCTTCAATAAGAATACTGAGGTGCTTTCAACAATGCAATTCAACTGAAGAGGTGTTTTGCTTAGATATCAAAGATGGCGGCTGGAAATTTTTTAATTTTTATCTCAAAGAATTATCCCTGAACAGTGTGATGCAAACTCACGTGTTACTTGTTCCACATAACATATCCACGCAATGCATATAATATAATTTATTTGGTACAGTAAATTGTATCATAATGATTTATATATGATAAAAAATGTGAAAGATCTCATGTATCAGCAGAAATAATTGTTCCCCCACCCGATATTTTCAATAATATGCTGTTTGACGCCATCTTGGATTTTCCAGCAAGCGCTTGCAGTCGTTCAATAGCCTAACAATTCGCGAAGCAGGCACTTGCTCAAGCGCTCGCATTGTTGAACACACCTCTGGTACTTTACATGGCTAAGGTATACAGTCTTAGTCTTGTAAATACAAAGTTTAAAGCTATCACATGAAACTAGAAGCAGGGATGGGAAATTCCTATATGCCCGACTAGTCTGACTCGTACATTTATGTCTGCAGACAAGTAAATTCTCCATTCCACATGTCTATGGACAAGTAATAAGTTTTAGCTGTAAGTATACTAATATTGTGATAGTGGAAAAAGTAGATGTCCTAATGTTTCAATACGGAGGGTCCTTGGTCGGAAGTGCACAAGTCTACTGATCGAAGTGTCATACTGTGGTATGATTCCCAGACTGCACAAACTTTCTTGAGGCTTGGTCATGATATAATTTCTAAGGCCATTCTCTCTCCTTCCACTAATGACAGTCATCAGTCACTATTAGAAGTATGCACATATAGGTTAACAGCTCAAACCAGAGATTTAGCCTTTCCAAGAACGATGAGTAGGTTAATCGACCACCATATTGTCACACCTTAATTATGTTATTGTTCGGGTCCGCTACCTTTTCTTTTTGCCGGCTGCTCAACCAGTGCGACTTAACTAGTAATGTTGATTTCGTTAATTTGATGTTGGTGAGTCTCACTTCTCTAATTTGTTGTTGTTGTTGTTGCGCTATATTTAGCATAATTGACTGATGACTCGCAGCTTCCAGTAAATGTATATAAATAAAAGTTAATCGATCACAAAGATCTTGTAGTAAAATATATAATAATTTATTCCGTTTTAATGTATTAATTCACAAAGTCCAACAATTAATAACAATGTCACAAAAGACTAATTTTCACAGAGTTATTTAACAATAAGTTCTACAAAAGTTGACAACAAATGTCTATTCCTAGTTTTATACACAAAGTATATTCTAAGACGTACACAAAGTTATAATTCTATACTTAATTCTAAAATCCTATATTAATTCTTATATTTTTTTCTTGTAAATAATATTTCTTAGTATTTATAAGAAAGGTATGTAAAGGGGTGGGGCAATTATAATTGACCAATGAAAAAAGTTGTAAGGGCTTGAAGCCAATAAAAATAAGAAGTCAAAAATATAAGCAATACTTAAGTAATAACTGCCAGCTTTGAGAAATATTAAGATTCAAACATATGAACTGCACAATAAAACATAATAAAGAGTAGAGCAACTTAATCTGGGAAGCCAACAGATGTCAGTCAGGAAATTATCAAACATTTACAAAGAAAGCTTGATTGACATAATCATTAATAATGGTATTGTTTAGAAAGGTGTAAAAAATAAATATTTTATAAACATAAGTGACTTTGGCTTCTAACATATGTTACAAACAATGGCTTGAGGATTAAACATTTTTAATATTTAAAAATCTAAACTTAATTTTACTTAAAATAATAATAAAAATAATATTAAATACATGTCAATGAGTATACTTCAGTCTACTCTGTGTTAATATTATGACCTATTCAATGTGTTGCTACAGTGTTAAACCCAACCACAAAAAGAGTACAACAGTAGACATTTAGGTTATTAAAAACACTTACCAGAAATTAGTTTAAACATTGAACTAATTGCACAAACACAATATTTGGTGACTAACATGAACAAGTATTCAATTCATTCAAGGTTGGCAACATCAGGATCTTAGAAATAATTGATCTGAAAAAAAACAATGTTATTAGAAGATTGATGTAACGGATATTGACTTTCCATTACAAGGGGGAGACGTCAGCTTCTTGAGAAAATGTGGGTCAGAACAGATAAGAAGAAAAAAACCACATGTGAGCAATATGAGTCCCCTAAGTAAATGATCTGGTTACAATAAAATTAGTGATTAGTGCTATATTTTGTTCAATAATAGAGCCAATAGACTAGAATGTACAGGTGTAATGGTTAACTGATATATATATACCGGTTAATATTGCAATACCAACTGGCGCCTCAATGTAACAATGTCCTTTCTCCATTTTTTGGAAAAAAAAGAGATAAACATCCCCAGCGATTTGTATGACCTTATTCTATATTCTAAAAAAAGTTTCAAAAATCTATCATGCCAAACTGCCCTTCCTGCCAATTGTATGTTATTATGGTGGCAGATTTATGCCATGTTGCATTGTTGTCCCATGGGGCGCCACAAAAAAACCCACAAAAGAACGACAAAATGGTCAAAATGGACAAAATTACTCTGTCGCATGATTGTGTTTTCGCTCTTTCGCCATCCGTTTGCACATACATGGAAGACTATAGAAGATGTACGCATGTGTGAGTGGAGGGCTAAAGAGGGAAAACACAATTATAAGACAGAGTAGATCTGTCATATTGTCACCCCGTGAGGCCCCACACAAAAACATGATCATGCATCAAATGCATGTTTGTCCTATCTTCCTCCTGCACGGTATGAGACAATTACACAAACATGTGAAAAAATGGCAAAAATACAACATGAAAAGGTGTCGTACATTTGTAAAAGTTTTGTGGTATAAATATGTTTTCATTATACACTTTATCAGATAAAAAACATGACAAATGATTAATTTGTCGTATGATTGTGTTTTTGCATACTGTAATCCAATCAAGGCAAAGTGTTTGTTACTAGTTGACTCTAACAATGCTCTAAGTCCATAGAAGCTCGTTTGAACATTGCTCTATCTCATTTCATCCAGTCAGAGTACACATTTTGATTATCATGTTTTGTTTATTAATGTACATTAATGACCTGAAAAACCTAATTATTTAAAACAGATATGTATGGTGCAATATACCCGGTAGGCAGTGTTACAAACTAAAAATTTCAGAAAATGTGCACAAATACTATTGAATTATTTTCTTGGAGATAACGCAATGTTAGAACAAGATGCATCAACCAAAATAAGCGAATTTTGATCAATCTCCAAACACATCATTGCAATTTGTATTATTATTATTCATAATATTTCAATCGTATTCAATCATTTTTCTAAAGTATGTGTTGAAATACATTGTTAATGTGCCTACCAAGTCTCATGTCTATTCAGATTAAAACAACGAAGATATGACCTATTGAAATTTTGAAGTTGATTTCCTAAAAATAAATTTTGGTACTTACAGCATAATGTAAGAGCAAGTTCACAATTCGGTCTTTTTTTAACTGGTTTGTTTTCTTGAACTGGTCTTGGTAGTTATGTGCCATACTGATTACTTTTATCAGAATCTGAAAGATAATTATTTGAATAAATGTTAAATTTTGTTGAAAAATTTTACATAATTTTACACAAGTGACTCAAACATTTTGTTAAGAGATTATTTGAAAATACTCTTATGCTTGTAATGCTCAGATCTAAATAAACAATGCACATATATCTATTCACGCTTTGCATGTCTGTGCAAAAAACAGTAACGTATTGCAATGTACAGTTGAGTTACTAGTTTTTGAAATGGCTTCGGAACAACAAAAAATATCTAAAAAATGGCGATTTCAAAAAATTGCGAAATTGTTATTTGCCGAGTTTCACGTAAAATTATAACGTCTTGATAATTACTTCCACTTATTCTCACAGAGTCGTCGTTCATGAATTGATGTTTATTTGTACAAATGTATATTTGATTGTATAATATTGTTTCAATATTGTGTTTAAACAAAAAATTTATTACATTTTGTAACTTATCATTTGTAGTCATTTAAATATGACGATGCATTTTTACCATTTCTAATAAAGCATCATCAAATCGTAATTCATCACAAACGTGCCGCTCCGCTCGCCATTAAATTAGAGTGAAATTATCTTTATTAAACATCCTTAAACTAAAACTTTTTCAACAAAAGCACACAATTCACAGTTTTATCATTACATTCACTGTCATCCCAAAAATACATGTACATGTATTGCAATACTGTTTTTACTGTATTGTTACTCCCCTACTAGTTTGTGCTTTCCCAGCAAACACGTGACGTCGCTACGACGTCAATTAAACGTTGGAATTACGTCGCGACGTCGCAAACCACAATCCAACGTCAATCCAACGTCTAAACACGATGTCGTCCCGACGTTACGAATCGACGTCGCTACATCGTCATTTAAACATTGGATTTCCGTCACGACAACGCAAACCACAATCCGACGTCAGCCCGACGTCTGATATACGATGTCGTCCCGACGTCACGAATCGACGTCGCTACAACGTTATTTAAATGTTAGAATCCCGTCACGATGACGCAAACCACAATTCAACGTCAACCCGACGTCTGAAACACGATGTCGTCCCGACGTCACGAATCTACGTCGATACAACGTCATTTGTACATTGGATTTCCGTCACGACAATGCAAACCACAATTCAACGTCAGCTCGACGTCTGAAATATGATGTCGTCCCAACCTCACGAATCGATGTCGCTACAACGTCATTTAAATGTTGGAATCCCGTCACGACGCTGCAAACCACAATTCAACGTCAACCCGACGTCTGAAACACGATGTCGTCCCGACGTCACGAATCTACGTCGATACAACGTCATTTGTACATTGGATTTCCGTCACGACAATGCAAACCACAATCCAACGTCAACTCGACGTCTGAAACACGATGTCGTCCCAACGTCAATAGTCGACGTCGTGTCGACGTTGGGTTTGATGGTTTTATAAATTTTCATATGTTATATTTGTAGATATAATCGTATAATATCGTACAATGTTTTGTTTTATGTAATGTGATTGATCAGCTTATAAAGGTAATCAGAATTAACGTTAACCTAACGTCTAAATCATGACGTCGATCCAACGTCGGAAAGCGACGTTGTTTTGACGTTTGAATTTAGTTGACGGTTTAAAAATATTTATATAAATGATAAATAAACTATTTTGTGCTGTCCGAAACATAAACAACTATTTTCATGTATTTTAAGAAGAAAAGTGAATAAATGAGAAAAATCCTTAATAACCAAAACGCCACGTCGATTACACGCGCGCTTTTACTCTGTATTGATTTTCACTATCATGACGTCATTTCATTTAAACTTTCCTGAATCATAAGTGTAGAACTTCTGTGTAGCGTGGTCGCTTTTTCTAGAAGGTTGATATTTAACGTGACCTTGCATGACAAATTCATTAAGAAGCAACGAGAACGAACTTCAATGGATTGTTATTGATGAGGTAAGCGAGTTTTATGTGTTTGTTGAGTTTCATGCCTTGTGTACGTTTGTTGACGCAATTAAAAAGTTGATCATTTATGGCACGACGCTGTATGCCAACATGAAGCTTTGAGCGCACCCACCCATTTTCTTATTTATCGAAGACAAAAAGAGACATGAAAGTATGGTTTGACAACATAAATGATCAAAGCGCTGAATGCACTGGATTTGTTGGACATAGAAAACAAAATTATCCAAGCGCTAATAGCACTGGCGTTTTTCGACGTAGAAAAGTCAAATTGCTAAGAAATTAAAGGGCATTTCTTTAAAAATGCGTTAGTTTTATTTGTGTTTTAGTAGATTATCCCGCTTAAATGGTTGAAATTTGCAGATATCATTCGAAAAATAATCAATAAGTACTTACTTTGAGTGAAATGGTACTGCTAAAACTCAACCATTTTCTTTAATTAAGCGGCATGAGGTCCGTTTGCCCTTATTATTTTTTAGTAAGCCATTTTCTTATATTTTCAGAACTAGGCAAGGTCTATGTCAATGGAAACTACTGTGTTTAGATGATCTACACGAACATTCAGGAACGATTGTCCGGATCATTATTTTTAGAAATTACACCCCTGTTATTATAGAACACTTTAAGTATTTTTTTTCTAAGTTGAATGTACATTTTATCCTCCACTCTGATGATATATTTAACTTTTGTGGGAGAAAAGAAATCTTTTACACATTGCCCTTTGTGATATGTACATACTTGCTTTAAGCAATGGTATGTTTGTTTGTTTATTTGGGGTTTTATGGCACACGTCAACTAGCAAATATAATTGACGAAGATGAATCAGGGGTTGGCTTTATGTCATGTACCTTATTGCATATTGCATTATTCCACGCAGCGACTTCAAATGTTCGATAAATTCGATAATTAAGTCAAAATGGCAAACAATGTGGAACAATGCTGTATTTAATAAGTTACATGACATAAAGCCCGTCTTTGGTTCATCTTCGTCATCAATATTTTTTAATCGCCGAGATCAATATTGATTACGCGATGTAGGATTGGTCATACCAGATTGACACATTCATACCTTCTCAAAAGAGAGGAAACACCTACATGTATTCCATGTGACGAGCATTTCAATGTAAAACACGTTCACCTTGACTGTCAGGATCTTAAATACATTCGTGACAAACTTTTTAAAGTGAACTCCCTTCAAGAACTTTTTGAATCTGAATCATCATATGCGATACTTAACTTTTTGAAAGAAATAAATGTTTATAATAAGACACAGAGTTTTACATTATTAATTTTGAATTAATAGTATCATTGATTGTGTTCGGCGCGATATGACCTTTCTGTGTTGGTGCGCCGTAAAACCCAAACAAACGAACAGCATTAATCCACATTGTTTGCCATTTTGACTTAATTAACGTATTGATTGAACATTTGAAGGCGGTACTTGGTAACTTGACATCTACTGGTTGAAGGTTTAAAGATTCTTTAGCAATATTGTCTACTTTTTCATTTCCATGTATGCACATATGACTTAGTATCTAGCAGAGATGTACTATTTTAGATTTCAGTATTTCATGTAATCTTAACTCAATATTTTTAATAAGTGTATTGTCTGAGCTACGATTTTAATGGCAAGTAATACAGATATAGTATCTTAGAACAAGTGTTGATAACGTGTTTTTTATTAGACATTATGAATGTGAGATGAATTAATTAAAAAAATCACCATGTTTAGTTCGAAACATTTATATGTATAATTGTAACATTTAATTGTATATTTTAATGTCGTATTCATTGTGATTTTATTTTTTATCCTATTACCATCAAACAAAATTAAAAGTAAAATTACCAATGGTAAACTAATTTGTGTTGTTTTTACGTGTATATAGATTCTTGTCATGCAATTGTTTTATTCAGGTCTGATTTTGGATGGATTTATCTTTGATACATATTGATTGTACCACGTCGTATATCCGTTGGTCATCCAACGGCTAAAAAACTGTCAAATCCAACCAACATACGACATTAATACGACGTCGGGGTAAGACGTTAATTCGACGACGGAAATCTACCGTCTAAAAAACTTTCAAATCCAACTGTAAGGCGACGTTAAAACGACGTAGGGGTCAGACGTTAATTCGACGTCGGAAATCTACCGTCTAAAAAACTTTCAAACCCAACCATGAGATGACGTTAATACGACGTCGGTGTCAGACGTTTATACGACGTCGGAAATCTAACAACGAGGCGACGTTAATACGACGTCGGGGTCAGACGTTAATACAACGTCGGAAATCTACCGTCTAAAAAACTTTCAAATCCAACTGTGAGGTGACGTTAATACGACGTAGGTTAATACGACGTCGGGTCAGACGTTAATATGACTTCGGAAACCTACCGTCTAAAAAACTTTAAAATTTAACAACGAGGCGACGTTGATACGACGTCGGGGTCAGACGTTAATACGACGTCGGAAATCTACCGTCTAAAAAACTTTCAAATTCAACTATGGGGCGACGTCAACCCGACGTTGGGACCCAACGTTTATTTAACGTCCGTACGACGTCATTTGTTTGCTGGGTTAATGCTAAATGTTCAGAGTTAATTTAATCCTTCAAAATGTCAGAAATTTGTCCAGGACATCATATTAAAGTCATTGATTGCATATATATGATGGTTTTAAATGTACAAAATTTTTAATAGGTAAAAAAGAAACTTAAACTAGAAGTAAGCCAAACCAGGGGCACCAATGCACTAACTCTGTTTTCAAAACTTTTCAAGAGACCTAAAATGTGGATTATTTAAAGCCAGTAGTGTCTTTTTCTATTAAATAATGCCAATTAATCCCTTTCATCTTTAGAATTTCAAATTCATTTTAACTTTTTTCATTTTTTGCAAAAACAGTGATTTTTCAACAAAATGAGTTATAGCGTCATTGCATTTAGCCAAATTGAATACAAGATAGTACTTAGCTGTAAACTTACATCACTTGTTTACAACCAAACAGTAAACATTATCAGTAATTAACATCGTCAGTTAGTCACATCATCAGTAAAATTCTGAAAGAGACAAGACAAGACTACAGAGGTTATGCTTTAATTCAGAATAGGGTAGGTATAAATAATCACAAAGCAGTGATTCAATATCACAGATGTTCAAGGGAGCTAATACTGTAAGGGTACTGTATTGTACAAAATATTTTACAGTATGTTATCTCCCTTACAAATAATATTGCAGTCTTCTAAATAAGCCTTTGCCCTTTTGCCCTAGTGATTGAAATTAAGATCAAGGGACATAAACATCTTTTCTTGTTCACCTGATGGATGAGTAAGAACTATGTAGTATGTAATGCCTCATTTAATGGCGTATAAATCAAACACACCATGTGGCTCCATTCTGTTATGCATCAAAAAAAGAAAGTAGCCTTGTTAAAGGTTTCCAGCATTTTGAACAGGAAACTTTGAAAAAAACAACAGACCAAGCTTCAAGAAAACAGTATTCTAAAATAAAAGTTTCAAAGATATAAAAACAACAGAGGTTGTAAAATGTTAGGTAAAGTTATCTAAAAAATTTTAATCAGCCCATTATCAATTAATGTTGCCAAGCATACAAGTCTTTTCGGGACTATGTTGATATACACTAATCAATTGTTTTAACGCATCACATTATACCTTCTGTAATTCATTTAATTGTTGACATATTCAAATGAAAACTTCAGAGATTATGTTCGACATGTAACTTCGACTAGACAAGAAAAAATATCGACCAAATCATGGAACGTTTTGCTACTTGACAATGCGGTGGTATAATCAAGTGATTTAATCTGCATGAAAATCTCGTGCTTGTGTTAAAACCAAAACTACACAATTTCATGCCGGGTAGATAGTCTATACACGTATTGTCTTATGGTGTTGACTATCAGTTTGATAATGGCACGAAGAAGCACGTAAAACAGAGGACGCGTCATCGGTTTGCTCCAGGCCGACCTTTCACAACGCGAAGTAGCCCGACGTTTACATTGTCATCAAAGTTCTGTTGCAAGGCAATGGGAGAAGTATCAAAGATCTGGCAAGTCAATGTTCCCCTGAAAAATCTTATCATAATTTGTTTTAAACCTTTGTCATAACCTCATTTGTAATTTACGTTACATTTTTTTATGATTTACGTTACATTTCAGGAAGTGTCCAGGACCAGAAGCACCCAAGGGCACCCAGAAGGCGCGTTACAACTGCTATCCAAGATAATCACATCCACATTCAGCACAGGTCTGCAAGACCGGACAAGGACTGCAGAAAGAACCGCATCCTTATTGATTGGTTCACACCAGCGTTCTATTTCTGGCCAGACAATACGGAATTGTCTGCGCAAACATGGTATCAGAGCACAACGACAGAATGTTGGTAAAGTGCTGACACCCAGGCACAGGCTTGTGAGACAGCAATGGTGCCAAAACCATCGGAATTGGACTCGAAATCAGTGGGTGGGAGTCATCCTCAGTGACGAGTCACGATTCTCTTTACAACACAACGGTTTTCCGATGCTTGTGTAGGCAAAGTGAACCGTTTCAAACGGAGTTTAATGGTATGGGGTGGCATAACGGAGACCCACAAGCTACGGCTGGTTGTTATTCCAGACAATCTCAATGCTGTGTGGTATGTGAACAATGTACTGAATGCAGTAGTACTGCCCTTTATTCATAATCAGCAGAGGTCTATGATTTTTCAACAAACAATGCTACGCCACATACAGCAAGGATTACTCGACAATTTCTGGCTAACAACAACATTTATGTCATGCAATGGAAGGCTGTAACTCCAGATTTGTTGCTAATCAAGCACCTCTGGGATGAACTTGCTAGGCATGTTCGTAATCATCTTATAAAGCCACAGAATCTTCAAGAGTTGGAAGCAGCACTACTTCAGGAGTGGGAGAACATCCCTATGCAAACCATTTCAAATCTGATTCATTCTATGAGTAGGAGACGCGCTGCAGTTCTGGCTGCAAACGATGGACATACACGATATTGACTTCAATGTTTTTTACTTTACCACCTACCTTACCATTTGACTCATATCACGTTCAATGTAATGATGTCATTAAGTTTGTTTCTTAAACCATGTGATACAACCTCTACATCATGATTTCCCCGATATTTCTTGTTCTTTGTGTTTTTTGTAATTCATTAAAATGAACTTTTATCATGTGATGCGTTAGAACTTTTGATTAGTATATGTCAACTTGACTAAGGAAAGGGATAATAATATATATAATGCCAAAAACTTATCAACATTAAATTTGTTATTCAGGTGAGGTAATTGATCTAGGCTAGCTATGGCCAAATGTAAGTAATTTGTCTATTTGGACATTTAACTCTTGCTTGTGAAACATTTTTTTTCTATATCAATAACTAGAAATATCTAACTATATTTTATACTAAAAGTAATACAACTAGACACTTTATTACATTTCGGGTGTTTATTACAAAACATATTGGTATGTTCAACCACTTTTGTAATAACCCATTTTGTAATAATTATTACAATCCAGGTTTTTATTACATAATGGGTTGTAACACAGCTACTTATGTAAAAAGTATGAGTTCAACAGGTGAGTCAATTCAAAAAGTTAACTTCAGAGAAAGATATAGAAAATTAATACTAACTTTTTCAATGGATCAGTGAAGTTCAAACACATAGACATATATTCTAAGTTCTTTCTAAAATTGGTAGTGATTCTATAACCTGACAATGAACCTGTCTTCTTATACATCCTATCTAATCAGGTAAGCAAACTTATCTGAAAAAAAAACACAAAGATACTAAATAAAAGCAAATTTAGAATTATGTTCTTTCCCATCAGTATGTTATGAAATAAAAATTTACTAATCAGTAAATTTTCATTTTGCAGCAATTTATGTGATGTATATTTATATACACCATTTAGACTTCAGGTCAAAAATGTAAATTCACAGTTCAAAGTCAACAAAATTTCAGGTCAGCATCATTCTGAAGACAATTCTAAATGATTGAAGTCTTATATTGACACAACCCTTTTAAGTTTCACACAGAGAATCATTAAATGAATAAAGCAAAATGTCAGCTACTCGTTCACAGATTTGGATATTTATTATGATATTTCAAAAAATTACTTTTTGATATTTTCAGGCAGACTGACCTAGCTAGCTATAGGTTGTGAGAGATATACAGTATAACCTCTGCAAAGCAGCCTTATAAAGAACAAATTCACTGCAAAACAACAGCTTCTGGTTTTTCCCCTAGCCTTCATTTTAATTGAAATTAACCTCTGCAGAGCAACAACCACTGAACAGCAACACAATTTTGTCTCTCCCAGTGGGTGTTGTTCAAGAGAGGTTGTACTGTTTTATTGAAAAGTTGACACAAATGCCAAATACTACATTTATAATAAGCAAGTCAGCATGAATATGTAGTTTCATTTGAACCTGGACCCCTAAGAAATTATATATTTCAATAACTATCTAGTTCATTAAATTTTAAATTTGTGGGCAATCATAACTAGCATTTTCCTTCTCGAATCCAAGAAAAATCAGAATTTTTCTACTATTACAGAACATACTTTCCATAGACATGCAATGCATATTTAGAAGCCAAAAAGAGGTTTTCATTACAAATATAATAGCTGTAATCTATAGATAACCCGGGTTGATAGCGCAGTTGATAACGCGCTGGGATTTGGAATCTCGTGCCCGAGGGGGTGCAGGTTCGAATCCCACCTGGGGAGGTTATACCCTTCCATGAAATTTGACAATAATGTCAATTTTCCTCCATTGATTAGATAATATGGAGAAGTTTCCGGCCTTGTGGAAGGGTAGGTGAGTACTGGTTATAGTCAATGGTCCAGGAAAGCTAGGTTAGGTGCGCTGGGCACTGTAAAATGACCTAAATTGTTGTGAAAAGCGTTAAAGCTAGTAAAAAAAAAAAATAGTAATCTATAGATATTTACAAGTTGTACGGGTCCTACATCAATAAAAAAGTCAAAAATAAGTTTGTCAAATAAATTTGTAACAACATTTTACTGTATCCACTTAATTCTTAATTATCTCCCTTTGTATATGACTACAAGTGTGTAGTCAGCACCATCATAATTATTATGCAATACTAAACTATTTGAAGGAAATAAATATTTATCATAAAATATAGGACTTAAAAACATTAGAATTGGGTTACATTAATAGTACATCAATTGCTTTTGGTGTGATATAACATTTCTGTGTTGATGCACCGTAAAACCCCAACAAATAAACAAAACAAAAGTGTGCAAGTTCTTTGTACTTATATTAGTGTCAGAACCATACGAAGAAGACAATTCACCAAAGCAACATTTCCTGTTGAGCACCAGTGCTAGACTACCAACTTCTGAACACAAATGCCAAACTTCTTACATCAATTTAAGCTACCTTTGAAAAAAAGTGAATGCAAAAAACTGCTTACTATTTTCATGTTTTGTACAAGATCACAGATGAAATTCTTGAGTATAGCTGATAATATATAATATGGAGATGTCAAACACCAGATTACCATTGGTAGACATTTTTATTATCAATCTTACTTTATCTTCATCCACATTTGATTACAATGCATGTTGTCTTTGAATTAAGCCAGTGAACCAAGTTCACCAAAATCACCCTTGGTCCATTACTTTTAGTAGTTTCTCAGTGAGTGGTTTTAATGGTCCAACAACTTTGTGATGCCACCATTTACCTAATTCATTAGAAATCATAAAGTTAAAAAGAAATTTCATTGTATGAATTAAGAGCAGCTTAATAATTTGATAAAAACTGTGTACTGTAGATATTTTTTGGTATGTATATTGCTTAGGGCTGTCACGATACGTCAGAGGTGTATCATGATATATTGCATAACGCTACCACCGTATTGCGATATGTACCACGTTATATTGTGGGTTTATAGATGCGTTGTGTCTTCTCTGTATTCAACAGAAACATTGCAAACCGTATATGCAACTAGTTAAATCTGGTCTCACTAAGACTAAACGGTCATTTAGGACTGTGATATATGTGTTTCATATAAAAAAGATGCTTGTGTTGAAAAAACAATCACCCCCTTAGCTGCAGAACATCCTAGAAATCAAGCCTCTGGACACCAAGCTTGTTTCACAACTTTCTCGATTCAATAGCATGTTTTGCACAAGTTCCCTATAACCAATCATGCCCCAGTCATTTAATTCTTGTAACTTCAGCTTAGATTGAATGTAAAATTGAAAAACTGACCTTTCACTCCTTTTTTTTAAGGAGATTTAAGATATCGCCAAATACTGGTATGTTAAATTTGTTCACAGTACGTATTGCCGCAGCTGCGTATTGCAATATTGCGGTATTCCGGTATATCGTGACAGACCTAATATTGCTTATACAATTTATAGGAAAAACTATACTGATATATCAGTCATACATAATTTGTATGATACTAAGTTCATGTTCAGGATTGAGGTATGCATCATTCCTTCATGAAAATTCTTTTTTCAAAAGTGAAATGGTAAGGTAGAACTAGTAAAGTAATGTCTAGAAATCCTGGTTAGGTGAGTTAGCTGCTATACTTTACTTATGTTGTTAAGTGATTTACTTGAAACTATACAGTCAGTAGTGAACAAGTTATGAAAACAATAAAATACTCACATAAGACTAAGGCTGTCTTGCATCCAAACCAGTAAAGACAGAAGTTGCCATCTATCATTTTATTTTGAATATATCTATAGCAGATCAATAAACATATCTTTGTTAGATGTTTCAAATCTGAAAATAAATACACGTACTTTGAATTAATAATATCAACATTTTCTATCAAATTTAATGATCTTTCTTCAAGGCTCAACATTAATTTTAAAGTAAGTTGCCCATCTGGACAACCAGCTATATGTTTTACTAGTCCAAATAAAATATTAACTAACAGTAACAAGTCGCAATAGGTTTTTAGGGGGCAATTGCATAATTTTAGAGTTGTATTTTGCATGAAGTCACGCCAAGAGGCAATCTCAGTAAATAGATAGTTATAGAGATCTGTCATAGATAAAATTATTGAGCATGTGAGCAGAGAATTTTATACCAGGTTTTATTCAGATTGGATAAAGAGACTTCACTCATACCACTGGTTTAGCAGACTTGGCAAATATGTAGACTACATGGTATTTATTTACATTTTACTTAGCTCATAATATAGCATGTTTATGAAGCATGGAATATATTTAGCTGCAAGACTCTAACTTATTATACCAACTTCTGGATCAATCAAAAACTGTGGTGACCAACATTTTTAAGGGGTTTAAATAAGAAAGAATAGTTATGGAATGGGTGTGAAGTTAGCAGTAACAGCATTAAGTATAATCTTACTCCTGTAATACAACCAGTAAGATGAAAACTATACCAATAAGATCTATCTTAATTACTGTTATTGAGTTTTTGTCCAGGAGACTGTTGAATGTTTTCCAAATAGTTTTGTTTCTTCCATATAGACAAAAGCCAACCAAGCCCGCTCGGTCAACAGACATCTGTACCTCATACCTGCAGTGATAGTTTCAACCTGAAATGAATAAAAACAGAGAAGAGAAACAAGAAAGAACTGTCACTGGTTAAGTCAAAATACAAAGAATACCCTAATTTTAGAGAGATAAAACAAGAAACATACTTCTTTATTTGCCATATGTTTGTGACATGTATTAATGATAATCTAACATAGGCTAGACAACTACAATGTACGGTATTTACAATTGACCACTCAATCCTGTCTGTCTATAAACCACCATAGTTGGAATGACACAAAATGTGTACATATGTAACATTAACGGTCATGACTGCATTTTAGTGTCTCCATGTAAGGTTACCTCTTTTGTATGCAAGGCAACATTTGTAAACAGGCAACAGTAGATGCTCATTCAATGACAATGTAGGCGCTTGCAAGTATGCTTCCCGTGCAAGAGTTCTAAAGAGCATTAAATGTATATATGTACCAATTAGATTTCAGTTCCGGTATGCGTGGGCATCAGGTGGGTATAAAAAGCGTAAATCGACTGAAAAAATTGGAGTCTGGCTAGAGGCTCCAGAGGGTTCACATCGCTCTCTTTGCAATTATCAGGGCTTTGTTGTACGATTAGAGTTACCAAATCTATGGATCCGTGTTCTCATAGAAAGCCAAAGGCATCGTGAGATGGTCATAGATAGTTAACTGTAGTACCGGGTCGTGGTGTTGCAGGGAAGAGGTTGGAACGTCATGGTTTGGTTAGTTTGGATTGAAACCTTAGGTTAGTCAGGGAGTCTGGCTGGAGACTCCGGAGGGTTCACATCGCTCTCCTTGTAATTATCGGGGCTTTGTTGTACGAATTAGTACCGGGTCGTGGTGTTATAAGGAAGAGGTTGGAACGTCGTGGTTTGGTTAGTTAGGGTTAAAACCACAGGTTTGTCATAGAGACTGGTGTGTTGTGGGAGTTGTTGGTTGGAACTCTTGGTGGTTTCAATGCCTCTTGTGCTGAGGCTCGATACTTGTTTGTAGCGATTAAGTATGTGTTTCTTTGGGTTATTGGTTGTTCATTTGACATATTAGTTGAGTTGCTGGTTGGAACTGCTTGTGGTTTCAGCACCTGGTGTGTTGAAACCCAGCCTTGTATGATAGGTTTTGAGTGCTTGTTTTGTTACCGCTCGGATCATATGTATATATTGCTAGTTCGATGATTACATTTGACATATTAGTTGACTTGCTGGTTGGGACTGCTAGTGGTTTCAGCACCCCGTGTGTTGAAACCCTAGCCTTGTATGATATGTTTTGAGTGCTTCTTTAGTTACTGCTCGAATCACGTGTATATATTGCTTGTTTGATGATTACAGTCTATATGTTTAATTTAAGTTGTTGTTTCTAATCATTGGTCAAAGTAGACCCCAAGGAAAATAATTATATATTGTATTAAGCAATTTTTTAGTGTTGAATAAGTTTTCAACAGGCCGCTCAGTGCATGTTACACATGTATAGACGTAAAGAACATTTTCATGAGATAGTTAAGTGGGGTAAGTTACGGCTGGGAATCTAACCATAGGAATATCCAGAATTATTATATAAGGGGGGGGATAAACAAGCATATTGGGGAGTCAGTGGCCATAAGGACCCGCTGTGGATCCAGGGCAATGCCTGAGGTCAGGCAAGTTTTGGTCATTTCTAAGAAATTTAGGCACATTTCTAGAACCTCAACTGAGCATATTTACATGTATCATATTGTTCTGATAGTGGATTGAGACAGCATGCTTGCCAATAATAGGTTTTCTTGACGTAGGGTAAGGTAGGGAATGGTTTGGTTCATATAGTGTATGTGAGTAAAGAAGCTTTTATGTGTCCAAAGGAAAACTGATGTTGTATATATTCAGAATATATTTGCATACCAGTGACATTGTTGTAAGAGTTATTTATATACTTCCACTAACAGATATTTGTATCACCAAGGATAAGAATAAGTTTGTAAAAAACATAATAAATTAATTCTGACATATATTCCTTAGACAAAAGAAACAATGATATGATAGAAATAATATGAGTTGATGAATCTATATACCATTATGTATGGTAAACTAGGTGCTAAAAACAAGAAGTTGGGGCTTATCATCAATTTTCATAACTTTTATCAAGATAAAAAAGAGATTTCCAACACATTGAACAATTTGTAAACTGAAGGAACTGATGTTTTGCTTTGATGGTTGTGCTGACGTGATAGTGGAACATTTGACAAGAGGACCAAAATGGCTCGATATTGTTTACCTAAGTTCAAACAATACTTTAGGTTACTGATGTTAAAACAAACAAAAAATGCTAACCATGCATTTTGGAGGGAATAAGTATAATAGAAAATGGACATACATTAGGCTCTATCAGTAATTAACCGTGAAACATTTGAATTTTGATTTGATATGCTTTCTTAAAATTCTATCAAAATAATCCTAAAGAAATAGAAAATGTAGAAAAAAAATCTAATATAACAAACTTGCTTCAACCTTAATAAATAGAATGCCTGCATAATTCAATCAATGGTCATAATGAATATTGTCAAGTTTGTCAACCAACTTCAAAAATACAAAAAAATAAGTAGTGGATGTGCTGATTACTAAGTCTAAATAAGTACACAATAATTTAAATCTTTTAACCCATTTAAATGAACAAAACTATTAAACTATGTATTTGAGTGTTCAAAGCAACAACAAAATGACTTTGTAAGTGATTGACAAGACAAGTCAACCTACCGTACAGTATCTAAATGTACTGTACAGTAACGAGTACTGTCTTAGTCATTGCCAGGCCGTGACCAGAACAATAACAGGTGCTTTCCTCGCCATATGTGTCAACCTGTCCGTGCAATGTCTTTCATTCACAAAATCTTTCATTAAAAAAACTTAGTAACTTAAATATAATTTTACTTTAAAACGTAAACAATAACTTCACTTGAACAAAAGAATATTTGAAATACAATTGTAAAATATTATCTAAAAAACCCGAAATATCAGAACTTTATGTTATATTAAAATCTTTAAAAATTTAAAGTTAAATGCCCAATTAAAACAATGTTTACAGATATATATTCAACCAACTTGAACCAATAAAAATGCAAACTGATGTAAATCTACAGTCAAAACTTGATGAAAAAGAAAGATTAAACAATGAACTTCAAAAATGTTCAAAAAAACAACAAAATGACTTCGTAAGTGATTGACAAGACAAGTCAACCTACCGTACAGTATCTAAATGTACTGTACAGTAACGAGTACTGTCTTAGTCATTGCCAGGCCGTGACCAGAACAATAACAGGTGCTTTCCTCGCCATATGTGTCAACCTGTCCGTGCAATGTCTTTCACTCACAAAATCTTTCATTAAAAAAACTTAGTAACTAAAAAAATAAGATTATTTAAAACAAAATATAACTTCACTTGAACAAAGGAATATATGAAATATATTTGTAAAATATTATTAAGAACAAAACCCGAAATATTAGAATTTTATGTTAGATTAAAATCTTCAAAAATTATAAAATTAAATGCCCAATTAAAACAATGTTTACAGACATATTTTCAACAAACTTTAACCAATAAAAATGCAAACTGATGTAAATCTACAGTCAAAACTTGATGAAAAAGAATGATTAAAAATGAACTTCAAAAATGTTCAAAACAACAACAAAATGACTTTGTAAGTGATTGACAAGACAAGTCAACCTACCGTACAGTATCTAAATGTACTGTACAGTAACGAGTACTGTCTTAGTTATTGCCAGGCTGTGACCAGAACAATAACAGGTGCTTTCCTCGCCATATGTGTCAACCTGTCCGTGCAATGTCTTTCACTCACAAAACTTACACTAAAACAAATTGTTTAAAAAGTGCTATTATCAACTTTACTATTACTATATCATAAATATAGTAACTACATTTGAATGAAACATTTTAAGAGTTAACCTTGAAAAATATAATTAAAATAAGCATACATGTAAGCTTCTAACCAAAAATAAAAATACATGTATATAGACTTAATGTGTGGATGAAACGATACTCCTAAAACTATCTTGAAAAAACACTGTTTAAAAAATATACTAATAAAATAAAATAACATGCAGACATCAATAAATTATTGCACAAAAATAACCTACATCAACTGCAAAAATTACTGACAGAAAAAATTATTGTTAAAAAAGAAAAAAAGACAAATTCAAAGTAAAAAAAAGAGAGAAAAAACACATGCAGACACATCATGAACTCCGTGTATATCAATTGGAGAGGTAAGACTCCGTGACCAAGTCATATCGACCATCTCCATTTGACCAGTGCCTTAGTATCTATCGCATGTTAAACCTTAAATTGTAAAAATAACCTACATCAATTGCAAAAAATAACCTACAAGAAAAATCCTAAGATTGAAAACAAGAGCACCGCTAGGCGGAGCATTATATGCCCGAGAGTATTGTTTTTTTAGTGAAGATGAAGCATTTGTAAGACATGAGAATATTTCATATGAATATCATATTATAAATAATTGTGGTAAACAAAGTAGAGAAAAAAGATACCACTGAGAATGCTTCTTTTTATTCGTGATGAGTATAACTTTGTCACTCATGCTCTGGAAACTGTTTTCAGTTTTAAGGTAATAGTGACCTTGATCTTTGACCTTGTGACCCCAAAATCAATAGGGGTCTTCTACCTGATATGGACAACCATTCTATGAAGTTGACCAAATGGAACTTAAGTTATGCTCCGGAAACTGTTTTCAGTTTTAAGGTAAAAGTGACCTTGACCTTTGACCTAGTGACCCAAAAATCAATAGGGGTCTTCTACCTGATATGGACAATCATCGTTAGAAGTTTGAATATTGTGGGCCCAATGCAACTTGAGTTAAGCTCCAGAAACTGTTTTCAGTTTTAAGGTAATAGTGACCTTGACCTTTGACCTTGTGACCCCAAAATCAATAGGGGTCTTCTACCCGATATGGACAATCATCCTATGAAGTTTGAATATTGTGGGCCCAATGCAACTTAAGTAATGCTCCGGAAACTGTTTCCAGTTTTAAGGTAATAGTGACCTTGACTTTTGACCTTGTGACCCAAAAAACAATAGGGGTCTTCAACCTGATATGTACAATCATCCTATGAAGTTTGAATATTGTAGGCCAAATAGAACTAAAGTTATGCTCCGGAAACCGTTTCCAGTTTTAAGGTAATAGTGACCTTGACCTTTGACCTTGTGACCCCAAAATCAATAGGGGTCTTCTACCCGATATGTACAATCATCCTATGAAGTTTGAATATTGTGGGCCAAATGGAACTTAAGTTATGCTCCTGAAACCAAATTGCTAACAGACGGACGGACAGACGCCAGGGGGTATAACATAATATGCCTGAAATTCTTTCGGGCATATAAAAATAACCTACCAGCAAAATTATTATTAAAAAAGAAAAAAAAAGAAAAAATTCAAAGTAAAAAAAGAGAAAAAAACACATGCAGACACATCATGAACTCCGTGTATATCAATTGGAGAGGTAAGACTCCATGACCAAGTCATATCGACCATCTCCATTTGACCAGTGCCTTAGTATCTATCGCATGTAAAACCTTAAATTGTAAAAATAACCTACATCAACTGCAAAAAATAACTGACAAAAAAAATTATTGTTAAAAAAGAAAAAATTCAAAGTAAAAAAAGAGAAAAAAAACACATGCAGACACATCATGAACTCTGTGTATATCAATTGGAGAGGTAAGACTCCGTGACCAAGTCATATCGACCATCTCCATTTGACCAGTGCCTTAGTATCTATCGCATGTAAAACCTTAAATTGTAAAAATAACCTACATCAACTGCAAAAATAACCTACAAGAAAAATCCTAAAATTGAAAAAACAAGTAAATCTGTGAGCTAATGCTCACTAGTGATACCCCCGCAAAAATCTAAAAATATGCGACAAACAGGAAGTAGATGAGCAAGAAGCATGAAATCTCTTTACACCACATGGGACTATGGGATGAAGCAATATGCAAAGTATTAGGCTGCTGCATGTTATAGTTGCTGAGAAAACTGCGACGGAAATTTTGTAACGGACGGACGGACGCACACACGCACGGACAAGGGTAAAACAGTATACCCCCTCTTCTTCGAAGCGGGGGTATAATAACCTACCAGCAAAATTATAGTTAAAAGGAAATGAAAAATGACGAATTCAAAGTAAAAAAAGAAAAAAAAACACAAGCAGACACATCATGAACTCTGTGTATATCAATTGGAGAGGTAAGACTCTGTGACCAAGTCATATCGACCATCTCCATTTGACCAGTGTCTAGTGTCTATAGCTTGTAAAACCTGAAATATTTAGAAAAAAAAGTTTAAAACAAAAATACTTAAGGTGCCTATTTGAAAAAAATATGTATGCTTACAAAAACAAAAATAAACCCAAAAAGAGAAATGGAGTCAGAAAAAAGTAAAAAAATAAAAACGTCCTTTGGCTGAAGAAAATTGAAGTCAAGCAAAAAATCTATATTCCAAAAATCGTTTTCCAAAACGAAAAAAATATTACAAAAATAGAAAAAAAAAACATAAAAGTAAAAATTCAGAAAATATGCAGGCACATCACATTACTATCTCCTATTGAACATTTTCAAGTGTCAATGGCGACTTTGAAATGAAATACATTGTACAATGTATAAACAATAATTAAAAACAATTTTTATACAATCAATAAAATGTAGTCAAAATGCCTTAGAATTAAATAAACTAGAACTGCCACCAGTGGCGAAAATACCCCCGCAACAGCAACATTTCAAGATAAAAGCAAGTCAACATTGTGGAAGTCCAAAAGGGTAAATGTTGTAAGAAGCATAAAAACCATAAAAAGAATAGGATGCAAATATCAAATTGGAAATAGACAGCAAATTACAGTGTAATTCACTATAGATTTATGAAAAAGCAAAATGAACAGAGTTGTCATATGTCAAATGATTTTTTACATGAAAATGAACACCATTTGGTCATTATGAATGTAAAGTGGAACAACAGACAAAGAGTGATCACATTTAAACTCATCATGAGTATGTTGTAACCAGAAGAGCAAAATGTAGAATGTGTTTGTAATTTTTTTATAAATAAGTAAAAAATAAGGCAATTGTAAAAATGGTAGTCAGCAATGTACACAATATAAATCAAACAATTAGTATTTACAATATCTTGTATCAAGAATTTTACAAATACCCCATAAGAAAGCTTAAATTACCAATCATTATTTTCACAGTAGTAAAGTTAAAATAATATCTAAAATCTCATGTAGCTATAACGAAATAAGATGTTTTCTTCACAACATTACAGAAAAATTCAAGGTGGCTGTTAGTTGGTCCATTGAAATACATAAAAAAATAAATACATATAAAAATTTTATCAACAAGAATTTGTCAGCACAATTTTATCAAAATGAGGTGAGAAAAAAAGATGTTTGCTGTACAAGATATTAGAAAATTCAACATGGCTGCCAGTCAGCCATTTTGAATTCCACTTAAGAAAATGCCAAGCACATTAACTTAAACAATTGCTAACTTTCTCAAAGTCTGTACAAAAATTATCAAATCATTTGCTTTTTGAAAAGAAAAACTCAGAATGGCTGCCAATCAGCCATTATGAATTTGATAAAATATCAATACATCAAAAAAAAGTTCAACAATAAGAATTTGATAAAAATAGCAGTACATAATAGACTTCAGCAAGTCAAAATGGCAAACAATGTGGAATAATGCTATATTTAATAAATTACATGACATAAAGCCATAAACCCTTGATTCATCTTCGTCAATAATTTTTGCTAATCAATGAGATAAATAGTTACTACGAGATGTAGAATTGGTCATACTATATTAACACATTCATACCTTCTCAAAAGAAAGAAAGCACCTAAATGTATACCATGTGACGAGCATTTCAATGTCAAATACATTCTCCTTGACTGCCAGGATCTTAAATACATCCGTGACAAACATTTTAAAGTTAACTCACTTAAAGAACTTTTTGAGTCTGTACCATCATATTTTCTAATCGCCGAGATCAAATAGTGATTTCGCGATGTAGAATTGGTCATACCAGATTAACACATTCATACCTTCTCAAAAGAGAGGAAGCACCTAAATATATACCCTGTGACGAGCATTTCTATGTCAAACACGTTCTCCTTGACTGTCAGGATCTTAAAGACATCCGTGACAAACATTTTAAAGTTAACTAACTTAAAGAACTTTTTGCGTCTGTACCATCATATGCGATACTTAACTTTTTGAAGGGAAATAAATGTATATAATAAGATATAGAGCTTTACATCATTTTAATAAATAGTATCATTGATTTCTTTCGACGCGATATGACCTTTTTGTGTTGGTGCGCCGTAAAACCAACACAAAACCAAACAATACTTGAAGGAAATAAATGTTTATCATAAAATATAGGACGTAAAATCTTCATTATCTATTGATTTAATAGTATCATCAATTGTTTTCGGCGTAATATGACCTTTTTGCATTAAAAAACTGAAAAAATCCAATTAATCAATCAATAAATCAATCAGACTTCAGCAAGAAGAAATTGGTAATGAAATAAGCTTACTATACAGTTATTTTAACAAAGTCAAAATGGCTGCCAGTCTGCCATAACGAATTTGTATCCAGAGTAAATCCATGTACAAGTCAACTACATCAATAAAGACTTTGGAGCGAAATTTGGCTAAAATTGAGTAAAAAAACCCACATACATGTACTATACAGTAATTTAAATAAAAATTTAAGATGGCTGCCAGTCAGCCATATTGAATATAAATTGATGAAGAATAGTCATCCTGATCAACTGTATTAGTGAGACCTTGTATGCAATTTCTTTTCAAAATATGTATGGTAATAAGTCAATATTAGACTGTATTAATTTTGAAAAAAGGATGACAGCCAGTCCGCCATTTTGAATTGGAATTGAGTTAAAGTGTATGTACACAACAACTGTGAACGCCTGTGCAAAATTCTATCTAAATTAGTGGAGAAAAAAATCTGTTGAGAAATAAGCATACAGTAATTAAACTAAATTAAAAAGAATTCAAGATGGCCGCAAATCGGCCATTTTGAATTTGGAATTGATATAAAGTGTATGTACACATCAACTGTAAACGACTGTGCAAAATTCTATAACATAAAAAAATAAAAAATCTGTTGAGAAATAACCATGCAGTTATTAAATTAAATTAAAAAATCAAGATGGCCGCAAGTCGGCCATTTTGAATTGGAATTGATATAACATGCATATAAACATCATTGTAAACGCCTGTGCAAATTCTATAAAATAAGATAAGAAAAAACAATCTATTGAGAAAAAAGCATACTATACAGTTATCAAATTAGATTTAAAATATATAACACAATTAAATATTTTAAACAAGTGAGATATGTTTCCATAGCTACATGAGTTTTGTATACACCATTAAATCATGGTATATAACAGCATCTATTAAAATACATTAAGAAATAAACATACTACAAATGTATTAATTTTTTGGGACAGACCACATATCCAACCAACCAACCAACCAACCAACCAACCAACCAACCAACCAACCAACAAACCAACCAACCAACCAACCAACCAACCAACCAACCAACCAACCAACCAACCAACCAACCAACCAACCAACCAACCAACCAACCAACCAACCACCAGGGTGATTCCAGTATACCCCCGAAAACTTCGTTTGCGGGGGTATAAAAAGAATGAGAGTAATACTTGAAACAATATATCAGTAAATGTGTCAGCTTATTTCAAAATACTGCAAAAAAACGTGATGTGACATGTGAATATATTCTAATGAAATCAAAATGAACTGCTCAGTATGTGTGGCTCAGTTGAAATGACTGTTGATACTACTCACTGTTTTTTAAATATATGTATAATGATAGAAAATTACTAAATATGTTCATTCATCCCTATTTTGGATAATTAGACTCTTCTATTGTTAGACTGATACGCAACGTTAAAAAACGTTATACCACATGAACTGCATAATGCTTTTCTTACATAGAACGTTTTGTGGACTTACCAGTGACTAGATAGGAAATTAGGAAAATATACAAAGAAAAAGTAAGAATGGGTACGTGTATTTAAAAGATTGAATGTTTATTGCATACTACAACATGACTTTTATATTGATTATACCTTTATGTATGTATACTTAAGCATCAAAAGATAGGAATAGGTTCAAAGAAATAGAAAGAATGGGTACATTTTAAGATAGACAGAATGTTACCTGCATATTGCCACATGAATTGCACATCACTGCAATTTTTTACATTGTACATTTATGTTTAGTGTATACTTACCTACGACAAGAACAGGTGATAGGAATTGATTCAAAGAAACAAAGAGTTTGTACATTTAATGTTTACTGTATACTGTCACATGAACTTTTACAGTGATTATGTTTTTTTCTGTATACTTAATTGTATAGAAGGATAGGAACATATTTAAAGAAATAGAAAGAGTGGGTACTTGTTTAAATAGATATAATGTGTACCACCAGAAGTGGCGAATGTATAATC
Organism: Mactra quadrangularis; assembly: GCA_025267735.1. Classification (NCBI taxonomy): domain Eukaryota; kingdom Metazoa; phylum Mollusca; class Bivalvia; order Venerida; family Mactridae; genus Mactra; species Mactra quadrangularis. The sequence goes on along the minus strand of CM046298.1, from coordinate 20,765,546 downwards.
AATTAGGATAGAAAGTAACCCATTATACATAGGCTTTAAAGTCCGCAACTACTGTCTATGCTAGGCACCTGTTTTTTCACAAAAATCAATGATAGTGAATATTTAAACCATTTCTCTATACCCCAAGTGATTTTCATTGGACAAACAGGTATGGTATATCAAATTGTATTGGTTAAAATATAGGTCATAAGTTGGCTTAGACTTTAGTATTGTTTTTGTAACATCATAAGTATATGTGTTATACAGCGATAAATATATAGTTCGAACAAAAAAACAAACCATTGTGTGTAATAACAATACATTAAACTAATCCACGACGAGGGATGCTCAGGATGACAATAACATAAACATAAGATATACGATTGTCTTAGATGTTGGTGTAATGGAAAAGATTTTTACCTTTACAAGCATAATTTACCAACAAATGGTGGCATCCATTATGCTAATTTTGTTAAAATAAATTACACACATTTTATTGTCAATACTGCCTACCCTTGAAATGGATTGTCTCATTTTTAATGTTTACCCAAACACGTTTTGGTTTTTTGTACGCACTATAGAAGTGGTTTTACCATGTATTATTATTAGTTTTATAATGCATACACAATGAGAATGTGTCATACAGCGACAAAGAAAGAAGTGATTTTACCATGTATTAATTTCATATATAATGCATACATAATGAGAATGTGTCATACAGCTGCAAAGAAAGAAGTGATTTTACCATGTATTAATTTCATATATAATGCATACATAATGAGAATGTGTCATACAGCGACAAAGAAAGAAGTGATTTTACCATGTATTAATTTCATATATAATGCATACATAATGAGAATGTGTCATACAGCGACAAGTATAGAAGTGGTTTAACTATGTATTATTTTCAGTTATATAATGCATACATAATGAGAATGTGTCATACAGCGACAAAGAAAGAAGTGATTTTTCCATGTATTACTTTCAGTCATATAATGCATGTACAATGAGAATGTGTCATACAGCGACAAGTATAGAAGTGGTTTAACTATGTATTATTTTCAGTTATATAATGCATACATAATGAGAATGTGTCATACAGCGACAAAGAAAGAAGTGATTTTTCCATGTATTATTTTTAGTTATATAATTCATACATAATGAGAATGTGTCATACAGTGACAAAGAAAGAAGTGATTTTTCCATGTATTACTTTCAGTTATATAATGCATGCACAATGAGAATGTGTCATACAGCGACAAAGAAAGAAGTGATTTTTCCATGTATTACTTTCAGTTATATAATGCAAACATAATGAGAATGTGTCATACAGTGACAAAAAGGAAGAAGTGATTTTACCATGTGTTATTTTTAGTTATATATAATTTATACACAATGAGAATGTGTCATACACAGGCTGTCAACCAGATCATCTCCAAAATATAGGAGGAATATACAAACATTTTTGCAAGAAATATAGGAGGTTTTGGACATTTTTTGAGACAAAATATAAACTTAAAATAGTATCATTTTCTGCTACTATATATACATATAATTAATATTACAATAACTACCTTTCATTTACTGTATTTTACAATAGTCAACGATTTAACACTCAATGTCAGCTAAGTGGGCATTTTCAAATTTTCACTTTCCTTTGGCCCACATCTTTTTAAAAACAGAAGGTAGCTAAGATTTTTTCTCATTAGATGATGTATCCAACTTATATGTACCTCAAACAAAAGTTTTGTCCCTCATTAAACATACTTTCTGATGAAAACTTTAATCCAAAGGGACAAAAACTGTTGATTTTGCGTTGTCCCTGCATAGGGTATTTGTTTTAACTAAAATATAGTTTTGAGATAGTATACTTTTTTGCTGCAAATGTCACCAGCAAGGATACGAGAAATGAAAAATGACAAATGATTAAACATTCCTCCTGAATATGGAGCACATGCTAAATCAACCAAAGTAACAATAAAATGTCTGAGTAGTTCAACAAAAGAAAATTTATCTGCAAATATTCCAAATGATTTAGAAAAAACAACAACAGAAGAATGCATCAAGTATCAGGTAAATTCAATATTGAAAAAGTACTGAATGGAGTTTAAGCAAGGACATCAAACCAATGCACACGACAAATAGACAAAACAAGATTGTTTTTTTTAAATGCATATTTGTGACCTAGGAAAACAAAAAAAAATGAAAGGGCCACCTTGTAGATTTAAGACCAAGGTCAGCGGAATACAAAAGGTGGTCTTGAAATGATCAGGTGAAAGCACTAAAACAAAATTATAAACCTTTTTACAAAAAATAAAAATAAACAAAAGTCTTAACATGAATTCAGATTGTAAGGAATTACCATACGACTAAAACTAATGAAAACAAAACATCGTCACGGTCCAGCACACCAGGATCTAAAACCAAATTAAAACTTAATGATGCAGGTATAGTTCCTGACATATTACCAGAGAAACTCAAGAAACACTTGTTTATGCAAATAATGTAATCAAAAAAGTTTAATTACAAACAACAATGCCACGGTCCAAAACAGTACACCAGCTGAAATAAGGACAAGCTGAAAAAATATTTAGATAGTGAGACTTTTAAAACAAATTGTAGAGCCTCTACCTCGTTGAAAAACAAATTGACTATTTTGTTGCAATAAAACTGACAGCAGCTTTCTACAGAACTAGATAATATGTAAAGTTATATGAAAATGGACCATATATTTTGAACTCATACGTTAAAACAAATACAAAATAAATGTTTACAGAAAAATCAAATAAATAAGTCTTTTTCTGACAAATAAACATATTTGAAGCAAAAGAGCTAGCATTGTTTTGCTTTGAAAATAAATTGTGCCTAAAGGAGTATGTCTTTTAAAATAAAAGGCAGTTGAACTTATGTGAATTGAAAAAGTAAGATACGTTACCATTTTAGGTTAACATATGTGAACGTTTGATTGTTGTCTAAACAAACTAAGTTTAATTTTGAATTATCCTTTTGAAATGTTTGTAAGCAAATGCTTGCATATTTTTTGCTTTTTGATTACATTTACCCTTAATATATGTCAATACTTTTTCAGTAATATACGTTATTATTTACCTAGTACAAATTAAGTGATTAAACCTTACACTAGAAACATATTATCAGCATTTGAACTGGGTTTTTAGTGTGTTCTTACATTGACTTTTGTGCTCTGGTTGTATTGTTTTATTAACGTGAGTATTACCTGAATAAAACGAATTGATTTAGAAACACATTCAAATAAAAAAAATTTTATTGTGTTTATCGTTAAATCAAGGACAAATAGAACTTCATTCCGTAAGAAGTATATAAATAGTTGTCATGTAATTTACCGTCATGCTATGAAATACCTTTTAATGATTATTGATTAAATTTGCTCTTGTCCATCTGTTCTAGAAATTTTATCTTAAAAAGTTTAACGTATCTTACTTAACATTTATACTACCTTTCGTTAAGCAACGACAACTTTCAGCACAGTCCTTAATAAAATCTCCGATGTGTATTTTCTACTCCAAATAGGTTAATGTTAAAGATTATAATGATAAAAGATGTTAAGCTGTTACTTCATTTTTGATCAATTGTCAAATTCTAAATGCCCATTTATTTGACATCGAGCATTAAGTGTCTACCATACAGATGAACGAAACCATTAACTTTGAACAACTATCAAAGTATCAAAGCAATATTAACTCTTTTCATTTTTGGCGACAATTTTTTTTAAAAATAATATAGGAATATTTTTTAAAATATAGGAGAATATAGGAAAAATAGGAGGTTTTTCAAAATATAGGATTCTGACCCAAAATATAGGAGTTATATAGGAATATAGGAATTTGTTGACAGCCTGCATACAGCGACAAAAAAAGAAATTATCAAAACATTTTACTATGTTTGCTTTATAAATGCTAATAGAAATACCATGTGTCATACAGCGACAAAGAAAGAAATGATCAAAACAGTTATGCTAAGTTTGCTTTTTAAAATGCTAATAGAATTATCATGTGTCATACGGCAACAAATGAAGATAACAACACATGTATGGCTACATTGTTTTTAGTGTGATTGCTAAAATGTTAAAGAGAATGAAAGTGTGTCATACAGCGACAAAGTTGTATACAAATCCTAAGTAATTCATAATACATTGTATTCAATTAAAAGGCAAGTTTGGATTGCTAACTTCTGTCTAATTTTTATTTAAAATGCAACACTTATAGTTAAGAACTAAGTATATGGAACTACACAGTACTAAATATAAATGTTGATAAAGTTATAGTCAACATAACATGATTGTGTTCATGGTCAAGTGGTTAAGTTTATAAAAGTTCAATAAAGTTATAGTGTGGTTTAAAGTCTGCTTCCATATACATGTTCAGCTGACTTTACAATCTTGTACAATAACTCCTGATCACTGAAATCACCCTCAGGCAGGCGATCCCTCACAATACCCATGGGTGGAGTGGAACATTTGTAGGTAAATTTCTTGCTCAAGGAAATTAGCAGTGCCCCTAGTGGGGATCGAACCCAGGACCTCTCGATCCCTAAGCGCGCGAACTACCACTGGACCACTGCTCCTAATGCTCCTGAAGTTTATAATTCAATCACTTTCATCTATTCTAGGTACAAAGCGCTTACCATGGATATTTATGGGTAATAGTAAACAGGTGCTTACAGAGGATACAATTCTTATATTACAAGTGAATTTTAATATCAAAGGTTAGCTGAACCATCAGCTTCATATATCTGAAGTAGGAAAATATAAATAATTGCTCACTACTGTATGCTTTACAATTAGGCTCTAAAAGAGTAATAATATAATTATTTGTAAAAATAATAAAATAACTGCACTTATCTTCTTTCTGATGACCATACATTCCCTGTTTATTACCACTTAAAACAATCTTCCACACTGTCATAGTGTATATATCTGAAAAAATAAATTGAAGTACTGATAGGGCAGTGTAATGAAATTGTAAAAAAGGAGATCATTATGCTATTTTCTTGTAAAAAAAAACATTAATAAAACCTTAAAACGGTTTGTTTTTATGAAATGATGTGGTTTTTAAAGGTTTTTCCTATTTTTGAATCGCTGATAATTAATATTATTGTCTTCTATAGTCTTTTTCAAAATCTCAACATCACAAATTTCCTGTTTTTAAAACTATAATTTATCAAAAAATGGATCTGTACAGTAAACATTATTTTGGGACCCACATATTGAAAATTTGGGACCATAAACTAAACTTTTTTTTGTGACAGGCATATTTAAAGGTTATGAACAAAACTAAGCTTTTTTGGGACCCCAATATTAAAAAACCCAACTGTATACAAATATTTCTTCATGACCACATACTGAACAAAATTAAATTTTCTATTTTGTTTTATTTTCGGGACCTGAACAAAATTTTTTGCCTCACCACATATTGATATTTATATAACTTTTATCAGGACCCACATATTGAAATTTGGAACCTTAAACTAAACTTTTTGTGACCTGAATATTAAGCTTTTGAACTGCAACTAAGCTTTTTTCTGGACCCAGAAATTGAAATATTTTCAGGGTATACAAACTTTTTTCTTAACCATATACTTAACACAATTGACAGGCTTTTTTTATCGGAACCCACATATTGAAAATTTAGGAATGCAAATTTTATTTTTTTTGTAATTATTTATTACTACAAAATAACATATGTATATTTACAATTGATTATTATAATAAACATAATAAAGAGATATTGTAATACATGTCTTGCGGTGTTTTGATTTATAGAATGGAGCATTATTAAAGAGTAATACAAGCAAAAAAGAGAGAGAAACAATGTTATATATTAAACAACAAACATTATCATGTACAACTTGTATCTGAAATGTTTTAAATTGCTTCTACATTTAAATTCTTTATTTTTCACCATGCCAGATTAGGAATGCAAATTAATTTTTTTACAGGATCCTATATTGAAAGTTTAGGACCGTATATTAAACTTTTTAATGGGACCCGTGTATTTAAATTTAGGTGTTTTGTTTATGACAAGTTTTATTTTCAAACAAAAACACTTTCAAGACAGGAATAAGTTTCCAAAGGAAATTTATCATTCAAACAAAAATAACTTATTGGAACAGATTTTAACATTTAAGTATGAAGGGACACAACTCTATAAATAACTCATCAAAAGTTATGTACCTTTATAGTTGCATAGATGTAGCATCAATGAATAAGCATAACAACTTTCATTGAAACACCTTGATGAGTATTAAAAATATTTTACTTTGATGTAATTTTTACAAAGGGGCATATCTCCAATATTAATTAATTCAGAGTTATGTCCAATTGCAGTTGTATTGATGTAGCACTGATAAATAATTATACCAAATAACAATCAAATATCTTAATTAGTACTGAACATATTCAGTTTGAACAAAATTAAATATTAAATATTTAAGTACAAAGGGACATTACTCAAAAAGAAATTCATCAAGAGGTATGTCCCTGAAAAGTCAGATAGATGTAGACTTAATAAACAAGCATACTAAGGCCGTAGAAAAAAAATTTTTAGATACTCATCTGGATTTTAGGGAAAAAAGGGGCGGGTGGACACTTTTTTTTTTCAAAATACCTATGAATAGAAGTAAAAACTAACTTAAAATTTTGAGGAAATGACATTTATAGTTAATGATGTGTTATTTTTATAAAACATTGTCTGTTGAAAGCCAAATGTCATAGATATAGTCAGATAATACAGCTACTTTAGATCCCCACTTTCAGCATGTTAATTTTGTGCTCTTTGATTTGTACAATACATATAAGCATTAATACAAAAAAGGTTTAAATTGATGTTCTAGAAATAGAACCAATGCCAATGAATGACATAAACATAACTGACATTATTATTAATGTTGTTAACAATTCAGACTTAACATGACTTTCTGGTAAAATTAACTAATGTACTTGTATTCTTTTAAAGCAGTGTACATTATTGATAAAAAATAAATTTACACGTCAAAATGCAATTGTAACGTATGTTCGCGACCCTATGAAAATGATTAAGACTCTCAGTGAAATAACGTGGATTGACGTAGGTTCTGTACGTCATCAAGCATTGAATCTTGTTGTCCTATTCATTTGATTATTGTGTTGTAAACAAACAATCAGATCTGTATAGCTTTGTTTAAAACGCTCGCAAATACGAATTTCGCTGATTGAATTTTGACGCGACGATAGCGCATCTGTGGTAATAATTATGCGACATTCGGCTCTTGAGCGGCAATGACGCAAGGTCATGTCCTTTGCAGAATAAAAAAAAACAGAACAAATAAACTTGTTGATAATACGATCAATGGTTGAAAACCCCAAATAATAAGGCCTATCAGACTAAATGTTATTACAGTTGTGTACAGGTGTGTTATCATTGTATGAATTTTCATAAAGATCTGACAATAAAATGGCAGAAATATATGGTAAAGAAAAACTTTAACGCAATTGTTAAGGACACCGGATGCCCAACCGTTTGCCCAACAGCCTACTCGCCCGCCCATGTTTCACAAACTATAAGCTGAATATTTTTTCATTGAAAATCCAGCTAAAAACAAAAAGCCACATTTTTTTGTTGAAAAATCCAGCTAAAAATTTACAAAATTACAAAACGTCTAACTAAGTCATAGACAGTTTCGTGATAATACATACAAACTTATAACTTTTATTAACTTTTAAAGTCATTACTTAACATTTTTCAAGATGCAAAGCAATACTTGAAAAATTAAAACAAGAGTAATCCAAGAACTGCCCACTCTACTTTTCCTGTGTTTTGTTCATGGCAAGGCTAGTTTTTAAACAAAAATGTTTTCTAGACAGGACTTAATTTTTCAAAGGAAATAATTCAGTCAAACAATAAATACAACAAGAGCTGTCAGAGGAGACAGCATGCTCGACTTAGTAAGTGTTTGTCACAGGAGATGTGGTTGATGATAAGGAACATACATATTTTAAAATTTGAAAATATAACCTTAACAAATTCAAAGAAAAAAATAGAAAACTATAAGTTCAAGGGGGATAACTCTGAAAAAATGTATAAGGAGTTATGAATCTTGTCACATGAGATGTGGTTGATAATAAGGAACATATATCTAAAGTTTGAAGTCAATACCTGAAGAAATAAAACAGTTGCAGTAAAAACAAACATTTTTTAAAGAAAACTCTAATTTCAAGGGGAGATAATTCTGAAAAAATATATTTGGAGTTATGAACCTTGTCGCATGAGATGTGGTTGATAATAAGGAACATATATTTAAAGTCAATACCTAAAGAAATAAAACAGTTGCATTAAAAACAAATATTTATTAAAGAAAACTATAAGTTCAAGGGGGATAACTTTGAAAATAATGTATACAGAGTTGTGAACCTTGTCACATGAGATGTGGTTGATAAAAAGGAACATATATTTAAAGTTTGAAATCAATGCCTAAAGAAATAAAACAGTTGCAGTAAAAACAAACATTTTTTAAAGAAAACTCTAAGTTCAAGGGGAGATAATTCTGAAAAAAATGCATTCAGAGTTATGGACCATGTCACATGAGATGTGGTTGATAGAAAGGAACATATATTTAAAGTTTGAAGTTAATATCTTAAGAAATAACAAAGATACAGAAGAAAGTATTTTACTGCACAAAAACTTTAATCTGTGCACAAAAACTTCAATCAGTTCAAGGGGAGATAATTCTTAAAAAAACGTGTTTGGAGTTATGGACCTTGTCACATGAGATGTGGTTGATAGTAAGGAACATATATTTAAAGTTTGAAGTTAATATCTTAAGAAATAACAAAGATATAGAAGAAAGTATTTTACTGCACAAAAACTTTAATCAGAAATGTGGACGCGGACGCCGACGCCGACGCCGGGGCGAGTAGGAGAGCTCTACATTACTTCGTAAAGTCGAGCTAAAAACCAATCCATATTTGTAAATATAAAAGAGGCATAACTCCTAAAATATTCATCCATGGTAACATCCATTACAGTTTAAAGTAGACTAAGTATCAATGAATAAGCATACCTATTTTCATTTAAATAAATTAAGTTTATCAAGAACTATAAATATTTCAATCTTAACAAATTTTAACATTTAAGTAAAGGGGCATAACTCCAAATTAACATCAAGAGTTACGCCACTAATTAGTTGTGCGGATACTGTACTGATGAGTAAGCATACTAACTGTCATTTAAATACCTTGATAGGTATTGAAAAAATTTAACTTTAAAGTACTTAAACCCTAATTACAGAGTTAAAAAGGGGCACAACCCCAAAAATAACCAATGACTACTGCCCTACATGATTAAGAATCAGTGGTAGGAGGGAGAATGGCCATAGAAAATTTTTGCATGACCAAGCTCCACGAAAGTATGCCCCACCCAGAATCGAACCTTCGACCCCTTGATCAGTAGACTTGTGCCCTACCGACTGAGCTAGCCAGGTGGGCTACGTCCCTTTGTAGTCAAGTAGATGTGTTATAGATAAGTAAGTACATTGTATAACATTTAATCAAACTAAATATATTCAGTTAGAGCAAACTTTAACCTTTAATATTTAAGTATAAAGGGAAATTACTCGGAAAGTAATTCATCCAGAGTTATGTCCCTTTATAGTCTGATAGATGAAGAACTGATGAAGAAGCATACCAACTTTATTTAAAATATATTTATACGTAATAAATTTATCCCATTTGAACAAATTTTAATCCTAAATGTTAAAGTATAAAGGGGACTTACTCCAAAAATAAATCATCCACAGTTATGTCCCTTTATACTCATGTAGATTTAGTACATGTATCTACAAATAAGTATACAAACTTTAAGTAAAATATCTTGATCAGTATTGAAAATATTCTCTGTAGAAAAAACTTTAACCTCACATTATGCAATTTTTAAGTATAAAAGGGCAATTACTCCAAAAATAATTCATCCACAGTTATATCCCTTAACAGTTGTGTAGATATAGTACCCACAAGTAAGTATACGAATTTCAAGTCAAATATCTTGATCAGTATTGCAGATACTCTGTATATGAAAAACTTTAACCTCGTATTTTGCAATTTTTTAAGTATAAAATGGCAATAACTCAAAACATAATTCATCCAGAGTTATCCCCTTTCACAATATGGTTGTATGTTGCATGTAAATACCTGATGCCATTCAATAATTTGTCTAGAAAGAGAAATCAATGAGAAACATGGTCAGGTTTACCTTATATGTGATTGTTGTAGATCACATGACTATAGACCTTAAAAATCGGGCCGGGAAAAATATTCGAATATTCGAACATTCAGAACATCACCGAATATTCAAATGTTGAATAACAATTACAAATATTCTTAATTCTCAACATAAAAATCAGCTTTTCAAATTTTGTAATCACAATTGAACGCAATTCACTACATTTGTATTGCTGTTTATTATTGGTAAGAAAAGTAAATCTAAACGCCAGACTCGATTTAGAGGAAATGACTAATCAAAATTTATTCAAAATTTTCATTGAAACTCAGGATATTGTTATTTCTAAATAAACCGAATTGGTAAGGTATTCGGATATAGAATGTCGGACACGAAATTGTATTATGAGGCATTAATATAGTTGGAATATTTTCTAACTTTATAAAAACAAATATTTGAATATATTGGAATATCAAAAATGAATATTGGAACATCAAAATTTGTATTTGTTCCCAACCCTACTTAAAAATCTAAAGTTAAAACTAAAGTGTGATGTAAAGTCTGCTTCCATTTACATGTTCAGCCGACTTTACGATAACACCTAATCATTGAAATCATCTTCAGGCAGGCAATCCCCCACAGTAGGCCTACCCATTCACACCAGAACCCTGGGTGGAGCGGAACAATTGTATGTAAATTTCTTGCTCAAGGAAATGAGCAATGCCCACAGTAGGGATCAAACCCAGGACCTCTTAATCCATAAGCATGCATTCTATCACTGTTTTACATGTAATGAAATAAAAATAATAAAAAATATGTAAGTAAACAGTTAACATACCATATAAGCTATGTCATCATTTCTAAATCTTCATTTAAATCATCTATCAACCTTTATTACAATATCTGAGAGTGTTGTTGTTTTACAATGTCACATGGCTTACATTGTCACTTCTGTTGCCATGGAAACACATCTGTGATTATACTCATAATGAAACACAAACTGCAATGAAACGATGTTTGGTGGTCATTTACCTTAAATACTGATGTTGAAAATATTTCAAACAACTACAATTATATAACTCACAGAAGAACAGGGCCAGTTCCAGAGGGATTGTTATTAGGGGCACAGGTGGGCTGGGTGAATAGATAGACCTTAATTGTTCAATTCACAAATGTATACTCAATGTTCAGAAGTCTAAATTAATGAAAAAGTTAAATTCACTAATTGTATATTAAAAGTTTCAAAGTCTAAATAAATAAAAAATCACTAAATGTATACAGTGATGAAGAAATGTCTTGAAGTTGAAGGATGAAGTCTAGTTGGTTGAAGTGATGAAGTCTAATTAAAGAAAGTGATGAAGTCTAGTTAAAGTAAAGTGAGCTCACTATAGTCTTGTTGATTTCAATTGCTGCCATCTTAAACGTTAACTTAAGTTAAACTAATGAAAATAGTCCATGTGTACCATAATAAATTAATTAAACCACAATAAAGGCACAACGTAGTTCTTACATCAATGATAACATGTGCACAGCTTCGTTGATAAGAATTATCAAGTTAACTAACAGTAAATAACGTATCCGAATTCCATTCAAGTTGAACCGGAAACATCCAGCCGGAAGTTCCACCATGCGTAAACGTACAGAACAATAACAGGAAGTACAACCGCAGAAGATTCACACTGGCCACCAATTTGTCACCCTCTTAGTTGCCTTGTATTAAGTTGTAATAAAACTAATAATGAGGGAAGGGTTCTATCTTCTTGTGGTGTACCCTGTAATGTAAAATATGATATGAAAAGACAAACAATGGTTCTCACCACGAGTGTCAACTGGCAAATGCGCACGTGCGGCATCACGTCGCACGCAGTCTAGTCTATTTATTGAATTTGTTCAACAATAGAAAATAAACATGAAATACAAACATGAGATAAAATACAAGTCGCGTATATAAATGAAACATGTCAACAACACAATAGAGAAGGGCTACTAACCTGTAATGTAAAATATGGTATGAAAAGACAAACAATGATTCTCACCACGAGTGTCAACTGGCAAATGCGCCGATTACAGAAGTTCACTAGTGGACCTGCGCGCATGCGCTGACAGGTTGACTCCGCCCTAATGTAAAGTGTTGATGACATGTAATAATTGTAGGTGCGATGTGTATAAATTAATGAGGATGATTATGATAAAAAATGAAATGGGGTGAATAGCAATGAAAGAAATAGATGATAGACAATATATATATAACATGGGCAAGTGACCCTGCGACACCAATAAATGCGTACAGCAATTTCTGCACAGCTCATGAAGATATTTATCTATCTTTTATCTATATATGTATACTGCATCACACTCTATGAGCATTATGTGCAGGTGATGAGCATTATATTAGACACCTTCATAAACAATTAAATGAGTATGGAACCTCTACCTTCCTCTCTGCTGCCGTGCTGGATGACAATGAGCAGATCCAACTTAGTCACATGTTTGCTATAGTAACGATCAAATCTACCCTTCTTTGTGTGTAATTATGCTTAAATTATGGTATTTATGAATATGTACTATGTACTTTTCTAAATAAATTTCTGTTCTGTTCTGTTCTTTCTCTCCGGATCAAGATGCGTACACTGCAGTAACCATTCGGCATGTAAAAGAAGCCGTTTTAGAAGCACTGGTCGACGACTTATAACACACTACACAGCATGGTAAAATACGAAAGTTATGAGATAAATATTGGATAAAACAGGAAAAACTTACCAAAATTCCAAATAATCAATCCAAACACAACAGCATATATGATATAAACTTTAAAATTTTAATCAACCACGCGTAATCCAATTCAACACCTTGGGCGTTGTTTATAGAGCGACAAAATTCTAACCAATCAGATTAAATTATTTAAACCACGTGATTACTCAGGTACATGTACGTAAAACACGGGTTTTGCGCTTTTGTCATTCTTCAATGGAAGTTAAACTTTACACATGTAACGGCATTAACTCGATCGAATAAGAAAATGTGTTGAGCGTTCGGAAAAGGTCGGCATTTCTCGTATATTGGGCCAGCGTTGTATCTTTGTTTTAAAAAGTTTCAACTCATGAATAATTTAATGAAGTCTGCTATTTAAAGCGTAAAATAAAAGCCCCAACTATTAAAGGCTTGTCAAATAAAAAATATTAGAACTTACAATGTATTATTTGGCAACATTAGACATGCAATGTATGCATAGTCGTGAATTTCCGTAGGAAATTTCCGTAAAATTCACGAATATATTACTTTAAGGATTAGGACACGATGAGGCATGTAAGGAATTGATGTAGTGGTAACGTACCATCTCACAAGCAAGAGGCTATGTGTTCGATCGGGTAATCTGCTATTTAGTGGTTAATTATTTTGAAGACGATTCCCGTATTTTACCGTCAAAAACTTCGCCAAACATATATTTTACAATAACTTTCCAATAAAAATACAATATATAAATATTTTGGTTGTCCACGTCACATTTCATCATTATTTTCAGTAACATTGCGGCGAATACTCGTTCTGCTTACGGTTAATAGATAGACTGAGATCCCTTTGCCCAATTCTGTAACTCAGCACTTAGGGAAATTCTCAGCAAATACTCTTCCGAATTACCCTTGTCAGAGTTCGTTTGGACTGTCTTTTTCATACAGAATTAGGCGGGTTATTATCGGAACAGTTTCATGACAAAATTTACCCAAGGTACATAGGTCCGCCGAAGATTCGAACCCTAGACCCATAGAGTCTAAGTCAATCAGAATCATTGTTTGTGTTAAAGACAAATGCATCATGATTCAAATAAGGTAAAATTAGCAACATATAAAGTGTAACTCTAATTGTCACATCACTTTCCACTGACTGTGTTACGAAGAAACGAACACACCATTTGGAACTACTAAGTATGTAACGCATCACTTTAGAAAATAAATGAAGTAAATGACCCTTCTTATTCAACGGGTTTCTAAGTCGATTTGCAGACACTCGGTCTTATTTAACAAAGAAATAATATATCTTTCGATTCCATGACTACATTCATTAATCTATGGTTCACAGAGAAATTTCAAAATAGTTTATAAAAAATGCAGTGTCAAAATCGAGGTGACCTAAGTTTGTCGAGTCTACATTCGGAACGTAACTCATAGACGTGTTCTTGGAGCTCAAATTAAATGTTATTTTTGCTGTTTTAAGTTCTTTTTTGAGACCCTAGTCTATTTCACAATCTTCTAGAAGTCAAATCATTCGATGACTATCACTCTATTGTCACCACTTGTAGTGAGTGTTTCCGTTCACTTTCATGATAAGAGTTAAAGGGAACTTATTCATGCCGACAGCCTGAGGTATATTGTACTTAACATTTAACATCATAAGTTAAAAACCCTGACATAAACAGGTTTAGAAAGTAGAATATACAATAAACATAATCAGGAAATGTGAAGACGAATCAGAACATACTGGCACAAACTCCTCACAGTGCCCACGTAACGCTTAGCTAAGTACTTACATGTACTTGGTTTAACGCTATTTCAACCCTATTTATGGTAAGTACGGTGGCCGGCGCACCTAACCTAGCTCTCCTGGACCCAAGTCTATAACATGTACTCAACTTTCCATAATGGCCGTCAACTTCTCCTTATACCTTATTTATGGTTTATAATTGACAATATTGTCAAATTTTCGCCGAGGGTTACAACTGCCGCGGTGAGATTCGAACCAGAACTCCCGGCGAACTACTAACTGCGCTAAAGATCCGGGATTTATTTATTCCCCAATTTTATATTATTTCTTTCGTGGCCATGATTGCCATGATTCCTTGCGTAGCAGGCTGGATTTAAAAATCTGACATCCTGGTTCGATTCTCTGCCGCTACGGGTAAATACCTTCTTGTGAAGATCTGACGTTAATATCGGCTGTCCACCGACAGTATAAAGCGAGTATGTGTCGATTTCTTGTGAAATGTGTTATAATTCAATCCTTCTGCCAGCAGACACATCTTTCTGTTATAACTCAATCCTTCTGCCAGCAGACCCAGCAGAAAGATTGATCCTTCTGCTGTAGATGTATCCTTCTGCCAGCAGACACAGCAGAAGGAACGATCCTTCTGCTGTAGATTAATCCTTCTGCCAGCAGACACAGCAGAAGGATCGTTATATATATATAGATTTGAGAAAGAAAAGGTTCAAACAGTGTTAGGAAAATATAATATTTGAGAAAGAAAAGGTTCAAACAGTGTTAGGAAAATATAATAAATTTGCCCGAGCGCTTTCGACAACAACGTGTCTTCTTCAGGGGCTAACTATAACGATACCAACCAAAGAAATACTACACCCACTACATAGTGGTGGGGCCTATAAAGGAGTTACTTTGTCCGTCCGTCCGACCGTCCCGAAACTTGTCCAAGCAATAACTCCACCATGGATTGATGGCGTTTCATATTACTTGGCACAAATGTTAACCGTGATGAGTCGGTGTGTCACGTGCAAGTACTATCTCCACACCTCAAAGGGTCTGGCCAATAAAATTTGTTTGTCCGGGCGATATCTTCACCATCGACATATGGATTTTAAAATTACCTGGCAAAAATATTAACTGTGACGAGTCGGTGTGTCGCGTCCAAGAACTATCTCCAAACCTAAAGGGAGAGTGGCCAATAAAAGAGTTCAAAGGTCAAATATTGTCGAAAAACAGTTTGGGAGGTAACTCCACGATCGACTGATTGATTTTAAATTACTGATTACAAACTTTGACCATGACGAGTCAGTTTGTCACGTGCAAGAACCATGTCGAAACCTCAAAGGGCGTAACCAATTAATTGGTCAAAGGTCCGTCCTTTTCGACATAACATAAATGTCATTGACCCTATAACTGATTTCGGCCCTGTTTTCAGTTTTATTAAACATAATTTGCAGTATTGTGCAGTGAATTTTGGTCTTTACAATTGCAAATAAGACATAATTAATTATTCTAACATAGGCACGTGCGCTTTCACTCTTTATTTAATGTGACGTCATCTATGCTTTATTATTCAATAAAATATAGCTGGTGACGGCTGTTGAAATTTTACTCCCCACGTTAAATGAGCAAAGCCGAAAATAGCGCCCGAGTTTAAAGGGTTGACTTTAACAGAACCTTGGAACATGTCAGTAAATTTAAAACATGTACTAACCTTATTACTTGACCAAAAATGGTATAAACTGAGTTTAAAACGATTCTAGCATAAACATGACCTACTTCAAGTTCAAGACGTTTTCTAAGTCCCAGCATTTCCCGGTTCCGCTGTCTCATTTCATCCTGCCCTTCATCCGACGATCATGCCAGCCATTATACGAAAATACAAAGATTGACTATTTAATCAAAGCCAAACTGTGCATAGCATAATATAATGGAACTGGCTACGTGTATTCTTTCAAGCTCGTAATCATCTAAGCTGACACGAGCAGTGCTGATTTTCCGAAAATCTAACCTTCCTTGACACACGTTCATAAATCCAATTTATATCCAACCTTTTACAAATATCTCCATCAGACTGTCTGATAACACACTCCTATTCAGTTAACATCCAATTATTTAAGCAGTATTTGCAATATTCCGCCGAAAACACCGAACTTAAATGCTTCATCATCGTCATGATCGTGTGTATATAAAATGACACTCACTAAGGGCAAGGTCGAATGTTTATTTCACGACGCTTATTTTAAAGAATGATGTTTTACACACAAATAAAACTATGACAATTCGTATTTAGTTTTGGGTTCATTTTTTTTAAATTAAGATTTGAATATTATTTGTTTGAAATTAGAATCAATTATCAATGAGATCTGTGTAAATAAAGGCTATTTTCGGCCTTTGCACTGGGGGGCGGATTTCAACAGCATGGCGTTTCTGACAGTAAAAAATAGTTCTATAAAAATATCTTTTCTAAGGATGTATTTTGCGATGTTAGAATCGAAATAACTTACAGTTGTCTATATTTTATTGTCTAATAAAACATAGGCACTCGTTTGATGCGCTAATTAAATCACACTGTTTTTGTATATCGAGGGCTTAACGGAAGACTATTGTAACTCTGTTTTTCAAAACTTTTCAGGAGAGCAAAAAAACTGTCTCAAACTTTCAGTTCACTTTAAAATTAATGTTTCTGGTTATAAAATTGTACATTTGGACATCTTAAATCTATGTTATTTGAAAGAATAAGAATAACTATTCAATATTCTTGAATATTGAAAAATGATTAACTTACAATAGTGTTACGCTGAAATAAGGAAATAAACACGTGAACATTGAATGAAAAACTATTGTATCTAGTAGTTACAATAGTTTTCCATTAACATTAACATTCAATTTCAATACATTGTTCACTCAAAAGGTATTGTATCTCATAATTTATTTCAATATATTCAAACTATGTTGCTATGGATATCCATCTCAGCATATTTGTTGAAATGAAAACTATGAGTTGACTTTTAATCAATTTATAACAGTGATTTTTGTAAGTTACAATAGTTTATCATTAAACGTAATATAGATTTTCACACAATTCTAATGGAGTACTATTGTATCTCAAGTTACAATAGTTTTCCATTTACCAAAAATGCCTTTTTTGAGATACAATACTTTAACAACTTATGATTTTTAAATGTTATAGTAAAGTTATGAATTTGATATTTTGTGAGGTTATGGGGAAGTATAAAATGAAGTGAAAAAGGCAAAAAAATCACTTTTGAAAAAAAAGTGAGTTACAATAGTCTTCCGTTAAGCCCTCGATATGTCTTCCGTGCAACTTGTGAATGTTTTTGAAGTTTTTTACAAAAAAAAAAATATTACCGAAAATATGACTTTAGGTATGTAAAATTGCGCTAAAAATGGCAGATAGGCGGGAAAATGCATTATTTTGTGAAACAGTCTGTGAGCGTAATTTACCTCAAAATCATCTAGAAACACATTTTACCTAACATTTATATCAATTTGAATGGTACTGGTACAAAATTTCATGTGAATATCTTTATTTAAACTTGTTTTCCGTATGGCCGAAATAATAGCGACAACAGTGAAATTTGATGAAAATCTATTACATTTACTTATCGTTACAAATCTCTGTTATATAAAATCCCTGGTGGCACATACATTAAGCTAACTACTATGTAGTGTAAATAGCCTACTCTTGATACTTGCTGGATAATTACCGTACATCAATACCCATATATATTTTATCGATGATTAGTGCTGTAGTGAGTATTTAAATCAGCTAGGTTAATCTATACACAACTGCCAGTTTAACAAAACTTAACACTATAATAATCCATTTAAGTTAAGAGATCTAAGATGGAGTATTATAAAGTATATGCTCGCATACAGTAGTACGGTAGAGAGTATTTATATCAGCTAGGTTAATGTATGCACCACTGACAGTTGAACAAACTTTAACAATACAATATTCCTAGTTCAGAGATCTTAGATAGGGTATTATATAGTATATGTTCAAGGATCGTATAGAGTCATAGGCGGATCTAGCGGGAGTCTGGGGGGGGGGGTCCGGACACCCGCCCCTAGAATTTCCAAAATGTACCTGTCCATTAGTATATTTCTTGACTGTAAGTCATTTTTAGGTAGCATGAAGCAATTTTCTCGGTACTAAACATAGATTTAATGGTTATGTATTTTTATTATTAATATCTTGCATTATTCTGCAAAATGTGTATACATGTAATGTAGTTGTGGTTCGAAAGTTTGCACCCCTCCTCCTAGAAAAAGTTCGGACCCCCCCCCCCCCCTAAAAAAATCCTAGATCCGCACCTGAGAGTCTATTCATTCAGTGACTTTATTTAGAACTTGTATCAAAACGGATAATGAAAGGTCAACAACTATTTTTATAGAAGACTTGTGACACAATGAACTTTTCTTATACAACAATTAACAATGCTCCATATGACTACTTGAACCTAGGACCCTGTTTAAATATTTAGTATATATAAGTATCATAGTTATGCTTATAAATACCTACTTACGACGTTTTACTCATAAATGTATTTATACTTGATGCAAGAATAACACTAACTATAATAAAGTATTATCAACTTGGCGTGTATTTATTCAGATAATACTCTATTATCATCATTATAAAAACAAGTGAGTGATATCAACATCCATGTCAACTGAGCCACACGCACTGAATTCATAGAATTTAAATACTTTGAATTTGTACCTTAATATCTTTGCATTACGTGTTTCCCCCATGAAAGGATGACTCCAAAATTTAAAGTACAAAAACATGCAATGTAAACATAATTCGATGTACTTTATATATATAAGCAGAAAACCTAAAAAATCTGAGCCGGTTGCATGGTTCCAAAGGTTATCGGATTCCTGATGTTGTATTGCATTACACGTATAATACTCTGAAGATGTTTTCTTGCGTACCGTATTTGTTTATTCAGTAAAACAGAAACAATATCAAAGTATATTATATATATCCATGTATATATAGCACAAGTATGTATATCTTTGACCTTGACATTGCATTCACTATGTTTAACATACAGGTCGTCCACGTAAACATTGCGTATATAAACATAGACAGTTTCATTACACACCAATATTTAGGGGTGAATTATTTTTAAATTTCATAGTTTAATTAGTTTACACTTATTTTATTAACATATCATTACATAAAATTTACAATGTGCATATACACTATTTAAAATAAATGTTACATATAAAAAAGGTATGTTAAAATCAGTGAAATGCTATTTATGCATCTGCTTATTCACCTATTTAGTAGACAAGTCTATTGTTTAAAGTACAAAAACACGCATGACCTAGAATACGACCTGTACATTCAATGTAGTTTATTTATATATAAATATCCAACAATGTTATGCTCTAAGGCACAAATATCACATTAAAGATATTGACTTTGAGCCATGACTAAGACACGTTATGCCATTGAAAATAAACGAAGTTCATTTGTAAATAGTGTACATGTATTTATTGGATTTAAAATAACACGTACTGCAGTAGTACAGTCGTCCAGTGATTTACATTATCTGACTGGCATGTAAACTAAATTCAATCATATGATTCAAGTATTTGCTAAGTTGTTGTATCTTTCTAATACAATCTGAAAAGTTTTGCAATTTAATAACCTATTCGCGATTTCGAGAGTTATATTTGGATTTAGTTAAATTTAATAATTTAACTGGATTTTTATGTGAATCACCAATATGAAGCTACTTCTTAACTACATTGTGTTACTCTACTTTTTTGTATGGCAGTGTTATGCCAAGAAGAATGTATTGTTTTTAGTAGCAGACGACATGCGACCTGAAATAGAAGCTTACAGAGGGAAGAATTTTCCAGCGCCAGTTGCTCCAAAACATATGTACACACCAAATTTGGACAAACTTGCATCGCGTAGTCTTTTACTTGAGAGAGCTTACGTTCAGGAAGCGTTGTGTTCACCCAGTAGAACTTCTTTACTGACAGGACGTCGTCCGGATACCACTCATATCTGGACCATTGGACCTTATTTTCGCAAAGTTGGAGGTAATTTCACAACCCTGCCTGAATATTTTAAACTGAATGGGTATACTACGATAGGAATGGGGAAAATATTTCATCCAGGCTCCGCCTCTGGTGGAGATGATCCAATTTCATGGACAGAGCCATATTTTCACGGTGTGCCTAATTTCGAAAGCAAAAATAAAAGCTGGGAAGCCATTGATGACGATTTATTGCTACATAAACCGTTAGTTGATCAACAGGTAGCTAGACATGCTATAGAGACATTACGTAAAGTTAAAGACGCCGCACTTTCCGGTGAGAAACCATTTTTTGTGGCAGTTGGTTTCCACAAGCCACATCTTCCATTTGTGTTCCCAAAATCTTTTCAAAAATATTACCCAGAAGTCCAACTTCCGGACAACCCGTACGCGCCAGTTAATATGCCGGAAGTTGCGTGGTATAGCTATGGCGGACTAAGAAGTTACCGTGACATTAGAAAATTACATGCAAGTGGAGGTATCAACACAACGCTTCCAGGAGATACTGTACTTCTTCTCAGGAGAGCATATTACTCGGCTCTCAGTTATACCGATTCCTTAATCGGAAGTGTTCTACATGAGCTCGAATCACTCGGACTAAGTAGTAACACTATTGTGTCATTCTGGGGTGACCATGGCTACCAGCTAGGCGAGCATGGCGAATGGTGTAAACAAACAAACTTTGAACTTGCCACGCATGCACCAATGATGATTCATGTACCAGGAAAAACAGACAAGAATGGTCAAGGCATCAAAACTAGCCAACTTACTGAATTTGTTGACCTTTTCCCGACTCTAGTGGAAGCTGCTGAATTGCAGCCATTGCCTTTGTGTCCTATAAACTCAAGCGATGTTGCGCTTTGCCGCGAAGGAACAAGTCTAATGCCATTAATAGACAAACCAAATTCTCCAGTTAAACTGGCTGCGTTTTCACAATATCCAAGAGAACGTGAATATATGGGATATACGATGCGAACGGACCGATACCGTTATACAGAATGGCCGAAATTTGAATATGCCCCAGTTTACGCCCCAGATTGGAACAAATTGGCTGGCGTAGAGTTATATGATCATCTTATTGACCCAGAAGAAAATGTGAACCGTGCTGAGTTTACTGCTTATCGTGAAACTCGTGCAGAATTACATAAAATGCTTTTAGAAGGATGGAGAAATGCTACAATGAATCACCTCGATATTGATAATGCGCATATATCGGTAAATATCAATTAAATAAAAAATTTCCACTGTTTCTTCCATGCCGACTATAGAATGCTGCGTTATTCGATGATAATTTAAAACGTTGTTGTCTTAAAGGCGATGTGATGTAAAATTATACGTACACATGTGGTCGAAATTATCTGTCACAAAAACAACGAAAGAAAACAAGATACATTGTGCATTATTCCTTAATGGTGGAATGAAGTTTTCATTTCAGTTCGTGACCCCGAAGAAAATAATATTTCACCAGTGGCTGTGCATCTCATAACCAGAGGTTTTCAAAATCGAGAATTTTATAGCCTCTTGGTATGAGAATGGAGGCTGTTCTACACTTTAAAGTATGTTTCCAGGGCTCATTCTATGAAATAATATCGATCATGTACCAGACTTTGTATCCTCTATTTACATTGAATGTTTGTAATTGATACTGTATTACTAGTAATAAGTCACATCTGCGTCTTGAATGTGTTTTGTTATTGATCTCTGTTCTAGTTGTACACATACACGCCTGATTGTATGAATAATTCTAGCGATTCACGCGCACGTGATTATTTATCTTTGCACCAACAGATGTTGCAGTTTTCAACCATCTAGGCTATCTCGGTCGAACAAACTCATTTGATCATAAGTTTGATTCCGGTGCGGATTCTACATGACCTCTGTGAAGTTAATTATGAAAATTTTCGATCGAAATTTCTCCTACTATCTCTATATAAACTTACTAGGACAGTTGTCAGTCACTGGCGAAATACATTTATGTATGCTTAGTACTGGTTAAAAGCTTTTGTCAGGGGAATGATAAATTGGCATGCCAAGTGTCAGTGAAAAGTTAGACCATTCTAATGTGACTAAAATTTGTCAAAAAAAGCAACTCAAAGCGGCATAAGTAATCAAATGTATCAAATACAAGACTTTTAGTGTATTATAGATAGGTTTGTTATACACGATAATGACAATATTGCTATTGATATAAAATAATTTATCATACAATGTTCATGTAAATTCGACCATGCTTGCCACTAAATGTATTATTTTCATAATTGTATAATAGTTTTGATTATTCTTGAATTATAGACATGGGACAAACGCTTTGAATGCATGTAATACGAGCTTGTTCCCGACACACCCAACTGGCGTTTTAACTACATGTTTAGAAAGGGACTAAGGACGCAGAAGAAAAAAGGACGCCGTATGGTTATGATGGAAACGCAAATCGCAGTGGAAACTAGCTAATTACCACATGATCGATGTATGACCATAATTATTATTTTTAATATCCACAATTAAAAAAACATGTACATAAATGTATCAGGCTCGGCGTTCTTGGTGTTCTTAGGACTTCCTGATAGCACAAAGGTGTATTGGAACACCATGTGCACTGTAAAGCACTTTAAGGGAAGACCCTGTATATATAGTACGCACAGTAGCCATAAACATAGGTTTGCTTGTGCTACGGCTAGCGAAAATACTCACATTTTTTTGTAAAAAAACCCACAATACTTCGGGGTGCCTAATACCGGGTTTCCAGAAAATACTAGATTGGGGGATGATTTGAACGCCATTTCGGTGTGTCGGGTTTTACAAGTTAATCTACCCACGTTTTTCTGTGTCGTTATTCTATAGGGGTAAAACATCACAAGCTTGTATTCTGTCTTCGTTTTGTTACATGTACAGTGTGGATTGTATCCACTAATTTGTCATAAGTGGATTATCTTATCAGATTATCTTACGTCAAACATTTTAATGATTAATTTCGTTTTTTAATTTCACCTGTTCAACTAACACAACTACATGGAATAAGTAATATTCGCTTATCCGAATCAATTTCCGATTTCCTTGAGTCAGATAAAAGGGTTACGACGAAGACTGTATGCATATTGTGATATCAAGTAACAAGCTTGTTGAGTTGTTGTTCATTGATTTAACTAATGTCTTGATTTGTTGTCTTGTAATATACATGTATTTGTGTTCATTGTCGTAAATGTTTATTGCATTATAATTGTTATGTAAATATGTGGAAAAAAATTATTAAAATAAAGAATTAACTTCATTATTGTAAGTAGTATTGTGCATTTGACGTTTTTACCAATAAAATGCAGTTAATGTAACCTAACCCTACCATATATGTACTCATACCAAAGGGAAATAACTCTCCATGAAACAGTTTACAATTCTTTACACAATATTATCTCCCTTGGCCTGAAACTCGAACAGCATTTGACAGTAAATAACCAGTTAAGTTTTAGTTAATCAAACATTCATGTTGCCTGCTTGAACATAATCTATTTTGGTGAGAAAATGTAGACCAGAAATAGACATGTCATATAATTTACAGACAGCTGTATTACTTAAATTTTGTTAATCTAACTTTTAATCAGTTCTATGCGACTGACTATGCTGGGCTGCTTTCTTGAACACTACATTTACCAGTGCTCTTTCACATCAAACCATAAGTGTCAGTCCATACAGATGCAAATTTGTCACAGCAAGAATGAAACATCAATTGCTGGCTTCTCAGTTAAGAAAACTATAGTTAAATTCTATTTAACCACCGGTTGCACATTCATTAACCCAGCTAATTTAAATATTGAATATTTGCTCAATAATTCTCATATATACATACATATAACTATTTATATCAATAGTGAGTACAGAAATACTGTGGGCCTAGTGAGTACATCCTTGTATTAAAAATCAGCTGGGTTAATGTATGCACCACTAACAGTTGAATAAAATTTAACAATATAACAGATAAACAGTCCCATCTGAACCACTTATTCATAAATAATATATATACTTTGATGCATCATAGAACAATGGTCATACATACATGTATCTAGTCAGTGAAACATGAAAGAAAATAAAAGGTATCAGTATAGGATGGAAAGGAACAAAAAAATACAAGCATAAACACTTATAACTTTTAATTGCTTTATTGCACATAATCTGTTACATTTACATAATATTCTTAAACAAGTAAATCTGTGAGCTAATGCTCACTAGTGATACCCCCGCCAAAATCTAAAAATATGCGACAAACAGGAAGTAGATGAGCAAGGAGGATGAAATCGCTTTACACCACATGGGACTATGGGATGAAGCAATATGCAAAGTATTAGGCTGCTGCATGATATAGTTGCTGAGAAAACTGCGACAGACGGACAAGGGTAAAACAGTATACCCCCCTCTTCTTCGAAGCGGGGGTATAATAATAAATTTATCAAATTACAAATGACTATATCATGGTTGAAAGTTCAAAATGCTGAAATTCCTACAGCTTCTAAACCTTTTAAATTTAATTAGCTTTAATGTAAATGAAACCTTCTATTTGGTCCAAAAATCTTAAATTTTGATTTTAATATCAGTCCAGATTACTTTTATCCATGCATGAGTATATTATTATAATGAAGACAAAATGTACAAAAGTCTTGAATATACTAAAACAATAGATATAAGAAATCATGAACTGAGTACTAAAACCACTTTCTAACAGTACTTTCAGAGCTTTGGTTACATTGTACACAGTATAAGTCAGTTGGAATTCCACAGTGATTTTCTACACAAACATACCTTGAACATCATAAGGAAGGAAAGTACATGTAGTTCTAACAGGGATTAATAAAGTTCAATTTCACTTTATGTGGATTATGTTAAAAAATAGAACTACATTGAAACATGACGTTTGAGACAGTGTACTTCTAATTAATAAAATATTTTTTAAAGCATTTAACAATGCAAATCCGTAATGTGTACATAAAAATGACAGCTGGTCATGTTTCATAGTATATTTAGATAATCCTTGGTCAATTGAAGTCGGGAAGACTTCTTAAAGTTGTATTGTAGCTAATTAGTGGAATAGCTGACAACTTGTTTGTTAATGTAGACACAATATATTGCTATGTTAATGACACTATCATCTGGACCTGATATCTTTTACATCAAACAATGTCATCCACTTATCTTGGACTGGTCATCATCTTTACCAAATTTTCTTCACTTATTGATTGAATTAAAACTCAGAATGTATCAATGCTTGATGTCAACTTATAACTAAAGTAGCACAAACACATTAACTGAATAATTTATACCTGTCAGAGTTCATATTCAATGAATAGACACACTGTTATATTTTATACAACTGCCAGTGGTGCATACACTAATCCTGTTGATTTGAATATTCACAGTACTTAAGTACTCACTCTTAATAAAATTAGATCTATATCAGCGGAGTGTACTGCGGATGTGTGTGCCACAGCCACTGGCAGTTGAATATAACATTTCATGCAACAGCAGTACATGTACGTTAAAAAGCCTCATTAACTCTTAAAAGGCTGTCATGAGATTTAAAAAAAAAGGCAATTTCTTGACTAGATAATTTGTTATCCACTATACCAATCTAGAAATAACAGTGAAAATGTTAAAACTAATATGAAGAATAATATCCAAACACGAAATCCTGCATTCTTTTTCATTGCCTGAAATGGATAATTGTTTTAATTTGTAAATATGATTTGAACAAAAGACTACCACTATTTATTTACATACTGTTTGGGCAGAGTGTAACAAACCTTAGAGAAGAGAACTGATCATTACAATTTCGTAAATGTATCAGATACATGTACATGTATGTGATGAAATTTAATTAAAATTTATCAATCTCTTGATGAATGTGACCAATATGTATGAATCATTTAGTTAACAAAAAGCTTTTAAATCTCCTACATGCATATACAACACATATAATTTCATTTTATATGTAAGTTTTGTTTGCTGTTGAAATGATTCTTATCATTATAAAGTCAAGTCACTTTGTCAAGTTATATCAGATATATCTTTATACACTTTATCAAAATAAAATAAAGGATTTCAGATTTCAAATATAAACTTGTGATTTTTACCTCTCTAATTTCTTCATTGCCTTCTTTAATATTTTCAGTAGTAAAAACAGCTGTGTCAGCAATTTTAACAATATCTTCTTCCTACAAGAAGCATGTATAATGTAAATACATGTATGAATAAATATACAACATCAATACAGTCAAATACTTTTTACCAATTTGTTGTAACCATAAATGAGAAGACTTCCAAAGGGTTTAGCTTCTAGTTAGCACTCACTAAACAGTGTAAACAGCAAAATGAAAGATAATTTAACAGGATATTCTATGCATAAGAATTTATGGCATAAGTAATGTGATATACTGCATGAATTAAACAGTGTATTACATCTCTCTTTCAACATTTTATTTTCAATCATATTATAGCAATCAGTCAATCTGCTCACAAACCATGGCGCAGTTGGTAGCACGCTGGGCTTTGAAATCTTGTGCCCAAAAGGGGGTATGGGTTTGAATCCCACCCGGGGAGGTTATACCCTTCTATGAAAATTTGACAATAATATTAATTTTCCTCCATTATTAGGATATATGGAGAAGTTTCTGGCCTTGTGAAAGGGTAGGCGAGTACTGGTAATAGACAAGGGTCCAGAAAAGCTAGGTTAGGTGTGCTGGACGCCATAAAATGACCTAAAATTGTGTTGACGAGGAGTTAAACCCAATAAAAAAAACCCACATAAAAACAATCTGCTCACACATGGACAAGTCTTCATATCTCTAGACTTCAGCTTTTAACCAGTACAAAGAACATAACTTTGTCGGTGGCTGACAGACAAGCTACCAATTGATCAACTGTTCATTGAAAATCAATTAATGTTGATAAGATAGTTTTAAAATACTATTCAAGATTAATCTTCTCCAATAGGTTATTTAAAGACAAATCTTCATTTAAAAATACTTATAATCATAAAATCTACATAATCCCTATAAAGGGATGGCACCAAGTAACCGGTTAACTGAGTACTCGATCGAACGTCCAAGTATCGTTTACCAAAATTGATACTCGATTACTCGGTAATTTTTTTAAAAAATGTACCATTTTGCTTCCCAAAACAAAAAAACAAAATTGCAAAACAAATACTTTATGCAATTAAATGTAATCAAAATGTCGCTGCAAAGGTGCGAAGTTGGTAAGACAATTCACAATTTGACATATGTTTGTAATAAACACAACAATTGTGTCACTTATATACATTATGCCACTTTCGTTATTTTATTGGTAATCATTAAAGTTTGCGTAAATTCCATTAATCAAAAACCGGCGAACATGGTTTGCAATACTCATTGCCATCCCTAATAATTTACAAATTTTAACTAACCTGCTGTAAAACTTTCTCGGTAAATATTTCTTGTAAACTTGCTATCTCTACAACTTTTCCTTGTATCTTACTACAACAAACACAAATATCATCACATTATTGATTAATACTACATCTTGTCAATGAAATAGAGCTGTCATTGATTGGGCTCAAAGCATATCGACAATATTGCAACTGTACATTGGAAATGAATATTGACGATACACGGATATATATCGATGCATTCACTGCATTACTATACAGACCATTTATGATGTCATAAACTCTTAATAGATGTATATTTGTCATGAATGTTATACCTTGATATCCTGCATTAAACTGGTAAGTAGTTGGTAAATAAATAGATCTATCACATATTGATTGTTTATATTTAACCCGGGTCGATAGCGGAGTTGGTAGCGCAGCGGGATTTGGATACTCGTGCCCGAAGGGGTGCAGGTTCGAATCCCACCCGGGTAGGTTATACCCTTCCATGAAAATTTGACAATAATGTCGATTTTCCTCCATTGATTAGATAATATGGAGAAGTTTCCGGCCTTGTGGAAGGGTAGGTGAGTACTGGTTATAGACAATGGTCCAGGAAAGCTAGGTTAGGTGCGCTGGACGCCGTGAAATGACCTAAATTGTGTTGATACAGTGTTAACTCAAATAAATAAATAAATAAGATTGTTTATTATCTGTTCATATTATGACAGCGCACCTGTTTTAGCTCACTATAGAAGGTTCATCTTGAAAAGTTTGATACTTTAATACAGGCCTTTTTATAAAGGCTCCAATGTATGAAAATAAAGGCCTTTTAGTGTAAAATATGAAAAAATAAAGAGTAAATAAAGGCTATTTTTGTCGAAGTTCTCATTCCTTTATTAAACCCACAGTCATACCAAAGTCATATTTTGATGTTATATCCTGTTTGAATTATGCAATATAATACATACCTTATTTAATGAGTATACCTATTTTCTCTGCATAATTATGTATATCATACATAGCTCCTGTTTTACAGTGTAGGGAAAATGCAGAACAAAATCCATTACTTGCTTTAAGCTAGCACGGCAACCAGTCAGAGCAAATATAAAGGTTTTGAGTGAGAATTACAGGCTATTTTGGCGTTTTAAAGGTTTTTTGGGGAAATGTAAAGGTTTTAAAGGTTTGCTCTGAAATTGAAGGTTTTTAAAGGTTTTAAAGGTTTCACTAGGAGGCCTGTTTAATACTTTTATCTACATAGGCTTTATTATCGATAGTTCAAAATTCATATCGATTATCGATCCAAAATAAAATATTGACGATACATCGATATTGAAAGATTCAATGACAGCTCTACAATGAATATAATGTGACTATGAATATGGTGGGTTCCATTAAAACCAATTTTTGGGAATGCAACATTATACCAATTTAATAGCTTATTTAGCTTAAACAATTTTTGCTGACAACTTAACATACATGTATACAATTTACAATGTACATAAATAATAGTTATAATAAATGCTGAATTTGGGCTGTTCAAATCATTTAAATTTAAGGCCGTCATCGAAAATGGTGATATCCATGTATCACTGATTCTTGACAGATGATCCGATATCAATTCGCAATATTGATACAATCTAATTATTTACAAGTTCAGTTACAAGGTTCTAGTCAAGGACATCTTTTCATATTTCTGAGTTTTTATGTTTTCTGTTAAGTATTAAAAACAAGAAAATACAGTTTGTTTTAGTTTGTTTTATGTCTGAAACTACTTTTAACATTATGCTTAACATCATGAGGGCATTTTATAGCATAAAAATTCTGAAGTTGTAGCTTGCCTTTCAATTTATCGATACAAAATTTTCTATCAATGACAGCCCTAGTTAAATTGTATACATGTACATGTATCATCTTATTCACCTATTGGGTGCCCAAGCCCATAATTGTAAAGTGCATAAATATGCATGAACATATAAGACCTGGAACTGTAGCATTACTACAAATAACTGTACAATGCTTATAGGTAATTCCTATAGTATACAGTGGCTTTCTAATTTATGAGACACAAATTTTGATTTTACAAAATTAATGAAATTAATGTACCACAGTTATATTACAGTATACTGCCTCATGTAATCTCACCTGATTTCCTCTGATAAACTATTCATCTCTTCAAACATAGCTTTATTTTCTTGTTCAAACTAAAACAGAACATAAAAAACATTTTAGGATACCTTTTTAAGCATAGCACAACAACATTTGTACTCCTTGCCTTTAAGTTGTCTTTTATGGCTACGTGGTAGAGTGTCCACTTATGATTCGAGAGGTCATGGGTTTGAATCTCAGTTTGAATCACAGATTTTTATCTGGGTTACATATATGTTAATTAGCATAATAATTAAGTCTTGATTCTATTTTCCTCGGTTTTGATAGTTCAACTCACAATGGTAGGAGCAGACATAGCTGAGTGGTCATAAAATTGGACTGGTAATGACTGGATAGTCAGCTCCTGTTTAATTCCAATCACATTCAAAACCTTCCTTGTTTTTTTATTGACCAAAAATCTTGATGTTAGGTTAGGCATACACCAAAATATACAAATATTTGGTTACACCAAAATAAACAACAAATATTTGGTTACACCAAAATAAACAAATAATTGGTTACACCAAAATAAACAACAAATATTTGGTTACACCAAAATAAACAAATATTTGGTTACACCAAAATAAACAAATAATTGGTTACACCAAAATAAACAACAAATAATTGGTTACACCAAAATAAACAACAAATATTTGGTTACACCAAAATAAACAAAATAATTGGTTACACCAAAATAAACAAATATTTGGTTACACCAAAATAAACAAAATAATTGGTTACACCAAAATAAACAAAATAATTGGTTACACCAAAATAAACAAATAATTGGTTACACCAAAATAAACAAATATTTGGTTACACCAAAATATACAACAAATAATTGGTTACACCAAAATAAACAAATATTTGGTTACACAAAAAAAACACAAATAATTGGTTACACCAAAATAAACAAATATCTGGTTACACCAAAATAAACAAAATAATTGGTTACAACAAAATAAACAAAATAATTGGTTACACCAAAATAAACAAAATAATTGGTTACAACAAAATAAACAAAATAATTGGTTACACCAAAATAATCAAAATAATTGGTTACACCAAAATAAACAAATACATGTATTTGGTTACACCAAAATATACAACAAATAATTGGTTACACCAAAATAAACAAATATTTGGTTACACCAAAATAAACAAATATTTGGTTACACCAAAAAAAACCCAAATATTTGGTTACACCAAAATAAACAAAATATTTGGTTACACCAAAATAAACATGTAAATCTGTGAGCTAATGCTCACTAGTGATACCCCCGCAAAAATCTAAAAATATGCGACAAACAGGAAGTAGATGAGCAAGGAGCATGAAATCGCTTTACACCACATGGGACTATGGGATGAAGCAATATGCAAGGTATTAGGCTGCTGCATGTTATAGTTGCTGAGAAAACTGCGACGGAAATTTTGTAACGGACAGACGCACGCACGGACAAGGGTAAAACAGTATACCCCCCTCTTCTTCGAAGCGGGGGTATAACAAATATTTGGTTACACCAAAATAAACAAATATCAGGTTACACCAAAATCAACAAATATCTTCTATTATATAAACTGCATACTAAAATGTTACAGTAGAATAGATCAAGTTGAATATTCATAGAAGCTTGCAATCATCTATCATCAGAGGTCTAGTAATGCAGGTATTACTCAATGTATATCAAAGTATTGAAATACAGAAAGACTTATGCTCACATTGAAACCTAACGAATCCATACTATTGATTACCCTTTACACATTAGATTCTAGTACAAATCGAGCAGGGCAAAAATGTGGGAAACGTGTTTATTCTATCATGTATTACTGGCAAATACTACTGCTTAGGGTATTATGAGATTTCACTCTGCCCATTCACACGCTTATCAATATAAGTAAGCACCTGTCACTGACACTGAAACAAAGATGCGGCAGTTGATTGACAGAACTACTTTTATCGCCTAGAAATTAACTGCGTAGTAAATCCGAGACACATGTATCAATTTGCAGGTTAAACTAGTAAGGCATTTTTGTTGTTAGTTTTTGATTTTGTGGTATAACTTAAGCCCTTCGGCAAAATCACCAAAAGTCTAATAATAAAGGTAAACGTACCATCTGTGCCTCTTCAGGTGATATTTCATCATCACTATCATCATATGTTGTAGTTGTATGACTTGGTACTCTTTGTATAACTGTATATAGAACAAATGATAATAATAAAACTTGATTACATATCTTGTAAAAGGGTATACATGTACATTAAATGTATATGTGTCTATAAAACAGATTAAATCACATAAATTTATAAAAAGTGTAATTATCTATCGGTCATGCATCCAATTGACCACAGTACTAACAAAATTTGTAAACAAGAAATATAATGTGGAAACCACATTAAAGCTGGATTTACAAACTTTAACACAAAAATTACAAAAGAAAATAATCCATAATAAAGCCAGGCAGAGTTGTGGTAACTTTCTAATCCTGTACATCACATGGTATGTTATCATTGTATGAAGTTTCATAAAGATCTGACAATAAATGGCAGAAATATATGCTAAATTGAAAACTTTAACGCAATTGTTAACGACACAGGACGCCCGCCCACCCGTGTTTCGCCAATCTATTAGCCTAATTTTTTCGTTGAAAAATCCAGCTAAAAAACATGTTTGTGAATTAAAACACATACATATGTAGTTATTTTAATATTATTCTGAATAATGGAAGTAGTGAGGCTATAAACTATCTCACAATCAGAATAGTCCAACAATTAACATGAGCTTGACTTTTATTCATGAATATATCATACACTGAATTCACCAGCTATTTTGACATCATTGACATACTGTTTATTATCAATCCTAATGCTGAATAGTGAGGATGCATGTTTTCATACATATTTTAGGTAAATCATGTATTAATTTAAAAGAAACAAGTAAATCTGTGAGCTAATGCTCACTAGTGATACCCCGCAAAAATCTAAAAATATGCGACAAACAGGAAGTAGATGAGCAAGGAGCATGAAATCGCTTTACACCACATGGGACTATGGGATGAAGCAATATGCAAAGTATTAGGCTGCTGCATGTTATAGTTGCTGAGAAAACTGCGACGGAAATTTTGTAACGGACGCACACACGCACGCACACACCCACACACTCACGCACGGACAAGGGTAAAACAGTATACCCCCCTCTTCTTCGAAGCGGGGGTATAACAAGTAAATCTGTGAGCTAATGCTCACTAGTGACACCCCCGCTGTGAGAAATATGACTATCATAATGTAACTTTCATTTAACAAAATCTAAAAATATGCGACAAACAGGAAGTAGATGAGCAAGGAGCATGAAATCGCTTTACACCACATGGGACTATGGGATAAAGCAATATGCAAAGTATTAGGCTGCTGCATGTTATAGTTGCTGAGAAAACTGCGACGGAAATTTTGTAACGGACGGACGCACACACGCACGGACAAAGGTAAAACAGTATACCCCCCTCTTCTTCGAAGCAAGGGTATAATTATTATACATTTGTAATTAGGTAGTTTAGGAAGACGGACAACTTGTTCCTTGGACAACTGGTCGCATGTCAATATGATCAATTGTCCACCCCTGTCAAAAATGGCATGGGACCAGTTGTTCATGGGACAAGTAGTCCTACGTTCAGTAGTTCTAGCTAAGGTTACGGTAATATTGTAGGACTATATATGATAAAAATTCAGAATAAAACAAAAGTTGTACATACTTTTAGGACTCTCAGTATCACCATTAGAAGTTGAAGGTAATTGAGCATTACCTGATATATTATCACTATCACTATTACGTGAATATTGTCTAGATAATCTACGTTCTGGTTCGATCCTTGATCTTCAAACAAAACAACAAATAAATACGATGTTCAATTATTTATATTTTTACTAATTTATTTTTGCTTGATTGTGAAAAAAGTTCTTACAACTTAGATTAAACAATTTTGAGTCCATTTCCTGGTCCCCCAGTACTGAGCTAGATGGATAAAGTTTCTTGCTCAAGAAGACAACAGGGTAGGTTTGGGATGGAATTCAAACTGACACCGAGCTGGCTTTTCAATGATTACCAGTCCAACATTGTAAGTTGTAACCTCATGGCCACGCCCATTCCTATGTTCTATGTAGAGGTAAATACAAAGTTTGAATGTTAGAGTCCTTAGTGGCCAGCAATCATAACTAGTTCGTCAATTTACTCAGCCATTTATGAAGCATATTTTAATGAAATTTATGGCAAGTGGGATAAAAATGAAGACTAGCTAGTCCATTGCTTGGGGTAATATTATGAATTTGGGAGACAATTCAGGTGTCCGCTGTCTGCAGACAACAGGTGTCCACTGTCTAGAAGTAATTTAAAGAAAAATTTTGTTGGAGGGAAATTGAAGAGTCCGTTGCCCACAGGTGTCCTTTATCGAGATGTGCCTGTTAGCTGAAGTTGGACGGTAATTCGGAACGCTCTTGCTTTTTCAAAATGGCTGCCCCTTCTGGGAACATGTTTCTTTTCCAAGAATACGGACTCATTTTTTTAATGCACATTTTTCATCAAACTGATTAACTAGAATAATAATTTATTATAGTGATAACATACATGTATTTCAATATTTTCATTTGTTACAATTTTGAACTTTAGTTTGAGAAAGTTGCCATCTCGGATTTGCTAGCTTAAAGCAAACTGTTCTGTAGACCTTTTATGCTACAAAAAATTGCTTCAACAAGTGCTAGCTAGGGATTGCTTTTTGGAACACAGTATGATTTTTCTGAGATTAATACCAGTTTCAACTTTAAAAGAAGATGATATTAAACTTACATTCTTTTTTTATCAACTACACGTTTCACTCTCACAGCTCTCTGTTCACTGTAGATTTTACATACAACTAAAATGATAATATGAAATAATATAAATATAATTATGTTCTTAAATAAACTACAGTTTTCATTACATAGCATAATAAATCATGAAAGCTGGCAGTATTATTAAGTTTAAACTACAGTCAAACTTGATACATCACATCATAGAAGTCTGGGTATGTTCAGAATCTGTTACAATCAAATGAAATATAAATGTATAATGAGACACACAACTCTAAACACCTACACACTCTCAAAGAAGTGGATATTGCAGTTCCTTTGTTACTTTATATAATAAACAAGAAATGCTACCTTTAAGATATGAGTTTATCAACACTAATACATATTCTCTATGTTCTTTGACTTGGGGATGTACTTTTTCAGCTTCCGCTGTAAAATAGGTAAAAACATCATATAATCTAAATAAACATGATAGGGCTTCTAAGATCTTCAGATCAGAGATTTAACTTTTCAATTTATATCTTAACAAATAAATCTGTGAGCTAATGCTCACTAGTGATACCCCCGCAAAAATCTAAAAATATGCGACAAACAGGAAGTAGATGAGCAAGGAGCATGAAATCACTTTACACCACATGGGACTATGGGATGAAGCAATATGCGAAGTATTAGGCTGCTGCATGTTATAGTTGCTGAGAAAACTGCGACGGAAATTTTGTAACGGACGGACGGACGGACAAGGGTAAAACAGTATACCCCCCTCTTCTTCGAAGCGGGGGTATAAAAATATCTTAAAAGGGGATTTTAAGGAAATAATCTGGTTTCTACACTATACACTAAATCAAAGCGCTGAAGGCACTGAATTTGATCGGGTTTGAAAAGTGGAATTAAGATTTGCGGCTAATAAAACATTCGTTCACGAAGAACAGTTCAGTGATATTAGTTTGATAGGTAGACCAGCCCTGTTCCGGTTCAAAACACTTTATAAAATCGACCTATAAATACAACAGGTAAACCGGACAGCCGAACACACTAAAATAATTCAATAACTGCGGCTTAAAAGTTATCATTCATGCATATTTATTCTACTTCATCTGTATGTGAAATAAATGAAGATCAGACATCAATTAAAGTCATTTACTACGATCTTTAAACCTTTCCTATAGAACCATTCTATTACATAAGATTATGTAACATCTCTATTGACAACTGGCACAAACGATGGGTTGTGACTGTATCTTTGATACCACTCTATTACATAAGATGACGTAATCATCCCTACTGAGACGCACAACATAGCAGCGAATATTCTTGAGATGCTTGAGATATAGACTATGTTCGGATTACTTGTGTGTTAATGCGCCCGTCATAGCAGACGATCTTTTTGAATTCTATATATATACGAGGGGTGATTGATAAATTCGCGGAATTCCCTTCTAAAATATTAACCCTTTCATCTAATCACATTAAAACTAAAATAAGGTTAAAACAATTCATTTGCATTTTAACAATCATATTGGTGAACAGATTATCAATATGTAGAAAGAATAAATGGTATCCATAGCAACCACTGTTTGGTGACTTGAAGCACGCTATTTTTCGTCTATTTTGACAACATTTAACATGGTATTACACATTCAATTTTGGTTGGAATTATGTGCCAACATTTATTACACTAGCATGTTGTCTCGACATCATTTCCTGAAAGTTTAATCAAATTGTTTTGAACGGTTATTGCACAGCAGAGATTTTAGAGTCATGGCTTCGAATCAACGAATGACGTCAACAGATGATTTTGAGTTGGGCGCAGTCATAAATTGCTGTGTTAGACTCATTTTGTCACCTGCAGATACACTTCAACAAATTAAAACTGCTGATACATTACCAATATGGGGAAAAACATTTGTCTACAAATGGCATCAGAGGTTTAGGGAAAGTAAAACATGAGTATTTGATAAAGAAAAACGAGGTCAAACGACATTGACAGTCACTGTTGGAAAGGCAGCGTGAGTGGAGAAGCTTCTAGA
Organism: Mactra quadrangularis; assembly: GCA_025267735.1. Classification (NCBI taxonomy): domain Eukaryota; kingdom Metazoa; phylum Mollusca; class Bivalvia; order Venerida; family Mactridae; genus Mactra; species Mactra quadrangularis. The sequence continues at coordinate 20,728,374 of CM046298.1, read as the reverse complement.
TAAGGATTGATGGCTTGCAGTGTGCTGTATTGTACAAGTTAATTATTTATTCATTCAGTGAGGAATACTTCAAGGTAACATTTAATCAGTGGGTACATAGTCATAGATAGTGTATGGAAATAGGGGGTGATTATTTGCCAAAAGTAAATAGGAAACTTGACTTTGACGTTTTAAGTAACCCAATGATGACGTCGGCGTGCTTCAAGTACGGTATACTAGTGTTGTAAAATGTTTCATGAAAACTTTATCTTCCAATGTATCAAGAAAATATTTTGGCTTTTTATCAGTCTTTGGTCAACGTACAGAATGATGTATTTTGTTTATTCCTATGTTATCCAGTGTAGCATTGATAAATAAATTCCTCGAACTTTCCAATCACCCCTCGTATATACTGAGAGACTACTTTTGGTTTCGGTAAATTTTCAAGTGGGAAAGGGTCTGAAATACGGTAAATATATTTGTTCAGGGCTGAAGTCCTGAACAAAAAAAAAACCTTTGGTTTACTGTTTCCTGGCGCTATTTTGTGTTTAATGTACAGCTTTCATGAATCCTAAAAATTACTAATGAGAACATCATTTTCATACAAAAATACATGCTTGTGTTTTATTAAACCTTCTGGCTAGATGCCAATAAAATATATCCAGATGCTGTTTTTCAGTCAGCTGGTAAACAGAAATAAAGGCCTAAGATATACCTTTTTTCTTGATTGTTTGTAAATTATCTTGACATTTTTTAATGATATTTTGTGCTTCAGTATCAATCTTCTCTCTTTCAGCATCAGTCATTGATGATGCTTCTCCTATAAGATGACTGAAAATATAATACAATATATTCATCTGTTCAAACACAGAGTTGGCAAATACAATATGGAAAAGACAAATGTCCTTTCCACCTAAAGGTATCGCATGCACGAGTTTTTGTGAATTTATTTCTGTAAACTGTTCACACTGAATTGAGTGCCGATGTTTTAATTTTTGAGTTACCTCCCTTTGGTCCTTCTATAAATCAACTAAAGGGAGATAACATACCCTCATTTTTTCGAACTAAATTTGCACTTTCAGAACGCTTCTGGTTCCTGTGTTTATCACTCGTTGCATTGTGGGACAGTATAACTAAAACAGTCATGCAACAGAGAGTTTTGGGTGAAATTGATGATATGAAGCAGACATTGGCATAATTGAGATTTAACTGTTAAAAATCAAATACATTATATAGGCTCAACAACCAACTAAATACATCACTAAATTGCATGTCTTTTCCATCAACAGGCTGTGCTTATAATTGTATTAATAAAGTCTAAACACTATCAATATCCAAAATTGCATGTGTGATAGAACTTTATTAATTTACAGTGGCACATACAATGTATGTCTTTCTTTTGAATAATAACAAATATTAATAAGTTTTTTATTGCTTAAAAGTTCCATTTTATAAAATTTCCATAACTAACCTTGTCTAGTAGAGTTGTCTAAGATTACAGAAATTTTGTATCCCTAGACTCTGAGGCTAGAGTAATGGTTCTGAACACTAGCCACTGCCTTTCCGGAATCATGTCAACTCAATTAAATAAAGTCAAAGATAAACACACTGATTGAACAGGTAAATATATGTTCAATTGGTAAGATAGATTATATTGGATAGCATTTATAAGATCTCATTTTTATTATATAAATAATGTACCTTCCAGCATTTACATAATCTTTTCTGTGTTTCAGTAACAAATCTTTTAACTTTGTAATTGCAGTCACCTGAAATATACGTATATTAGGTTAGGTTTCTTTATTTTCTATAACATGACTGTAATGACAAAATATATGTCTCGATTTTTATGGTGAAAGACTCGAATACGAGTTGTCTATATAAGTATATAGAAAACGAAAGTAGAAAATATGTTTCATACAATTATTTATTTGATCCATTATTGCATTAAACAACAACATCAAATAATATAAAATAATAAAGTTGCAGTTTGGTGTTTGATCAAATTCATTTAACGAGTAAATAAGGCAAAATGAACAATTCATATGAACAACTTAACAGATGGGTCGCGAAATTATATTACAAACCACTTCTTTAGCGTTAACTTCAAAGTCTCCTCGGTGTTTGGGTGTCGGGAATATAGAATGGCGTTCTTCACTTTTGATTTCGCCAGGAATTTGTTTTCTTCTGGATTTAATTGTTTTTACAACAGCTTTAAATATATTTGTAATATCTGCCATGTTGTCAAAATTACTTTATTAAATGTTATCCTGTTCAGGGTGACGTGCCCATACTTAATTAACAGTAGGCGTTACTAAATATATAAATCCCGCCCATAAACATTGTTTTCAGAATAACGTACATAGCGATGAGGTTCTGATTGAAGTTATGTTAACTGGTATTTAGCACATATATAATGTAATTCATCTTCACCATCTTCCTAGTTAGGGACAGGAATCTGGATTGTAATTAGTCCCGCGGGAGGTTGAACAAGACAGTCACCACTCGAGGTACATGCATATATTTTACATTTAAAAACTAGCATGGTACCCAACAAGAAGATTATATTATATATATATTAGTACTTGGATCACTAAATGTGTTCCTTCATTCTATTTCTTTATTTAGCCGCGGTCGTGGCGTATTGGTTAGCATGTCTGACTTCGAAAACGGATATCACGGGTTCGAGCCCGGTCGCGGTACGAGATTATGCCCTAGTATGTATGAGTTGTCGGTCTCGTGGTAGGGTAAGTTAGTACTGGCGATAGAAAAGTGTCCAGGAAACCTATCGTAGGAAGAGCTGGCCGTCGTTTATATAACCTAAATGTGTCTTGAATATGACGTTGAAAACCAATTATAACAAACACACTATTTCTTTATTTTCATATACATGTATAATAATATTTAATAGTATTGATTTTTAACATATCCGCTGCAAATATTGACATCATAGATTGAATCTATCTGTACTTTTAATTTGGACCTTAGAGAATTCAAACATTCAACTTCTCAGTCAACTGACAAACCTCCTATGTCTGCCTGTGTATTGTCAGTAAAATGTGTGATTTCATGTTTTTACATTCACTCTCATTAATTCATTGTCATTTTACACACTATTATAGGAAGGGGATGTCGGCAACAACGCTGTGAACAGTTATGAGCATTAACACTCTGCTAATATTATTACATCAAAGTCGATTTGTATGATGATCCGTACGTTCAATATAATACAAACCCCTATAATATGGGAATTCTAAGAGATAATAAGAATAATTTGCTAGAATAATACAACAGTCTGCTGTACTGTCGAAAATTCTAACAGTAAGGATTAACTGCTGTATTGCCGAAAATTTTAACAGTAAAGCTTTACTGCTGTACTGCCGAAAATTCTAACAGTAAGGCTTTACTGCTGTACTGCCGAAAATTCTAACAGAAAGGCTTTACTGCTGTACTGCCGAAAATTCTAACAGTAAGGCTTTACTGCTGTACTGCTTACTGTCGAAAATTCTAACAGTAAGGCTTTACTGCTGTACTGCCGTTACTGCTGTCTTCACATACATCATAAAAGCTAGCTTGAAGGCAAGGTAGTACAAGTGCCGTATTATACCTCTGCTACACACACCCCCTCCTTAACAGAATTCGTCCTCGAATTCTTGGAGCTTGATTGTCTGTGGGACTACCTAAGGGTGCAATCACACAATTCCTAGCGGGTTATTTACGTTGGGCGCCAAATGTAATCCGATAAAACTCCATAGTCCGAACTAGGATTCGAACTCACGACCTCTCGAGTCGTAAGCGGACACTCTACCACGTCGCCATAAAGGCTAGCTTGAAGGCAAGGTAATACAAGTGCGGTATTATACCTCTGCTAAAGAACATCAAACGACAAATGCGTGACAAAATTCCTAAAGACACGAAAACAAAGAACATAATAGTTAATGAAATTTTTGGACTTGACGCTGTACATAGCGCGTGCAGACGACTCAGCAATCTTTGACGAAAGACTCTATCAACTTAAACCTTTTTACAGAGTAAATGAACACAATGATTTCCTGTCTTTTTGTTCAAACATGTAGAAAATAAAATTAGTAATTTCGGTTCTAAAGACCAACAAGCATATTTAGACAGTTATGCATGAGTCATTTTCTGTACAAGCCAACACATGGATGCTTGCTTATAATTAATAATGTGAATATGTAAGCGTACGATAGTCACTTACGCTGGCCTGACTCTTAACTTTATATAACCATCGTATTGCATACAATAACAAAAGTATAATGTTAAATTATTTTAAAATGTGTTATAAACTATTAATTTATGATAATGTACAATAAAAAAGTGTCTTCGTGCATAATTTTACTGTATTTGTGTGTCTTTTGATGTATTTTTAAGCCTGTGGCAGTATTTAGTATCCCCGCATTTATGCATATACAATGTACATATAAATACTTTGTACACATAAAACAGTAATACTGGCCTACATGTCACGTATTTCTATTTTCTATCTTACTAATGTTATTCATTATTTCATCTTATAGTCAAACTTATACTATAACACATCAAACTTTCAAAATTTTCAAAATTTTGTTTTAAATTACCGTAGATCCATACACGAGATAGATTACGAACGACTACTCCGGATGATTCTTCAGATATGCTTTGAAGGCGTGGCTAAGGACGGTAATTTCACTTGAGTAATAACATGTAATTTTATCTTTTTGCTTGGTAATTTTGTAATTAAAAGCAAATATACACAAACATATATACCTAATCAAGTCATAAGCATTTTTATCATTCAAATGAATATTTTTTACTGTCTGAAGGTAAAAAAATGGGCGGGGTCTGCCTGGATGGCTAATATCACGTCTAGATGCTTGGTTGGTGTATAGCTTCATTCTGACAACCACGTCGCTACAAAGTAATTAAACTGGAAAACAATGTATATTTAGTGAAAAAGAACCAATAAGACTCGGAACCAGCTTGATCCATGGCAAGGTATCCGTATAGTTACATTTAATTAATTATCATGGCATGAATGTTCAGAAAACAAGTTTTCAAAAGTGGTATAGTTTTTGGATAAAACATTTTCGTCTATTTTTGGATACCTATCTTCCATTCCCCTAGTGGGGACGTTAGGGTTTCTATTATTAATAAATGTTATTCATAATTATGTTATTTTGATTGAATGATTATTTCAATTACTTTTCATTTCATGATGAACTTTAAAAAGAGTGAAAAGTTGTAAGAGGAACGTAAATTCGGACTCGGGGAATAAAAAGAATAAGCTCAGACTGCAAATTGAACAAGGTTGGTAGCCAAGACACTCAACTAGGTTCCTGAAGGGTTAATCCAAAGTGACTATACAGTCATCTTCCTACATCCCAAAAGGTTAAAAATTGAGTGAAGACTAATTTCTCTGATCTTGTATGAGAAGTAAGAATTAAATTGTAAATGGTCAGTTAGAATGGTTCTAAGTATAGACTATGTGTCGGTGAGAAGGTTGCCACATGTACAGCAAAAAAGTACACAATTTTATGATGTTTTGATGAGTACATGTTAAAGAAAGTATGATTCAGTGAGTATACGTTTATTTCCTGGTCGACTGTCTTAATCATTGACAAAAAAGTAAAATATGAACTAATGATCAAAACTGATTAGAACACATTGTCCACTTTATAATTAGATTAACATCATTTGCTTTATAATTTTTCAGGATTTATTTAAGATTTCCACAATGCAGCTCACTACAAGATATGTTGACATTAAGACAGTGGTTGATATTATCATGTGGAGTGTTCCTAGTTATTATTTTATTGGTAGCATTCATCCATTCCCACTATCAAAGTGAAATCTACTCTAAATCAAAGCCACATTTCCTGCCAACAGTAAACAGCGTCTCTAAGTCAGATGTGACTTATTTTTCTTATGGTAATAATGTACGCTATGGGATTGTACTGGACTGTGGAAGCAGTGGAACAAGGGTATATGTTTATATTTGGCCACCCCACACTGGTAACCCTAGAGATTTATTGAACATTCAACAATTGAAAGATCAATATAACTCTCCAGTTGTGAAGAAAGTGAGCCCAGGTAAATAGTAGTTTATATTTTACTGTTTTGATTTGGTATTTTTAATGTAAATGTGTTTACATACTTATACTGTAAAATTAAGCCATTAAGACCACCTTGGTTGGTGCCAAATCATGCAATCTCTGAGTCCCAAATGCTTAAATTTAGGTGAAAGTACAAAATATAATTTCGCTATTACATCAATTGATTTTGATGGTACATGTTCTTTTAGTGCAACATTTCATCATATACTTTAGTTACTGCTTTCCTCTATGTTAAATTTTTACCATGATCAACTGTTTGTATTAAATCACAGGGACATATTTCTACAAAAATCTTTGTGTTCACTAGAATGTTAGACCAACGAATGTCAATGCCTTTAATAAAATTAATTAATAATTTAATGCATGATTAAGAATTAGGTATAATACATGGCAGAGGAAGGCCTGTTATTTATTATTGGTTCCCTAAATGAATAATGCCCAAAGAGCTTCAGCTGTAAATAAATACATGTTAATTCCTCTTTCAGTATGCCCAATATTTGTTACTATAGTTAGTAACAAATATCTTGGGTTTAGGGCAAAACAGTGGTAACTCATGCTTTTCTTTTATCGAGTTAGACAGTTTTGCACTAAACCTGCAATACATGATAATATATGTTAACTTTCTCTATGATTATCTTACAGGTTTAGGTACATTTGCTGATAAGCCCGAGGAAGCCAGTGAATATATACGTCCACTGTTAGAATATGCTGGATCTTATATACCAAAGGAACAACATCATGAGACATTGTTGTATATATTAGCTACAGCTGGTATGAGATTACTACCTGAAGAGTAAGTACATTGTATACAGTCCAACCCCTCTTAAGCAGCCAGCCAAGGGAAACAGCCAAATTGGCTGCTTAAGCGGGGTGACCACTTAAGAGGGGGTTTGGCATTGAGAGGGGGGGGGGTCTGGAGATAAAGTTTTAATGAAAAAGAGTTGTTTTAATTGAAGTTGTATGCTTGTTTTATGCTTTACAAGACAAGGTCACGCAATAGACAGTAAATTATTTTCATTCTGGGTAATATTCTTTATTTCTGTTGAATAGATAAAAACTTAATACTTGCTGATATATGTACGACCAAGTTGAGAAAAAAAATCGGTAATTTAGTCGTTCAGACTAAATGCCGTAATAGTTAAAAAATATGAAAATGAAACTGTGAAATTTACGCAATTTATATGTCTGAAATGTGATAAAAGTCTTATTAACCAACAAATAATTTAATAACTAGTGCTTTGAAAACTGTGTATCATTGTTAGCCTCGTTTAAATAATTCGAATGTAGAACGCAGCCTATTTTCGGAAAATGCATTTTAACGTCCTCAATTTTGACCTTTCTTTGTTTAAAAAATATTAATTATGAAAATTATTTCCTTACGAACAAATAGTTTCGGATGATCGTACTTTTCCAAAAGTACATCTTCACATGCAATAAACATGTTCTATATCAGACTAATATTATTTTCCGTCACATTAAATGTTTTGGCAATAATTCATCCCTCTTACGAAGATTGAACGGTCAGTATTGGTTTTAAACAAGACCGGATATAGGTTAAATTGTTCATTGTTTATTACGTAAAACATAATGATCAGATTATAATACGCGTCACTCAGTTGATTATACACGCTAACAGCTATAAGATAGCTAATTATTGATTTTTAGAGCCTGTCACGACTAATTGATAAAATAATGCAGCGATTTCCTTTGTATTTATAAGACACGGGTCATTGCAATTACGTCAATATACCATGACCGCGGTGACCGCTTAGTAATAGGTAATATTCGTAGGTGCGAAATACACAAGATAAAATTATCGTTTAACTTTTATGTGCATTTTCTTAAGTTCTGTAATTATCGATTAGCAAACCGCGAAAGGTGTGTCTAAATTAACTGCTATGATTGGCTCTCTCGATCATAAAGGGACTGCTTAGTTATGTTGCCATCGGCAACGTGATAAAGTTTATTCGATAACGTTGACATGTGTATTATGTATAACGACAAAAGATGACACGCTCTGACAAATTTTGTCAATATACATAACGGTCAGACTCTCATGCACGTGGCTGCTTACGCGGGGGAAAAATTTGGTTTGGGATGCAAAATGGCTGGCCGTTGGCTGGAGAACGGGGGTGACCGCTTAATAGGGGTGCTTTATAGAGCGTTTTCCGACGGTCGTGGCATGAGCTGGCCGCTTACAGGGGGTGACCGCTTAAGAGGGGTGGCCGTTAGGAGGGGGTGGACTGTATACATTATTGTATACTCACATTTTTGAGCAAACATGAGGCCCCATTTTCTTCTTCAAAAAGTATGTATTTTCCCTACTTTGAAGCAAAATTCCCGTCTTTACAGTTTTTGTACTTAGTATTTTACTTTTGCCTATTCATTGTGTATCATTGAGAAATGTCAGAGGAGTGTATTGTTTAAATAGTTGGAATTTTGAATAAGAAAACAGAAAAGCCATTTTCATTTTTGTTGCTTTTTTCTTTTCCTGCCACCTTTCCCCTAAAAGTAAAAAATATTTTGTATGCTGCTATACGATCATACTGTGATAGTGTTTTACTGTTGATAAGATCTGAATCAGATTGGGGATTCAAGTCACATTGTGGTCAGTAACCATACTACAGGTAACAAATCATACTATTTTGTATTTTTACTTCAGATCTCAGGAAGCTATATTAACAGACTTACAGAAAGACATTCCAAAAAGCTTTGATTTTGTGATATCTGAGAATAACTTTGAAGTAATTAGTGGTAAACAAGAAGGAGTGTATGCTTGGATTGCTGCTAATTATGCTTTACAGAAGTTTGGTCATGGGGAGGAAGGTATGTTGGCATTTTTTCTGATTGAAGACTTGTAGTAAATTTGGTTTTCAAAACCTGTCAATTGTTATCTTGCCCCTCTTTTGAATTGGTCAAGTGCAAGTTTTGTTCCAAAAAGGGTAAAGGTAATTATGAATAGCTCTGTATTATAACTAAAAATTGTTTAAGAGTGGTACAAAGCACCATGCATTAGTTATTGATATTGTGTGTTTTAATGAACAGAACATAATAGTTATAGTGAAGTGTTATATTTACTTGATACTGTATAATATGTATGTATTACACTATATAATACACATATATATTTACTATTAGATCATCCACTGGTAGCTGTTGATATTCCTGGAGAGAATGGTGAAGTAACACAACATGTTAGACGTAGAACTGTTGGTATGATAGACATGGGTGGTGGTTCTATGCAAATTGCTTATGAGTTAACAGCTAATGTAAGTTATATTCTAAATACTACTGGTATTATAATGTACTTTGTTTTGATTAGATTGCTTAGCTGCCACTGTTGTTCAGTGATAGCCCGAAGCCTAGGTTAGTGAAATTTGATTTGGGTGAGTTAGAATTACTTATACATGTATCATATAGCCTGGCAAGTTTGTAATTTTTCCCTTAACTGTTCAAATTCAATGTAATAAATCGGGCAAGTGCTTGAGAAAGTTTAAGACCATATATATGACAAGCAAATACACATTGTGGCTGGGAAGTTCAGAGGCTGTGATATTTTCTTTCTAAGTTAGACAGTTTTCATTAACCAGACCAAATTTTTATTGTGTCCTGGATAATTGGTGGTCTTATATGAGTGTGCCAACCTACTAGGGGACACCTGTGCTATGGTCCTAAAAATGTGTTGTTACTATTTTACTGACATATTTTGAGACATTGTGTTAGTTAGTTTGCTAATTGAAGCTTGACTATTTGCATTGTTTTAACAACACACTAATTTAGGTCTAATAGGACCAAACATACTGAAACAATGTATATACACTGTATAAACATGATCTCTAACTTGATGTTTTTTCTTTATAGATTGATTCTGTACCTAAACATTTAATAGCTGAGTTTAATCTTGGATGTTTACAAAATGATATAGAACATACATATAGAGTGTATGTTACAACTTTCTTAGGTAAGTACACTACCAATATCATTGAAATCAGACTACTCAAGATAGAATTCCCCTAATGCCAATAGACCTAATCCGGAATTCAAATTTATGGGTTTTTCCGTCCGTGCACAGGCGGTACAAACAAAGTTTTCTACACATTATTGCTAAACAGCATGAACTATGGATTAAATCCTATTGTTCTTTTTACACCTGTTTTCATTGTAACGATGAAAGTTTGTTTGTACCGGAGGGGAAAACCCAAATATTTGAATTCCGGATATAGTCTATTTACGGTCATTAATATGTTTTTAAAAACTGTTATAAATTGATACAAAATATATCATGTGATTGTCTCATTCTTTACACCATGTCAATCATTTTGCATGTATAAGATTTACGAAACAATTCTGTTGCCAAACAATTTCTGAAAACTTAATGAAAGTGAGACTAGTCAACCATACAGCCAATCTGCATAACGTAAATAGACAGTGTTATCATAGACAGTGTTATCATAATTTCATGTTGATCTAAGTTCAAAGTCGCCGTGTATTGCACTTGTGTGTATTGACGTCATTCACTCCTTTCATGTTGGCTTCATGGCTTATTCCACAGACTAAAACAAGCTTTAAATATTAGCCACCAAGTCCATAAATTCTCCAGTATCCTCTGTTTACTTCGTATTTTCCAAATAAAGTACAGCAATATTACTTTGCTGACATATTCATGGAGGCTGCCATCTTGGTTTATGCATTCAGGTCAATGAGCTATTTTTAGCCCAAGATATTTAATTGAATCTAATGCTGATAACGAGTGATTTCCCCTTATAGTTGTGAATGTGAATAGTAAATACATAGAAAAGTATATGCATAACACATTTGTTCTTAAATGAGACTGGTAAACACATAAATTTAGTTACAAAACCGTTGTTATGGACGCTAGTACAAACAGGTCGAAGTTGCGTCCCTTGGATTTCAGTAATGATTTTTAAACACTTTTTTTCAAAATTGAATATGAGTGCAAAAAGACAAAGATTTTATATTTCGCTCAGCTTTTTATTATGATAAAATACACATTTCCTGAAAATTTCAAATCTTTGCAATGCTGCACTCGTATTGAAAATGACAGTAGAAGAGGTCAAAATCCGTCAAATTTAGCGAATTTCGCCGCACCTGACCCCATTCAAGGGCCCCATGAGCAGTCAAAATAGGCTTGAATGGACACATATTTTACATTTTCTTAAAGTTAAAAGATAGATCTATTTGTATGAGAAATATTATGGCCGAAATCGTACATTTAAAATTCGGAGATTTTACATGGCCGTATCGCACCTACTCCTTTAAAAAAATTCTGTTTCTTTTGTAGTTTTTTTTTCCGGTGATTTGTTAGAGATATTTTAACTCAAATATAACATGAAATCATTGCTGCTCTCAATCTGATTAAAACCTGATCTAAAATTTTACGCTCGCCTACTAGCTAATTTAGATCTGGCCTTTTTCAAACGAGGGTCACGTTGAGGTGACCATTTCTCATCATAATATTAATGATGAAATTGTTATGATATGTAACTTGTTTACATCGTCTACGTCACGCAATTTAAAATGAGCCATTCAATGGCAGACTGTGAATAAAACTGCTGTTAAATTAGCTTGCAAACCTTGGTCTAAAAATAGAAATTATGAAATCAAAATGTTATTAATAGTGTTTCGTCTAGATGAAAGCTACGCATTGATTAGTCGACATAAAGATCATCTCGATGTGACCCCGCATTAAGAAAGTAGAGATCCTGTACGACAAAGCTCTACAGAAATTCTGTTTACGGAGATTGTGCTGCTCTAAGATGAGAACATTTTATTTAGATGACATCATTTTGACATTATATTTTTAATTTTTACAGTAGAAATAAACCATTTCATATTTACATCATATTTTTTCATGAACTTTATAGTTCATCATAAATTAAAGCATGAAAGGAATATTATTTGTAAAAAAGATATTATTTTCATCTTAATAAGAATATAAAATTGTATAATTTCGTCTCATATTTTCATAAAAGAACACCAACACGTCACCATAAAGCATAATGTTTATACATGTATATTGATATTACAGGTTATGGTGCTAATGAAGCCAGGGTAAGATATGAACAGTTACTTGTATCAAAGATAAAACAAACCTTATCTACAAGACAAAGATTAAAAAGATCAATAGTTAAACCAACACCTCTTAAACCAGATATACTTGTGAAACAGTAAGTAGGAAAATATTAGTTTGAATCAATCTGTAATCATTTACTAAGACCATGTTTTTAAAAATATGGTTTTCATTAGCTATGTTTAGGAATTGAATAAAAGATTATCATGCACACGGTTTAACTAATTATATTTTAGTAATAACTAACATAATAAAACAATTTCTAGGAAAATTTTATGGGGAATATATCTTAATATCCAAGAGTTCTTTTTTATAGTATAGGTTGGGTTTTATCCCATAGCAACATATATTATAGGTCATATCATGGCAGAGTCGGTCAATCTATTTAATCAAGTTTCTGGAAATCTCTAGATTTAACTGTTAACCAGTTACTAGGCTCAGACTTCTATCAGTGACTAATAAATGCCTTACATGATATATAGCCAGTGTTAGGCGAAAAATTAGCCATAGAAATTATTTCATGACCAAACTTCCTGAAAGTATGCTTCAACTGGAAATCTTAAGTCACCTCCTCTTGATCAGGACACATGTATGCTTCTTACTGAGCTACCCAGGCTGGAAAGTTTACTTAGATTACACAAACAGATATTGTAAGTTGCATATTTTATGTTCATTGAATAACCATAGATTATCAACGGAACCTAATTAATGAGTTGTAGATTTTTTAACCATAGTTTAATTTTGAAGTAATGCTCAACTTTGTTAATTGATTCGCAGAGACCGAATTTTACAAGATCCTTAAAATATTAAAGGGAGGTAACGATATTTCTGTTGTTTTTATTTCAGGATGTTCAATTCTTCACGTCAAGGTGTTGTCGGATCCCAAGAAAGATCTCAAGGGAGTGAACAAGAACAATTGTTACATGACTCTAGAAATGCACCCCTTAGTGTAGCTAAAAGACGTATAAATAATTCTGCAGAAAGTGCGACAAAAAGTCCACAAGCCCCTCCCCCAAGTTCTAACCCTTACAAAAACATTCCAGATCCCTGTCTACAGAAGGGACTAACTTTACCAGCTAGCTACAATGGTGATGCAGAGATCACCTTCATGGGGACAGGTGACTATTACAAATGCCAGGAGTCACTATATGTACTATTAAACTTAACTCACCCATGTGAGGTTGAACCTTGTTCTATGAATGGTATACATCAGCCTCCTATATCCTTTAAAAACAGTGAATTCTATGGTTTCTCAGAATTCTGGTATACAATGGAAGATGTTTATAGAATTGGTGGTTTATATGAACATGATGTTTTTGAAGCTCAAGCCAAGGTAATGTTGATATAACTATATTAGTTTGACAAGGTTTTGAAAAGAGCCTCTTGTTCTTCTGCCTTGTTTCTGCACAAACTGATTTCTCAGTAGTTTGATCACATGGCTATGTAAGCACTTATTTAGTATTTGATCTAAAACGTAAACTAAGCTCAATCCTATAAAAGTCATGATAAAATGTTCGGTGAATTTTATAACCACTATATTTCAAGTCTTTGCCTACTTGTCTATTTCAAACAAAGTTAATGTATTCATAGTAAAATTTAAATACTACACTATTTTATGGGCGTTGGTTGAGTTGTAGGATGAGAGCTTTTGCAAGGTAGGTGCTTTGAACCCCTAGGGGCTATGCTAATCTTGAGCAAGACATTTACATACAGTTGTTTCCTCCACCTAGATGTAAATGGGTACTATGAGGGTTCACCTGCCTGAAGGTAGTATCAACAATCAGGGGTTTTTGTACAAAATAGTAAAATCTGCTTAACATGTATATGGAAGCCGACTTTAAACCTTCACTTAAAATACTACTTGGTTGTATTACAGGATTATTGTGATAAGAAATGGTCTGTATTGTTAGAGAGACATAAAAAAGGATTATATAAAAAAGCTGATGATGAAAGATTAAGGTATTACGTACATCACTGTTATATATTTGAAGAAAAATTGTGTTTTAGAGTTTACTTCCGTAGGAGCATTCTCCCACTTCTAATTTCATTAATAGTACACATAGCAGGATACAAATGCAGATTTTGGATCATAAAGATGTTAGAAGCAATATTGGGGGGGGGGGGGAATGTCCAGTAACAAAAATCATGGGAGAATTTTCCCATGGGAACTTTGACTTTTGACTTAAAATTAAATATTTACCGGTGTTATGGTCATATGTAATTCTACATTTGTTTGCTTGAAAATTTAAATGGAATCAAAAATGAAATATGATAAAAATAAATTTGCAAATGGTCAAGATTTAGAAGGATATCATTTAAAGTGTACTAATTAAAAATGTAAATTAAAATTAATTTAAATGCGTAAAATCTATGTAAAGAAATGATATTAGAATTATAACAATGTTGCCATTATGATTGTGAAGTGCTTTTGAACATATATTCAATATGAATTGAAAAGAGTGCTATACAAATTTGGTATATAATAATCATAATAATAATTATCTTTCAGATTAAATTGTTTCAAGTCAGCATGGTTGACTACAGTTCTACATAAAGGTTTAAAGATACCAGAATCTTATAAAGCTTTACAATCAGTACAGTTTATAAATAATAGAGATGTACAATGGACTCTTGGTGCTCTTATACATAGAACACGTTATCTACCTCTCAGGTAAAAACTTTCACTAACATTTAAACAGGGTTGGTACTGGTATTCAAATATTGTTAAAAATTAGCTGGTTTTTTTTTCTTGAATAGTAATGGAATTTGTTTTAGGGGTTTTAGCATAGAAAAATAATGGAATTTTAAAGTTGTCTTGAAAAAATGTGACATATCCTTGAAAGTATTATAACGAAAAATTTGTTAATATAGAATATATTTAAGAAATAAATTGCTAGTAACAGGTGGTTTTTGAAAAATGAATGTAATTTTACTGACATCTTATTTGCATAAACACCAATGTTAGGGTCATCTACTTTTGGTGATGATAATAATAATGAGTTATCATACAATAATATTATATGTGACGATGATAAACAATTATATGTTTTCATGGATTCTCAAGCTGCCCGGGAAGCTCAGTCGGTAGCACACTAGTCTACTGATCGAGGGGTTGTGGGTTTGGTTCCCGGGCAGGGCATACTTTCATGGAGCTTGGTCATGAAATTATTTCTACGGCCATTCTCCGTCCTACCAATTATTCTTAATTATGTAGGGCAGTTGTCAGTCATTGACGAAAGTATGTGCTTCGTAGTTGGTTAACAGCTAAATCCAGAGATTTAGCCTTTCCAGGAACAATGACTAGGTTGACTGACCACCGTTTAATGACCTATAAAATGTGTTGCTACCGCGTTAAACCCAAAAAAACAAACAAAAAACAAACATGGATTTTCATGTTTGTTATATTTTCTGAACAAAGTTCATATTGCAGTGGTTACTAAGGGAGAAAACTCTCCATAACAAAATTTAACACAAAACCCTAGCAAATACAATAATAATATGACACCATTGCTGTAGTCCATCCATTAAGTGTTTGACACTAACTGTGTCCCAGGATTCTGCAGATCCCAACAACTTGGAAGGATTCACAGTGTTGCTTAGCAAGGGATTCTGTCATGATCCCTATAAATTGACCTGTTCTTATGCAAATTTGAGTTCCCATGAATTGTTTATCACTATTTGTGATTGCAAATCTTTATCTAAAACTGCTGTCTATTATTAGAGGAATACAGTCTAACAGAATTAACATGAGCTTGACCTTTATGCAAGAATATATTTAACTCAGTATTTACAGTCTATTTTTGTCTTTGTTTGTAAATCGCGCTTTATCAGAAGCTTTCGGCAAAATTCATGTACTGGACAATTAATGTTGTTTTCATAAGAATAAATACATTGAATCTGTGCCACAATATTGCTGACTTACTTTTTACCCCCAAAACTAATGTGTCCAAAATTAAAAGTACCGTACAATAACATGTTAATTGATTTAGATTTATAGTCACTTGGTTGTTATAAACACGTGTATAACTGTCTACATGCATATGGAAACTCACGATTTATTGTAAGTGAAATGTGTAATTATTATAATGAGGTAGTTCAAGCTCAGGTTAATTCTGTTGGACTATACCTAATGCTAAGGAGGAATTTCTGAAAAACTGCCTAGGACTCCCTCTGGATCCCTAGAATATACAGCAAGTGTCCTAACCTTGACAGAGTGATGGACAGGCCTACAATGGTGACTATCTTCCTTCAGTACATGTTTTGTTTGCTTAACAAATGAATATGAAACTGGACTGAACTTTTTGATAAGAAAGTATCTATTTATGATGTTATGTTTTTTTCAGGGAAGTGGAACAACTAGGAATGTCAAAGTTCAAGCCAAGTTGGATGTCTTCTACTCATATCATATATAATGAATATCTTTTATTAGTTTGTTTTATAGTAGTTGCCATGGCAATTGTTATATATATAAGAAGACTTAAGTTATGCTCACCAAAGTTACCTAGATCTGATATGAGCCGGGTACCATCCATGTCCTACTTTATGACCGATGAGGACCAGGTGGAGCAGGGTATAAGATTAATGAAAGATTACACATATCCTTAACATCTACTAGTTTTATATTGTAGGTGAATATTTAAATATAGCTTTATTTATCCTATGTTTTTTGTGGAATGAAATATAAGATCAGGATTGGATGCAAAGATACTAAATCTTAATTGTAATAGAGCTTGACATTAAAGGTTGTCCACTGCTTTTTAAACATTTTGTTCCGCCAAGTGAAATATATGGTTGGTTGTCAAATTGGGCGACCTACTTTAAAGATTAATGTTGAGCCCTACCCAAGTGTGAGGTATATTTGATTGAATAAGCTCATCTAAATAATGGCTGTATTTTATTACATAGAAAAACATAGACAAGTATTAGTAAAAGATATATTTTTAAATACTTTATTAAAACCAGATCTTATGTTCTGTAATCTTGTTCAATCTGAAGACTTTGCCTTGATTTTGGTGTCAGCATTAAAAGTTAACCGTCCGAATTTCAAGTCAAGCGTGAAGTCATTTTTTTGTAAATTTTTATAAATATAATTATTCAAATAAGTTTCATTTTCAAGATACTTCATTTCATAGCTGAGTAACAATTTAAGTTCAATCACACAATGTCTATTTCTGTTAATCTGTATTGCTGTTCACTGTGTGTATTATGTTTAATTTGCAGTTTAAAACTATCAACCTCTTGAAGAAGTCTCTTGTCATATCCTTTGTAATTAATTCATTTAACTTAGAAACTGATATGTAGCACTTTAGGTTGAAATTTTTTATCTCCACTTTCTTTGTATCAATAAGGGCAGTTTTCAGCTATTGGTGAAATATATGTGCTTAGTACTCTGCTAAAAGCTTTTGTTCAGAAATATAAGCCTGTCCGGGAAATGTGGGTAGGGAGACTGATGAAATATGTCTGAAAAAAATGGTGAAATGCTACATTAAAGCTCCATTATTATAAGTAACACTGTTTTTGGACTGCAAAAAAAATAGACATTTATATACCTCAAACACCTCTATTGAACAAGATTTTTTAATTTAATGCAAATATTGCTATGTTTATTAATTGCATTTCAAAGTGAAAGTAAATCGAAACCAAATATAGAATTTGTTTGTCAATACATGAAACAATAGTTTTGATCACAGTTTGTTTAGGATGCCAGCTTGATATTGAAAAGAAATGCTCCAAATTACGTGATTAAGCTCTAAAACTATTTTGTATAAGGTATATTGAACATTGGCATATACATTAATATAGTGTGCTCTTATTAAGTACCCCCCTTTTTAAGAAATGGACGCATTGTCAAATTCAAATTTAGAAAGCAGAGAGGTTTGAACAGTTTAACTAATGCATGTTGTATTCTGATAACTTAGTACGTGTAAAACAGTTTTCAAGTCTACTGTTGATAAATAAATCTTCATACAGTGGCTTTAAGCACCTTGCATTATAGTGCTTAAAAAAATATAAAAAATATCACATTGTTTCAATGTTGAAATGGTTTTATATATATATTTACAAACGTAATTGTATAAAATTCATCTTGTCAAAACCAAGTTATCTTCATACAAACATACAAAAATTAATCAGAAATATCCTTAAAATTTAATGAAATAATCATATGTGCCATAGTACTTGAGTATTTTTGTAAAATGACTTTGTGGTTTCTTATAGTGTTCAAAAAATAAATATTTTCTAGTTGTAGAGGAATACTACATACCCGGTACACATTTGTTAATGCAGCGCCCATACTCAATGCAATATTAATGTTTACTTCAGCTGTAGTCTTAAGTCCGAGTATAATTATGTAGATTTTTCAGAATGATTATATATGTATGTTCATGGTGTACATTAGTTAACTCAATTATCATGAAGGGCTTCTGCTTGACTGAAAAATGGCCCTTAATATTTTCTCATGTTGAGGGGTTCAGGGCCCTTCATTAAACCTCAGCAAGAGAAAGACGCACATCTCCCCTGTTTGAACCCTTGAAGTTCCTTTTTGAATAAAACTTGATTTTACACCAGAGTTAATTAATATCCTCTGTGTAATTTAAGATGTACAATGTATATCAAATTTATAAATATATGAATTAGAGATATATAAATTCTTTGAAGTTTACCTGCACTAGTTGAGTGTTTTGCCAGGTGCAAAACTTTATTTATTTATTGCTAAAATGCACACTACACAATACTCATACTGTTTTTTTTGTACAAATACAAGCTTTTTCATTGGAAGGCAGTGTACTCATTTTAGCTTTTTTAGTGCTAGAGAAAGGGTCTCATTGTACCAGGTGAAAACATTACAATATTAAGTTCCAAAACTGTGTTGTTTAGTACGATTGGAATTGTATAGAATTCATGTTTAAAACAGTTTATATATCACCTTGGTTCTGTCAAAATCATGCAGATTTTACAATCATGTTAACGTTTCAGAGGCTGAATAAATAATGTGAAGAGATAGGTCTATATATTAAGACAGTTTCTATGTTAAAACCATTAATTTTGAGAGTCCTTATTGTGAACATTTACTGTATTTATGTGCTGTATAATTATACCCCACCCAAAAAAAAAGTTTTTGGGGGTTATATAGGAGTCGGCATGTTGGTTGGTTGGTCTATAGCTTTTTCTTGTCCACTCAATATCTTAGCACCTATTTTACGGATTAGATTCAAACCTAACATATACCAGATATCAGGCAGACATGTGCATATCCCATTTTGGTTATGGTCCAATAATTTCTTCGAAGTAATGGTCCTTAGATGAAAAATATTGTCTGTTCAGTTTCTCGGCACCCAAATTCTTGGCAAACACCCAGGGGGGGGGGGGGGGATATTTGATCACATTGAGTGATACGTTTAGTTTTTCTGATCTCAAGTAACTTCATATTATTAGCTGTATAACATTATTATATAACATGTTCAAATCATTAAATCAGAGTTATTAAGGAGTAACAATAAACTTCTGGGTATTTCCTACTTTGATGCTTATTTACCTATTTACGTGTACCTTTTTATTCAACTGTCAGTGATGCATACATTAACCCTGTCAATTTCAATTCTGCAGTAGCCTGTTCAATTACCCTAAATGTTCTAAAACGTTCCGTAATGATACATTTGGAACTCCATGGCCATTCGCTGCGAATAATCTAGTCTAATAAACAAATATACGATTGTTAAGGCATTGAGTGATGTTTCAAAATTTTATGGACTAAAAATGAAACATCACTCGTATATTTGTTTACTTCAACACCGGTAGTTTCAAAATAGCGTCTAAATATGTCCGAGATTATTCGCAGCGAATGGCCGAGGAGTTCCGAATGTATCATTACGGAACGATTTGGAACGTTTAGGGTAATTGAACAGGCTACAGGTCTGTTTGATCATCTCTTAACATACTCTCTATAGTACTTTTGTACTTATCATTGATATTTATATTCTAGGATAATCTAACAAACATTGAGTATTTAAATCAGCAGGGTTAATGTATACACCTCAAACAATTGAATATAATGTACCAGTACATGTAACAGTTACACACTGGTATTTATTTATGCTCCTAATATTAAGTTTTGCATGTTGAATTTTTAGTGTTGTATTTTTGAGACTTCGTTGTTAGGTGACATCGCATGTTAAATTCATATTATAGGGTATTAATATTGTTGAGGGAATCACTAGTGAGAAGGTATTAGTTACTTAATAAAATGTTAGTTATTGTTTTGAATAGATTTGATTTGGAACTCAAATTGGTTGGTTTTTGTTTCCGCACAAATTGTTTGTACAGGTTGCATCCATGCAGAATGAAGTTAAGAATTGATATTATGTGTACAGAGAATGATTAGGATTTAGTTTTAGTTGACAATATTGTGTGAAATAACTTTGCTCTGCATGTATGCATCGGGTACAAACAAACAATTTTCAGCTAGATAAACCCATATAGTCAAGTTCTAAATATGAACTTTAGTAATCATGTATTGAAAATACAAATATGTATTTATTTAAACAATCTGCTATTTGCTCATGGTAGTATCACTTGATGTTCTCATATTGTTTTGTTTTGTACATATCATGGTTTATAATACATGTTATATTATATAGCTTATATACAGTACCCAACAAAAGTTTGGAGACAAAGGAAATTAAATAAAATTCTTAAATTTCATTGATAGTTTTGGTAGAACCATTATTTTGTATATTTTGTATGGTTGATGATAAAATGAAAAGAAATTATGAGAATGCATCACGTTTATAAGATTCAGCATTTGATATCCTAAAGCCTCCAAAACCAAGTTGAATGTAGTTCCTTTCTATAACATACTTTTTAAGCTAATTTGGTAGTCTCAACTTAAAATAGTACCATAGCAAAAGAAATAAGCTAAACTAATAATCATTACAAAACAAATGGTAATCAAATTATTGATAAAACCTATGCAGTAGACTTACAAAGTGAAAATGTCTCCAAACTTTTGGTGGGTTCTGTACATGTAGTCTAAATATATTAGCCTGCAGTTAAAAATAATATCTTTTTCAAGCATAATTTTTTACTATTTCACCATTTTTATGTGAAAACATGAAGTAAAAGATCTTTTTATTAAGTTAATCTTAAAAAAGTTTATTGGAAAAGATTCAGTACTTAATTTTTTAGCAGAGTGAATCGGGGTGTCGAATCAATAAAACATGCTATTTTGGTCTACAAAATTAGTTGTCCAAAGTGACCATTTTTAGAGAAAGCACTATATGTGATTTGCAGAGTTTTGGTTGCTCAAAAGAAATTTTTGGTTGCCCAAACTAAAATGTTGTTGTCCCAGGCAACCAGACACCCTTTAATTTGTGTGCACAGCGTTTCACTCAACTAAATTTACCATGACTGAGTTTGTTTGATATTATGTCACTTAATGATTACAAAATGTCAAATAGTATAGGCGTGATGAATATTGTATCCATTGGATAATGTCTTATTTAAAATAGTTCATTCTAAGGTTGCTAGGCAACTGCTTTGGTAATACAGATTCCTGGGTCAGTGAAATCAATTGTTTGTATTGTCCTGTTGTCCCATAGCACGTACAACAAGTGGATTTTTCAATAATTTTATTCTATAACATTCATACAGACAAGCATTCTTGTTACCAGAGGTTATCAAGATTCTTGATTACGAGAACCTTGGTAGCCTCTAGCAATGAGAATAACGGATAAGTAACTTTTACCAGTCAGCTAGAAGTAAATAATTTTAAGATTTCCACAACCTTGGATTCCATGTATAAATTTTAATCAATTAGTGAATGCAGGTCTTGCACATGTGTAGATGTTCTGAACATTTTATCATATGTCACACATTTAAAATGGCAATGTCATAATCATGTATTTAAAATTGCAATGTTGTTTATTTGAAATTGCTTCATATAATTTAGAATTACCATCAGTTATTGTTAAATCCTAATTAACTCTCAGTGGCATATAATTTACCCTGCTGATTTGAATACTCATTACAGGACTTCTGTACTCAAGATCAAGATAAATAATATATTGTTATTTATGTATAGGGATTATCAAGCCCATATCAAGTATTTAAATCAGTGCCACTGACAGTTGAATAAAATTAACAATAATTGCATTCTTTTCAAATTAACCATTCCACATTTGTATTTGTTTCCACATTTCCACTCTGTAAAATTGGCATTGTTTGTGGTTAGAGATAAACTACAGCAAAGTATGGTGAAAGTATTTAGTGTATACCAGATTTATTCTTGCCATTGTCTACCAATATTAACCTGAGCTTGTACTATACATTATTAGGGCTGTCACGATACGCCAGAAGCGCTTTTATTGTGCGAAAGGAAGAATTTTCCAATGAAATAAAAAATATCGCCAAATACCGGTACATTAAAATCGTATCGCGGCACATATTGCTGCAGCTGCGTATTGCTATATAACGGTATATCGTGACAGCCCTACTCGTGATAATCATTACACTCTTCACTAGCATTGAGTTTCCCATTGTACCATATGTACCTATACGCAATTCTTTGTAATACAAAATATGCCATGCATTCTTGTGATTTGACATAAGTTTCTAAAATTCATAGACTATATCCAGAATTCAAATATTTGGATTTTTCACTGTGGTACAAACAAATTTTCACTGTCACAACATGAACATGTCTTTAAAGGACAAAAGGATTTAATCCACAGTTTGTGCTTTTCAGTGATAATGTGTGGAAAATTTTATTCGTATCGCTTGAGCAGGAATGAAAAAAAAATTGGAGTTCTGAATATTGGCTATTGGGTCATTGAATTAAACAATTATCAGGGAATTTAGTATGTAATATATTCATGCTTAAAATTCAAACACAAGTTTATATTGTTGGACTGTATATATATATATATATATATATATATATATATATATATATATATATATATATATATATATATATATATATATATATACAGTACCCACCAAAAGTTTGGAGACATTTTCAGATTGTAAGCCTATTGAATAGCTTTTAGCTAACATTTGATAACTGTTTATTTTGAAATGCCTTGCAGTTTTGAATTATTTTTTTGGTGATCATTATTATTATAACAGAGACAACAAAAATAGCAAAAAAACTTTGTTATGGAAAATAATTACAATAACCTTGGTTTTGAAGGCTTTATGACGTCAGATGCTGAATCTTATAAAAAGTTGCATAAATGAAATTTGTTTTCATTTTATAACAAAACATACTTAACAGATATTAAAAATGATGTTTCAACAAAAATAATCGTCAGAATTTAAGAATACAATGTAGTAGTAAATTTTCTTTTGTCTCCAACATTTTAGTGGGTACTGTATATGACTGTTATGCTTTGTTAATTATTTGTGCTTATTAAATTATTGATATAAAACCTAATATTTTAAGTATGTCATATATAAGATGTGTGTTATCTTTTGTTTGGAGGTAACATACATATTGTTTGTTACTTTGTAAATAAGTGTTTTGTTAGATATTTATATTAATATTTGTTTAATGATTGAAAGCATTATCTGAGAAAGGGTAACCGTGTATGCCAAATAAGTTATTTCAAAATATTTCAAGCTTTATTTAGTTCATTTAAATACATTGACCATACTTTTGGAGGCTGGTAGGTAACTTTTGCTGCTAACTAGAAAAATAATTGTACTAGTAGAAATTCAGTTTCCATTGCTTAAATATTGGATGAAATAACCAATAATATGAGAATTCTTCAAAAATGAGCTTATAGATTATAGCAATATTCAATTATTTTTTTGTGAAGGAACTTTGGGAAGGCATTGTACTCACTTTAGCTTGACCTTTGAAGAAAATAAGAGCTTATGCTATTTTTTTTGCAATGGCATCAGCATTGACTTTGCTTATGAGTAAGTGTTTTTAAAGTTTTTTGTCAGCAACAGTATCCTAGATATTTATATACTGTTGGTATGCTTATTTTTTTGGGACTACATCAAATGTATTGCAAAGGGACATTACTCTAAATTAATTGGTTTTTTTTAGTTATGCTCCTTTTATGCTTAAAAATGGCAAAATATGAGGTTAAAGATTTTTTAGCTTCTGAAAACTTAAGACTATTCAAGAATGCATCCTCTGTTGGCTTTCTAGAAATGACTTTTTCAGCATTTATTGACATGTGGGTTTACATTTTATGGTATTGATATATTGCATATATGTGATAGTAATAAGTATAGTACATGTATGACTTTGTGAACTATCAATTATCTGTTGAAAGGCTTTAACTTGAAATAATTATGTATATTGTTAAATTTATTTGTTTTTATATTGAAGATGTAACTTTTGGGATCAAATTTAAAAATAAAAAAGATAAAAAATCTCGTGTTTGTTTCGTTTGCATGGCTATTAAGAGAAAAGTGGGGTAAGTGTATAACTTGATTATAAAATAGGTACCTGGATCACAGATTATCAGCATAATGGTATATTTGCATTACCATACAATTAGTACAGTACAACCTCTTGAACAACACCCACTGGGAGAGACTAAGGGGTGTGTAGCTGTATAGAGATCGTTGCGCGGCAGAGGTTTAATCAACTAAGATTTTTGCCTAAGGGAAATATCAAAAGCTGTTGTGCAGAGGATTTGTTCTGTGAAGGGCCTCTTTGCAGAGGTTGTTCTGTAATAAACAAGCTGCACTGAAGCATCTATATTCCCACAGCATTTTGTTGGCATCTAGAATATATATTTGAGCTTGAATGTTTCAAGATTAATCTTCTTCAGAAATTGCCACCCTGAAAAAGAATTATTTCGCTATGTAAACGTTGCTGAAATCAAGAATTCAGGATTTTGAAGAAAAATTACCCATTGCCTCTTTGTCTCTACAGTAAGAGCATTTTTCAACCATAATTAGGTCGTTCACATATACTGGTATTAGTGAAAAGCACACTGAACATCTTGACAATTGTTTTCACCAAAATACTAGTTTATGTGTTCGGAAAGGTATGGCCATCCATGTTGAATGTTAATGTCCAGCTTTGCAAACCACAATGCTATGGCCATATACATATACGTACAACTTAGGTTCAATACAACTCTAGATGAAAGTTTACAGTTTATTTTAACTCGAAAGATATCATTTTTAAATGATTTGCTTCGTATAAGGTAGCCTAACGTCATACGACGCAACAGTTCAAAGCCTCGAGACCCAGCGGTGTAGACTCAAGCTTCTGGGACCCAAAGATCATCGCAAAACTTCGGAAGCCAACGGAGCAATGGCAGAAACGACTTTTGTACAGTTTATGTGACAGCTCTCTCTTCAAACATGAATTATACGTTTGCACTCAGTTAACAAAGGTCACTTCTGCTGATTTCTTTAAGCTCTCTGTAATATCACACGACTCAATGTTTGGACATGGAATTTGTCATAGTGTGCAACATGAAGGATTAGCATCAAATCAGGAAAATGCCGTAGTTTATAAGCCCTTATATGTCCTTGGTATTGCATTTATATCATCATGAAGTTGCTTAACTATTTATAACAGTTAATCTGAGAAAATGAGACGCTTATAAAAAGGCAGTACTACGGAGCCCCAAAAGTGACATTTTAAAACACTTAAATGAAAAAGTATTTAGAAAACATATTAATAATTATTTCGTAAAAGTGAAATTATATTTTGTTTAAACGAAATTATGTTTCGTAAAAACGAAATAATATTTCGTAAAACCTAGATAATATTTCGTTATTACGAAATAATTGTTTTGAAAAAAAACACGAAATGATATAATTTCGATGAATCGAAATATTAGTTCGTAAAAACGAAATAAAATTTCGTTTAAACGAAATTATTGTGAAAATAATAAAAGTTTTTCACAATGTCTCTTTTGGGGCTCCGTACAATACCGTCCATTAACCTTGATTTATATTCACAAGTTGTCAACATTCATTGTACGTGATTGCCCTCGGTGGAATAATTATCATCATGGCATAATGTTTTAAATAGTTTTCACAAAGTTAATCACGATTAATCTTAACAAATCGCAGCGTAAATTATGTCTAAGCACTCAACATTACGTTTATATTATGTGTAACTTTATATCAAGCCAATGAGAAAATAATAATTGACTGTTTCTAATTCAGTAATGACATCATCAAGGGCGCACAGTGACGTAAATGTAGCCAGAAATAAAATCACATGAGACAATTACTTTCAGGTGATCTAGTAACATGGCCGTTTTTAAACAATTTTAATTTAACTCACATTACTTTCATGTGCTGACCAAACTGAGATGGAGATATTTACTGTATTTACACCAATGAGATTGAGCAATGTGTTGCTTTTAATGTTGCTTCTCCAAGGACGTGATTCTTTTTTCTGCATTTGGAACGTCAATACATTAAGCAGTCATGAACTAGGGGCCGTTGCTTGGCCTCAATGTGTATACAACCTCATCTAGGGGGGGGGGGCTAAACTAATAAATAAAATTTATAAAATGGTAACTAAGACGGTGTACGTTTTCATGCAGATCAACCGATTCAATTACAATGTATGTTAACATTGTTTTTTATCATATGCAGAATGATTAATAGTTAAACATTAAGTTATCTTATAACTTAACTGTTGTTTTCATAAAGTTCCTTCTATTTTCCCACCATACCACATCATGATTGAAAATGTGCCTCAAAGACATAATTCCATTGCGGTCTTGAAGTACTCGACACCATTAAATGTCCTCTTAAAGGTACTCATTCACAGATTTCAACTTAAACATCAACTTTTTCTGAAACTATCTAAATTGTTTGGAGACATTTTTAAGCAGAAAATTAGTGAATTGATAATGTCAATTTTAGCGCAAATTAACAAACAATTACAAATGATGGTGTTTATGTAGTAAAAATCTACACCGTATGTCACGGCATAGACACTTTTAGTGCATTTTGTGACTTTTATTGTATATTTCTTGCAATCTATAGGTCAGTTTGTCCTAATATGTTAAGACATAATTTTTGACACAATTACAGACACTGAATGGTATTTTGAAAATATTGAAAAATCTTAACCATATCTGTGAACTAGTACCTTTAACTTGCTAGAACAATCTTGCCTGCTGTATATACACCTGATCCCAATCAGAGTAATATGTATATACATACTTCTAAAAAAGTATCATTACTATAAGTATTGTACATACCCTGGATATTGCTCCAAACTTAAGTATTTTAACAATTGCTTCAACTCGACAATTTACATAATCTGAAATTATAGTGTTTATAGTTTTTTAGTACTATAGTGGTCATACCCTATTGAGTTCAGATTGGTTATTTCATAGATACATTTGTTTATGATCTGTACTAATTGCTCGAGTATCATGTATTATGATTTGAGAAATAAAGGTTTGACCTGTCCTGTTCTGTAACACTTAAATACCCTAGCATCATTAACAGCTCTAGATATTATCATACACATTTCTACAGAAAAAAAACAAAACAAACCATGCCACATTATCGTTGAATTTATCAAAGTTCTTTTGAAATCCTATACAGCCCGGTCAAAATACAAAAAGTAGTACATTATCTTCTGACTAGTGAAACAAGGGTTTTCAATAAAAAATCATGTATTATGTACTTTATTCTAAATACCATATCACATTAAGTAAGGAATAGCAACCTAGATTCTAATTCAAAACTATTTCAAGAAATAAAAGAACAGAACAGAATAGAACAGATAATTTATTTTAAGTAACCTATACAATAGTATCTATAGTAACATACAATTGAATATAGTTTATGTATCAGGAAAGGAATACTTAAACGACGAGGCGGATCTAGCGGGGGGAGTCAGGGGGGTCCGGACCCCCCCCCCACCCTGGACATTCCAAAATGTACCTGTCCATGAGTGTATTTCTTGACTGAAAGTCATTTTTTAGTAGCATGAAGCAATTTTTCTCAGTGCGTAACATAGATTTAATGGTTATGTAGTTTTTATTTTTAATATGTTGCATTATTCTGCAAAATGTGTATAATGTGATTGTGGTTCGAAAGTTTGGACCCCCCCCCCCCCGAGAAAAAGTTTGGACCCCCCGAAAAAAATCCTGGATCCGCCCCTGAGTTTGGACAAAAAGAGACGATTGAAGACACGATTTATTTAACAGACAAATGGCTTTCAATCTCTTGACTGATTTAAACAAGCCTTTTCTCTCAGAACTCATTCTGTCTGTACTCGTTAGTCACCGGAGATGAATTTCTAAATTATTGTGTCTGTGAGGATCCGAAGACAGGAATTTGAACATTGAATTTGACGACAGGTTGTCATAAATTCACGTGCGCACGTGACATGGCGTTTATTCACAGTTGTGGACTAATTTAATAAGGCATTAATTTTGTACTGCTTCTGCTCAATAAACTATATAGGGGCCTACTTTTTTTCTCTCAACTGCAAACGCTTGAATTAATTATTTCAAGGTTACTGAATGCGTTATTCATGTTTCAGGATTTGTGACATTTTTCATCAAATCATGATATCGTAAAAACATGATTACTAGTTATACCACCAATCTTCCACAAACCTATATTTTTGTACTGGGTTTAACGAGCAATTAACATAGCTTTCATTGACCCTTCCCTATAACTAGTACTTACATACCCTTCTACAAATCTAGTATGATACTATATAAATCTAAATGGCCGAGTGGTATAATCACAATACATTTTGTATGATCATAGCGGTCCGGATCCGAGCAGTGGTATATTTATTCGCATGAGTTTCTAAGTAAAAGCCTATCACGTGTGCTGGTCCAATAATGATAAAATAAAAACAAGAGATATAAACAGTTTACAGTGCGAGAATTAATTTGGCTTCGTAAATACAGACAGAAAAAATGTGTCGTCAAAACATACTACTGATAAATCATTTAAAATGAAATTGCTAAATAAAATGCAATATGTTAATTAAAAATACAAATGAGAGGTTAACTCGGCAAGCCGATCTTTATCGCTTAAAAAGGCCGCACAGCGGGAGTTTGCGCTATAGCGTTCGTTTTTCTTTTGGACAAGTTAAACTCTTTTATTGTACAAGATACAAAAGTTTATTTCAAATTGGATAAACAAGGGATAAACTTTTATATCTTGTATCTTGTACAATTGTTCCATCCATTGATCAATGGTTCTATCCAATCAGAAAACACACCATCGAAAAGTCACGAAAAAAAGATGGCGATAAATTTAGAATACAACGACACCGTGAAATTGATCAAGTTTTGAAAGATTAGAGAGCAGGTTATTATATAACTGTCTAAATGTATTGTTACTATGAGAGTAAAAAATACAAACAAATGTCATTTGCGTAAAACTGCAAAATGCTAGACAGGAAATGACGTCATTTTGTACTACTTAAGACATGCAATTATGATTAATATTTTATGCGGCAATGTTCATGGCAGAGAGAATAGATGCTTGACATTCTGTATCGTTAAAAATTAACGCTCATTCTTTCAAAGTACGACACAGAATGTCAAGCCACTGTTTAGAGAGTCGATCTAAGCTGCCCCTAAAGTTAGAAAAGTCCGAACGTGATAAGATACACGTTCATGAATATGTAAAGCGAATTGGTTATACCTAAAGTGTTATATATATATATAAATATATAATAGGCATGAATGTTCCAGGTCGTGTGCACACACCGGGTAACCCGTGTAGCGCCGTTAAACGTCGCAACGCCGCTAAACGTCGCAACTGACGTTAAACGTCGCAACACTAACGCTAAACGTCGCAACCGCCGCTAAACGTCGCAATCGCCCTGTCGTTAAACGTCGCAACGCTGACGGTAAACGTAGCAAAAAAATCGACTGCCGTTAAACGTCGCAACCTTGCCGCTAAACGTCGCACTTTGTAGGAAGGTATAGTATCTAGCCTAATCAACACACAAATATTACATAGGACAAATATGACTTCAAAGCAGCCACTCTTAGACTCATAGCAACCATCAACATATCCTTAGCAACCACCCCTTGGTCCATAGCAACCACTCTTACACCTTATGCCAATCGCCTTAAGGCCAAACGTATCCACTATACTGTCCATAGCAACCGCTTTGAGTTTCATTGCAACCGTAATTGCACCTTTAATATCCATTTAAATATCAAATGGAATAACTCTCGCGGCCATAAACTTTATCTCAGTGTCTATTTTGATCATCTTCAGATCAACTTTCAAACTTGGTCAAGTTGAGTTAGATCTAGATAGGCAAGCGCTATAGAGACCTTATTCTTGCTTTATCGGTGTTGCGACGTTTAGCGGTAGAGCTGGGTACCGCGATTAAAAAACATACCGTGGTATACCACGGTATTTATAAGATACCACGGTAAATACCACGGTATACCTCAAACTTAACTAATGCGTTGTCTAGCTATATATTGGTTAATGAACATTACAATAAATTGCTAAGAAGTCAAACTGGGTTCAAAGTTAATCATTAAAACACAGTTCAGACGATTTTTTATGAAATATCCCATTTAATACTACTAACAAACTGAATTGTATTTTAATTCAATAACAATATCCTTTGCAATCTGAGTCTATGAAAATTTCGCCTACGTGAAACATAAGTGTCGAGTATATGATGATAATAATAGGCCTACCATGGGTGAAAAATGAAAAAAAAACTGAAAATCTAGTTTCAATGTACTGAAATGGGCAGGGTTTTTTATATAAATCACATTGAGCAACTTATTATCAAAATACTGAAATCAATATTTATACTGAAAACTTTCACCCATGTAGTACAAAAACTAAAAGGATTATTCTTATAAAATACCACGGTATTCCTGATATACCACGGTATCATACCGCAGGATTATTTACCGCGGTAACCGGTATACCGCGGTTACCGCGCAGCTCTATTTAGCGGTGAGTGTAGCGCCGCTAAACGTCGCAACGCCGCTAAACGTCGCAATTGACAAAAGTTTTTTGTATTTCGATGAATTGAAGATCATGTTTTATACTGAGTCAAGCTACAGCCTGCAATTTCTAACCACATGTAGCTCTGTACAAATATAAGGAAGTGAGAAAAATAGTTTTCTCAACTTTAAAGGTCTAGAGCTTTCATTTTTTTTGTATTAATTTTATTTGTGTTCGTTTACAATATCAAAGCATATGTGTGCGTATTTTTACGAATATTATGGACTTTGGTACCAGTGTTTAAATAATATGTTCGTAAATGAATACAAATAGTTAATCACCATTGTCATGTTAATGGTTATAGCCAATCGAACTTTCTTAAGCTGAGTTATTTTTTGATTTCCTGATTTAAATACCAGGAATCAATTAAAGTAAATTAAAATGTTCCACCTGGCCGTTCTATTTGTGCATGCGTCAGCCGGAGCCCATGACATGCGCAAACGACGTCTTGAACTGCGCAGTATGTCGTTGCAAGAGGGGTTGCTATGGACCTAAATCGATTGTCAGTGGCGCTGAAATGGTTGCTATTGTTGCTCTGGGCAGATTATCTCGTAGGTTGTCTTCATATGGCTGTATATCTACAACCCAGATTCCAACAATACAACATAGTCAATGTACAAGTTTATAGTTCATTCTAACACCACATATATGTATATCAAAATGCCATGATTTTAACGAAGTCAAACATAGGTTCTACAGTCCACGGTTCATCAGTCCTAAGCTTTGAGTCCAAGTGCCCAGTTTCTGGCTTCCGAAAGTGTGCCAAGATATTTGGATGCCGTACTGGGTCTAGGAACAAACTTCAATCTATGGTACCTAAGACAAAGCATTGAATCTAGTGTGGACTAGAGGTTCTGGCCCCAGTTTCACAAACAAACTTGGGTACGAACTCAATAACAGAATCAATTTGTTTTTAGTTCTTTAACAGCATGTCAATGCAGTTGAAACAGCTGTTATTAAATGATTTTATAATAATTAGATACATCAAATGTATCGAAATGAAATATAACGGGTTTTATAATAAACTTAAAGTAAAAAATCGGATTTCTCTTGAGACTAAACTCAACAGTTCATTAACAGATTCAAATCATTACAATTAGTATGTCGGCCCAAGGCTAAAAAAGTGGTTCGCTGTACTCATCGGTATATCAGCAATATTTTGATGGTTTTTTATAAAAAAAAGTGTGCTCTTTACGAATCTGCCAGGTGATTTTTCATATTTTGGGGCAGGAAGATGCTATTGGCCAAAAACCGATGACGTCACTAATTTCTAAAAAATCGTCTTTAAACTTTAAAAACACATTGCGCGCTTATTTTTCATGTTTCGAACAAATAATTTTGGTTCTAAATTATGATATGCTTCGACTATAAGATTTTGTAAATGATTTTAAAATAATCAGGTGCTGGAAGCACTGATCATCAAAATAAGTGATTACGTCACATTTTTACCATTTTCCGAGGTATAAGTTTCAGACGTCATTTATTCTATGTTCTAAATTATTTAAAAAAAACGAATGCACGGAAGTTTTGACTATACCATGAAGATAAAAAATATAAATTAGAAAAATACTTGATGATAAAACATAAGCTAATACCAGCTCCCTAACCAACCCTTACTAGTCACATTTTTGTCTATAGCCCTGCAGTCAAATGCCATATTCAAGGTAAACCCTGTACTTGAGTCCCCACAAAGTTATTTTGCAGTGTATATGTCGTTGAACGGTGCTGAATGAGAATCCGAGTAATGACACCCTATATTACTTTAACAATTTGCATAATATGCAAATTAAGTCCGCCATTATCGAAATTCCGTTTTACACTAATAATACAATAACCAACTTGGATAGAAATTTAAAATAAGCCTCCATACCCATGTTTTCATGGTCTATATGGTTCTAATTTCAGCTTGATCAGATCATTTAAATATGCAAATTTATGCAAATTAGGTATTTTACTGAATACAATATTCGGGTTATCTATACATTACAAAGTCCTTTGTTTTTGTTTGCATATTTTGAGAAACGTTTCATTATGTAATGTTATTATTGTACGTTTTAGACACAAATTTATCAAATGGAATTATTAAATCAGTAAATGATGATTTTAAGCTATGCAAAATATCTGATTTACACTATACAGTTATAGTTGTTGTAGGACTATGCCTTTATACATTTCAAGACTGCACGTACAGTTATGCCATTTTTTATTCTTTGCCTGGATAATTTTATTCAGGTTTTGTATCTTCTAACAATGCTGATTAAGAAACTAATGATGAAATTCTGTCATCCTTATGAAAATTTGCATAATATGCAAATCTATCCTCCCCCATCACCAAAATTCCGTTTTTTGATAATAACACAATAACCAATTATAATATAAAAAAAATTGTCAGTACCCATGTTTGTAGGGTCTAGTTAACATATGATACCACCTTCAGCATCATCAGATGATTTGAATATGCAAATTATGAATTTTAATAATAAGGATGAGGTATGTTTTAATATGAATTAAAGACCTCTATCAGATTACGATTCGCAGCATAAACAGTTTTACGACCATTTACAAATAATTAAAGGCAAAGCATTTAGACAGTGTGTATTTAGTGTCGAAACACATGAAGTATTTTCATGATATATGCATCTCAATGATCATTTATGACACACATAACAATATGCATTTTACCTATGCGTCCATTACATGTGTGTGTGATTCGTTTTATGTTCACTTGGTGAACCTATATTGATGAGCTAATTGACTATCATGATTACCATTGGTGCATGAAGTGGATTGATATCTCTCATCTCCTTATAAGTTAAGTTCTCGTATAGAAAAACAACATTCTATAAAAGAAACTATGGTCAGGTAATGCCTCTTATGAATACAATACATACAAGTTCTTTACTGTAAATAGATTGTCAATTATATTTTCCGTAATTTCTAAGTTGCCTTAATGTCGCTACTTAAAATAAGTCCCACAAACAACTTTCTGATTTCGCAAGGAAACTATGTAATGATGCATTTAACTGATTGAAATTACAGTCATGCTATGCATAATAGGTATTAGTCAAAATTTAAGTCGCTAATTAAGTCATACAAGGACAAAAAGGTGCAGCAATGAACATGTATAGCATATGTTGACACATGTAGTTTCATGTTTTACATTCCACTTAGTTGAGAGGTCAAATATGCACACAAATATGTAAAACTTTCCAGCCTCTACTATTACAGTAAAACATATCGATCATATTGTGTCAATGACAGGATGTTCTTCATAATGATAAAATGGTTTTGAATTCAGTGGCTTCAATTTTACGAGCAACTGAAGATGTATTGTAAAATTAATTCATGTTATTTCATTACTTGATTTTGGCTTAACAGCTCAGCAAATCAAAATTCATACAATAGTGTGTGCAAACGAAAAATTCTTAGTAAAACTCCAACACTATAAACGTGTGTATCATTTGCACATTTAAACATTCATTTAATATTATTTACATTTATTATGATTGGTATATGCCTGGTCCTATGATCTATGTGGACATTCCAAACAAAACATTGAAATCCATCTGAGCAAAAATTCAGTCGCTATTGACAGATTGCTCAGTTCAATTTATTCATGGATAATTAGGTGAAATTCACATTGGATCTGTATAATATATACATGATTAAATGCGGGAAACATGGTAGCATTTAATAGTAAATTTTGTTTTACAATTCATGGTGGAATAAAAGAGAAAATTTGGGACAATACCTTATTTCTATCAAATTAGGGCATTTATTTATTTTAATTCAATCTATTTACGCATTGTATCATGCAAATGACAATGAGTCAACGAGGCAGATTAGCATATAATCATTTGTTTGATAACAATGATACACAAAAGTTAAGCATTACAAAATTACTAGTGTATGTTAGGCAAAAAACATACGTTGAAGTACTTTAATTTGAATATAAATCGTTAACTCGAAAAGAAGTACACTTGATATAACGTATTTGCATACATTTGCATATTTAAATCATCTGATCATTTTTAATGTAGTATGATATGTTAGCTAGACACTAAAACATAGGTGCAGACACATATTTGAAATTTTATCATAATTGGTTATTTTGTTATTAGCGAAAATGGAATTTTCGTATATTATCATTTAAAATATTTGTGTCTAAAACGTACAAAAATAACATTACATAACCAAATGTTACTCAAAATATGCAAGCAAAAACAAAGGACTTTTTAATGTATAGAAACCACGAATATTGTATTCAGTAAAATACATAATTTGCATAAATTTGCATATTTAAATGATCTGATCAAGCTTAAATTAGTACCATATGGTAGATAGACCATGAAAACATGAGTATGGAGGCTTATTTTAAATTTCTATCCAAGTTGGTTATTGTGTTATTAGGGAAAAACGGAATTTCGATAATGGCGGACTTAATTTGCATATTATGCAAATTGATCAAGTAATGTAGGGTGTCATTACTCGGATTCTCATTCAGCACCGTTCAACGACATATACACTACAAAATAACTTTGTGGGGACTCAAGTACAGGGTTTACCTTGAATATAGCATTTTACTGCAGGACTAAAGTGTGACTAGTAAGGGTTGGTTAGGGAGCTGGTATTATCTTATGTTTTATCATCAAGTATTTTTCTAATTTATATTTTTTATCTTCATGGTATGGTCAAAACTTCCGTGCATTCGATTTTTAAAAAATTAATTTAGAACATAGAATAAATGACGTTTGAAACTTATATCTCGGAAAATGGTAAAAATGTGACGTAATCACTTGTTTTGATGATCAGTGCTTCCAGCACCCGATTATTTTCAAAACATTTTCAAAATCTTATAGTCGAAGCTTATCATAATTTAAAACCAAATTTATTTGTTCGAAACATGACAAATAAGCGCGCAATGTGTTTTTAAAGTTTAAAGACGATTTTTTAGAAATTAGTGACGTCATCAGTTTTTGGCCAATAGCATCTTCCTGCCCCAAAATATGAAAAATCACCTGGCAGATTCGTAAAGAGCACACTTTTTTCTATAAAAACCATCATAATATTGCTGATATACCTATGAGTACAGCGAACCACTTTTTTAGACGCTTTTCTCAACTGGGCCGACATACTAAATGGAAGTAAACCTTATCCAAATATATTTATCTGTTTTATTTTGTATAATATGGCTTTTAAGCAACTATTGGAGTTTTAATAATACAAAATTTGTTGTAAGATTGATTAAATTATTAAACTTAAAGATCAAAATAAAAAAAATAGTTTTAGTACAAAGTTGAGTTTTTTCGTGAAACTGAGGCCTCATCAAAGACCTCTCAAGGCTCGGTTCCACATTTATACAATTGAGTTTTAGCATTTAAAAACAAGAGCTCATCAGAGAGTTAAGGACATAAAGGATTGATTAGTATTCATAGACATTTTATGTGGAAATTAGAACTGTGACAGCCATATTGCTCATCCAGGTAAATAATTAAGATAGTGATTATTATTAGAATATTTCATTACAATGTATTACCAATATAAGGTTTAGGTTTCCAGGAATCAACGTCTTCATCATATACTATACTCATCCAGTCTAGATATTAATTATAAGTTTGCAAATAGTTCACAGGGGTCCTTTATATCGACTTTCTTAATATACCCTTTTCTTTTAAGTACAAACTGTCATGTAAATCCATACATAGTGTCGAAAAGTGTGTTATGTAGTTTGATGAATCGATGGTTTAAAACTGGATCGTGTAGGATAAACACACATATATCTGTACAAATATGCCAGAAACAATTGTCCTAAGATCAAGTATGACGTTTAGCGTTGATTTCGACGTTTAGCGGCGTTGCGACGTTTAGCGGCGCTACACTCACCGCTAAACGTCGCAACACCGCTATAGCAAGAATAAGGTCCCCATAGCGCTTGCCTATCTAGATCTAACTCAACTTGACCAAGTTTGAAAGATGATCCGAAGATGATCAAAATAGACACTGAGATAAAGTTTATGGCCGCGAGAGTTATTCCATTTGATATTTAAATGGATATTAAAGGTGCAATTACGGTTGCTATGAAACTCAAATCGGTTGCTATGGACAGTATAGTGGATACGTTTGGCCTTAAGGCGATTGGCATAAGGTGTAAGAGTGGTTGCTATGGACCAAGGGGTGGTTGCTAAGGATATGTTGATGGTTGCTATGAGTCTAAGAGTGGCTGCTTTGAAGTCATATTTATCCTATGTAATATTTGTGTGTTGATTAGGCTCGACACTATACCTTCCTACTAAGTGCGACGTTTAGCGGCAAGGTTGCGACGTTTAACGGCATTCGATTTTTTTGCGACGTTTACCGTCAGTGTTGCGACGTTTAACGGCAGGGCGATTGCGACGTTTAGCGGCGGTTGCGACGTTTAGCGTTAGTGTTTCGACGTTTAACGTCAGTTGCGACGTTTAGCGGCGTTGCGACGTTTAACGGCGCTACAACCCGCTAAAGCCTTTAACTTGCGTTTTCTACCTTGTTTTACACTTTTTAAATATATAAAGCCGGCTATGTGCGTAAAAAAATGAAATACTTACACTGGTGGTGATAAAAAAATGTACCAAACTGGATATGGCCCGATTTAGCGAGTTACCCGATGTGGTGCACACTAGCAAAAATTTAAGTCAAAACTCATTGTGCATATTAGATTCTAATAACATGTAGTTTGATTTTAAAGCATTTTCATATTAAACTGTGAATGTCAAGTTTTAAGTTATATTTGCCCTTCTCTAAACTCAAGTTTTATTATAATAACTTAAAGTTATATTTGCCCTTCTTTAAACTCAAGTTTTATAATAACTTAAAGTTATATTTGCCCTTCTTTAAACTCAAGTTTTATAATAACTTATATTTTTGTCCTTCTTTAAACTCAATTTTTATAATAACTTAAAGTTATATTTGCCCTTCTTTAAACTCAAGTTTTATAATAACTTAAAGTTATATTTGTCCTTTAAACTCAAGTTTTATTATAATTACTTAAAGTTATATTTTTGTCCTTTTTTAAACTCAAGTTTTATAATAACTTAAAGTTATATTTGCCCAGCTTTAAACTCAAGTTGTATTATAACTTGAAGTTATATTTGCCCTTCTCTAAACTCAAGTTTTATAATAACTTAAAGTTATATTTGTCCTTTAAACTCAAGTTTTATAATAACTTAAAGTTATATTTGCCCTTCTTTAAACTCAAGTTTTATTATAACTTAAAGTTATATTTGCCCTTCTCTAAACTCAAGTTTTATAATAACTTAAAGTTATATTTGTCCTTCTTTAAACTCAAGTTGTACATGTATTACTGAATTTCTCTGAAGTCTGTATAAACATAAAATTAGTATTTAAGACTAACTTTTGTTGGTCGATCTTACGTTTAAAATCAATTTACCAATTGCCTTTAGCAAATACTTCGTGTTAATTTAGTCTAATAATGGAGCATTAGCATCAAAGATTCATTTCTAAACACTGCTGTTATAATACGGGCGTGTTAAAGCCCCGTTATTAAAAGTAACACTATGTTTGGACTGCAAAGAAACTAGACATTTATATTTTCCAAACACCTCTAATGAACAGATTTTTGAAATAAATGCAAATATTGCTTAAATACGTGTATGTTGTTTATTGCATTTCAAAGCAAAAGTAGATCGAAACTATACTTAAATACTTAAAACAATAGTTTATACCACAATATATGGTTAAGATGAAGTCATATTATAGAAAAGTCAGTCCGAATTACATAATTGTGGATCAGGTACATGTATAAAGAACATTAGCGTATAAATGAATACATTGTGTTTTTATAATACAGTAAAGTTCCGCTATTAAGACCAGCAAAATCGATGGTCTTAATAGCGAAACGGTCTTATTATAGAGGCCCTTTTGTTCACAGATTAAGCACTTGGGTCTTTATAATTGACAAAAATCGCATGATTTTGAAATTACAAAAGTGGTCTTAATAGCGGAACTTTACTGTAGTACCCTTTTTTTAAAAAAAGGACACTTTCAAACTGTTTATTGTGTCTTTAATACAATCATGTTATATTTTGATAACTTCATGGTTGTAAAAGAGTTTTTAAGTCTACTGTTAATGAATATATCTTTATATAGTGGCTTTAAGTTTGATAGAGTAGAAAACAATACGGGCGTGTTGTTACTACAATAATATTATTCTAGAAGATAGTAATTAAAATAATTGCCCCTTGGAGCCAACTACTAGAGATGAGAATAGATTATTTCAAATAAATAACATTGTTCTCATTTATTATTCAATTCACGTTCAGATGCTAAAATAGTTGGACATTATTCACGATAACAGAGAAAAAGTGATGCTTCAAAATATAGCTCAAGTTTCTATATAAATGATAATAATAAAGATAATAATAATTATAATGTCTTGAGTATAATGATGCTGCTGATTGTAATGGTGAATATGATATGACAATGATGATGATTTAATGATGATAATATAAATAATAACGATAATGATAATGTTAATGATATGACAATGACAATGACAATGACAATGACAATGACAATGACAATGACAATGACAATGACAATGACAATGACAATAACAATAACAATAATAATAACAATTATAGAATTAATGATAATAAAAATAATTAATAATAATAGCAATAACAATAATTATAATAATGATATTAATATTAACAGTGATTGTGATAATAATAGCATTACCAGATTATAGTACAATAAGTGTTATTCAATCATCCAATGACTTCTACATATAACTGAATACAAGATAATATAGTTACCATTAGTTAGTCTCTTTCTTGTGGATTACAAACTTTGTCAATTAGAAGATATATCCTTATTCTATGCAACACAAAAGCAACTGCGACTGCTCCCCGACTTAGCGCTAAATACACAGCAACTTCACCCGATTTAGCTTCATCTTTTATGTACAGTGGAGTAAAACGGCGATTTCTTGAAAAAGTATACAGTTTCAAGAGTTGCAATTTGACGCTATAAAAGAAAAGGGACAGCTCTATCAGACAAACTCAAAAGTAATTCCTTTCGTTTTCGAAAGTTTAGGAGAAAAATGACTAAAACAAACACGTTTTGGATGATTCGTCTGTCTTCGGCCGAGTACAGTACTGAATGTTTATACCTATTGGAAACTATGACGTATTTTATGTTCTGAAAGGTTATTTTATACATTAAAAGTAGGCAATTTAAAGAATATACCTATTGGAAACTTTGATGAACGTCGATGTATGTGCCACAGACAGTCATATAAAGTTCAACAATATTTTAGACCATACAATCTAAATATTCCATACAGACAACGATTGGATGTCACTTTGCTTTCACTATGTAATTTATTTTCGCATTATATTTTCCCAACCTTAGATATAATTGCCAAGAGTAGTGTTTGGTATACTGCGTAGAACGCAATTTATCGTGACGTAACAACCACCATCGTCATTTCATCGTGATAATTTTATGCAGCTGTCGCAAACCATCTCGCGAAGTTTGTGTTTTTTTCATAGAGTGTCGAATATTTATTGCAAATCCCAGCGAAGTACCGAAGCTAATTGATATAAATATATATTGATGTATTTAAATTATTATGCATCAGGTTTCAAAACTCGCGTGAGCCGACGAGAATAACATCTCTGATGACATGAAACGACATTCTTGAGAAAAGTAAGGTAACTTCAGCTCTCTTTCATGTCTCGTGTCACGCGATGGCATGTACGAGGTGCCGTATTTTTAAACATTTCACGTAACGAATTATCAGAGCAGAGAGGTATATTCTTAATACAGAATGATAAACTTGAGTCAGCGAAATCGCCAATAACTTCCGCTGTTGACAAATATACATCTAAACTAAACGTGTGTCAAACTACTTTATTTCACAAATGTACACTTGAGTTAGATTTATTTAAGAGAATGTTTTAGATCAGTAAATAACACGAGAGAGTTATGACAAGCTATATAATTCCGTCATATTT
This sequence comes from Mactra quadrangularis, assembly GCA_025267735.1. Lineage (NCBI taxonomy): Eukaryota > Metazoa > Mollusca > Bivalvia > Venerida > Mactridae > Mactra > Mactra quadrangularis. The sequence continues at coordinate 20,687,218 of CM046298.1, read as the reverse complement.
GCAGACTATACTTCTAAGACTGTTTGTTAAATGGCAACATCGGCCATCAGTCAGTTCTGAAGTAGAAATAGTGTAATAAACATCTCTTAACAACATTAGATAGTGAAAACCTTCTGCAGTCAAGAGAAAATATCAATTTCAATCAGCACCAACTGAAAACTTGCTAAAACAATACTATATAATACTCGCAACATTACCGCACCTAGGTTTAGTTCGATGCAGGAGAAAAATCGAGAAAAAAATGAGAAATTATTCAAACTCAGGAAATTATAATGTTTTAAGTAGAACGCTTAACGCGCTACTAATATTAAACTTATTCGGATTCATTTTGTTATCACTGATGTTAAATGTTGGAGTTTAGTCTACAGACAATGGCGACAACAACAGTGACTGGAACTCTCCAAAACGGAGGTGATATGGCAGAGAGAGGCTATAGAGAACAAGTTAATGTTATAGTAAGTGGAAGCAGACGTAGATATTTTAAGTTACTATGTGCTACTGCTTTACCTGCGTTAATTGTTATAGTACAAAATATTATCAACCTTGATCAGGATATTAAGGTAATACAAGTTTTGTTTTTCATTTCTTACATGTATATATATGTAGTTTTTACAAAAAATAGTTATCATTTTACTATTATTATAATTGTTTTCATTATCATTATCATCAATTATTATCGTTATTATATATCTCTTTTTATAATTTCCTCATAATTGTCATTACCATTATCTCAATCATTATCATTTCTATTACATGTAATTAAAATATAATTACAGTGTGTTATATCATTTTTAAATAGTTTTGATCATTTTTGTCATCATCATCATCATTATCATCATCATCATTACCACCACCACAATCATCATCATCATCATCATCATCGTCATCATCATCATCGTCATCGTCATCATCATCATCATCATCGTCATCATCATCATCATCATCATCATCATCATCATCATCATCATCATCATCATCATCATCGTCATCATCATCGTCATCATCATTATCATTATCACCACTATCACCACACCCATATCAGTATAATCATCAAATATATATGTTTAGTTATAATGATAATAGTAGTGATAAATGAGTATGAGTCATAAAGGTGATAATTTTAATATACAAGTACTGAATTTCTTTATAATAGATATAAAACAAGTCAAAATAAATAATTTACATTCGTCTATGTTTTGTCAATGAATGATGTAATACAGCCATGATCTAAAAGCCTATTACTTGAATAACGAGTGAGAAGTGTGAGGGATTACGTAAAAGGCACATTAAAGCGAGTCCCTATATTTAATTCCATCTTTAATCATAGACAAATGTAAATCACTCGATTCTATATAGCTTCACTAATGATAAATGTACCTAGGAAAAAAAACTTTAGTGAGAAATCTAAGTTAATAGAATAAGAAAATTGTATCATACTGTTCTAAAGTGGTATATGTTGCATCAAGCAACGATGTGGTGTTTTGTTCGTAGGCTTGTTGGTGTCATTCGAAAGAGCAGAGCCTTTACTACGCATGGTGGTATAAATATGAGTAATAATAATGCGCATGTATAGTGAAGTAACTGGTCATTAATTGAACTTGGATACAAATTTACTATTTCAAGTAATACACCTAATATGTACATATAGTGTATATAGTTTTTCGACTAGCAACCTTGCCGGTCACCACTGGTCAAAGTAGTAATGTTTTATAAATTTATTATTGTATGTTTTATTGTATATTCACCAGCACAATATTTAAAAGGATATACAGGCAAATGACTGTGCCCAAAGTATAAAACCAAGTTTAGTCTTTAAAACAGTATAAAGAACATAAGAAAAAGCTTACTAATAACATTTGTCACTAATAACATTCAACTGAACGAATTAAAACATGTGGCATGCACATTGTTGAAAACGAAAGTAGGATACTAATGGAATCACCAAGCTTTTTTTTATAGATTTGTTATACTTGTCGTACTTGCTGCAATTAAACATTTTCATTGGTAGCTTCTTGTCTTTTCAACATTTTAGGCGGTTAGGATATCTTTTTAAGAAAATTATACTAATGTTGCACAATAACAAGCTCTAGTATCTTCTCATCGGTATATGCATATTTTAACATTAATCTATTTTTAGCTAACCTGACCCATGTGGGTCTAGTTAGGAAACATCCTAATTATAAAGAGAAAATATAGAAATATTTTGCCAAGTTATATCAGTTTGTATGTTCCAATCACAATTATAAAAATATAATGCAGAACCAGGAAAATTGGAACTGAAAATTTTGCCCACTAATCGATTTAGCTCAGATAGTAGAATATTTGACATTCTGCTTATCTTCGCGTAGATATCATGGAAACATAACCAGAGTTTACTATATGGTGAAATATTTCTTCCAACTGATAACCACATAACTAACACGTTATTTAAGTAGTTAACCATAACTAGTTAACAACTTAATTTAATTAACTTTAAATGGTTAACTAGTTAATGTAACTAGTTATCTACTACACTAACTAGTTAATTATGTCACAGTGGTTAACTAGTTACAGTAACTATTTAATTACTATTTAATCACTTAACTTAATTATATTAAGAGGTTACATGTAAATAGTTACGGTAACTAGTTAACAATTTATCCTAATAACTTATGAGGTTAACAAGTTATGATAACTAGTTAATAACGTGTTAATATGTGGTTATCTGTTGGCAGAAATATGCCACCATATGACTGTGGGTATTTTCTTGTTGAAACTCAAACATCTGTGACGTCATGGTGGTATCGCTACCTAGACATATGTAATCATAGTGCCATGTTCTCTGTTTTTATTTCTTACTTTACTCTTCAAGTCAAGAACTAAATACAATGTAACATGATTACGTCTAGTCATAAAATGTCAGGATGAAGAATTAAATATCATATGACATAACATTTATAATATATAGATAGCTCAGACATACGAGAACGATAACATAAAAATATTCTTACATATGGAACGCCTTATCTGCCTTACATGTGACCTTTGCTGAATCAATAATACTGAATCTGAATACCACTTTTGTTATGTTGCCCTATGTACTTCCATTTAAGATTAAAATACTTAAGAAATACATCCTGGCCAAAAATTGCACTATTTTTTTGCAGAAGCTTTTATCAAATGCACGCTATTTCTTAATGAATTAGTTGTCCCATAATGTTTTTTTTTCTCAAGACATTTAATATTCTTGACCAAAACATTATTACTTAGAATAATTTGTTACCAAGAAAATTGTTATTTTTTATATAGACACACATATTTATTTTTCAGTTGACATATAAGACATGCATGTCTTTAAATGTATCATTATTCATGTTTATACATTTGTTTTATGATGTTATTTATTACATGTTTGTATTTATATGTTTACAACTATGTTCTGTGACCTAATAGCACTGTATTGTGCTGAAGTCTTGAATAAAGTAAAGTAAAGTAAACTATACAAGGTAATGTCTCAAAATAAGAGCATGATATTCTTCTGGGAATATATCTTAAAGAAGTTTCTAAGTGATGTTAAGATTAATGATAGAAATCAGCTATGTCTGTGACGTTTCTTTAATTTGTATTTAGACTTATAGAGCTTCTAAACTTGATAGCTGATATATGGAAGCTTATTTTTGTTTTCTCGTAGGTGGTTCTATGTTAACTCATTGGAGACACTGTTAACGTCTATCTTATTTTATTTATACTGGGTTTCACTCCGTGTCAACACAATTTTAGGGAGATTTTACGGCGGCGAGCGCACCTAATCTAGCTTTCCTTTACCCTTGTCTATTACTTATACTCACATACCTATCCACAAGGCCGAAAACTTCTCCATTTACCGTATTAATGGAAGAAAATTGACATTATTGTCAATTTTTCATGGAAGGGTAAAAACTCCCCGGGTGGGATTCGGGCCCGTAACCCCTTAGGGATACTATATTCGAAATCCAGGCGCGCTAAAACTTCATCTGTAAAAGCGATGTATCACATAACATAAAGCATGTAACAATATCGGTGTCACATTTCTGTCTACTTACTGGGTGCATAGAAAATAACCCATTATTCTAGTTAATTAAATTGTTTTAAATCATTAGCCTGTTCAATTACTCTAAACGTTCCAAAACGTTCCGTAACGATACATTAGGAACTCCTCGGCCATTCGCTGCGAATAATCTAATGTAATAAACAAATATACGATCGTTAAGGCCATGAGTGATGTTTCAAAATTTACGGACTAAAAACGAAACATCACTCATTACCTAAACGATCGTATATTTGTTTACTTTAACACCGGTAGTTTCAAAATAGCGTCTAAGTATGTCCGAGATTGTTCGCAGCGAATGGCTGAAGAGTTCCGAATGTATCGTTACGGGACGTTTTGGAACGTTTAGGATAACTGAACACGCTACAGGCTACATATTAAACTTAGTTACGTTACAGTCAGCATATAGTTTAAAAAATTATTCAGTTTAAAGTAGAAATCACGATAGCGGTTATGTAGTAGGTCAGAAATGACACATGAACATAGAACATTGTATTTACTTTTTTGATGACTCCTCCTGGAAAGACTAAATCTCTGGATTTAGCTGTTAATCAACTACTAAGCGCGTACTTTTGTCAGTGACTGACAACTGCCCTACATAATTAAAAATCATTGCTAGTAGGGAGAATGGCCGTAGAAATAATTTCATGGCCAAGCTGCACGAAAGTATGCCCCGCCCGGGAATCGAACCAACGACCCCTCGTCAGTAGACTTGCGTGCTACCAACTGAGTTAGCCGGGCGGCTTTGTATTTACTACAATTTATGATATGATGAGTTCAATGGTAGATTTCAGTATCAAACATGTATACATACTAATTTAGTGTATACATGGACATGTACTGCTATTTATCAACATACATAGCTCAAAATATAGAGATCACTTATATAAAACATTTATATTAACATAGTTTACACATACTCCACAAATTATCAACCAAACTCATAATATTGAATCCACTGGTAGATTTAATATTTGAAACACGCACACATACAATCTCCGTAAACAGATATCCTGTAGAGCATTGTCGTAAATTAGCGAGTAGGCGAGCGGAAATTTTAGATCGGATTTTAATCAGATTGGCACACATATATGTACAAAATATATGTATGTATAAAAACGTCTTATCTATATGATCGAAATCTCCTGCGAACATCTTGTAATTTCTTCCGCCAGATTTTTGAAAAAAACTTTCAATCAAAACAATTTGCATTACTAGATCTTATGGGGATAATATCTATTCATTAAAAATTCTGAAAAACTTAACCCGAGGAAGAAAAGTTAAAATAAAATTCTTGGAATATATCTAAGCAAAGTCAATTTTGTAGTTTCATGAATATTTATGGATTGCACGTATAAGAATCCAAGGTTAATCCAAATTGCCTCGTATAATACTAAATCGTGACACTACTAATCATTGTCTCAGAAGAAATTAGCTTTTTTTCAAGTATAGGATAAAAGAGTCCGTACATGGTAAATTACTACAATTATTTGAGTAATGTATCTTATACATGGACACATGGACACACATATAATTGCACGACCTTCAACATTCAACACCAGCGATGACGTAAACAAACAAGTTTTTCTGTCGAGGTAAATAATTGATTGATATTGGAGAAAGCATAAAATAACCAATTCCTTTCTCTGTTGGAAATATTTCAAATGTACCTATGAGTTCTGGTCGTTTACTGTATACGCCTGTCCAAACATTTAATCAAGTTGCCGCGTTCTATCTTGTACAAGAAATTGACGAAAAAAATGTTTACTTTTGAAAAATCACGTGACTATGTTCCTTGTATATGTATCTATCATAATGTCTTTAGCCCGAGACTGTGTCGGTCTTCTTTGCATTGATTGATAAGGTAAAAAGTTAAAATGCGTTTTAAAGTCTGCTTCCAATTACATGTTCATTCCACTTTACAAATTTGTACGATAACCCCTGGTCATTGAAATGACCTTCATGCAGGTACTCCCTCACAGTACTTATTCTACTTATGGAACAATTGTTTGTTAATTTCTTGCTCAAGGAAGTTAACAGTGCCTCTAGTGAGGTTCGAACAGGGACTTCTGGATACCTAAGTGCACGTCCTACCACAGAATCACTGCTCCTACATAATTAATAGACCTTCCTTTATGTCTACATCAATATTGCTTAAAATCTGATAATGTTGTCACTAGGAGTGTCAAATTAATATCCTGGTAATATTCCTCTAAAGGGAAGAAAGATAAATACATATATTTAAAGTTTTTAAACGTACTTAGAAGAGTATTTTATTAAATATATGTATTTATCTTTCTTCCCTTCGGAGGAATATTACAAAGATATTAACTAAACACTCCTAGTGATGATGGTAAAGAGTATTTTATTAAATATAATTATAATTATGTTGGCAATTTACGAACAAGACAACAATATGAGAATTGCATTCATATAGACCTTGTAAACTCTCCGCGTGAAACTGAGAAATGTTGTTGTTTATCTTTGTCTAGACTCACCGTTGTTTTAGAAGCTGACATGTTCTGTGGAGAAATAAGATTGATAATAATTGTTTATATAAGATAAGGTTATTTCATTTATGAAACAAGACAATGATCGTAATAACATGATATACAGTGATTGCTTAGACCATTTTGAGGATTACGTAGACAATTGATCGAGACAAACGTATAGAACCTACGTGTATTTTGTCGTTTATACTTAGTGCTTGTCTCCCAAAGAACTGTGAACGTACGACCAACTTGTGTCGGAGTTGCAACATCCTTTGCGTTAGGAAAATCGTAGGATTGACGTGTGAACCTTCTATACTTCTCCCTTGGCTTTAATGTACGGCTACGAAATGTAAGGAGAATGAGACTGTTAAAATCAATTTTTCAAAACATGAAAAGTCACAGTTGTAGCATTGTTCGTCCTGGCATGAATGTTGAAACAGTGGATCACGTAATATATCCCAAGCGAATTTAGGATCTCATTTAGTACTTAAGTTAATTACACAAACCCTCCTTAATAAAAGTGGCTTAGCTAGTCAGCTTAGTAGAGTCAGTTAGTAATCTGAATATATTCAGCTCACTTTACACAAAAAATCGTACATTGAATGAATACTTTTGTCGTACGAGGTCGTGTCAAAACATCTGCCAAAACGAGACCAAATAAGTGACGATTGTATTTGCGACGAATATTGTACGAAATAAAACGTATGTTTCGGGAGTTACTACGGAGTGATATTTTCACTAATTTCGTTTAAACGTAATATACGAAATATTATTTCGTTTTTCGAAATAATTATTTTGTATACACGTAATAATTATTTTTAAAAAACGAAATAATATAACGGTTAAACGAAATATTATTTTGAAAAACGAAATAATAATACGTTTAAACGAAATAATGTTTTCGAAAAAGAATTGAAATAATATTTCGTAAAAACGAAATACTTTTTGTTTTAACGAAATAGTTGTGAAAATAAAAAAAATATTTTAGAATGTCTCTTTAGAGGCTCCGTAAGTTACTGACCTAGCACCAACCTATTATTTTTGTGTAAATGAATCTTTTACTTTCAAGAATTGTCTGATATACGAGCATCAGAATGCTAATTCTTGAAGTTTAACAAAAACAAGTTTTATCAGCAAACTGGAAAATGATTTTTACAAAACAATTGAATGCAAAACACACCCACTGTCAGAATGAAATAAGATTTATATTGTTTTATAAAAAATGTTGAAATTCTATAACTCTATATCAAAATTGTATTCTGTAAACCATTAACAATTATCTCACATGTTGTAACTCTATATAAATGTAACCTGTGTTTATACAATAAAGATTATATTCTGTTCTGTTCTGTTCTGTTCGGTAATAATGGTTATATAATCGTGACATTGTGCATGTTAATTGTGGCTAATCAGAATGCATTAGTATCCCTATAACGTTATTAGTAAGGTCTCTCATATTGTGTTTGATTTCATGTCCATTTTCTTTTGAACAGTTAATCAAATTCGCAAGTTGTAGCAGCATTAGACTCCAATCTTAATTGTATAATTAAACCATGTCGCCTCTTCGTAAGGGAAACAGCCGAGATTAATTGATCCCAAGGGTAGAAGCAAAAGTGGCAATTGCAAACGATACGACTTATTATAGGCACCATTGCGTAGAGTTTCGTTATATGACTTAATTAATAGGGCTGCTGTGAGTATCCGAGTACTCGGATATTCGCGATCCCGACCTGTTCCACAGACAGTCAAGATCCAAGAATTCGAGGACAAATTATGTTTAAAAGAAGTGTATGTAGCAGATATATAATACGGCACTTGTACTCTCTTGTACTCCAAGCTAGCTTTTATGGTAACCTTATAGAGTTTCCGCTTATGACTCGAGTGGACGTTGGTTCGAATCTCAGTTTGGACCGTGGATTTAAATGGTACATTATCAAGGAAAGTGATAACACAAACAAAATATCTGTAATTCATTAGACCCAACACTACATTATAAGAATTGAGAGCCACATGCCTCGGTCTGCACGTTATCCATTGTTATGGTAAGGACGGACTCTTACAAAAAACCCTCAAACGATCGTCATCAGCCACCAAACTATTTACTATTCTCTGAACATCGCTAGTAAACAGTGTAAACTATCTCGCTGATTTGTTCAACGAAGAGTCAAACGTACAATTAACGAAATCGTTGTTTTCAAAATATTTTGATGAATAGTTAAATCATTATCACATTATTCGATGAGAGCATAAAGATAAACACATGTGATTATCTCGAATAAGAAACAAAAGCTACCATTTATTGTAACTGCAACATATCATTACTGCAATCTTAAAAGTTCAAGCTTTGGTTAATTTGGTGAGCCGATAGGTTCGTTTTCAATTAATTTTAGGAAACTCGATAATTTAAAAAGCTTAAAATCTACGTTGACAATAAGTTTTAGAATCATCTAGTGAACCATTCGGAACTCCTCGGCCATTCGCTGCGAATTACCTCGGACATATTCAGACGCCATTTTGAAACTACCGGTGTTAAAGTAAACAAATACGCGATCGTTTAGGCAATGGGTAATGGTTCGTTTTTAGTCCTTAAATTTGAAATAAAAACACAGTTCAATCATTATGATATTTTCATGAATTGTTTGTTGACATCAAGACTGCTTGATAAGTACTCTACTAAAAAGTACTGATTGTCTAATAAGCTATCTACATAAGGGTTACTTCATAATACTTTGCAAAATAGTAAAGACGTTACAAGTACGGAAGAAATAAACTTCTTTTAAGGGTGCGCTTCTTTATATATCATACGACCAACACTGATCTCAATATGTCACGTGATTTACATGTAGAAACCTCGATAATGACTATTGAATATCGCCTGCTACAAAACATTGTTCAGATTTGTGTTATAATTGGTTTGCTTTTGTCTGAATATTGATAATGATACAATGTTTTTTGTTTTTGACTTACTTATTTTGTTTTTGTTGGTGAATCATTGTCAACGTTTATTTATGTTGAAATCATTGTAGACCTTACTCGACGACTATAGACGAGTAAATTGTATGCTGACCCTGACCCCTGTCAGTAGGGAAGTACGGGACTATCAAGGGCTAGCATACATAACAACTGATTCTAATGAAATGCATTTACATTTACATCGCTGAACGGGCATTAAACCCCAAAATAATGAGCACCAATAACTAGACAGAACATTCGACATTCATTAATAAAAGTCCGATCGAATGTATTTATGAGGTTGAATATTGAACCAGCTCGAAGTTCGATATTAAATATTGGATATCGAACGTCGAATGTTGTGCCAAGTTATTGGGCCAGAGTATTGGTACCTGACTAAAACGTGAATCTTAGAGAACGCTTAGTAAATATCACAGTTAAGTTCTTGTGAAGACCATCTTTTTTATTGCAAACTGATGAGTTTTTACCACATTTAAGCCCCAAACGCTGTATTTGAAAAAAAAATGTCTATACATTAAGACCATTTCACTATTAAGACCATTAATGTTGATGGTCCTAAAACGCTGAACTGTAAAAGATTGTTTTAACCCGTTTCAGTTTGTAAATATCAACCCCAAACTTTAAACACTACAGAAAAGACAAATTCATGGGATAAAACTCACTATAGAAAGATTAAATCTGATAGATTCTACTATACATGTGTCAAAATTGTTTGTTGTCTTACGAGAAAACTATTTCTGATAGTAGCAGTTAGTTCTATCTGAGCTTGTTGAAGACATTTGATTACATGTACAATAAATGAAATATTTATATTAAAACATGCATGTATATTCCTGATTTATTAAGATACTAGGCTATGTGCCTATTTACACAAAACTGTATATCAACATTGCTTAGATTTGTTTACGTAAACTCGATTTATCCTGCACAATATTATATAAACACATTTGAAATTGGCGTAATGAAGCGTTTTGAATATACAGAGAACCATTCCTAACAGCCCCTACATTATGGTATACATGTATTCAATTACTTACTTGAAGGTATACCGGGTTAGCTCAGTTGGTAGCTTACCTGACTACAAACTCATGGATTATGGGTCCGATTTCAGGTCAGGAACTACATATGTGAAGTTGCTTCATGAAGTATTTACTATTCAAAAGTTGTAATTTAGTAAAGTGATAACATGGTCTTTATATTGTAAACATACACTTGCTTTCTTCAGTTTCTTCCAGCAGCCAAAAGATAGGAGTAACAAATATGGCATAATTCGTTACATTTCATTGTCTAAAAAATGCCTACATTAGCTGATATGTAGCTTTTTAATCTGAATCCTCTGCACGAAGTTTGATTGCACTGACATACACTGCAGTTTACAGCTCGTTTTAAATTTGTGCAAAGCATTTAATAAAAAAAACTCATATTATCAATTAGGTATTTTCGGGGAGGGGAAAGGTTGTAATAATTGGACGATTATTGAAAATTTGGACGAAAAGCACATTTAAATACCTAAATAATTGAAGCTGTTGTAGATCACGTAACTATAAATCCAGAATATACTGACTGTTGTAAATTGTTTAGCATAGTCCTGAAAATGGACGTTGTTTTGTTTGTTTGTTTTTTGTTGGGTTTAACGCCATAGGTCATATAACGGCGGTCAGTCAACCTACTCACCGCTCCTGGAAAAGCTAAATCTCTGGATTTAGCTGTTAATCAACTACTAAGCGCATACTTTCGTCAGTGACTGACAACTGCACTACATAATAAAGAAACATTGGTAGGAGGGAGAATGACCGTAGAAATAATTTCATGACCAAGCTCCACGAAAGTATGCCCTGCCCAGGAATCTAACCCACGATCCCTCAATCAGTAGACTTGCGTGCTACCAACTGAGCTAGCCGGGCGGCTACATGGTCGTTGTTGAAGAGTCTTACTGTAAATGAAATGCATATATTGTACAAGAGTACAGTTTATATAAATGTATCAACACTTCTTTTAGAGCTCAGTGTTGAAAGGTACAATGATAACTTCAAAGAAGAGATAGATATTATCTTGAAACTAGAGTCACGAACCATTTATGTGTCAGGGCCAAGGTCAAGGTCGGTTTTACTTCCTAGCTTTGTGTCTTAGCCTACTGGTAAGCTTTGCAATTTTGTTAAATTATAATGATTGTTGACGAGCGTGAGGACAAACTACGATTTTGCAATTCTTCTTACAATATGCAAAACACCTCGCATATTGATTCATTGTCTTCTTATTTACGCTATTTTTGTGACTTTTGGCATCTTTACCCAAATAATGAATGTTAATACAAAATCGGTATGCTCATAAAATGCTAAAATACCAAGCTGTATAAAAATAATTAACAAGTAGAAAAATTGCTAGCTATAGATCCCAATCACAAGTTTTACTTTCTTTGCATATAGTATTACATGTAAATAGAACTAGATATCAAGTGGTTCGCGAATCGACCACATGGATTCTAAGCGATCGCCAACAGTATAAGCCTGTAATATATCCTATAGTTTTAAATAAATGCCCTTGCCAATCAATCTAAAACATGTCATGATATACCTCACCCCATACAAGTTCAACCTTGTCTGTGTTCTTTAGGCCACAACAAAATGAGCATGACATTGTGTTCTATGGATTTTCTGGAAAAAATGGAGCGAGCGAACAAAGAAAAAATCTTAATTCAGTTGCTTTATATAATGGTTTGAACTTTTTTTATGAGCGAGCAAGGAAATAAGAATATATTATTTTGTTAAAACCGTCAAAATTAAGGTGCAAGCGAATCCATACCTAACATATCATCAAGTTGTTGTAACCTTATGTTTATTTGTGCAATAAATAAAATATATATACTATAGGTATATATGGTTGGTGATCGATTAGAATCTCTGAGCATTCGACAGGGGTATTTTTCTCTCAAATATCAATCTGAGATCTGGTAGTCAGTTTTATAATGTTAAAGTGCAAACCAAAATATATCTTCTCAAATTCAAAATTGAAAATGGGAAATGGTTGGCAACATCTCGCTCCGCATGGAGTTTAAAACTTCCTATTTGTTTCATCATTATCTTTGATTTAGAGAAGTTTCTGCGTGAGAGATTTAATTGAGATACATTTATCATAAGTAGAAAAATATATGACATATAAATGTGATTATATGAACTATCTAAAAGTAAGATTTCAAATACACACATTTTCCATGACAGTATAACGGAGTACATATATATAAAAGTCTAAGAATAAAGGAACAATTTTATTGATCACAGATAACCATTAAAACTGATACACAGTTTTACAATTTATTTTCAAGTTATTAAGCCATTGGCCTTTGAATCTACATAGGTTATACGGATACATACATACACATTGCGTCTATATAAAATAATGTATAACAAATAAAAGAAAATGCATGTACATGCATATTGAAAAAAGAATTTTGCTATATGCATGCTAGCCCAATGTCTTGAGCGAACGCGTGTCTATACGGTAAATGAATATAGTTACTTTAATGATACTGCACAATGCTAGATGAACAAGCGTCACGCAATATTCCGCGATTACAATATGGGGAATCATTTAACTATGTTTTATAATGGCAATATTTTGCATCCGCTCATCTAACTAGTTAAGAGACCCACCTATGATTTAATTCTTAGGCTTCGAAGTTCAAACCCATCTATTCTTAGTGTTCTTCCACCTAGTTAACCCATTGTTAGCACATCTTCATGTCCCTCCAGGGTCCATAGTATAGCTTGTTCTGCATACTTCTTGTGTAATATTATGATCTAGAGATTTAAGCCTCACATTGTATGGCCAGTGAGGATATGACTGAGTTGAGCGCCCTAACGCGCCATATAACCGAATTAAAATTAACTAGCGCTACATAAACTGTACAATGCAACCCGTCTGTCTGTAGAGTAATATCGTTCTTTTTACAATGGATTCGTATGCCTTCAAATTGTCATGACCACTCTCTTGATTAGGGGAATGTGATCCCTGACATCAAATTACCACTTCTAGTTCACCTACTGACCCTGGTACATGGACCCGTAATATCATCGTAATTTCATGGTCTTAAGATCGGATTTTTTATCGTATATTTTACTGTCAGTAAATTTTGTTTGCCCACAATTCAAATTTATCGCAAGACTTTACTCCGATAAATCAAGTCGTATTTCTAGGCATTATTAGCTTATGAAGTACAATATTACATTGATTGTTTGCTTGTATAAAAGCACTAGAACACTTAATTGATTTGTTTTAACAGCAATCTCTACATTGTTGCACTTAAAAGCAAATACTATAAATGAAACACACATCTGCGACTTAGTATCTTTAAGTAGGCAGATGAGAGTAGGAAATATAATATAATGATGTCACGTTTATCATCTCTGACCAACAGTTTATGCTTTTTGCATTAGAATGCTTGATTTACTTCCCTTTATACTGGTTTTAACACCATTTCAACGCATTTTATGCTATTTTACGACGCCCAGCTCACCTACCCTAGCATTCATTGACACTTGTATATAACCAGTACCCATATACCCTTCCACAAACGATAACTTCTCCATATTATTTGACAATGAAGGAAAATTGACATTGTTGTCAAATATTTATGAAAGGGTATAGGCGGCTGGGTGGGTTTCGAATCCGTTCCCCGTTCGGGAAACTAGATTCGAAAATCCGGCGTGCTACACTGGTAAGTGGTCTTACTGGTGTATATAATGTCTCTGGTTTACAAGCACCAATGTCAATTTTAAGGATAAAACACTAAGTCTGTTTATGATGTTTAACAGTGGAACATGATCTGTATGGTTTTACAATCGTACTTGAAGAAGAAGAATATTTTATTTTGAAATCAATAGGTCAACAGATCCGTGTGAACATACAATCTATTACATAAAATATACAATCACGTTACAATGACATTATACATATAATCAATAACATACAGTTGTAAAATAGAGAACATTCAAGAACAATGTTCACTTAAATATACATATGCGGTATAGTACTTTTGTATAATGCTATAATGCTTTATTTTTTGAAGAAAATTCAATCGAAACACAAGCAAATATGACAGTTGACAAGAGTTGACAAGAGTTAAAAGGGTTATATATTAAATATTATAAATAAATTATATCAAAATTTAAGACAGATACTAAGGAGAAGGTGACTTTTACTAGTTTTGTGAATAGAGAGAAAAGCAATCCAATCAATACAGTAAATTAAAAAGATTTTAACTCAGATGTTCGAGCAGCCTAAACTGTGCTCGAACTAACCATATACTATATTTATCATAAACTGCATGTTCCTACTATAAACTCCAAGAGCTAACTGACTTGATAGTGAACATATTTATTAAATAATCTGTTACATATGATTTATGACAACGATACGAACGTTACGGCATTGTTTATCCAAAACAGATTGACTGGAGATTCTATTTTTATTGATTTCTGTTATAAGATTATTTCTTCAATGCTTTACAATGAGATATGACGTAAGTTGATGAAACTATATGATGACAATACATTATCATGATAATTCCCAGTGTAATATAAATCATGTATACTCAGTAGGGTCACTGATCTACGCTATACCCACTAGCGTAAATATGAAAGTCAGAATGACACTAAATTACAATACATCGAGACAACGTAAAAATCAGGACATCAGTAGCCTGTTCAATTACAAAAAACGTTACAGAGCGTTCCGTAACGATACATTCGGAACACCACGGCCATTCACTGCGATTAATCTCGGACATATTCAGACGCTTTTAAAACTAACGGTGTTGAAGTAAACAAATATATGATCGTTTAGGCAATTAGCGATGTTTCGTTTTTAGTCTGTAAATTTTGAAACACCACTCATTGCCTTTACGATCGCATATTTGTGTATTAGATGAGATCATTTGCAGTGAATGGCCGAGGAGTTCCGAATGTATCGTTACGGAACGTGCTGTAACGTTTTGTGTGATTGAACAGGCTACTGGCCATTTAGAAATAAAGTTGTTTTTATATCAGCTCGTATAGTCCCACATTTGGAAATATGTTTTCGAAGCTTCCTCGGAGAAAAAAAACCTCAGATCTTACACCACAATGCGGGAAAATCCTTGATAATTTTACTCTATTTGTATAATTTACGTCAAAAAAAGAAGTCAATGGGCACTATGAAGATTGATGTCAAAGCTAAAGATGTATCAAATTCCATGTTCTGAATCTTTATAAGAACTTGAAACTTAAGAATGATACATGTACAATGGCAAACGTTTTACTTTTTTATACGGTGGACTTTTTATGCCATTAGTGATATAGCGGTTGTCTTCATACCATGTAAGCTTGTTCACCCGTATTTTAAAAGGTTAAAGAGTTCATATCGAATCTAAAGTGATTAAATATAACGATTATTCTACTTTTTATTTGAAGTTTTTGGTCAAGTGGTTTGTTTATCCTGATTTTGAAAGGTTTCAGCGTCTAAATCGAACCGAGCAAAAAGAAGGTCGATTTCAATATTCGGGACAACTTGTTCAAAACGGTTCTTTATTGCGAATACATTATTAGAAGCGGAAAATGTGTTGCGTGTTATAGTGATATATTTTTTTTCCATTCGTGGTCGAATTAAAGAAAAAAAAAATATGAAAAAGATATTTTTTTTCAAAATGGCGCCCACTTCTTCACTTTTGTACTATACGAAATGGTTTTGTTTCTCCACCCTGAATGATACTTACAATGTACTTTTGGACGATGACAATTACTTAAGTTTGTAGCAATTGGTCATGTCGTAGTTGAAACATGTAGTTAATGATAAATATATATTAAGTTGTCCGAGCGCTGTTAGCGGCTGGAACATATAAATTAAGAACATTGCTTTGAATCTAGACTTCACTTTATTATAACATTGGATTAAAGTACATTGTATGTTTGTAAACAATAACGATCACGGACCATCATTAAACGTCATATTCAAACATGTATTGTTGTGAACTATATCCTAAGTATTAATGTTGGTGTTATAAACCAAAATCATGATACACATGCCAGTGTGGCAACATACCAAACTGTAGCAATCCCGCTACGCCACAATGACCGAAGATTCTATATCAACTCTTAAGTAAATCAGCATTATATAACTATCCAGAACATCTCAGACCTCGAGTTCTTATGCTTCAGTCCCATAAACATAAAAATAGCCGTGAGGGCGCACCGTACGGGCACCGTGCGATCAGGCTCTGCGAGGACCCGTACGAATTCTTGCGTAACCGAACGTACTGTTACGTTTTTACCAGGGTCCGTGAGATGAGCCCAGGATACACGTATTTGTTTCAAAGTCAAATCGTGGACACAATCGTGGCCAAGTATGAATTAAACTTGCATATCTTCCAGCTACGGCTCCGTATGGGTGTGTTGTTTTGTGCCATGTGCGGAACGTCACCTTAGCACGCAAGGCTTTCCACGGCCTGCGGCTATCTGCACGTACGGGTCCGCAACAAGCCACGATTTTATGGGACTGAGGCATTAGTCATATACTCATTAGATATAATATTCTATAATGACATGACCTTGTCGTACATCAATACATAGCACATTTAATATGATAATGACCTACACTCTCAGACGGTTCTCTACCATTTTAGTCACATACTTATTTTCCACAGGTCAAAAATTCATGCCTGGTCATTATGGGAAATGTTATACTTATAACAAAACGCTATTTGAATAAATCCGCCACCACGCCATGTAATTAACTTAGCTTATTTTACTATATCTGTCGTTCAACTATTCGGAACACATCGACCATCTATTGACTTGTTATTACAAGTGAATGGCCGACGAGTTCCGAAACTTGTTTAACATATAAGGTCTATTTTCAGTCCATTAATTTGAAAAGCACGTTTAAGGTGGGTCGGTACCTTACTCGGAGGGAAAAACGAAAAAAATATTTTGTGCACCGATTATAATAAAAGTTGGCAGGCAGATACCTTCATGCTTCTTGTTTGTTTTTCTGGTAACCTTAGCGACGTTGTCGTTTTTTTTCACGACGTCATGGACGTCACAATGATTCGCGCTAAAAATAGGCATGCAAGTACATTAAACCCACGTATTTGAGATATTGAATGTCCGAGGTCAAAGATTATTATACCGAAATGTTTCTGAAATATTGTTGCATACAATCATTTTGTTCCGATTATCCAAGTATCACGTCATTCGTAAAGATTGTACATTTCATCACTGAATTTAGGATTTTCACGTCTAAAAGGTTTCACCTATTGCCGAGTTATAATGGTTATTTTCAAATTAACGCAGAACGGTGGTCAAATTCTTAACGCGATTTTTGAAATCTACGCACTTGTATGCCTGTTTTTAGCGCGAACCGTTGTGACGTCCGTGACGTCGTGAAAAAAAACGACAACGTCGCTAAGGTTACTAGAAAAACAAACAAGAAGCATGAAGGTATCTGCCTGCCAACTTTTATTATAATCGGTGCACAAAATATTTTTTTCGTTTTTCCCTCCGAGTAAGGTACCGACCCACCTTAAATGATATCCGTTAAAGTTTAATGACAATTGAGTGAAAAAATTGAACACTAGAGTGTTCACAATCAAATGTGGACGGACGAATGACGACAGGCGACGGACGGCGGATGCAAAAGCTTACCCAGAACTAGCTCAGGAGAGCTAAAATCAGCTTTATGCACGCTCTGGCATTACATTGTGCTACATACGATCAATTGCAATATTTAATTATTATTCCTTGAAAGCGACAATTTTCTAATTAATTCTAATGCTCAATACGTCATTAGAACTGATGAAATGTAATGACAAATGGGATTTTCTTGTAAAGAAGAACTTTGATCTCGAATGAAAAATGTGCAATCATAACATTATATATGTAGTTTAATTTGCATTCATTTTGCTATGACTTTTAAAGACATCAGGTGTCATTTTAGTTTAATGGTACATACTGATTAGATTGAGATTGTTTATACATAATAATTGCATGAATTATGATTGTTAATATCTGATATTGTTTGGTCGATCATACACCTAACGCTTTAGTACTCCTTTAATAAATTGTCATAAAAAAACACCAACTACGGTTTATTCAATTTTTATTTGGCTCTTTAATATATCGACTAGATTTTTAGGGTTAATGCTTATGTAATGCTATGGACGGTATTATAGATTCTATGGACCTTAAGATGGTTAGCTTATGGCATGAAAATGGCTGCCATTGACCTAGAGGTGGTTGCTAAGGGTTTGTGGATTGTTGCTATGTGTGTAAGAATGGTTACTTTGAGGTTATATTTGTCCTATGTTATAATTGTGTTTTGTTAAGGTTTGATACTAAACATTCCTTCCAAGTGTTTCAGTGTTGAGATATTTACCGTCAGACATCTGCGACATTTAGCGTTGATTTTGACATTTGCGACGTTTAGCGTTGATTTTGACATTTGTGACGTTTAGCGTTGATTGTGACATTTGTTTACGGAGATTGTAATATCAGTTAGCCGAACTGGACTTAGTTAAAAAGCTTTCAGTAATAATGAATTTAAGATCAACACGTACAAGCTATACGTATTCATGCCAGTTAGTTTGTCGTAAATTTTGATTACACCAATATTCACTGCTCGAGATTATCGATTACGTCATTTCTACATCAACTAAATTGGATTTATTTAAAAGATATCTTGATTGTGATGTATGCATTATGTCAAAAGCGGATTTTCTCATCGAAGGAAAGATAAATATGTTTACCATCGTGAGACTTGATTCAATTACGTAGGGTCGATTTAAAGTCACCAAGTACTTAGCAATTAGCATCTGTCCATGTAGAAAAATGAAATGAAATGTCGACTTGAAATAAATGACTAGTTTTGGTATATTAACAATCGGTTGCTATGGATACTGGTGACCACATAGCAACGTGAAAACTGTGAACAACAAAAAACTGATACAGTAAAGTTCTGCTATTAAGATCACTTTTGTTATTTCAAAATCACGCGGTTTTTGACAATTATTAAGACCCAAATGCTTAATTCGTGAACAAAAAGGTATTTATAGGCTAATAAGACCGGTCTGCTATTAAGACCACCGATTTTACTGGTCTTGATAGCGGAACTTTACTGTATGTGCACAAATAAATAGGTAAATTTTATTCAACTGTGAGTGACGCATACATTGACCCCGCTGATTTAAATATTATATATTTGTTTGATATTCTCTATGCAAAAATACGGATATCAATTTTTATCGATCATTAGTACAGGAGAACTGTAGTGAGTATTTAAATCAGCGGATATAATGTATGTGCCACTGACAGCGGAATTACATTTACCAATATTTATAAGTCACACGTGCTTTATAACGAATAACGCATAACGCAATTAAAAAAAAAAGAATTACATTTAATTTACTTGATTAAATTTGATTTCGAATTAAGATTTAATAAAGAAAAGCAATGTACTATTATTCTCGACTGTGTTTTATTGACTGTTAATGTTAGGTTTAAACATAATTATGATTTAAAATTAATATCATTATCGTACGCATTATATGATGCACTTCCACTTGCCTGCAATTTTTTTAAATGTGCAACTGTTTTGTAACACTGTATAAGCAGGGATCGAATTTAGGCTCGCACACTCGCAAAATGCGTGTGGATTTTGAAAATTGCGAGTAACTTGTATTTAAACTCGCAAATTTCAGCGAGTTAAAATCGACGAAATGATATTACTGTCTAAACTAATGAAGCTCAAAATAGCATTAAACGGCTAGATAGATCGCTAGAATTATTTTAAGAAAAAAAATTCACTCTAAAAATTTTCGATATTCTTTGTCTTTCCCACAATAACGCTCTTGTTTTATCTAAAAATAGTTAAATATATGTATAGTACTATGTTGTTTTGAATGGACGAATAGTATTTATGAATGCTATTAAAATTTTGAGAAAAAAATCTAATGATTGTTTTCATTTTGCGAAATAAAATCAACTTGCAAAAATTTGCGAGTCCAAGTTTTTGTTAAATTCGAGCCCTGGTATAAGATTTTTTTCAGTTGAACTTTAATATTGTATTTTATGTCATATTTAACCGTGTGTCTTAAATCACAGATACAAAATGTATTACATTTCATAACTTTCTAGTTCTGTTCTGTTTTGTACTGTTATTAAATATGGTGTCTCAGACAACAAATAAAATTGTTTAAACACCTATCGACACTTAAGCATGCTCGTTTTTTGAATCATAATGCTCAAGAAATAAACATAAGACCAATGATTATAAAAGACGGAATTGACGTTAATTGTTACCTTAGCTGAAGAAAATAGTAATACAAACCAGTTGTTTGTTATAACTGATAATTGTTATGTATCTTGACAATCATTCATGGTTATCTTTCGTGATATGTCTATGATATTATATACTGATAAGGCCAAATCAACTAATTTTTGAGTTTATTGTCCTTTCACAATTTTCAAACCTACCTACTCGACATGAAAAGCAAACAACTAAAATTTAAGTTTATTTTTGCTCTTAGATGGTACATTTTTATTTCGTACCCAAAGGGTATCAAGATTACTGATCTAGAATCTTGATAATCTCTGAGTACGAGAATATTGAATTTTAGACCATCATCATCCCTCATTTAATAAAGGGCCAATGGATCGTTATTAAATTTTGCAGAGGTGATATGCAAAGTGAAATTTGAAACTCACCACACTCTGCACAAACATTTTGTGCCAAAATGTGTAAAACACAAACTGAGTCCCGCTTAAGTGCATCGGACCGTATCAAATTGTTTTTCTTTCCACAAATCGGTAGAAAATGACGCAAAAATCACCTCTGCAAATTTTAGTAAGGATCTATTGGCCCGTTATAAAATAATCTAAATTTGAAAAGTGATCGGTTAGAACTTTTGTTAAGTGTACATGTAGTAACTAGCTTTACCACAGTAATTAAGTGCATTACTAAGTTTGGAAATTATCAATTACTAAATGTACCTGGTCGATAAGTAGAATGAGGGACTTTAGTCAGTTATACGATAAAATCTGAAGCAATCCAATTGGTAAGTAGGTCATATCAGTTGGAATCCTCGGATATTATCGTTGAAGTCCTTTGTGAGGATAAAAAAATATTTCATCAAATATCTGTCTTGTTAATTAATATATTAACAAGAGTGATGAAACTTAGATAGTTCTTCAACAAAACAATACGTTGCTCGATTTTTAAACAAATTAAATGATTGACATAAATAAATTATTTAAGATTAATTGTGGCAAATTGACATAGAAAAGTAAGGGTAAAATCTGAGTAATCCAACTGATTGGACTTATCTATTTGAAGGGTATACAAGGGAAAATAACTGACTATGGTTACGACAAACTTACGACAACATGTTGGGATACCTTGTTATAATACTGTTAATTCATTATTTTACTTTGATTTCAGAATGCCATTCTATTATTTTGGCAATGCACGAACATGAAATGTTATAAACATTTGAAGTAAGCACCGTAACCACCTCTCAGTGGTCGAGAGGTTAAGATCGCAGACTTCAAACATAATTTGTATAAAAGGAGTTTGAGATACTTTTATTGGCATGTATATTACACAATTATAGCTTATACTGATAAGCTCCACTAAATGGATCATTCGAATCGATGATCTTAATAGCAATTTTTTTTAAACGTCGCATTCAACAAATATATAGGTCATATACACGACGACCAGCTCTTCCTACTATAGGTTTCCTGGACACTTTTTTCTATCACCAGTACTAACTTACCCTACCACGAGGCCGACAACTCATGTATAAGGTATGACCTGCCGCGACGGGGTTTCGAACCCTCAATCTCCAGATTCGAAGTCAGACATTCTCTTAATAGCAAAACTATCTTAGTATTTGACATTTTCCTACAAAAACTAAAAAGTTAAAATTAAAAAACGTCACAAAATTGCATGTTTAAGTCTTTTAAGCAGAAGATATACTGTATATGTCGTGAGTTATAATGATTTTTTCCATATTATTTTAAAGTTCCAAACGCTAAACTAAATATAGATTTGGTATGGCCTCATCACGTATTAGACGAAGAACAGTAGTGATTGCCAATTATTTCTAAAATATCTTAACAAAAAACGAAGGAGTGTTCTGAAAAGTCTTCACAAATAAGTGTGTATCTTATACAACTTTTTCACGGAAATTAAAATAATTACAATGTATATAGACAAGACGTATAATACCATTGATTAAAAAAACTACCCCATAGATACTTGTGTCTGCTAATGATATATACTTAATGTTCTGTGACCTATTCAAAAGGTCTTACAAAATGAACGTAAGCATCTGTGGACAACAAATTATACATTTTGATCGGACTCATGGTAATAGAGACTGGCAAAGCTAGTACATTTATGTTTGATAAGAAAAGACAGACACAGTTATAGAATGGAAGTAATGGCTCTTATTTGTAAAGTCAGAATATACAACAAAGTGAAAAATTAATCTGGTCAAAAGAAAAAGAATTGAAATGTTTAAAACCAACTTACCAGAACAGAAAAAGCGCCAAGGTAAATTTCACTCGACAACGCCCTCACAAATGCATTTATCTTCAATTCATACATGATCGAGAATGAGATACCCTGGTGGCACTTTAACCGCACCATAAAATCGATTAAACATAACTCTTCGAGCTAGGAATGTTCGAAATTTCAAAGCGCAGAACATGTTATCAAATTATCAAAAACATAAAATACGGCACAAAAATCTCATCTAGGACAAGTTTGGATACCGATGAAATTGACAGATCTAGAGAAAAATCATTAAATGACAATTCCCTGTGCTAGAAACAGTCTTTTGGAATCGAAAGTAGAATGCACGGTAAGCTTACTGATATCAACTCCTTTAGATTTATAGGTTATTTACATTTACAAAATAACAACGATCTTGGCGTTCATATACCGAACAGTTTCTTGCGCGAAGCCAAACAAATACAATGTGGTGTGCGTCTTAGAGATGATATATTCATCTTTTATGTATGGAGTGATTTAATAAGCGCATCTAAACATATTTAACTACAACATTTCTCTTCATCAAATGCTGAAATTTCTATCAAGATCCGTAAGGAAAGTTTTAATTGAAACCATATTTCTTTTTGTTAAAGTAGCATTATTTTGCTACTGTGTGAATTTAATTGGATAAAACTCTTTAGAGTAAAGTATATAATCCAATGACAACAATGTACCAAATTAACCATTAGAATAACAACAGAAACACGGCTAGTTAAGTCTCTATGTATTTAAACGGTTTCCTTTACAACAGTATCTTTATAATATACATTTTAAACCATTACTTATATTTTAACAAGTATGTAAACAACAGACAGTTTAGTCACGTGATCTAGCTATATTTTATACCATGAAGGGTAAGTCCACGTTATCAATGTCCTAGGCAAGATTTATAAAATCCGAGTTGCACAGTCGGAAGCGCGAATGAAAGTGATTCTGAGTCATTGGTTCGATTCTAAGACCATACCAATAATATAACATCGTAATATTTTGTTATGACACATCGACCATTCTCCTTTTGTTTTATGTTGAGGATGTGTGCTTGAAACGATGCACTATAAATAAAAAGCCACCTTGAGATTTTAGACAATTTCTACTTTCCCACGACAATTTATAACTCATTTATTCTTAATTTGAGAAGAACAATGTTCTGATTTTGAAAACACACTACTATTAAAACAATACATCTCGATGGGCCTGATAGTGGAACTTCACTGCATAACCAGATCAGTAGTCTTCTTATCATTGGTAAGGATGACCTTGATCATTGCCCGAGTTATGTCATTATCAGATAACATTTTAAAAGAAAAAAAATACTGTACACAAGAAACATGGTTGAGGCATTAACCGAAAAACAACAAGTACTCTATCACTATCACATTTAATGACATGCCATTTTATGATACTAGAAAACATATAAATGACTTAATTAAATTGTCTGTCACCTGCAGATATGGATAGTATAAATACAAGTCATATTTATATTTGCAGACGATATCATTTTACCAGAACACAGATTATTGTAAACTCAGTCCTCAGTAAATAAGGCTGCGTCGAGAATGTATTTTATCAACAACATATCAGCTCAGTTCCATTGAATGAAAGTCGACATTTTGCGTGTTAACTATATAGCTTGAAATGCTAAATATTCATAAGATTTTCGACAGCTTACTGAACTCAAGAATATACACTATTTGAGTAGATTACTTAAAAAATTGGCTATATCTCACAATAATATTTAATAAATATGCAAGACATCAGATTTTGTTTATTGTAATATTTTAAACCTATCCATAGGACGAGGTTCCCATTCAAAATATTAAAATTATGCATTAACAAATACTCTTTAGTATCATTTCAAAGGTCGCTGTTGTCTACAGTAATTACTTCACCTTCCGTAATGTCATTATCTGTTCCAATTCCATTTCATTTGCTTCTATTTTAGACACTTTTTACAATTTAATCGATCATTTTTAATGCTGAAAAAAATATGATTTTCCCATACATTTGTAGTTATTATTAAAGACAAGTATTTTGCATTTGTTGTTTAATTTAAATGTATAAATATACAGATCAATCTTAACATTTGTACGGATGACCTTGATCATTGCTCAAGTTATGTCATAATCAGATAACATATAAGCAAACCCTGTACACAAGAAACAACCGAAATACAAGTTTGTTTATTTGATTTTGTTGGGTTTAACGCCGTATCAACACATTGTATGGGTCATATAACGGCGGTCAGTCAACCTACTCACTCTTTCTGGGAAGACTAAATCTCTGAATTATATTGTTAACTAGGCGCATACTTTCGTAAATAATTGACAACTGTCCTACATAATTAAGAATCATTGGGAAAAGGGAAAATGTCCGTAGAAATAATTTCATGAAAATTTTCCACGAAAGTATTCCCCGCCCGAAAATCATATCCACGACCCCTCGATTTGTAGACTTGCATGCTACCAACTGAGCAAGCAGGGGGGCTAAAAGAAGTACTTTATCACGAACATGCAATTACATGTCATTTTATGATACTAGGTAACCTATAAATGACTTCATTAAAATGTCTGTCACATGAAGATATGGATAGTTTAAATACAAGCCATATTTATATTTGCAGACGATATCATTTTACCAGAACACAGATAATTGCAAACTCAGTCCTCAGTAAATACTAAATAACGCTTTGTCGGAATATATTTTGTCATGAATAGATAGATAGGTAGACTTATTTCGTTATAAAATGTGAGGATAAACATGAGAATTACAATAAAACATACGTAGTATTATATAACAACACATGCAAGGATTAATTCTGCCATGTAAACTAACATTTTATAAAAAAGGATGACACAAAAAAAAGGATAATTAAATACCCTTATTTCCATTGTGTTCATTTGATATAGTGTTTTTATGACATCGGAAGACTTATAGAATTTAATTAAATATTTATAAATTTTGAAAAAAATATAACACAGGAAAATACGCATATGAAAACAAAATAGTTAATTTTTTCTTTATTTCTGTCTATATTAAAAAATGAAAAGTCCTATCTCTAACTTTAATACATTCCAAAACTTCCGAGTCAACCAAGTCCTGCAGTTCTTTGTTTGATGCAAACAATCTTAACTAGAGCAATAATATCTAAAGTTGATACAAACATAGACTTGATTTGTCCCAGGCATTGTTTACCTAATCACAATGTAAAACTGAAGACCAGTCTTGATACAAAAGAGATTGTTGAAAACGTTCTTCAATGCAATATTTCAAAGAACGGATTGTCACATTGTTGTGTTTGCCTATAGTTGGTCGACCGATTTTCCTGGAACAAAATGTCATCATATGATCACTAATGCCACAGTCTATCACACCACTCAGAGAAATCTTTGCAGCATCTGGCAATAATATCAAATCATGGTTGTAGAAGTGGATGGAGTAATGTGTGTAGAGTCCGTAATGGGTTGCTTTAAACTGAACATATCACAGAAATTAGATAATGATATAGACAAAGAACATTTCTTTCTAGAAGACACGTCTGTATTAAAATCACCTAAAGTCACATTCAGTTTCATTTATTGACGAGCAGGTTGAAATATATTTTCTAAAACTTCATTAAGGGTTAATTGTTTTTTTTGTTTTTTTTTGTTTTTTTTGGGGGGGGGGTTTCTATATTAAACGCCACATAGAATTGGTTTGGATCTAGGAAGAAAAATGTAAATGAAAAAGCTATCTAGGTCCTGATGATTCAGATCTTCTCTGTAGTTGAACGCAATGGCTTTAGTTATGTAGAACCTGTACAAACACCTACTCCATGTCGGTTACGATCCTTGCGTTAAATTGTATTACTATTGATGCTGACTTCAGGGTCAAATACAGATTCATCAAACCAGCTTCCAGTCAACAGTACATGAAGCGTTGGATAGCTTGGTCTTATTAGTAGTACGTCACTGCAATGTCCTTCAAACTGTTTATCTTTGTTATTCACTTTATATCGGCACTTCACTGCAAAGTCCTTCAAAATGTTTATCGTTTTGATTCACTTTATGGAACAACTTCACTACAATGTCCCTCAATCTGTTAATATTTTAAATTTCAGACATTTCGAAAGAATCTGGTAGTCAAAGAAAATGTACAATTCAGTATGGAAATAGGAGATATTTTACATGAATTGCAATCTGAACGAGGTACCTCCGCATTCTTTGTATCAACACAGGGTGATGAAGTTTATCATGATAAATTAAAGGAACAGTACATTCAGACCGACGAAGCAATTATCAATTTATCAAAATGGGTATCAAATAACAACGTGATTAGAATCAACTCACGACAAGAATTCCTTGATTATCTATGGGATTTTAGAACAAGTTTATTAAAGGAATATGTGAACTTAACTGAAATGATTAGTTTTTATTCCAAAGTGAATTATTTGTTAGAAAGTGCTATGGTTCGAAGTATGAATATGGAGGTAGCGTATACTTACTGGTCAGAACTAATAGCTTATGAAATGTTATTGTTTAGTAAGGAACATGCCAGCATTGAGCGAGCTCTTGGAGGGACTTACTATACAAGAGGTAGGTTTGTTTGTATTAGTGAATTTGTTTAACTTCTCTTTTTTTAAGCCGCCCGGCTAGCTCAGTTGGTAGCACGCAAGTCTACTGATCGAGGGTTCTAGGGCTTGATTCCAGGGCGGGCATACTTTCATGAAGCTTGGTCATGGAAATTATTTCTACGGCCATTCTCCCTCCTACCAATGATTTT
The DNA here is from genome assembly GCA_025267735.1 of Mactra quadrangularis. Lineage (NCBI taxonomy): Eukaryota > Metazoa > Mollusca > Bivalvia > Venerida > Mactridae > Mactra > Mactra quadrangularis. The sequence goes on along the minus strand of CM046298.1, from coordinate 20,659,345 downwards.
AATTATGTAGGGCAGTTGTCAATCACTGACGAAAGTATGCGCTTAGTAGTCCAGAGATTTTGCCTTTCCAGGAGGAGTGAGTAGGTTGACTGACCGCCGTTAGATGTCCTATACAATGTGTTGCTACGGCGTTAAACCCAACATAAAATCTCTTTTTATGAGGCAGATATAGTACACCTAGCTATTATTCCATATGTTGCACAGATTATTGATTGCTCCTAACATAAATATTATGGATGGTCAATGTTACAAAACCCGCGAATAAATATCGCTGAAATAATACAATCATTTTCATGTTCTTGGGGGTTTACCAACGTGTCAACACAAACAAATTTATGGTGGTCAGTTTACGTAGCAGGACCCATGTTTATATCCAGTTGTTTAAAATCTTAAACAAGGCTGACAACTTCTCTTTCATTAATGAAGTTAAATCTACAACATTGTCAAGTTTTCATGGTATGGTATCACAAGTCGTGGAGAACCTAGACCCAGCACCCCTTTCCCGACGCTAGATTCGAAACCCTGCGTCCCGGGGGCAGTCAAAGCACTAATAAACTCATTCACAAGGGATGATAAAAGATCAATTTTATGTACTAATAGATAACTTTTTACACATTATATATCTTTGGTGTAATCCTTCCATGATATTATTTTGTTTTAACAAAGTCATACATGTATATCAGTCTAAACAATAATAATACCGTATTGATATAATAACTTTAGTCTCGTATTTGAAAAATGTTTCCTACACCAACGTGTCATAATCCAGTGGTACGACGCGCGCTTAAGGATCGAGAGGTCCTGGGTTCGAATCCCACTAGGGGCACTGCTAATTCCCTTGAGCAAGAAATTTACCTGCGATTGCTTTACTTCACCCAGGTGTAAATAGGTCCCTGCGAGGGTGGTATAATTCCATTGCGCCAATCTGTCAGCTGCACTAACAAGCGGAGTAAAAGACTGCCTGAAGAGATTGATAGATAAATACCAGTAGCTCCATGACCAGGGGTAATAGTTGTAAAGTTGGTGAGCGTGCAAAAGCATGAAACAAACTTAGACTATATAACGTCATAACATTTTTTTTTACATTTTATGCGCTTTCATCGTACTTTTAAAATTGATCGTTTTTTGCAATTTACTTATGCAATATAGTGAGTTCTTGACTAAATACAGCACAATATCTTAGAATTAGATTAATTTTTGTTTTGGATTACATTTAGGCTTATAATATCTAAAATTCATGTATCCAAGTTATTCCATGTAAAGTTTTTACGAAGTCCAGACAACAGAAGCCCGTTTCTATGTCTCATTATTTCTTTATTAATGATAATTTCCGCCTCTTCCAGAACAAAATGTCATTCAACTGCACTTTAATATCATCTGCTAATATATCGCGTTTATTGCCTTATATAGTCACACTGACATTTTATGTTTTGTCTCGATTAAAGGAATATTACAAAAATACGGATATTACTTAGAAGTGGAACAAAATTATCATTTCATTAGCTCGACTATTCAGAGAATATTTGGACTATCGTACTCAGTTGTGCGTCGGCGTCGGCGGTGGCGTCGGCGTAACACTTTTTAGTTTAGTTTTTAGATGCAACATTTTTTTTATATCTTTGAAAATACTGAAAGGTTCACTTGATAGTTCACACATGTCTACGGGGTTGCCATTGGACGTCAAATACCAAGTTGAATAACTCTTGCAAGAGTTTATATGGATTATAGCCCTTTCATACTTAGAAATATCTTGGTTTTTTGTTGCAATATTTTATCATTTAGACTACTGAAGGGTTCACTTGAAACTTCACATATGGCTACGGGGTTACCATTGAAGGTCAAATACCAAGTTTCATAACTCTTGCATGAATTTTGACTTTTTGTTGCTGTTGTTTGCACGAATACCCCGACTAGTCGAGCCCGCTGTCCGTGGACTGCTCTTGTTTTCATTGTCAAGTTGTCCAACTTCTTTAATGAAACATGACATCTTGAGGAAGAGATTTGGGATTCCTTTCTCTAAGATTTCTCTGACTTTAAACTGCGCTCAAAACTTTTCGAAAAATAAATGCCAAGTGACTTTCAAGAAAAAAAGTTACTCCAATAATGTTTTAAAGAATAGGTGTAGATATGTTTATCTTAATTTTCTTAACTATATGTTCCTGTGCATCTTATCTTTCAATATGAAATTAAGAGAATCAAATTGTTATGATGAGTATTTGTTAAAAACAAACAAGCTAAGAATGACTTTACGAGTGTTTTTACAGATTGCAGATAATCTAGATCCAATCTTTTGCTAACGATGACAGTATAGATTTATTATGATAAAAATAACATTAGGTTAATTTTCAGAGCTCATTAAAACTAACAAATATTTAATCTTGATTTTCTGACGTCAGTCACACAATCAAAGAAACATGATAATACGACGCAAAGATGTAACTCGCGATTCGTGATCACAATAAAACGATATAGGGTCGCATTAACACGATGTTAGGTCACGGAAGATTGTATACACGAAAGAAAATGATAAAAGATATTCACCGACCATTTGTACTCATACCATAATAGGAATGCACCAAGCCATGCAAAAGCTGTGCGTCGGTGTGGGGAGTAATACTTTACTCGTACAGTTAACTAATCGTCTCACGTAGCGTTAGGTTTTCAGCAAACCCATGTTTATACTGTTAATGAACGGGTACGCTAAAGCTATTTCTATGATAAAAGTCCACTAATAATTGGCCAGGAATCTGCCACGCTCGCATAAATTCATCGAATGTACAATGGAGAAAATTGAAGAATATCCAGATAAAATTTTAATTTGCCAATTGACTAATGGAGTCACCTGTCACATCAATTTAGTTAAAATAAACTTCACAGTCTTACTTTTCAATACAGTAGCGTGTTCAATTACACAAAACGTTACAGAACGTTACATAACGATACATTTGAAACTCCTCGGCCATTCGCTGCGTATAACCTAATCTAATACACAAATATGAGATCGTTAAGGCAATGAGTGATGTTTCAAAACTTACGGACTAAAAAGGAAACTTCACTCCATGCCTAAACGAACATATATTTGTTTACTTTAACACCGGTAGTTTCAAAATAGCGTCTAAATATGTCCGAGATTATTCGCAGCGAATGGCCGAGGAGTTCCGAATGTATCGTTACGGAACGTTTTGTAACGTTCGCGGTAACTGAACGCAGGGCTGTGCTGTCTTTGGAATAGATTGGTTTATTTTAATGTTTACATAAACAAGTAATGTTATACTGTACGAACTATATGTATATTGTTTGTAATGATGTGAATAAATATTGTTTTAAACAAATGTCTAATGCTGACAATGTCAGCAATAAAGAATAAATATGAAACAATACACAAATATAAAATAAAGCCAGGGCTTTCAGGCAGAGACGATTAGCCCTCTGGAAACACAAAATGAACACCCCCATACACCCACACCCACGCCCTCTCTCCACACACACTTAACTAACCTCAGAAAATGACTTTCAGGCAGTTCGGTTAGTCCTCGGGTGGCATTATATAGCATCATGTGTGGTGAATGATAATTTTTTACTGTGTAATTGTATATATTTATGGTGGAGGGATTTTTTAATTTAATAATTGTTATTATTTTCATAAGTATTATTATTCTTTTTGTACAACTTTGTTCTTGTAAATCATTGAGATCGGTGTTGATATGTTTTGATTGGCAACATGAAATTCCCCATTATATACAATAATTATAATTATAGCCCCTTTTCTGTACTGTATGGGTACTGAAAATGTCCGAAAATTGATTTTATTATTAAACATAAACAACCACTAATTGTAGGTTTATTATGCATGATTTAATATTATATTATATGAAGCAAAGTCATATAAATCATTGCAACGTATTGTCATATATTTCCGGAATTCCTGAATGAAAACCATGAGTTAATGTTTCGATCATAATAAAAATTATGATCGATGATTGATCGAAAAGGGTTGTCTGATTATTTCCGATGATCGATTTTGATTTCCTCCCAATTATGAAACCTTCATAGAAATAGATGTTAAATCAAATGAAGATATTTTAAGTTTTGATCAACTACATTTTTGATTGATATATTTACAGGCAAGTTACCGAAACAGTATTATATCTGGTATGTTCAAACAAAACGTTTGAGTGAAGAATTCCTCTCTCAATCAGTATGGTATTCAACATTTGCGAAAAACGTAGTCACATCGTTGTACTTTGAAAGCACGTTGTTTGATCATTTATCTAGAATGAGAGAGGAAATAACGGCCAACACTTTGAGAAATACTTCATTAGAGGCTGGTAATGAATGGTTTGAATATATGACAGCATTCATAGATATTCTTAAAACAATACAAGATGGTTTTGCTTCTAATATCAACCAGGTAACAAGGTTTGACTCTTATTATTTTGCATTATTACATGTATTGTCATCATCACCATCATCACCACCATCATCATTATCATTATCATAGATCCAACGTGCTAGCATATAAAACAAGAATGAAATAAATAGATTAAGACTACGCCAATGCTCAAAATAATTATGTCGGCAAATTTGCTGGCGTGCTTTGTATATTTTGATACAATTAATTGTTTCTCGTAAGCACTTTTGTGGAGATATCCCCTTACCAGTAGGGCGTTCAGTTACCGCGAACGTTCTGTAACGTTACATTTGGAGCTCCTCGGCCATTCGTTGCGAAAAAACCTCGGACATATTTAGACGTTATTTGGAAACTACCGGTGTTGAAGTAAACAAATATATGATCGTTTAGGCAATGGATGATGTTTCGTTTTTAGTCCGTAAATTTTGAAACATCACTCATTGCCTTAACGATCGCATATTTGTTTATTAGATTATTCGCAGCGAATGGCCGAGGAATTCCGAATGTATCGTTATGTAACGTTCTGTAACGTTTTGTGTAATTGAACACGCTACTGTTTTCTCACACCTTTTTCAATGTTGTTTTACAGCATGTCAGTGTCGAAAATGATTCCTTAGAAGAGAAGTTAGCAGCTAAGTCTGTTCAATTAGTAGTTGCTATATCAATGTTACCAATCGTATGTCTACTTGTTAGAGGAATCATAAAAGTGTCTATAGAACTAAGAAATAGAACATTAGATTTGGAATCCAAGAAAAGACAAACAGACCGATTGCTCATAGAATTAGAAGATGAGAGAGCGCGTACAGAAGAGCTACTACATCAAGTTCTACCTAAATCTATTGCAAAAACATTAATAGAAAAAGGTCATGTGGTACCAGAAGCATTTGAAGATGCAACAATTATGTTTACAGATGTTGTGGAATTTACTATGATCTCTAGGTAAGCATATTCTTTTTTATTGACTGTCATTATTGACAAATTAAGTGCATTGTCGGGTGAAGGACCACAACTTTGTACTGTTTGAAGATAATAATGCAACATTTGTTTCGACTGGAGGATACCATGCACTGTTTTTGGCTGATACCTTCATGTGCTCATGTTTTTGTGAGAGGGCATAATGTAGACTCGCTTTGATCGCAGTTTTGCAGGGCCTTGATTATGGTTTTCGGAGGGCATCATATGGCGTTGTCATTAGCTATTTAGTTATCATTTAGTTATTGTTAAGACTTGTTAATCAAATCAGAAAGTTTTACTAAACCTTTATCAGACTGCGTACAAATCTATCCTCCACTAGACGTCGAACGACTACATTGTTTTCTAGCCATTATTTGCCTCTCTCTCTGTTGGAAGACAAGTATGTAAGTAGAATGACGGTTCAATAAGTTAATCATTTTGATAGGATATTTTGCTACAATGAATGAGAATTATTTGATATTCTGGTTACCTCCACAGCACCACAATTTGACTGTACACGTATTTCATAATGAATGAATACGATAAGAAAAGTATTAGATTTGACCACAGTTTTAATTATCTTAATTGTTTTACACTATTGTGTATTAGACATAACTATGGTTATACACTATTGTGTATTAGACCTAACCATGTTATACAATATTGTGTATTAGACATAACTATGGTTTACATTAGACAAAACCATGGTTATACACTTTTGTGTATTAGACATAACCATGGTTATACACTATTGTGTATTAGACCTAACCATGTTATACACTATTGTGTATTAGACATAACTATGGTTTACACTATTGTATATTAGACATAACCATGGTTTACACTATCGTGTATTAGACATATCCATGTTTTACACTATTGTGTATTAGACATATCCATGTTTTACACTATTGTGTATTAGACATATCCATGTTTTACACTATTGTGTATTCGACATAACCGTGTTTGACATTTTTGTATATTTCAGTATGTGTACACCAATAGAAGTGATATCAATGTTAAATAAACTATATAATACAATGGATGAAAGAGTAGAAAACTACGATGTTTATAAAGTTGAAACTATAGGTATATTTCTTATAGGATCCGTCCATAAAATTGCTTTATAATGAGATCTCGGAATGTTGCTAAAATCCTATATAGATTATTTGTTGCTGTAAAAAAGCCAACTTACTTCAGAGACGAAATTCTCCAAAAACATGATAAGACAAGTGATTTTAAGCCACTTGCAGCCAGATGATCGTGTAGTTTAAATTGAGTCAAATTTAGAAAAAATCCTTATATTATTTATATCAGGATAGTTTTTTGTATTCATTGTGTTAACAATGAATACTCTGTTACCAATAGATTAATAGTGGTATTCCGATCGGAGTCCTATATTTAATCAACGAGACCTAACAGCATCCATATCCGGATAATTCCGCTACAATAAAATAGTTCATACTGAAACTGGTACTTTATGTATTTCTGCGCGAGAAAATGACCAGACGCTCAATATGACGTTACAGAATACACTTGAAGCGATTAACTTGTAACAGAGATAAGACTGTCCATAATACTCGTGAGAGGTGTGTGGCAGTACTATTAGATAGATGTACACTCGACGGCCTTCGCGGTCTATTTATAGAAAGTCACAGTCTAAACCACTGACGAAGACACTGTGGCTGACACCATAAACAGAGAAGAATTATCAGACCATCACTGATAATGATAGTTTTATATATTGTACATTTATATATTAAATTATCAAACATGGTTGGTTTAATTAACGGTTAATAAACATTTTTAAAGAATTTTAATGCCTCACTTATAGAGATCACAGACGTAAGCAGTACTTTCGTGCTATTAATTGTTTGGGGACCTTTGATGCTTTGCCTCAATATTTTCTTGTAAAGAAATATAATCTTCGTTCGATTAGCCGTCGAAATATGGGACAGAACATGTTCTTGAATCGAATAATCTGGATTGGTTATCAATAAATATAATTTCTTGCCAAATGGACAGGTGAATTATAAAGTATACCATAAAAATGAGTTTGTATGTGCTCGGTCGGAACATGACGAAATTGTTAAACTCTGACACATATATTGCTTGAATGCTTTACTAAAGGAGATGTCATACATGGCTAATCGACGATTCAAGCATTTTTGGAATGCTAATACTTGTACTGTATACATTACTATAAGTGCTGATTCCCGCGTATTGGGTTTGTTTTAAAGATAATTATTTCCGGACTGTAACTGTTCGGGTCGTATGCAATTAAACCCGAGGTGTGTTCAACAATGCGAGCGCTCGAGCGAGCGCCCGCCTCGCGAATTGTTAGGCTATTGAACGACTGCGCTCATTCCATAAATAGGTGAAGATATCGGTCAGTCAGACCGTTTGTGTACAGAATGTCGAGCGCTCGCTATAAAATCCAAGATGATGTCAAACAGCACATCATTGAAAAAGCGGGTGGGGGAAACAATTATTTCTGTTGATACACGAGATCTTTCATATTTTTTTACCATACATAAATCATAGAGACAATTTACTGTACCAAATAAAGGGTACATTTAGTATATTTTATGCATATATGCGTGGATATTTTATGTGGAACAAGTAACACACAAGTTTGCGTCCCACTTTTCAGAAAAATTCTTTGATATAAAAAAAACTACAACTCATTAATTTTGATGATTTTTTTTGTAGAATTACTAGTTTTTTATATTTAAATATGGTTGTGATAAAATGAAAACAAATTTCAATAATGCGGCACATGAATAATATTCAGCATCTGACACCCTAGCTTAAGCCTATTTATTGTAATCATTTTCTATAATGTATTTTGTTTGGTATTTTTGTAGACTCAGTTATAAGTAAAGTGATAAACTTTTTTAAGTAAGCAGTTTTCAAAATTTTGGACAAAAGCTATTTAGTAGGCCTGCAAAGTGAAAATGTCTCCGCACTTTTGGTGGGTATTGTATATAAAATCTAAAACAACATTATCTTTAATAGACAAGTTATGACCAATGAACCGTATGGCTAAATATGTTTGAATTAGTAAAGAAAATAAAATTAATTGGCATGTGAAGTCACATTTGCTTAATTTTTGTAATATATAATATATGTATATATATAAGTAGAATAAAATAATTCTTGAATATAATGAGGAAAATAAGCTAAAATCAATAATCTAGGTATTATTTCTTGCATAAAGGTCAAGCTCAGGTTAATTCTGTTGGACTATATCAATGTTTATATGAAAAAAATCAGGGGGTCGATCGTGAACTAATTGTCGAAATTTTAAGTTCAAAATCAGGTAATTGATTTTTTCTTACGTCGACGTCAGTTTGAAATGTTATAATTTACAAAGTCTAACAGCGTAATCATTATGGTAAAGCATTGTTTTGGAATATATCTGATGTAATGATGACACTAAGACACACATATCATGGTACTGGACTAATACAGAATATTGAACATTTTTACAAAAAAAGTTTGATGAGATTATTGAGAATTCCAGCCATGAAAACAGCATAAGGGTCAGAATAAAAAATCACAAACTAATCAGTATCTGGTATGTCCACCTCTAGATTGAATGACAGCCAAACAACGTCGTCTCAATGAAATTATGAGTCGCCGGGTGAAGTGAGCAGGTGTCTGTGCCCATTCCTCGTGCAATGCACGCCCCAAATCACGTACGCTATTGACGTCATTCATTACTGACTAAACTTTTTCCTCTCAGCATATATCTCAATATGTCAATGTTACCTCTTAATACGTAACTATCATGATATCCGAGATTTATCTGCATAGAAGATCGCCGAGGTAAGTCCGGTGGTAAAGTTATACATTCCTCGATCGACCTCTCTCAAAATGCCAATATTTTTCCGACAAAACTATTTTAATGGTTTCATATTGTTTGCATATTTTTGAATATGAGAGGCAATGCATTAAACTGACGTGACTCGGGTGCGTAGAAATTCATTTAATGTTTTTTTAAATATATTTTAGTTTATCATAATACATGTACTGCATTTTGACCATGGCACTCTTCCTGTCTTCGATTATAGGATGTTGGATTTAAAACAATATGAATTTAACGAAGGGGTAGTAAGTACAGAAATGTATGAAATGGACATAGCAAATTTACCACTTAATGTATTCATTAATATTTTTTTCAAATTTCTCTTAAGATGAAAGAAATATTAAATCATTTTCAATATAGTTATTTAATTAGGCGAGACAGGATAGAGCGCCATGATCGTGCGACCACATGCACGACTCATGCAGGTTGTTTCGTCATCTCACGATGACGAACGCAGAAACAAAGCGTAAGACCAAGTCCTAGCAAAACATCAACAGCTCTGGTAACCATGCCATATTTCCCTTCTCTAAGAAAAAGGAATGCCTTGGTATTTGGGAACGACCAGAGCCAGTAAAATGCTTCGTCAGAAAAAGGCATACGCTTGACAAAGTGAACAGACGCAGCTTGTCTGTTTGTTACAAGAACGTCTATAGATCTATATACAATATATTAATTACAAGGTTTTTAGTTAAATCATACCGCTGTACATAATTTATTAGTATGTCAAATAAATCGTACATGGGATTATTTTACTTGAAATTTCATAACTATCATTAATACGTTTAATTACAAATCAGAATTTAATTGCTTTTTTAATTTGATAGTGCAGTTTATTTGTATTTGATAACAACTCACAAAATTTAGGATTCATCTTCCAAAATTATCTTCCCCATATTTAATGTCCTTTTTACTGTATTTAACTATTGTTACATGCTCTGCTCTTTAGGACCCGAATAGCTCAGTCGGCTAAAGGGAAGGAACGGAAATATTCATTGAAATGAAAAGTTCAAGAGGTCGCTGGTTCGAAACCTAGCAAAAGCATAAATTTTTATTTTTATATTTTATTTTTTATTATATTTCTATATTTTATATTATACATATTTACGTATTAAGAGGTAACATTGACATATTGAGATATATATTCTTATGAATATTTTAAAACGAATAGTGTTGTGTTTACGTTTTATTATAGTTTCTTTAAGCTGTACATGTATTAGACTTATACAATAACACAATCATGTATCTTTATTTGAATTATTGAAATACTAAATATATATTTCAAAATTTATAATATTAGTCCAGTACCATGATATGTGTGTCTTAGTGTCATCATTACATCAGTAGATGTATTCCAAAACAATGCTTTACCATAATGATTACGCTGTTAGACATTGTAAATTATAACATTTCAAACTGACGTCGACGTAAGAAAAAATCAATCACTTGATTTTCAACTTAAATCTTTGAATCAGAATTTTATGAAACTATTGAACCGTACCTAAAAATATTGATCATAACTTAGCCTCATATGAAACTGTATGATATTAATTATTGAACAGACCCTTCAGGGACTCAAAATATTGATTACTGAAAACAAAAGACCCTTAAGGGACCTAGATTATTGATTTTAACTCATTATCCTCATTAGCCTCAATAAATTGAGGCTATCTTGATTATTTTTATCCTACTTCTATTCAATAAAGAATAAAGGCTTATGATGGAAAAGTTTCATTTCACCAAAGTGTAATCTGACAAGATCTGGAGAGATTAAGGAAAAATTCCTGAATAAAAATTGTTAATAAAACATACTCATTTAAAAATACAGTAACTGCATTTAACTTAAATATATTAATAATATGAATGATAATTATTATACTATCAATTAATGTATTGAATATATTATTTGTACTTGTTAAAGTCATCAACATAATTAATGTTTGGAACATATATCACTTTTTCTTCAAAATAACTAGTTTGTGTGTAATAATGAACTCGGGTATTAAATCTTAGTATAACACTTTGAATCTTAACATTTGTTTATTTCTTACAAGATATAGATAATTTGTGCATATAAAACACTTTCAACTATTTTCCAAAAAATAATCCCATTCACTTGACTACATTAACCTCTTTGTTAAATCAGGTAACCGAATGAAAAAAAGAAATATAATTTATCAAACAATTAATTCTTAATTATATCTGTAAATTTTAACCTTCGTCATTAAACACCCTCAGTGCAGGTAAAATTAATTTCTAAGACATTTATGATAAGCAGAAATGGGGTTTAAATACATTATTTTCTGTTCAGTTACTATATAAATCATAGAATAGCAGCAGGGTGTTAGTCCAACTTTACTCAAAAATGTGTAGTACACATAACAGATAACAATGACATGGTTTTAAATCTCTCCTATATTAGAGATTTTTTGACACACAGACTAATTAAACAATGTGATAGTCATATTGTAACAGTTATAGCTTTGACTAATTACAGCAGTAGTCATAGTCAACAGCTAAATCCAGAGATAAAGCCTCTTCAGGAACAGTGAGTAGGTGGACTGACCGCTGTGATATAACCTTTATAAGGTGTTTCTACAGCATAAAACCCAACAAAAATTGAATAAATCTAAACACAATGAATACCCCAGTACTTTCAGTGCTTTGATTATTTGCTAAGATGTGTTATGTTGTCATTGCCAATCGGTTTTCTCCTACATGTAATCGCTAGTTCAGCACTCTACAGTTGGAGACATCCCTATAATCGGATACAAGGGTAGAGTATGACTTACACTGATGGAATCCGGCGTTTCCTCGTGTTGTCATGACGATAGTTTAATACGTTGTATGATAATAAGCACTTACAAATCATAAAATGTTTGTGCAAGAATAAGCATGCTTCAAACGTGGTTTTTATTTTCTTATATGAATACAGATATGCTTCCATCATCTTCAGTTGACACCCTGGGAACAGTTGTCTCTTAAAATGCTTAAAATCTTAGTTAACTATAAATTATTATTGAAACAACACCGTGTCATTTTATATTGTAATTACCGAGCCATGTAATTGTCACGGAAGATTTTTGACATGAAAACTAAATCTCAACACATTATTTTCATGACTTGTCATTTTCAACTATTCGTATTTCATCATTATAAACAGAAAGTGAGCCTTCAATTAGTCTGTGGCTTTAAAAAAAAGTCAATGAAACTTATCACATTTCATGTCTCATATAATAAAGTCTTCACTAGTCTATATGACTATGACTATGGCTGCTATTACTAATGTTTCACTGTCGCACTTTGATGGATACATATTCAAGGAGTGTTGTTGATAATTTAAAGTTATTGATTATGTATTTATACAACACACAATTGTCTACCAGTTCGTCTCTGCTGCAAGATAGATTGCCGCTTGCTGACGCTGAAATTAGCAATTTAATCGCATGAATGTGGAATGGTCGTCTTGCACACTACAATCCCATGGTCGTATATATCACCATGAAGTTAACAACATCCCAACAATTCAGTTGACAAGTTTATTGATTATTCTAGTTTATTGTATAAAGTTTATTGTTTATTCTAACTCAAATTTAGCCGCCCGCTAGCTCAGTTGGTAGCACGCAAGTCTACTGATCCAGTGGTCGTGTGTTCGATTCCCAGGCGCGACATACTTTCGTGGAGGTTGGTCATGAAATTATTTCTACGGCCATTCTCCCTCCTACCAATGATTTTTAATTATGTAAGGCAGTGAACCGTGAGCTTTTTACAATAATCGTATCACAAATATTAGCATATTCAAAAGCAAAATGCATTTATACATTATCCTGGCTAATGTTAATAGTCTAAATTATATGATTGCATTAACCCTATGATTGTTATATCACACTTATTTTGTTTAAATCTCCAAAAGTCCATTTTTAATAAAACAAACTTACGATGAAATTTAGCGTAGATTTTTTTGTGGATATCCAACCGGTTAATAATATTATGAAATATTATAGTGATCTACCGCACATAATACATACAAGATTTGTATGCAATAGTTGTTCTTAGAAGCTTACAACCTTATTTTAGCCATGATGCATTACTACACCAAACAATTTTGAAATTAGCTCTTCCATGACATAGGACCAAGATAGCCGATAGGTCAATTCGTGTTGTTGGCCCAAACTGGTGGAACACTCACATACAAAATGTAACATAAAATTCATACCATCAGAAGATAAATTCCGAAAAAAGTTAAAACTTATTTATGCCTTATATTTCATAAATAAACTTCAAATGATTTTAAACTGTGATTTTATTTGTAAAAATGTGAACTCTATGTGATTAATTTTGAAGCGCAATCGAATATATAGTCTACATAAGTGGACTTTGAATTGTATTGAAAAAAATTACTTGCGTTTTATTTTATCATAAAATGTTTGATGAACAGCCTACATGTTTATATGCCATGTTGTAGTATTATACTGTACTCACTTATTTCAGGTGATGCATACATGGTCACATCAGGTTTACCAAATAGAAATGATGGTAAACACGTGACCGAGATTGCTAAATTATCATTAGAATTACGTGATGCTTTAAAAAAGATTATGGTTCCACATAGAAAGAACGAGACTGTGCGGCTCAGAATTGGTTTCAATACAGGTAGATAGAAGATTGTTATATTTCTTATTTGTTAGGTCTTAATTTTGTATAGCCGACAATTGTTGTAAACTGTGTAAAGCCTTATTTGTTCCACTTTTAGCTTACCTGAGCACAAAGTACTCAGTGTGAACTATAATTTGAATGGTCATAGTCCGTATTGCGCCGTTTTGCGTCATGCATAAAAAGTTTGACTTAAGCAACATACCCTTCTCGTGGCATTATTGAACTATAAATTGACAGAACTGTGCCTGTCATGAAGTGTTTTAAAAGTTGTTTTGGGAAATTCATTTCATGTATAACTCTGGTAATGGCAACCGAAAAGAAAATTTAAAAAAAAATCTTCTCAAAAGCCGCTAGGCCTACAGCTTGTATACGAGGGTAAAGGCATAACCTGAAATTTCTTTATGAAAACCGTACAAATTATGTCTCAAAGATCAAAATTGGCCATCATATCATTGATCATAATTTGCTCAAATAATGCCACTGGGGTCAAAATAGTCCCCAACCCAGAAATCCCTATTTTAACATAGAGTTAAAAAAGGAAATATAACAAAATCTACTCAAAACTATTAGGTTAAAAACTTTCAAATTGTGCATCTGACATCAGCTTTAGGTTCTGTACAATCAGGTGAGAGATCCAGTGTTCTCAGGACTCTGTCGATAAAAAATATTTAGTTAACAATGTCTTTCTGCAACTTATTGCACACACTTAAATATACACATGTAGTTACAAAATAAAATTATCAAAGAAATGTACTCCCCTATCGTTTGTGTCCACCTGCCTCTTTATGCTTATATATTCACCACAAATAGCTACTATTTGCCTAAAAAGTAATAAACTTTATATATAATTAATTTGTATATAAATTTTGTACACTTTAATTGTAAATTATACACTCCTTAAGACTTTTGATAATTATTATGACATATTTTATTTTGGTCAGGTCCATGTGCAGCTGGTGTTGTAGGACATAAAATGCCTAAATATTGTGTGTTTGGTGATACTGTGAATACTGCTTCTAGAATGGAATCAACAAGTTTACGTTAGTATCTTAAGTTAACACCTAACCACTCAAAATCAGAGACTCTATTTAGCGGGGCTGAATTCCTATTCCCAGCTTGACCGTCACGTACATTCATGCCTGCGGACAAGTCAATATTTCTATCCCACTTGTCCGTGGACGAGTAATATTAATTGGCTAAAATATAGTACATTGTGCATGTAAAGCTACAGTCCCATAAACATAAAAATAGTCGTGAGGGAACCGTACGGGCGCCGTGCGATCAAGCTTCGCAAGGATCCGTACGAACTCTTGCGTACCCGTACGGACTGTTACGTTTTTACCAGGGTCCATGAGATGAGCCCAGGTGAGATGAGTAAGGATTAAAGCTGCATATCTTCCATATACGGCTCCGTATGGGTGTGTTGTTTTATGCCATGTACGTACCGTCACCTTAATACGCAAGGCTTCCCACGACTTACGGCTATCTGCACGTACGGGTCCACAACAAGCCACGATTTTATGGGACTGAGGCATAACATAGCAAAACCTAATAAAGTGAATGGTTCAATGCTTAAAATGAATATTCTTGTCAATTATTTATCATTACTTACAGTATGTAGTTTATATAACAGTTTTCAATATTAAGGTTTAAGCATTGAATATCTGGGCAAGCGCATTTTAATCCCGGACAAATTGATTTTTAAGATTTTACTTGTCCGTGGACAAGTGGAAAAAATGGAATTCCACACCACTGTGGTATTGCGTCGTACCACGAATATAGGCAACGTGGCTTCTAATCTATGGCGGTATTAAGATACATTTTAAAAGTCAGGTTTTAAAATATGTCCTACGACTGTAATCTGGCCTACCATTGTTCCAAGTTGAGCAGTGATCAGCCACTGGAGATATGACGCTAGCGTGCTCAAAACCCACTGGAGGCACTAGGGGCACTTCAGCAATAAATGTACCTACAATTTGTACAATTGTTTTATTTTACCCAGATGTAAATGGGTACTACGAGGGGTCATCTGTCTGAAGGTGACTTCAATGATCAGGGGTTATCGAACAAAATTGTAAATCAGGCTGAACGTGTGCATGGAAGCAGAGTTTAAACTGCTCTTAAACTTGAAGGTGTATAATAAGAATAGATAAACAGAAATCAATTATAATCAAGTAAAAGAGTGTTACAATTATTTTGTTTTAGCTCTAATGATACAGATAACCGAATCCTCTGCATCTTTGTTACAAGAAAGTGAAGGTTTCTATATATCTGAACGGGGCCATATCGAAATCAAGGCAAGTAAGTTTTATAGACTAGCCTACATTATTTTAATGATAATAGATATAGAGCGATACTTAGCCTATAGATATGTTTAGTATTGACACATTTTATTCAACTGTGAAGAGCGCATGCAATAACCCCGCTGATTTAAATACCCGTTGTTTGATTATCCCCGCGCACATATAGTAGATATCATATTCTCGTACCCAAAGGTTATCAAGATTCTCGATCTAACTGGGTACGAGAATGAGCTATAATAGTACTTCTATCAGTAAAAATAGATACATTTGTATTTATGCAAAAATATCGAGTATTAAAATCAGCGGAGTTAATGTATGTGCCTCTGAGAGTTGAATAAAATGTAAAAATATATACTGATTCATTTTGACTGGATTATGAAGTATGTTCGTACAATTTTGGTTAATCACTCACAATTGCTACCTAACTTTCCAGTACTTCAAAAGGTAAGGTAGCTGCCCGGCTAGCTCAGTTGGTAGCATGCAAGTCTACTGATCGAGAGGCCGTGGGTTCGATTCCCGGGCGGGGCATACTTTTTTCGATCTTGGTCATGAAATTATTTCTACGGCCATTCTCCCTCCTACCAATGATTTAACACATTTTAGGTTATTTTACGGCGTTCATCGCACCTAACCTAGCTTTTTACTGGACCATTGTTCACAACTACTACTCACCTACCCTTCCTCAAGGCTGGAAACTTTCAATATACCTTATTTCTTGAAGAAAATTAGCATTGTTGAGTAATTTTTATAACCTTACCGGGCAGGATTTGAATCCATACCCTTTTCGGGACACTTGATTCGAAATCCAGGCGCGCTACCAACTGTGCTACTGACCAGGGTTCAATTTGTACAAGCTATTCCATTAGTTACAGTAAAATTCTTATGTAGTCACATTATAATGTAATATATCATGTAAACTAAAACGACGGTCAAAATCGTGTAGAAACAAAGATAAACAACACTATAGTTACGTTAAGAAATAAATAGAGAAAATTGCAAAGCTATGTTGCTATGAGACAGAGAGCTAGTGTTATTATCATAATCTCATGAACGTGACATCAAACGATTGAGAATAAAGATTATAGAATGATGAAACTGCCTTAATTACGATACATGCTAATAGCTTTGTATAAATGACAACTCATATAACTCGTTCTGATATGACATCAAATGAACTAAATTATGGTAAGCCGAAACTGTTAATCATGTTACAATTTTACTCTGATTGACACGCATGCA
Organism: Mactra quadrangularis; assembly: GCA_025267735.1. Classification (NCBI taxonomy): domain Eukaryota; kingdom Metazoa; phylum Mollusca; class Bivalvia; order Venerida; family Mactridae; genus Mactra; species Mactra quadrangularis. The sequence goes on along the minus strand of CM046298.1, from coordinate 20,641,914 downwards.
TTTACATGTGATTACGTGTATCGTTTGGAGAATTAAATCTCATAAATATGTATTATGTAGTGCCATATTTCAAGATAAAAGACATTACTATGGAAAGCCTTGTCTGTCTTATACGTAGATAAACAAATGTTGTTATGCTGAAATAACATTATATTAAGTAGTTTGTTCATTATATTGAGTGGTTTCTTCATTATATTAGGTGATTTGATCATTATGTAAGGTACCCAGTATATTAAAATGCACCTTAAATGATAAACAAACTACCGAGTATGATGACGGAACCACTCAATATACTGAACAAACTACTTAATTTTTGCCATTTTAACTCAACAACGTACCTAAACGTACGTATAAGACAGTCAAGGCTTTCCATACATGTCTGTTCGTACATTGTTAGCTTCTCTACTAATTACATTTTATCATAAAGGTTGAAATCTAGGAAAACGTGATGAATTAAATCGGTGAATTAATTTTGTATAAAGTGTTTACGTGGCACTTTTTTTTCCTATGTTTTTTTTCATAATTAAAACTGTGCATGTATTACATGTTTATAGATAGATAGATATGTTTCATATATATGTATAGCCATTTACAACAAAAAATATTTACAATACATGTCAATACAATGACGTGAACAAGCAATTACTTAGCATAATGAAAAAACTAATCAACCAAAAAAACACGATGTTGAAAAAATCAGAACAGTAGATTGGTCATGAGGATGATTATAATTAAGGAATATTATCACTTTACAAGTACATACATATACATTATATAACAACGGTTTTTATATTAAAGCCCTATTTCTACTTCATATGTATGTCTGTTTTAATTAGTTCATACGAGTTTCACCAAGTACCTACGCCACGAGGAATATAACAAGAGGTTACGTGCTATATCTTTTAGGCCATAAATATATAATTACGATGTATAAGATTTCCATCCTCGCTTAAACGAATAAGTCCAATTGTCTTTTCATTTTCATTTCGATTAGTAATTAACTGTATGGTATTGAACTTCAAATCCAAGGTTGATGTAGCGTTCACTACGGCATTATACCCAAATATTCGTCGGCCAGTATGGGAAAAAGACGGCCTTTATAAAAAAAACTCGGCTATTATGAGATTTAGGCATTTTGATTGGCTCCGTGTTTTTCTTTCCAAAGAAAAATACCGCGAATTTGAATGGTGGTACAATCCCTATCTGCGAAGACTTTTGGGACTGGTAATTATAGTTAATCAATAAAATCATTGTCAATAATAAAGTATTTTCACAATGGTCTGATTAGTTGGCTTCAGACAATCATAATACGACTGTTTAAGCCATTTAAGAAGGCCATTGTGAAAACACTTACTTATTAACAATATTTTATAGTACTGTCGGATACACACGGCCGAACCATAAACCGAACAGAACAGAACAGATACTTTATTAAAGGGTTTGAACAATACTCATCACCCACATAATCGTTTGTCAGGGTTTAGTTTACGTTTATCAACCGTGTCAGGTATCCGAGCATTGATTTAATTTGCTTGTTCAACCTAAGTATCAACTTTTCTTAAACTTTCAAAATTGTATGAAAATATGTTGGAAAATGACAATTTCATTACTAACTGAAATACGACAGAAAATAGTGATTTAATTATTACCCCCATTCTTTCTCCACATTTAACGTTGTGACGGTGAAAAGAAGTTTGTACCACAGGGGAAAAGCCCAAATAGTTTAATTCTGGATATAGTCTATTAGAATTTCGAATAAGGCATATGGGCTAGTCTCCTTTTTTGTAATCCGGACGTAAAGCAAGCAAATAATTTTCTATGGTGTTCGTCCAAAAATGTTTTTATCTATAAAACATCACTGGTGTCAATTACTCTCAGAATTTCTGATGTTATTAAGTCCTGATAAATAACTTTCGTAATTAGGGACTTAAGTCAGTTATCTTTCCCTGATAAAATCTGAAGCAATCCAATTGGTAAGTATGTCTTTACAGTTGGAATCCTCGGATTTTATCATTGGAGTCCTATGTAAGGACAACAAAATATTTCATTTAATATCTTTCTTATTAATGAAGATATTAACTGGAAAGGTAAAATTCAGATAGTTCTTCACCCTTAAAATACTTAGCTTGAATTTCAAACAAATCAAATGATTTACAAAAAAATTATTTAAGATTAATTTTGGCAAATTGACATTGCAAAGTAAGAGTAAAATCCGAGAAATCCAACTAATTGGACCTACCTATTTAAAGAGTATGCAAGAGGAAATAACTGACTAAGATCCCGTATTAATGTTTTCACAAAAATCTATGGTTTCATTTCAGGGTAAAGGTTTGATGCGGACATTTTGGTTGAATAGTTACCAACAGGAGAATCCGGTACTGACGACTACTCATTTATCCTGATGTTTTATAGATAGAGCTTCATTGTGATTTAACTGTGATTTATTTTGAAAATCCAAAACTTAAGAATTTTACTCAAGAAACTAACATAGTTATTATGCTTGGAATATTGTCATGGTTATTAGACAAAACATTGCGACCAAACTTTATGGCATATACTTTGGATTTATTACAGCGCATTGTGGCGATGTGTATAAAATGTACGAAATTATAAAATATCCGAATAAAAGTTTTACGTAAAGGATTATACATCTATATACTTTAATGTTCTGTTGGCAAAGTTACTAGTATAGTTCGTGGTTTTCGTGTTATGAATCAGTCATACAGACCCAAATCGTAATAATAGTTATACCAGAAATGCACTTTAATTCTCTGACCTCGAAAAACATCCATTTTATACATTTGTATTCGTAAGCAGCTTATGAAGCCAAACTTGTCAAACGACCACAAAGATTGACGGAATAAGTCGATTACAAGCACGCAATTCTCTTCAGCAGGTGCCAAATATCGTCAAATTCCGCTTCGGTATTCAGAACTTGTTTTATTTTGGTTGGCTATAGCCATAATAATGGTTATAACCATTTATACGTACGTTCGTGCTGATCAATTTTTTGGGCTAGTTCATGTACATTGTATTTTGATCATTTATCTTTGTGTTGTGGTAATTTGAACGCAAGGCCAATACCAATTATATTTTTTCAATTTCATGTTACTCAATTTGTCAGCTATACTAAAGTTATAGACGTATATCCTTTACGAAACTCGGATAATATTGTATTGTATATATAGCCACGACCATAGGACGATGCATTGTGGTCGTATATGTGGGACGCAATAGTTTCAAAATGATAAGTATATGCATCGCGCATTGGACAATTTATTGCTGCTATAAGTTGGAACACCTCGGTGATATCCTACGAAGATGTGCCTCAGATATCACAAGTGGTTGTAATAGAACGAGTTATAATTCCCGGCTAAAAACTCGCTGGCAAATAGTACTATTATGGTTTATACATGAGCATTCTTAGCCATTTTCAACACGTTTCCTGCTTAAGTTTTTGGTAATATTAAGCTACAAAACAACTTCAAAAAGTCTTTCCCACTGCATATGACAAAAGGTTTTCCACATAAACATTGAACATGAAAAGCAGATTTACGTTACTGAATGGTCTTTAAAAAATATTGTGTTAGAGGTACCATGTCTCACTTATCATGTTCCCATGAAGTTCTGGCTTTATTTTAACTAAATCCAAATTCAGTAGAATTAAAAAATTTCTACAGAGTCTATGTTAGAATTATTATCTCTTCTTATGATATCGGAGGTATATTTACGTAGATTAAATAAATTATGTTTCTGTCATATTTACAAATGTTAGAAAGTAAATGTAGTAAATTGTTCATTTATCATGGTTTGTCTAATGCTACAGTTCCATGAACATAAAAAAGCCGCGAGGGCACAGTACGGGCGCCGTGCGATCAAGCTCCGCAAGGACCCGTACGAACTCTTGCGTACCCGTACAGACTGTTACGTTTTTACCAGGGTCCGTGAGATGAGCCCAGGATACACGTATCAGTTTCCAAGTCAAATCGTAAACAAAATCGTGACCGATTATGGATTAAACTTGCATATCTTCCAGCTACGGCTCCGTACGGGTGTGTTGTTTAGTGCCATGTGCGTACCGTCACCTTAATACGCAAGGCTTTCCACGGCCTACGACTGTCTGCACGTACGGGTCTGCAACAAGCCACGATTTTATGGGACTAAGGCATTACGAACTTGTAGATCTCAGCTAGTTTATTGTCATGTCTCAAAAATTATAAAAAATCATTTTATCATTATTAATGACCCTATAATAGGGTTTAAGTCATCATATTGTAAGCTGCATTTTTTTGCGATACTCATAAGTCACGTGACCACTTTAAATATACTAGAGTTGTCGTTTCATTTTTAATAAATTGATTTCAGAACGTTTTACGTCTATTTCACTTTGATATAGTCCATTTTTCTCAACTGTTAAAGTTTGAATAATTTCACGCTCATTGGATACACACTATCTTAATATCAAGATTGTTATACAATGGACACGAAGTCACCGTGAAATTATTCATGTTTTGACAGTTGAGAAAAAAAAACGAACTATACAGATATTGGCACAAAAAAGTTTTTTTGAGGGGATGTTTCAAAGTGTTATTTAAAACAGATATACCACGAAATTAGAATCATAGCAAAATCACCAGCAGACACTATTCTGCTTTAAAGTACAGTTACAAAAGCAAACGAAATATTCGTCAATACGTTTACTCATAAAACATGGACATTTCAAATCACTTACTGCTTTGCCATTCTTAAAATGTGAATTCTGTGCTCGTTCTGTTGAAACTATTATAGTTTTCACTCTACTATAATTGTACAAATGTTTTGTATTGTATATAAAATGACAAATATCTTCACGAATCCTCTATTAAAGATATATAAGTGACGAAATTAAAGAAAATTAATTTTGCAAAAAAAACATTATTGACATATTGTATTTATATTTAAATAGTTTTTGACATGTTAAAAAAAATTAAAAAGTATCCGCCTCTTGATTTAATTCAATTAAAAAATTTCATAAATATTTTAAGACATGCCGTGTCCTAAAAGATTTAAAATCCGCGCCGAAAATTACCGATCGTTTCCGTAAGTCACGTGACTCGCATATTTAAAGACACAACTTATAGATCCTGGACATCAAAGGAAAATTGTAGTATAGTGGTTATATCATAATAGTCGTGAAAATTTCAAGTATTACATGTTTCATGACTTTCTCGTGTTTGCTGGCAGGTGAAATAAATTGAGGCCCGTTCATAGGTAAATTTTGAATTTGGTTGTTTGGTAAATATAAATTATACATGTTTATGCAAACTATACATTTTTTATGAAATAATCATTGCTCTTGTATAAACTCATTTTATCCTACTATAAAACAAAATACAGTCAAGTAAAATGGCTAGAAGAAGGATAGTTATGTTTGTCACAAATGATCAACATGAAGTACTAAGGCCTTTCATTCGTGACAGAAATTGGGATGTTGTTATTGAAGTTGTAAAACTTCCTCCACCACCTAGAACACAGCATTTTCAGGGGTTTATTGATTGTCCTGAATGATTCTGTTCACCATGTATAACAAATGAGCACTTAGGACTGGTGGCCTAAAGGGAATAAAGATAGACATATCTTGTATTCAAGATAAAGAAAATGCCTCTAAGTGTGTTTCTTGGCTATGTTATGCAATCGGGGAGTTTGGAGGGATCCAAGATACATAGACAGGAGGGCATTTGCGAGACTGGCACGAGGCAACCCCAGATTTCATCAGGGTGAGCTGATACCTGAGTGCGTACTTGCACAGTGCAAAACTTGGCTACCAAACCCTCTAAACCGTCCATATATGGGTCACAAATGGCGATAGAACAAGTCGGGAAAACATAATTGTTTATCCACTGTGGTATCAGCACTCGATTGCTTGTTTTTTTGGGGTTTAACGCCGTTGCTCACATTATATAAGTTATATCACGGTGGTCAGTCAACCGGCTCACTACTCCAGGAAAGGCTAAATCTCTAGATTTAGCTTTTAACCACCTACTAAGCGCATACTTTCGTCAGGGACTGACAACTGCGCTACATTATTAAAAATAATTGGTAGTAGGGAGAATGGCCGTAGAAATAATTTCATAACCAAGCTCCACGAGAGTATGCCCCGCTCTAAAATGAAACCTACGACCCCTCAATCAGTAGACTTGCGAGCTACCAACTTAGCTAATCGGGCGGCTGTACCCGATTGCTCGCCGTTTGTATTGACAGATTTAAATCACTTCAGTTGCATCAAAGATTTTAACTCAAACCCAAAACAGCAAATATCATTGCCAATTATGAATATTTTTCAAGTGTGCGATGAAACGATTATTATCAACACTGCATTTGAACTAGGTTCATGTAGTCATTGCAGGGCCTCAGAAAGTATGTTCATTAATCGTAACATACTGAAATACTACCGTTATATCTAGCCCGAAAAAAGCATGCAACACAGATGTCAAAATTTGCGATAAGTTGTGTCTTTAATGAGGTAAACCAAAGTATGTGCCGCATATTTCAAGCTTTGACATTTATCATGATTACGTTTTTTTACCGGAACACCGTTTAATATGCAAATTAGCAACTGTCGTAATTTTCCGATGACGTACGAGTCTTATCGGCCTTTTCCGTGAAATGGCCTCTGAAAGGAAAATTGGGTTATTTCATCCGTCGTCATCTGTGTGATGGATGGTAATCGCTGCATTTTTAATTCATAGTTAGTAATTTTAATGACCAAAGATCACTATTATGCAATTTTTTTGCTTTATTTGATATCATGATGGTTCTTATTTCTCGTCACTTTTATGACTTTAAAGTAGGGAATGAGTCAGAATATTTAAGTTTATTTATTTATACAATTATCAATTATTTTAAACATCAGTTTGTTTGTTTGTTTGTTGGGTTTAATACCGTAGCAACACATGGTATAGGTCATATAACGGCGGTCGGTAAACCTACTAACTGTTCTTGGAAAGGCTAAACCTCTGGACTTAGCTGTTAACCAACCGCTAAGCGCATACTTCTGTCAGTGACTGATAACTGCCCTACATAATTAAAAACATTGGTAGGATGGAGAATGGCCGTAGAAAAAAAATTATGACCAAGCTCCACGAAAGTATGCCCCGCCCGGGAATCGAACCCACGACCCCTCGATCAGTAGACGTGCGTGTTACCAACTGAGCTAGCTGGGAGGATTTAGACATGAATAATAAGTCAATATAGAGATTTTCGATTTGCCATTTCAATATATATTTATCATATATTACCCGGGTCGATAGCGCAGTTGGTAGCGCGCCGGAATTTGGAATCTCCTGCCCGAGGGGGTGCGGGTTTGAATACCACCCGGGGAGGTTATATCCTTCCATCAAAATTTGACAATAATGTCGATTTTCCTCCATTGATTAGATAATATGGAGAAGTTATCGACCTTGTGGAAGGGTAGGTGAGTACTGGTTATAAATAATGGTCCAGGAAATCTATGTTAGTTGCGCTGGACGCCGTAAAATGACCTAAATTGTGTTGACACGGCGTTAACTCCAATAAATAAATAAGTAAATAAACCTTATATATTCATTTTTAATTCCATTTTAACCCACGAGCCCAGAAAATGATATTTTCACTCGGGCTACATGTGTACTCTTTATTTCGGGCAGACATCTTACTGTTGTCAGTACTTTGAGTATACACATGTATTAAATTTTGTACAGTTTTTGTGTGAGCATCTTTAGAACGGATTTCATTATTTTATTAAAATGAATTCTTCGTTATTTTGATAATGGTTACAAGTTTCATTATGTCCTACATAATGCACCATCAATACTAGCTGATTCGATTCTTGAAATTTATGGCCACATTTGTCAAAAAATAATGCATTGAGAATTTATCAATATTGATCCCATTCTTTCTCGAAGATTCTCTTAATACAATATGTATAAGGACATTGACGTCAAATATAAAATAAATGATCAAGATTACAGCACTTCGGTGGAAAATAAATAGTTACAAAAGCTATTCCATTAACACTCTTAGAGCAGTAAAGTTCCGCTATAGAAACTACCTTAGTTATTACAAGGTCAGGTGATTTAGGACGATTTGGAAATCCCAGATGCTTAATTTTGAAAGAAAATTGTCTTCATTTTAAAACAAGTTCGCTTTTGAGACCGTCGGTTTTAATGGGCTTAATAGTGGAACTTTACTGTAGTTAAAACGCAGATCACATATTAGGCACCGTGTAACTAACATTTAAAAGGATTTTTTTTTTACATTTTATTGAGTTCTTGTTTTGTATTGTCAACACAAGAAGAAATCCAGCGACTAATTTTGTTAGACATTTTATAAAAGGTCGATTTTACGAATAAACTGTTCTTTTGGTTACCATAATTCACAAATCTGACATAGCGCAAGTATATTTCTTTTGTATTTGAATACAATGTGCGCTCAGATATAGATTTTCTGAGAAACGTTCAATGGTTGAAGACAAAGTTAGATGTAAGGGCAATTCTGCCATTATTAAGCTATCTTTGAAATGGTATTTAAGTGTGTGAATAAAATGAAAAGTTATACTTCAATGTTAATATTTTTGTATTAGTATGTGTGTATAAATAAAGTGCCGTCTGGGAATACAATATTTTTAACTAGAATTTATAAGGTTTCCTGTTACTTACACAATGTCACCCTAATTGTTATTTATCATTATGAAAATAGTGAACAAAGAAAAACAATTTACATACATATGATTTACTCAGTTCACACATGTTCCGCAATAATTAATAAAATATTGTGTGTGTATCAAGTGCAACTGGGTTGAAAACGCTAATTTTTAAGTTACGAGATCATGCAATTGTGCTGAAAATGTTATTGTGAATGTATTTCTTGTTAATATGGATCAGCAGCCTGTTCAATTACCCCGAACGTTCCGTAATGTTCCGTAACGTTAGGGTCGGAACAACTCAACCCAAAGACAACTCAATCCGAGACAACCCAATCTCCTACTAACGGGCTGAGATGTCACTTCTTTGGAATGAGTTATCCACAAGTCGATTTGTCTTCGGGTTGATTTGTCCCGGTTCGAAACGTTCGCTAACAGTCGTTACATGTATTGAACGGACTGCAGATGTAGACATTATGTGTTAAGGTCAGATGTGATGTTCGTCTTATGAAGCTATTTCCACCGAAAGTTGTTCTATGTTTTTGTTTTAAAGTCGGGGTCATAGTGACGCGAGATGAACTTAAATGTGTTTTTTACATATTGACATTTGACCAAGGTAGTCCTTTGGATAAAGCAACGGAAGACACCAGAAATATAGTAATCATTTAAGAAAGAGAATATATGAATATTGTTGTTTATCAATTATCTGTTATACATAAAATATGTGTCCAAGTGGAGACAAATGATTTTTGTTATGTTATACATGTGTTATAATTATGTATATTTAAATGATTGGATATAAAATTATGATGAAAATGAAATGTTTAAAAAGATATTTTCCATTTTGCTTTTTTTATTGAGTTATTGGCACATTTTATTCTATTGTCAATGCTGGATACATTAACTGCACCAAATACAATACTCACAACAGTATTTTTGTACCTACTATCGATAGATAAGTATTTAAGTCAGCAGGGTTAATGTATGCGCTACTGACAGTTGAATAAAAATGTACGAATACATTGGGTGACATTGGTTTATATAAGAAACCAAGTACGGGTCGGACAAATACTCTGCAATATTATTTGTCGTTGACCTAATGGTTTGATGCTTGCGCTATGATTCTTTCTTTTCTGGAATGCTCGCATTAATCCGTAAATTCTTAAAATTAACTCTGAATCTTATGCGCACATAAACTCCCTTACATAATATATTTGTAGGTATATAAACGGGTATGCTGAAGAACTCAATGTACCAAGAAATATGATATTTATCTGTGATAATCCTGTCTGTTACGCCATGGCCCATAGTACATTGATAAGTCGATCGAGGTCATTACACCTAACTCCCGGATGCGCAGTCTGTCTAAAAAATCAACAGTAAACTTTCGCTCATCAGTCGAAGTGTAGTGATACAATACGGAAAAATACAACAGTTTTTGCAAAACATTTCAAAACAAAGAATATATGGGACTATACAGATGTACGTATACGCCTTGTTTGTTATCAGTCGTTGTATAGGGAGGCTATCATTCTCGTACCGCTGAGGGTATCGATAATCCTACTAAACTCTGGGTACGAGAATGGGAGGCTATTGACAGCCGTGATATATTACGGTTCTCATTATGTTCAATATGAGTTTGCCATCTTGGATGAGGTGGAAAAAACAACGCTTTTGACCCGGCTCTGTCGTAACTGGATTGATTGAATTCACCATTAGCTGTTTAATATATAATATGAACGTACAATGAAAGCAGCCCAACTCATCGGTGATTTGTCTCCGCCCCCGAAATAGTTTGAAGTATGAACAAAAAACAGTCGCAATTTCTGTTTTAGTTTACGCATTCTCAAACATTAAAATAAATATTGGCCTAAAAATGGAATATTAATCAATACATGCTAAATATTTCTAAACCTCGTTCTGCACTTATCATGAACTTTAACTTACTCTAGTTTTTGAATAGTCTATTCATAGGATAATTAATGTAAAATGTTTGCGACAGTACAAAAACGTAATATGTCTGCATTGAACGGTGTATTTAACGTGTATATTCTATTGAATAGTGATATTATATCAAATTACAACAAAAAGCATATGCTTTAATCAATACCTTCACGATCGAGCGGACAGACTTAAAAAAGACTTATTTTCTAAGGTCTGTGAAGTTAGCTATCTATTGTCTATTCTCTATTCAAAAGTCTATTCGCACAATAGACAGCTATGTATTAAGAAATCTATTCATTCAGAAATCTATTCGCATTTACTGTATACATAGGCATAGGTAAGTTCAAAAATCTGTACAAAAATCTGTTCACAAAATGCCGAAAAGACAGCTGTCTATTCGGAAATCTATTCAGAAGTCTATTCGAAAAAAGTCACTAGTGCAATCAGACATATTTAAAAGTCTTTTCATAGAAAACATAAATAGACAAATGTCCATTCAAAAGTCTATTCCGAAGTCTATTTGAAAAAAGCCAGTAATGCAATCAAACAGATTTAAAAGTATTTTCGTGGAATACGTAAAGATGCAAATGTCCATTCAAATGTCTATTCCGAAGTCTATTCGCAAATTTATGTATATGCATTCAAAATGAGGGTGAAGTCTTTAATAGAATTTCGAATAGAGAGCTGTCCATTTAAATGTCTATTCAGAAGTCTATTCGCAAAATCTGGTAAATGCTTTCAGAATGAGTCAGAAGTCTATTATGCAGTAGCGAATACACAGCTATCCATTCAAAAGTCTGTTCAGAAGTTTATTTGCTAAATCATATATATGCAATTAGAATGCGTCTGAAGTCTTTAATTAAGTTGCGAATAGATATATGTCGATTCAAAAGTCTATTCAGAAGTCTATTTGCAATATCATGTATAAGCAAGGACGGAAGTCCATTCAGAAGTATATTCGAAAAAAGCCTGAAATGCAATCAAACAGATATCCATTCAAATGTCTTTTCAAAAGTCTATTCGAAAAATCATATATAGGCATAAAGAATGTGTCTGTAATCTATTTTAAAGTTGTGAATAGACATATGTCCATTGAAAGATTTATTCAGAAGTCTATTTGCAAAATCTGGTGAATGTATTCAGAATGAGCCAGAAGTCTATTATAGGTTTTTGAATAGAGAGCTGTCCATTCAAAAGTCTATTCAGAAGTCTTTTCGCAAAAATCATATATATGCAATATGAATGTGTCTGCAGACTGTTATAAAGTTGCAAATAGACAGATGTCCATTCAAATGTCTATTCAGAAGTCTATTCGCAAAAAAATCTGGTAAATGCGTCCATAATGATCCAGAAGTCTATTATAGATTTTCGAATAGAGAGCTGTCCATTCAAAAGTCTATTCAGAAGTCTTTTCGCAAAAATCATATATATGCATTATGAATGTGTCTGTAGACTGTTATAAAGTTGCAAATAGACAGATGTCCATTCAAAAGTCTATTCAGAAGACTATTCACAAAATCTTGTAAATGCGTCAATAATGATCCAGAAGTCTATTATAGATTTTTGAATAGAGAGCTGTCCATTCAAAAGTCTTTTCAGAATTCTTTTCGCAAAAATCATATATATGCATTATGAATGTGTCTGTAGACTGTTATAAAGTTGCAAATAGACATATGTCCATTCAAAAAACTATTCAGAAGTCTTTTCGCAAAAATCATATATATGCATTTTGAATGTGTCTGTAGACTGTTATAAAGTTGCAAATAGACAGATGTCCATTCGAAAGTCTATTCAGAAGTCTATTCACAAAATCTGGTAAATGCGTCCATAATGATCCAGAAGTCTATTATAGATTTTCGAATAGAGAGCTGTCCATTCAAAAGTCTTTTCAGAAGTCTTTTCGCAAAAATCATATATATGCATTATGAATGTGTCTGTAGACTGTTATAAAGTTGCAAATAGACAGATGTCCATTCAAAAGTCTATTCAGAAGTCTTTTCGCAAAAAATCATATAAATGCATTATGAATGTGTCTGTAGACTGTTATAAAATTGCAAATGGACAGATGTCCATTCAAAAATCTTTTCAGAAGTCTTTTCGCAAAAAATCATATATATGCATTATGAATGTGTCTGTAGACTGTTATAAAGTTGCAAATAGACAGATGTCCATTCAAAAGTCTATTCAGAAGTCTTTTCGCAAAAATCATATATATGCATTATGAATGTGTCTGTAGACTGTTATAAAGTTGCAAATAGACAGATGTCCATTCAAAAGTCTATTCAGAAGTCTTTTCGCAAAAAATCATATAAATGCATTATGAATGTGTCTGTAGACTGTTATAAAGTTGCAAATGGACAGATGTCCATTCAAAAATCTTTTCAGAAGTCTTTTCGCAAAAATCATATATATGCATTATGAATGTGTCTGTAGACTGTTATAAAGTTGCAAATAGACAGATGTCCATTCAAAAGTCTATTCAGAAGTCTTTTCGCGAAAATCATATATATGCATTATGAATGTGTCTGTAGACTGTTATAAAGTTGCAAATAGACAGATGTCCATTCAAAAGTCTGTTCAGAAGTCTATTCGCAAAATCTGGTAAATGCGTCCATAATGATCCAGAAGTCTATTATAGATTTTCGAATAGAGAGCTGTCCATTCAAAAGTCTTTTCAGAAGTCTTTTCGCAAAAATCATTTTTATGCATTATGAATGTGTCTGTAGACTGTTATAAAGTTGCAAATAGACAGATGTCCATTCAAAAGTCTATTCAGAAGTCTATTCGCTAAATCTGGTAAATGCGTCCATAATGATCCAGAAGTCTATTATAGATTTTCGAATAGAGAGCTGTCCATTCAAAAGTCTATTCAGAAGTCTTTTCGCAAAATCAAATATATGCATTATGAATGTGTCTGTAGACTGTTATAAAGTTGCAAATAGACAGATGTCCATTCAAAAGTCTATTCAGAAGTCTATTCGCAAAATCTGGTAAATGCGTCCATAATGATCCAGAAGTCTATTATAGATTTTCGAATAGAGAGCTGTCCATTCAAAAGTCTTTTCAGAAGTCTTTTCGCAAAAATCATTTTTATGCATTATGAATGTGTCTGTAGACTGTTATAAAGTTGCAAATAGACAGATGTCCATTCAAAAGTCTATTCAGAAGTCTTTTCGCGAAAATCATATATATGCATTTTGAATGTGTCTGTAGACTGTTATAAAGTTGCAAATAGACAGATGTCCATTCAAAATCCTATTCAGAAGTCTATTCACAAAATCTGGTAAATGCGTCCATAATGATCCAGAAGTCTATTATAGATTTTCGAATAGAGAGCTGTCCATTCAAAAGTCTTTTTAGAAGTCTTTTCGCAAAAATCAAATATATGCATTATGAATGTGTCTGTAGACTGTTATAAAGTTGCAAATAGACAGATGTCCATTCAAAAGTCTATTCAGAAGTCTTTTCGCAAAAAATCATATAAATGCATTATGAATGTGTCTGTAGACTGTTATAAAGTTGCAAATAGACAGATGTCCATTCAAAAATCTTTTCAGAAGTCTTTTCGCAAAAATCATATATATGCATTATGAATGTGTCTGTAGACTGTTATAAAGTTGCAAATAGACAGATGTCCATTCAAAAGTCTATTTAGAAGTCTATTCACAAAATCTGGTAAATGCGTCCATAATGATCCAGAAGTTTATTATAGATTTTCGAATAGAGAGCTGTCTATTCAAAAGACTTTTCGGAAGTCTATTCGTAACATCATATTAATATATGCTTTAAGAATTTGTCTGAGGTCTATTATAAAGTAGCGAATAGACAGATGTTCTTTCAAAAGTCTATTCAGAAGTCTATCCACAAAATCTGGTCAATGCGTTCAGAATGTGTCAGAAGTCTATTTTAGAGTTTCGAATAGAGAACTGTTCATTCAAAGTCTATTCAGAAGTTTATTTGCAAATTATTTTAATGCATTTAGGATGCGTCAGACATTTATTATAGAGTAGCGAATAGACAGCTGTCCATTGAAATGTCTTTTCAGAAGTCTATTCGCAAAACTATGTTTATGCATTTAGAATGTGTCAGATGAAATTGTGATAGACCTGCCATGTCTACTGAAGTTTGCGTGGTTTTGCCTGAACTAAGTAAGTTTTTTAACTCTTGTAAACATAAATGAATCTCCCGAATGTTTCCGCAATTTTAGATGAAGATCGAATTTGCCTTTTCATATCGTCGATTTCTTGCAGATTCTGTAAACCAAGTCGAGCCGGTAAAGCCTGGTTCAAACAAGATTACTGGAACCGTAGATTACACAAGTGCAATTGCAAATTCGGTAACCAGTGCTGGTTCTAATTGAGGACGCGCCATTGATTGAGACATGCTAATATTTCGAAGTTTGTAGGCAGAAAAACCTTTGAATTTCATATTAAATCGTAAACAAATTGTTATTATCCACAAGAAAAATAAGCGCCAAAACAAAACTACTAAGTCACCAATTTACATTTAAGTGATAAATTTATAAATTTATTGGAGTTAACGCCGTATCAACACAATTTAGGTCATTTTACGGCGTCTAGCGCACCTAACCTAGCTTTCTTGGACCATTGTCTTTAACCAGTACTCACCTACCCTTCCACAAGGCCGGAAACTTCTCCATATTATCTAATCAATGGAGGAAAATCGACATTATTGTCAAATTTTCATTGAAGGGTATGACCTCCCCGGGTGGGATTCGAACCCGCACCCCCTCGGGCACGAGTATCCAAATCCCGGCGCGCTACCAACTGCGCTATCGACCCGGGTTTTAAGTGATAAAGCCTGTTTAAATGATTATTTTTGTTTTATAAGAAACACAATTTTACACCATTTTGTTAATTTTTTTGACGGTGCTACAGCGTGACGTCAATCTTGGTGTTTTCGCACAGGTTCGTGCTTGTAGTATATATAATGTAAATGTATTCATAATCGAAAGGAAAAAGGTAGACTAAATCAATTAGAAGAATTTATCTCATGCCAGTAGTTGTCTCTGAAAGTCCGTTGGACTTTATTTTAAAACAAAATCAGCTACCGAAAGAAGACTTACTACCAGGAGAAAAATAGCAGTACTGCTTTAAATTGAAAAAAAATTAGACCTGAGTGCTTCAAAGAGCATGTCAATTCACTAACCCAGAAAATTATTCCGACACATTAAAAATGCATATGAATGATTTTGCATATAAAATTTCTGATAAATAATTTGAAAATGTTATTTTAACACTTTTAATACAAAAAGTAACTTTATTAAAAGACTTTTGCTACATACTGAATAAAAGCTACTGTTTGCGAACAGACTTCAGAATTGGCATATGAATGGGTAGCTGTCTAATCGCAATCCTTTCATACACTTCTGACACAATCTACAAGCATTTACTTGATTTTGCAAAAAGACCTCTGAATAGACATATGAATGGACAGCTGTCTATTCGCAACTCTAAAATAAACATGTGACACATTCTAAATGCATAATAAGATTTTGCGAATAGACTTCTGAATAGACATTTGAATGGACAGCTGTCTATTCGCAACTCTATAATGGACTTCTGACACATCCTTAATGCATATAAAAGATTTTGCGAATAGACTTCTGAATAGACATTTGAATGGACAGCTGTCTATTCGCCACTTTATAATAGACTTGTGACACATTCTAAATGCATAAAAAAGATTTTGCGAAAAGACTTCTGAATAGACATTTGAATGGACAGCTGTCTATTCGCAACTCTATAATAAACTTGCGACATATTCTAAATGCATATACATGATTTCGGGAAAAGACTTCTAAATAGACATTTGAATGGACAGCTGTCTATTTGCAACTCAATAATGGACTTATGACACATTCTTTATGCAAATGAAGGATTTTGCGAATAGACTTCTGAATGGACATTTGGATGCACAGCTGTCTATTGGCAACTCAATAATAGACTTGTGACGCATTCTATATGCATATGAATGATTTTGCAAATGAACTTTTGAATATACTTTTTTTCGAAAAGACTTCTGAAAAGACTTCCGAATATACAGCTGTCTATTCACATCCCACGAATGAACCTCGGGGACAATCTGAATGCATAGCTATATTTTCGCGAAAAGACTTTAAAAAAAAAAGATCCAAATAGACTTATGAATGGACATCTGTCGCTTTGCATTCCGAGAATAGACATCTTGCACATTCAGATTGCATGAACATGTTATTGTGAATAAACTTCTGAATCGACTTTCGAATGGACATTTGTCTCTTTAAGTATTCAAAGAAAGACTTTAAATCAGTTTGATTGCTTAATGATTTTTTTCGAATAGACTTCTGAAAAGACCTCCGAATAAACAGCTGTCGATTCAAACCCCGCGAATGAATCTCAGGAACAATCTGAATGCATAGCTATATATTCGCAAAAAGACTTTTGAAAAGAGATCCGAATAGACTTTTGAATGGACATCTGTCGCTTTGCATTCCGGGAATAGACATCTTGCACATTTAGATTGCATTACTTTGTTTTTGTGAATGAACTTCTGAAAAGACTTTTGAATGGACATTTGTCTCTTTGCGTATTCCACGAAAAAACTTTTAAATCTGTTTGATTGCATTATGATTTTTTGCGAATAGACTTCTGAAAAACTTTTGAATTGACAGCTGTGTCTTCGCTACTGTATGATAGACTTCTGACTCATTCTAAACGCATTTACCAGATTTTGCGAAAAGACTTCTGAATAGTCTTTTGAATGAACATCTGTCTATTTGCAACTTTATAACAGTCTAAAGACACATTCATAATGCATATATTTGATTTTTGCGAAAAGACTTCTGAATAGTCTTTTGAATGGACATCTGTCTATTTGCAACTTTATAACAGTCTACAGACACATTCATAATGCATATATATGATTTTTGCGAAAAGACTTCTGAATAGACTTTTGAATGGACATCTGTCCATTTGCAACTTTATAACAGTCTACAGACACATTCATAATGCATATATATGATTTTTGCGAAAAAACTTCTGAATAGACTTTTGAATGGACATCTGTCTATTTGCAACTTTATAACAGTCTACAGACACATTCATAATGCATATATATGATTTTTGAGAAAAGACTTCTGAAAAGACTTTTGAATGGACATCTGTCTATTTGCAACTTTATAACAGTTTACAGACACATTCATAATGCATATATATGATTTTTGCGAAAAGACTTCTGAATAGACTTTTGAATGGACATCTGTCCATTTGCAACTTTATAACAGTCTACAGACACATTCATAATGCATATATATGATTTTTGCGAAAAGACTTCTGAATAGACTTTTGAATGGACATCTGTCCATTTGCAACTTTATTACAGTCTACAGACACATTCATAATGTATATATTTGATTTTTGCGAAAAGACTTCTGAATAGACTTTTGAATGGAAATCTGTCTATTTGCAACTTTATTACAGTTTACAGACACATTCATAATGCATATATTTGATTTTGCGAATAAACTTCTGAAAAGACTTTTGAATGGACAGCTCTCTTTTGGAAACTCTATAATAGACTTCTAACACATTCTGAACGCATTTACCGATTTTTTCGAATAGACTTCTGAATAGACTTTGAATGGACATCTTTCTATTCGCTACTTTATATCAGAATTCAGCCACACTCTAAATGCATATGCATATGATGTTGCGAATAGACTTCTGAATAGACATTTGAATGGACAGCAGTGTATTCGCTACTGTTTGTAAGTTCTGACTCATTCTGAACGCATTTTACAAATTTTGCGAATAGACTTCTGAATAGACTTTTGAATGGACAGCTCTCTATTCGAACTCTATAATAGAATAGACTTCTGAATAGACATTTAAATGGACATCTGTCTATTTGCAATTTTTAAATAGACTACAGACACATTCTTTAAGCATATATATGATTTTGCGAATAGACTTCTGAATAAACTTTTGAATGGACAGCTCACCATTTGTAAATTTAAATCTAAAATAGACTTCTGACTCATTCCAATCGCATTCACCAGATTTTCAAATAGACTTTTGAATAGACATTTGAATGGATATCTGTCAATTCCAAACTTAATAATAGACTTCAGACACAGTCTTAAAGCACATATATGATTTTGTGAATAGATATCCGAATAGACTTTTGAATGGACATTTGTCCCTGGCATTTTGGGAATAGACATCTTGCTCATTCAGATTGCATCACTATGTTTTTGCGAATAAACTTCTGAATAGACTTTTGAATGGACTTTTGTCTCTTTGCGTATTCCACGAGAAGACTTTTAAATGTGTTTGATTGCACTAGTGACTTTTTTCGAATAGACTTCTGAATAGATTTCCGAATAGACAGCTGTCTTTTCGGCATTTTGTGTACAGATTTTTGTACAGATTTTTGAACTTACCTATATCTATGTATACAGTAAATGCGAATAGATTTCTGCATGAATAGACTTCTCAATACATAGCTGTCTATTGAGCGAATAGACTTTTGAATAGAGAATAGACAATAGATAGCTAACTTCACAGACCTTATTTCTAACTTATTCAAGGTAGCGAATGTATTAAGTATATGTAAAGAGACGAAAAACGTTAATGTCGCGGCCGTCTTTTGCTCCTAATACTACGTGTAGTTTTACCTATCACGAATATTAAAGATTGCAATGTACCTGGGCCTTTAATTTATACATGCATGATATTTATTTATTTATTCAAATATTACAAGTGATAACGAGACTTAATTAAATAGTACATGGATAGTCAATTGATGTGTCTATGAATTAAGACTTCAGTTTACTTCAAGCCGGATAAAATTTTCGACGTTTTATACCCGGTAAGTTATTTTTATAATAATGAACAGATAATAATTTTTGATAATGATAACAAGAGGGCTATGATAGTCCTTTATCACTCATCTGAGTACAATTTATATATACATGAAATAGAGTAGAAATCAAAACAAATTTTAAGAACAATTTCCAGAATAATTGGATCAAAATAGTAGCCAATAGAGATTTAACCGGGGTTTTCTTATTTAACTTCTGTAATCTAGCTTGAGATGGCCCGTGTTCGAACTCACCTGAGCAATTTTAGACAAGGTACCCACCGAGTTTGATGAGAATTGTTGCAAAACATATGACTACTACTAGAGTGTTCACAAACAATTGTGTACGGACGACAAACGGCGGCCGACGGACACCGGACATTCAACGATGCTAAAAACTCACCCTGAGCGAGCTAAAGTGAGTTTATAAAAGTCATTTGATGCCATTCATCTTGAGTTGTATTTATCTGTTTTTAATGTTGTGTTTAATTTCGTCGTTTAGTATATCGATGATAGTTTAAAGCCCCTATATCAAATGTAACATTTTTTTTGATTGCAAATATAATGGACATTTATCTGTATCAAACACCTCTAATGAACAAGGTTTTTAAATAAATACAAATATTGCTTAGATATGTTCAAGTTATTTATTGAATTTGAAAGTGAAAGTAGATCGAAACCGAAAGTAGAATTCGGTTGTCAACCTCGAAACAATAGTTTTTATCACAGTATGTTAAAGATGAAGTCATATTAGAGAAAAAACTTACTCCAAATTACATAATTAAGCGTTTAAACTATTTTGGATCAGGTATATGAAACATCTTAACGTCGCATACGTTCTGATATTAAACTTCGCAACGCAGACGCTAATGGTCGCACAAAAAAATCGACTAACGTTAAACATTACAACATTGACGCTGAACGTCGCACTTAGTAGGAAAGTACAGTATCGAGCCTAAAACACACACAAGTCTTACATAAGAAAATAGTGACTTCAAAGCAATCGCCTTTAGACTTTGGGCGTGGCCAAGCGGTCACGACGTTGGACTGGTAATCACTGGGTTGCCAGCTCCGCTTTGGTTCGAATCCCATCCTAAAACCTATCCCGTTGTTTCCTTGAGAAAGAAACTTTATCCTATAAGCTTAGTACGGGGGGGGGGGGGGTAGGAAACGTACTCGAAAGTGATAAATCTAAGTTGTAAGAACTTGTTTTACAATCGACCAAAAATAAATAAGTACGAGTACCTTTAGACTCATAGCACTCATCAACGTATCCTTAGCAACCATCCTTAGGTCCATATCAACCGATTTAATTTCCATAGCAACCGTTAATGCACATTAACCAGGGCGATTGTGACATTAATTAATTAGTTAGTTAGTTAGTGTTGCGACGTTTAGCGGCTTTGCGACGTTTTCCGGCGCTCTTCTCGCTACTTGAAGAAAACTAGAATAGTCATTTGCTATCTACATGCATGTATATATGCATGCACAACATTTCATTATGGCTATAAACAGTTTGTTTGTTTGTTTGTTGGATTTAACGCCGTAGCAACACAGTGTATAGGTCAGTCAACCTACTCACTCCTCCTGGAAAGGCTAAATCTCCGGATTTAGCTGTTAACCAACTACTTAATGCATAATTTCGTCTATGACTAACAACGTATCTACATATTTAAAATCATTGGTAGGATGGAAAATGGCCGTAGAAATAATTTCATGATCAAGTATGCACGGCCCGGGAATCGAACCCACGACCCATCGATCAGTAGATCTGCGTGCTACCAGTTGAGCTAGCCGAGCTGCTGGCTATAAAATGACTAGAATAATTGATTAAACAATAAATGACTGTTGGTTATAATCGAAACAAGCTGTTACCTTTATGACGTATGACCTTATTATAATATATGTATATAAATAACAAATAAATATACAATATCAGGAATGAACCGGTCTTGCATTGTAAACATATCATAAACTTGTGAAGTATAGTGCGTACAAAATAACAAAACGTTTTTGGTAAACATGAGAACAATTCATTTCAAGGGTAGGCAGTATTGAAAATAAAATGTGTGTAATTAATTTTAACAAAATTAGCATGGTTGATAAACCAACACCACTTGGTAAAGCATGCTTGTTATGGCAGAACGCTTTCCATTACACCAACTACTAAGACACAAGTACAACATATCACAATTGTTTATTTTTAAGTCATCCTGGGCATCCCTCGTCGTGGGTTAGTTCATTCTATTGTTATTGTAAACAGTGTTGTTTTGATTTGTTCAAAAAAAAGTTATCCTTTATGAGCGGTGGAGGTGGCGTTCTAAATTCTGCACACTGCATTTAAGCGTCACATACCGTTAAGTATTATTTCTAAATATACGCACAAAACACTGGTGCAGCACCTGAGTCAATAACGTATTATATGCATACGTTCCTATAGACCCTCGGGTATACATGTACACTTCCTTATAGGTAGAGATTATTAAACAGAGCAAGTGTGCCTTAAGGAAGATATCGGCACACTTGCTTAGGTATTAGCAAGCTTGCCCTGTTTCATAACCTTTTTATTGCATATGTTGACTCTTGCATGTAATGATGATTTTTCTAAAACAAAAATACATTTTTTTCTCTACGTAACGCGTTATTTTACACGTTGCCGTTACGTCACATGTAGGGCTAGGTTTATTGTTTTGTTTTTTTAATGCCGAAACGTTGGAATCTAATGAACGTGCCAGTGGCACCGAAGTCATCAACACTTGACATTATGTCCCGTGGTCACGTGTCTCACTGCTGTCGGATGTATTTCTGATTACCCTATCGATCCGCCTATGTACAACATACAATTAAGTATAAACGTATATATTTTATATAAATTCAAACTGACTGTGAGTATCGCATTGTAATATTGTAATGGCGACAAACATGTGTTAATACTGTTTGAAATATTTGTACATGTTTTTATTGTTCTGGTCTATTTTGAGTTCTTTTAAATTGTGAAATATATAACAGAATTACAGAATCAATTTTGATAAAAAAGATGGGAGATGACAAAGAAACTATACAAGACGTTGTTCCAGAATTTGGACGTGATATACGTCAGGAATTCATGCTACGTGAAAATAGTGTGTTTCTAAACCATGGTTCATATGGAAGTATGCCGAGATGTGTTCATCAAAGACAAGTCAAGTAAGTATAGATTTTATAAAGTATTATTTTAGTAGGACCAGTCCGCTGTCTAACTCACTTGAAGGCAAACAAGTCTACTGATCGAGCGGTCGTGAGTACGATTCCTTGGCGGGGCATACTTTCGTAAAGCTTGGTATTAGCCATTCTCCCACCTACCACTGATTCTAAATCTTGTAGGACAGCTGCCAGTCACTAATGGAGGTATGTGCCTAGTTACTGGTTAAGAGCTAAATCCAGATACTTAACTATTCCAGGTATTCCTCATAATAGGACCAATACAATGTGTTGCTATGGCTTTGAATCCAGGCAAAAATAGATATCATGTAGCATAACAACTTTACAGTGTATTTCAGTCAAATGCGCCACGTGTTGTAACTAATCCAGAGGCCTACATCTTCAATCAATGTAACGTAAATATCGAGTTTAAATCAAGATAGTTGACTATAACAATTACTATTTGCATAAGTACAAAAAAAATATGAAATGCATTAAATTCATTTACTTCTCTGGCCCTAAGTGCGATCAATTGCCAGATGTTATTAAATACATATACGTACCTGTAATTAACTAGTGGTAAATGTATTTTTTGTCTGCAAGGTTATTTGTATACTGCTGATTACCAATTTTATGTCATATGATCTATGTTAAAGTTTGAGTATAAATCAATTTTCAAAGCATGGCGTGTTATTGTACTTTTAATTTTGGGTTCATCCGTTTATGGGGGAAACACATGGGGCGAGTTGCCTAAGCATATCGCTACGTATCGCTTTGTGCACTGGTACCCGTAATTTGATATCACACACTTATTCCTTTTGTTGTAAGAAGTATACTAGGGCACAAAGCGACACGTAGCGATATGCTTAGGCAAATTCGCCCATGGGTCCTCACTATTGTGTAGCAGTTTCAAAGCATTTATTCTTTTGGAAAAGAAATGAATGATTCCGTGCGTCAGTAAATAAGAGTATAGAAATTACTCACTTGTTTTTATATAGATATTAAAATCTATATATTAATATTTCTGAATATGTTCATCCATCACTATTTTTACAGTTAGACTAATTTTTGTTAAATCGACGCACCAAGTTAAAAATTCGCTTATACAAATACATATATTTACATTTTTCATGTTCGACGTGTTGTGGTTTAAATAAAGAACAAATGTATATTCTGATCGGTACGATTACAGTAAAGTTTTACTATTTAGTCTTCCAAGACCATAAAACAAATTGACCATAACTGTACTGATGTAAGGGACAGTAACTGCTACAGGGAGTCTAAGCTTTACCAGGCTCTTTCGATTGCACCAAGCGTCCATCGATATTGATCATAAACCAGACGTTAGCATGTTAACTACTTAAATGTTTACAGTGTAACGGAATTTAACGATGATTAAAAAGTTAAATAATTAATACTAATTGGTATATTTGCAAAACTATTTTCTTGGTTTTTTTATTTTCTGCAAGCACTGTTTAAACCGTAATTGATCAGTTGATAAAACAATTATTTCATATGTGAATTTGGACCAGTCAACCAGTTATTCCTCGGTTTCGGGGATAGTGTTTTGAACTAATGCCCAAGGCCTACGGCCTCGGAAAACTGTTCAAAACACTATTCCCTCCACCTCGGGTCAACAGTTTGACTGCTCCCAAATCACATAAAATCACATATGGAACAACTGTATACTAAAACATCTTCAAATATTTCATAATTTTGCAATTGAACCAGTGTGGCTTATATAGAGAAACTCTATGGTATAAATATTGAGCTATACATTATTTTATATATTTATATCATTTTTTATCAGCAAATAAAGCACCTTATTCAAACAATTAAATTTTACAAACTAATCATTGTAGAAGGGCTAAAACTCTATAACAAAACCACGGTTATCAAGTCTGTAAGTATGGAAACGTTCGTTAAACACTAAACTTTCAAGTTTGTTTGTTTGTTTTGTTGGGTTTAACGCCGTAGCAACACATTGTATTAGTCATATAACGGTCAACCTTCTGACCGTTTCTGGAACAGTTAAATCTCTGGATTAAACCAACTACTAAGTATATACTTTCGTCTGTGACTGACAACTGTCCTACACAATTAAGAATCATTGGTAGGCGGGAGAATGGCCGTAGAAATAATTTCATGATCAAGCTCCACGAAATTTTGCCCCGCCCGGGAATCGAACCCACGACCCCTCGATCAGTAGACTTGCGTGCTACCAACTGAGCTAGCCAGGCGCTTTAAGCCCGAAGCTATGGTTATGGCGAGTACGTCAGTAGAAGATAGAGGGCATCACACCATGACTTGAAGTCTATTACAAATGTCTTAGTACATAAATTTACAATGATTGTCATCTAATTAATTAAATCAGACAGTGTATGTAAAAGAAACATGTTTAATACATCAGTGCATCATAGAAACATTACCCGAAACAAGAAATATCTTTAAAAACATATTCGGCGCTCTGCTGGGTTCATTTTTAACGGTTTGAAGTATAAATGTTGGTCATGCACGGCGTACATGTATTAACTATAGGTCAAATGTAGTTTGTCCGAAATTGCAATTCAGCCTCAACTGACAATTTTTGACCGAAAATATTGCCACTTCGCTGATTTGTCAATTTGGAAAATCTGTCCGATTCTAAAATTAAAAACATCTTTAATAACAATGCCATGGATTTTCGATTAAAAATCACTTCTTTCCAGAATGACCAAACGATTTATGTTACTTTTCTAGCGAACATAAAACAATTTGATAGAAATGCTCAATGGCGGCTTACATATGACAAAATGAAAACCCATTCCGAGCGTGCGCTGAGTCATATTCGCAGTTTAGTTATACCGCAAGGGGCGTACCACGACAAATGTGTGATCAATTAGCATTGTGAGTCACTCATTTTACACAGAGTAAATAGTCAGCAGCTACTGTACGTGCTACGCACCTGTTTATCACAAATAGCCAATGGTGTCATGTGTTTTATCAATTTCTTTATACCGTAAAGGATTTTCATTGGACAGACAGCTATGATAGAGCAAATTATATTGGTTGAAATATAGGTCAAAAGTTGGCTTAGACAGCTGCGCTGAAAACATTATGGAGTTAGAAAAGTTGTTTAGTATATTTGAAGTGTTATTGGTTTATTCTGAAATACTATGAAATTTGAAATGTTTTAGTGATATGCACTTATTTTACATTCTGTATTTGTGTAATATTTTCAGATATTTAGAGGAGATAGAGAGCCATGCTGATATTTGGTTCAGATATAATTTATATGATTATTTACGTAAAGCTTATAACAAAGTAGCAGGTTTTATGGGCGTGTCCTCGGACGATATATTTCTGTTACAGAATGTCACAAAAGGTAATTTAAAACTTACCATTGTCTGGGGTTTAAAAATATCTCTCTATCTTCGATACTATCAAGCCCTCTCTCGAGCGAGGCGGATACTGGATTTTCAGGGGGGGGGGGGCTTTTTTAGGGGGGGGGGGGGTCCAAACTTTTGAACAACAACCACATTATACACTGTTTGCAGAATATCGCAACATATTTCTAATGAAAACTACATAGCCATTTGTTCGATGTTAAACACAAAGGCGAGTGAAGCTTGCTCGAGAAAAATTGCTTCCCGCTGTTTTAAAATAAATTACAGTTACAAAAATATACTCATGGACGAGTACATTTTTGAAAATTCTGACTCATCCCCCTCCCGCTAGATCCGCCAATGCCAGTTAGGACTAAGTGCGCGTCGGAAAGTGTTAGTTTGAGAAACTGTTAAAGGAGCCTGTCTAATAGTTTTGTCAGGAACAGGTGAGAACGTTACAGCAACAATAAAAGTAAAGGATAAAAAATGATGGAACAATTAATACTAGATTTATACTTTTTATCACGACCTGCTTGTATTGGTCAAGTAGTGTTGAGATGTTGCAATATATGTACGCTATACTCGTACATGTATATTGGTGAGTACGTATGAATATATTTGTCACCGTAACACGCTGAAGAAAGTTGTTTAATTCGCTCCTCAATAATTGCTGGCTCTAAATTGACATAGGGAAGAACAATGGCTATGTACCCAAGTATAAGATGGGTAGTGGTATAAAACGACATGAAATATGAGCAAAAACTTAATCAGGTGATAGTAAAAACTTACACTGAAATTTAGGTTTTACTCAAAGCTATGAATCCGCGCGTATAAGTCAGAAACACCCAGTATGACGTCATTGTTGTTAAAGAGTATTTAAAGGTAACATGCGATTTCATTAAAACAAGATTGGTCTCCTCTGCCTAATGCATATTCATGAAAACGAAATTGTGCCAGTCAAATTGCCCACGGTACGTATGCGTTGTAACGGAATAGAGCATTGTGTGTGGCGACGATGATGTCCAATATTCAGATAATAGCAGGAGTCTTTACATTGGAACTTTTCCTTCCAAATTAAGCATTTAGGCAGTCTGATAGGACTATTAAAATCAAATTATGCTTTTGAGATTTAATAATCGTAAAAAAACTGCATTATTTTGCATTACCCAAGGTGGTAGTCATACTGTATTTTGTATATTTGGTATGTGTTTTACTTCTATATTTTAGCTGTTAACACTGTGGTAAAATCCTATCCCTTCAAGAAAGGTGATGCTATAATGGTAACAAGTCTTACATATGGTGCGGTTGATGTGACTGTTAAATCGTTTGTTGCCAGGCAAGAAGGTAATGCCATTTAAAAAATCACATCCCATTTGTTTCTTTGACAAAAATGTGTTTTCCTATTTTAGTTTGAAACTTTTTCCAGTTTTAGAAGTACTGACACTTATATGTATCCATATTTCATTGATGTGTATTTTGTATTTTGATTTATACTTATTACTGATCTTTATTCTATCCAGATGTGAAATGCCATTGTATGAATATAACATTCCCTGTCACAAATGAAGATTCTATAGTAGAACAGTATAAAGAATTCTTACAAGCGCACCCAGACATCAAACTTGCTATTATTGGTATGTATTCACTTGATTGACATGTTGCAGCTTTAAGATTAATATTTTCTTTGTTTTACCAAGTATGCACATTTTCAAGGACTATTGAACGACAAGTGAACATAGTATCGTCTGGTACAACAATAGAGATAATACTTCAATATTTTATTAATTTCCCGCCTTTTTCGTGTTTTTTGTTTGAACTATGTCATCACATTTTATATTTCTTGTGTGAAATCATTCGGAAAAACGCTCGGGTATTTCCGTAAACTGACGATTATATCCGAGGTAGTTCCGAATGGTGTGAAATATTGTCGATTGTGCAACGATGAGAAGCCTGGATGCTTATGATTATGCTCTCAGGGCTACAGCCTTCATGGATATTGGACCATCCTACCAGCCAAACTTCCATCGTTGTTTAATGGACATTATATCACTGTAGAGCATACATTAATTCCTTTTAGTATGTATTCTATTTATATAAATTGCATTTTATTGTCTATTTTGTCTATATTTCATGCTGTATTACGTTCAATAACTTAACAGCTATAACGCATGGTCATCAGACTCATAGTGTATATCTACCTGAAGAGCCTTTTACTCAGCTTATTTGCTGCCGATAAATTTAAGGAACGGAATTATTCCTTCCTCTTAGGTTCTTATTTACATCTAGACGTAGTTGCCTCACAACAAACGCACATTTCTCCCTGAAACAAATTAGTAGTGTCTTTGGTGGTGGTCAAACCCGGGACCTCTTCGTCTCTAAGCGCACATTTTATCACTAGACTAATGTTCTGATTTTATTTCAGATCATATAACATCTCCTACATCTGTTGTGATGCCAGTTAAACGTATAACACAACTATGTCATCAATATAATGTAGTAGTGCTAGTTGATGCTGCACACGTACCTGGTCAGCTTTGTGTTGATATACAAGATATAGATGCTGACTTTTATACAGGTATTACAAATATTTGTTACCAGGACCAGAAATCGAGTTTGCACCTTGCAATCATGTATTTTTCTAAGGCATTTGACTAGTTTCCTGTCGTTCTATCAAGAATCTGATATTTATCTGAATCATTTATACTTTTTCAAGCTACATGTATCATACGAAACATTATTGTCAAGTGGATGACAGACGTTGCGAAACTTGTAGAACAGAATATGGATGTGTATGTTTGTATACGTATGTTCATGAGTATATGATGTATACATGCGTCGAATAAATATAGGAGAATTTTGATATAAAAATACACTTTTCTTTCCGACTACTTTTTGCAATCATCAATCAAATGTGCATGCTTGATCCTACCTTAAGTAGAACACAAGCCAGTCTGGTAAATGCTTTTGCAAATTTAGTTAACTGCTTTGGTTAAGAGACTCAAGTGTGTCCAAGGACAGTGAGTAGGTTTACTGACAAACTCAGTATGATTTGAAAATTGTCGAATAATATATGAAATATAGCGTAATACACATTTAAGGGACCAATCTCTTTCTCCAGGAAATCTTCATAAATGGGTGTTTTGTCCAAGATCATGTGCATTTATCTGGATGAATCCAAGACGTAAACATTCATGGTTTACACCTCTAGTCACTTCAGCTTATAACAATGACGGATTATGGTATGCATTTACATATGAAGGTATATACAATCTAATACCATTTCTTATTGTATATATATTGTACATTTATGTTATGGCATTTTAACTTATTTTTTCTATATCAATTGACGGCAACTTTTGGAATACAATTTCTGTTGACGTTTGTGTGATGGACAGAACATATATATATATACCCGAAAACCATTCTTTTTCAAGATCATTTTGTTTCATCTTTTTGTTTCATAGTAAAATACCTTATCCAAGAATACTAACATCTACGCGCCATTAACTAATAGGAACGCTGACAGTTGCTATTGGACCAGGGCCTATAAGTTTTATTAGTCCCATAACAGATTTTGGTCAATATTACAGTTTTATTAAAACTGTTTTGCAATATTGTGCAGTGAGTTTGCCTTTTACAGAGCAAATAACATAGTTATTTACAATCTCTGTAAACAGATATCCTGTAGAGCATTGTCGTACAGGATCTCTACTGTCTCCGTGGAAGGTCACGTCGAGAAAAACTTTGTTTCGACCAATCTATGCGTAGCTTTCATCTAGACGAAACACTATTAATGACATTTTGATTTCGTAATTTCTATTTTTAAACCAATGTTTGCAAGCAAATTTAACAACGCTATTATTCACAGTCTGCGATTGGACGGCTCTTTTCAAATTGCGTGATGTAGACGATGTAAACAAGTTACGTATCATAACAATTTCGTCATGAATATTATGATGAGAAAAGGTCACCTGAACGTGACCTTCGTTTGAAAAAGGCCAGATCTAAATTAGCGCGTAGGCGAGCGGAAAAGTTTAGATCGGGTTTTAATCAGATTAAGTTATTTATTGACTATTTTATTTCCAGGTACTAAAGATGACACACCATATATTTGTACCATTGATAGTATTAATTACTTCAATCGTATTGGAGGAATGGTATTTGATTTTTCTCACATTATTAGATTAAACCGTTGGAATTTTCATCAATATTTGCAAACAGTTAACGTTTTCTTTTGTTTTATTTTGACTTTTTGAACTATTTTAAGAGTTAAATGTTACTATTTGGAAAATCAACTCCATTATCACTTGTTCCTCCCTGGCTCTGTTCCTCATTATCAATAAATAGTTCATTCTGTGCTTTCAACACTCTGATTTTATTTAGATAATAATGCAAACATTTAAGATATTATTAGCAAGAATACTGAAATTTGTCTGCTAAAAAGGAATAAAGGAAAATACAATGCAAAGTCATGCCGATATTACAGTCAAATTACACTTAAGTTCCGATACCGATGGTCTTGATATATGTATATTCTCAAACTCAGCATTTGGGACTAAAAAAAAGTCAAATATTTTTCCTTAACTAATGTGTACATCATACTGATACTTTACTGTATGTTTGTCAGGACAAGATCGTTGGTTACAACTCAACACTTCTAAACAAAGGTCTGGCGTATTTAGAAGAGAAATGGGGAGTCAAACGTCTAGAAATACCTAAACATATGGAAGCACCAAGTTTACGTGTGTTACAATTACCACTTTTACCTGGTCTAACAGATGACGATGTAAGTTATATAATTGTAGAAAATCATACCATTCTTATTCAAACTTTAGTATTTTGACATTCATTGTTCGACCGCCATATATGAACATTTTAAACAGATGGTTGGGGGATCGTGATATCGTCGAAAACCGGACGGAATTCATACTTCGCAGACGCCAAGACGTCCGTAGATGGCTTTTGAATGCACCTTTTCCATGAAATCAGAGAGTTATTGTTTGATTGTCGAGTGACGGTCCTTGGTCGGCACAGAAGCAAGTACGGTATCGCTTCTAAAGTACGAGTTTAGGTGTCGTGCATGGATTCAATTTCTTGGCGACACCACAATACGTTAGCGAAATTTGATTATGAAGTATTTCCTACTGTCATTTTCCCGTCTACATCTACACCAAGTAGGACATCTGTCAGCCATTGACTACAGCTTGTTGTTAGTACTAGGTTAAAGAGTTGGGGTTGACAAACCTAGCTTTGTCCAGGGAAAGGTGAAGTAAAACTGACCACCGCAACATGAGTCACATGACTAAAATTGTTGAAATGCGACGCAATCTCCGTAAAACAGGTATCCTGTAGATTGTTGTCGTACAGGATCTCTAAGGTTCGCATGGAGGGTCTCGTTGAGATTACCTTTATATCGACCAATCAATGCGTAGCTTTCATCTAAACGAAACATTATTAATAGCATTTTTATTTTTCGTAATTTCTATTTTTAGACCAATGTTTGCGAGCTAATTTGACAGCGGTATTATTCACAGTTTGCCATTGGACGGCTCATATCAAATTTCGTGACGTATTCGACGTAAACAAGTAACGAAACGATTTCTTCATGAATGTTATAACGAGAAAAAGTCAGCTGAATGTGACCCTCGTAAGAAAACGGCCAGATCTAAATAAGCGAGTATGCGAGCGGAAAATTTTAGATGTGGTTTTAATCAGATTGAATTGGACGTAAAGCTTTACACAATGCATTAAAATGTATAATGTACAGTCTAGTTTTGTAAGTGACTTGACCAAATTCAAGAACTTTTAGATAGTTAAAATGGTTTTTTTTTTATTTTAGACACCAGTGCCGTATGATGACAAACTTCGAGGAGCTAAAACAATGCGAATACAGAAGTATATATTAGATAAATATGATATACAAGTAGCAGTAGTGAATGTGGGAGGTAAATTAATGGTTCGTTTAGCAACACAAGTCTACAATACAATGGAAGACTTTATAAAACTGGGAGATGCAGTGCTTGAATTAATGAAAGGCTGATATATGAGTGTGTTGTTTGTATAAATTTTCGTAGTCAAGAACTTTTGATTATATAACTATCATAGCCAGTTTTTTTCTGTTTTTACATGAGGACTTTTTTCATAAACATTTTATAGAATTTATTTGTATAAACATGTTGTTTTAATAACACATTGCAAAGTTCTACAGCGACCAATAGTCTCATACGAGCATTCCTAAACGTTTTCAAAATTAAGAATTATTCTATACTCGACAACAAGTTAACAAAATTTTAATGTTTTCATGGTACGTTATATAAACCCACTTTATGTATACGACGTATTAAATGTTTTTATCATTTATTTTCAAAAAGAAACTAATGGTTAACAAGAATACATTTTCACGCTTTTCTAGCGTATTAAATGTTGGTCGTTGCAGAGTTCTGTATCGTGTTCAGTTACCTTGAACGTTCCAAAACGTTCCGTAACGGAAGTGTCGGAACAACTCAACCCATAGACAACTCAACCCGAGACAACTCAATCTCCTACTAACGGATTGAGTTGTCACTTTGAGTTGAGTATTGCATTGGTTGAGTTGTCTTCGGGTTGAGTTTTCCCGTAACCGTAACGTTAGCTAACGGTAGAACACGGGGATGAATGCATACATGCAATGTGTTATACTTAAACATATATCTAGACTATATATTTCCTACGGAAAATTGTGAATAAAATATTAATCAGACTACAATTCATGTTTTCTATCTATTATTTTACTGTCGTACATGTAAAATTCTTGAAATAGTTCCATTTTCACGTCTTCCTATGTATCAAGAAGGGCAGTTGTGATCTCCTAAGCAGGGAATGTGCCTATAAATAGTGCTAATAAATAACTGTGGTACATTCGAAACTCCTTGGTCATTCATTAAGAATAACCTGGAACATAGTTAGACGCCATTTTGGAACTTTCTTTGTGTCACATTCCCAACCAAATACTTTTTACCGGCGTTGAAGTAAAACAATCCACAATCGTTCAGGCGGTCATGAGTTTCTCTTTATTGTCCATGAATATGAAATCCACGATTCAATGATATCCGCTGACCAATACATAGTCACACATAGTATAAGAAATGTATTCACAGAGCCTTATGTGTTTACGACAAGAACTATTTTGCATTTAGTAAAAAAACAATATTATTGGTGGAACCCCCACGAACCCTTCCAAGATTATTCATTCAATGGATGGTAGATGTGTCCCGAATGAACTTTGGTCCGGGTACCTATATCTCTATCTATATACCTAAGTAGAACACCTCGCCGCAAAATGACTAAAATTGTGGTTGAAAAAGCGATATTAAGCATCTTATTAAACTACAATGACCAAACAGTTTACATTATGTCATGAAAAAAATCACCATAATCGTTTCAGTGTATTAACCATTTTATTCATGGTATAGTACGTTTCATGTGATGTGCAATGTTAAAACATAAATGGCACAGTGCTAAAAGGGATAAGTGAAAGCAAACGCTGTAGCGCCTATCGCTTTTTAGCACTATGCCATCGGTTTGATTTGCCTAATTGATGTACACTATTCATACTGGACGATAGTTATTTGTTCCATAGACTATCAGACATTTTTAAGCAATGTCCTGCTACTCATTCATATGCACACTCATCAAGAGATCCGCGGAAAACTGTCGTTTCTGACATTAAGAGCAGATTAATATTAATATAGGGGTCTTCTCGTCTACAGTTATGCATTTGGGACTTTATTGTCGTTAAAAAGCGCATGATTTTATAACAGGCCTAATTTATGGGTGTTTTCATCCGTGCACAGGCGGTACAAACCATGTTCTTTACAAGTTATTGCTGAAAAGCACGAAATACGGATGAAATCCTACTGTTCATTGTACACGTACAATGAATATTCATCGTAACGGTGAAAGTTTGTTTGTACCACAGGGAAAAAAGAAAAAGTCGAGTTCATATGGCAACAATGCCACAACATTTGCACATAATGTAAGGTAAAAATATAAACTATTTTCGGGGGCGACGTCACTCACTGATCCCTTTAGAAATCTGCGGTGGTGTAATTTCAACTCTGGCTGTGGTACAGCACTGTGATATAGTCGACCACATGTTAACCAAACATAGGTAATAAATGCATCATTGGTAAGATAGGGGGATATATAAACTTTACAACAGTTCTTCTTGGTTTGTTTGCCTTCCATAATCCAAAGTCTATATCATCAAATGTGTAACATAGTTTGTAAGGATTCCTGTAACAAAATGTAAAATATGTTTAGTTATATGTGTTGTCGTATGGAATATAATAATAAGGGGCCCGTATTATCAAAGGTCTTACGACCGATTTTAGTCGTAAATCCTTCTATATTTTATCGTTAAATTATCGTAAGATTTTTGATAATATGCTGCCAAGGTCCTGTTTATCTTTTGTGTCTGCAGACTCGTCAATAATTTACTTCTTTGCGTATGGTGTCACTGTCGGTGTCAGCGATTTAGACCGTCCCAGGTAAAACCCGGAAATGATCGATATTTATTATTAGACTCGCCCGAAAATAATAGGGAATTTGTAATGCATTTTTTTCAATAAAGTGCAGGTTAAAAAAAGAAAACATTAAATTTTATACTAGTCTCTATAAAATTGACATGTAAAAATGGTTTTTCAATTCCAGCGCTTATATTAAAAATACCTTCAAACCGATACTACGTTCATATACATTTGTATTAATATTCAATTTTTCAGTGATACATATAGGTAACCCGTCAAAAACATGGCCGACGACGAGTCCACTCCCACACCCATTGTTTGACTTTTTGACGTCCCTTTTCTTACCACGTGATCTAAAATAAATCTTTTCGATTGGTTAAAGGCAACCGGTGTCGACTGCAAAACTGTTCAAATTTTGATAATTCTAATTGTCGCCGTTCCTGGACGGCGACAGAAAGTTAATTTTACCTGCTAGATTTCACAGTGAAAGCATCTCTTGCCATATATACTGTGTTAGTATTTCTACATAACAAATTTGATAATTTGATCTTCTTTATTTCATTAAGTTGATCTGAAATAAAAGTAAATACTTAGCTTAACATGAATAATAATTATAATTACCAACAGAGTTAACATAATACTGTTCTTTGCTCAAGGATAATTCCCATTTCCTTTTTTTGTGATATTCTTAATGATTGCAAATATGTCCTAGCACAATGAATGCATTGCACTTACAGTATTAAAATTTTGTATTTTATGTTAAATACTGTATTGTTTAATTCATTTAAGTGCTATGTGTGTAATATTTTCATCTATTAAATAAACTCTCTCTCTCTCTCTCTCTCTCTCTCTCTCTCTCTCTCTCTCGCTCTCTCTCTCTCTCTCTCTCTCTCTCTCTCTCTCTCTCCTCTCTCTCTCTCTCTCTCTTCTCTCTCTCTCTCTCTTTCTCTCTCTCTCTCTCTCTCTCTCTCTCTCTCTCTACCATGAGTGTAATTCATATTTCATTATGATGACAACTTTGTATCGTATTAAAGACGCTTATTAATGGTGATAAACGAATTAGCAAGTTGTATTTTAGGCATTCAAAACAATAAATACACAATTTATAAACTTAAATGTTTACTTCGTGATGTAAGTTTTCGCATGTGCGTTTTCATTTTCTTTGTGTCTAATTTCTTTCATTTATAATAGTATATATCTGATCATTATAACTGATCACTATTCACTAGCAGAACTATAACTGTTCCCCCCACCCGCTATTTTCAATAATGTGTTGTTTGAAGCCATCTTGGATTTTACAGCGAGCAATCGTTTAATAGTGTAACAATTCGCGAACAGGCACTCGTTCGAGCGCTCGCATTGTTGAACGCACCTCAGTTTTTTTTTCACGTCACATGTCTTGTAAGGTTAACCAATGGAAATCATCGTTTTATAATTAAACGGTTTTAAATGTACGCAAACAAATCTTAATATTTAAATAAGATATTGCTTTGATGGTCGTATAACAAATCATACCTTTAGTGAAGCCTATTTTCGTGAAGTTATTTTCATACCAAAATCTATCGCCACGTTTTATATTATGAAACTGTCTTCCTATGATACAAGCAAATGTTGGCCCTACTCTACCCTCGTGTACATGGTGCTCTGATAAGCCGCCAGTAAATAAATCAATGTCATCTGGATGCCTACAGACATAAAACATTAATTTGTCAAAATATGTCAACATAAATATGCATCGTCAAACCCACACGGCTAGCTTCGTCGGAAATGCGCTATGTCACTATTTGAGAGATCGTGGGTTCGAACCTTTTAGGTCATGAAATAATTTTCACAGCCATTCTCTCTCCACACAATTATTCTATATAATGTAGGACAGTTGTCACTCACTGGCGGAAGTACACGCCTAGTAACTGGTTAACAGCTTAATTATGGGTAGGTTGATTGAACACAATGATACGCAATGTGTTGCAACGGCGTTAAGCCAAGCAAAACATACAATAATTCATAATTTACGAGATATATCATTATTTACAGATGGAAAGTGGAAATCGCACCAAACCAAGGATTGCTAGAAAATTTAGAAATGCAATCTACAAATAAAGTATTTACAGTAAAGTTCTGCTATTAAGACCACATTGGCTATAGCAAATCATTATATGTTTGACAATCTTTAAGTCCTAAATGCGTTATTTGTCATTTAACAATAACTCTATATTAAGCTTCAATACCTGTAAATACTTTTAAGTCTTTCAGCAACATCATTGTCTATATCTACGAGCCCACCAGCCCCTGTTCCAAAATGAGATGCGACCGGAAGCCCGCACCAGTTTCTCCAAGCATTGTAACCTGGGATACCATGATCTCGACCTCTCTACAACATTTAAAAAATATATGTACGAGTATTCAGTTTACTGTTTATTTTGTTTCTATCAGTACATTACAAATATGGGAAATGAGGATGAGCAGTGAAGTACACGTACAATGTGATGTTCCGCGTTTGTTCAAATCACATTAAAAACTAACCTCTTTGTTTTCTTGAGGAAGAAACGTTACGCAAATTTACCAGTACTGAAGGACCAGGAAGCGGACTCGAGCGTTATTATTCTAAGTTGTAAAATATCATTTCAAAATCTAGCTTAAGTTAATAATTATACAAATAACTATAGTATTTCTTATATCTTAAGTAGATATTTCAACGACAAGATTTATTTGTTCAATTTTAACAATAAAAAATGCATAGCAAACACTTTAGCGTTTTTTTAATTCGGCATATTTTGTACAAACGTTGACTTCAATAAAACACGTTCATTCCCTCTTTATTCTTCAATAAAGCAGTAAAAATACGAACATGGCCTTAAGTTTGTCTACGTTTTTGGTACCCGAAGCTAAACATTGGGTTCGCGATACTATAAAACGAGATTAACGACAAGTACAGTCAGAATACCTATATATATCTCATTATCCAAATTTTAAACATTAACATGTACCTGTATATTAAGTGAGGCCAAGTCAAAACTTTTACCATCCTCATCAAAAAATAGTTTATCTCGAACACCAGCGTCAAGAAATCTGTCTGATTTACCTCCCTTTTCATGACATAACCATCGATTTATGTTGTCTGTGCCCAAGTTGTTGTCCGTGAATAGCTGAAAAAGTATTAAACATTTTATGACATTGAACTGCATTAAAATTGCCTCCGCGAAATAAAAATGGCTATAGTGCTACTAAAATTTGTTAAGCAGTCCATTTACGTTCACTAGAAAAGCGTTCACTAGAAGTTATGGGATCACTCGAAGTCATACCAAGCTTCATATCAAGTTTCCAATTAAATTACTATAATGTCCAAAAAAACGAGGTAACTCAAATGCGATAGCTCGTAATTTGCTTTGAGGTAGAGTCTTGTCGATATTATAATAACTTAAAATTTCGCGATGTAGTTTGGCATACTTCAATAAAATCGAAAAACAGTTAGTTTTTAATCATAAGTGTTGCAGACAAAATTTTGACGTTATGTTCACTTGCGTGTTCGTTCTGTTGTTCGATTATTCAAATTATCTCATTTCAGTAAACACATAAAAGAAACAAATAACAAATAGTCATGTGATTCGGATAGTCGTCATGAGAATGCTCAAATTGTGCGTTACTACATTTAGTAATACTACAATCAAATGCAATCTGATTAAAAGCCGATCTAAAATTTTCCGCTTGCCTACTTGCTAATTTAGATCTGGCCTTTTCTCATCATAATATTCATGACGAAATTGTTATGATACGTAAGTTGTTTACATCGTCCATGTCACGCAATTTGAAATGAGCCGTCCAATCGCAGACTGTGAATTATACCGCTGTTAAATAAACTTGCAAACCTTGGTCTAAAATAGAAATTACGAAATCAAAATGTTATTAATAGTGTTTCGTCTAGATGAAAGCTACTCATTGATTGGTCAACACAAAGTTCATCTCAGTAGAGATCCTGTACGGCAATGCTCTACAGGATATCTGTTTACGGAGATTGCAATCAAATGCAAACAACACTTTTGAAAACGATAAAAGTTGCCATTTAACTCCACATATGTGCATATGTAATTTGTTCTATTATAAAAAAAAATACTTACCAACGTTGGCTTGTTAAAAGTGTTTTCGATGTTAGTTGATCTATATGAGTTATTGTAAGATATCATTCCTATATTATGTGTGATTTGTGAATGACCAAATCTGAATGCTGCAGCACCAAAAGCATTAGAGATAGTTGCATCTTTTGTAGCATCATACACTGTATTAAACCCCTTCTCTGATGAATATAGATCGAATTTCGTCATTATATGTCTGCCCAGAACTAAAAAAAATATAGAAAACAGGAACGTCAGGGTATTCCGCCTTGGAACAGACAGTGGCAAAAATGCAGATGGGCTGGTCATCTGTCAATAGGTGAACTGTATTTATATAACCAACTTGTTGAAACTAAATAGAATTAGCTGTAAATTAGACAAAGCAAATTGAAATGAAGTTTTGCAGAAACATTTTACTTTGCCCCTCTAAACACTAAAATGCACAGTAACGAATACTGGAACCAGACAAAGCATTGCTACACTATATTGTCTAATAACGACCACTTTATTTTTTGCAGACGAATTACTTATTGCCATTGTATGGAGAGGGTCAATAGTGGCACCAAAAGCTACAGAACGAGAATACTGTTCCTTTTTTATCTAGGCAAATACTGGAACGCAATAAACTGTACATGTAAACATGATTGAACTACTTGCACATATGAATTTTGACAGGGTGATATTAAGTTGGCAAGCTGTTTCGGTAATGACATCAATTCAAACATACTGATATTGAAGAAATAATTAACACACATTATCGAACTTACTTTTAGGTAAATATTCTGTATAAGTAATGTGTTGATTTATTGCTATGATGATTTTCCTTGTTTCTTGGTATATTTTCTCATCGTTCCATTCTTTATTTATACTTCCAAGTATTCTAGCTATCCTGTTGTGTTCTCTTAACATTAATATCTGAGTAGCCGCTAGCCCTGGTACAACATGTAACCTCTCATCACCTGGAACGTAAGTGACGTCATAAAGGAACATATCAACTCTCAATGTACAAAAGCATTTATCTTGTACATGGTTTCTTGTGCATATAAATGAGACAAACATAAATATTGCTTTCTCTCCCCACTACCCGAATGATTTTGTCGAATGGTCTTGTAAGCATTAATCATTAGCATCGAATCCCCCGCAAATATTGAAACCAGAAGTAATCTATGTAATTTGAAAAAATAATTTGAGCAGAGGAATATGAGTAAACAATTACAAATCACAGACTCATACCAAACATTTTCAAACATATAAATGTAACAGATATAGTATGCGATATTAGAATCATTTTCTATTTTTGCTGCAGTAAGACTTAGACGAAAAACAAATGTATGTTTATATACTGAAAATCACGTCACTATATTCCCAGAACCAGGTACTTAACCTAATAGGTCATAACAACGTAGGAGAAACAATTGTCAGTTGCAAAACAGCAGAAAAAACATCTCTAGGGAGATACATGAAGCCCGTTTATTAGGAAACATCAATGTCAAGTCAATGAAGGTGTCATAATCATAAAGAAAATACAAATCCAGAAAGTAATGATATTTCTGTATTGGTATAAATTATACTATCTCGAGGTCTTAATGAAAACTTTCGCAACTCACCGTTCAGGATCTGGTTTTAGGAATACCAAGTACAAGAACCTTCCAAATATTTTTAAACAAAAGCTCTTTATAAAACTTTTATTATGTTTTATTATGTTTTATATACATGTATTATGCAGATAGATTTGACGCAAATGTTTTTTATAACAATACAAATTGGGAAATATTTTGCTTCTCCCTAAAATGCAAACACACCAAAGTTTTCTAATAATCTTGCGATGTACAAATTGTAATCTCCTTCATTACGTTTTACCTGATTTCATACAATAACTGTTAGCTTGTTTCTTGACACAGTTAAACTGATCTTCGTGAGGTGCAAACAATCCGTCTTTTGTCATTTTAAGAAATCCTGAAATGTATTTAAAATACACTATAACCTGCTTTAATAGCCACCTGCTATCGCCTGCTCTAGGTGACTATCTGGCATCCTCCCAAAATGCAAATCACTCTCGTGAACCAGTTATAAGCAGCCAGCTCCTGTGGTCAGTTATATTCTAAAACATCGCCAATCAATCTCCGTAAACAGATATCCTGTAGAGCGTTGTCGTACAGGATATCTACTTTCTCCGTGGAAGGTCACGTCGAGATGAATTTTGTTTCGACCAATCAATGCGTAGCTTTCATCTAGACGAAAACACTATTAATCACATTTTGATTTCGTAATTTCTATTTTTAGACCAAGTATATTATAAATCATAAATATTATGATGAGAAAAGGTCGCCTGAACGTGACCTTCGTTTAAAAAAGGCCAGATCTAAATTAGCGAGTATGCAAGCGGCAAATTTTAGATCGGGTTTTAATCAGATTGACCGCCAATATACCTGCCTCAACTAGTCTAGATCTATCAAATTTTTAGAATTACTAGTCAACAGCATTGTACATTATGACTTAGACGTGTAAAACCTTCACAGTTAAGTCTTTAAACATTCAAAGCTAATCAACAAAATATCAACACATAATGTAAGACTAGTGAGTTACAACTGGATGTGCCTTCTTTAAAGAAGAGTTAATAAGAAGCTGCCATGATCACTTTGGAACTACCGTAATCATTAATTACTTGGTATATTTAATTTCTGAATGTCAGAATAGACCCACCAAATCATTAAGCTAAACCTGATTTAAGTGATCATCCACTTAAAGCTGCAATTCCAGCATATTTCTTTCACTGGCTGATTAATGCAGGTTTTTCGACATATTGTATTTAACAAGACTCTCCTACGACAAAGATTTTATTAGAAGAAATAATAGGTTTTTCTCTCAGCATATTTTATTGCAAGAAACTGACATTCGCAGATATACTTAGTAGCTGAAAATGACATGTTCTAATGCAGCACATCTGAGGTTTAATTGCTTTCGAAGATCTTATTTTATGTAATTATCTTACATTATTACTTTCAATAAATATCGATACGGTGGCATGGAAGGGACATTGGAATGGTGCATATACGACATTACATGTAATATGTCACTTACATGTATACCCAAAGTAATAACTGTGTTGTCTGGCAATATCTCTAAATAAACATTTGATTGTGACACGATGATAAGGAGTGTTGCGACTTTTAGCGTCTATTGTGATGTTAACAATGTAGCCGTGTTGCGACTTTTAGCGTCGATTGCGATGTTTACAATGTAGCCGCGTTGTGACTTTGAGCATCGATTGCGAGGTTTACAATGTAGCCGCGTTGCGACTTTTAGCGTCGATTGCAATGTTTACAATGTAGCCGCGTTGCGACTTTTAGCGTCGATTGCGAGGTTTACAATGTAGCCGCGTTGCGACTTTTAGCGTCGATTGCGAGGTTTACAATGTAGCCGCGTTGCGATTTTAGCGTCGATTGCAATGTTTACAATGTAGGACTCCGCGTTGCGACTTTTAGCGTCGATTGCGAGGTTTACAATATAGCCGCGTTGCGACATTCAACGACGCTACAGTTTTTCCAGACCATCACCTGCAGATTTAGTTTTACAAAGTAACCTGTCCATAATGGTTTATCTTCAACGTAAGCAACTAACCTTCTTTGTATGACCTTAGTTTCTCTGAAGTTTCACTATCAGAACCATAGAGATAACTTGCATCAATATATGATGTGGCCTGATTGATTTGTTTTCTCTCACCTGGAATAAGATTGTTTGTATTTGTTCAAATTTAGTCTGTAAACACACAGTTATTCTAACAAGTGGCATTTCATTCATACAAATGTAACGAACTTCTGCGCTCTGATTGGTTGATAAACCAAGGCCAATAACAGTAAGGATTATCGCAAAAGAGTACGATTATTTCATTTATGAACCCATGCAAACCCATTCTATGACAAATAATTATATCCAGAGACGGGTAGCAGTCATTTATATCTTTGACAAAGTGGTGTTTCGTACATAACGATATTTTTCCGGCATGGGTCTATTTAGCCTGTCTTTTCGACACTATTTGTAGAACAAAACCGGCGCAAAAGCTAACAAAGGACAGAGCGTGACAAACTTTGTAGCTTTTGTAAAACAATATGATCAGTTTAATGTCCGTAAGCTATTATTTAATAAAATTGTCATTTAATAAGTGATTTGGTATAGACCCCGTTACTTTCCTACGAACAGTCGTATTGGCCCTTGGCTGCTCTTGAAAAAAGGCCTTTATCAAATAACCTTTTTAATAACATATATAACATAAAAAAGTATATACACACCTATCATACAGTCATCTCTGAAGGTTGGTGCAGAACGAACCATATTCATACATTGTGTATTAAAGAATCTATCATCTCTTGGCACAGTGATAGGAAAACATGCAGGTCTTACTTTATATCTTTTATAACTACAACATGTTATACTGGCACCGTCATGACCTGTTAATAGTATAAAACATATATGATAATTACGAATTTAAAAATGTGACATACACATTGTTGAAAACGAAAGTAGGATACTGAGGGAAGCACCAATCTATTTATAGATTTGTTATATGTCGTACTTGCTGAAATTAAACATTTTCATCGATCGCTTCTTGT
The DNA here is from genome assembly GCA_025267735.1 of Mactra quadrangularis. NCBI lineage: Eukaryota > Metazoa > Mollusca > Bivalvia > Venerida > Mactridae > Mactra > Mactra quadrangularis. Next base: position 20,598,678 of record CM046298.1, on the reverse strand, counting down.
CTTTTCAACATTCTTAGGCGGTTAGGATATCTTTTTAATAGAATAAACTAATGTTACAGAATAACAAGCTCTAGTTTAGTTTCACCAATAAATGCATATTTTAACACTAATCTATTTTTAGCTAACCTGGCCCACGTGGGTCTAGTTAGGAAACACCCCAAATATTACAACAAAACACACGCCTGCTCTCTCCTGGAGCTAGACAGCAACTCCCCAAATTAACTCACGCTGCGGGCCACCAGACCGTATCAATAATCACGTGGTGATCAGTCACGATCTTATTGGTCAAAATAACCACTACAGATATCTCTATTGCTCTAGCAGCGTGCCATTGTGATTTTACAAAAACGCCTAAATGTAACATAATACAAGTTTACAAGTTTTTTGTTTACAAGTTTACAAGTTTATTCATTTAAACACCGGAAGGTCTTAGACCCAAGCGGCAAATACAAGTACATTGACCAACCAGTAGAAACATAAATTATTCATATCTTCATTTCTACGATCTAAGGGTCCTTACCCAATCTCCGTAATCAGATATCCTGTAGAGCATTGTCGTACGGGAACTCTACTGTCTCCGTGGAAGGTCACTTCGAGATGAACTTTGTATCGACCAATCAATGCGTAGCTTTCATCTAGACGAAACACCATTAATAACATTTTGATTTCGTATTTGCTATTTTAGACCAAGGTTTGCCAGCGGTATAATTCACAGTCTGCGATTGGACGGCCCATTTCAAATTGCGTAACGAAGACGATGTAAACAAGTTACGTATCATAACAATTTCATCATGAATATTATGATGAGAAAAGATCACCTAAATGTGACCTTCGTTTGTTTAGGCCAGATCTAAATTAGCGAGTAGAAAATTTGAGATCGGGTTTATATCAGAATGGTCCTTACCTTGCATGACAGGTGTATCCAGTAAATCATGATCTAACAGTTGACCCCATTGCATCACCATCATAGTGTCTGTAACTTCACGTAAGTCTGATTTTATGTTCTGATGTATTACGTTGCTGATAAGCCTTGGGCTGGGTAATGGTACTCCAGTGTAACTGTGCTGACGTGGAACACTTATTCCTTAAAACAATAGTGATTAATCTCTTATATCGTACAATTAACAACGTAAAATTTACAAATAATAATTATTTTGTTAAACCCATTTTTGAATTTCAATATGGCTTATTTACAGAATGATTAAAAACATAACATTTTTTATTCATTCAAATTTCATACATGTCATAATGCTAAATGAATTTATCACCTTTGATAGGTATTATACCTATAAAACAAAGAATCAAAATAATTAAAGACTTGTACTGAAAGTGAGTTATTATAATGATAGGCACGGCCTTTTGATGGAAAATACACAGTAATGTAGTTAGTTGGTCGCGAAGCGAATATTATTTAAACAACTAAACTACAAGTACATTTTGCCGATGTCTCCTTCATTTTGCCCCAAATTCTTCATGACGTGTTTAGTCATACCGTACCATAATTGGTTGAGTGGTAAGCACAAGAACCATAAGCTTTCCGAACGTGCAAATTTCGTTCGAAAAATGAGGGTATATTACCTCCCTTTTAGTTGATTTTTAGAAGAACCAAAGAGAGGTAACTAGAAAACTAGAACATTGACACTTAATTCAGTTTGGACAGTATACAGAAATTGACCGGCGCTAAAAGTAATTTCACGTGCTATGTTGAACCTCATTTTTCACAACCCGTGTTTTTCACAACGTGTGAAAAACGCGTACGCAATTTTCACAAGTTGTGAAAAACACGTTAGTAACTTTCACAAGTTGTGAAAATTGCGTACGAGTTTTTCACAAATGAGCAATGTGAAAATTACGTTAGACATTTTTTCGATTTTTAGTCCTAACGCAATTTTCACAACATTGGTCAATATCATAGTTTATTGCATATGTTACTATAAATAGTAACAAAATCGACGAGAAAGTGCGCCAATATAGCCTCAATGTGGGCAATACATTCCGGTATTGAGCAAGTGTGCCAAAATATCGATATTTGGCTCTCTTCCTAGTGTGCCAAAATCGATATTGAGGCAACTTTCGGTCATTACGCACCTGCAGTTTAACAACGGCAGACTTTCAGCACGTGAAATTCGTACGTAATTAGCAACAAGAAGCTATTCAATTTTACGACGTGTGTTTTTTTCTCATATAAAAAATGAATAAGATAATCAACAACCAGACTTATGTTTTATAACAAGCGTTCATTAGATTCCAACGTTTCGGCGTTGAAAACAAAACAATACATGTGACGTAACGTCAACGTGCAAAATAGCGCGTTACGTCGAGAAAAAAAGTGTACTTTTGTTGTAGAAAAATCATCATTACATGCATTGGTCAACATATGCAATAAAAAGATTATGAAACAGGGCAAGTGTGCCTTAAGTCGATATCGGCACACTTTTCTCGGCATTTGCCCTCGGGCTAAAGCCCTCGGGCCAATACCTAAGCAAGTGTGCCGATATCTTCCTTAAGGCACACTTGCCCTGTTTAATAACCTTTACTTATTGCATATGTTACTATAAATAGTAAGAAAATCGACGAGAAACTGCGCCAATATAGTCTCAATGTAGGCAATACATTCCAGTATTGAGCGAGTGTGCCAAATTATCGATATTTGGCTCACTTCCTAGTGTGCCAAAAATCGATATTGAGGCACCTTCTGGTCAATACGCACCTGCAGTTTAACAACGACAGACTTTCCGCGCGTTAAATTCGTACGTAATTAGCAATAAGAAGCTATTCAATTTTACGACGTGTGTTGTTTCATATAAAAAATGAATGAGATAATCAACAACCAGAATTACGTTTTATAACAAGCGTTCATTAGATTTCAACGTTTCGGCGTTGAAAAAACAAAACATGTGACGTAACGTCAACGTGCAAAATAGCGCGTTACGCCGAGAAAAAGCTAGTGTAGATCTACTTTTGTCGTAGAAAAATCGTCATTACATGCATTGATCAACATATGCAATAAAAAGGTTATGAAACAGGGCAAGTGTGCCTTAAGTCGATATCGGCACTCTTTCCTCGGCATTAGCCATCGGGCCAATACCTAAGCAAGTGTGCCGATATCTTCCTTAAGGCACACTTGCCCTGTTTAATAACCTCTACGTATTGAGCAAGTGTGCCAAAATATCGATATTTGGCTCACTTCCTAGTGTGCCAAAAATTGATATTGAGGCAACTTCCGGTCATAACGCACCTGCAGTTATACAACCGCAGACTTTCCACACGTGAAATTCTCAACAAGAAGCTATTCAATTCTACGACGTTTGTTTTTTTTCATATTGAAAATTAATGAGATAATCAACAACCAAACTTACGTTTTATAACAAGCATTCATTAGATTCCAACGTTTCGGCTTTGGAAAAACAAACAATACATGTGACGTAACGTCAACGTGCCAAATAGCGCGTTACGTAGAGAAAAATTTGTATTTTTGTTGTAGAAAAATCATCATTACATGCATTGGTCAACATATGCAATAAAAAGGTTATGAAACAAGGCAAGTGTGCCTTAAATCGATATCGGCACACTTTCCTCGACATTAGCTCTCGGGCTAAAGCCCTCGGGCCAATACCTAAGCAAGTGTGCCGATATCTTCCTTAAGGCACGATTGCCCTGTTAAATAACCTCTACATATTTATCGATCTGTACAAATCGATATTTTGAACGTATAAAAGATAGAATATTTTTTCACATTTATGTTGTAACGAGCGCTTATGGCGCTCATTACTATTATTATTGTAAAAATGACGTCATTTGGGTCTACAACAAAACATTGACCACATCTAGAGTATCATTCGGAACAACCTCGTCGATCATCTACGAAGATGTACCTCGGAAGTCAGACGTAGTAGAAATACAACCAGGTTATAAGCTCCGGCGATTAACTCCCTGGCAAGTAGTACTATTATTGTTTATACATCGACGTGTAAAATCAATATTATCTAAAAAAATTGTATGCGACAGGTCGTCCACGTAAACATTGCGTAAATAAGTATGGCCAGTTTAATAACACACCAATAATTAGGGGTGAATTATTTATACAATTTTATAGTTTGGTTTGTTTACACTTGTTTTAATACACATGTTTATAAAACATTTACAAAGAAGATATTCAACATTTAAAATAAACATTAAATATCAAAGTGGTGTGTTTAAATCAGCAAAATGCTGTTCATGCATCAACGTATTCACCTATATAGTACAAAAGTCCATTATTTAAAGTACAATAACACGCATGACCTAAAATACGACCTGTGTTTTATTAATTAGCTAAAAACAACATTCAGAAGTCATAGAAAAAGGCCCTAGACTGTTTCTATATACATAGAAACACGTCCATTTGTCATTTTCATGTCAACATTTAATAATAACCTTGTTACACGTTTATCTCATCATTACATCAGAACAACGTCTCACACGTCGTATTTCTGTGCAGTTCAGACTACATTACTACAGAAACTAACTTCGTAGATCTACTTTTTCACCGTATGATATCCAAGATTTATCTGCACAGAAGATCGCCGAGGCAAGTCCGATGGTAAAGTTATAACTTCCTCGATCGACCTCTCTCAAAATGCCAATATTTTTCCGACAAAACTATTTCAATGGTTTCATATTGTTTGCATATTTTAAATATGAGAAGCAATGCATTACACTGACGTGACCCGGGTGCGTAGAAATTCATTTTATGTATTTTTGAATATATTTTTGTTTATCATAACACTGCATTTTGACCATGGCACTCTTCCTGTCTTCGATTATAGGAGGTTGGATTTAAAACATTATGAATTTTTCGAAAGGGTAATAAGTACAGAATTGTATGAAATGGACATAGCAAATTAATCCATTTTAAAGTGTACATGTATTCATTAATATTTTTTTCAAGATGAAAGAAATATTAAATCGTTTTCAATATAGTTATTTCATTAAATATAGGGTGGCGAGACAGGATAGAGCGCCATGATCGTGCGACCACATACACGACTCATGCAGGTTGTTTCGTCATCTCACGATGACGAACGCAGAAAACAAAGCGTTTGACCAAGTACTAGCAAAACATCAACAGCTCTGGTAACCATGCCAAATTTCCGTTCTCTAAGAAAAAGGAATGACTTGGTGTTTGGGAACGACCAGAGCCAGTAAAATGCTTCGCCAAAAAACGCTTGACAAAGTGAACAGGCAAAACTGTTCTGTTTCTTACAAGAACGTCTATGGGTCTATATACAAAATATTAATTACAAGGTTTTCAGTTAAATAATAGCGCTGTGCATAATTAATTAGTATGTCAAATAAATCGTACATGGGATTATTTTACTTGAAATTTCATAACTATCATTAATACGTTTTTTACCAATCACAATTTAATTGCTTTTTTAATTTGATAGTGCAGTTTATTTGTATTTGATAACAACTCACTAAATTTAGGATTCATCTTCCAGAATTATCTGCCCCATATTTAATGTCCTTTTTACAGTATTTAACGATTGTTACAGGCTCTGAACTTTAGGACCCAAATAGCTCAGTCGGCTAAAGGGAAGGATGGGAAATAAGCATATGACATGAAAAGTTCAAGAGGTCGCTGGTTCGAAACCTAGCAAATGCATAAATTTTTATTTTTATATTTCATTTTTTATTATATATTTTTATTTTATATTATACATACATGTATTTACGTATTAAGAGGTAGCATTGACATATTGAGATATATAATCTTATGAATATTTTAAAATGAATAGTGTTATGTTTACGTTTATTGTGGTTACTTTAAGCTGTACATGTATTAGACCGTACATTACTTTATAACGAAATTTTTATGGAGATATAACTTTAAACCATCAATACTTGTATTTTACCAATGGCTGAACGATGCCTAATTTTATGCTGTAGTAGGCGGAATAAAGATCGTAGAACATTTTAGTTCATAAAACATGAAAGGTACATAATTACATTAAAGTATATCATATAAAAGGTGGGTTGCTCTCAAGACTGTAGTAACTCGCTCTTTAATCCAAAGCTCTTACTTCAGTCTTGCGGGCAACTCAGGAAATAAACCTACAATCATACTGATAAAGAGGACATTTTTTATATAAACGTAAGATATCTTTATAACATTGTAGATCTACATTATAAATATAATGATAAAACAATAATGATAAAAAGTCATTCTTTTTCATTTAATATATTCCTTATTTCCACAGAATATAATTCAACCTATTTTCTCACAATTCGTAGGAACTCAGGTAAAACAATATTAGTTGAGCAGCCAAAACTGCATTGTTTGGACAGTGAACAACAATGGATAACAAGTCATGTCTCTGAAATAGACAAGCGCCCCTAAATAGCTAGCCCAAGCCTTTCTACGGCTATTCTCCCTCCTACCAATGATTTTTAATTATGTAGGGCAGTTGTTAGTTATTGACGATGTGTGTACTTAGTAGTTGGTTAAAAGCTAAATCCAGAGATTTAACCTTTCCAGGAGGAGTGAGTAGGTTGACTGACCGTCGTCATATGACCTATACAATGTGTTGCCACGGCGTTAAAACCAACAAACAATCAAACAAACAAGCATGATATATTAAAAAGTATTATTATAAACTATAATAAGATGTTGGTTTCTGTTAGAACATGGAACCGTGAATACGAAATAAAATACAATACCACATGTTAATCGAACAGAGGAACTGAAAACGACCGATAATATTTGAAATTTTTGACTAAGTTATCATTTGGAACAACCTCGGCGATCATCTACGAAGATATACATCGGAAATCAGACGTTGTAGAAATACTACCAGTCTATAAGGTCCGACGATTAACTCCCTGGCAAGTTGTTTATACATCGAAAGTGTAAAATCAATATTATTAAAAAGGTGTATGCTAGATTACTAATTAGCTACACAAACAACATTCAGAAGTCATAGCAAATGACCCTGGACTGTCTCTATATACATAGAAACACGTCCAATTGTCATTTGCATGTCAGCATTTAATAATAATCTTGTTACACGATTATCTCATCATTACATCAGAACAACGTCTCACACGTCGTATTTCTGTGCAGTTCAGACTACATTACTACAGAAACTAACTTCGTAGATCTACTTTTTCACCTTATGATATCCGAGATTTATCTGCATAGAAGATCGCCGAGGTAAGTCCGATTGTAAAGTTGTAACTTCCTCGATCGACCTCTCTCAAAATGCCAATATTTTTCCGACAAAACTATTTTAATGGTTTCATATTGTTTGCATATTTTAAATATGAGAAGCAATGCATTACACTGACGTGACCCGGGTGCGTAGAAATTCATTTTATGTATTTTTGAATATATTTTTGTTTATCATAACACTGCATTTTGACCATGGCACTCTTCCTGTCTTCGATTATAGGGGGTTGGATTTAAAACATTATGAATATTTCGAAAGGGTAATAAGTACAGAATTGTATGAAATGGACATAGCAAATTAATCCATTTTAAAGTGTACATGTATTCATTAATATTTTTTTCAAGATGAAAGAAATATTAAATCGTTTTCAATATAGTTATTTCATTAAATATAGGGTGGCGAGACAGGATAGAGCGCCATGATCGTGCGACCACATACACGACTCATGCAGGTTGTTTCGCCTTCTCACGATGACGAACGCAGAAAACAAAGCGTTTGACCAAGTACTAGCAAAACATCAACAGCTCTGGTAACCATGCCAAATTTCCGTTCTCTAAGAAAAAGGAATGACTTGGTGTTTGGGAACGACCAGAGCCAGTAAAATGCTTCGCCAAAAAACGCTTGACAAAGTGAACAGGCAAAACTGTTCTGTTTCTTACAAGAACGTCTATGGGTCTATATACAAAATATTAATTACAAGGTTTTCAGTTAAATAATAGCGCTGTGCATAATTAATTAGTATGTCAAATAAATCGTACATGGGATTATTTTACTTGAAATTTCATAACTATCATTAATACGTTTTTTACCAATCACAATTTAATTGCTTTTTTAATTTGATAGTGCAGTTTATTTGTATTTGATAACAACTCACTAAATTTAGGATTCATCTTTCAAAATTATCTTCCCCATATTTAATGTCCTTTTTACAGTATTTAACGATTGTTACATGCTCTGTCTTATAGGACCCAACTAGCTCAGTCGGCTAAAGGGAAGGATCGGAAATAAGCATATGACATGAAAAGTTCAAGAGGTCGCTGGTTCGAAACCTAGCAAATGCATAAAAAAAATTTTTATATTTTTTTTTAATATATATCTTTATTTTATATTATACATGTATTTACGTATTAAGAGGTAGCATTGACATATTGAGATATATAATCTTATGAATATTTTAAAATGAATAGTGTTATGTTTACGTTTATTATGGTTACTTTAAGCTGTACATGTATTAGACCGAACATTACTTCATAACGAAATTTTTATGGAGATATAACTTTAAACCATCAATACTTGGATTCTACCAATGGCTGAATGAAGCCTAATTTTATGTTGTAGTAGGCGGAATAAAGATCGTAGAAAAGTTTAGTTCATAAAACATGAAAGGTACATAATTACATTAAAGTATATCATATAAAAGGAGGGTTGCTCTCAAGACTGTAGTAACTCGCTCTTTAATCCAAATATCTAACTTCAGTCTTGCGGGCAACTCTGGAAATAAATAGATTATATGTTCTGTATTGTTGTTATGATCATAATTTTGTATAAATTATCTTCACAAGTATTGTTTTGTTATGAATTTGAAACACATTCAGGTGTGTCAAATATGTAAATATTCACGGACCCAACAATTTTCATCAATTTTCATCATACATGTATAATAAGCCTGGAAAACGTTCAGTTAGTCTGTTTATGTAGTAAAGTATTGTGATAATGAAAAATGCATTTAAATTAATTCAGTGATCACGTAAATCGTTTTCATTTCAATTTATGTTCCGTAACAAGCTCACTATGCTCCGTAACGAAATCAATTTTCATTCTTAATGAAAGAGACATCAACATTTTTCTTTCCACTTAAATAAATGAGTCAATGAAAGTAAGATTAATTGTAAAATTGAAAATCTGAAAGTCATCCATCACAAATTTTTCAGATTTATGCTTCATCCTGTACCTGCACTAAAATATGTTTTTCTTACACACATACCGTAACTGTTAGTGCTAAGGCCTAATTTTGCTTTTAACATGCTCAAGCGATCAAAAGAGGAATATCGAAAACAAAAACAGTTTGTTTCTTCCATAAATTATATCATATAGCATGTGAAATACTTGTTACGCAAAATAGCCGTTACGGAGCACAGGGGTTTCCTAAGAGTTTCCCTCAATAAATATAGAAGTAACAATAAATGTGCGCGTAACTTGCACTTGATCACACCAATGTACAGTGGCGAACAACAATTCGATGTAAAAACACCTATATTGTCGCTAGCAACTGCCCTATGCTCGTTATGGAAGCATTGTTGAACCTCATTTTTCACAAACCGTGTTTTTCACAACCTGTAAAAATTACGATCGTGGTTTTTTTCACATTTATTACAACCTATTTTGTTATAAAAACCCTAATTATATTAAAAATTTATTATTAACGGGTTGGTAAGTTGAGCCAATTTTGTAATAACTCGTTTGCAATAAAATATGACAACTTATTTTTCTGTCGAAATCTTCAAATTAACATGGCAAAATGTAAGTATTTTGTCTATTTGAGAATTAATGTTTGCTCGTTTAGCATTATCTTCTTTCTTTACTATTAATTTAAAGTATTAAACTATATTTTATAACCAAACTAATACAACTAGACACTTTATTACATTTCGGGTTTTATACAAAATGCGTCTGTATGTTTGTAATAACCCGTTATGTAATAATTATTACAATTCGGGTTATTATTACAAAACGGGTTGTAACAAACTTTGAAGCTCATTAAAAAAAACTACTACTAAAAAATTACATGTGTGAAAAATGCGTTAATACCAAAAAACTCAATTTTTTCAATCACTTTTTTCGTCACTTTTGAAGTTGTGAAAAATGCGTTTCTATGCTTGTATGAATTTTGTATGCTAACGTGTTTTTCACACAAGTTGTGAAAAATGCGTACGTGTTTATCACAAGTTGTGAAAAACACGGGTTGTGAAAAATGAGGTTCAACACGCTACCTTAAGACATTATTAGCTCCTTTTGATACGACATGTTTGTTATTCTTAACGTGCCAATACAAAATAACAGTATAATTACAAACTCTGACATCGTGAACACAAGAAATACAACGAATCATTGGATTCCAGTTTCCTGAGAAATATTCCGTGGTTTTTAAGACAATTTATATAGTCCGTTTTTTTCTCATTTGAAAAATTTTGAATTCACAGTGACTGAATACACACAAGGACACTATATGTTATATAGGGTCCTTGATACACTCTATCGTAATATCATGATTGTTAGACAACGAACATTCCTTCGGAACACCTCGACCGTGTATTAAATAAATGATTCGTAGTGAATGGACGAGGAATTGCGAATAGGCAAACATTTTGACAGACAAAGTCACCAACAAAGTATTCATGTTTTGAAAATTGAAAAAAAGAAACATTCTATAGGGTAAGAAAATACCATCTTCATATACTGGTGGAAGAAATCTTAGTTGGTCACGGTCTGACATTCCCCATGTTGAATGTTGTCTGTTGTTGCATGAACCATCTATTGTACGATATAAAGCCGTGACGTCACACACTGGTAGGCGTGGTTTACAGAAAGGAGAGATAACAGCAAACCATTTTGTACCAATATCACGAAACCTCTTTATGTCTTCAAGTGGGATTTCAATTCTGAAGAAAAATAGATCGTTGCCTTATTACGCAACCAGCTGTATTAACATTTTGTAACCTATAGTGATAAGTTCTATTCAACTTCAAATGGCGCATCAATTTATCCCGCTGATTTAAATAATCGCTATTTGTTAGATATTACACGTTCGATAATTCCTGTACATAAGTACGGATACATATTTTTATTGTTTGTGAGTACAGAAATACAGTGGCGAGTACTAATGAACGGGGATTATCGAACATTTTAATATTTAAATCAGTGGGGTTGATGTATGCGTCCACTTTCACCTTCAACTACGTACAATGGCTGAAAATTACCATACTAGACAAAGATGTAGGTAGGAGAATGACTGTAAAAATAGTTCATAGCCAAACACCATTACTGAAGCCACAAGTCAGTCGTGTTTCCGCATGAGCTTACAATATGGTCATGAAATTACAATGCAAATGCATTTATGCAAAACCACAACAACCGGCGCGGTCATAAAGCAAAAACACTATAATTACATATGTGTATACATGTATATAGCGTTTTTGCTTTGGGACCGAGCCGGCCGCCTGTGTGCAAAACCTAAGTAATTTACCTTCTTGAAAATATTTGTGTTGCTTGTAGTAACATCTCTGCAATATTAGCGTCTTTTTGTCTGGATTTCTTCATGAATTGAAACATGCTATGCATTCTTTTATGATCAAATTTATGTTTATCTCCATCGATTCCTATAGTGAAAATTTAATATAATTTATTTTATTAACATGCTAAATATCCTTGATGGAACGCCGTTATTGCTTCGTATAATAGAATTTGAACGCTAGGAAAGAGACATTTGCATCGTATTAAGATACCATACACTAGAAAGGCATGCAGTCATCACAATGGATAGGCCAGTTGAGCAGTATTAGGACACGCGCTTAGGGATCGTGAGGTCATGGGTGCAAACCTTAATAGCCGTTTGGCTAATATTCTTTTATACAAATACGAACGTGAAGTTCATTCAGCAAACAGGCATCAAATCGTAAAATCTGTTCCGGCTGATCTAAAGCCATGCTTTCACAATACCAAGGTCGATAGACGACGACTATTTTTACTTACAAAGTCACATTGAAACTATTAATGAGAGTAAGGAAAAACACGAACAATGCAAGTTATTGTTTTATTTATTCAAATGCCAGTTGCGCATACATTAACCCCGCATTTTTAAATACGTATTACTATAATTCTGCACTAACTATTGATAAAATAGTTTTCAGTATCAATGTACGAGAATAATCGAACACATTTCGAATATCTAAATCAGCGGGGTTTATATATGCGCTACTTGAGAGTTGAATACAATTTCTAAATACCTGATCTAAAGAGTTGCTCATTCAATGCTAACTGTTGCATCATCTCGGATTCTGCTGTACGTACCGCAGATATAAGAGTACGTTTCACTTTGTCTTCCGGTGGAAACGTCTGGAGGCTTGGTGATAGTAGAGTGAAAAGTGCTAACACTGATATGCATGTTGTTTTACTCATCTCTTAGTGTTCTGTAATGTCATGAATTAATAAATCAGTTCAACCGTCAGTGATGCATACATTAACCTCGCTGATTTAAATACTCACTATATCAGTACTTTTTATCAACTTTATCAATAAAATACATAAACTTTTATGTAGGAGGTTTATTGAAGAAATCTCGAATATTCAAATCAGTAGGTTAATGGATGCTCCACGTTTACATATAATATTATTGTCTGGTTCCCAGTCGTACTTTGTCAGGTAAAAGTACGTCGGGCAAAGCATGATAATGGCAGCGCCCTATGCAGTGAATTAGGTATTGGATAACTATGTTTCCAATGAACATTTCTCACTACACAGGCTTAAATCAAAGGATCATTGAACAAGAATTACAGTGGATACCTTTTTAGTTGTTTGGTTACATTTATGCTAAATAAAGTATCCGAAATTCTAATGAGACTAATCCACGTCCGAATTGTGTTCAAATGAGACATGTTTGTGTAAATCGTTCGCTAAATATACGTGTAATCAGAAAAATCGAAATCGAATGACCTATATAGTATCGAACTCCTACTAAAATATATCGTCAGCAAATGATCATGCAAGATCATGAAAACGTAATACCTGAGTAATAACTGAGGAGGCCGCCATGAACACAGCTTGCCTGACCCGATAACGATAGTGGTAAGGGGCAGGTAATCCAGACTAATAATACTACAGTAGGGTATGCCTTTACCTTTGTTTACTAGAAAAAAACACGCATTTGAGTATAAAGGCAAACCTGGAATCTGAGAATCTTCAAGAAATTGTATTGTCCCAATTACTTTAAAGTTACTAGTCTAGTTTATAGATTTTGTTATTTTTTCTGGAATTTCAGAATATCATTCAGTGTCTGTAATTGTGTCAAAACATTAGTGCCTAATATTCTAAGTCAAACTGACCTATAGGTTGCAAGAAATATACAATAAAGTCAGAAAACTGCACTAAAATTGTCTATACCGTTACATACAAGGTAGAAGTTTACTACATGAAACACTATTATTTGTAGTTATATGTCAATTTGCACTTATCATTATCAGAACACTACTTTCCTGCTTCCAAAAATATGTCCATGCAGTTTTGATAGTGTTAGAAAAAGTTGATATTTAAGTTGAAATTTGTGAATGAGTACCTTTAATCATGGACTTAAGAATAAATCGTAAGCATGGCCATAATTAGGTGTTTAATTGGCATCTGCTTATTTGAACACAGTTAAGTTTTATTACTTTCTAAGAATACGTTAATTTAAATGAATTATATTGTAAGTGATATTTTAACATTTTGAAAGTTACATAACGCAAAAGAATAAGTCTTCTACGCAGCGTAGTTTTTTTAATATAATTATATTTCAACAAAACTTAAATTCATTACCTGTTTCATGAGTATAATCTACCAAATAATCATTCTTTGATCACCGTGCACACAAATCCTGGTCTAAGAAAAAGGCGAATACTATTTGACTGCATGTATTTATAAGACATTTACTTTAAATAAAAAAACACAAAGCATGTTTTAATGTCCTTGCACTAAACAGATGGTCATGTTTTAACAGTCCATCAGAAGTATGTAAACTTTAATGTCTTTTTGAATTAGAATAGTCTTAAATTAAAATATACTGTTGACAAGTTGACAATAACTCATTGACACAGGTGTCAAATGTTTGTTATAAAATATGATATCAGATGACATTGCCTTTTGTCTTAGTTTACAATGTACCATGTTATTTTTATTGATTTATGTTCGTACATGGGTACACCTACATGATATATCTGACTACATTACAAGCCTGCATCTTTTCATCGCCCTTTGTTTTTATTGTAATTCGCCGTATATTAAAAACAAGACAGCCCGACTAGTTCAGTCGATGCATACTTTTGTGAAGTTTGATCATGAAATAATTTTACGAATATTTTCCTCCTACCTCTGATTCTAAATAATTTAGGGCAGTTATAAGTCACTGGGGAAAGTATGCGTTTAGTAACTATTTAAATCCCGATATCTAGCCTTTGCAGGAACGGTGAATAGGTTTATGACCGCCGGTATATGACAATGTATTTTTACGGAGCTACACACACACTGCTTGGTTATGTACTATTACTAAAAAACCAGACAACCCCTTCAAATAATTATTAAGGGACTTTAGTCAGTTATTTCCCCTTGTATACTCTTCAAATATGTAGGTCCAATTAGTTGGATTCCTCGGATTTTACTCTTACTTTTCAATATTAATTTGCCAAAATTAATCTTTAATAACTTTTTTGTAAATCATTTAATTTGTTTGAAATTCAAGCTAAGTATTTGTAAGGTAAAGAACTATCTAAAATTCATCACTTCTGTTAATATCTCCATTGACAAGAAAGATATTAGATGAAATGTTTTGTTATCCTTACATAGGAATTCAATGATACAATCCGAGGATTCCAACTGTATGGACCTACTTACCAATTGGATTGCTTCAGATTTCATCAGGGAAAGATAACTGACTAAAGTCCCTAATTTTGCTAAATGATGTGAAGGGCACGTGTTCTGTTGCGGTCGGACGTCGAACAAGAATGGTTGAATACTGCTTTTTCACACACTCCCAGGAATCGATCTTATGTTATACCTGTTACCGATTAAGCAGACAGGGTGGATTTTTACTGGATATAAGGCAAAGCGCGAGATGCCCGAAAGGAATATGATTTTCTTATACACGTGACCTCAGTACGATTAGCTACCGACTGTATTATGTGACGACCGCACATCTAACGTGAAATATTTTGTCGATTCACGACGGACACTAATGTGACGGCGATTTTATATTGCTATCAATGTTATACATGTCTTTTCAAAACATTCGTAGGGGATCCCTTGTTATTACAATATATCGTCGTTAAACATTTCCGTTGACGTTTATAAAATCGACCCCAACATTAAGGGGTTTCCTAAATAACACGAACTTTAGTTATGAATTGAAGTAAAGATTATCTGTTGAATGTTTGATATGTACATGGAATTGTTTACTTTCAATAAAAACAAAATATCAGACAAAACAATTATACATACCAATTAGTAAAAGATTTAGTCCGAAATTAAGATTATCACGCCAACCACGATAGTCTCAAATATCCATTTTTAAATATATATGCACAAAATATTTGCACCAAATCACAAGCGTATATTAATATTAGCCACTCAAATCAACAAAAATATATACAAAAAGTAATAAAACATGACGTTACTACAACCTTCGACATTTCATACTAAAACCCTTGTAGCTTACATGTATTATACGGAAAAAACGTATGCTTAATCTGATGTCACGATATTTTTATTATCATAATTTAATTGTTAATTTTGACATCACTTAATTGAGGCTGTTTGTAAAAGATAGTGTTTTCATTCTTCACCAAACCTGTCATAAATCAGCTGTCAGATTCACCGACCACAGTACTTACCAAGATGTCAAAAAATGTAATCATATATAAAATATGGTACATTGTATATGTTAAGATGAATGCATGTACTGGATACACGGTTTTCGACAGTAGGGACTATTTTCACTTCCTCGTTTGTCGAATATATATTTGCATCACTATGACTTAACATTTCAGAAAATATCACTTTTGTGAAATGTGCTTGGTGTTATACAGTCCGAGTTCATTCGGTGAGCCGCGACAGGTTGGAAGAGTCCAATTATGTATCACAAGTAGGTACTAGATTGAAAATAAGTTGGAACTATTGTATCCAAAGTATTATGTGCATAGTATAATACACTAATATAAATCTTCCAAAATAGTGCAGCCCGTAAACCTTATGGTCACGTATGTCCAATGCAATAATGATTTGATTTAGCATACCCCCGGGAAGCCGGGTGGTACCCGACTCCAAAACCGCAAGAAGGTCAGCTTTGTTTACAATAAACCCAAGTACTTATGCACTTGTTATATAGTGTTATAAAGTGGTATACAGTGGTGGGAGGCAACCCACCTGGCTACGCTCTATGTCGGTCCAGAGGGTTTGAGACCCCCAATATAGCACCCCTGGGTAGCTTACAACGTACTTATGCCTTATTCACCTTTATTTCTAAATAGAACAAAACAGAACATTGGCTGGTTTCTAAATATATATATTGTATTCAGTTGACCTCCGCGCAAACAGACAATAATTATATATTTGAAACATATCTTTTCATTGCAATTAAGCATTCTGTTGAGACAAAACTTTCAAAAATTTGTCGCCGGAAATAAATCCTTAAATTTGCTATTTGAGTCAGGGATCCGCCCAAATTATTGAATTTCATGGTGGGTACGTCACTAGTACCGTTTTGATAGTTAATTTGAAAGTGGTGTAAAGTTATCCAAAAATTCAAGGGAATTAACTCCTACATAATTGTGAACATTTGTGATGTTTGAGTTAGCTCCCTTAGATATTTTTAGTCAAATCTAAAATAAATGCACATAGGCCTACAATCAATCAAAAACTGTGTTTGAGTTATTCCTCATCCCCACAAGTTCAACCCTATCTATGTTATCTGATATTACTGTTGAGCAATAAATAAAATGATTGACATTGAACCTGGCTTGTTCATCACATATTAGTTACATAAATGTTTGATTAATAATGTTTCTCTTCTTTGTTGAGTAAGTCGGTCGTTAATTAAATTACAATACAAATTCCTTTGCTTCCAGCGGTGTATTTATTTTGTTTTGATTTGTATATTATATATATGCTACATGTAAGCAACCACAAGCGGCCGGCAAGGCCCCGAATCAAAAGCACTATATATGTATATATGCCGTGCCGGCTGCCTGTGTAAGCAACATTGTATTGTTTGTCACAAAAGTCTCCGCTCACAAACCGCATTAATGAAATGCAATAGCTTTTGCGACGGCAGCCAATATAAAGTGATTGTATTTCCGTCGGAATTTGTACGAAGTAGATTGAATACGAATGATGTGACACAGACTGAACGTCAAATAAAAAATACCAACTTAACTCGGTGTAATATGAGTATATTGCAAACTGAGTATTCTTTCAACTTTTGAATTTAATTTTGTAAGAGGAAACGAATATTTCATTTCGCAGACGACACGCTTCGGTAAGATGATATTTGATTTCTGCAAGGTTCAATCTAATCTACTTGACAAATTACAGACGCTGTAAGACATTTAATCCAATGAGTCGAACTTTATTTAAAATTTACAATATATGATAGTTGCGTATTTGCCATTGTTTGAATAGTGTATGATACACCGGGAAGGTTAAAAGTGTAGACAAAGAATTGTTTTGAAGTTTTAAGAATGAGCATAAATTACCTCATATATTTATTAAATTTCGGTCTATATAATCATAGTGTACATTAATTAGGACTGTCACGATATGGCATATGTGTATCGCGATATATTGCAATACACTAGCACAGTATCGCAATACGTACCACAATATACTGCTTTGCTAACCATGGACACGGTGCATTATCTTTCGGTTCTAAACAGCTTAATCAGCTGCTCAGTATTTCAATATTTTATAGGGCTTAGTATGAAAAGGGCTTCAGCAGACTGTGTGGAAAACAGAGTGCATTTTGGAGAAACCTTGAACGTTCCAAAACGTTCCGTAACGGAAGTGTCGAAACAACTCAACCCAAAGACAACTCAACTCGAGACAACTAATCCCCTACTAACGGATTGAGTTGTCCCAACTTTTAGTTGAGTTATGCTCGGGTTGAGTTCTCCCGTACCCGTAACGTTAGCCAACAGTAGTTACTGATATAACTATATATTAATCTTAAACTTCGTGTCTAGATGTATTGTCACAAAAAGTACGAACATTCATTGACTTCAATGGCGGCCCCATGAAAAAAATGCGTATGGTATAAATAAGGGCAGTAACAGCCGAATAGTTCCGCATGTAGCGACATTAGCAATCATTACATATAGAGCGCAACACTTCGTAAAGAAACAATTCCGAATTGTTTAAATGTGTTTAGTACTAGACTAATGCAATCTCCGTAAACAGATATCCTGTAAAAGCATTGTCGTACAGGATCTCTACTGTCTCCGTGGAAGGTCATGTCGAGATGAACTTTGTGTCCACCAATCAATGCGTAGCTTTCATCTAGACGAAAACACTATTAATCACATTTTGATTTCGTAATTTCTATTTTTAGACCAAGGTTTGAATGCTAATTTAACAGCGGTATTATACACAGTCTGCGATTGGGCGGCTCATTTCAAAATACGTGACGTAGACGATGTAAACAAGTAACGTATCATAACAATTTCGTCATGAATATTATGATGAGAAAAGGTCACCTGAACGTGACCTTCGTTTGAAAAAGGCCAGATCTAAAATAGCGAGTAGGCGAGCGGAAAATTTTAGATCGGGTTTTAATCAGATTGAGACTAATGTTTCGTACCATATTCAATATATGTTTTACTTTGCCAACTAATCATCTACAATTCTATCATGTTTTAAAAACATCAACTCTGACATTTTGACGAATGGTTTTAGTAAAAAAAGATATCAGTATAGTTTCCTAAAGATCCTTCTAATACATTCTTTGGCGATACCTGTAGACGAAAACATCTAAGTGAACATTTCTTCCACAAGTTAACTAGGTTTTGATTTACTAACAATTTCTTCGATGTTTTAAGTGATTGATTGACTATCAAATGATCCATGAAATCTATATTAGTAATGGTGATTTAATCAGATGAAAAACGTGTGGGAATTGAGACGATCTTACATTTCTGGAATGTTGATAGTTTATTTTTGTGCATTATTAATATTTCACGTACTGTTTTCCATCGTTTTGGAAGAGGGCGTGGGACTTCTCCACTGATTAGACAGAACCCCCAAACACAATTTGGCAATCAATTAGATAGCTCGAATTTCCGTGAAAGGTGAAAGATGCATGAGTTAAAGATAACAGTCATTCATTTGTTGCAAAATCAGCCTCCATACTTTTCGCTTCTTGTATATTTCAAAAATAAAATTTCACTTTGTTTCCTTTTCTTTATTTTGATTACTTTTCCGATAACTTTGAACCGTTTATTATTCTAAACTAATTGCCTCTGTTAAGTTGTCTTGAGTTTAACTTAAACATCAACGCTTCAATATCTTAGATATGCAATGTAAATGATCAAAGCCCATATATCCGCATCATAATGGTTTAGACCATATCTAATAGCTGTATAGTGCGTAAATATTGACCCCGACCTGACCTTTCACATTTGCATCTAAAAATTATCTACACATATCCCGACGAAAGTCAGTACCACGCCTATTCTACACTTCGGCAGCGATCGTAAAATTATAGAAGTATGTTTGTGTGTTAAGTTTTAACTAATAATCCTGACGGGCACTGTGTAATCGAGCATTAATACTACATTCGTATTCAATGTAATGAATATTCTTTCATAAAGGTCAGGTCGGGGTCAATATTTACGCATATTTCTCATCCACCCACCTCAATATCTTTTTTGGCTTCTGCTATATACTTAGAAGTATCAGGACTTTTCATCAAACAAAAATGATACCTCTATATAGAAACTGTACTTTTTGTCATGATAACTAATATGAAAGAAGGCGCCTGCGGTATATTCTTCTAATCTCTGTACTAAATTGTAATGGTTCAACAAAAGAGTCACTATGTGCCTTAACATGAAGAGAACAGAGATTCTACTCCAGAATGTTAACTGGAATTAGTTAAAAGTCATTATGATACATGTACTGGGAACAGTCATAATTGACTTATAATACAGAGAACAGAAAATCCGGAATTTTACATGTAAAATGATGACGGTGATATAGCCAAAACAGAGAAGACTATACCTATAGACAAGCCATCATATATTTGGAGACAACTTTTGTACAACTGGTTATAATTCAATTGATCAGATTTAATTCAATGTTGTGTATCACTGTGTCTGCTGAAACATGTGATTCACTGTCGTTGCATGACGTATTTCAATTTAGTTCGTTCGATATGTCTTAAATAAAGTATGGTTACCGTCAAGATTGCATTTGGGGAAATATTGTCTGGTTGACTTCTATGGTGAAGAAATGTACATGTCCGATCAAGACAAGTTTGCTTCTTAAATAGGATTTAAGTTATTAGACTAATCTTGACATTTATTTTAATACATATCTACCTATTATGTGAAATCAGAGCATCCAATCTTAACTAAAAAAAATGTTTAAATATCGTTTTAGCATTCATACTAAGTTCATACTGGCAACACATTTATGAGTACACCTCACCTAGCTTTTCTAGACCCTTGTCCAAAATTCGTACTCAACAACACCGGCATCCATTACATATACCTTATCAATGGAGGAAAATAGACATAATTGTCAAATTTTCATGGCGGTGTATAATCGCCCGGAGTGGGATTCAACTGCGTTAAAGGGTCGAGACCAATTTTATAGTATTCTTTATATGCAAACCGATGCAAAGATCGCCGAAAAGCTTAAGTTACACCACAAGTCGAAACGTATCTACGAAAATGCCTGACCAGGTTAACCTGCTGAGTTGGTTAACAGCCAACTCTAGAGACTTAGCCTTTCCAGGAGGAGTGATTAGGTTGACTGACTGCCGTATGACCTATACAATGCGTTGCTATGGCGTTAAACCCAGCAAAAAACAAACAAACTAAAGTTGTAATGAAGAGTCAGAACATGAAAGTCGTACGATTAACACGTTTTACTTGTTTGAAATTATACGGATTATTAACGATTGCCTTTCTCTTCAAAAATGATTTTCTTTAAATCTATTTTAATAGTTCCTAATGTCTTACGAAAACCATTCTGATTTTCTATATAATGTGAAATAATTGCGTAATTTGATCACAGAAACAAGTCAATCGATTCAGGCTAGACGTGATATTTTAAACGTAAGGTACAGAGATATGAAATATTGTTGTAGTACTATATATACCATGTAGTTTGTCAGTTAATTGATACATCAGATAATTAGATAACGTCTTACTCTAGAAATTAGAAAATCATTAAATGTACTTTTTATACAGAGAAGTGCAATATTCTTCAACTAAGGAAAATTATTTTACAGTTTGTACATGTATTATGCAGATATTCGTTAACGGTGACATTGCGTCAACTCTTATTGCCAATTACTCTATTGGGTATCTGTTAATGTTTGGTTACTTTATAAAGGCAAGATGTTAGTAAATTCTGAATTAGATTTTTAGAACGCAATGATAAACATCTTTAAAAAACATCCAAATCCTAAAACTTATTTATATATAAATGCTGATATGCAGCATATTTGATTTTTTAAAATCAATTCTACCAAGGAATATTTCATTGACTCAATAAACAAAATGATAATTGAAGACAGAAAGTTTTCGTGCATAGAAATCTCTGTATAGTAAGTTTGTGAAAGCAAAACTCGAAAGAATAAGATCAAAATTGTAAAAATGCACGGCTGGAATCTAGAATAGATTTTATTCTGGAACATGAACTCTGTCTGCCGTCTTGGACTAATATGAATGTCTTTAGCCAAATAACAAGGCCATTATGAAAAAAAACTGACTTATTTTATTAATAATTTTATTTATTAATTATGCAATTTGTGGAAAGATACAATGCATAAAGGTTTTCACTAAAGAGTTAACAATTTATGTGTCAGATTGTTCCAACATTCAAATGGCGGCATTTTTTCTGTAAACAGAAAAAAACACGGCATTTCTGAGAAAACTCGACCACCATGAGATTTGGAAACAATCAATTAACGGTTTTAATGCCGTAGTGAACGCCATAACTTTATCAGCCCTGAATGTAAAGTCAAATATCGTACAGTTAATTTATAATAACGAATACTAACTGTCAATGAAATAGAAAAAAAAGCAATTTTTAAAACGTATGTATACGTGGCCAATAGCTTTGATTCAATAATAGGGTAAACAAATATTCTGAGATCCATCATCCTGGTTAATATCATCCTAACCAGCAAGAGAATTTTAAATAATGTCATTATACATTTATTAAAATTTCTGAACTTTTCATATCTACAAACAATGGAAACATCAGAACTGACAAAACAGTTTGTTTATTAGTGAAGCAATAATAGACCTTTTAACGTGAGTTAGTTTTATGTTTTCTTGTATATCTTTGGACAAACCTATAAAACAAGATATGATAAAAAAAATACGTGATATAACAAAGAGAGTAATATCCATCTATGATGTGTACAATAACATTGAATGAAATAATGAAATGAGGAATGTAAGAAAGTCGGCAGGGACTAAATGTATTGTAAGTAATTTAGTATACAATAATAAACATATATCTAAAAACACACAGACCACACAAAATGATTCATTACGTCAAACTGAAAGGTAAATTACTTATGTTTACATAACAGAAGCAGATGTAATAATTCAAATGTTACAACCATACAAACATAATTTTGGTTCTGTTGAGTCCTTCCTCGCTGTGTCTGTTTTTCATTGAAACTTTTGAATTATTATATGTTTTGCTGATTGTACAATTTTATATTGTTTATGCAAATACTGTATTATTTGGCAACATTAAACATGTTCTTTATTAGGGATGTAACGGTTAACCGATATACCGGTTAATATTGCAATACGAGTTCTAGCGATTTTTAACCGGTTCGTTTTTCCTTGAACCGGTTTTTGTAGTTAAGTGTCATACTGCTTGTTTTTATCAGAATTTGATATTTGTTGAAAGAAAAATATCTTCAAGAGTTTCAAACCACGCATTTTTCGAACATATTTGTAATTCAAACATTTGGATAAGAGATCATTTGTAAATACACATTTGCGTGCTATGCTGATCGAATTAGTACGAGGTACATGCATTAATTAATGCTTTAAATGTCTAAGCGAAAAACCGGTACGTATTGCAATATATTGCAATACTGGTTCTGCATATTGAAATATATTGCAATACGGGTTTTACCGTATTGTTACACCTCTACAAAATATTGACCCGCCAATATAAAAATATCTCAAAAACGCCAATATCAAAACCCGCCAATATAAGGACGTGAGTATCCTTCTGTATAACGTTATACCTTTTTCTAGTATGTCATTTGTAAATTCTTGAAACATATGTTGTTATAGTGAAAGCGACAGTTGGCAGTGCAACATTTCAGAGATAATTTATTGCTCAAGATGATGAACATACTAAGATATTATCTGTTTCAAAAATATTACAATTGTTGTTGTTTATAACATTTATTGTTACTATACTTAACTCATCCTGTCATTGCATATCAAAACATACAACAGATCTTCATACACTGTTATATTTTCCTTTCTAAAAGCAAATGAAAAATATCATAACTGAAAAAATAATAAGTGAATTAGGAAAACAAACATATATTTGTAAAAATGAAGTAGACATTAGTTTTGTTGTTTATTTTAGATAACCAGATACCAGATATGCTGAAAGTGTGTGAGATATCGTTGTGATCAATGTTCTCCTATCAAATAAGAATAACCTTGATTGAAATAAAGACATTAAGAATGTTAGTATGTCAGCAGGGGCTACAGCTATTTTACGTTATTTAGTATACAGTAATAAACATAATCTAAAAGTACATAGACCACACAATGGTATTTAACACAAACAAACCAAGTACGGCTATTTAAAGAATGGATGAACGTCTAATTCAAAATATATGAGACCGTCTCTTTCTAAAGAGTACTATAACAAAACCACCAGGTATCTTGACGATTTGTAAAACATACATATCCGGAATTCAAATATTTGGGTTTTCCCCTCCGGTACAAACAAACTTTCACTGTTACAATGAAAACACATGTAAAAAGAACAATAGGATGTAACTAAAATGTAACTGGTGTTCGCGAAATAAAACAATCCATGTGGGAATCGAACCCGGAGTATTTCGAGTGATAAGTCAGTGCTTTGTCTCTGCGCTACAAACCGTTTTGATGTAATCCAATCGTTACCTTCCCATGCATATTTTACAGTGTTACCCATTGAAGCGGCGAAACTTGACGAATGTGTACGAACAAGCAGCAAAACATATAATAATTCAAATGTTACAATGAAAACAGACACAGTGAGGAAGGACTCAACAGAACCAAAACTACGTTTGTATGGTTGTAACATTGGAATTTTTACATCTGCTTCTGTTATGTAAACATAAGTAATTTAGCTTTCAGTTTGACGTAATGAATCATTTTGTGTGGTCTGTGTGTTAATAGATATTTGTAGATATATGTTTATTATTGTATACTAAATTACTTACAATACATTTAGTCCCTGCCGACTTTCTTACATTCTTCATGTCTTAATTTCATTCAATGTTATTGTACACATCATAGATGGATATTACTCTCTTTGTTAATTCACGTATTTTTATTACATTTTGTTATGTAGATTTGTCAAAATATATACAAGAAAACATAAAACTAACTCACATTAAAAGGTCGATGATTGCTTCACTAATAAACAAACAGTTTTGTCAGTTCTGATGTTTCCATTGTTTGTAGATAGGAAATTTTCAGAAATGTTTATAAATGTTGACAATTATATTGACATTATCTAAAAGTCTCTTGCTGGTTAGGATGATATTAACCAGGATGATAGATCTCAGAATATTTGTTTACGGTATTATTGAATCAAAGCTATTGGCCACGTCTACGTTATAAAAATTGTTGGTTTTTTTTCTATTTCATCGACAGTTAATATTCGTTATTATCAATTAACTGTACGATGTTTGACTTTAAATTCAGGGCTGATAAAATTATGACGATAATATTGCCTGGTCCAAAAGATTTCAGGCAAGAGGGATGATTAAACATTATGACATTTTTAGCACTGAATTTACCCTAACCAACTTTTTGAGGGCCGGTACTCAAAGGTACCTTTCTGTAATTTCAACTTTTACATAGTCCTTAAGTTTATTACTGTATACTAATAGCTGTAGTCCCTGCTGACATACTAACATTCTTAATGTCTATATTTCAATCAAGGTTATTCTTATTTGATAGAAGATCACTGATCACAGTGATATCTCACACACTTTCAGCATATCTGGTATCTAGTTATCTAAAATAAACAACAAAACTAATGTCTACTTCATTATGTTTGTTTACTAATTCACTTATTATTTTTTCAGTTATGATATTTTCATTTGCTTTTAGAAAGGAAAATATAATAGTGTAAGTAGATCAGTTGTACGAGGGGTGATTGATAAATTCGCGGAATTCCTTTCTAAAATATCTATTCCTTTGTCAAATGACATTAAAGCTCAAGTAAGTGTTAAACAATTTATTTGCGTTTTAAAAATCATATTGGTGAACAGATTATCAATATGTAGAAAGAATAAATGGTATCCATAGCAACCACTGTTTGGTCACTTGAAGCACGCTATTTTTCACCTATTTTTTAAACATTAAACATGGTATTACGCACTCAATTTTGGTACGAATTATGCGCCAACATTAATTACACAAGCGTGACGTCTGGAAATAATTTCCTGAAAGTGTCATGAAATTCTTTTGAATGGTTATTTCATAGCAGAGATTTTAGAGTCGTGGCTTCGAAACAACGAATGACGTCAACAAATGATTTTGAGTTGGGTGCAGTCATAAATTGTTGTGTTTGACTCAATTTGTCACCTGCAGATACGCTTAAACATATTAAACTGCTGATACATTACCAACATGTGAAAAAAAACAATTGTCTACAAATGGCACCAGAGGTTCAGGGAAGGTAGAGCATGGGTATTTGATGAAGAAAGATGAGGTCAACTGACACTGACAGTAACTGTTGGAAAGGCAGCGTGAGTGGAGAACCAACTATATAAGGATTGATGGCTTACAGTGTGCTGTATTGCACAAGAGAATTATTTATTCATTCAGTGAGGAATACTTTAAGGTTACATTTAATCTGTGGGTACAAAGCCATAGAAAGTGTATGGAAATAGGTGGTGATTATGTGCAGACAGTAAATAGGAAACTTGACTTCGACGTTTAAGTAACCCAATGATGACGTCGGCGTGCTTCAAGTACGGTATACTAGTGTTGTAAAATGTTTCATGAAAACTTTATTTTCCAATGTATCAAGAAAATATTTGGGCTTTATATCAGTCGTATGTTTTGATATGCAATGACAGGATGAGTTAAGTATAGTAACAATTTTATAAACAACAACAATTGTAATATTTTTGAAACAGATAATATCATAGTATGTTTATCATCTTGAGCAATAGATTATTTCTGAAATGTTGCACTGCCAACTGTCGCTTTCACTATAACAACATATGTTTCAAGAATTTACAAATGACATACTAGAAAAAGGTATAACGTTATACAGAAGGATACTCACGTCTTTATATTGGCGGGTGCTGATATTGGCGTTTTTGAGATATTTTTATATTGGCGGGTCAATATTTTGCGACTTGAGTTTTTACTACCAACGCAAGGCGAAGCACGTAACGGTTATGCAAAAGAAGTTCTTGTAGTATACACACAGATCTTTGTCAAAACATATTAAATTAATTTTCTATATTATACATTTAACTAAATATTGTTCAGCTATATCATTGAAGTGTGCTATTTCAAATTTATGGACTAAAAACGAAACATCATTCATCGCCTAAGCGATCGTGGATTTGTTTACTTCAACACTGGTCATTGCATTCTGTTTGGTAATGTGTCGAAAAGTAGTTCCAAAATGGCGTCTATATATGTCCGATGTTAAGACTAACTTTTGTCAAATTTCCCCTTCATAATTTTATTTAAAATAGCCAAGTTTCAGTGTCTCTGCTGACTTTCACAACTAGATTGAGAAATAATGATTGGTATTCTGTTAATCCTTGACACTAGACCAGCAAAATAAGTCCAATAAATGTAGGTGATGAACGATTCAATTTTTCACCATTTCACATTGTGCTCATACAGTTGGGAATTCCCATTCTGAAAGGTCAAAATGACCGCAGTACACTAAATTCTAGATCTTCCACCGCTAGAAGTAGTCCTAAAACACAAAATGGTCAGAATATTGTCTTACAGGAATAGAAAAACTAATTTGGATGAAAAATATATTATTTTGACGCATACAAACAGAGCCACAGCCACCAAAATGCAGTCAAACTAAATTCCCAGAACTGCTTTCGCTAAGCACAACGACCCGGAAGCACTTTCCCACAAGAGCGACACCGTTATTAGTACCGAATGGCCAAAGAGTTCCAAATGGGGCATTCGGAACAACCTTGGCGATCATCTACGAAGATATACTTCGGGAATTAGACGTAGTTGGTATACAACTAGGTTATAATGTCCGGCGATTAACTCCATGTCAAGTAGTTCTATATTTGTTTGTACATGAAGGTGTAAAGTCAATATTTTCTAGCAGTTTGCATGCAATTATACTAACTATCCATAAACAACATTCAGAAGTCTTAATCTTAGCAAATGGTCATGGATTGTCAACATATACATTGAACACGACCACCTGTCATTTTCATGTGCAACACTTATTAGAAGATCGCCAAAATAGTTCCGAATGCCAAATGGGGTACAGTCCATACTCCAAGTTTTGACTTTTTGATCATGAATTAATTGACATGTTTAAAACAAACTGAGTGGCACTTAATTTATTAACTTTGCATTCTTGATCTGACTATCACCTAAGTTTGGACAGATAATTATGTTGTTAAGAAGTTACTAAAATGCAGATTGCAATTTAAAATTATCATACATTCTGTAATGTTCCGCTGTAAATGTATGCGATAAATAAATAACATGTTTTGTCGATCAATGATGCGCTTTCTTGTGCACAAAAGTACATTTAATAATTTTCTAATTTCTTGAGTAAGACGTTATCTAATTATCTGATGTATCAATTAACTGACAAACAACATGATATATATAGTACTACAACAATATTTCATAATCTCTGTACCTTACGTTTAAAATATCACGTCTAGCCTGAATCGATTGACTTGTTTCTGCGAATTGTTTTCTCATTGTATTCTACGGCAACAAAGACGTTATTCTCAAGGTGTAAGCAAACAAATTAGGAACGGCAACAGTAAAAAAGACCAATCACTTGGACGAAATACAGAAAGACTTTCGTGCTCATAGAAGCCTAATAAATCCGCCATACTAATGATTACTCCTTACACATTAGATTCAAGTACGAATCGAACAGGGCAAAAATGCGGGCGAAGTGTTAATTCTACCCTGTATTACTTGCAAATATTATAAATATTTTATTATCCTCTTCTTGCCATACAAAATATTAAAGTACAGTTTTCCCCTGTACACTTTGCATACAAATGAACCTACAGAGTTTGTATGCAAAGTGTACAGGGGAAAACTGATATTGTTAAAAGATAGTGTGGAACAAGTATGTTTGGTCAATGTGTTTATACCTTTACTTCATTTCTCTTACATGTAATTTCTGTCTTACTAATTCGATCAAAACATTTATTTAAGTCAGAAAAAATGAACATATTTGATGAAGATTCAAATACTGATATTGATTTCTTTCATTGTGTAATCTAGAACTGTAATTGACCCAGATATGTCACTTTCCAACACGTTTCAAGTATTAAGGAATTTCTCGTAAAGTATCCAAATAGAACTTTGTCATTGACTAACAATGATGCTCTTTTCTCGGAAAATATTTTTTAACTTCGTTTAATTGTGAATGGCATTCACAAGACTGCCTTTCAAACTTAATTACTATCATATTTGTTACATTTTATGCACAAACGTAGCTCAAACTTCACATTTTCGAAAAACAAACTTCATTGCCACTAGAGTCGTGTGAGTCACATCTTCTTGCAGACATAGTAATACACAATAATTCAATAAATCAGATAAATTGAATTATAACCAGTTGTACAAAGACATCAACTGTCAATATGTCTACAAACTATATGATGGCTTGTCTATGGGTAAATATTTATCAAAGATATTATATGTAAAAATCTAGATTTTCTGTTTTCTGCATTTCAAGTCATAATATGACTTTTCATTGTAAAAATATGACTATTTACCGAGTCAAGTTAACTATCTGTAGTGCATTCTTTGTTCTCTACATGTTAAGGCTCAAAGTGACTCTCCTCTTAAATCATTACAATATATTTACAGATATTCGACCTGGCGCAACATTCGATGTTCTATATTTGATATTCAATATCGAACATCGAACCAAAATACGAATATCAAACTGAAGTTGAATATCGAGCCAGCTCGACGTTCGACATTCGTTAATTATTTTCTGAATGAAGCTCATTGAATAACCAGTTCGACATTCGTTTTAATAGTTCGAATGTAGTTCTGAATGTGAACATCGAACCAACTCGACTTCATTCTCGTTCCCAGAGTCTAGTAGGATTCTCAATACTAGCTAGTATTGATAATCCTACTAGACTCTGGGAACGAGGATGACTCGACTTTCGATATTCGTTAATAATTGTATAGTCTCAACTGCTTTGTCTATATCATCTTCAGGGATGTAATTTATTTTGTCTGTAGAGTATTTTTTTTTCTTATATAGCGTTCATATATCTTTAATTCGCAAGATTGGGGTCAGTACCTGAATACACCTATGTAAACCTATAACACTAATTCACCTGTAACACTAGTTATGTAACTAGCCAACCAGATAACTAACTAGTTAATTAAGTAGTTATCTAGTGACATAAATCCTACTATCTTTAGCAAGTTATTATCACGCCAATCAATAGAATTTAGTTTATTAAAATATGTTACGATGAAACAAGTCCTTTCTTTCCACAAAAATAAACAGTGAAAATATTAGATCTGATATTATTCTCGTATGAAAATCAACATAAGCAATGAGAGAAATGAACAATATTATATTTATTAATAAAACTAACTGTAAACAATGCTCAAGGAAAGCAGAATATTCGCAAATACTAAACGTATATCATGTCTGGCTTACAATTTAAAATGAAACCGGTCTCTCATTGTTAAGCCACTCTGAAAGTATGTTTTTTCTGAGCCCGCTTGGTGAAAAGGTTTGCACCATTATTGGCAAATATATTGTAATGTCACAATATCTTTAACCTTTATTAATGCAGAGAATTGTTTATGTAACACTACACTTCAATACAAAAATACTCTAGCTAAAGCAATGATTATTACAGAACAATTTGTATAATAATATGAAAAAGCATGGCTTGCAATGAAATTCAATTGACTAAAATGAATTCATACCGTAATGATTCTCTTACCGGCATTCAAGCTTTCTAAGTGTAATCCTATAAGTTGTTTTTAATGTTGCAGCTGTACAATCAGTTTACAACACACGCAGTTACTTCAAAATAATTTCTGACAAAAATACAATCTGAAATATTAATAAGAGTACAAAAATAACGCTTCATTTATTTTAAAAATGTAAGATCGTCTCATTTCCCACACTTTTTCTTCTGATTAAATCATCAACACTTATCTAGATTTCATGGATCATTTGATAGTAAATCAATCACTGAAAACATGGAAGAAATTACCAGTAAATCAAAACCTAGTTAACTTGTGGTAGAAATGTTTACTTAGATGTTTTCGTCTACAGGTATCGCCAAAGAATGTATTAGTAGCTTGTTAGGAAACGGTACCGATATCATTTTTTACTAAAACCATTCGTCAAAATGTCAACGCCTGGGAGTCTAGATGCTAAATTTAACACATGTTGAATTTGCTGGGAAAAGTTTGAATCTTTACTTCAGTATATACTCTTACTACTTATTATGTTATAATAACGAAATTGGGGACGAGTTTTATTATTTGTTCATATGTCTGCACTTTACGCGAGAAAGACAATCAATCCTTCATCCAAACAATTCTGCCAATCCAAACATGTACACTTTTCAGGATGTTATAAATACTACAAAAAAGAAAACAAAATCAAACAGTGTATATTTATCTCTGAAGCACTTATGCAGGTTTCAGACCTATTCTTGACTGGTAATTTGTAATCTTCTTAAAGCTGTTACTTAATTACGTTTTGAGCGTGGAAGAGAAGATGTGCACTGGTTATAGACAATGGTTCAGTAAAACTAGGCTGTGAGAGCTAGTTGTCTTAAAACGACCATAATTGTCTTCACACGGCATAAAACAACATCTAAAAATAAAAGGTTTGCTTTTATCCCTTTTGTAGACAAATATTGCGTGACAATGCACATGTATATATGACAATAAAATCCAAAAGATAAATTCCTAACCTAACATCGTATTGTTACATGTAATCGTAATCGTCTCTATCAGAAGTATATTTGTTGTTTAAACTGACATAAAAGTATATTTTGTCCGACATTTACAACTCTCCTAAGACTGTCGTAAGTTTCTTACTGAATGCAAAACCAATAGTTCTTTTTTACTATATGACTATATGCCATATTTCTATAGTGCTCGTTTCATATTGGAAATACAATGTATGTTTAAAGGCGCTGGTTGTTTTCAGTCTGAACAATTGGCAGAATGTTCGTAGAAAGTTAACAAAGTTCATTTAAAGTGGAACCTGTGGTTTAAAACAAATTTGAAACCGAACATAAAATTGGTATTATTTGGAACTTGAGGATATATCTTGTTCTCTTCTGTGTCTTTTAGCAGTGTATGTGAAACTATGGCGTCTCCATGACGTCGTATAGTTGCTATGGTAAGCACTTTTTGACGTCATGTCACAGACAGTTTAAAATAACTTCTTTTGACTATAAAATGCTTATTAGTTATCGAAATTAACACTAATTGGTATCATCCGATTAAGAATTTCAAGATTCACATTTTGGAGTATACTTTGCTTGAAATTATCACATATTGGCAGCTAGGAATGCAAAAAACACATGTTGAAATTTCTGAAAACTTTTAGAAATGTCAGACGTTAATTTCTGTTATTTTTTTTTTTAAAATAAGAAAATTCACCGTTCTTATCTCATCAAAATAGGGTTTAAAGTTTATTAGTGGTAATTTGGAAACTAGTCCTTGATATCAGTTAAAAAACCAATGTATATTATTTACATAAGCTTTATGTTGGTAAGTATCACTTAAATAACTAAATATGTGTATATCATTAAAAGGGTATATAGTCACATGACCTACCGAAACAACTAATAAGGTATAATAGCAATCTATGTATAGAAGGTATATATCACCTCTATACTAAGACGCACAACGTTTCGCATAATTCGGCGATTTGGTACTTAACAGAATATAGTGCGGCGCATGAAGTCAAAATCGTTGATTTTTTATACAAAATCATTGTTAAAATGTAAAATAAATGATCACTTATAACTACATGAATATAAATCTATAGATACAAAGTACTTTTAAACCTCTAAAGGTACAGATGCATAGTTAAACGGTATATTCTACTTTCGATTTCAAATGTCTGTGTAAAGAATGACAGATGTAAACACGTTATGATGGAGGTTAAACTACCAGTTAAAATGTTTAATTTAATGAAGATAGTTGGTTGGATAGTTAAATCTTATAGAGTAGACACAAAATACATACTCTATTTGTTCAGTATACTTGAGGGGGGGGGGGAATTATTAGAATGTAAACATTGCCACGTGTTTTCATGTAAATAAACAGTTTTACCCATGATGCGTGGCGTCTCAGTAAGCCTACAAAGGTCAGTCAGACCTATTTTGTACAGAATGGGTATAATAGTCAACAATCACGTGTTTTCGCCGAATACCCTTTCGAAATAAATATTGAATGACGTCAAATAGCGCATAAAATAACCGCAATCTTTCTTGCAAAATGATATCAAATAAATGACGCATACAGTTTTCAAATATAGAATTTAGAACAATGATATAACATGCAAAATATCAAAATGATCCCGTGATATTAATTTTGACCGTTAGTTCTAAAATCCTCTGCACAAAAAATAATCGTGCAGTAAACTTAGTCACGTGCAAAACGATTTGTGTCCATTTTTAGATTACTTGCAGAACAGAACAGAACAGAACAATACTTAAAAAATATTTCGCGGGCTTAGCGCAAAACGGTCATAACACAAATTAAAAAATGTGAGTTGCGACTGTTTTGTGCTAAGCCCTCGATTTGTATCTACATATTAAAGTGTGTTTTGGGGAAAAACAGAATAGCTATTTTATGCACTATTTGATTCTTTCCTATTTAGGCTGCTGCCTAAGATCACGTGACTTTATACCCTGACTGACATATTCATAGATAGTCAGTATCAGTCATCACGTGACTTTATACCCTGACTGAAATATTCATAGATACTCAGTATCAGCCATATTGAATACAGAACACGATTTAACCTTTATGTGTTAGTGTGTCGTAAAACCTAAACCAACTATAATGAGTATATCTATTTTATTATCATTGTTTATAGAGTATTGACATTTTATTATCATTGTTTAGATCAACAGATTGGTTATTATTGTTTACTTGTTGCACTGAGTATTCAATTAATTTGATATTGTAAACACCGATAACATTGTTATAAAATCTATATTTGAAAACTGTATGCGTCATTTAAATGATATCATTTTGCATCATTTAGATAAGATATTTAGATTAAAGCCACTGTATGAAGATATATTCAGGCCTCAACAAATCCACTTGTCCGCTCGTAATTACGAGCAGAAATTGGTTCAGGGAGAACTTGTCCTGCAAAACGAGTGAAACGTTTAGCTGCAAATTATTAAATTTTAAGTTCAAAACTAATATAAAACAGAACTGTCACTGTCAGGCAATGATTTATCACATGAAATGCTAAAATAAAATAATAAGAAAATAAATACGGATTCGTTGTATTACAAATTCCATGTTTTTTACTGATTCATTAGAGTTAACAATTTCCTTTTTTGATGCACAGGACGAGTACATATTTTAGCTGGACAAGTGAAAATTCTTAGTTGCTTGTCCTGCAGGACGATTTGCTTCCAGAAAATTTGTCGGGCCCTGATATTCATTAACGTTAGACTTGAAAACTGTTTTACTAACATGAAGTTATCAGAATATACCAAGCATTATAGACACAACAGTTCAAACTATTTTGCTTTCTAAATTTCAGTTTGACCTAGTGTCAATTTCTTAAAAATGTTGGATACTTTTATAAGAGCACACTATATTCATTCATACTCCAATATTTAATATACCTGATCCACAATAGTTTTAGAGCTGAATATGCAATTCGGAGTAAGTTTATTCTATAATAAGACTTCATCTTAAACAAACAGTGATCAAAACTATTGTTTCAATTATTGACAACTTCTTCGTTAGGTTTCTGTCTACTTTCACTTTGAAATGCAATAATTAACATATATGTATTTAAGCAATACTTGCATTTACATCAAAATATTGATCATCAGAGGTGTTTGAAATAAATACATTTCTATTTTCTTTGCAGTACAAAAACAGTGTTACTTTTGTTACATGTAATGGGGGCTTTAAATGTTATCATTTGCACATGGTGCGTGCGTAAGTTTGTTTGTCGACTTACGAGAATTTCAAAATAAAAGATTGCAGGGTATCTTTTTATTTGTGCTTTTAACCACAAGCTAAAAACGCGCAAATGATATGAACCGTTATTGTTATTGCTTTAAGACATTTAAGGACATTAGGTAGTTAATGCACCGAAGCAATGGAGCGTGCATGCGCTTGACGTTTCGTGAAAATTTCATAATTAGATATTGTTAAGAGTTGCATTTTGTAATTGATCATAGGATCATTAGCATGTTATTGCAAACTTAATTCTGTGATATGTTATTGTACGATAACGATGAGATGATATTATGATCTTTCTTGGGAATCGTAACATTTACAAATACTTGACTATGGATCCAGTTAAAAATAAAACGGGGCTCTGTTTTCGTTTTACGACTATTTTCTACATTTCTTTCCAATAACATCAAAGGGGTCGCTCAATTAACTAGCTGTCATTAAGGGTATTATTACCAGTGCAAACATATGCTTTCTAATGAAGTCATCAATTCAACCAGAAATAGTTGGTAATTTGACCATTTAAGAGATAATACGGAATCCTTGATTTCCTAGTACTAAAGGACGACCAAATGTGAGTTTTTGTGTAGCTTTCGTTCGATTAACGTGACACTGTTCTGCGATGTATTTTAGCAATTTTTTTATATAAATCACATTTGTATCATATGAATAAAACGTTTAATCAGTAAGTAGATTATCATCAAAACGAAAATAAAATTGCGATAATAAGTTATACTGAAAGTTATAATATGCGAACGCGCGTTTGGAATATTCAATAATATTTGTGTTTTGAAAATTTGTCTTTAGGAAAATGACACTGGTTTGGTGCAAAGGCGAGCCACGGTTCCGAGTCAAAACACATTATGCTAGTGAATATAATATTATAGTTTTTTTATTAGAAACGGTTCCGGCCGCCAATGGATTGATGTGGTTTAATTATAACATTCGTGATTAAATACTGTCATTATTTAATTCCATAGCAAAAACATAGATAGCAAAATGTAAGACATTTATTAAACAAAGACGCACTCGGGGGGGGGGGACTTTAAAATGAACCCAACGACATATTACTTTAGGACTGCACGAGGGAGAACCTATCTACATAAAAAACCAACTCAATACAATTACATGTAAATATATTCGGCTGCACAATTACTCGGATTTTATGGTATACATTATCATATAACTAATCCCCCTCTATAATACAATACATATCCTAATTCACAATGAAATAAAAATATTTATTGTATAGACTATAGAGTATCAATATGGGTCAAGTTTGGTCAGTATATATTGCAAATATACGTACAAACTACTGGGGGAATGGTAATATACATTACAGTTTGTACTAAATGATACATGCGCCACTTGAAATATATAGCTTGTTTATTCATTAAGACTTTTAAAGGATTTCTGGGATTATGAAGCAGTAATTAATAGATGTTATGTCTAATGGGGTAATTAAAAACTAATATTATCATTGTTTATTATAGAATTGTGTAGTATTAGATTATTGTTTATTTTACGTTTTAAATTTTGGTCTGATCCTGTTTGTTTATATATTCTAATTCATGTTATTTTTTCCTCTTACGAATGAATATATGAACAATGATATGAATTTAATTGAGTGCCAGTTATATTTGGATTCATACAGAATTTGAATTGTGCTGATCATTTTTGGAAGTTTAAAACCATGGGATTTAATCCTGACACTACGTACTTGATAAAGGTAAGAAAGTTAATTTATATGCAAGAGTAGTGGACTTCCCATGCCCGACTTGTCCGACTTGTACATTTATGTCCGCGGACAAGCGATATTTTAGTTGTAAATATAATTAATAATATAAAAGTCTAAATGTTTTAGTCAAATTCAACAGTGAACTACACTATTTTATTTGTTATTACTTATAGTATGTATTTAATATCAAAGTTCTCAATAAGTTTTTTTGTATATTGAACTTCTTCACAAGAGTTTTTTGACCTATCATGTATAAAATGATCTCTACATAAATGCAGAGAGAAAAACACGACATTAATGAAACAGTAAACCCGGGTCGATAGCGCAGTTAGTAGCTTGCCGGGATTTGGAATCTCGTGTCCCAAACGGGATACGGGTTCGAACCCAACCCATGGAGGTTATTCAATAATGTCAATTTTCCTCCATTGATTAGATAATATGGAGAAGTTTCCGGCCTTGTGGAAGGGTATGTGAGTACTGGTTATAGACAAGGGTCCAGGAAAGCTAGGTTAGGTGCGCTGGACGCCGTTAAATGACCTAAATTGTGTTGATACGGCGTTAAACCCAGTAAAATATACAGTATTTTCATAAATATTGAAATAAGGTTTTTTTCTATTTCAACTCGTTAAACAAAATAAAATATTCTCTAGTGGCTACGGGTTTCATTTTGTGAGTAATATATACATATAGTTGCCTCGCTTAATAAAACTACAATTGAAGTCAATATGAAACAAAATTGCTTATAACATTAACCGATTTGAAATCGTTGTATGAAGATTTTAACAGACAAATTTTGGTTCATTGTTTCGTATTACGACATGTAAACACGATGTCTGTATGTTTAAACTCGCAACAAAATCATTATGCTTATACAACAATACCTAAAACTTCTACAAGCAATAATCTCTTCCTATGTTCTTAATAGATTCAATTTGGTCCAATTATTACTATTATGTCAATTTGTTCAGAGTAAACGACCTTAACGAGAAGTGAGTACAACAATTGTTTCGTGATATACGTCTGTTTCAATTGTTTAGACTTGTTTCATACCTTAGTTAATAGCTATGTGGTAGGTTCGAACTAAAACTTCCAAGTTATCCTACATCTTTACTTACACTATAAGTACAAATCTGTATTTATGTACGGGAGTAATCAAACAAATCTCGAGTATTTAAATCAGGGGGTTCATGCATGCATCACTGACACTTGAATACAATTTAACAACTTCAACGTTTTTAGTAGATATTGAACGCCACACAATCTGATTAAAAACCCGATCTAAAATTTTACACTCGCATACTCGCTAATTTAGATCTGGCCTTTTCCAAACGAAGGTCACGTTCAGGTGACCTTTTCTCATCATAATATTCATGACGAAATCGTTATGATACGTAACTTGTTTACATCGTCTACGTCACGTGAATAATACTGCTGTTAAATAAGCATGCAAACCTTGGTCTAAAAATAGAAATTACGAAATCAAAATGTGTTGAATAGTGTTTTCGTCTAGATGAAAGCTACGCATTGATTGGTCGACACAAAGTTCATCTCGACGTGACCTTCCACGGAGAAAGTAGAGAGCCTGTACGGCAACGCTCTACAGGATATCTGTTTACGGAGAGTGAACGCCACGCAGCTCACCAGCGAAACTTCACCGCCATTGCTGCATTTTCATTTATACCAACCTTCCGGGGATCGAGCCTAAATCGCGTAACAAGTAATATGGAAAAGCTAAAATTACTGGTTATTGACGGCTTAATACTTTTCATTACAATGCTCGTGATCTACCTATAGAAAAACTATTACTCAAACAACTGATTACATATTCCGTAATTATCACCCACCCACAATCAATTAAGTAATATAAATACAATCATCAGTACTAAATAATTGTTTAATTATTACAAATAGGTTAATGAATACCTGTCTTACATCAAAACAGAACAGAACAGAACAAAACAGAACAGAACAGAATAGAACATACATTTATTCACAATACGATACAGTTTCTAGTATTTAACAGTAATAAACATACAATGTTTACATCACAATTAATACGATCCTAACATAAATAGACAATAATACAAAATACAATGACATCTATTACGAATTTGTTTACGTTTATTTCCGAGGCAAAACATTTGCTACACACTTGAAGCCGTCGTACCGACTGTTTAACAATACTTGCGACTGTCTTAGAACGACCAAATTTCATAAATAGCGTAGAAGAGCATGCTTACATTTGATATGGTTTTTAATGACCAAGTTAAAGCCGCCCGCCTAGCTCAGTCGATTGCTCACAAATCTACTGATCGAGGGGTCGCAGGTTCGATTTGCGGGTGAGACACACTTATGTGGAGCTTGGTTATGAAATAACTTAAACGACCGTTCTCCCTCCTACCACTGTTTCTTATTCATGTAGGACAATTGTCAGTCACTGACGGCAGTGTATGTCTAGGAACTGTTTAACAGCTATAACTGTAGATATTTCCAGGAATGGTTAGTAGGTTTTATGACCATTGTTTTATGGCATGTATAATATTTTGGACGAAGTTAAACCAAACCAAATAACTATAAAACGAGGTAAGTGAAGTTGGCTTGCATTATACTACCTGCAATGAGAAAAAATAATGTGAATTTGTTTTCAAAGCTTGTTGTTTCCCTAAATAGTTCCATGGTTCTAAAACATTTTACGAGCGATAAATAAATAAATCTATATGACTTTGTATTAGACTGGAATCATAAGAAATAATCAGATTACCAGCTTTACAATGCATTGTATATCTTAGGGGCTACTGGGTCAGTGGACTCGCTAGTTTAAAATGCAATGTACATAGTCATCATTATATACATCTGATAGTTACGGTGGCATAGAGGTGACATAGAGAAAACAATTAAAATTTACGTGCGCACGCAATAACGTTTACGTGGCCACGCAGTAGCTATTATGTGCCCACGCAATAACGTTTACGTGGCCACGCAATAGCTGTACGTGCGCACGCAGTAGCTATTACGTGCGCACGCAATAACGTTTACGTGGCCACGCAATAGCTGTACGTGCGCACACCCAACAAAATGGCCGCCAATTTCGACAACTCTCATTGGTCAATTATAACGTGCGCACGTAAAGCTATTGCGTGGCCACGTAAACGTTATTGCGTGCGCACGTAAATTTTAAATATTTCTTCATGTCACCTCTATGCCACCGTAGATAGTTATTATAATTCAATTATTTATCAATAAACAGTCTAGTATTCTACATAAACAATGTTTACCTGTACACTAATATATGATAATAAGGCTAATTAATAAATTATTATCGAAACATAAACCCAGGTCAGTAGCGCAGTTGGTAGCGCGCTGGTATTTTAAATCTTGTTTACCTCGATTCTCATACTATCTAGAGTCTCTAAATTTATTCTGATGTATAAGCAAACAATAGACAACCCATTAAGGATGAAGAGTCACATCATGGGCTCCGTATATAATGCATCATTATGTAGCATACGGAGACTATATATAAATTGAAATAATGACATACATGTATGATTAAAGCAATCTTTGTGTTATTTTGCGAACGAGGCATGTTGCAGTCTTTCGATACATGAAATACAGTACTCACCAAAAGTTTGGAGACATTTTTACTTTATAGGCCTACTGAATGGCTTTTATCTAAGTTTTGATACCCGTTTATTCTGAACTGCTTTAGTTTTGCTTTATATATTGGTTATCAATACTTATAACTGAGACTACAAAAAAAAACTATGTTATGGAAAATAATTAATTACAATACAGATACTCCGGAGGTTTTAGGATGTCAGATTCTGAATATCACTGTATCAATGATAAATGTGCTGCATTATTGAAATTTGTTTTCATTTTATCACAAATCATACTTAAATATATTAAAAAGTAATGATTCTATAAACATAATCAATTCTCTAAAAATAAACTCAAGAATTGAAGTAAATTTCTTTTGTCTCCAATCTTGTACTGGATACTGTATATCTCACCATAAATAATACAGTCTTGAGAGCGTACGATTATGATCTAAACTTCGCACTAAACAGATAAGAGAAATCCCAATGATTCTAACTTTGACTAACTTATCTATAACAGAAACAATTAGTTGCAGTCTATTTAAAGATACAGTAACAATCTACTATTAAGACCATCTACATTATTACAATACCATGTGATTATAATGATGCTCCGAATTCTTAATTTCGGAAGCATAAGATACTTTTATAAGGACAGTTTCACAATTAAGACCAAATATTTAGATTATCCCTATAGTGAAACTTTACTGTACATGCAAGAGTTCGAATCTAGTGTTCCTAAGGGGTTGTTGTCTGGGATTGCTTGTCTCACCCGTGCTAATTATACCCTTCAACGAAAATTCGACAATGATATCGATTTCATCCAGTAATGAGATGAATGAATACGCTGCCTGTCTTGTACTGGTTATAAGCAAAAAAGTCAAGAAAAGCTAGGTTAAGTTAGCTAGCCGTCGCAAAAACTGGACGTAATTTGTGTTGCCACCGCGTTAAACCCAGTAAAACATCTTAGATAAGTCTAAAGTTTACTTTGTTTGGCTTTCCACCCCTTTTCCAGATAGTAAGTATTCAATTGATAAATTAAACGCAAGACCAAAGCCATTATTAATTGTTTTTTTAACAAGAAACATTGGTAGAAATTAGACCGGTCATATCATAAAGCTCTGCAGGATTTTAACTTCTTATCTTTTAATTATCTAAGTTCATAGAGGTTCAAGATCCGAGAGCGTTTGTCTGCAGGGTAGTTTGAAACCGATAATTTAAATGTGTTTCACAACAAGACTGTATTTTAAACATTACGTTAAGAAAATTTAAATATATTTAACTTGTGTCTGTACTTATAATTATTAACATTAAACATCGATTTATGACATGATAGTTTTCAGAACATATATATACCAGTTTTTTATTGTATTCTGAACCAATAACGGACATAAGTTTTTAAAACTTGTATTGACCCCATGCAGAGATAATATTTATTGTTATTACAAATTAATTTTTAGTTTTGTATTATGTTTAAACATTATCTGATTAAAGAAAACACTTAAAACTTGCCTTTTATTCTCGTTAAATGGGTTAAAGGACATTGACAGACGGATATTTAACAAAAGATACTATCTGTAAGGCATGACACTACGCTACCGCTTTAATGATCTGTATACATTTTTCTTACGAAAAAAAGTTATCGTAAGTCAATTTAATAAATTCTGCTGTTCAAAGTATGAAGGACAATACATTTTAGAATGGTATGATTATCAAAAGGTATACAATATTCTACATGATTCAGTCATATTGTAGAACTGATAGATCAAAACTGACCGTATTATCAATGTTTCTTGCATATGACTTACGATGATTTTTATCGTAAGAAGTTTGTGAAACGCTCTGGACACTGGTGGTTTGTACTATAGATATATAACAGAGATTGCATCTATATGCATAATCAGTGGTTCGCTTTCATTTTGAGTATTATACATAATATATTTCCATATAATAATGTGCCATGTTATTTGCCTTATATAATGTATTGACAAGAACACATACGCATGTACTTACACT
Source organism: Mactra quadrangularis (assembly GCA_025267735.1). Taxonomy (NCBI): domain Eukaryota; kingdom Metazoa; phylum Mollusca; class Bivalvia; order Venerida; family Mactridae; genus Mactra; species Mactra quadrangularis. The sequence continues at coordinate 20,556,464 of CM046298.1, read as the reverse complement.
GCTTTACTTTCATACATTTGTATCTTATTAATCCTAGCAAAGATTTTAGTGAACCATAAGCGCTAATGATTTATAAACAAACGCGTACATATACCTATAGTTCGTACAAAAAACAAAGCACTATTTACATGAACAATACAATGAACTAATCCACGACAGTGGATGTTCATGTTGACCATAGAATATTTAATTTTGATATAGTTTATTAGTGTCTTGTTGGTGTAATACATGTAGTAAAGCGGTCTATCATTACAAGCATTATCGACCAAGGGGTAGTAGTTGATCCGCCACACTAATTTGAACACTAATTTGATTAAAATGAATTTTACAGCTTTTTTATTTTTAATACTGCCTACCTCTGAAATGGATTGGTTCATTTCTAATGTATACATAAACACGTTTTGTTCTTTTGTACGAACTATACTTTGTCGTGAGTTAAACTATTATGCCAGTTTTTATGCGTAAGTATTAAATCGTAAGTGCGTAGCAAGTATAATTTGATACGAGTACCCAGACGAGTGTTTTCATTATATTCCATGATAAAACAGAGCCTAATGCTAAAACAAGATTTGCTTTTATATCGTTAATTATATTGTTTGATCGAAACCAATATATACTTTTTGTAGAAAAACGTAAAGAGTGGCTCTGCTTGTTTTATTCGTACTTACTTATTATGTAAACATAATTCATTACTATTTGTAGTGCCTTGCATCCTTAAGTTTTGCTAAATAATTCCTACCTCTTTCTATGATGAAAGTAAAACAATATTCATTGTATTCGGACAGTAATTAATCAGTATTTAATGACATATTGAAAGACTTCTGGACAAATGGACATCATAAAGTTCACCATTTTGATGAGGGACTTTTTGTGGAGTGCTGTATGTGCCATTAACAGTATTGTACTTACATAGTCATGAAATTTTGTAGAAACTTTCTTTGTATTTTACGTACCACTACATCACTTAAAACATACTATTAATGGACTTGTGAGTTAATTGCATTTTACAATATCATTAATATAAGCTTAACATTATTACGTGTTTAGGACTGGTTGTAAGCAATATGGTCTTTGAAAGACATTTGCCATCACTTTGTACAATATAACGTATAGTAGGATAGTTATCATTAAAATGCATTAGTTGGAACCCATTCATGCCACAATCGAAATGTTTTTTTATTGTAGCTCTTACTTACAGAGATCATAGACATGTGATCTACAACAAAAAAAAGGAAGAAATCCGACTCTTGAAATTTGCCAATTCGAATGAAATTACTTGCGTATAAAACAAATACAGCTTTTACATACCTGAAAAAGTTTTAAATATCTAGCGATTTTCGATAGTTAACTCTGAATCATATAAAGAATTTACGAATCGATCAGTAAACTAAGTTTTTTGTAAAATAGTTCGTGATGAGGATTCAGGGCAAACAAACACAGTCCACATGGTGATGCAAGCATTTCGAACAAACAAATGGCAAATATTTGATTTTAACTTAACGTGTTTGATAAAAATAAATAAGTTTTAAACTTCTGGCACAGCCATTTGCTTGTGTATTCCTTTAAGATAGCAAATCTAAGATTCTCAGAAAAATAGTAATAATCTACTCATATATATTAAGCCGCCAATAATTGTCCGCAACGTCATCTGTACCTAGGAACCTACGTAATTATGACAAATTGTTTTAGACAAGTTAAATAATAAATTATAGAAAATCAAGTTAAAAACTAAAATTAACGAACATCACCAGACCTGCGTTTGACGTAAATAGAATACGACAATAATCAGTGGTAAGAATGTTTAGCTAAGATTGTGACAGAAAATGACAAATTTGCCGGCGGTGAGACTGAACATCATTGACATTTCTGTCCTTATCACAGACAAAATAAGTGTGACGTATTTTTGAAAAACATACATACGTAATGACTGAACGTAAACAAAAGTTGTAGGTGGTAGATTTTAAGACTTTATTATTTCACTCTCTTATTTGTGGCTTACTCGTGAATGAAGTATTACCATAACATTAGGTAGCAAACTCTTTTTTCAATATTTCGGCCTGAGCCTTTTCTTGATAAAGGCTCAGGCCGAAATATTGAAAAAAGAGTTTGCTATCTTTACATAAAATACTTTAAATTCCCTTTGGAATTACATTGGACAAATCATAACATTAGGACTTTCTCTAGACTAATGTTTCTTAAGATTGTTCTTTTGTTGGTACTATAGTACATATATTGTTATAAATAATTCAACTTTTGAACTGCTTTTGAATATGCATAGCTGAGTTATAACATGGCACTTGTTCTCCCTTGCCTTCATTCTAGCTTTTATTGCAACGTGATAGAGTGTCCGCTAACCACTCGGTGTGTCGTGGGTCCGTTTGTTCGATGTATGTTTTTTATCGGGTTATCTATTACACCCAAAGTTAATAACACACCATAGGAATTGAGTGATTGTACTCTAAGATTGCCACTCAAGTATTCAAGGTTCAAGAATTCGAAGATGAATACTTTTTAAGAATGGAGTGTCTGTAGTAAAAGTATCTTGCGGCACTTCATCGCCTAGCTCGTTCGATGCTTATATAAGTTTTTAAAATTGGTATAAGGCATATAGCAGATTTATTTCATTCAAGAAGTCACGTTAGAACAGAACATAACAGAACAGATAAATGTATACACTAGTCTAAACAATGAAAACAAAACATGGTTTCAATAACATAAAGGGTTAAATGCCAGTATCATGACAGTGCCTTTTCTAAAACTAGTTGTCGCAATCACGTTATTACAAGTCGAGACATACTTTTAGTCATGATTTTTACGGCTATTATCCATTCTACCACTGATTTTAAATCATATATGACAGTTGTCAATCTCTGTCGGAAGTACACATCTAGTAACTGTCAACATTTAAATCCACATATTCGGCCTTTCCAGGAACGGTGAGTACGTAGGTTGACTGACCGCCGTTAAATGACCTATACAATATGTTGCTAAACAGTTAAACTAAAGACAATTATATAACAGTTACTGTACAAAGTACATTCGTTTGTAAAAATTGCATCGTGGACTAATTTTGTCAAATACTTGTAAAAGCTTTCAGAGAATTGTGTCTGCGATCTTTAATACTACAAGTCTTAAAAAATTAATGTAGGAGAGTTTTAATTTCATAGACGTGTGATGTCTATATACTGAGCAACTCTTAGAAAGACTACATGGAAAGTGTTTTCTGCTGAGTTGGTTATATCCTCTAAGCCTATTTTCTACTTTATAGATCTTATTCAATTTAGATAAATTGAGAAATATATCATTCAACGTTTATGGTAGAACACATTTTCTATGAAGACCGCCTTTGGTATTATAAATCAAGTGATTATTGACGCTATTGTCAAGGTACTAGTTCACAGATTTGGTTTATTTTTTCTATAATTTCAAAATACCGTTCAGTGTCTGTAATTGTGTAAAAAAATTCTTATTATTTTAAGACAAACTGACCTACATATTGCAAGCAATACACAATAAAAGTTACAAAAATGCAATAAGTGTGTCTATACCGTGACATATGGGGTAGACATCAATCTGATTAAAACCCGACCTAAATTTTTCCGCTCGCATACTCGCTAATTTAGATCTGGCCTTTTCCAAACGAAGGTCACGTCCAGGTGACCTTTCCTCATCATAATATTCATGACGAAATTGTTATGATTCGTAACTTGATTACATCGTCTACGTCACGCAATTTGAAATGAGCCACCCAATCGCAGACTGTGAATAATACCGCTATTAAGGTGGGTCGGTACCTTACTCGGAGAGAAAAACGAAAAAAAATATTATGTTCGCCGATTTAAAAAAAAGTTAGCAAGCAGATACCTTCATGCTTCTTGCTTGTTTTCTTGGTAACCTTAGCAACGTTGTCGTTTTTTCACGACGTCACGAACGTCACAATCGTTCGCGCTAAAACAGGCATACAAGTACATTAAACCCATATATTTAAAGTATTGAGTGTCCGAGGCCAATGATAATTATACCAAAATGTTTCTGAAATGTTGTTGCATACAAATATTTTGTTCCGATTATCTTAATATCACGTCAGTCGTAAAGATTGTACATTTCATCACTGAATTTAGGGTTTTCACGTCTAAAAGGTTTCACCAATTGCCGAGTTATAACGTTTATTTTCAAATGCAGAACGGTGGTCAAATTCTTATCGCGATTTTTGAAAACTACACACTTTTTGTGTCATTTTAATGAAATAAAAAAGGAAAGTGTACGTTCTCAGTTTTTCACAATATCGCTTTCAAAGTAAAATTATCAGAACACTACTTTCGTGCTTTGAAAAATAGTTCCATACAGTTTTGATGGTTTTAGAAAAAGTTGATGGTTAAGTTGAAATCTGTGAATGAGTACCTTTAGGACCAAGATGCTGAATTTGAGAACTTTCTTAATTTTCATATTTCCGTTGACAAATATGCCTTATTTTTGGGAGACCAAGACGGTCTAAGTACCGATGTTTTACTGTATTCAACAAGTACTAGACCTTTACTATTCCTGATTTGAGTTTCAAAAACGTGCATAGTCTTGTACATAAAATGAAAGCATTATTTGAAGATTTATTTACAGACATATTACCATCTGGGTATATAAGCCATCGCTTGCAAGTTTAAAGTGGTATATAGGGCGTACATACAAGAACATACCGTTTATGTGTTTATTTGATTCTTTAAACAAGATCAGGCTCTATAACAACAACACCAGCATAAACACCAGTGTACTAACAAACTCTCTTTATGAACCTGGTACTGTAATACCTGGAAAATTGACCAGTGGTGCTTTTCACAAAAAATCTTACGAAATAAGTTATCGTAAGTCAATTTCATTATATTAGCAGTTCAAAGTCAGATGGTTAATCAGCATAACAATGATATGATAATCAAAAGGTATACAATATTCTACATAATTCAATATTTATCCGAGTTTGGAAGATTTTGAGTTTTTCAGTTGTTTTTTTTTAAATTAGATATTTTACGTAGCTTTCATTATTTGTAGCGTATTTTGTATTTTCCCGTTGTCCTGTTTCAACCCATTGAAGGGTTAGTTTTCCGAGGCTCGTTTTATTAAAGGTCTTATGATCGATTCTTGCCGTAAACTCCATATTGTAGAACTAAATTATCGTTTTAGATAATATGGAGAAGTTTCCGACCTTTTTGAAGAGTAGGTGAGTACTGGTTATAGACAAGGGTCCAGAAAATCTAGGTTAGGTGCACTGGACGCCTTAAAATGACCCAAATTGTGTTGACACGTAAACAAATCTAAACATAAAAACATCTTGTTATGATACACGAGCCAAAAATATCAACTTTCTGTGCGAGCAATCATCTGTATTATTAGATAATATTCAAATGTGAAAGGGGCATATATTGACCCCATGGACTTAAAAACTTTATAATACTTTACTCAGATAGATTTAAATTAGCGAAGCTTATGTACATGTATGTGTCATTGCACGTTTACAATATGTAGAATCGATCTTTATTATCAACCTAAAGGAAGTAACAAGTACGAAACAATGAGAGGTAATAAGGTAGAATTTGATCAAAATGCGACCGCTTAAGCACCCGGCTCGCTCGATTTTTTATGTCCCCTCGAGTTCGAGCAAGATACATTTTACTGCAACATTAAAATATTATCATAAAAATTTACGGTAGGAATATTCGCTAATCAAGTAAACTATGTGTTTGATGAACTATTTAATGTCAGTAGTTATCAGGTGCATGAAATATATTTCCAAGAATGAAAATCGACAATGTTTTTTTTATTATGTTTTACGCCTTGTCAACACAAAGTATGTTCATTCTAAGGCGGCATTTTGGAATTTGAAGGCCCTGTATTTAAGTTATATATGTTATAAATTTAGAAGGAGAAATTTCGGAACCCCAAAACTTTCGTTCATAAGTTATACAATTTTGGATCTCGCAGAGTTTGTACAACTGCGGTTACACTGTACATGTTGTCTGCATATTCCAACAGAAATAAACATGTTTTACCTATATAATATGAACCAGCTATCAACTTAGTCCAGAACCATTTCATTAGTGCCATAGTTCTAGTAATTTATTTTCCTAATGACCGCTAGTTTAAACTTCTACCTATCAATTTAACTGACATGTGTGTTTGATGAAAACGATTCTGGAATATCTAATCACTTTGGTGTATAATAAACATGTGGATTAATGTATAAAGTTGTACATCCTTTTGATCGTAAGGTAAATTATTTATATTTCAAAGATTCAATTTATTTAACCAACTTAGAATTAAATGAATGATTATTTTGAGACAAAATCAAATTTGAAAACTGCTTGATATTATATATTGAATTATAATCTAATATATATTATATACATATATTCTTTGTATTTTTAAATTCGAGTGCCAAAAAATGAGTTATATATTATTGAAATTGCAGAAGTTACGCCTGATAACTAATAAAGAACAAATTCAATTTCACGGGAGTCTTCTCTGTCTTACATTTCATGATAAAAGTGGCATTTATAGATTTGTAAAGATATGTACGATAATGTATCAATCTTTGAAAATTCATCTAATTTGCAAATCATGTTTTTCGTTGCAGAGAAATTTGATATGCGCGTATTAAATAAATTCTTATGATGTTATTGCGATGTCATAAGAAATGAGGAAATTACCATAATATCATATAAAAATCCTCATAACTGTTTTTAAAAAAAAAAACATTTTTTTAAACATGTAATTTAACTCGTTTGTTTTATATGGTTTTTAAGCTAGCACTCTTTTGTGCTCAAAACTCCCCTTAAAGGTCCTCAATATATGAGACGGAGTTTGATTATTAAAGCATATTCTATTTGAGATATCACGAACGTGCATTTATGTTACTTTATCATAGAATAAAATAATGGAGTCGAAAGTTTCGACGAGTAAATCACTTGCACGTAGTGCTATTTAAAAAGCACATTCCTTGGAATATCTATTGTTTATTCCATGTTTATTATATCTATAGGCAAATACGTAATGACTTTTGTTACTTGGTTTGTTATTTTTTTGTATAATGATAACAAACGCATGTTGCTGTGCATATCAACTATGTGTTTTTATGCTTGCATGGAATTTATTTAATGCACTCGTCGAAGACTTAGTGATTGTATACGTCATGAAATTAGTTCAGTTAATTATGACAAACGTATTTTAGCTGGATTGTTAGACAGTTGATGACAAGCACAGGTTCTTACAATTTATATTAATTACTATCTATGTCATTTCCTGGTGCACATGTGGTAGGCATCTAGAACTTACTTTCTTAAGGAAGCAAAAAATGGCTTAAGTACCGCTGATAACTTTTAACAGATAACTTTTATTTCCAAGTCTTCATTAAACAAATCAAAGCCCCACTGCTTAAAGTTACATTGTAAGTGAATAGAAAATAGAAACTGATTTTTTTCCATTTGGAACACCTAGACCTTTCATTAATGAATAATCTCGGAAGGGTTCGTGGGGGTTCTACCCTGGCAGTTTGGGCTTTTACTGCCTACGCGAGGCAAAGCAAAGGCGAAGCACGTAACGGTTATGCAAAATAATTCTTGTAGTATACACATAGATCTTTGTCAAAACATATTTCTATGTTATATATTTAACTAAATATTGTGCAGCGATATCATGGAACTGTGTTATTTCAAATTTACGGACTGAAAACCATACATAACTCATCGCCTAAACGATAGTGTATTTGTTTACTTAACACCGGTAGTTTCAAAATGGCGCGTAAATGTATGTCCGAGGTTATTCGTAGCAAATGACCGAAAAGTTCCGAATGTGAATTTTTCATCTATTTCAAACACATTCAGTGGATAAGGACATTTTAATGAATGCAGCTAATTATGTTACTGATACTTATTGCATTTCACAAGAGTGAGTAGATCAAAATCAAGAATAGAATATGGTTCCAATACTTCAAACAATATTTTTGATCACTAAATGTTTACGATGATGTCTAGTGATAGACAACAAAACTAAAATTCAAATTACATAATAAAGTTCATAAACGATTTGAATCCCACAATCAATGTTAATGTAAACATGAAAATAATTTGTTCATATTTAAGTAAAAGGGACTTTCCTTTTTAAAGAAATGAAAATTTTGTCAAACTTAAACATAGAGAGAAAACTGGTTTGAAATGTTTATGGTTTTTTTCGCATGTTACATTTTTATAACTTCATGGTTATAAGACTATTCGTGTCTGCATTTTTATTTTGTTAGATTTAATGCCGTAGCAACACATTTTATAGGTCATATAACAGTGTCCTGGACCATTATAGTCTATAACCAGTACTCACCTACCCTTCCACAAGGCCGGAACTATACCATATACCTTAATAGTGGAGGTAAATTGATATTATGTCAATTTTTTATTGAAAGGGTATACCTTCCCGGGTGGGATTCGAACCAGTACCCACTTCGGGACAATAGATTCGAAATACAAGCGCGCTACCAATTGCACTACCGACCCTGGTTTGTGCCTGTTGTAAAACAATATCTTCATATGATGACTTTAGGTCATACTTCAGTATACACTGACAGACTACGTAACTTTGTAAATTATATTCTCCTAACTTACCTAGATAATTACAATAAGTTTTTTTTGATGCTAATCCTTGGAATATATCATCGTGTCTGTTAACTAGTGCTTTCCAATCATTTCCTCATTAAATACAATATTTACTAGTTTTTATTACAAAAAAATACATCATTTTACCACTTGAAATACCAGTAGGAAATATTATATATGTTCTAAGAACGAGATGTGATAATCAGTGGAATTATCCTCGCCTGAACATTATCATACGACCTACATTAAGTTGACTCGACAATAATCCACTTATATGATTTACTGTACTAGAAGTCATATTTACTGTTACATTTGAATACGTTAGAAAAACAATTAATTACTCATTCCAAAACAATCTTACGATATAAATGATCGTAAGACAAACGCACGAAACATAATTATGAGCAATCTGTATATCAAATAATATGATCAATTGAACGATCTCAACTAAAACTTATGTAATATAAGCATTGAAATACCATCTGAACATCAAAATATGATAAGCGATATCAAATTTCAGAAATTTCATCTACAAATTTATAAAAAATGACTTACGATGTTATTATCATATGATTGTAGGATTTCTTGTGAAAAATTACCATTATTCGATAAGTATCACAATTTCAAAATATGTTCTAATTTATAGGTTTTGTGAATAAATATGTTTATTCTGAGAAATGAAAATGTTTAATGCATGTACATACTGCTCGTTAATTGATCACTCTGTTTTATCATACAAATACATGTATTAATGAACTTGCTCGGCGATCTTCAATGCGCAAGCTAGGTTAACATGATAGCATATCTAAAGTTCATTAACGTATACGGCGCATGAACGATATTCATACATTCTGAACTTATGTTATCGTGTTGACCTGACTTATTTAAGCAATAAAGGTTGGCTGATATATAATATTGTATAGTGAACTACATGTTGTATGATGCATTCCTATATTTAAATAATATTGTGTTATTTTGTTCATTAACACTGGTTCTCGTAAGTATTTACAAGTTGCAGGTTATAATTATTAAACGGTTATTATCACACCCATAAAGTTTTGCATTGAAGTGACTTTGTGCATTTTTGATGTTGTTGGCGTGTTTTGAAAACTATAAGAGGCTATTGCTTTTATTCATCTATTTATCTATATTTATTTTATTTACTGGAGTTAACGCCGTATCAACACAATTTAGGTCATTTCACGGCGTCCAGCGCACCTAACCTAGCTTTCCTGGACCATTGTCTGTAACCAGTACTCACCTACCCTTCCACAAGGCCGGAAACTTCTCCATATTATCTAATCAATGGAGGAAAATCAACATTATTGTCAAATTTTCATGGAAGGGTATAACCTCCCCGGGGGGATTCGAACCCGCACCCCCTCGGGCACGAGTATCCAAATCCAGGCGCGCTACCAACTGCGCTATCGACCCGGGTTTTTTTATTCATCATTTATACAAATTGCCATCATCGGTTATCCCACGATACATTAATCCGCTATGCTGCGTTATGTAGTGTAACGGTAGGAAGTACTGTATTTGCTGACGATGACAAATCGCATATTCGTGATGGTCATGAAACATTGTATCCTTCTGCCTACCTTTGTATTTAATAGGGAAGCTGACTACCACTGGCAAGAGAACGTACGTGGTAATAAGTTAAAAGCGTGGGTTCAGAGATCTAAACATGAACAAGGTGCGTGAGTGTAGGATAAATATTATGCTGCAATATCACTCATAATTAGTTGAAATGCGACGTAATGCATCAAACATCACATTGTATATCAAACAGTTTTGAGGGTAAATCAAGTTAACGTGCCTGTTACGTACAAACTCATACATGTTTACATCGAAACTGCATTGGTATTTACTTTGAACTAAATTATGTTTAGAGTAATTAATTGAAAATTATGAGATAATTGGCGTCAAAAAACATAGACATTATGTAATTAGTATCATGCGCTGTAATAACTTCCTGTGAACGCCCAAAGGGAATTCTATCTGGAGTTGAACGTAGTCAAGTTTTTTGGTGACTAATGTTTTGGTTTAATCTTGCCGTAATCAACTGTGTCTATTCGATCAAAGAGACAACGTTTTTCGATATCTCTTCTCGATGAGGTCATTAAACTATTTGACCCAGTGTTTTACTAAGTTTTAAAAATAAGCCTTACACTTGACGGTTTATATTAATTACTTCTATTCAACTGTCAGTGGTGCATACATTAAACTCTCTGATTCAAATACTGACATTCAGTATTTCTGAACCCACTTTCTATAGCCGAGAATATAAATCAGCGGGAGCATTGTACATATATACGCCCCTGACAGTGTAATAATATTAACCAGTGCCCCTTTTATCACTATTTATCAGGTTTAACAGTATATATATGCATACTTGTTGCATTAAATTAGCATCAACGGACAGATTTGACACTCAACCAAAATACCTAATGAATTTACTTACTCACTCTTAGTCATTAGAGAAGAAATCATTCGTCTTGATTATTAGCATGTTTTTGGAACAGCCATGAAAATATATTTGTAGAAAAGATTGTTAACAAGGAAATATAAACATGAGAATTTCTGGTATTTTTATAACAAGAATCTCATATGTTTTAGTAAGTTAGCCATGTAATACAACATATCTACTTGGAATGAATCATCATGATCATAACAATCTGTCAATGCTACCATATTTTATAACATTAACCTCCAAGTCAATGACTTTAAGATATCTCCTTTGAGGCTACTAAAAGTCATGAACCTCCGTGCCAGAATATTTACTGATAAAACGGTTACCAATTGATTCATAGCTGCCAGACTCAAACATTTGATTTGTGTCTTTAAAATAACCAGACCTTTGATCAATGATTTAAAAGAAAGACAGACTTTTTGTATAACGTGTATTTCAGCTCTTATACATGCGCATTAATGAAAATCTGTCATATGAACAGCAATTGATTGGTAAAGTAACTATTCTTCAATAAAATTTCAATAAGTATTGGGAACTTTTATTTAACTATCAGTGCTGCATACAATAGCCCCATTAATTTAAATAAACTTCCGACATGTAAAGCGTCTGTGTCGTAGTGACTTCACACTAGTGTCTTACAGAAACTGTACGGACCCTAGCGAGTTGTTAAATGTTCTCATACAACATGATATTCTGTTTTTCTGTCGCACTTGCAATAAAACCACCTGTGACACACTTATGAATGACAAACAAATTTTCTCAACATTTCATGAAACGTATTTTAGTGAATGCCGACTATACAATTTCAAATGGGTTATTCTTGACCGTTTTAAATTGTACTGTCATGTTGTATTTATATTGAAATTGTTAACATGTCTTTACCATGCAAGCTGTGACGAAAGATATGTTCTGTGCACAAAATCATATTATTTTGTAAAATGGAACACCTACAAGAATACTGATTGCTTTTAGTTTTATAGCACGCCATGATATACGTGAGATGTAACGTTTACTACTGTGTCGAAATCGTTTACATTTGTGCCAATAAATATAATTCAATATTATACTGAATTAGGATGAAGACATGCTATTTAGATAAATATAATAACAAACACATTCTTAGAAAAGAATCTAATAACATTTATAATTTATCATACTTATTGTGAATCATATCTTAAATGCACACAGGCATGACAGCAGATGATGCAGTTAATAAAAACAATAAAGATTTGAAATATCTAAATGAGCCATATTTCCATGATTAAACAAGACGTAATACTGTTAGTAAAATATTGTAAGCGTGTTTTACAGACAGAAACGTTCACAAAACATATTAGTGTAACATGCAATCTTTGATGTAGGCAATAATATAGAAGTGATAATAGAAATATATAATAGAAAACTTCGATCAACAATGTAGGATATATATGTGAATGTTGGTGAGATAAGAATGAAAATATCCGGAATTAGATCATGCTTTTATTTAAAATGGGTTTTGTCTGATGATATACGATTTACGTCAACAAACGATTTAAAAAGTGAATGAAGGTATATGATCGCCCACGTGTTGAATTATGTATAACAATTATTCAATATTCACAATTTTGTAAGTAAATCTGAGTAATCGTAATGAAGACAATATTATCGAAGCGTTAACATTGTTAATTGAGTTTTTGTTAATAAATAATTATAGAAAAAAAAGATTGTTGATCTAGTGAAGGATATACAATTGAGAAGCGTTATTTGTTGTAATAGATCCGTTTGATCAAATTTTACACTCGGGCAAACCCTACTGGATACTATTAATGTACGAATACATTCAATTTGTATGCATCCGGTTTATACGTATCTTATCCGAACAGTTGTCAAGAGATTAGTTTTTTAAAGATAACTTGAGTGTGTTTTACTCATACCTTCAATGTTTAACTTGTAATTTTAGACAGAGCCGATTAGTTTGAGTTGAATTTGATCCGGTGCAGTTAATTAAAAGAAGCAACAGCCAGTCAGCAAAGATCATGATCTGTCTCTTTGGTCTAGTGATGAATGTCAGGTTAGTTAATTGTTAATGATTATTGACCAGCATCTGGTCTGCTTAGTTAATGATATATATATTAAATAAGGCCTTTAACAATCCTTTACTTTCGATTCAATGTCTGTTTTAGTTACCAGTATTTCTATGGAAACATGTATGAGGTCAACCTTAAACGATTGCAAACAAGTATTGTTGACATAGTTTTAAAATAAAGCAAGTTATCTGAAGAGGTCAGTTAGAAGACAGAGTAAAATAAAAAAAAGATATTCATATCCACAGCTACTGAAATCTAACCAGCTTGTCAACCTTACTGCCCATTGACGCAGCTTGTTCTGATGGTACATAGAATAATGAACTTGAAAAGGAATAAATTGTATGATGATTTTGTCATTTATTTTGCATAATTATAAATGACGCATGTCATAAAACATTATAATAAAAACATAACATGAATATTTACATAGCCTTTCTTTGTAGTGAAACCATTTATAATCACATTTGCCTATCCCAGCTTACAATAGTCAATTCTACATAATAAACATGTACGAAAAGAAGGTGGCACAACCCAATTAGCGACAAAGTATTTTTCATAGCACACTTTAAGACATACCGCACCATCTGTGAAAGTATTAATAAAATCAGTAAAATGTATGAACAGTCAATAATCTACCGAATACTTGTATCGGCAATGAGCATTGTATTTGCTATTTTCTGGGACATTGTGGTCACTGACATAAATCATAAGTAAATCAATTGATTGCTGACTTTAGTTAACATAATTATCAATGACAATTCGGACTCTATTAGCACAACATGAAAATGAAATTACTTGTAGAATTATAAAATGTTAATCAATACTAATTCTTGTACAGCATTTAGTATGTATAAGATATAAGGAGAATATCACGATTTTTAAGGAATTAAATGCTTGTGCAATGTACTACATGTACCTCATTATTTAACTATTCAATCTCATTTTCACTACTGGAGGTATCAATGATTGCGTGTTGAGGGTCATATCTGAAGTAAAACTTTCATTCGCACACGTTAATAGTAAGTAAAAAAGATTTTAAAGCCATAAGTGTTATTGCATAGAAATGCACAGAAGTTTCCAAATCTACATTACTTCGTTTGAAACGCTTGTTTCATATGAAACTGAATCATGTTTACGAGTGTAATCGTGATACTTCAAAATTTCTGACTGATTTTTCAATTTAATATATATATAAATCGTCTTTGTCAAATTCAATCAGTATCACAAGCTTTTTTATAATCATTTTCTTAGCAAAGTCAATATTTCAAGTAAAAGCTTAGTTTACAAAGTTGATCTTTTTATCTTTATTACACTTATCTTCTAGTTCGAGTTCAATGATTCAAGTTTCCTGTAAAAAGAACTAACCTAACTGTCCTTGTCTAACCCCTTCATCAACTCCAATAAAACAAATTTGTTTAGTTAATTTAATAAAGTCTGACTTCGAAGTTTAACACTTGAAAGATCATTGATTTGTCCATCAACATTAAGTAAAGTCAACAAGTTTTTTCTTTCAGTAAAAAAGCGATAGCAAGTGCATCAATAGTTTGATTTATCTAAGTAATTACAGAGGTTATGATATGTCGGCGAGTATCTTGTTATCGACACACTTATGCACGAGAACTTTGCTATGTACTGTATGATAAAAACACAGTTATTTAGGATAATGCACAGACGATTTCGGCGTCGGTTATCTATATCATGTGGGTTATACTTGGTGCATCTCATTTCACTCGTAAATATTTTTGACTATGAATCTGATAATATCAAAGATATATTCACACGTTCAACCCTCTCATATAAAGAGGTTATCAAGATTGTCGATGCTACGAATATCATGAAATATTCTGAGTACGACAATGGACCTTTAGATGACCTAAAATGTAAGGATATATACGAGTTTCCGCAAGTATTAGTAAACAGTTTATAAAACTGTGATATTTGTTCTACCAAGTGCATTTACGTCACGTATCAAAGTTAACGATTTTTACAAAACACGCTCTTTATATATTTATTTATTGGAGTTAACGCCGTGTCAACACAATTGAGGTCATTTTACGGCGTCCAGCGTACCTAATCTAGCTTTCCTGGACCATTGTCCATAACCAGTACTCACCTACCCTTCCACAAGGCCGGAAACTTCTCGATATTATCTAATTAATGGAGGAGAATCGACATTATTGTCAAATTTTCATGGAACGGTATAACCTCCCCGGGTGGGATTCGAACCCGCACCCCCTCGGGCACGAAATTCCAAATCCCGGCGCGCTAGCAACCTAGGTACATGCGTGCTCTAACTATCAACAATAAACTGTGAAGCCGCCTGGCTATCTCGCTCAGGTGGTCGCACACAAGTCCACAGATCGAGGGATCGTGGTTTCGAACCCCGGGAGAGGCATACATTCGTGGAGCTTGATCATGGAATTACCTATACGGCCATTCTCCCTCCTACCAATGATTTTTAATTATGTAGGACAGTTGTCAGTCATTGACGAAAGTATGTGCTTTTTAGTTTGTTAACAGCTAAATCCAGAGGTTTAGCCTTTCCAGGAGGAGTGAGTAGGTTGACTGACCGCCGTTATATGACCTATACAATGTGTTGTTACGGCGTTAAACCCAACAATCAAACAAAAAACAATAAACAGTGCTCCGTTCCGAATTAATAATTGACAAGTTTCTCACTCTATACTTCACATAGAGTACTAAATATCTGTTTAAATTATTTAAAAAATAGTTCATCTTCCTACTTATATATTATGTACCTAAGAATGTTTAACAAATTTCATATATAGTTCATACATGTTTAAATTGTGTTTTACTATAAAACATTCCGAACGCATTTTGTATGATAAAAACGAGTCTGAAATATTGATGTAAATGCCAGATTGAATCAGTAAGTAGTTCGTGTAAATATGTTTGTTTGAAAGTACAACTGATATTACATGACATAATTATATATAAATGTTGAACCGATACGACTTTTAATTGTCGTCATTTCATTTAATACATGTGTACGTTTTAAACGTGTTTCACTGTACCATTTGTTTGCAGCAAGATGTATTTTATGTATACATTTCCAAATAAGGGATTATCTGATCCGTTATGTTCTTATTTTAGTCGGATTGATATCTCTGCAAAAGAAATGACATTTCATTATCCAAATAAGAGAGATATGGAAATCAAGTAGGTTATAATTTGTTTTAGAAACCAATTGAAATACATTCAGCCAAAATTGATAACTAAAATAATAAATACATAATAGATTATAACTTCAATATTATTGATGGCATGTATAAATAATCAAGTTTAATATACATAAAGTGTTTGATTGAATGCCAACGTCAATCATTGTAGAGTTGCGTACTAGTAGGATAAACGAAAATATATAATTATATTTTATTATTATTGATTCAAACATATTAGATACATTTTCCATTTCTATATCTAGAAATATTTCAAGAGAGTGTTTTAAAATGGTTTATTCCATTCATAATCTCACCGAATCTCTTTTATGTGCGCTGATTACTAAAGTCCTTGGCAGCTTACTAACCGTCTAATGTAATATATTTTATCGTTGAATGTCAAATTGATTTTTATTTAGCTATTACATCTATTTTATCCTCTATTGGCAATGAGTAGTGTCTTTTATGATATAACATTAATGAAAACAGTTCCGTTTTGATGTAATCGTTGATACACGGAAGCTTAAAGTCTTGGTTTGCAAAAAAATAGTAAAAAAGAAATAGCTCTAGTTCTGTCATATATCCACCAACATTATTGCTTTATATATCAAAATGTTTTTATGAAACATACAAAGTGATGCTGGTCATTTATAACGACAAACATATTCAACAAAAAATGTATTTGCAAAATTAATATTGCATAAATTAAAATGCTAAATTACATTAAAGTTTTCTTACAACAAAATTTTACATTAAATCCATTACAAAACTTTATAGTACATGTTCTAATGAAGGTACTGCAATATTTATAACCTCAATAAATGTGAAATCAAAACTAAGGCAGATGAAAAATTAAACTAAAAGTAGAAACAGGGTCATGAAAAGCCATTACACTTGTATCTGTCAAAATGTTTTTAATTTGCTTTAGTTTTGTTTTGACATTTATTTAGGTTATAAATATTGCAGTACCTTCATTAGAATAATAACTATAATGTTCTGCAAACAATTTAATGTGAAATTAGTTTGTAAAAAATCTAAATGCCTTTTAGAATTTTCATTTTTACAGCATCAATTTTGCAAATACATCTTTCGTTAAACGTTTTCATCTGAATTAATTACCAGCATCGCATTGTATGTTTCTTAAGGATCATTTTGATGTGTAAAACGCCGCTCTTGATGGAAGTTTGAAATAGTTAAATCATTTTTTTTTACTTTTTTTAATGCAAACAAAGACTTTACTTGAACCTTAAGTCCTGTTAGAGTTGTCACTATAAATCCAGTCTTTAATTATTTAGACAACTAAACAGAATGGCGTACATGATATATCTTTACCGATCCTTTTTTTATAGCACAGCACCAACTCAGTTTAAGGAAATGAATGAACATAAGGCATATATACTTAATCCAACATTGCAGAATGCATACAACATCATGTAAAATTGCTGTAATATGTCTTATTCTTTTTCCAAATTCTGATCTAGATGGTGATACTGCTGCACTATCACCGACATAATGACTTGTAATACTTTTAATAATAGTATAAAAACATAATAAATATAATCCGGTTAATCGGAGTAAGTGCATGTATATTCAGGAAAAACGAAACATACAATCCACATTTAAAATCATTTTTTTCCACAGAGTGCTAAATTTGTAAGATCTAGATGTGCCTAATGATTTATCAACAACCAAACCCTAGAAGAAATGATAAAATACCCTGAGAGTAAATTCTGTGGTATGTTTAAGTTTTTTGTTGATATCTAAAATGATAATTTTAATGTATCTAAATTCTAATATCATGGACGTTATTGAATATATTAAACATGCATACCCCTTGAATATCATTAAACTAAAAATTTGAAGTTGAGTACTTGTATCTTCCTATTGTATGGTGATATATTTATTGTTTGTTTGATAAGATTTCACAAAAATTGAATTATCTCAATACATTTCAAACAATCAAAGATAAATTACGTGCAAGGAACATACCATGGAAGAAATATGATAAATGTTAAATGCACACATTCTTTCGGAAAGTTTTACCAAAAATATTTCTCACCAATGTTATCATATCATTATCAATTGAATTTGAATTGATTCGTATATTATGTATGGAAGTGTGATACTTTTTCTTTAGGAGACATTCTATCACATTTTTTTCGACTTTGAAGCATACATTCATAAGAGGGTAGAAACATTGACATTGAATTTCACGTGTGTCAGCGAGCAAAGATTTGAGTGATTTGTCTAACCTAGTAGAGAATACATTATTGAGAAATGCATCAATTTTCATCTATATAATGTCGATTAAATGCCTGTTATTTGAGCGTTTCATGATAAAAAAGAACATCTTGATGATGGTCATGATTACAGGATCATTACTGGTTGTAGGTCAAGATAAAAATATCATTACGTGATATAGGTGGTGATAAAATGGTCATTACCAGATAACCTAGTATTTAACTTTGATTTAACTTTTTTTTAAATTGACAAATTCATTTTTTACATTCATTCAATCTATATGATGAAATACACAACAAAGATATGAAAATTCAGTCACAAAAGTACAAGAAGTTTTAATGGAACTGTAATTTATACTTTTAAGTGGGATGGTATTATATTATAGCAAAATTCTATATTTAAACTTCGAGGAATGTTCTGCTTACAAAATACCAGCAACGCCGAAACATATCATGAGTTGTTTTGTCTCTCCTGATGTTCGATTTGTTTTTATTATATCTCTTCCTTCAACGATTATGTTATTTCGTCGCAAAAGTATAATGTTCATCAAATGCAGTTAAAAAAATCAGTGTTAACGCATTAACCATTATATTGTCTAGTGTCTACATTCAAGAATACAGGGATTATATACAGAGTTGTGAATATTGAATTATTGTTATATATAATTCAACACGTGGGCGATCATATACCTTCCTTCACTTTTTAAATCGTCTGTTGACGTAAATCGTATATCATCGGACAAAAACTATTTTAAATAAAAGCATGATCTAATTCCGGGTATGTCCATTCTTATCTCACCAACATTCACATATCCTACATTGTTGATCGAAGTTTTCTATTAACAAATTTATCACTTCTATAGTATTGGTTACATCAAAGATTGCATGTTACACTAATTTGTTTTGTGAACACTTCTGTCTGTTAAACACGCTTACAATATTTTACTAACAGTATAACGTGTTGTTTTATCATGGAAATATGGCTCATTTAGATATTTCAAATCTTTATTGTTTTTATTAACTGCTTCATCTGATGTTATGTCTGTATGCAGTTTTAGATATGATATTTTATAAACATGGTACAGATAAATATTAATGTTGCGAGTTGAAGAAATGCCTTTTTTTTGTTTAAAATTTATTTTTTACACAATGTAATGATATTTGATTCACAGATAGGTTGATACTGAGATGGATGTGCTATTATTCAAGTTTAGATTTTCATTTAGAACATAAAAGAACAATTTTATTTGATAAGTAGAGCACTGCAAAAAATTGAAAAAATTGAAAAGTATTTTACCCAAATTTGAACCCAACAGACACATTTGTACAATCTTGGTAGAAGAGCTTATGGTGATGTGTGCTTATGAACACTTTAGGCTATGCAGTTTTCGAAAAGATCGTGTGCTTTACATTTCCTTATATAACTTCAGATGACCCAAAGGGTGGGGTCAATATTGATTCATGGAAAAAAGGACAATCAGATGGTGCCACATGTCAACATTGGTATCTGTATGATTAATGGTTTTAAACAAGATCCTGTGTTACGACATTATTAACGGACATGTCGGAACCAACACAAGCACGGACTCCGGGCACACCACCATAATAGCTTACTTTAAGCAGTTTGTACTCGGTTGAGCTAAATATTTGCTAAATGATACCCTAATGATAACTTTAACGTGCATAAACAATACGTGTGTGCGTAATTATATTAGTTACCACACGCACCCTTGTTAACTAGTAAGCAAAATAAATGCTCCCCGAATGCCTCAGCAGATAACTTCAATTTTACAACTTGAAATATGTTTCGATCTTTAGAAAAACTGAAAAGTGCATAAGTAAAATTTAATTGAATAAATGACGCGTGCATCCTGTTTATTAAGCATTTTAACATTTTACGTTTTATGTATTTTATGTATGAATACTTACGATTCACTTGAAATCCTTGTTTCATTTTGAACATCTTATAAATATGTTTCCTCTTGACATTTAAAAAGTATGACATTATAAGAAACATTCACTTTTTCTAATTATATTAAGTAATTAAAGAACTGAAAGTATCTTCTCATTGAAGTTTCATTTGTACCATAGAATGAATTCGAAGTGATCGCGTATATGCAATCACTGTCTAAAAACCTCTGCATTTATCAATCGTTATATTGATTTAATGTTGGAAAGACACTTGTAGGTATGATTTGTTAATATTTGGTATTGATATACCGGCAGTAATACTAGAATGTTAAAAGTATCAAGTGTCGTTTCAAATTGTAGAAGGTAGGAAAATGAACTGCTATAATCAAATGATGATTGGAGTATTAACATATATATTTAAAATGGATTTTTTCACATGGATGTGCTATAAATTAATCTAACCATACTTTTATGATTCATTTACCTCTTGTCTTTACGTGCTACAATTCATTACACTGACTACTGAGTCTAATATTGATTTAAACATAAATTTTCATTTAAGTATGCATTTAAATAATTCCAGAAATCTTAGAACTAATGTGCAATTGAACTGCCATCGTGTATACTAGAAGCTATATTATCATATCCTATATTCTGATTGACTTCAGCCGTCCGGCTAATTTAGTTGATCGAGTGGTCGTTGGTTCGATTCCCGGGCGGGGCATACTTTCATGGAGCTTGGTCATGAAATTATTTCTACGGCCGTTCTCCCTCCTACCAATGATTCTTAATTATGCAGGGCAGTTGTCAGTCACTGACGGAATTATGTGCTTAGTAGTTGGTTAACAGCTTAATCCAGAGATCTAGCCTTTCCAGGAACAGTGAGTAGGTTGACTATTCGCTATTATATGACCTATACAATGTGTTGCTACGTAGTTAAACCCCACAAAAACAAACAAACTGGTTGACTTTACTGTATCCAGTTGCTGAACCTTACGTTTGGTTCTATTACTTATCACATCAAAACGAAACACATACGTACGAGAAAGTAGTCCTGAAAAAAAGATTAAATGATTAAAAAAAAATCTGCATTTTTTGAGTTAATAAAAACTCGAACTTCACATGTGGTTGAGACTGATCACTTAATTCGCAAACAACGCCATAGAACTAAGTGTATTGAGAGTTAAATAGCTTCACGTCATAAACATGATAGCTATGTGCAACATGGCCGACCACAATTGCCTGCTAAATATTGATTATTAACAACATTACGCCTTGCAATTTCAAATAATTTTGGCTAATCAAGATTTTGTAGATGTTTATTAATTCACGAAGTGGATGGTTATAATGTTTGCATTACACAATTATATAAAGTTACCATGAGATATGTTGCGATATTTTAGACACGTGGAATATTTTGGCAGCCACTTATAATTTAGATTAAAAATAACGAACGTTCTTGTTTTTTTGAAATTTTTGTGCATAATAAGAGGCATATTCCTATCAAGATTTGCTGACTAGAATATAAATTACATCATGTCAATGATCTTACTAGATTTTCTATTTCTAAAGTGACTTTTTGTTACTTGATGTAAATCAAAGTACTGAAAATAATGATTTGGAACACAATAACTTAAATATGCAGGAATTGACGATCGGTTTGGCTTTATTCATGGATGACCTTGAAAATGCCAAGTCTATTGAAGATGAAAATAGCATACTATGATACCATATCAAATGTGCTATCCTAATAAATGAATATTACTTACTTATTTTTATGCGTTTTACCTTTTTTAATAATCCTTGTGATATGTATATGATTTTCAATCATTAAATAAATCTATCTATCTCAAATAGGGAACTATAATGTCTAGCCGTATGTACAAACACCCAGTATGTTGTCCGCATATTACATCATTTTCTGTGTATTGATATGAAAATAACTACGTTCTCTTAATTTATACTTACTTACCGTATGTAAGATCTTATTTGTAATCGAACGTGAGAAAAAGTGTATTAAAACAATGAGGGAATTTCACTTTTCCGCATATATCAAATATACTTTTAGTAAAACCTGCGACAGTTGCCCTCTATTCATCAAGTGACGCTATGATATGGTTCAGTTGAGGAAAACATTTACTTATCAGTTGATTATTATATCTAGTTAGCACACAGAAATGTTCTAAGATGAACGTTTATAATAAAATGGTATATAGTGTATTTAAGTTTTGTTTTGTTTTGTTTTTGGTTCTCAGATGTTCTGCTAAAATAATCAATTTCAAATCATGTAATTTAGAAAGGAATTTGAGGTAACCATATTACATTATATGATTGTTGTCTATTCCAATTTTTATCCAATCAAGATTGTCTGTAATAACGATTACATAGACATATCTAATGAAGAAAACCTCGCCCCAGTCTCATTTTGTAGAAATATATTTTGTAATATGCCATGTATTCTTCCCTACTGACATGATAATACAGTCAAAACAAAGATGGTGAGCCAAAACATATACTATACATTTACTGTCGTATGATGCATTTCAATCCAAATATTATTTTTTAAAAGACAGCACTTCTGGCATTCATCACATACCAGAATATTTTATTTGTACTAGCTTCCCATTTGGTTGAGACTCTTTTATTTGTTTGCTCATCATCGCCAATTAACCCAGAGTTAAATATACGTTTAGTAGCTTCCATGTCGTAAACATTAAACAATAAGCAACATGTTCACTTCAATTTCTACACAATTGTTACTTGTGATATTTCGTTTCTTTAAAGACCCATTTTCTTTTCTACTATGTTATACAAAGTGTCTAGAGTTTTTTAAGGTGGTGGAAGCTATTTTCCTAAACAAACACATCAAATTGCGATAGAAAACGAACCTGTTTTTAAATTTCCGTTTCCAAACTTTAACCTGAAAAAAACCCTAAACCTCAAATATAACAGTTAATCTTGTTATTACGTATGGTACAGTGGTGTGTTCATTTATTACTCTTACGATTGTCCATTTGAAATTCTTATCAGGTATTGATTTACACAGGTACAAGCTACTTATTATTATTTCTTCAATAGCCTATTTGACCAGGCGTATTATATTTCCCTGTATTTCGCCATGTCATCTCCCTCTTTACCAAACTCACAAAAATGACGTACATGTTCTGTTTGTGAAAATGCAAGCAACAGATGTATAAATTCTAAGACTATGATGTTTAGATGGCGGTTGAAAACTCTTTTGACAATGTATCTTCATATACATGGAAACTTGCAAATAACTCTAATTGAATCTCTAAATTGACAACGAAAATGTACTGTATCAAATGTGAACATGTTGTACAAACTCTATACTAAATAAAAAGGAACAAAATATGTTAAAACCTTGCCGGTTAGTTTAATACGTGACTTCCTTTAATTCGTAATTAAATATATTTACAATTATTCTAGACAATAAATTGAATTGTTAGTTTCTTAATCAAATGTACAGCATCGTATCATCCTGATAATTGACTTTGTTCTGTAAAATTATATTGATAATTGTATTTCTTTTAGTCAATGCACATTACGTTATGTAACCAGCATAGCGTCATGATAGATTATTACCACCATCATTAACAAATTGTAAGAGTAATTGTTACCTTTTAAGTCAATATTATCAAATTATAGACATTATATATGCACGTTGCTCATTTGTGTGGTCCATTAAGGTAAATATTCATTACTTAACAGTGTCTTTAGCATCGCTATGTCCATTAGAAAACATGTATCATATACATTTAAGACTGCGCTTACAACAGTTTAGGGGGCTTTATATTAAACTAAGTAAATGCTTAGTATCTATTGTCAATTATTCATAACATAAAGTAATATAACCTTTATTTTACAAGAATTTTACAATTTGTAGACAGCAAAAATAACAGGTATACATCTTGCTTTCAATTGCAAATGAACATCTGCACTGGTGCAGGTATTGGTTGTATTTTGCAAAGAAATAAATATTTCCCAAAACTACTCATAAAGTATGCATAATATACACAGTTGATAAACATCAACATACTGTGCAGTCTTTGCTTAATAAACACAAATAATTATGCGAGTTTCATTAATTCAAAACGTCAGTAAGCATGCCAATAAATTCTAACTGCTGTTACACTCATAATCAATTACGTTCTATTACCAAAATGTCACTCATTTACAGCTGACAAGGAATTGGCGAATGATAAAATCTGGACAACATACGAGCTATCATCAATTGTGTGATAATAAATCGTTTCTAATATGTATTTTTATGTATTTACAGAATTTGTAAACACACCTTTCCGAAACAGTAAAGTGAAGTGCCCATATAATATTAAAAGAGTATGTATAACAGGACATTGGAATAATCTACACATATGCATGGATTTTTAACTGAAGCATATTGTTTTTGATCAATCGTAAAATGGTAAGTTGTTCATGTATGCAATACCACTTTCAGAAAAACCAAAGCACGAGTAGTAGTTAATACTAGTTTATAGTAGTAGTCAATAGTTAGTAGACATTTTCTATATAACTTGTCAAATAAACGAATTAATAATTACCAAATGCAATGTTGTTTATATGGCTTTATAAATTTATCTTTAAATTTCTTTTAATTATTTTACCTATGTAATCGTCTTCATAGGAAAGCTGTCTAAAAGCTAACAATCGAACATTAAAAGCTTAATTTAATTTTATAGCGTCTTTAGTACTAGGATAATGTTTTGACGATCTTGAACAGTGTTATAGTTGAGCTTAACTTTATTTTGCACTAAATAACAATTTCTTAGAACTATGTTCATTAAATGCATTTGGATGTATGTATTTTCAACCAGTTCACCTTTCATTCAAAACACCATGATTGCACCATGATTGCAAAAGTGTTCCCTATGTATATTGTTTTTCATGCAATAATTTTTATTTGGAAAGCCCTATTGTATGAATTTGGTTTTGTTAAACGTTCTGGTGGCATTTATACAGCACATAAATCATAAAGTTTTCAAATTTCGCAGAAACCTATACTTGTTCGATATGAACTAATAATTATTTCACTTGTTTCAGGGCATTGCCTGTTTCCTCTCAAGTGTTTGCAAAATGATTTTAACTTAAAATGACAAAACTGTCATAAAATCAGTTTTGATTACAGTTTCTTGAGGACAAACTAATTAAATCTAAGTGGCAAGAGATAAACGCTTCGAAAGGAATGTACGAATTTCTTTCGAAAATATTTAGTGTAAATAGTAAAATGCTATTACTTTTGTTTGTTTGTTGTTTTTGTCTTTTTGGTGGAGAAAAATCATCCTGAAACAATATAAATGTATCAACCCAAATGTTTTTGAAATGAAAGTTTAAAATGCAAATTTATTAATGGTGTAAAAGATCTAACTAATATTTATACTTAGTACATTAGTATGTTAGTAATATAAAGCATGACATCAATTGATGCTCTTTCATTTGTTCATTTAGTTGTTAGACCTAATTCAAAACTCAAATGTGTGTTTGTTTGTTTGGGTTTTACTGCGCACCAACACAGAAAGGTTACATTGCGCCGAATCAAATGTGTGGGTTTTCCGTTCGTGCGCAATTTTGTTATACATTATTGCTGAAAAGCATTGATTTAATTCTACTGTTCTATGTACATATGTTTTCATTTTGACGGTAAATTTTTGTTTGTAACGCACAAAAACAAATATTTGAACTACGGATGTATTCTATTGATGCTCTTTCTAATTTTCATACAGTTGTTTAACACATAAGCACCAACTAAACGTTTTTAATACTTTTAAATGTATACAATTTGTATTTGATATCACGACATACTCTTTCCACTATTCGACTACATCATGCTAAAGTGGTATTACATATACGTGTCTTGTGCCGGTAAATCATACTTCAACAATGGTGTCTATGACAGTCGTCAAATAGACATTACAATATGATAGGTAACAATTTTGATAACTTATATTAACTTCCTTGTTTCCGTGCTATTCTAAAAATAAAGTCGTCAAAAAATCATTATTTCAAGTGATTTGCGGAGTACCGAGAACATTTAATATAAGTGATTTGAACTTGATATTGAAACTATTTGCAATTATAGACATAACCTATTAATGATTTTTTAAATATATATAATAATAATATTACATATTTTTACGCCGCGTTTCAACATGTTCTTTAAGTTATGTACGGCGGTCGTTGGAATTAGAATAATATTTACAGCAGTTGTTGAACTAAGGTTATGTACGTCGGTCGTTTAAGTACAGTTATGTTTGGTGGCCATTGGAATAAGGTTGTGTACGGCGACCGTTGAACTAAAGTTATGTACGGCGGCGTGAAAGCTATGTGATAATTATACGTTACAAAAACATTATTCGCCTCTACCATTTATTTATACATTAGTCCTAATATCTAAAACTTGATAGGAGTAAAACAAAATCAAGCGATCCCGTAAATGTTGTTTATATCAAACTTTTATGAAGACAGCAAACCTATATACTTGTAAACAAATCTGTTTACCGGTGACCTTGGTAGTAAATAATTGGTTTCTATGAAGGAATAATGTTCTCTCTTGAACATAGATCAATAGTGAGTGAATTAATCTTATTTGAATAATATACTATGATATATTTTACGACTTTTTGCAAAATGACGTGAGTTATAACAAAAATGGTTGATCTCTAACGGTAGTAAGTAAATTCTGTCAGAAGTTATAGAAATATCATACGATCATTTGAAATATGTCCACCGTCAAGATAACTTTCAGCAAAATTAGTATTGAAAGTATTAGTAAATCAACATATCTTAGACATCTATTTTAACTATATGTCTCTATTTTCTTGAAGTATATTATTTAGTAGATCAACATAAATTGAAGTAATTAAATAGAAAATGAAATTAATTAAGCACTTAAGACTATGTAGTTTTATATTGGTTTAAAAAAGGTAAAAAACAGGCCCTCGAAACATGAAATCATTTCAGTAAAGGACCATGAGAGTATCCTGCTTAAAGACGATGACTGACAACCAATGAACGCACGCACATTAAACAATTAAACAAAACCACCGCTTGTTTCTGATAGATCATTATACTATGTCATCGAGGTGCGATGTATTAATTCTGTGTCAGTCATTTGCATTATACTGTAATGCGAATTCAAAAAATATTGCTACAACATGCTATTTACCAATATTGTGTACTCCTGGGAACACTTTATTAACATAGACTGCTATGAGAAATGTCTTAAGAAGGAATTGTTCATGTTATCATGAAAACAATAGACTAATTAATGATCTCTAAGGTCAGGTTGTCGGCGCCCATCAAAGACCTATAGTCTATATATCATGAAGAAACCATTTTGTGAGTATATCAAGAGAAACAATTATAAACAGCAACAGGAAAATTACATTATATCGGCCAATGAGTTGCTGAAACAGCCGTTTCATATGTATCAAAGAGCATGTTGATTTCTGTAATTTTTATTACAAACCAGGCTAGCAGCTTTTGCTATTGTGTAAACAGTTTTCCAAAAGAATTACTGTTAAAACAGTGTCAGTGTCTCCCATGAATATTTCTACACTTGTAAAATAGTTTAAATTTAAAGTACAAATCAAACATTTACAAAAGATTAAAGGTATTTATTTATGACACTGTATAACGTTGGTGATATTGTACAATATAAATCATCACAATGTGCATAGATGATATCTCTCAGAGTTCAAGAGTTAGGCTTTATGGTTGTACCAGACGAATGAAATCAAGTTGTTAATATTTTCAAACATTATATTTACATTATGGTTTTATCCATATTACCAATATAACGGTATTGTTAAGTTTAGTTTACACATTGACACCGCTATGAATTCTATGACAACAAGATACGTACATAAATATGCATTGCCAATTTTACGAGACTTAGTATAGGGACTATAAAGAACATGGTTCAAATCGACTTTAAAAAATGTTTATGCAGTCATTATCATATCTAAATCTGTTTCAGATATGGAAGGTTTTTGCCATTGTCTATGATATGTGCTTTCTACCATGTTAAGATTTTATGAATAAGTAATTAAGACCCTCCGTAGGCAGTGAGAGGAATAACTAATGACCACTGTGACATAATTGAAAAACATTGTTAAAAAGTCACTGTAATCACCATTTATAACATTGCCTATTTCTTAGAAGCTGAATAGCATTTCTTATGTGCAGCCATAGCTTATATAGGTGAGATGAGTTCAAACACAGATGTAATTTGTCATTTTAACAATGGTAATTCGATACTAATTTTTTCGTTTGTTACCCCCTTATATCAATGTAATTGCCTGCTGTGCTTTTGTAAGCCAAGAAAAGACATGATTACAGCGTTTTGATTAATTAGTATGTGCTCATGCTATTGTACGCTTTATGTCAATGCGTAGAAAATGGGCATTCAATAGTATTTAAATTAATTAGCAACTGCTGATAAGACAATGATTGATGGTGTAATTTTTATTAATTCTATAGTATAAATGTGTTTTTAATTTACTGTATTGGCGCACAATTCTATTACTTTGACCTTTTTATGCGTTATTGGCATCTGCTTTCCGAAATCTACAATTGGAATAACAAGATATGATTTCATTGCACTCTGAAAATGGTAATCTGAACTTAGAATTCGATAAGCGGAAATAAATAATCGAGCACATAAATTATATTATAATCAAACTTAATTTAAGACAGCGATCGAATATAATCACCCATCTGTTTACAAATTGACCTTGAATGAACCGTTTTTATTTCTGCATTGGAGTGGTGTGATTCCGTTTGTTCATGTCTTTGTTTTGATGTCCAATCAAAATGATTATTAACATTTCACCGGCTGTTGTTTATTTTGTTGCACCAATATATTTCTAATATATATTATAATCAGATACAGGAAGATCGATTAAACTGCTATACGTCTGCTAAAATCTACCCAGTAAATAAGTTATTATTCAAATATAACGTTAATGCCATATTTAACTATGGGAAACACTTCTTATGAAACATTGCCTAACTACCCATTTCAAATTGCGTTTTAAATAAATACAAACATAGAACTGTCTTCTCTCGAATTTTTTTAAAAACATACGCGAGTCCAAAATATATAGGCAATATTTCAACTTCTATACCAACCCTTAGTTATATCAGAAGTTTACTTAATAACCTCTATAAAAACAAGGGTTATTGACATTGACAATGCTACAATATTTTACAGCATAATTCAGCTTTTCGACTGTTCTTTTGTAAAATCAAATTTATCCGTTACGTAGTTTAAATGATTGAATGAACGTCTTTTGGAGGTCATTGACAGTAACAGCAATGTAGTATTATATGCTTTAAATCAAATGAATACTTCTCTATATCACAGACATCTAGTATTAAGACATTTGACAATTGATTGTTACTTTACGATGTTTATACAGTATTGCTATAGACATGACAACTGACAATTTTAGATCTTCTAAATAAAGTTATGTCACGTAATACGAGTTATTATATTCAGACTTCAAA
This sequence comes from Mactra quadrangularis, assembly GCA_025267735.1. Taxonomy (NCBI): domain Eukaryota; kingdom Metazoa; phylum Mollusca; class Bivalvia; order Venerida; family Mactridae; genus Mactra; species Mactra quadrangularis. Next base: position 20,526,419 of record CM046298.1, on the reverse strand, counting down.
GGATAATAATAGTTCTTGTATCACTTTATGCGTTATTTAGTTTCTTAGCTATCATGTTGTCATTGATTACTCCTAGCATTAGGGAACATTGTATTTAATCCATCTAACTACGTATATCAATCCTGTCAATCGGTCAAGATTTAATCAGATGTTTAATACTTTTGAACAGTAGTCCTGACAATTTGTCCGGATGGCCAAAATAGTTGATATAATTTTTTTAAATAAAGAATTACGTTAACATATTTATATAATTATCAGACATTTTTTATCAAGACAAGCGTATTGTTAAGAATCAGATTACTGAAATATATTTAAGACACTCATATAATAATTCTAAAGTTACTATTTGATCTGATACTGACAATACCTGGCCGCATGATGTGATTGCTTAAACTCAGAGACATGTACTACAATAATTTATGTCAAGTCGGTGACAAGTGTCTTCGTCAATTTTAGAACAAAATATTTTATATGCCAAATACTGATTAAATCAGTGACATTTAAAGCGGAGTGGTATAAATTTGGGTACCATTTTCTTCCAAATTAATTCATTTTGTAATTACATAATGTCAGCAATGTCTTTGCTTTGACTATGGTGGTTTTTATATAGTTTTTATATAGTGAATAGTTACTGGTTTTGTTTTTCTTTGCGTCTCGTTACAAAACGAGAGCTTTGGTTGCTGACCAGTCAATAAGATATCACTTAAGGTTAATATATACTAGTCTATCATAATGTTGTCAATCCAAATATATAACTTCGACGTCTGCTAGCAGTAGATAGCATTCTAATCCTCACAATTATCATATAGTTGAGAAGTTTGCTAAAAGCACATATTGTTCAAAATCTGAAGTCTCATCGATAATTGTGTCTGAACCTAGACCTTTGTATGCAACAAAAACTATGAAATATATCTGGAAAAGTATTTTTACTAAATAAGTATGTGTATTGTGTCGTCAAGACGTATATACCGCAACAGTCACAATTTATCACGAGTAATGTTATTCTTAAACCTACTATAGTTTGTGCAGCTGATATTTGAATGTGTGGTTATTTCATGCGATCTGTATTGATGAGAAATGCATACAAAAAGTTATTTCCCATAAATATGAAATATTGTATCTTACTGACACTTCTATCTGATGAAAAACTCGTGTTGAACAGGAACTTGATGCTACCGGAACAATATTTGTAATGTTGTCATAGAAATAAAGTAGCGGTAATGCGGTAGTTCTGCAAAATGTTGCTTTTCAAATGTAAGGATGCACACAAGAACTGACCATAAATAATAGACAAAAAACATATAAAGCAAACCAGTAGTAAAATGCTACGTTGATTGACGAAAAAATATATACGAATTTTAACAAATCAATCTTAGAAACACTAAATGGTCATCCAGCTTTTAAAGAAAACACAATATTTCTGTCTTATAATGGCTTTATAGCATTACTAAAACTTAAGATAAATAGTGGTTCAATATCATGTTATTTCTTTATTGTAAAATGTATAAAATATATTCGAGACCTGTCTTTGGAAAATAATAACTAAAAAGAGTTCCTTATGTCAATGTTGCTTTTAAATGTAACAAAATGAATCATGGAGTCCAGGAAGTGAGGAAAACTTGCAGTGATCGGAGACATACAGTACCCACCAAAAGTTGGAGACAAAAGAAATTTACAACAATTCTTGTATTTTGATGATTATATATGTAGAATAATTATTTTAATATATTTAAGTGTGGTATGTAATAAAATGAAAACTAATTTCATGAATGCAACACTTTTATAAGATTCAGCATCGGATACCCTAAAGCCTCTAAAACCATGTCTATTGTATTAAATTGATTTTCCATACCACAACAAACAGTTATCAAATTTAGATAAAAGCTATTCAATAGGCTTAGAAAGTGAAAATGTCTCCAGACTTATGGTGGGTACTGTACTTAAACTATTTTAATTGTCTTTGGGTCAGAAAAATATATTTATTTTCATCAATCAATATTGTTATGTAGTGGAATGTTCGGATAGATTCTAGTTTAGCGGACCCCGCTATTGCGCATGCTCGGACGTTGCGTTGTTTACAAATTTTGAACGCCATTTTGTTTTTACCGATGTAATTTTTTATTTATTATTTAAATGAATTATTTTTAATAACTTTTTAAAACTGCTTTTTTGTTATCCGTTTTTAATATCGGCGGGGGTGTGGGGGCGGCAGCCCCCATAATAACAGAAAATTAGCCGCATTTATCTTCGCGCGTCTGCTCATAGAAACAGAACGCTGCGCACGCATATTTATATTTACTTCCGGGATCCGCTAAACTAGATGTGTCCCGGAATGCTCAAACCTATTTTGGAATCTATCACTCCTCTTCTAAAATCTGAATCAAGAACAGCTCTGTGGAAATTGAATTAGCTCAGATCAAGGTTTAATCTGAAGAATGCGATATTTTTCATCAGATGCTAGTCTACAATTTACAGAAATACCACGTTTAACATTTCCGATCACTCTAATGACACTATGCAGACGACTACATTTATGTAAGAACGTATCCAGTTCTATGCTGACAATATTATTCTATTACTAGTGCATACAAGAAACAAGAGTTTGATGAACTGTTCACATTAAAGTACGTTTAAACAAACCATACCAAAACACACCATTATTTTTTAATGCAATAATGTACACAAATTTATGTTATGTTCAACAAATTTTAGTCTTTAATCCCGTTTTTTCTTGTTTCTAATTCGATTTGTCCGTTGTTGTTAGAAATCATTACCTTCTTATTTGGCCTAATATAGAATTAATGCAAGTTTCGAGTGTGTTAACTAAATTAACGCGTTGTAAACATTCATTAAACTTCTTAAATAATACGAATTAACAATTATCATTATTATTGAGTTATTTGGATAATGTATGTTTTATTTCAGAAATGCTTGCTTTTAGTTCTAATATTGACTGATTCATACTGCTTAACATGATGACTGCGGATGTATAAATAAGAGGTTATTGTTTGCGTGCTGTGGGTTTATTGCATAGTGTCTTAACGTCCAATGGCAAACTAGAAAAAAATCATTGACAATTAAATCCCCTTCCCAAATATGATAAATTTATATATAGGGAAGCCTAACACACCATAACTTATTTTGTCACTCCAGAAGTTTGGTTTGCCTCTGTTTTTATCTCTTCGTTCAAAAACTACGTGATTTATTAACAATGCGTCAAAAACGTATACCATTCACCAAATTAAACAATTCCATTTTCTACACTTACAATAAAGTTTAAAACAATGTGATCACTTCCATAATATTGTTTGCAATACATATTACAGAGATTATTCACAGAATTGTGAATATTGAATTATTGAACAATATAATAAAACATGTAGATTATATATCAATAAACGTTATTTCATATCTTAACATCGTTTGTTGACATAAATTGTAACCATTAGGGAAACTGTATTTCAAAAAGGCGTGATTTAATTACGGATATTTCCATTCTTATCTTACCAACATTCCCATATCCTTCATTGTTGATAGAAGTTTTCTATTTGCAAATTTAACATTCTATATTATTGCCTACATCAAAGATTGCACGTTACATGTACAACAATCTGTTTTTGAACATTTCTGTCTGTTGAACTTGTTTACAATATTTTACTAACAGTATTACGTGTTGTTTATCTCATGGCTCATTAAGATATTTCTTTATTGCTTTTATTAACAGCTTTATTTGATGTAATGACTGCATGCAGTTTTACATATGATATCATTAATATTGTACAAATTTATTATTTATGTTGCGATGACCATCAATGCGCTTTATGTTTTAATTTTTAACTTTTTTATTTTACACAATGAGTTGATATTTTTTCACAGATAATTTGATAATAAGGTTTGTTTTTATCCTAGTTTTGATTTCATTTTTCATACATACTCGTAGCTTGTACAAGTTATGAAACACTGCAAGTTATAATTTAGTTTCAAGATTGAAGATCATGTGTTTTACATTTCCTTATATAACTCGAATGATCCCAAAGGTGGGGCCACTATCGATTCCTGGGGAAAATTGAGAATTCTTGTATAAGACTAACAGATGATTCTACATGTTAAATTTGGTAACTGTTTGCTTACTGGTTTTAACCCGTTTTTTTCTAAGACATTATTTAGGGTATGTCCGCGCCAACGCAAGCACGGACGCCGGATATGTCACCATAATAGCTCATCCTTTTGCATTGCTTGGTCATTTGAGCTAAATATTTGCTAACTGATACGCCAGTGATTGTTATACATTTAACCTGCATAAGCAATACATGTACGTGCGCGCGTAATTATATTAGTTATTACATGCACCCCAACTAGTGAACGAATTATAGGCTCTCTGTATGCTACAGCAGGTAACTTAAATTCTACAACTGGAATATGTTTCTATCTTAGGAGAAACTGTGAAGTGCTTGATTACAATTCAATTAAATAAATGACGCATATATCTTGTTTATTAAGCTTTTCAAAATGCTCACGTCTTGGTTACAAGTACAAACTCACGATCCACTTGGAATGCTTGTTTTATCTTGAACATCTTTTAAATATTTTACCTCGTTACATTTAACGAGTCATTTTAAAGTATTACATTATAAGAAACATTCACATTTTCTAATCTAATTATATTTTCTTAAAAGGACAGAAAGTATCTTTCATTGAAGTTTTATTTGTATTTCAGAATCTAAATATATAGTGATCGCGTAAACAATCACTGTCAGAAAAGCTCTGAATTTATCAATCGTTACATTGATTTAATGTTGGAAGGAAATATGTAGATATGTTTTGTAAGAATTTGATATTGATAAACCGACAGTTATACTTGGATGTTAAATGCATCGTTTCAAACTGTAACGGAGGTAGGCAAATGACCTACGATAAAAATTGACTTTTTTCACATGCATGTGCTATAAATTAATTCAACCATACTTTTATGATTCGTTACCTTATTGCATTTATCGAAACTCTCGTCTTTACGTCTTACAATTTATTACACTGACTAATGAGTCTAATATCGGTTTAAACATAAATTTTCATTTAAGTATGCATTTTAAGACTATTTAATAATTCCGAAAATCTTAAAATTAATTTTTCAATTGAACTGCCATCGAGTATACTGGAAGCTATATTATCAGATCCTTTATTCTGATTGACTTCAGCCGCCCGGCTAGCTCAGTTGATCGAGGGGTCGTGGGTTCGATTCCCGGGCGGGGCATACTTTCTTACTTGGTCATGAAATTATTTTTTCGGCGGTTCTCCCTCCTACAAATGATTCTTAATTATGTAGGGCAGTTGTCAGGCACTGGCGTAAGTATGTGCTTAGTAGTTGGTTAACAGCTAAATCCAGAGATCTAGCCTTTCACGGAACAGTGAGTAGGTTGACTGACCGATGTTAAATGACCTATACAATGTGTTGCTACGTCGTTAAACCCTACAAAAACAAACAAACTGGTTGACTTTACTGTATCCAGTTGCTGTACCTTACGTTTGGTTCTATTACTTATCACATCAAAAAGAAACACATACGTACGACAAAGTAGTCCTGAACAAAATATGATTAAATGATTAAAAGAAAATCTGCATTTTTTTTTAGTTATTAAAAAGTCGAAATTCATATGTGGTTGAGACTGATCACTTAATTCGCAAACAACGCCAAAGAACTAAGTATGTATTGAGAGTTAAATAGCTTTCACGTCATTAACATGAAAACTATGAGCATCATGACCGACCACAATTGCCTGCTTAATATTGATAACAACCTTACGCCTTGCAATTTCAAATAATTCACGGTAATCAAGATTCTGTAGATCTTTATTATTTTACGAAGTGTTTGTATATAATGTTTGCATTACACAATTTTATTAAGTTACCATGAGATATGTTGCGATATTTTAGACACGTGGAATATTTTGGCATCTATTTATAATTTAGATTGAAAATAACGAAAGTTCTTGTTTTTTGAAATTTCTTTGCATAATAAGAGACATATTCCTATCGAGTTTTGCTGACTAGAATAAATTAAAGCAACATGTCAATCATCTTACAAGCATTTCTACCTGGAAAGTGACTTCTTGGCACTTGATGTAAATCAAAGTACTAAAAATAATGATTTGAAAAAAATGACTTAAACATGCAGACCATGACGTTCGTTTAGCTTGACCTATAGTGCTGGAAAAATCTAAATCCCTTGAAAATAAATTTAGCATATAAAAGGACGTACAAACACGGACACACTGAATGACAGTAATAATCTCTACGTCCAATTTCCCTCCTAACACTAATCACATAGGATAGTTGTCAGACATGTACAGAAGTATGTACCTTGCAACCTGTTTACAGCTAGGTCCAGAAATTAAACCTTCACAGGAACGATGAGAAGTTGACCGCCGTGGTATGACTTATACAATGTGTTGCTACGGCGTTAAATCCAAAAAAATCCAAAAAAGAAAAACACTGTAGCCTATGTGTATTGCATTATATCAATTGCGGAGTATGAATATAACAATTAGTAAATACTCCTAAATCATCTCACTTTACCGCATTAATAAAATATGCATTCAGTGGAACCTGCGTACTTTGTCTTCGTTTCATCAAATGGCACACTGATCTGGTTCAGTTGTGGAAAACATTAACTTATCAAAATTGATTACTTATCTCGTTAGCAAGCAGGAATGTTCTAATAAAAACGTTAATTGATAAAAATGAATTTTAGTGTATCTAAGTTGTTTTTTAATTCTCAGACTTTCTGTTTAAATAATCAAGTTTAAAAAGAAATGTGAGGTAACCATATAACATTATATGATTGTTGTATATTAAATTGTTATTCAATTAAAATGTCTCTTATAAAGTTAACCAAGACATAGCTAATGAAGGAAACCTTGACCTAGTCTCATTTCGTACAATTATTTAGTAATAATCCATGTTTACTTCCCAATTGAATTGATAATATAGTCCCAACAAAGAAGTTCAGCTAAAATGTACTGTGGTCTGTTGCAACACAGTCCAAATAAAATTATATAAGCTCGGTATGCTTATCAATGAATACTTAATTTAATGCGTATTTCGTCAAACTGGTTCTACTTTTTCTCCACGCTACTTATACATTTTTCTAGAAGTACTGATTTAATAAGCACAGTACCTGAATAATGCCATATTGTTTGTATAAAACTGAGCAGCAGATTAATAAAACTTCAAGATGGCGGTTGACTAAAATGTTAAACCTTGCCGATATTATTATTGTATACAGAGAATTGAATTGTCAGTTTCTTACTTAGATGTACAACACCGTATTATCCTGATAATTGACTTTGTTTTGTTGACTTATATTATTTCATGTATTTCTCTTCTTCGATGCACATTACATTATGTAACCAGCATAGTGCGATGATAGATAATTATCACTACCATGAACAAATTGTGAGAGTTATCAAATTATAGACATTCGGTAAGAATGTAATTCATTTGTGTAGCCCATTTAGTTAAATATTCATTACTTAACAGTGTTGCTTTGTATCCCTGTGTCGATGACAAAACATGTATTGTATACAAATAGCTTACTACAGTTTGGGGCTATATAATAAACTAAGAAAATGCTTTGTATCTGTTTTTGTTATTCATTTAAATGAATATTAACAATTTCAAATGAATAAGATAACCTTTTTTAACATGAATTTTACAGTCCATAGCCAACAAAAGCATAACATGTAAATGACTTGCAAATCATAAATTGTGCTGGGACAGGCATTTGTTGTCGACATAATCATCTACAAATTATTCCCATGAAGTATGGGTAATAAACGAAATGATAAATATCAACACACTGTGCAGTCTTTGCTTGATCATCACTAAAATATGCAAATTCCATTTATTTAAAAGTCATTAAGAATGCTAATAAATTATAACTGCTGTTACACTCATAATCAAATAATATGTTCTATTCCCAAAATGTCACTCATTTACAGTTTGCAAGGAATTGTTGACTGATAAAATCTGGACAACATGAGAGGTATCATCAATTGCATGATAATAAATCATTTCTAATATATAATTGGTTTTGTATTTACAGGATTTGTAAACATATCTTTCCGAAATAGAAAAGTGAAGTGTCCGTATAACATTAGAAGTGTCTCTATAACAGGACATTGGAATGAATTACACCTGTGCATGGATTTTTAACTGAAACATTTTGTTATTATCAATCGTACAAAAGGTAAGCTGTTCACGTATTGAATACCCTTTAAGAAAAACCGACGCTCGAGGGTTAATCAATAATTCCTAGATATTTGCTATAAAACTTTTTATACACACGAAAATAATAATTACCAAAGGTTATGTTGTTTATATGGCTTTAATATTATTTCATTCTTTAAATTACTTTAATTATAATAACTTTGACTGGCATGGACAATTTTATAAATGAGCTTAACCTTATCAGTACTTTTGTATTTTTTTATTAAATAACTGTTCCATGTAGTTTTGATAGTAAGATACATTTATGTATTTTCAACCAGTTTAGATTATAAGCGACACATTATTTCTTCTATGTTTGGAACCCCAAATGATTGCAAATTTGTTCCCTGTGGCTGTTGTTTTTCATCTAAACATTTGGAGATCACCATTTTATTAACTAAGTTTAGATAAAGCCCCTGGTGGTATTTATGCAGTAAATAAATCATGAAGTTTTCAAATTTTACAAAAACTCATTCTTGCACATTATGTTCAATATGTACTAGTAATCATTTCACTTGTTTAATGACATTTACCGTTTCCGCTCAAGTGTTTGCAAAATGAATTTAACTTAAAATGACAAACCTGTCATAAAATCATTTTGATTACAGTTTCTTGAGGACAAACTAATTAGATTTAAGTGGCAAGTCATAAACGCTCCGAGAGGAATGTACGAATTTCTTCCAAAAATGTTTAGTGTAAATAGTTCGACATTTAGTGTACGATTCCTGTTACGATGCTCTTACTTTTGTTTGTTTGTTGTTTTTGTTTTTTTGGTGGAAAAATCATCCTGAAACAATATAAATGTATCAACCCGAATTTACAAATGTTTTTGATGTGAAAGTTTAAAATGCAAATTTATTAATGGTGTAAAAGATCTAACTAATATTTATACTTAGTACATTAGTATGCTAGTAATATAAAGCATGACATCAATTGATGCTCTTTCATTTGTTCATTTAGTTGTTACAACCTAATTCGAAACTCAAATGTGTGTTTGTTTGTTTGTTTGTTTATTTGGGTGTTACGGCGCACCAACACAGAAAGGTTACATTGCGCAGAACTCGAATGTGTGGGTTTTCCGTTCGTGCGCATGTGGTACAAACAAATTGTGTTATACATTATTGCTGAAAAGCATTGATTTAATTCTACTGTTCTATGTACATATGTTTTCATTTTGACGGTGAATTTTGTTTGTACCGCACAAAAACAAATATTTGAACTCCGGATGTAGTCTATTGATGCTCTTTCTAATTTTCATACAGTTGTTTCACACATAAGCACCAGCAAAACGTTTTTGATACTTTTAAATGTATACAATTTGTATTTAATATCACGACATACCCTTTCCACTATTCGACTACATCATGCTAAAGTGGTATTACATATACTTGTCTAGTGCCGGTAAATCATACTTCAACAATGGTGTCTATGACAGTCGTTAAATAGACATTACAATCTGATAGGTAACAACTTTGATAACTTATAATAACTTCCTTGTTTCCGTGCTATTCTAAAAATAAAGTCGTCGAAAAATCATTATTTTAAGACATTTGCGAAGTACACAGAACATTTAATATAAGTGATTTGAACTTGATATTGAAACTATTTGCAATTATAGACATAACCTATTGATGATTTTTTAAATATATATAATAATAATATTACAATTTTTTACGCCGCGTTTAAACATGTTCTTTAAGTTATGTACGGCGGTCGTTGGAATTAGAATAATATTTACAGCAGCCGTTGAACTAAGGTTATGTACGTCGGCCGTTTAAGTACAGTTATGTTTGGTGGCCATTAGAATAAGGTTATGTACGGCGACCGTTGAACTAAAGTTATGTACGGCGGCGTGAAAGCTATGTGATAATTATACGTTACAAAAACAATATTCGCCTCTACCATTTATCTATACATTAGTCCTAATATCTAAAACTTGATAGGAGTAAAACAAAATCAAGCGATCCCGTAATTGTTGTTTATATCAAACTTTTATGAAGACAGCAAACCTATATACTTGTAAACAAGTCTGTTTACCGGTGACCTTGGTAGTAAATAATTGGTTTCTATGAAGGAATAATGTTCTCTCTTGAACATAGATCAATAGTGAGTGAATTAATCTTATTTGAATAATATACTATGATATATTTTACGACTTTTTGCAAAATGACGTGAGTTATAACTAAAATGATCTCTCACGGTAGTAAGTAAATTCTGTCAGAAGTTATAGCAATATCATACGATCATTTGAAATATGTCCACCGTCAAGATAACTCTCAGCAAAATTAAAAGATTAAAGGTATTTATTTATGACACTTTATAACGTTCGTGATATTGTTAATGGTTGAATTATATATGCTGAACCTTTTGTACAAAATAAATCATTACAATGTGCATAGCTGATATCTCTCAGAGTTCAAGAGTTAGGAATTATAGTTGTACCAGACGAATGAAATCAAGTAGTGAATATTTTCAAACATTATGTTTACATTAAGGGAACTTTATCCATATCACTAATATAACGGTATTGTAGAGCTTAATTTACACATTGATACCGGTATGAATTCTCTAACAACAAGATACATACATAAATATGCATTGTCAATTTTCGAGACTTAGTTAAGTAATTATACAGAACTTGGTTCAATTCGGTATTAAAAAATGTTTATGCAGCCATTATCATAGCTTAATCTGTCTCAGGTATGGAAGATTTGTGCCAATGTCTAAGATATGTTCTTTCTACTATGTTAAGATTTTATAATAGGATAGGTAAGACCCTCCGTGGACAGTTAGAGGAATAATTAAGACCACAGTGACATAACTGAAAATATTGTCAAAAGTGTCACTGTAATCACCATTCATTACATTGCGTACATCTAAGAAACTAAATAGCATTTCTTCTTATGTGCAGCCATAGCTGATATAGGTGAGATGAGTTCAAACACAGATGTAATTAATCATTTTAACAATGGTAATTCGAAACTTTTCTAATGTTGTCGTTTGTTATCCCATTATATCAATGTAATTGCATTCTGTGCTTTTGTTAGCCAAGAAAAGGCGTTTTGATTAATTAGTAAGTGTTTATGCTATTGTGCGTTTTAGGTCATAAGCTCAGAAAATGGGTATTCAATCGTAATTAAATTAATTAGCAGTTGCTGATAAGACAATGATTGATGGTGTAATTTTCATTATTTTTATAGTATAAATGTGTTTTTAAGTTACTGTATTGACGCACAATTGTATTACTTTGACCTTTTTATGCTTTATTAACATCTGTTTTCCGAAATCGACAATTGTTATAACAAGATATATTTCATTGTACTCTGAACTTGGTATACTGAACTTAGAATTCGGTTAGCGGAAATAAACAATCGTGCACATAAATTATATTATAATCAAACTTAATTTAAGACAGCGATCGAATATAATCACCAATCTGTTTACAAATTGACCTTGAATGAATCTTATTTGTTTCTGCTTTGGAGTGGTGTAATTCCGCTTGTTCATGCCTTTGTTTTGATGCCCAATCAAAATGATTATTAACATTTTACCGACTGCTGTTTATTTTGTTGCATAACGTATAAATAGTGTCATTGAATGATTGTTACCATCATTTATTGTTTTGACTGGTTTCCAGAGATGTGGTTTGTTAACACAATTTCAAAACCAAATTACCGATCACGAGCGTTATTTATTTGTTTGTTTTTTTCATCAAGTTACAAACTGGTTCTTTAATTATGATGCTTGCTCGATAAAAAGTCAAAATGGCGTAAGTGGCACTAACGGTGACTCAGTCTCATGTTAAAACGATAATTGGGATGATTTCAAAAAGTAAGTATTGAAGTTATGGTCAAAGTTTGTCTTGTTCTTGATGAAATATTTCCACAACCGTCTGTGCTACCTGTCAATGCTGCACGTTGAATACAGGAGATAATGTTTTAAACAAAGATGCCCTACGACGCAAATGGCCACAATTCGGATGCTATGTCAAAAACATGTCATTAATTATTTGACATTTTGTGCTAAATGGTTATTTACAAAAAGAAATACCAAAATAGTTACAGTAACTTAAAATAATTCGAACAACATTCTTCAACATGAAAACACACACAACTGTTCAGATGTATTTGTACAGACATTATAAGTAGTATTGTGATACACGTCTACGTAGTGGTTCTCCTTTAAGAAATAAATCATTATTCAAATATAACGTTAATGCCATATTTAACTATGGAATACACTTCTATAGGAACATTCCCTAACTACCCATTTCAAATTGCGTTTTAGATAAATTCAAACGAACAACTGTCTTTACGTAATTTTAACAATACACGAGTTTAAATTATATATAGGCAATATTTCTACTTATACCAACTCTTGTTATATCAGAAGTTTACTTAATAACCTCGATAAAAACAAGGGTCATTGACATTTGCAAAACTACAATATATTTTTACAGCCTTATTCAGCTTTTGGACTGCTTCTTTTGTAAAATCAAATTTATCCGTAGTTTAAATGATTGAATGAACGTCTTTCAGAAGTCATTGACAATAACAGCAATTTAGTATAATCTATTTCAACATCAGTTGATTACTTCTCTGTATCATCAGACATCTAGTATTAAGACAATTGGCATGTGATTGTTACTATACACTGTTTATACAGTATTGCTATAGACATGACAACTGCCAATATTAGATTTACTAAATAAAGTTATGTCACGTAATACAAGTTATTATACTCAGACTTCAAAGGGTAATAATAGTTCTTGTATCACTTTATGCGTTATTTAGTTTCTTAGCTATCATGTTGTCATTGATTACTCCTAGCATGAAGGAACATTGTATTTAATCAATCTAACTACGTATATCAATCCTGTAAGTGAAAATCTGTAAGGTCAAGATTTGATCAGATGTTTAATACTTTTGAACAGTAGTCTTGTCCTGACAATTTGTCTGGATGGGATAAATTTCATGTCCGAAATAATTATTATTTTGTTTAAATATAGAATTACGTTAACATATTTATATAATTATCAGACATTTTCGATCAAAACAAGTGAATTGTTAAGAACCAGATTATTGAAATATATTTATGACACTCATATAATAATTCTAAAGCTACTATTTGATCTAATGCTAACAATACCTGGCCGCATACTGTGATTGTTCAAAATCAGAGACATGTAGTACAATGAATTATGTCAAGTCTGTGACAAGTGTCTTCGTCAATTTTAAAACAAAATATTGTATATGCTAAATACTCATTAAATCAGTGACATTTAAAGCGGAGTGGTATTAATTTGGGTACCATTTTCTTCCAAATTAATTCATTTTATTATTAGATAATGTCAGCTATTTCTTTGCTTTGACTATGGTGGTTTTTATATAATGAATAGTTACTGGTTTTGTTTTCCTTTGCGTCTCGTTACAAAACAAGAGTTTTGATTGCTGACCAGTCAATACGATATCACTTAAGGTTAATACATACTAAGCTATCTTAATGTTGTCAATCCAAATATATAACTTCGACGTCTGCTAGCAGTAGATAGCATTCTAATCCTCACAATTATCATATGGTTGAGAAGTTTGCTAAAAGCACATATTGTTCAAAATCTGAAGTATCATCGATAAGTTTGTCTGAACCTAGACCTTCGTATGCAACAAAAACTATGAAAACTATCTGAAAAAAATATTTTACTGATTAAGTGTGTGTATTGTGTCGTCAAGACGTATATACCGCAACAGACACTATTTTATCATGAGTAATGTTATTCTTAAACCTACTATAGTTTGTGAAGCCGATATTTGAAAATGTGGTTATTTCATGCGATCTGCATTGCTGAGAAATGCATACAAAAAGTTATTTTCCATAAATATGAAATATTGTACATTACTGCCATGTTTATCTGATGCAAAACTCGTGTTGAACAGGAACTTGATGTTACCGGAACAATATTTTTAATGTTGTCATGAAAATAAAGTAGCGGTAATTCTGCATAAGAATGTTGTTTTTCAAATGTTAGGAAGCAAAGAAGAACTGACCATAAATAATAGACACAAAACATATAAAGCAAACTAGTAGTAAAATGCTACGTTGATTGACGACATAATATATACGAATTTTAGCAAAACAATCTTAGAAACACTAAATGGTCAACCAGCTTTTACAGAAAACGCAATCTTCCTGTCTTATAATGGCTTTATACCATTACTAAAACTCAAGATAAATAGTGGTTCAATATCATGTTATTTCTTTAATGTAAAATGTATAAAAATATATTTGAGACATGTCTTTGGAAAATAATAACTAAATAAGAGTTTACTATGTCAATGTTGCTTTTAAATGTAATTCACAAAATGATTCAAGGATTCCAGGAAGTCGGGAGAACTTGCAGTGAATTTGAAACATACTTAATCAAACTATGTTATTGTCTTTGAGTCAGAAAATAATGTTTATTGTCATCAATCAATATTGTTATATAGTAAAATGCTCAAACCTATTTTGGAATCTATCACTCCGCTTCTAAGACCTGAATCGAGAACAGCTCTATGCAAAATGAATTAGGTCAGATCAAGAATTAATCTGAAGAATGCGATATTTTTTTATTAGATTCTAGTGTACAATTTACGGAAATGCCACGTTTAACATTTCCGATCACTCTAATGACACTATGCAGACAATTACATTTATGTAAGAACGTATCCAGTTCTATGCTGACGATATTATTCTATTAATAGTGCATACCAGAAACAAAAGTTTGATGAACTGTTCACATTAAAGTACTTTTAAACAATCCATACCAAAACACACCATTACTTTTTAATGCAATAATGTACACAACTTTATGTTATGTTCAACAAATTTTCGTCTTTAATCCCGTATTTTCTTGTTTCTAATTCGATTTGTCCGTTGTTGTTCGAAATCATTACCTTCTTATTTGGCCTAATATAGAATTAAATGCAAGTTTCGAGTGTGTTAACTAAATTAATGCGTTGTAAACATTCATTAAACTTCTTAAATAATACGAATTAACAATTATCATTATTATTGAGTTATTTGGATAATGTATGTTTTATTTCAGAAATGCTTGCCTCTAGTTCTAATATTGACTGATTCATACTGCTTAACATGATGACTGTAGATGTACAAATAAGATGTACTTGTTTGCGTGCTGGGGTTCATTGCATAGTGTCTTAACGTCCAATATGCTGACGATATTATTCTATTACTAGTGCATACCAGAAACAAAAGTTTGATGAACTGTTCACATTAAAGTACTTTTAAACAATCCATACCAAAACACACCATTACTTTTTAATGCAATAATGTACACAACTTTATGTTATGTTCAACAAATTTTCGTCTTTAATCCCGTATTTTCTTGTTTCTAATTCGATTTGTCCGTTGTTGTTCGAAATCATTACCTTCTTATTTGGTCTAATATAGAATTAAATGCAAGTTTCGAGTGTGTTAACTAAATTAATGCGTTGTAAACATTCATTAAACTTCTTAAATAATACGAATTAACAATTATCATTATTATTGAGTTATTTGGATAATGTATGTTTTATTTCAGAAATGCTTGCCTCTAGTTCTAATATTGACTGATTCATACTGCTTAACATGATGACTGTAGATGTACAAATAAGATGTACTTGTTTGCGTGCTGTGGTTCATTGCATAGTGTCTTAACGTCCAATGGCGAACTAGAAAAAATCAGTGACAATTAAATCCCCTTCCCAAATATGATAAATTTATATTTAGGGCAAGCCTAACAGGTCATAAATTGATTCGTCACTCCAGATATTTGGTTTGCCTCTGTTATTATCTCTTCGTTCAAAAACTATATGATTTATTAACAATGCATCTAAAACGTATACCATTCACCAAATAAACAATTCCATTTTCTACACTTACAATAAAGTTTAAAACAATGTGATCACTTCCATAATATTGTTTGCAATACATATTACAGAGATTATTCACAGAATTGTGAATACTGAATTATTGAACAATATAATAAAACATGTAGATTATATATCAATGAACGTTCTTTCATATCTTAACATCGTTTGTTGACATAAATTGTATACCATTAGGGAAACTATTTAAAAAAAGGCGTGATCTAATTACGGATATTTCCATTCTTATCTTACCAACATTCCAATATCCTACATTGTTGATAGAAGTTTTCTATAAGCAAATTTTACATTCTATATTATTGCCTACATCAAAGATTGCATGTTACAACAATCTGTGTTTTAACATTTCTGTCTGTTAAACTTGTTTACAATATTTTTCTAACAGTATTACGTGTTGTTTATCACATGGCTCATTAAGATATTTCTTTATTGCTTTTTTAACTGCTTCATTTGATGTTATGACTGCATGCAGTTTAAGATATGACAACTTATAAACATTGTACAAATTTAATATTAATATTGCGATGAGCATCATGCGGTTTATGTTTTAATTTTTAACTTTTTTTATATTACACAATGTATTGATATTTTTTCACAGATAATTTAATACTGAGGTTTACTATTATCCTAGTTTTGATTTCATTTTTCATACAGTCATACTCTTAGCTTGTACAAATAATGAGGCACTGCAAGTTATAGTTTAGTTTTAAGATTGAAGATCATGTGTTTTACATTTCCTTATATAACTCGAACGATCCCAAAGATGGGGCCACCCACATGCACCCCAACTAGTGAACAGATAATATGCTCTCCGTTTGCTACAGCAGGTAACTTAAATTCTACAACTGGAAATGTTTCTATCTTAAGAGAAACTGCAAAGTGCTTGATTACAATTCAATTAAATAAATGATACATATATCCTGTTTATTAAGCTTTTCAAAATGTTCACGTCTTGGTTACAAGTACAAACTCACGATCCACTTGGAATTCTTGTTTAACCTGTAACATCTTTTATATATTTTACCTTATGATATTTAACAAGTCATTTTAAAGTATTACATTATAAGAAACATTCACATTTTCTTATTATATTTTCGTAAAAGTACTGAAAGTATCTTCTCATTGAAGTTTTATTTGTTTTACATAATCTAAATCTTAAGTGATCGCGTAAACAATCACTGTCTGAAAAGCACTGCATTTATCAATCGTTACATTGATTTAATGTTGGGAGGAATCTTGTAGGTATGATTTGTTAGAATTTGATATTGATAAACCGACAGTAATTCTTGGATGTTAAATGCATCGTTTCAAACTGTAACGAAGGTAGGCAAATGAACTGCGATAAAAATTGACTTTTTTCACATGCATGTGCTATAAATTAATTCAACCATACTTTTATGATTCATTACCTTGTTGCATTTATCCAAACTCTCGTCTTTACATACTACAATTTATTACACTGACTACTCAGTCTAATATCGTCTTAAACATAAATTTTCATTTAAGTATGCATTTTAAGACTATTTAATAATTCCGGAAATCTTAGAATTAATGCGCAATTGAAATGCCATCGTGTATATTAGAAGCTATATCATCAGATCCTATATTCTGATTGACTTCAGCCGCCTGGATAGCTCAGTTGATCGAGAGGTCGTGGGTTCGATTCCCGGGCGGGGCATGCTTTCGTGGAGCTTGGTCATAAAATTAGATCTTCGGCCGTTCTCCCTCCTACCAATGATTCTTAATTATGTAGGGCAGTTGTCAGTCACTGACGAAAGTATGTGCTTAGTAGTTGGTTAACAGCTAAACCCAAAGATCATGCCTTTCCAGGAAAAGTGAGTAGGTTGACTGACCGCTGTTATATGAACTATACAAGGTGTTGCTGCGTCGTAAAACCCTACAAAAACAAACAAACTGATTGACTTTACTGTATCCAGTTGCTGAACCTTACGTTTGGATCTATTATTTATGATTATACACCGAAACAAATACGTACGACAAAAGTAGTCCTGAAAAAATTATGATTAAATTATTAAAAGAAAATCTGCATTTTTTGAGTTATTAAAAAGTCAAAATTCATGTGTGGTTGAGATTGATCACTTAATTCGCAAATCAACGTCAAAGAACTAATTGAGTATTGAGAGTTAAATAGGGTTTACGTCATTAACATGAAAACTATTAGTATCATGGCCGACCACAATTGCCTGCTAAATATTGATAACAGCAATACGCCTTGCAATTTCAAATAATTTTGGCTAATCAAGATTTTGTAGATGTTTATTAATTCACGAAGTGGATGGGTATAATGTTTGCATTACACAATTATATTAAGTTACCATGAGATATGTTGCGGTATTTTAGACACGTGGAATATTTTGGCATCTATTTATAATTTAGATTGAAAATAACGAATGTTCTTGGTTTTTTTAAATTTCTGTGCATAATAAGAAACATATTCCTAATGAGTTTTGCTGACATATTATAAACATGTCAATAATCTTACAAGCTTTTCTACCTAAAGTGACTTCTTGGCACTTGATGTAAATCAAAGTACTCAAAATAATGATTTGAAAAAAATGACTTAAACATGCAGACCATGACGTTCGCATTAGCTTGACCTATAGATAGTGCTGGAAAAAAACTAAACCCCTTGACAATATATTTAGCATATAAAAGGACGTACAAACACGGACACACTGAATGACAGTAATAATGTCTACGTCCATTTTCCCTCATCGCACTTATCATGAAGGATAGTTGTCAGACATTTACAGAATTATGTACCTTTCAACTGGTTGTCAGCTAAGTCCAGACATTTAACCTTCACAGGAACGATGAGAAGTTGAAGCCGTGGTTTGACTTATACAATGTGTTGCTACGGCGATGAATCCAACGAAAAAGAAAAACACTGTATGTGTATTGCATTATATCAATTGCGGCGTATGAATATAACAATTAGTAAATACTCTTAAATCCTACTTAATTATCGTGTGTACGTTATTGTTTGTAATTGAAAGTTATATTAATAAAAATGCATTTTTTGTATTTAATTTGTTTTAATTCAAAGACTTTCTGTATAAAACATCAAGTTTAAAAAGAAATGTAAGGTAACCATATAACATTATATGATTGTTGTATATTCAATTGGTGTTCAATTAAAATTGTCTCTTATAAAGTTAACCTTGAAATATCTAATGAAGGAAACCTCGACCCAGTCTCATTTCGTACAATTATTTTGTAATAATCCATGTTTACTTCTCAACTGAAATGATAAAACAGTCCAAACAAAGAAGTTCAGCTAAAACATACTGCATACATGTACTGTGGTCTATTGCAACACAGTCCAAATATATAATCTCGGTATATTTATCAATGAATACTTAATTTTAATGCGTATTTCGTCAAACTGGTTCTACTTTTTCTTACTGATTTGATAAACACAGCATCTGAATAATGCCATATTGTTTGTATAAAACTGAGCAGCAGATTAATAAAAATTCAAGATGGCGGTTGTCTAACATGTTAAACCTTGTCGGTTAATTTGTTCCGTGACTTTCTTCAATTTTTAATTAAAATGTATAAACAAATATTGTATACAGACAATTGAATTGTCAGTTTCTTACTTAGATGCACATCATCGTATTATCCTGATAATTGACTTTGTTTCGTTGACATATATTGTTCCATGTATTTCTCTTCTTCGATGCACATTACATTATGTAACCAGCATAGCGTCATGATAGATTATTATCACTACCATGAACAAATTGTAAGAGTAATTGTTACTATTTATGTGAATATCCACTACTTAACAGTGTTGTTTTGTATCCCTGTGTCGATGACAAAAAATGTATTATATACAACTAGGATTGTGCTTACAACGGTTTGGGGCTATATATTAAACTAAGAAAATGCTTTGTATCTGTTTTTGTTAATCATGTACATGAATAATAACAAAGTCAAATGAATAATATAGCCTTTTTGGCATGAATTTTACAGTCCCATAGCCAACAAAAGCATAACATGCAAATGACTTGCTTTTAATTGCACATCATAAACTGTGCTGGGACAGGCATTTGTTGTCAAAATAATCATCTACAAATTATTCTCATGAAGTATGGGTAATAAACGAAATGATAAATATCAACACACTGTGCAGTTTTTGCTTGATTAACACAAAAATATGCAAATTCTATTTATTTAAAAATCAGTCAGCATGCCAATAAATTCTAACTACTGTTAAACTCATAATCAATTGATATGTTCTATTTCCCAAAATGTCACTCATTTACAGTTGGCAAGGAATTGGTGACTGATAAAATCTGGACAACATGAGAGCTATCATCATTAGCATTATAATAAATCGTTTCTAATATAAAACTGTTTTTGTATTTACAGGATTTGTAAACATACCTTTCCGAAACAGAAAAGTGAAGTGCCCGTACAACATTAGAAGTGTCCGTGTATCAGGACATTGGAATAAATTACACATGTGCATGGATTTGAAACATTTTTGTTATTATCAATCGTACAAAAGGTAAGCTGTTTACGATCTGAATACCTTTTAAGAAAAACCGACGCTCGAGGGTTAATCAATAATTCCTTTATTGCTATAAAACTTTTTATACACACGAAAATAATAATTACCAAATGCATTGTTGTTTGTTTGGGTTCTACGGCGCACCAACACAAAAAGGTCATATCGCGCCGAAAGCAACCAATGACATTATTAATTCTAACGAAATCAATGATGTAAAGCTCTATATCTTATTATAAACATTTATTTCTTTCAAAAAGTTAAGTATCGCATATGATGAAACAGATTCAAGAAGTTCTTTAAGTGAGTTTACTTTAAAATGTTTGTCACGAATGTATTTAAGATCCTGACAGTCAAGTAGAACGTGTTTTACATTGAAATGCTCGTCACATGGTATTCATTTAGGTGCTTCCTCTCTTTTGAGTAGGTATGAATGTGTTAATCTGGTATGACCAATTCTACATCGCGTAATCACTATTTGATCTCGGAGATTAGAAAATATTGTTGACGAAGATGAACCAAGGGTTGGCTTTATGTCATGTAATTTATTAAATACAGCATGATTCAACATTGTTTGCCATTTTGACTTAAATAACGAATTTATCGAACATTTGAAGTCGCTGCTTGGTAATTTGATATGTTGTTTATATGGCTTTAATATTATTTCATTCTTTAAATTACTTTAATTATCATAACTTTGACTGGCATAGACAATTTTATAAATGAGCTTAACCTTATCCGCACTTTTGTATTGTTTTATTAAATAAATGTTCCATGTAATTTTGATCATAAAATACATTTATGTATTTTCAACCAGTTTAGATTATATGCGACACATTTTGTTTTCTATGTATGGAACCCCAAATGATTACAAATTTGTTCCCTGTGGCTGTTGTTTTTCATCTAAACATTTGGAGATCACCATTTTATTAACTCAGTTTAGATAAAGCCCTTGGTGGTATTTATGCAGTATATAAATCATGAAATTTTCAAATTTTACAAAAAACTCATTTTTGCACATTATGTTCAATATGTACTAATAATCATTTCACTTGTTTCATGACATTTACCGTTTCCTCTCAAGTGTTTGCAAAATGAATTTAACTTAAAATGACAAACCTGTCATAAAATCATTTTGATTACAGTTTCTTGAGGACAAACTAATTAGATTTGAGTGGCAAGTCATAAACGCTCCAAGAAGAATGTACGAATTTCTTCCAAAAATGTTTAGTATAAATAGTTCGACATTTAGTGTACGATTCATGTAAGCATGCTCTTAAGCTTGTAATGGTTTTTGGATAAGATTTTTAAATAAGCAAAACATGTGTTTGCTAATGGCAAAATTAAACAAAACATAAATTTGTTAATAGCAAATACTAGTTTACGTTACAAAATATTTTTTTACAAATATTTTCGAATCCGATGTGAAAACATCAGGTTTGAATGCGAAAAATATGCGATGTCGTTTGTGCTTATTGACAAGGATTATCACTAAGTGTTTAGTTCAAAAAGAAAAGTTAGCAATAATGTTAAAAGTTCAATTAATATTTATACATAATACATGAATTTGATAGTAATACAAAACATGGCAACAATTGATGCACCTTACTTTTTTCATACAATTGTATCATACATAAGCATGAACAAAATTATTTTTGATAGCTTTGAAATGCGTATACAATTTGTATTTGATATCAAAACAAACCCTTTTCGCTATCATTATACATCATGCTAAAGTGGTATTTCATATACTTGTCTAGTGCCGTTAGATCATACTTCAGCCAAACGTGTCTATGACAGTCGTTAAATAGACATTACCATTAAATTGGTAACAACTTTGATAACTTGTATCAACTTCCTTTTAGATGTTTATCTTTAATATATGTTATTATAATATTGTGTATTTTTACGCCGTGTTTAGACATATTCTATAAGTTATGTACGGCGGTCGTTGGAATAAGGTTTTGTACGGCAGCCATTGAAGTAATAATATGTATGGCGATCGTTGGAATAATGCCATGTACGGCGGCTGTTGGAATAATGTCAAGCACGGCGGTCGTTGTACTAAGGTTATGAACAGTAGCCGTTTAAGTGAAGTTATGTTCGGCAGCCATTAGAATAAGGTTGTGTACGGCGGGCGTTGAACTAAAGTTATGTACGGCGGTGTGAAAGCTATGTGATAATTTTAGTTACAAAACGTTTTATGCCTCTACTATTTTTTATACATTAGTTGTAATGTCCAAAACGTGGTTGGAGTAAAACAAAGGCAAGCGATCTCGTAATTGTTGTTTTAATCAATTTTATTGAAGACAACAAACGAATATTTGTTTCTCTACTAACCTTGGTAGTAATTAATTGGTTTCTATGTAGGAATAATTTCCCCTCTTTAACTTAGATCAATAGTAAGTAAATCAATCTTATTTATCTAATTTACTATGATATATTTTTATTATTTTACGATTTTTTTCCAAATAAAGTGAGTTATGAAATAAATGGTTGATCTCTAAGCGGTAGTAAGTAACTTGTGTCAGAAGATACAGAAATAACATACGATCATTTGAAATATGTCCACCAGCAAGATGTTACTCAGCCAGATAAGTACTGAAGACAAGTTGATAAATTGAGTATATGAATCAACATAACTTAGACATCTATTATAGCTGTATGCCTCTATTTTCCTGAAGTAAATTAATTAGTAAATCAACATGAATTGAAGTACTGTCATGTAGTTTGTATATGGGAACAGGTTGTATATTTATGTATTTGTTTGTATATTATTCAGAATTAGCTTTATTAGGTTAGTTTTAAACATAACAAACAAATTACAAATGCCAATATGTAATTGTATTTTTGAATTTATTTCTTAAAACATAATTCAGCATTACGAGTACATATACAAATGTATTTTTTAAATAAAACAGTGATTAAATTATTCTTGCATGGTACAAATTTAGCATTTTATCAATCAACATAGCATTTGACTTTTCATGTATACCATACACGCATATTTGCTCGATCTGATTCTTCCATTCGTGTAGTCGTGTTCTTGCAGATTTACCTTCTGGTTTATTGGTGTCAGTAAAGACATTAAAAACTTGCCTTATACTTAGGCAATGCTATTATCTTTCTGTTTTATATTGATGAGCGTATGGGAAAAATGTCTGTGTAATGAAATGAACCTCTAAAGTAACGTGTGAAGTTACATTAAACCCTTAGTGAAATTATTTTGCAACAGTATCGGTTTCGTTAATTTTTCTAACTGCGAAAAACAAGGAACACACTATTCTCTAAAATATGTATATCAAGATAATGTTTTTTAAATCATATGAATTGTTATAGTCCACGTATTGTCTTCCAAATGGTTAGTTTCTTATTAGTGTTAGGATTTTCTTTTCTTTCAATTACATCATACGAAGATAACAGAAACTATTTCATCTAAGATTACTTTTACTTCACTCTCATGCAAACTCTGCATTTTAGACCCTTCTGATAGCACATCAGCAAATGTATGATTCACCACATGCATGCTTTGTTAGTTTTACACGTCAGACAAATTCGATATTTAAAATTTTACATCAAACTTTTCTGTATGCTTATTCAACGATGTTGCATGCATAAATAAACTACAGATTTAAATTAATGTTGACGCAACCAAATTAGTGGAAAGAAACACAATATCGCACGCATGATGAGAACATTGTTACATTTGCTTTTGCATATTATATGTATTGGTTAATAAACGAAATAAGAATATGCTTGGAAGTGGCAGCATGATTGATACGAACTTAACGAGCAAACACTTGACAAAACCACCACTTGTTCTTGAGATATAATATACTACGCGAACAAGGTACGATAAATACATCCTGTGCGTAGTCACTTACTTGCAAAAAACTGTCAGGCGATTAAAAAAAATGCTACAACATTTTGTCAGCCAATAGTACGCGCTCCATAGAGCAAACCGTTTATTCACGTAAACTACTGTGAGAAATGTCTTAAGGGTATTCATGAAAACAATAGACTAATAAATAATCTCTAAGGTCATGTTGTATGCGCCCATCATAGACCTATAGTCTATATATCATGAAAGACCATTTGTGAGTATATGAAGGGAAACAATTATAAAAGCAACAGGAAAATTACATTATATCGGCCAATAAGTTGCAGAAACAGCCATTTTTACAAATCAGGTTAGCAGCTTTTGTTTAATTGTGTAAACAATTTTCATTTTTTTATATATGGTACTTAACAGTTTATACAGTATCATCCATAAATGTTTTACACTTATAAAATAGTTTAAATTTCAGGTATGGAAGGTTTGTGCCAATGTCTAAGATTTGTGCTTTCTACTATGTTAAGATTTATTAATTGGATAGTTAAGACCCTCCGTGGACAGACCACAGTTACATGGCTGAAAATATTGTCAAAAGTGTCACTGTAATCACCATTCATTACATTGCATACTTCTAAGAAACTAAATAGCATTTCTTCTTATGTGCAGCTATAGCTGATATATGTGAGATGAGTTCAAACACAGATGTAATTTATCATTTTAACAATGGTAATTCGATACGTTTCTAATGTTGTCGTTTGTTATCCCCTTATATCAATGTAATTTTATGTAATGTAAGCCTTTGTTAGCCAAGAAAAGGCATGTTTACAGCGTTTTGATTAATTAGTATGTGTTCATGCTATTGTGCGTTATAGGTCATAGCTCAGAAAATGGTTATTCAATCGTAATTAAATTAATTAGCAGTTGCTGATAAGACAATGATTAATGGTGTAATTTTCATTATTTTTATGGTATAAATGTGCTTTTAATTTACTGTATTAACGCCGCCAATTGTATTACTTTGACCTTTTTTATGCTTTATTGGCATCTGTTTTCCGAAATCGACAATTGTAATAACAAGATATGTTTTCATTGTACTCTGATTATGGTATACTGACCTTAGAATTCGGTTAGCGGAAATAAACAATCGTGCACATAAATTATATTATAATCAAACTTAACTTAAGACAGCGATCGAATATAATCACCAATCTGTTTACAAATTGACCTTGAACGAATCGTATTTGTTTCTGCATTGGAGTGGTGTAATTCCGCTTGATCATGCCTTTGTTTTGATGTCCAATCAAAATGATTATTAACATTTTACCGGCTGCAGTTTATTTTGTTGCATAACGTATAAATAGTGTCATTGAATGATTGTTACCATCATTTATTGTTTTGACTGGTTTCCAGAGATGTGGTTTGTTAACACGATTTCAAATCCAAATTACCGATCACGAGCGTTATTTATTTGGTTTTTTTTCATCAAGTTACAAACCTGTTCTTCAATCATGATGCTTGCTTGATAAAAAGCCAAAATAACGCAAATGGCACTAACGGCGACTCAGTGTTATGTTAAAACGATAACTGGGATGATTTCAATAAGTAAGTATTGAAGTTATGGTCAAAGTTCGTCTTGTTCTTGATGAAATCTTTCCACAACCGTCTGTGCTACCTGTCAATGCTGCACGTTGAATACGGGAGATCATGTTTTAAACAAAGATGCCCTACGACGAAAATGTCCACAATTCGGATGCTATGTCAAAAACATGTCATTAATAATTTTACATTCTGTGCTAAATGGTTATTTACAAAAAGAAATAACAAAATATTTACAGTAACTTAAAATAATTCGAACAGCATTCTTTAACATGAAAACACACACAACTGTTCTGATGTATTTGTACAGCCATTATAAGTAGTATTGTGATACACGTCCCTGTAGTGGTTCTCCTTTACGAAAATAAATCATTATTCAATTATAACGTTAATGCTATATTTAACTATGGAAAACACTTCTTTAGAAACATTGCCCAACTACTCATTTCAAATAACGCTTTAAATAAATACAAACGAACAACTGTCTTCTCGTAAATTTAACAATACGCGAGTCCAAAATATATAGGCAATATTTCAACGTATCTAATACAAACTCTTGTTATATCAGAAGTTTACTTAATAACCTCTATGATAGCAAGGGTCATTGACATTGGCAATACTAAAATATTTTTTACAGCATAATTCAGCTTTTGGGCTGCTCTTTTGTAAAATCAATGATTGAATGAACGTCTTTTGGAGGTCATTGACAGTAACAGCAATATAGTGTTATCTGCTCTAAATTAAATGAATACTTCTCTATATCATCAGACATCTAGTAATAAGACTATTGGCATGTGATTGTTACTACACGATGTTTATACAGTATTGCTAAAGACATGACAACTGACAATTTTAGATCTTCCAAATAAAGTTATGTCACGTAATACGAGTTATTATATTAAGACTATAAAGGGTAATAATAGTTCTTGTATCAATTTATGGGTTATCTACTTTCTTAACAATCATGTTGCCTAGATAAGGACTAGCATTATGGATCACTGTATTTAATCCATCTAACTACGTATATCAATCCTGTAAGTGAAAACATGTAGGGTCAATATATAGTAAGATGTTAATTACTAATCAGTAGTAGCATTGTCGTAGTAACTTGTCTGAATGGGATAAATTTCATGTCAAATAAAATTGTTTTAACAATGTAATTATATAAACATCTTTATATAATTATTTGATATGTTTGATTAAAAGTCTTGTATTATTAAGAAAAATATCACTGAACAGTATTTAAGACACACATGTAATTATTCAAAAAAAGTTACCATTTGATTGGTAGGTTCACTGACCCAAGCGTCAAACTCAACTAAAAAATAGTTAAATAGTAAAAAAATGTAGCAACATATTTGCATTATGCATTTGATAAAAGGAATTTTATATTGTAATGTAATTATAGTGTAAATGTAAAATTTATAACATTGTTACATTGTATTTGTGTATATGTGCAAATGCAGGTGGCCAAATATCCTTAATACATTGTTTGAGTTTGACGATTGATGCAGACAATTAAACCTGAATTATTTATAAATGATAGTGTTGATAGATAAATAAACATTGTCACCAATATGACAATAACTTAGAAATTGTAGAAATTGTCAACATCAATGAAAAACTTCGACAAAAATGCTTTGTCAGTACACGAAAACACAATAGACAGATTAAACAAATTATACGGGAAAATATGTTTATTATCAATGATATTATGTAAATGACCGTTAATAATTTGTAATGTGAGCAAACATTCCATTATAAAAATCATATTGTCTAGTTTTATGTTTCACAAAATCCTTACAGGCACTTGTTATCCTTTTATAATGGAAGCATGTTGCGTGATTTTGTAGCACGCAATATTTGTGTAATTGTGCCAAAACATGATATTTTGTAATCAAAGACGACTATCAGTATTTTGTGAACTTGTTGTGTTGTGAATATTCTCAATAATTTAATCTATCAAATATGTCCTTCATATCTCAGTTGTTATTATTTAAGTCAAACAACTGCTTTCAAAAATTATGTAATACATTTCAGCGAAAGTATGTAAAGTCTAAAAAACTAACCTGTTCATATCAACGAGAAATCGCAATATAATATTTAATTTGTATTAATGCATCGAAGACTGAGAAAAATCCAAATATAATTTGTGATAATAAGGTGTAGCAATATCACAGGCTGACAAACACATATTAATGCATGTAATACTTGTAATAGTTTCACAAACAACTAATTTTGTTTTCATTGTCTAGTTTAATGACTCTGGTCATTATACAAAGCCTGCATTTTATGTTGTATATGGTATATATGTATCCATAATAACATATTTTCGAATTTACCTTTCCATGAAAAGGGTATATATGACCTATACCATGCTTTGCTACGCGTATAACCAAACAAAATAAATAAATATTTTATAAATTATCTTTCCTTTATTTTTATACTAATGGATTAGATATGTTTGACATCTCCTGTACGTATGATTCTTGAAAACTTATATTTTAAAAATTGTAATTGTGTTTTATTTTGTTTCATCAATAATTGATAAATAATGTATTAAAGGTGTATGTCTATCTTAAGATCATAGACAATACTGCTCAAGACAATGAATATATTGTACAATTATCCTCTTTTGACAAAACTACAGTGTTTATGCGATTTATTAAAAAAGAAATGTTATAGAAACGTTAGAATATGACATATGAAGTATTTTAATAGTAAAATTTTAAGTTTACATGTTTTCTCAATAGTAACGGTTTGTTTAGATAAAGTGTATTGGAATATCAAGACACACATACAATTATTCCAAAGGTACCATATGATCTGTTGCTTATAATGTCTGGCCTCATGGTTTGATTGTCAAAAATCAGAGACAAGTACAATAATAAATAAGGTCAAGTAAATTATGTCACTTGGTCATATTGTAAGCCAATGTGGTCAAATATAAGAGTCATTATAAGAACAACCAACTCGTTGGTCTTTAAAACAGATTGGCACTATTTTTTGTAACAAAGTTTGTCTCACTTTAAGCATTTGGGAATTATTAATTGTTGAAAATCACATGATTGTGCTTTGACAAAGATGGTTTTGTTTATAGTGAAACTTTACCGTAATGGCTTCCCTTTGTTTCTCGTTATAAATGGAAGTTTTGTTGGTTAGCTGATCCATTAGATATCACTTACGACTCTATTTTATAAACATAAGAGGTTATTAAGCAATCTTATATATATAGCAATGACGTCTGCTAGAAATGGATAACATTGAAGAGTCAAGAAAATTGACGAAATCATATACTGTTCGATATCTGTTGGTTTGGTTATAGTAAGGACCTATGAATTTAATTCTCAAATTAATTTGCTACAAAAACAACCGCGATATGAACATGAAAATTAATCTGAAATAATCTAAATACATGTACATATGAAAAACTTATATTCTAAATTATAGTTAGTCAGGTCATTGAGTTGTCAAGTATTCATAAATTTCAACACACATATTTTTATTATGAGTATTGTTAAGTTATTCTTAAACCAAGTATAGTTTCTACACTTGATGTATAAACTTGTAGTTTATTATTGCGAACTGCGACGAAGAGAAATAAATACAAAAGGTCATCACTAAAATTTGAAATATGGTATGCGACTGTCATGTCCACCTGATGCAACACATATGTTAATTTAAGCATAAATTAGATACTGTGGTTTAACTAGCTCTCGAATTTTTAAGTTGTCATGGGAATATGTTAGTGTTAATTCTGCATTTGTTTTAAAAAATATTATGACACAAAAGGAAATACAATATATTCCTGCTTTGAAACTGTTCATAGAAAAAATAGTCATATCTTTGAAAGTGGATACTATTATAAAACATTCTGCAAAACTTGCCAAACCTGATATTATGTTTAAATAAAACAACACCCTTACATTGAAACTGTGCAATTCCATAGTTACCTGAGACTATAACGTATTCATATTGACATTAAAAGTGTTTTGTGATATGAAAACCATGTAAAACCAGTAAAACACGTATTCTGAGAATTAACAATAA
The DNA here is from genome assembly GCA_025267735.1 of Mactra quadrangularis. Lineage (NCBI taxonomy): Eukaryota > Metazoa > Mollusca > Bivalvia > Venerida > Mactridae > Mactra > Mactra quadrangularis. The sequence continues at coordinate 20,496,211 of CM046298.1, read as the reverse complement.
TGATAGATACAAAACATAATGTTTAAGTGAAACAGTAGTAAAACGCTCATTTGATTGACAACATAATAAATAAGAATTATTTCAAAACAATATTAGAAACTTTAAGTGGTAAACAAGCTTTAAAAAACATAAACTTCCTGTTTTATTTTTTATAGCGTTACTAAAATCCAAAGAATGTAGTTATTGATGTAGTACGTAGTGTGTACTATGTTCTGGTATTTTTCTGACATTGTCAAAAATAAACATTACTTTTCTATACTTTGGACAATTGCATAGTATTTAATTTTAATATTATTAAGTAGTTCAAAGTCGCATGGCTAACTCAGTTGGTAGCGCACAAGTCTACTGATTGAGGAATCGTGGGTTCAATTATAAACGAGAATATACTTTCGCATAGCAAAGCTAGTAAAAATGTTTACGGCCATCATGCTTTTTACGTTGGATTACAAAGATTGTCAGTCACAGCTAAATCCAGATTTAAGCATTTTATGGAACTGTGATTAAAAGTAATTAAAGTATAATAAAAAATAGTTATGTTTCTGTTAAAAGTTATTAACATACAGATTCTAGGAATAGAAAAATAAGAAAGTAAGGAGAACTTGTTATGATCGGAGACATCCTTGATTGATCTTATTTAATCCTTTTTGAGTCAGAAAATTATGTAAATTTTCATCCGTCAATATTGTAATTGAGTGGAATGCACTTACCTATTTTGAATTAATTACTCGTATTTCTACGACCTCAATCGAGAACATCTTACTATACGCAAAGTGAATTAGGTAAGATTTAGTGAATGTTTAATCTGGAGAAAGTGATATGTTTCTTTAGTCTCTTGTCTACAATTTGGAGACTCATCACGTATAAACAGTATGTATCACTAGAATGACACAAACTTAAACGTAAGTGCGTAAACATCAAAGTCACTTGAGAAACATATTTTTCGGAATACGGCATTTAGCATCACTTAGATAAACGCTTTTCAGACTAGGAGATAAACTATGTGTCAAGTTTTAAGTTTGTCAATGTTTCTACTAAAAATAAGGTTATAATTAACACGTGAACTTTCTATTACTGGTAACGTTAATATACATTTTACAATGAAGCTAATATAATTTACTATTGTTTGAATATCAACAATATCATGATTGAATATTGTTTAATGTTACAAGATAAAGATCAGAGATTAGTGAAACATAAAGAACAAGTAATTAATGAATAATCATTCTTACGGTGAGATTGTAATTCAACGACTGTGAGTTGATGTATGCAGTTATTTGCAGAGGATGTTATTTCAATGCTGTTAAACGTTTGATAAACTGGTCACCTTAAAGGACTATTGAACATTTGGGTACTAAACCAGACCGAAACAACTCAATTTCATTCAATAGCATACACACATATCCACGAAGCTATGGAATTATGGTATATTCTACTATTTAATGAAATTAACTTCATTATTCACGTAGTTTCTTGTTTCTAATTGGGTTTGTCTGTTCTTGTTAGAAATCGTTACCTTCATAATTTCGCATAATAGATAATAAAATTTCAAGTGTGTTAACGAAATTTATATGCCATTCAAGTTTTATTAAAATACCCAAATTAGTGCGAATAAGTTCTTATTAGTGTAATTTGGGTAATAAATATAATGTTGTTTTTATTCAAAACATCATGGTTTTAATTTCTATTACTGATTATTATTATTTGCTATTACGATAGCTTAGATGAGACTTATGGACCTATAGACTCCATTAGCACCAAAAATGACATATCTAAACATAATAGTGCAACAATCATGATGAATCTAATTAATGACAGTAAGCATGGTGTTTTTCTAAGATGTAATTTATTACAAAAATGTTTCTTTTCGATAGTATTGTTACAAATTGAAGTAAGAAATGGTTTGTTTTGTAAAATAAAGTGATGAGGATTTATTAATTTTAAGCGAAGCTAGAATTTATCCACCTATATAAAAACCATTTTCTAAATAATTATATGAAGAAATAAAAAAATATACTTATATATAATAATGTATATAGTCATTTTTGTCGAATTGCAACAATTGCTGATCTTCAAGTTGTTCGATATAGGATATGTCAAATTTTGTTTACATTAAATGGATGTCACCTATTTGTAACTATTCCAACAGGTTAATTTATTTAGACAAACATTGCTATACAAAGTCCCTTGACAAAATCGTATTAATGATTAGCTGGTTTACATGTGATTGTAAATAAAAAAAATACTAATTGATTTTCAAATTCAACATTAATAAGTTGATAATTACGAGTTGAACAAAAAAGCTTGAACTATATTTAAATTAAATGTGGTGTACATCATTAGGTTTTCTCAAAATTATATTCTCACACTATTGTTAAAACGGAACTTTGTGTAGGTATCTGAATAAGAACAACTACATGCTACGACCACGAAAAATGGTTACCTCACAACTCTTCGCAAAACCTGTATTTTATTACATATTATGTCATAATGATACATTGATTGTTTAGTATGTTTGATTAACCTTCTAGTTTAGATACATTCGCAAAAATTGTATTTTAAGAACTTCATGTATTTTCAGTTATGGGTGGTAATTCATGTGGTTTTCATTACTTAGCACACACATTGATCAAATTGAAGATTTTACAGCCTTGCTTAATGTACACGTCTGTTATATCAATGACTGCTATTTTTGCTTGTGTGCTCTGTTGAAATATAGTTCTAAACTTCCATCAATCTGAATCGAATTCACTCTTAACGAAGTAATTGAATCACCGTTTTTTGCAAGATTAACTTTGTCACGACGAAGCTTACTTACCAGCCTGTTCAGACATATGATTGTCACATTGATTTTGTTCGTACATTTATAAAAAACAGTAAATCTTAGGTTAACGTCATTTATTATTTACCGACTAATAATATACGTTCTTCGAATTTGGCGCTTGTAGGATTATGTTATGTTTCTAAAGAATGTTATTTGACCCAATTTGGTTTGATGTATTGCTCTATTCATTTTCTATTTTTGAGCTTTTCGGGAATAGTTGGTCTCAAAATGTTTTAGGAAATAAACTATTAAATAGGTTAGAATAAATTCCGGTTGAATTACAGTCATTTTCAACCTAACGCATTCAATAACACTGGTAACTTTATCAAAGAACCATATATGCATTGTGGCTTCATTTTTTATTTACTTGAATGAATCACAGTTTATATTAAATGAATGATACAAGTATTGGCTTGGAAACTTAAATATCGACGAGCGATAAAGTACATCCTTTGCATATTCTATATATTTATCTAAAACATGACAATGTTGTTAAGATCAAATTCAGGATACTGTGCAACTTGTAAATGTGATGCATAATACATCTGATCAGTGTTAACAATTTGTTCCAATTGAAAATAATGTCAATAATACTACATCAAAAATATTTAAAATCATAAAAAACAAGATGAAAAGCTCTAAATAGAACACGATATTTAGGATTGACTTTGAAAATATTTGTAGTCGATCATTAAGATTATTTTGATGTTGTTTTCTGCAACAGCTAACAATAAAACGCATACTATCAATATGTTAAATCATGTCATGTTTTTCAATACGCGTTACACGCATTGTTTAAGTTTTCCGGAAACATTGGTCACCACAATATATTTGTTTTGCTTCTTTATAACAAAAACAATGAAAACTTTGTCATGATAATCTATTAAAGTGACTACCTTTTGGCATTATTTCTAATTTGGCTATAATTAGTTTCATTATTCCCAAAGAACGCTGTCTCCCGTGACAACGTAGTAGGTCATTTACTTAGGTCAATGTCAATATAACTAACAGTAGGTTATAACAATGTACATTTGATTACAGTTCTTCAACATCTTTCACCAGACATGTTTGACATTAATTACTATCACAATGTACATGGTATATTTTGTTGTGTCATTGGGAGGCGAGTTGCTTGCTTAATTATAAGACTTCTATCCTTATGGTTTTAAGAAATCAAAAAGATATATTAATTGATGTAGTTAAAGTATGAGTAGTGTGTGTTTGTTCCAGCATGTTTTGACATTGTCAAAAATAAAACATAACTTTGGATATTTTTCTTGATATTTCAAGCTGTTTATCGTGTGTGTATTTTTTATAATTTAATTAAAAGCATCACACTCTTTGTTAAACTATTTTCTCAATATTTCAAGTTTCTATTGGAAAAAAAACCAGAAACGTATATCTAATAACTCACGTTGAAAAAATAATTAAAATTGCCTTTAGACTATTTATGTTACTGTTAAATGTAATTAACAGAATGATTCTAGGAGTTGAAATAAGGAAGTCAGGAGAAATTGCTGTTATCGGAGACGTACTTAATCAATCTTATTTAATCGCCTTTGAGTCAGAAAATTATGTAAATTTACATTAATCAATATTGTTAATGTTAAAACCTGAATCGAGAACATCTTACTCTACGTAAAATAAATTCGGTCAGATAAAGGGAGTGTTTAATTCGGAGGTTTTGACATTTCGTATTCAGTATGAAGTCTTCAATCTTCGGATTTATCACTTGTCAGCATTTCGTATCAATGAATGGCAAAATCATGTTTAAATGCGCATTAACATAACATGCATGAAGGAAAAATAGGCGAAACGATACAATTGATGATATGTTGTTGTTATTTTGCTGATAAGTAATTTGAATAAGCGCCGAATGGTTATGATTGAGATTGCTGCAATCCCAACTCAGCATCAGAACATGCTTTAGTGGTATATACTAATATTTTCATTTCATAAGACAGGTCAATGAATGTTGAATTCCGCGTTCTTTAGATTTCTTTAAAGCTTACAGTTTTAGCTGATAAATCTCAGTTATATTCATAAGTTTACTTTTTAAAGCCATCATTACTTTAACTGCCTTTACAGCAACTTTCAATTGAAAATTAATTATACGATCTTTTTAATTTAACGAGACGTTAAATACTTTAGTATGAATACCGTATATTGTGGTTTATTAAAGGCGTCGATTCTTGGTATTCCAAAAATATTTTGTGTTTTTCAGCTTCTCACTTTTGACAGCATATACATTACGTTGTTTAGACAGGTAGCTATATTAATGTAATAATAACAAGTGATACGAACACTACAATATGAAATACATGAAACTTCTATTGTTGACAGACTAGTAAACGTTGTAATCCGTATAACAGCATTTATTTTATGACATCGTCAACATCAAAACATCAATTCTATTGAAAATATGTGTATTGTCTGTACAAAATAAACATTACAAAACATAGAGCTAGAAAAGATATTACAGGGCAGAATATTTCAATTTGTAAGTTGTTGTTTGTCCAATCTGTTTTGTTTTTTATTAAGCATTTTTCATTGTACATCAACATATACTTTAAAGGATTATAACTATTGAGATTGAGGTTACCTCCTCGGAGCAATTCAAGTAACCTGTGTAAAGTGTTTTATAGCTTTATACAGATTTGGTGCTTCACAACTAAACAACTAAAGCAACATAATATATAGATTAACATCCAATGAGGAGTTTTATTTAGGACAGTCTTATCACCTCTTAAATGATGTGTGCTATATGATATCGTTTCTTTTCGGAATAGTCAATACAATATACCAGCATGCTAATACGACAAATTATTACTATTATTAAAATACTTGCAAAAAACATTTGCAAGATGAACAATTAATTACTTTAACAATTTTTGTTTCGAAAACATTATAATTCACAACAAAACCCTCGCAAGCACCAGTGCGTTGACATTTATTAATGGAAACAACTTGCACGAATTTGCAGCAATCCATTTTTTGTGTTATTACACTAAAGCATGACATTTGCAAAATAATACACAACTGTCAGTATTGAAAATTTTGTGAAGCGAATGTTGGCAGCAATTTAATTTATTAAACATGTTCTTCATATCTCAGTTGTTATTATCAAAGTCGAGACCAATGCTTTTATAGAAATTTGTATCATGTTTTAGTGAAAGCATGTTAATTCCAGTAAAATAACCGATGCGCATCCACGAGAAAAACGAAATATTGTTTTATAATTTATCTTAATGCATCGAAGACCGAAACAAACTAAAACAGCATAACTCATCATAATGATGTTTGGTAACATAACAAGCTAAAGAAAAGGGCTATAATGGCCCTAAATCGCTCCCTGACCAAGTTTGACAAGGATTTGAACAATCTCATTAGAGGTCCAATGGACGAATGTACATAGTAAATACCTAAGTTGTTGGTCTTGCAATAGCAGACAATATGTGTAAAGGTTTTTCTAAATTAGCCATGTAAAATCAATGAGTTGTGGAACGGGTAAATTTATCCCCAAGACCACATATTTGGGCTGTGTGACCTAGTTTTTGACCCCATGTGACCCATGTTAAAACTCATCCGAGCAATTACCTAACCAAACATCCTGACTGAGGTTGTTGAAAATTGAACACAGGAACTGACCACTAGATTGTTCACAAGCTTTATCCTGTGTGACCTAGTTTTGACCCCAGGTAACCCATCATCACACTCCTTCGAGTAATTACCTAGACAAACATTCTGACCAAGTTTGATGACAATTGAGTACAGAATGCGACCACTTGAGTGTTCACAAACCTTTTTTATATTTGGGCTCTGTAACCTAGTTTTTGACCCAAGTAACCCATGTTCAAACTCATCCGAGCATTTATCTAGATAAACATCCTGATTAGGTTTGATGACAATTAAGCCAAAACTGCAACCACTAGAGAGTTCACAATGTTTTTCCATATTTGGGCTGTGTGACCTAGTTTTTAACCCCAGGTGACCCATCTTCCAACTCATTCAAGCAATTGCAAAGATAAACATCCTGACCAAGTTTGAAAACAAATGAGTACAGAATGTGACAACTATAGAGTTCACAAAGTGTTTTCATATTTGGGCTGTGTGACCTAGTTTTTGACCCCAAGTGACCCAAGTTAAAACTCATCCGAGCAATTACATAGACAAACATTTTGACCAAGTTTGATGACAATTGAGTACAGAATGTGACCACTAAAGTGATCACAAGGTGTTTTCTTATTTGGGCTGTGTAACCTAGTTTTTAACCCCAGGTGACCCAAGTTCGATCTCATTTGAGCAATTACATAGACCAACATTCTGACCAAGTTTGATGACAATTGAGAAAAAACTGCGACCACTAGAGTGTTTACAAACAAATGTGGACGGACGACGGACAAAAGGCGATCACAATAGCTCATTCTGTCACTTTGTGACAGGTGAGCCAAAACACATTCAAAAGCATGTAATACTTCACAAACAACTGAATTTCTTTTCATTGTTTAATTTTATGTCTCTTTCTAATCTACAAAGTTTGCATTTGTATACGTTATAACATATTTTATGGAATAATCTTATCTTTGTTTTTGAATATTTTGTCAATCAATAGATATATTTGACATCCCCTGTACATATGAGTTTTGAAAACTTAGAAATATTTTAATTGTGTTTTCTTGTTGATGTTTCAACTATATAATGTATTTACTTTGTATGTCTATCATTATTTATACATAGACAATACTGCTTCCGATGTTGTGCATATTGTACAATTATTATCTACAGACAAAACTACAGTTTTTGTTCGGTGTGTTAAAATAGAATGGTTATAGAAATATTGAAATATAACAAATAAAGTATTTTAATGTATATTGTATTCATGGAAACAGGACTTTAAATTCATATATTTGCTCAAAAATATTGTTTCGAAAAAGAGTATTGAAATATGTTCAATACACACATATAAACATTAAGAAAAAATGGTACCATGTGATATTTTGCTTATAGTATCTGGTCCCAAGTTTTGATCGTAGAAAATCGGAGACATAAACAAAACTGGCTTATGTCAGGTAACTTATGTTACTTGGTCAAGTTAAAAACGTATGTGTAAGCCATTGTGGTCAAATGTATATTTTAAAGTTAGAACCATCAAATCGTTGGGGGAGGGGGAGATGACACTGTTGTCTCATATGAAGCATTTGGGAATTTTTCATCGTCGGAAATCGCATTATTGTGCTTTGACAAAACAAAGTTTAAGCGTATTGGCTTTCTCTGTTTCTCGTTAAAAAATGAAGTGTTGTTTGTTAACTGACCCTTTAGATATCTCTTAAATAATAATATCTCAGAAATAATCATACTAGGTTATTATAAGGTTGTCAATCTTTACTATATAGCAATGACCTCTGCTACAAATAGATAACATTCGCATCTGTACTATTATTTCAGGGCCAAATAAATATTTTCAAATATTATGACATAACATAAATATAACATCTTCCTGCTTTGAAACTGTTTATAGCTAAAACATTGATATCATCTTAGAAAGTGGTTGATAATATAAAATATTTTGTAAAACTTGCCAAATTTCATAGAATATAAAACAATAAACATATCCCCTAACATTGAAATTGTGCAAAACTTTCCTTAAACTACAACGTGTTTATATTGACATTAAACGCGTTTTGCGATATATACAATTTTGAAAACCTGTTACACGTATTTTAGAACTGACAATAAATGATAGACACGAAACATACTTTTTAAGTAAAACAGTTATGAAATGCTCTTTTGATTGACAACATAATAAATAAGACACATAACACAACAATATTTAAAACACTAAGTGGTAAATAAGTTTTTAAAGTAAACACAAACTTCTTGTTTTATTATTTTTATAGCATTACTAAAATCAAAGGAATGTAGTTATTGATGTAGTACGTAGTGCGTGCTCTGTTCTGTTTTTTTTACATTGTCAAAAATAAACATTACTTTTAATACTTATTTGATTAAGAGCTTTTAAGCTGTTTACCATTTGTTTGAACCTCTATGGAGTCAATCATGAACAATTCTATAGCAGATGATGTTAGTACTTGTAAGTAGTTTAAAGTGGCTCAGGTATCTCAGTTGGTAGCACACAAGTTTACTGATTGTGGAATTAAGGGTTTAATTCTCAAGGAGAACATACTTTTGTGCAGGAAAACCATTAAATAATTCACACTGCCATTCCCTATTCTACGACTGATACCAAATCATGTAGAACATATTGTCAGTCACTGACGAAAGTATGCTTTAAGTTACTGATTAATAACTAAACCCCAAATAAATCCTTTTGTTGAACTTTGATTAGGTTGACTGACCGCGTCATGTAACCTATACAATGTCGCAACGGCCTTAAAACCAACTAAAAATAAGAAGTTTAATATCATGTAATTTCTCCTTGTGACAAAAGTGTAAAAAAGTATACTCGAAAACATTTTGTATGAAAAATAATTTTAATAACTCCGAGAATGTGTTTCTGTTAAATGTAATGAACAGAATGGTTCCAGAAAATTTAGAAAACAAGGTCAGGAGAACTTTTTGTGATCACAGACATACTTAATCAATCTTATTCAATCCTCTTTGAGTCAGAAAATTATGTAAATTTTCATCAATCAATATTGTTATTGAGTGGAATGCACTAACCTATTTTGATATCAATTACTCTATTTCTAATACCTAAATTATGAACACTGACTCTACGCAAAGTGAACAAGGTCAGATTAATTGAATGTTTAATCTGAATAAAATATATGTCTCTTTAGTCAATAGTCAACAGTTTGAAGACTTTATGTTTAAACATTTTGTAAACATAAACATTAGTGCGTAAACATCAAGGTAAATTGAGAAACATTTTATTCGGAATACAGCATTTAGTTTTACTTAGATAAACACTTTTCAGCATAGGCAATAAACTATTTGTCGAGTTTAAAATTCGAGATTTTTCCTAAAAAGTAAGGTTATAATATGCACGTGAACTTTTTGTTACTGGTGACGTTAATGAAGTTTTTGTTTTGTTTTTTTAACGTTGTCGCCCGGCTAGTTCAGTTGGTAGCACACAAGTCTACTGATTGAGGGGTCGTGGGTTCAATCCATCGATTTAGCCTTTCCAAGAGTGAGTAGGTTGACTGACCGCCGTTATATGAATATGCAATGTATTGCTATGGCGTTAAAACCCAACAAAAAAGAAGGTTTAACAATAAAGCTGATATCATTTACTAAACCCTTATCATCACCACTTATGAACAATTAAAGACTACTCCTAGTATTTATCAATAATGTCACAACCCAAGTAGTTTATAGCATACGGTATACAATTGAAATATATATAAAGCGATTTCAGTGTCAAGTATTTTGTCTCTGACTAATTAGTTCGTCCTTTATCATGTCCATGAAACTATCAAAGATCATGGTTACAAGTTTCTATATTGTTTTGACATTAACACAACTTGCTTTGGACGTTGATTACACGTTTTTTTTTTTGGTGAAAATTTGTATAACAATGAAATTTTTAAGCTGGCAGCAATATTTTTAAAGAAAAGGGTTGTTTCTCTGATATTGGGAACATGATAATCCTTTACTAAAATTGAATATTTTGTTTTCTGGCTACAAAGGGGTTATTTATTATTTATACATCCTGACTTCGTTAATAAAAGCTGCTTTATTTATAAACATGACACCCTTTAAACAACCTATGCTAATATAAAAAGCATTCCGCGAGTTCATTATTTGCTGCTTTTTTACTTTGCTTCATTGGCGATGGTTTGGCTTTGTCAAGACAAGTCAAGTTTTTGTACCAGAATTTGGTAATGCTTTTCTCTCGTTTAAACCTTATCTGCGCGTGTCTTAATATCAACAATATGGTTGAATATAGCTAAATGGTATAAGATGAAGATCACAGATAAGTGAAACATGTAAACAAGTAATTAAGGGCATAAAACATTCTGACGGTGAGATAATTAGGTAATTCAATGGTTGTAGGTTGATGTTTGCAGGTACTTGCAAAATGTTTAATTTTTATGCTAGTAAATACAAGAAACAAACGTTTGATGAACTTCAAGACTTTTAACAATTGTGCAACAAACCATACCAACACAACACAATTTAATTCAATAACATACACAAAAAATATAAGTAATTATGGTATATTCAACTAATTAATGTAATTAACGTCATTAATATCGTAGTTTCTCGTTTTTAATTGTATTTGTCGGTTCTTATTCGAAATTGTTACGTTCTATTTTCGCATAACAGAGAATAAAATCAAGTTTTGAGTGTGTTAATTAAATTAATGTTCCAAAATGAGTGCGAATTAACAATTATCGGTGTCATTTGGGTTATTTAGATCATGCTGATGTTGTTTTAGAAATGTTTGTTTAAAAAAAGGATGAGGATTTAATTATTTTAAGCGGTGCTAGAATTTATCCAATTAGATAAAATCATTTTCTAAATAATAATAAGAAGAAATGAAATAAATATGCTGTCAAATAATGTATCTAAAGTGCATTTTTTTTAAATTAACGTTTTTGAAAATTGCTGATCGTTAAGTTTTTTGAAATAGGGTATGTCATATTTAATGGATGAAACCTATTTTAAATTATTCCAACACGTTAATTTATTGAGATAAACATTGATACACAAAAAAAATGTTGCACAAAAATTCTTAAGCTATGTTTAAGTTGTTTGTGATATGCATAATCTGCGTTGTTTTTTCTCAAAATTTCATTATTATTTGTTGATTATTGATTGTTAGACGGCACTTTGTGTATGTACATTCATAAAAAACTACTTCTTGCCACGAGCTTGACAAAATGTTACATCGCAATTCTTTGCAAAACCAGAGTTTTATCACACTATGTCATGATCATACATTGGTTGTTCGGTATGTTTGATTAACCTTCTAGTAAAATGATACATTCTGATAAATTGTCTTTTAAAAACTAGCTACATATCTTGGATTGCTATTCCTGTGGATTTCCATAGTTAGCACACTCATATATAAAACAAAATATTGTATAGCCTTGTTTAATTTACATACCTGTTATAATAATAAATCACGAAGTAGCTTACTTACAATCACTTTAGACAATTTTTGTCCCATTGATTTTGTTCTTACATAAACGGTAAATACTAGGTTCATGTCATTTATTATGTACAAACTGTTCTGATATTACATTAAGTTCGAGTTTGGCGTCTATTAAATTTTCATCTGTTTCTCAAGAACGTGATTTGACTCAATTCGGTTTGATGTATTGCTCTACTTAATATTCTATATTTGAGTTTTCGGAATTAGCTGGTCTCAAAATGATGTTATAAATTAACTCGTAAATAGAATAGAATCAATTTCAGTTGAGTTACTGTAATTTTCAACCTAACGTATTCAAAAGTACTGTTTACTTTATCAATGAACCATGTAGACATACTATACTCATTTCACTTTAATTTATTTATGAATCACTGTCAAGCTTAAATGAATGATTTAAGTATTGGCTTGGAAACTTTAATATTGACGAGCGACAAAGTACATCCGTTGAAAAAGCTACATATTTATCTAAAACATGACAATGTTGTTAAGATCAAATATAGGACACTGTATCTCTTTTTTTCTAATGTGATGCATAAAACATCTTATCAGTGTTAACAATTTGTTCCAATTTAAAATATCAATAATGCTACATCAACAATATGATTGTTTAAAATCATAAAATAACAAGATGAAACGCTCTAAATAGAAAACGATATTTAGGATTGACTTTGAAAATCTTTGTAGCCGATTATTGAGATGATTATGGTGATATCGTCTGTAACAACTAACAATAAAACGCATACTATCAATATGTACTATCATTTCATGTTTTTCAATACGCGTTACACGTTTTGTTTGAGTTTTCCGGAAATATTGGTCACCACAATATTTGTTTTTGCTTCTTTATAACGAACGAAATTAAAGCATTGTCATGATAATCTATTAAAGTGACTGCCTTTTGGCATTATGTTCTAATTTGACTACATTTAGTTTCATTCTGACTATAGAAGCCTGTCTCCCATGACAACGTAGTTGGTCATTTACTTAGGTCAAAGTTACTATAACTAACAGTAGGTTATTACAATGTACATTTGATTACAGTTATTTGACATCTTACATCAGAAATGTTTGACATTAATTACTATCTCAATATACATGGTGGCAATACCTCGTGACTATGACATCACAAATGCTCGGTCGGTTTGAAAAAGAAAACAGAGAAAAAACGGTCTCGACACAAGTTTTAGATGAGCTTATAATCTTCTACTTCTAGTCAGATTTCAATGATTTCTACGCGAGGCTAAGCAAACAATTTATACTATTTGCTGCCCATCACATCTTCAACGTCAGTTTCATTCTTTTTGCTAACATCTAGGAAAGCTACTTCTTTGGAAGTATTACGGGGACAAGACGTCGTCTTTTTTAAAAAAGGAAAATCGTCGGTAGGTTTCCAAAGTGTTTGCAAGACGTATAGAACTTGATCAAGAGCTTTATTTATGTTTGAATATAAAAAATAATCTTTGTTTAAGTGTCTTTAATAGGTATGTTTTTTTATTTCTCATTCTGGGAAAAAAGTGTATCAAAGAAATCACGTCGAAAAAATAATTAAGAATGATTCTTGATTCTAGAACTCTAGGAAGTCAGGAGAATTTGCTGTGATCGGAAACAGTCTAAATCAATCTTATTTAAATCGCCATTGAGTCAGAAAATTATGTAAATTTGCATCAAACAATATTTGTACAGAGTGGAATACTCTTACGTATTTTGAAACCTATTTCTGAGACCTGAATCAAGAATAACTTACTCTACGTAAATAAATTAGGTCAGATAATGGCAGCATTCAATCTGGTGAAAGTTATATTTTTCTTCAATCACAAGTTTACAATTAGCGGATTTGTCACGTTTTAGCATTTTGTGTCACTCGAATGGTATAGTCGTGATTGTACTCGTATGTGCATAAGCATGACATGCATAAAACAACAATAGGTGAAAAGATATAATTGATTATATGAAGATGTTATTTTGCTGGTATCTAATTTGCATGAGCACCGAAAAATTTTAATTGAGATTGCTTCAATCATAATTCAGCATCAGATCAGTGGTATGTACAAGTATTTTCATTTCTTAAACCAAGTCAATGAATGTTGAATTTCATGTGCCTAAGATTTGTTTTGTGCAGCGATTACAGTTTTTATCAGATTAATATCAGGTATACTAATATAAGCTCTGAACGGTTTTGATTAAGATGGCTTCAATCACAACCCAGCATCAGATCATGCTTTAGTGGTATATACTAATATTTTCATTTTTTAGACAGGTCAATGAATGTTGAATTTCGTTCGCCTAAGATTTGTTAAAAGCTTGCAGTTGTTAGCTGATAAATCTCGGTTATACTAATATGTTTGCTTAAAAAAGCCATCATTACTTTAACTGCCTTTACTGCAATTTTCAATTGAAAATTAATGATACGGTCACTTTAATTTAACGATACGTTAAATACTTTTATATGAATACCGTATGTTGTGGTTTATTAAAGGTTTCTCTTCGTGGTTCTTGGTGTTCTAAAATATATCTTGTGTATGTCAGCTTCTCACTTTGGACAGCACATGCATTACGTTATTTAGACAGATAGCTATATCAATGTTATAATAATAACACTACAATATGAAATACACAAAATAAACTTCTGTTGTTGACAAACAAGTAAACGTTGTAATCCATATAACAGCATTTATGTTATGACATCGTCAACATCAAAACATCAATTCCATGGAAAAACTGTGTATTGTCTGTACAACATAAATGTTTGTTTGTTTTGTTGGGTTTAACGCCGTAGCAACGCAATTTATAGGTTATATAACGGCTGTCAGTCAACCTACATATTCCTCCTGGAAAGGCTAAATCTCTGGATTTAGCTGTTAACCGCCTACTACGCACATACTTTAGTCAGTGACTGACAACTGCCCTACATAATTAAAAATCATTGGTAGGAGGGAGAATGGCCGTAGAAATAATTTCATGGCCAAACTCTACGAAAGAATGCCCCGCCCGGGAATCGAACCCACGACCCCTCGATCAGTAGACTTGTGTGCTACCAACTGAGCTAGCCGGGAAGCTTACAACATAAATATATCAATACATAGAGCTAGAACAAATATAACCGGAAAATATGTTCTGAGATGTAAGCTGTTGTTTGTTTAATCTGTTTTGAATGCTTCTTAAAAAACATCGCTCATTAAAAAACATTAAATGTTAAAAGGTTACTTCCTTAAAGCAATTGATTATAACCAGTGTAAAATATTTTCTTACTTTATTCATATTTGGTGCTACACAACTAACCAACTTAAAGCTAAACATAAAATGAGTAGTTTTATTTAGAACAGTCTAATCACCTCTTAAATTATGTGCTCTATATAATGTCGTTTCTTTTCGGAATAGTCAATTCAATATACGAGCGTGCTTATACGACAAATTATCACTACTAATAAATTACTCTGACAAACGTCAAAATTGGCAAGATAAACAACAATCCTGTAACACTTTTATTTTTTCGAAAACATTATAATTCACAACAAAACCCTCGCAAGCACCAGTGCGTTGACATTTTATAATGGAAACAACTTGCACGAATTTGTAGCAATCCATTTTTTTGTGTTATTACACTAAAGTATGACATTTGCCAAATAATAAACAACTGTCAGTATTGAACATTTTGTGAAGCGAATGTTGGCAGCATTTAATTTATTAAACATGTTCTTCATATCTCAGTTGTTATTATCAAAGTCGAGACCAATGCTTTCATAGAAGTTTGTATTACGTTTTAGTGAAAGCATGTTAATTTCAGTAAAATAACAAATGCGCGCCAACGAGAAAAACGCAATAATTTCATTTTGTCTTTATGCATCGAAAAAAATCAAAAACATTTTGTCATAATAGGGTTTGATAACAAGCTAAAAAATCCATTTAAATGCATAAAGTACTTCACAAACAACAGATTTTGTTTTTATTGTTTAATTTTATATATCTTGTTAATCTACAAAGTTTGCATTATTTGTTGTATATGGTATTATATGTATCCGTTATGTTTTGTAGTATTATCTTGTCTTTGATTTTAAATACTTTTGTCAATGGATTAGACATGTCAGACATTTCTGTATAATTATGATTCTTGAAAGATTATAGATATTTTTATAGAGTTATCGTGTCTTCTGTTTTGTCTATAATGTGTAAATCATGTATGTCTATTGGTCGATGATCTTGCGATAAAATCATAGCAAATTCTGCTTTTGACGTACAGCATATCTTCTATTTACAAAACAACAGTTTTTATTTGATAGAGTAAATAAGAATGTATGCATATAACATAGAAAGCAGGCTAGGCGAACCAGTATTCATAAAAATATTTTGAAAATGTAGTTAATCATTTTATATATAATAAAGATTACTACATCGTATAAAAGAATATTATATTACAGAGTGTTACATATTTATAGGTATGTAATAAGTAAATAGCAAATTTTGCTGTGATTGATAACATTGCTTTAAGTTTAATTCACTCTGCTAGACATATAATCTTATCACAGTTGTCCATTTGTCATTTCGTGGAGACAATATTAATATCTATTGACAATTCAATAAAATATGATATATGAAGTCTTATTAATTCAATATCGATATTGTGTATCATTTATCAATTTATCATTATATATGATATGGCCACATACAAGTGATAAAACATATCACAAGATAAATATCATAGTCGAGAAAATGCGTGCTAAATGAAGACATGCACGAGATATTCCGTGTAAGACAAAAAAAAGAACGCTGTTGTAGGCTTGTTATCACTATTGACTGAAATAAAAGAATTCCATTATATTATATTCTTATAATTTCGATGAACAAAGTTAATAAATTGCACAACGTTGCAGTTAAAACATTGTCCTTATCAAAAAAAGTTGTTATATTATTTTCTTTACAAGCATAACCCTATCAATGGGATGTTCACCACTTCATCATCTAGCAAATCACTGATAAATGATTTCAACTATGTAAATATAGCTTTAATGGTTGGAAAATTGTCACCTCATACAATAACTTTAAAGTAGTTGTAAGGCTGATTATAGAAAGACGTATGATGCAGTATGTCTTGTGTTTGTCGAAATTTGTTCATAAATTTGAAAAAACTTTAAAAAATGCATTTCATCCGCTATTATAAAGACACAACATGACCTTACAGCACATGATATAGTTTCAACAGTTCTTTGAACCCTAATTCTCCTCGATCGATGTTAACGTAAATTTTTATCCCTCTGTTTTCACTTCAATTATTTATACTATTTGTCTATCAATGTAGTCTTTTATAGTATTGTTTTATTTCCTCTCGCACAGTTTTAAGTGGCCGTCTGGCCATATTTCTTTTTTTGAAAAAATCTTTTAACCACTTTACTTTAATCAATATAAAATCGCGAAATGTCTAATTTTATACGATTTGTATAATGTCTAAAGTAATTTTGAGTTCAATGGCCAACAATTTAACAAGTTATTTAAAAAGCTTACCATTTTAAATTGATTCTACTGCTTAACAATGTAACATAACAATACATACTGCAGCTAACTTTAAGCAATTTTGGTAACGATTAATAGATTCGTACCTAAAATCATGCATTGGTACATAAATGTATCTAAATTCTTAAAAAGGTGTCATTTTACATTTCATTTTTTATTATTAAGTAAGTTCAGTTTAATTTACTCCAGTAAAATAGTATACTGTCTACTTATAATGTTTTATGAAACATTTTCTGATAGCTAACTCGTCAATGAGTACCTTGAACATTGACAACATTATCAACAGGTGTTGTAATGTATATCCATGCAACGCATTTGACAAATAAGTAAAAAACTTAAAATAGTTGTCAGTCATCTGATAACAACATTGCGTATACATGTATAACTACACTGATATCCGAATGTTTATTTTTACCTGTATTTGTTTCGTATTTTCTTTTATTTTGTAATTGAAACATGATTGCAGACACATTTTGTTTAGTATTTTAATTGGTGGTTCTTATTAAACTGTATATTGGTTGAGAATCTAATAAATCCATGTTAAGTATATCTAAGTTGACTTCAAAACATATCCCGGGTCGATAGCGCAGTTGGTAGCGCGCCGGGATTTGGAATCGGGTGCCCTATGGGTTGCGGGTTTGAATCCCACCGGGGGAGGTTATACCCTTCCATGAAAATTTGGATAATACGTTTCAGGCCTTGTGGAAGGGTAGGTGAGTACTGGTTATAGACACTGGTCCAGGAAAGATAGGTTAGGTGCGCTGGACGCCGTAAAATGACCTAAATTGTGTTGACACGGCGTTAAATCTAGTAAAAAAAGCGACTTCAAAACATCAAAACTGAATATGCGTAAAGAAACTTGTGGACCCCAGTGATTGTTCTACCATATGTAACGTTGTTCGGAATGATGAGATATTTAACAATTTTTTATAGACGCCAATGCTCCTCTAGAGAATATAATTGTGAAGCAATACAATATTGTAACATGATTGTTATCATTTTGTATATCATATATTATACAATTGTACTTTAATATAGTATATGTTTATGCATCTATCATATTTCGTTCGGATTATTAATGCAAACGCTATTGTCAGACATGGATAATTACACTTTGTTTACGCGACAAACAGGCACTGTACTTTGTGAAGTATAACATTATTTGTCTCTGGTTTATAAATGACAAACGTAGGCTTTACAAAGATATATACACGCCAATGTTAAATATTTTAATTATATATTAATTAGTAAAGCTAAAACATGTTTATGTTATACAAATCATAAGAATAACAGAAACCACGAAATAAGGTCAAAATGATTGAATTCGTATAATTTTAACAAAGACTGACAAAGAGAAAAAATATTTTCATAATCGGGTTATTTCATAGACTGTCTAGTACGTTTAACACATGTTATTCTTTCACAAAACCATATTTTTTGTTATCACATTGCCAATTTTAAGAATAATTCTTTAAAAGGTTCTGTTTTTAAAGATTGTGCATGAAATTAGTGAAACATGTTTTGTTGAATTATCTTTCTTTTGATTTTCAAAATATGTGTCAACGGAACAGATTAGTTCGATTATTTATATTTCCTTCCTGTTACGAATGATAAATTAAAATAAATATTTTAAGTTATGTTTTGTCCCACGTTTTCTATAAACAAGTCAATGATGTCTTTATCGTTCGTTGATCTTGCCAAAAAACATAGAGAGTCATGCTTTTAAAGGCATGTATATTCTGTTATATCATTATCAGTTAGAGCATCGCCTATTGATCAAATATAGTTTGGATTCTTGTGAGGCTAAAAATTGTTGTTGTTTTAAAAAAAACCATAAAATAACTATTATTGTTCCTAAATCAGCATTTTTAAAATGTTTCTTATAATATGTATTAGGAAATATTGCTGTAGACAAAATATGGTGTCACATGACGAAATACATCTGATAGGTATGTAATAAGTTTACAGTAATTTACCAGTGATTTATAGACTTGGCTTAATCAATTGAACAGACATACAATCTTATCAGATTTAAACATCTTTCATGTCTATATAGAAAAAGAGTAATAATGATATCAGTTATTCATTCAATAAATGTGATATATGAGGTCTAATTAGTTTTATATCGATATAGTGTATCAATAATCAATTTATTACAACAATTTATTTCATATCAATATTTGTTACATTTATCAAATTATCACGGTAAATGAATGGACCACATAGAAATGTATCAGGTGTTATGACACAATGTTGCGAAAACATATCAAACGATATATATCACAGCCGGCAAACTATCTGCTAAAAGATGACAAACACGAGATATTCCGTGTTGTGGTAGAAACAGAAGCTGTAGTAAACAATTTGTGAGCACAATGACATTAAACGCGCAATGAATGATTTTATGTCATTTGTAATTGGCAGCAATGCTTTCTCCAATACGTTATTATGCGGCGTATTGAATAGTGGAACATCTAGCCTTTAACAGTATTGTTACCATTACATGTTCTGACCTTTTTCTCAATACAAAAATCACTCGAGTTCACTACTTCACACTCTTTAGCTTAACCACCGATGAATGATTTCTATTTTACAACTGATTCATCTGGTTCAGACATAGCTTTAGTCTCTGCAATGTGTCGCTACTTTCTAAGACAAGTTTGATAGTTGCAGGTTCGATAATTGTCCTATGTATGTTTCTAACGTAAATCTAGAGTATCAACTGTATTATATAAATGCATGTCGCGACAAGTTATATCAGATAGTAACACATCAATGGTAATCAATTATAATCAAACATCAATTATAACCTCTTTTCATAAACAAATTTGTCAAATTATACTCTTAATTGCTCTAGCCAATTGCAACGTAATTATCGATAAATGAAGTTAATAGAAATCACGTTTCTGATTTTTTAAAATTTAATTTGACTACTTTTGATTTTATTTCATTTATCAAGTTTGTACCGGTAGGTTGAAACTATTCGTTTAAATTTCGTGTATTCTGATTTTCTAACAATATTTCAGAGTCGACATGCATAACGTGTGCGTTGTAGTTGCTTCTTGAGTCTTTGTACGACACAATTATATTGTATTACACAATTGTACGCAATGTTAGATTTGGATTAGACCATTCCACAACCTTTTATAACATTTAGGATTAAATGAGCTGAAATTTTTAACTTAGACTGCATGTTAATGATAAATATTGATTCTAGTATTGTATCTTCCAGGTTAACTTGTATCAAACTTAGGTTATTTTTATAACGTATTAGAATGTGTGCTATTTTTGCTTTAACATTACTTTTTGCCTCATGTTTTTGTTAAAGATAAACAACATACTACAATGAACCATCATTGTAGCTCCCTCAACATGCTTAAAACATGTTAAGTTGAAGAAACACTTTATTGCTTAAATTGTATTTAAATGATAATGTTTTCCGTTTTTAACGTTGTCCGAGCGAGACGATGACGAATTTAACAATTTCCAACAGACGCCACTGTTCTTTTGGACACAGACGTAAAGCAATACAATAATAATACAGGATAGTTGTCATTCCATTATTTCTTCTTTATTTAACCCTTAGATAGCATATTATATGTTTGTATATTAATCATGCACATTTCTTTCGGAATTTATGCAGAAACTGCAGTTTAGACGTGGATAATTACATGGATGCAATCATTACAAATGATATATATAATAATATACTGAATGTCGTGTGCAATATTAAGAAATTCTCATAATATAATGTGTTTGTCTTTTATAAGGCAATACGGCACATTCCATTGTGATATCCACTATTGTGAATGATGTAAACAAGGTTTGGATGAATAATTGTTAAAAGATGCTTAGTTTTTAAACTTTCTTTTACTATGTTCTTTTCTAGCAATTTATTGTAACTATGTAATACAAGCCACTGTCAAATGTTTCAATGTCAATCAATGGCTTAGCAATCATTTGTAAGACATATCGCATCAAATTAACAATTACTGTGATTTTATGTTTCGTTTTCTCTCTACGATGCAGTTTAACCTTGCTATGACAAGAAAATAATAGTTCTTCTGTTGACAAACATAATTGTAGGAAGAAACAATGAAATATATTAGAATGCGTTTAATCTCCGTGAGCTACGAACTGTCCAGAATCTCGGGACGAACAATAAACAGTATAATTTAAGTCTAATGACAACTTGTAAAATTTCCTGCTTCCAAAGTAAGACAAAATCACCATCATTTGACCATCTGACAATATTTGGAGTGTAGTTCTGTGTAACAGAACACTATAGAGACAACTAGGTTGGTCATACTCAGAGGTCAATGTCAATATATCTAACAGCAAGTCATTCCAATGTACATTTGATTATAGTCCTTTACTAGTAAAATCAGAATTGTTTGACACTAATTGCTATCTAAATATCTGTATCGATATCTAATAGACAACCGTTACTTTCTGCAAACTCTGGACAACACGTACTATTGAAATGACTAGTTTTTGGTTTTTGGCTGTACCTTAGAACACGCATATCATTTATTTAGTGTTTGCAAATAGTTTTAGATATAAGTACAAATAGTTTAAAGCCCCTTTACTAAATAGAACGCTGATAATTGTCAAGTATCACGTTTTTGCTTAAAACTCATGCAAACATTAAATGAATATACAAAACGCACCCAAGGTACAAAAAACTCAAGTATTTTCTCCAGAATTTATACTAATAATATTTTAAAATTAGCGATAAAACCCAAAGTAATGACTCTACGGAAAATCACGGAACTCAACGAACGAGATCGGAACATCCCGTCGTGGCTAAAAATAACCACAACTTCAAATCGGAAAAAAAAATTTCTTCTTTGATAAATACACTTTTGTATGGTGAATTTCGTGCAAAATAGTTTTATACATAAAAATATACTGACGGGAAAAAGAAACGAACCAATTAACGTCATGTGTGGTGAAAGGGTGACCGTTCATGCCAAATAAGTGTGAAATCTTGTTTGGTGTAAACGATTCTAAAGTTATGCCACCGTCACCAACGTCTATCTCTCCGCTCGTATCTTCGCGATCATGGTGTTGGGATAGTGTAGAGTTCAGTGAGGATTCGTGTTTCGGCTAATGTAACGCCCTCAGATTAATCATTGTTTCAAAACGAGTCACAACTCGTTGTTTGCAAGGTTATCTCGTGGACATACACATAGACAAACTTTTATGCTCGGTGAGTGTCTCTATATTTTGGCAACGTCATGACTGTATCTATCAGCATAGTAACGACAGACCTTACGTTGAGCATGTCACCAAGGACTTCTTTCAGGGTGAAAACATTAATGTTTCCTTATATTATTCTGAATCACAAAGATTGTGTACCTAGTTGAAATGAGGCGTTTCTTTTTAGCATCAGTTTAAATGTTTGCGTACTCAAAATTTGCACGCACTGATTTCTCGAGTAGACCACAGGAAAAACGATATGACATATCCATCACTTTACAATTTTGTGTAAGTTTTACCAAACACCTTTTAAGCAACTTGATTGGCTGAGAGGGTATCTCCGTAATCTAATTTGCATGTTATAAAAGTACCCTACTTTTATAAGAAATTGATATTTTAAATAACTTGACCCCTAAAAGGGAGCCCGCTACAGAGAGTTATTATAATCCGAAGGCGGTTATATTCTATTGTCTTTTTGATAGTTTTACTTGTTTATAAATTTATGATAAAGAATTTGTCTTCGTTTAGTGGCTTTAATCAACATAGCTTTCATTTTTTTAAATGTAAAAATAAAATGTATTGTGTACTATTTTTGTATTATTGTCTGGATAAAACACATCTATTTTAGTGAAAATAATGTTAAATTGCAATTTAACAATAACAATGTAAATATTACTTTATGTGTTGACAATGTGCGTGTTACCATGTAAACCTTTACTGTGGTGCGTCTACATTTTGTCTTAAGAATTCCATATATAGTATCTAAACTCCACACATATTTTGATATTTACTTAATGTATTTTCGTACTGATTACTAGGTAGTCAGTTATTCCCATACATTAAAAAGTATGAATGATGCTGTTACTGTATATGCTAATTAAATCTTCAAATAAATTAAACATGTTCGTCGCCCATGTAACAAGTTCGTCAAACAAAAACAATAAAACAATCTCAAAATATACGAAAATTTGTGCCTTGACTGTAAAACAAAACTTCTCAAACTATTTATCTTATTTAAGTGAAAGAAGTGCAAATTTTATTAATTCACTGATTGTCTTGATCTATCTTATTTTTCACCTTCTGTTAACGCTAACGATAAGAAGATTATATTCATTTTGTTACAGGACTGGAACTTATGTTTGTTGACTATCTGTTTGATCCAAGTCAAATGTATTGTTGGTCTGTCTAAAACGTTGATCAATAACATCAATACATGTATATCTTTAATTTGTTAAATCTATTAAAAATAGAAACTTCTGTTTTCAAGGTGGTGCCTAATAAACATGTATAATAACTCAACAAGTGAGAGTTTGTTTGTTTGGCTTTTACGGCGCACCAACACAGAAAGGTCATATCGCGCCGAACAAGTGAGAGAGGCTCTTCCATTATTGAACTATAGTTTAGGTACCTGCCAAGCTTAAATAGAATAAATATTATACAACAAATGAAGACTCGTTAGATGAAGTAAATATTCCTGAATTGTTTCTAAATACAGCATTTTTGTGTTGGATTAAACGCCGTAGCAAACATTGTATATGTCATAAACGGCGTTTAGTCAACCTACTCACTGTTCCTGGAAAGGCCTAATCTCTGGATTTAGCTGTTAACGAACTACGAAACACATACTTTCGTCAGTGACTGACAATTGGTCTACACAATTAAGAATCATTGATAGGAGGGAGAATGGCCGTAGAAATTATTTTATAACCAAGCTCCACGAAAGTATGCCCCGCCCGGGAATCAAACCCACAATCCCTCGATCAGTAGACTTGCGTGCTACCGACTGAGTTAGCCGGGCTTCATATTTTTTAAATAAAGTTCGTATAACATATAAAGAGATAATACGTGAACTATTCTCTTTCATGGCTTAATGTGATACTGGTAGGTATGTTATTCATTAATTGGACAAGCTTATGTTATTTTGTTAACTTGTTCTTATCCGACTTGAAATGTACGTTTGTATCTTGTATATTGTGTGGCATTTTACAATGATTTATAATCTTAACTTAATGCAATCTGGTAGACATACAATCTTATCAAAGCTGTCCATTTTTAGTTTCCTATAGACAATATTGATGGTATCTGTTATTCATTCAATAAAATATGATGTATGAAGTCTAATTAATTTAATATCAATAGTGTGTAGCATTTTTTCAATTAATCACGGTATATGAACAAAATTATATCAATTATGTTGATAAAATATCTAAAAGCATATCATAAGATAATTATCAAAGCTGGAAAAAGGTCTGCTAAATGACGACATGCACGAAAAGATCCTTAGTGTAGCAAATAGTAATTTATCAGAAAAGTTGTGGACACTTTTTAACACTATTGATATAAAAGTTGAGATGAAGACATACCTTTTATGACATTATTCATTGACACAAATGTTCATTCGACAAACGAACGGCTCTTTTGAATGCGTTAATATTTTGGTGAAACATACTCTTTACCATTGCATAATATCTGACCTTATTTTATTTACAATTAATTCTTGCAATTTTTACACTAAATTTAGCTTAATAACCACTAATGAATAATAACAATTGATCAAGTTATACGAATTATCTCAACTCCCTATCAAATGTAGCTCCCTTATAATTTTTCTTTAAGGTATTTATTTACTTATTTACTAGATTTAACGCCGTGTCAACACAATGTAGGTCTTTTCAAGTAATTGCAGCTAGAAAAAGGGCTATGTTTTATCAAATATTTCCAATTCGTCTAGAATATAAAATGTAGTTGTCGATTGAAGGAATTGACTGTATAGTAAGCTGTGATCATAAATGACCCAATATATTTTTTCATTGTAGCTTGAACATTGTTTACATTATCAATTCCGGTTGTTAAAGTTAAATAAAAGTTAAAGTGCGGTTTAAAGTCTGCTTCCATATACATGTTCAGCCAACTTAACAATCTTGTACGATAACTCCTGATGACTGAAATCCCATCAGACAGGCGATCCCTCACAGTACCAATTTACACCTGGCTTGAGTGGAATATTGGACCTTTCCATGACCTTACCTATTAGCATATTTAACAAAGGTTTACAGTTACATTTTGTCCAAAAAACAAAGTGTTAATTATAAAACAGCACGTGGTTATTATTGTGGGTGAATGTATTGTTATTCAAGTAAAAAGGTTACACTCGGAATAGTCAAGTATTAGTCAAATTCTTGTTCAATGAAAATCCCTAATGGGTATCGAACCCGAAACCTCTCGATCCCTAAGTGTACGTCCTACCACTGGACTACCGCTCCTACTGTTGTAATTGATGGAATAATTATCTGAGTATAACAAACTAAGACATGTCAATATTCTGCATTGACTGGAATAGAATGAATAACTCAAAATGTATTTTTATACTACATTGTAATTTTCCTTATGTAACGCTCTTCAACATGATGATCAATTCAACAATGTCATACAGACGCCAATGTTCTATAGAATATAAACGTTACGCAAAATGATATTGCGACATAAATGTTGTCATTTCATATATCATGTCTTATTTACATGAACCTTAGATTGCATATTATATGCATCTTAATATTTCTTTCTAAAGATCCGCAGAAGCTATTGTTCAGGCATAGATAATTATATGAAGACAGTAATAACAAAGATACAGACAATTATATACTATCAAATGATTTACATGTGTGTGTGTAAATTATCACTTAGTGTCTTCTATCCATTGTTGTATGGGATGTTTAGAATCTGTTATTTCTGGTTATGTATAAGTTTTTTTAGATATTAGTAATAATAATAGATTTAGGTGCATTAAATACATGTATATCTTACATATTAACATAAAGAGTGAAATATGTTTCTTACATTAAAAACGATTTTGATTTAAGAAACACTTCAATTTAGAATGTCAAAGATGTCTTAAAGTGTCGATTGTGTCTTAGACATAATTTATTCATAATGCGTATCTTGTGAAAGAATTTAAACAAACACTGGATTCATAATCAGTTTTGATTCTTGTAATAATTTAATTGCATTCTACGTAGAACAACTAATTGAATCTTTTGTAGTTAATGCTGACAATATAGATATATGTGTACAAATGTTGTGATAAGGGTGGAAAGAGTCTATCTGGGTACATTTTCTGTTTGATTCAAGTCAAAGAATCTGTCGGTCGTTCTTCAACGTTGATTATATCCGTAATAGACACACAAATGATCCTTTATGATTAGCCACATTGTCAACTTATACAGAAACAGTCATTTTAGTTGTAATTAGGCATCTGTGTTTCCAGTCGATATTGTTTTGTTTTCTATATTTTTTATATCTGAATTGTACAAAAATCATTAGGCATAAAATAATACACTACTACACAAAGTATTATTTGCAATGGAACATATATACTTCACATTTTACAGATTTAGCACTGGACAGCTAAACAATAAACACAGTCCAGAATACGTTTGCGAATCCAGAAATCTTGCAAACTTACTTTTTTTATTTTTCATCCGATTTATTTCAAATTTTCAATAAATGAAGATCTACACATGGGCATAACACCAGTAAATTTTCATCCAGATATCTTTACTAGAAATATGTTTAATTTTAAGTCAAAAGTCAAAATTCCCATGGGAATCGGCAAAATCCCATGGGAGAATTGCTCTCCCATGGGATTTTTATGGGAGAAAAATGGGAATTTTCTCCCATTTACAAATATGGGAGAAAATTCCCATTTTTTCAAACTCATCCAAAATAACATTTAGAGATAGAATTGGATAGATCTATATGTACATAACATGATTATAAAGAAAAAATGAATAGTTTGTCACTTTTAAAGCATTTAAACACCATTTAAGAATTCTCCCATATTAGAAATGGGAGAATTCTCCCATGGGAGAATTCTCCCATTTCTGTATATGGGATTTCTCCCATGGGAGAATTCTCCCATTTTATAAATGGGATTTCTCCCATGGGAGAATTCTCCCATTCTGAAAATGGGATTTCCTAACATATTTGATTTAGCATATTTTATATGGAATTTCTAAGGGAACTGTTATTTAATGACTAGATATTGTCGTTTTTTACTATTTGACTGTATTTTATGAGTAAATTACGCTGCATAGTTGAAAATAGTGCTGTGGGTTTTTTATATACTATAGAATGATTTTATAAAATCAAATATGGCAAAAAACATTGTCTTAGATAGTTGAAAATACCCTACATTACTCAAAAGCTGTGTTTGATAGTCTACATTATTTAAGAAATCAACAAATGGACATGCCTTTTCTTTTTAATTCAAAGTTGACACTTTCTTAGTAAGAGCATGTTTGTATTGTTTTGTGTTAGATAATTGACTGGAAAAATGGTTGGTTGAATCAGCAGCTAAAACATTTTTCAGTTGTGTTTTACTCATTCCATCTGATTCCCGAATGGGTCATACATACTTTAGCAGAGTTTGTTCAAGGACTATTCTCCCTTGCTGATTCTTAGCCCTGTCAGGCAGTTGTCAGTCACTGACTCAGTTACTCAGATAAATCCATACTTTCCAGGAAAAATGAGTACATGGGTTGACTGACAGATAAGATGCGACTTATACAATGTGTTGCTACGATACAACCTCGCCCCCTAAAAAAACAACGGTCCATCAAAAAGAATAATAATATCGAATATAAAAAGCAGACTTTACTAGATGATACTGTAGCCTAAATTAAATATTCATAGGCAGATCTAGCAGGGCAGGGCTGGGGATCGAACTAATAGTCTGTATCAACCTGCCTCATGCATCAACCCACCCCGTGGAGTTTCTCCTTAATATCATATTTCACGATCGATAGAAAAAGACTTGGCATTAGTTCAATCCCCTTACTATAAAATAATTTAGAAAAGTAAGCACAAAAATGCCAAAAAAAGTTTATTTCAAACTACATAAGAACAATATGCATAGATTCTACTTAGTGAGTAAGTGCTGAAGTCCTCGACCGCGGCACAGGCTCGGACTTATGTAGTGCACCCTGTGCTGCAAGTGCTACACAGTAGCAGACCGACAGCAAACGTCGCGAAAATGCAGCAGTGCTACAAATATTGCATTACAGACTGCTATGAAGTGGTGCTAACAGTCCCATAATGCATCAGCACTGCGCTCTATTTCGCAAAAGTAAAACGGCAAAAACGGCACATTGAACAACAAAATATACTAAAAATACATAAATAAATATTATGATAATATTGTTTGGATGATTTCAAATGTTTATATCCTTATAATTAGTGAAATCAGTTTAGTACTAAAATGTCCGTAGATTAAAAATGTAGATCCGTCAAATAGAATGAGCGTTGTTAATAGCAACGAACCGGAAACAGTAATTAATTAGTAAAATGGACGGTTGAACGTGTGACATTTCTCGCTTGAAAATCGTTAATATCACAGTAAATAATTGGAATAAATTACTGAAACTTGGCAGAAATGTGAATTAAGATACATTTAACTGATTTAAACTAACGGAATTATGTGTGTCGAACTGTCAAAGTTAAAAAATGGATACAAACAGTTGTTTACATGGACAACGTTATGACAAATAAGCTATGTGAAATCAGGAATGATCTGAAATATCTTGGTGAAATTCATAGACCAGGCATGATGCATTGTAATGATTATCCTAGTGCACCTGTCGAGATCTATGGGTGAAGCCAATGTTATCTGCAAACTAAAAAGACTAAGGAATAAGCCTTACTGTTACAACTTACAGGATACAGTTAACATATGATAGAGCGAAACCTGACCGGACCTTAAAGGTAAATTAATTATTATAGTTAAATAGTTTAATGTCATATTGTTTCAATATATTCTATTCCGGATGTGTTATTTTTGCATCTATTTCTGCGTTAAGTCCTGTTCCGTGTTATTTTCACTTTACGGTAATTTCTATTGAAGCCACACCTACAAAACTTTTGCTATGATTGAATGCGGACTGAACTCTTTAAAAATTTTGAACAGTTAATTTTTTTATATTATTGGACCTATTATGACAGTGTGGTACAGACTATTAATACCTCACATCCAGATTTACTTCCCTTACGTAATGTTGGTTGCCAAGTGACTTGATTAATGCCGGTGAAATGGAGAAATGTAAACATTTGATGTGGTTTCACTTTGCTACTCTGTAAATGAATGATTGTTGGATGTATTGAGCAGAAAAGAAAAGAAATGTAATGCCCAAGTCACACAGGCAAAATTTTGACCGCAAGTTGCGGCGAGTTGAACATCGCAGTAAGCCTCTATGAAACAAAATCACTTAATTAAACGGTTGCAATGTATGGTCATATATTTTCGGATATCCCAAATGAAAACACTGAGTAAATATTTTGATTATACAATTGATGATTGATTGAAAAGCTTTGTTAGTTAATTTCCACTGATTGATTATGATTTTTTTTATTATTTTGAAACCCTAACACTTTCTGTATTTTCACTTTTAGCTTTTATAAAGTTCTTTTACATATTTTTAACATGTCCCAAGTATCACATAATTATAACATATTATTTAAACACCACCAAAATTTTGATAGTTTTCTTAATGTAAATTCTCTTTCTATGTTATGTTCTCTATAATCAGTATTGTATGATATATTTTATAAGAAATATATTGGGGGTGGGGGTCAATAAAAATTATCCAATGAAGTTAATCAACTTAGAAGAATAATACTTTGCGTTATCAATTAATCATGTAGTTAATGTTAATTTGCGACATTTTCAACTAATATTGATAAGATATCTTACATAAACTTGATAAGGTAATATGTTTAAACATTTAAATTCTTTTAAGAAAGAATAAATAGAAATATAGTTCGTAAAGAAATAAACTAAAAGTTTAGATTTTTTTTATAAATCCTAAAAGTTAAGACATATTTACATAGACCCTAATTTAATTCTATCATTTTCCACATGACTGATTTTAACCTTGTTACATGTATATAACCCTCTTATCAGACTAGATAACATTCACACTAGGGGGCCTGCATCGAAAGGAACAGTTTTGTTAGATATTTTATACGCTGTTAGATTTTACTGGGTGCTGATTGGCTGCTGTCTATAGTTACACTATGATATGTTAGGGAGTGATCATATATTTTACTTAAAAAACAAAACTCTGAAAATACAAAATGCTTGAACATGTTTTCATAGAGCAGTTTATTATGAAGGCCAATAGATAAAATTATTTATCTGAGTCCGTAAAAATCTTTATAAATTATGGCTGGGCACTAAATATTATTTATTAACATTATTTATGTTTTAGTCTTTAAATACATTACATATTTGTAAATCAATGCCATTTTTACAATTATTTTTATACTATTAACGGCATTAAAAATGTAGATCTAACATATCTTATTATAAACTCAAAATTTGTTACAAGACTTATGATCAGTGCATTCAAAACCAATATGTACCTAATGATGATAATATTTTGTGTATATCTTCTAAATAATCTGGCTTACAACCAAATCAAATGTAAAAGAAAATCTGTAATTAACTTAGCAACCACCCTATGTTATATCAGTGGTTCCACTTCTCTCCATATTTGTATTTTTATAACTTGGACCAGTGCCAAATAATAGAAAAGTAAGCATCATTTAAACTTTGATATAGGCTATATACATGTATAAAGATACAGACTATATATGGCTAGCAAAGCAAAGATCTGATAAGAGATATTGTTTTGTAAGAATGTATTAATACATTTATATTTTGAGGCTGAAAGAAAACCCTATCAGTCTAATAGGAAAATTATATATTCTTGTGTATAATATACATGTTTATCATTTTCAATACATGTATTTGATGAACAAAAACTCAGAGAATGACTTTATATATTTATAGCATTTTATACAAATTACATAGCAGACAACTTGTATCTTGTGATATCTCTGGATGATCATAAACATTATAAATAATCTTAAAATATATTAATGCATTTTCTTATTTTCATTGATAATTCAGTAATTGCTCATAGATGACTATTATTATAATTTCAGTAGATGTAGAGAATTAATTGAATTTCTTTTTTGCATTGTCTCATTTTTTCTTTTGATTTTTTTACAACTACATAATTATATCATTTATACACACATTATTATAAAATAACTAGTATTATGTTTTTGCTTTTTTTCAAAATAAGTCTGGTGTAAATCACCAATACTGTATATCAAATTGAACAGGGTTGTAAATTACTAATAATAAAATCTGATCAATTTACCAATGAAAGAAGAAACAGTCAAAATAGTTACTATGGCAACCAGCTGATATCCCAGGTTCAACAGTCTATATATAGCCACAGATCTTAGATGAGATAAGCTGATTACGGCTAATTGTAAAATACAATGTATAGATATACAGACTGTGTAATATAATGTCAGAGAGTAGATCTTTTTAAAGATAAAGCAATAGTTTAGTCTTATTTTGGCTACTATATTTATTTAACTTATTGTTAGATAAACCCTATGATGATTAGACTGTTAGCCAATATGTCTTTATGAAAAACAGAACTTACTCTCACAAACTTAGAAGAATATTATATAATGTATTATGTATAATTATTTTTTTCTGATGAAAGGAGAATAAAGTAAAATGTATACTTATATGTAAATAGATAAAATTAAATTTGGTCAGTGAACTATAGTTATATTAATGTCAACAGAAGAGTGTAAATATTGTCTTCATTGGCCTCTCTACAAAATTAATATACACTAAATAAAACATTTATTTTTTCTTGTATGAAACAATAAAAGCACTTGATTGATACACTTATAAACTAAAATATAATCACTGAAATGCCCCAGACACTCCTGGTAATTGAAACGTTTGAAGTACATGGTTTTTTTTCCATACAGTAAAAGCTTTTGTAATTCTTCACTTGTTTTTTTATAACATGAATTCCTGTATGCTTCTCCATTAACAACTGAATAGTATGTTCAATTCCTGAATTGGTACACATGAATCACAGTTAGGGTCAGATTGCTACTAGCTTAACAATCCACAGCCCTTATCTTTTTGATTACATTTTATAATTGAATCATTTGACTATTTCATTACCTCAACTTAAATTCTGTTGAATGTATTTTGTCAATTTATCGTGATTATGTTTCAGTAGGTGTCCACAGTCACAACAGTGAACTGCTGATATAAATTGATGTTTTAGTACATTTAAAGGAGAAATTTACAAACATTGTCTTAAGTTAATTCAAGCACTAGCCAGAATAATCATGCTACTACTGGGCTAGATATAGTTAAGGTGAAGACTAATCTTGTTGGGAGGTATTATGCAAAATTACCTGAGAAAAAATATGTATTTGGTTTTCAATAATTCCTGTATCCATGTATGCTAGTCCTGGGGTCAAATTCGTGGGTTAAGTTGATGACTGCCATCTTAATTTTTTCAGGCACTAGGTCCATTAATAACATTATGAAGTTCAAGGCAAAATTATTAGCGGTAGTTAGCTTGATCTTATGAATCAAGTAGTTTTCACAAGCCTGTATCTATGTATGCTAGTCCTGGGGTCAGGCTGGTGGGTTGAGTTGATGACTGCCATCTTTAATTTTCTCGAGCGGGTCCATTCATAATGTTATGAAGTTCAAGGCAAAATTATCAGCTAGCCTGATTGTATGAATCGTGTAGATATAACAAGCCTGTATCTATGTATGCTAGTTCTGGGGCCAGGCTAGTTGGTTAAGTTGATGACTGCCATCTTTAATTTTCTCGAGCACTCGATCCATTATTAATGTTATGAAGTTCAAGGCAAAATTATTACCTTGCTTGATTGTATGATCAAGTAGATTTCACAAGCCTTTATCTATGTATGCTTGTCCTGGGGTCAGGCTAGTGGGTTTAGTTGATGACTCCCCTTTTTAATTTTTCAAGCGCTTGGTCCATTATTTTTGTTATGAAGTTCAAAGCAAAATTTTCAGCTAGCCTGATTGTGTGAATCAAGTAGATTTCACAAGCATTTATCTATGAATGCTAGTCCTGGGGTCAGGCTAGTGGGTTAAGCTGATGACTGTCATTTTTAATTTTCTCAAGCTGTATGTCTTTAATTAATGTTTTGAAGTTCAAGGCAAAATTTTCAGCTTGCCCAATTGTATTTATCAAGTAGTTTTTACAAGCATGTATCTACATTATGTATGCTAGTCCTGGGGTCAGGCTAGTTGGTTAAGTTGATGACTGCCATCTTTAAATTTCTCGAGCACTAGGTCCATTATTAATATTATAAAGTTCAAGGCAAAATTATAAACTAGCCCTATTGTATGAATCAAGTAGACTTTACTAGCCAGTATCTATATATGCTAGTCCTGAAGTCAGGCTTGTGGGTTAAGTTGTTGAGTGGTATAAGTAATAGAATAATAGTGTTATCTACTCCTTATTTTTTATGAAACTTTAAATCTAGGGAAGCTTGTATTCAAGTTATTGCATTATGCTCATCTACAAAATGTATTCATAGAAGCAGGTTTACAAATTTACATTTATGTAATATATTTACAACCAAAAAATCATTATAAGTAAGTATTTTTAAATGAAAACTTCATTTAAGAAATGAAAAAGAATCAACTGTAAGCATTTACTATTTTAGACTTGAAGATCATTCAAAAGATTTACAAGCCGTCTTTTAAAACTTCAGCCCAATATCAAATTTCAATATAAATAAATACCAAATATTCTACCATTGAAAAAATTGGATTTCTCCCACGGGAGAATTCTCCCATTTTGAAAATGGGATTTCTCCCACGGGAGAATTCTCCCATATGCGATATGGGATTTCTCCCACGGGAGAATTCTCCCATTCTTAAATATGGGATTTCTCCCACGGGAGAATTCTCCCATTCTAAAATATGGGATTTTTTTATTTTTGGACTTTTTTAATATTTTTTTTCACATTCTTGTTAAGAACATCAGTATGATGCCAAATCTGTATTTTTACCTTGTTGTGACCTTTATTAATGGAATTAGAAATGGGAGAATTCTCCCATGGGAGAAAATTCCCACATTTTAAATGGGATTCCCATGGGAGAGCCATTCTCCCATGGGAATTTGCTGATTCCCATGGGAATTTTGACTTTTGACTTGAAATTAAACATATTTCTAGTAAAGATATCTGGATGAAAGTTTACTGGTGTTATGCCCATATGTAGATCTACATTTATTGAAAATTTGAAATTAATCGGATGAAAAATAAAGAAAGTAAGTTTGCAAGATTTCCGGATTCGCAAACGTATTCCGGACTGTGTTAATATTAAAATAGCATAGAGTTTCATTAAAATTCTATACATTTGAGAGTGATAACCGATAATCTGATCACTTAAAAAATCATGTTTGCCTTATTTTGTCATTTCTAATCATGAATTTGAAAACTGTAAAGTAGCTTGCTAACACTAAAATGAAACCAATGATATTTTTGTCTAATTTTTTGTTTCAAAATTCATCAGACTGGCAAATAGTCCATCAGACTAGCAAATATTCCATTAACTTAAATATTATTTCGAAAAACTTTATCATATCACGCCAAAACACTTTTAGAAACAGACGCGTTTAACTATTGATAGGTTTTTTTTTTAATTTTCAGCTATTTCTATTATTTGTTATTGTGACAGCAAAACATTTGTAATATGATGGACGGTAACAAGTTATATAAGAATTGCGTTGAGTGAATACTTTCTGAACTAAATTCACATCAAATACACATTAGTGGATACACATTCTATTACTTATTGTTTCTAACGTTGCAGATAAATCTGTCATTACGGGATTGGTTGTTTTATCCTCTCACTAACTGATCTCATCTTTAAGAAAATAAACTTAACATGGATATTCAAGGCTTTGTTCAACATTATTTATCTGCGGTTGATCTCATTGCACTGTCGATACATTCGACTGATTAACAGAGATTGAAGCAATCTATGACATAAAGTATATATATAAATGGTCGTCCTTGGCAAAAAGGAGATTTGTACGTACCCACATTAAAACACCGACCACTTGTACGAGTACAGTCGTGCATGTTTCATCAGAAAGTCGCGGTTATATGTAACAGAAACGTGTAATTGTTACAAAAAGTTTCTTTAAACTCATGTTGATATTGTTGGACTATCACACTAGAACATAATCACATAAAATCCAGCTAGCTGGATAAAGTCAATTAAAAATTTCACTGACCTAATATTATGTTTAGCACATGCTGCCTAACACATCAATACAAGTTATATTGACGCAAGCAACAGATAAGGAATTTCATTGTCTAATTTAATGGCTCTGTTAAATCTACGATGTTTGCATATTCTGCTCTGAACAGTTATATCTGTATCCGTTATAAAATGTTTCGCAGAATTATGTTTTCTCTGTTTTCAGGATTTTGTTTCTGAACTAGATATATCTTACAAACATATGTTATATAAAATCTAATAAGTATTTTTATGGTGTTGTCATGTTTCATGTTTTTGTGTAAAATGTGTGAAGGACATCACTTTATCGGTCGGTGATCTTGTCATAAAATCACAGACACTTCTGTTTGTATCAATTAGTAGTTGTTACATTTTTATATACAATTCTATTGATGTTTATGATAAAATAGAGGAATGGTTATATCTAAGAACAGATCGTAACCATAAAGCTTAGAGCATGTTTTGAATAATGATTGAATACAAAAAAACAACAACATTTACTTCATAATGTAAACTATAAGAGAATATGCAAATGTAGTTGATTTTTTTTGTAATTCTAACTTTAAATTGTTAACGTTTATATATATATTCTCTGTCATACTACATATAGCACGTTGTGTATGATAGTATTACAAGTATGGCAATATTCCTTTAAGATGCGTTTGATAGGTTTCTACTGAGTTAAACGAAGAAGTCTTGATGCATAACTCAGCATAACTTGCACACGAATCAACATAACATATATGAAACGTAGTGATTTAAATAAAGTTGAGCAAATATATAAAACTTAAAAAACTAGAAATATTAGAAATATTGTTTATGGTCATAACACATTTGACAAGTGCATATAAGTTATGATATAAGTTAAGGTATAATAACGTGATGTACAGTACCCACCAAACGTTTGGAGACAAAAGAAATTCACAGCATTTTTTAATTTTGATAATTATTTCTATAAATTATATATATAATATATAATTATATATTATAATTTATATATTTCGATGTGGTTGGTGATAAAATGAAAACAAATATATTAATGCAACGCATTTACAAGATTCAGCAACTGACATCCTAAAGCCTCCTTATCCATGTTTATTATAATTATTTTCAATAACATTGATTTTATGATATGTTTGTAGTCTCATTCATAATTATAATGATACCCAAAAAATGAAGCCGACCCTAAAAAGCATTTCAAAATAAATTGTTGTGAAATTTAAGTTAAAAGCTATTTAGTAGACTTAAAAAGTGAAAATGTCTCCAAACTTTCGTGAGTACTGTATAGTAGTGTTCTTAACTCAATATGGTAGACATACAATCTAGTCTGAGATGCCCATTTTATGTCGTATACACAATGTTGTTGATATTGGTTATTCATTTAATAAAAAATGACGATGTTATTAATTGTCGACATTCTGAACCATTTTACTTTATCTCGGTACGAACATAGTTTGGTCGACAACATTTCTATCAATTGCATTTAGAATTTATCTTAACATCATATCAAAAAATAGATATTCCAGTCGAAAAAACGACGCCCTGCTAAATGACGTAACGCACGGACTATCCTGGGGTGCAGCGAATATATATTAGAGGAAATATATTTTTCTGCACCATTCACCAAAACACATGATGAATGTGTTCTTTTTCGATGGCATTATACAACGATGGTAATTTATTATTTCAATATGCGAAAGTCTCTTCTACTTCAATTACATTGCAATTAAACTTTATCTTAAACAGTAACAATAGCTTCTAATGCTCATTTACAGTCCTTTATCCTTATAAATAGTTTATATCTGATATTCAGCATTTGCTCTAATTTGGATCATATCTCTGAACAATTGTTCGCTCCATTACAATTAACGTTTAAGTATATACAGTTTGATAACTTTTAGTTAGGATTTTGCAAAAGAACAACGATCATGTCATTGAGTTCTAAATGTTGTTATTTGTTCTCGTGTGTTAGAAAATGCAATAATTGTTTCATGCATTAATTTCTGCGTGAAACATAGCTCACGTTTGATATAGCTACTAAATCAGTATTTGTTGCTGTTATTTTTAAACAGACATTAACGTCGTTTTCAATAAAATAGTAATGTTATTTATATCAATTTAAGTGAAATTGTTTTGGTTTTTTTTCATTTCATTATTTATATGTATGAATAATAGTATAAATTGTTTTCCTGCTTTGCATTCGGTGTATTTGAATAATATTTGTACATGCTTTGGATAAATGTCTGTTATCATTTTCGTGTATGGGTAGTGTAAGTTTTGATATAGAGGCTTTTAAATTTATACGTACTTTAAGCAATGACCAAATTCTTAAAAACTAACAAATGTCAATAACAATTGTTTATCGTGTCCTTTAGCGATGTTAATTGACTTCTAAAGAGCATACCATTAAATAAGTGTTTATTGATTGTCTACCGATTTACGTGGCACTGGGTCAAACTACGGAGATATTGGTCAGGGAGATAATAAAACGAAAGAAGAAAATTTATTTACAAATTTAGCAATTAATACATACTTTAATTATTCCGACTGTCTCTGTTTTATGTTCTTCTATCGCTCGTACCTGGTTAAAAGCTATTTTATTATCGACTAAGCGTTCTTCCACAAATGGTCACTTTCATTTTGTCATAGATGTGTCAGACAAGATCATTATAATACAGACATTTATGATGTTAATTGTATTTATATATTGCTGTAAATTAATTGTATTTATTGTTCCAAACAAATTGAGGATATGTGTTTTGTTCAATTCAGTTGTTATAAATTGTAATTTAGACTCTGTAGATTTTATTAATTAGCCAATATTATTTATTGTTTGAAATATTCCTTTATATGTTTTATTCTATATTAATAAAAACAATGAAATTTTGGTTTGATATGTTTCACACCCTTTCTCAAAACATCCCAAGTCATCTAAGAAGGGCAGTTCACCTATATCATTTAAAGTTCATATTCGAGTTTCTCATTTTTTAAAGACTAAATTATTCTCAAATAAAAAGTCTTGGTTTGCTGCTTGACTAGACTACTGCAACTTATGTTTTCTGTCTTTGCTTTTTTCACTTCTATTTGAGCTGTTTAATGACAACATAAGCACATACTCTCAAATTGGTATACCCAAACATAAATAAGCGTGCAAACAGTTCAATTGAAACATTTTCGTCAATATTAACATTGTAGCATAGTACTTTAAAACCAGTATCATTTTTACATTTCAAACCACTTTTTAGAGTACTTACTGTCAAAAACAGAATTCGTAGATTAGGAATTTACTAAATCGATTTCAGGAGAATCATTGTGTGAACCGAACAATTTAGATATATGTATATTATTTGAATATCGCTCCATATCACGACAGTCTGAATGTGTTTATTCAAGACATTGATAGTTTAGTGTAAATCAAGTTTTTTTATTGTACTAATTAAATCTCTTATGTTTATAATAAAAGACTTTTTCACACAGTATCTCCACAAATTAACTTAATTGCAATATTGTCAATGTTGTTGTACAGAGTAAGTGGTTTCAGTGCAATATACCGAAATATTTTTAAAAACGTATTTTTCAAAATATGTTTAACAAAATATTGGGAAAAAAGAGTATTAATTTACCATCTATATAAAATGCTTAAAGCTAACGTTCAGGATATTTAGCTGTTAACTTAAGGAAACATTTTACATTCAGTGTTTAACAGACAAAGTCCAAAATGATGTTATTATAATCTACTATATTGTTAACAAGAGAGTACTTAGTTCAGACAATAATCTATTTTTGGTTGGTTTCTTCAAATTGTCTGGAATTTTATCTAAATCTGGAAGTGTATCGTGAGAACCATGATAGGGTAATTAGTAATACAGGAAGATTTTAATTACTACAATCTGTCTACTAATATCATTCAATATACACTCTAGGTTACATCAAAGTGGAGACAATTACTTTAAGTCTGGGTGAAATTCATCTGTGTTAAATTAATCAATAATTAAAAATATTGTTATATCAATTGAATGATTGACGCTGAATAGACCCCATCGAGGTTACCTTGTCATGAATAGCATAATGTATTTAGGAAAAAGCTAAGTAGTTATAGATCTCAGTTTATTTAAAATCTTCTTCAAAATCAATTACATTATCTAATTGTATTAAATCAGCCATTC
The DNA here is from genome assembly GCA_025267735.1 of Mactra quadrangularis. NCBI lineage: Eukaryota > Metazoa > Mollusca > Bivalvia > Venerida > Mactridae > Mactra > Mactra quadrangularis. The sequence continues at coordinate 20,456,222 of CM046298.1, read as the reverse complement.
ACTTTTTTACAAGTAAACTTTGTTTGTGTAGACAGATCGTTTTTAAAATAGAGCAATGTATGTTACACATGTATCGTGCAATGTTCGGTTTCCTTTCTTCATATATTGTGTAGCTTTATGACAATTGTGTTATTAAATAACAGTTCAGACTGCTTTATAAGCAAGTAAAGATCTTATTAAGTACACGTACAATCGTTATCTCACCAAAAAGTCTTTGAATGTAAACTTTTGTCGGACATTTCGCAAATTTGATCACCATTGTTGTCATAACTTTCAACATATCTTCATACAGTTCAATATTTCACCCTTCCTTTTCTCATAGTACACTAATCTATCTTTAAACACGATAACTCTATCATTTTGTAATGCGAAGTAATGGTAGGTCACACCTTCAACTGATTCTCGTCTTGATTAATGCATTTAGAGAGGCTCAATATATATAAATAGCATAAAGTCACAGTATAGAAATAAAGATGGATGATGTTTTAGAGACAATGAGATATATGACTCTTTATGTGATCTGTGGCAAGAACAATTTATAAAAAGGTGTTAAAATTTATTTATCAAGTAGATTTTGAGCTATTTTCGCTTCGTGTATTACATCTTATTCATTTCTTGTTTCAATAGATCTTTTAATACGTAAGATCATCAAAATGTTTGAATATTCCTTTGTTATATGTAACAAAAAACATCGTAAGCAAATGAACCAAACAATAAATAAGTTTACCAAAATTGATTTCTGGTTCATTAACAAGTTTTATATCGGTAGATAACTGAAATGAAGAAGGGAGCAAACTGTTAATGATGGAGTTTGATTTTAATTGGTAGACATTGTCAAATACTTTAAACAGTTCATTTGATTTGATTTTGTATGGTATGTATTTCTAATTTAACTGACAGGCATTTATTGAAAGCATTCATCGCCTATTTGATTAACCCTAATATGTATAATAAAAAATAACCCTTATAAGCAACATTCTCTTAACTTTGTATTTACCGTTTCGCCCATATCAATGCTGTGTGTCCAAGGTGATCAATTGTTTTGTACATGTAAACCTTGGAACCATTTCTATAAACTGTACTATTCTATCGGCTACTTCTACAGTTACCATGGTTTATTGTAATGAGTACAATCGTTGTTTGACAGAGCATATCTAACAAGATCATAATTATTACGAGAAGATGTATATACGTAAGTTCCTGATTAGGTTTCTTGTTTTATTGTCCATTTATAGTTCCTGTCATGAGGAATCGACCACGTGAGATAGCAATTCGTTAATACATTAAAAGAAAGTATTTGACTGTATAGTATCTTAGAGGGTACAAGGAACAGTATCATTTATGTCATTAAGGCAATGCATTTGCATGAACTGTAAATAGATTTTAATACAACTTATATAGCCTGATTAAGGAACCCGCCATTTACTCCATGGACGTAGAACGCTGTGCATTTATCATATTTTAGCAATGGAGTGCGAGGTAACTGTGCATTGGAAACCACAGGGATTCCCAATAGCTCAGTGCACATAACAATTATACGGCGCGTTTGTATAAGAATTATTTAGCTAATTAGTATATGTATTGTTACAAAAGACGAGAACCAGATGTCTTTGATAAAACAATGAGTAGTGACCAAATGGATTCAGCTGCAATTATGCGTCAGGGACAGAACTGAACAAACATACGTAAACTATTGATATCGGGCGTAGTTTCCAAATTGTGACTTTACACTTGTTCAAGTCGTTAAAATGTTTAAAACATTTCAGCTAAAACGAACTCCTTTTAACTTGCTGTATTTGGTCATAACATAATGATACCAACTTAAGTTATACCACAAACAGTTTACAACATACACAGGGCGTCCCAAAATATCTGATACAGATTTAAGTGATCATGTCTTTAACATTTTTTTAAGATATCTTTGTAAATAATATATCATTTTAAAAAGGAAACAATAATAATGTTTTCACATACGGCAGAAAATGTTTTTTCGTTACGTCCAATACTGGCTTCAATTTGCGTAACGTCAAAAGTAACGTTTTATAAAAAATATTTTGTATTTAATACGCCATAGTCAGCATTCAATATCATAGTAATACCTTTAATAAATTGGCTACAGTGATACAAAATAATTTTGTATTGTTTCGTGAATCACATATTAATTTGAAATACATAGAAACCTAATGTGTCCATTTCCCATTGACTGATGTAAGATTTATCAAAATGCGATAAAAATTGTAAAAGTAGTTGAATATTTTGAGTCCTAGGGCTTGGTATTTTCAAATTAACGCCAGTATTGAGCGCAACGTCTTTAATCTACAACGTTCGCACATTCTGTTCTATATAGTTATACAGAGTGTACCATAACATCTGATACCATTACAAACAGCTATAACTTTTCTGTATGTTTGACCTCAATTCAATTAAACATATGGTTGTTTTCTATCTAAAATAAAATTTTATTTACCATCAATATTTGTAAATATAAGTGACACATGTCTATTTATTTCATTGTTCCAAAATTAAAGTACGTGTTTGACATGACGTCCGTTTTGAGCAATTACGACGTTCAGTCTTTTCTTGAAATTCTCACAATTGATCGGCACGTTTCCACATCGATTTGATTGATTTCACGTCTGATGTTTGTCTTGAATTCATCATGGGTCTTTGAAGAAGGTTAATGTCCATGCATTACTCTGTATTCGTTATAACGTGATTCGAAGATATATCTTTCCTCTGTGTTTTGAGGATTGTGTTTTTGAATTAAATATATCTTAATTCACATATGTTATATAAAATCTAATGAATATTTTTGTATAGAGATATGGCCGTAGAAATAATTTCATGTTTAAGCTCTATGAAAGTATGCTCTGTTCTGAAATCAAACCCATGACCCCTCGATCAGTAGACTTGCGTGCTACCAACTGAGCTAGCCGGGCGGCTTGCTATGACTTCTTACCAGTTCAAACATGCAACATTTATTTCGTGACATATCAAATAAGATTCAAACCTATTATTGGTCTAGTCATAAGATTACTTTGTTTCGAAAATGCTTAAGGAATGAATGTATAGAAACTGACTTTCATCGAAAAATAAACGTCACTTTTGGTGATAGCTAATTTGCATAAAGGCCGAAGGCCTTTATGCTGAAATTAGCTATCACCAAAATGACGTTTATTTTTCGATGAAAGTCAGTTTCTATACATTCATTCCTTATAATTACAACCATTTTTTGCGAAATTTGCGTTAGAATAAAGACCTATTTTCTAATGCGTAGAGCCAAATTACGCAATAATGCGTAATAGTGCGCATTAATTTCATTCGGTTAACAGTTTTTTAATGCCAACCGTCGGCCATTTTTTTCTTCGATTGGATGCAGTTTTTCATTGTTTTCGGACATAACGGCATGAATGATACATAGAAATGAACATGCATTGAGTTTATTTTTAATAAAATAACACATGAGATGTGGTACGCTATTGTGTAACTCTTTTAAACGCTTTAACAAGTTTCATGTTTTTACGAAGAACACGTGAGTTTATGATGCAAGTTGTGACCTAAATTAATATGTCAACTCGTTGAAACCACCAGTGATTACAAATGAGCGGTTGTTGGATGTACATTTTTCCGAGTTGAATAGAATCTGAGGCTGTGTTATTTAATCAGAATGAGAAAGTTTACTACTGAAATTTGGATCACTTGATGATAACTTTTAAGCAGTCAGTCCGAGTCAGGAAATTTACATGTCAAGACATTGGATGGAAAGACAAGCTATTATCTGTACTGAGTAAGTGAATGTTTATTATTTATCCCCAAATTACGGAGATTATATGGTTTATATGCTTTTATGTTCTCATATACATTTTAAAATGATCGGTACTTAGGATAGATTCAAAGTCTGGTCATATTAATCTGGAAGCATTTTCATTCCGGTCTGATAATAAACGTTATAATTCTTGACCTTGTTCACTACTCAATGCAGAATGTATATGCATGAAGTATACCCATGCACTTCTGCGAATACTACATCATTATGACTAGATACACATATTATCCAATGTACATAACATTATGTTATACGTTCTTTTTTTTTACTTGATGAGAGGCAACTTGAGTGAATTTGAAATGTTTGCCATGACATTTTTCTAAATTGACCAGCCAAAATACTGATTACTTATCTTATTGTGGATCAATTTAAATGTGTCGAACTCTTGGTATTTAAAGCTTTATTTATCTTCATTTATTCGTTGTTTTTTTTTGTTTGTTTTCAGACAAGAAAGTGAAACTAGATGCCTCGGAAACCAAAGGATTTAGATATCTATATGAATGAATTCATACCAGTCCATTAGATCATGCACTTCAGAAGGGCAATGCTATGAAAATCATTTGAAAAAGAAGACTGATTCGCTAGAAATATAAATAAACATTTAATGGTTTAAATGCTGTCTATGAAGCTTAAGTTAAAATTAAAGATTAATTCTTAATTCTGCATTCAGCATATCATTTACTTCCTGGAACATTTCATCTTATGAAATATAGATAAAGAACAGTATTAGTGCACAATTGTATTGTACATTAAACTCATTTTAATTTCTTTCAATAAAAGTTGATTACACCTTTCTTATTGGTTTTGTGTATCATGTACTTTCCATTGACATTATAGTTATTGACCTGTACGTCATAGCGTGGGAACGCGCTAAAAATAGCTTTTGAGTCATGAAAGTAGTTCCGGCGTGACGTCATTCATTCAAAAACTGCAGTTTATACGGAAATGAAAGCACATTTTTTTAGGTCACGTGTTCACTTTTGACCAATCGGATTGTGTTATTTCATTCAGGTTGTAATTATTCTACAATATACCAATTTGTCAAAATTAAATTCAAAATTCGTCTAGCCAATTCAAATATATTTATTGTCAAAGGAAAAGTATTTGTGATGTATGCTGTGAGTATACGTCACATTTGATTTTACCTTTAACAGATTCCATGACTTTTTGTTACGTTTGAATTGTCACATGAGGGTTTATAAATATAACTTCATATTTACTAATTCAGACATAAGACGTACGCTTGGTTATATACATTCTAACATTTGAAATTTATTTGAAATGGTTTTCTCTTTTCAGATTTTACGAAGCTTCACATCATATTCGGAGACGCTTTCATTTGACATTTTAGGTACGTCACCATTTTGTATTTAAGTACATAACTGACTGCGATAACATTGTACTTTGCACAATATTAAACGTATATCTGAAACTGCTATTTAAATCTAAAAAAATAGAATATTTACAATAGTACGATTTAAAAAATACATTTTCAATGTGCTGGGTATCAGTAAATGATTTTAAAATATCACCATGCTTTGTATATTAGTGGAACAAATTGTGATAAGAAATGTTTTTATGAAACACATTAACCTTCATTTCAAATATATTTTATTTTCAAATAATTGCATTCTTGTAACAATATTCTAATACTTAAAACATTAAGAAACTCCAAAAAATGTGTTTGTCGTATTACTAAGCGTACTAAGCACTTCACTCGTGCTTTACATTAAAGACGCGTTTATTGATTGTCTACCGATTTACATGACACTGGGTCAAACTACACAGAAATTGGTCAGCGAGATAATAAAACGAAAGTAACATTTGTTGACAAATTTAACTCGAAGCGCTTACTAAATGATTTTGTCTGTGTCTTTTTATGTTATTCCATCGCTCGTACCAGGTTAAAAGCTATTTTATGATCTACAAAGAGTCCTTACACAAGTGGCCACTTGCTTTTCTCTAGACATGTTTGTGACATTTTTAGACGAGGTCACTATTATACAGCCAGAAAGTTATTTTATCATTCATTGTATGTACTGTTCGACACGTACGATGGTTTGTGAATTATTCAGTTCAGTTGACAAAAAAAATGTTGTTCAGTTTCCGTCGATTCAAAATAGTATATATTGTTTTAAAGAAACGTTATATGTTATAAAACAGTCTGAAATATTTTTATCCAATAGAAATAAATACAACGAAAGTTCGGTGTTCAACATTCCGATTTAAGTCATCCATTTATGTAAACGACTACGTTATTCTCAAATAAAGAGACGTAGTTTGCGTTTGACTCGACTTTGTGAATTCATGTTTTGAATGTTCGCTGTTTTTTGCTTACATTTAAACTCTTCACATTTCAACAGAAGCGCATACTGTTATATTGGTGCATAACAAACTTTCATAAGCGTGAGAAAAGATTACGTGTAGATTTTTCATTCTTGTTTCACAATCTTCAGTTGACACATTTTATCCAATGCCTACGTTTAAACATACTAGTTTGCAAACCAGTGTCGTTGTTACATTTCAAACCATTTTATAGACGCTTTTATTGAGTACATACTGTCAAAAACAGAATTCGTGGATTAGAAATTTACTAAATAAATTTTTTGGGAGACTCCTTGTTTGAACAAAACGATTTTGGTATATTTATACCACTGGAATATCACTTCATATCGTAAACAGACTGACAGAGCGTGATTATTCAAGGCATTTTACGTCCAAATAAGTTTGGAATTTAGAACATGCATGAAATAGAGTATGAAATGTATATTTATATTAAAACATAATTGGAAGAATGACAAAATGCTAACGTTCAAGATATTGAGTTAGCTAAAAATGGTTATGAAAACATATCACAAACAACAAAAGTAAAACAACACATACCTTCCACAGGGTCAAAACCCAAAATGGGAGATGTTTTTATCTTGTGTAACTCTTGTTATAAAAAAAACATCAAACAAATAATGAAATATTAAAGAAACCTTATACATTCGGTGTAGAACAGACAAAATGATATGATTGTAATCTACTATAATGTTAACATGAGAGGACTTGGTTCAGACAATAATCTATTTTGGTTGATTTCTTCATATTGTCTGGATATTTTTATCTAAATCTGGCGGTGTATCGTGAGAACAGTGGAACGATAATTGGTTATACAGGAAGTTTTTATTACAGCAATCTGTCTACGAATATCATTGACTATCACTCTAAGTTACATCAATGAGGCGACAAACACTTTATGCCTGGATGAAACTCGTCAGTGTTACATTGATCAATAGATAAATATATTGTTTACAAGTTGAAAATTATTGTAAGTCATCATGCATTTTTAATGTTATCTTCTCTTAAAAAAGGCCGTGTATAGGAAAGAGCTGTGTCAGTAAAAGTACCTGAATATTTTAGAAATTATTCTTAAAATCTAATTACAGTTATTGAAATGTATTCAATTAGCTACGACATTAATTTTTAACTGAAGAGGATGTTGAAATAGTCTTAGTGACTATGTTTCAGAAGTTTTCAAACTCAAATTTGTGGGTTTTCCGTCAGTGCGTACAAGTAACTGTCGTACTTAAAATAGAGCAGTGTATGTTATCCTTACTTCATATAATTCGTAGCTTTATGACGATTGTGCTATTAAAAAAAGTTCAGACTGCTTTATCAGCAAGAGAAAACTTTATAAAGTACAATCGATATCTCACCATAAAGTCTTTAAATATGAACTTTATTCGGCCTTTCCTCGAATTAGATCACCATTTTTGTCATCTTTCTAGACCATTTTATTATACAACCCAATATTTCATTATTCCTTTCTTATAGTACATAAATTCATCTTTCAGTGCGATTAATCTATCACTGTGTAGTGAGGAAAGCAATGACAAGTCACGCCTTCAACTGATTTTCATCTTGATCAAATGTCCTTAAAGAAGCCAAAATGATATAAATAGCATATATTTACAATATCGAACAAAAGAAGATTGTTTGAAAATAGAATATATACGTCTCTATGTTTTCTAGGGCAAACAATTAATTGAAAGGTTGCTCAAGTTTCAATTTATCTAAATGTATATTTTCACCTCTTTTCCGTTTCGTGTATAATATCTTATCACTTTCTCGTTTCACTTGATCCTTTAAGACGTAAGATCATCAAAAGGTATGACAATTTCTTTATAATATATAACAAAAACATCGTACGGCAATAAATCAAACAAAAAAAGTTTATTTGAGTAATCAGCTTTCCAAAAGTGGCTTCTTGTTAATTAACAGAACAGATAAAGATTATGTTCCGTTCTGTTAATTTACATGTTTTGGAAGCTATGTCGGCAGAAAAAAGAGTAGAAAAAGAAGCAATGACAATGTATTTGGCGAAAACTTTTAACTGGCCATCTGACATATAGTTCGTAATAATGAATAATATTTTGTGTTTGAGGTATTCTTGTTTCAAAGATTACTATTATTGGAAGCAAGTATTATCTATTGTATGAACACAGATATATATATAATCGGGAGAAATCTCTTGTAATTTCCATAGTTTTTATTATTACCGTTCCACACATAACAATATATAGTATTTCAAAGACATCGCTGTCGCCCATGTGAAACTAGAGGTATTTCATCTACTTATAATCTGTACCCATATTTTGACAGTTTATTGTATATTATATTATGGTTCATTGTATTGTGTACAATCAATGTTCGGCAGAGCATATCTGACAAGATCATATTCGTTATGAGAAGACGCCTATTCACTAGTTTCTGATAAGGTCTTTTGTTGTATATAATTTATAATGTTTGGAATAAGAAATCAACGAAGAAAGGAAGCAGTTTGTATGTGTTTTTGAAGATTCCTTTTTGAGGCTCTGCAATCGAAATACTGGGTCTCGTCGTACTTTTCCAAACACAGCTGTAGACGAAATATATTGTTCTCGCTTTAACACAAGTGACAGACGCAGACAGACGCTGCTTAGGATATTGGAGCTATAATTGTTACCTTTAAATCTATTATGAGCATTTAAAACCTAACTATAACAGAGGCTTGAATGTGAGCTTTTGTTTGGTTAATCTTGGTATGTCAAATGACCTAGAATATATAAGTTTGCTGAAAGTTGTTATTTTGTTGGTTTACAGAAGTAAGTCTCTATTGTCATGACCTTCAGTTATCAGACACTTTAAAATAAGGAGGAAGTATCCGTAACAATCCTATTATAAAGCAAAGCGATGATGGTGGAATATTTCTAAGACATCTCACTTTTAGCTTTGATTAAATGTCTAAGTGACCTTGTAAATGCCTATATATATAGTATATCTTCATCCTTTTATAGAAACCATTGTTAGAAAATAACGATCTTCAATTCAGGCCTTTTATTGTCCTTTTTTGTAATTTGTCTGAAATGTATTTTCACGGGGACATCTGTGGCTTTTGGTGAACTTAAAGTTTTCTATATCAACTGACATACATTTGATAGCAGCAAAAGTGTTAAATCGTGATAACTTTTTTATTTGTCGGCCGATTTTTATGATATTTATATTGATAGAAAGCTTTTAAAATTCATATTTTTAAAAATTAAGGAGATTGTCAAAATTTTGATTTGAAGAAAGATATATTAGGTGATTTAAACCTGTCTTTTGAACAATCTTCTTGCCGGTTTGAAGCACTAGGTTTACATTTGTAAACACTCGCTGATAAAAAACCCGATTCTATTTTGACAAATAATTTTAAAATATTTAAATATGAGTTTCAAGACCTTTCCAGTGATATAAGATACTAAATTGTTTGATGAAAATGACTTAGTAATTGCAATTTTAAAATTCTTGCCAACCATCAAATGGTTACATGTATTTCTTGTCAGCTACATGTTACTATTTATAGACATCATAACAATAACAATGAACTGGCCTATATTTTATTGTGTCATGTTACGCAACATTTTGTCATGAATACATGAGTGTTGTTCAGAATGATTAATGTATTTTACATTTTGTTTCTGTAAAATAATGGAATAGGTGGGGTTAGTTTTAGTTCAGTAACAATGCTGCTTTGGCATATTTATAGTGACCTTATACTTTATTTACATACTACGTATTGCTGCGTGGCTGTATATATCCCGTATTAAGTGATTCACGAAATACATAATTCGTTTTGGTAAATTTATTCAAACTCGGTGATTCAAAGCACTTACTCGATTTATGCTCGATAGTCTAAGCACAAAGATACAGATAAAAATATTTTATCGTTAGTAAGTACAACATAACTGTAGTGTGTATTTAAATCAGTGGGGTTAATGTATGCAAAAATGACAGTTGAATGAAAGTTAACAATATTGCCTGTATTATAAAAAAATTTGTTTAACACGTGTGCTTAGAAATATTTTTGTATATAAACATACATTCAAATTTTTTGTAGTCCATTTTATCAACTGTCAGTTTGAATAATTGCACGGTGATTGAATATGCACTATCTCAATATCACGAGGGTTAGACAAAGAACACAAAGTCAAAATGAACTTATTCATGTTTTGACACCAGGGAAATAACGAGCTATTATAGTGCATAATATACATGTATAGCACCCGGTAGTTTATCCGACAATCAATAGAGGGGGTCGTTGTAACAAATCGCATATAGGACTTATATACCATCACGTAGTTTTGTCGTAATACACAATTTTCCCTTTTTATATTTTTATATACTTTTTAATAGTTGTCAGCTACTGATGGCGGTACAGTTGATATTGAGTAAGATGTACTGATTAAATGCTTAGATTAAGATATATAAGCCTCATCAGCATTAAACATTATAAAGAAACAAATCAAACCACAACGTACGTGTCTATATTAATAGGCCAGTTGATACATTAAACAGCAAATAACACTTATACAACTAATAATCATTATAAAAGTTATTAATTTTACAAGAGTCAAAAGTTACAGACGGGTAGAAAAACAACGCTTATCTGATTGTTACATTTACAGCGTACGAGTACAGAAGACATTATACCATCCACACAAAACTCTGCCCCAAAGCGAGTATATTATATACTATAAGCCTGCGGTAGAGAACAATTATGTTCAATAATGTTAAAAAGGTTTAGCTACTACGTAAGCTGGTTCTTCTTTAGACAATACTGAGAGTATGATAGTAAAACTGTAGTGTTTGATGTTTCTTTTACCAACAGCTGACAACTTCTATTGAAAACCGTTGTTACTACGAGGATACAAGGCAATAAATAATACATACTTTAACAATAATAAACATTAGTATTTTTGAATGGGTTGTAGAGTAAAGATTCGCGTGGAGGAATGTTTACTCGTACAATTTACTATAAGATAATCAGCCTAAATATATGTTGAAAAAGTCTTGGAAAAAAAGCGCTTGATCACAGATTGGATTTTAATAAAGGAGCATTAGAAAATAATGAATTGGTTTTGACGGAATTATTTCTCTCTCTGTCTGTAAACCAGTATGCAGTGTTGAATATACACGTATTGGAAACAACATTGGAATAACGCTATAGTTAAATTTATTACAAAGTTTTTTCTTGAAAAAAAAAACAACACAATTGGATGTTTTCACCAATCTTAGTATGTTGTAAAGACAAAGGATTGAAAATTAAAGAGTTGTCATAATTGATTTTGGATTATATTTCTATAACTAAAAAGGTGAGTACAAAATGATTTCAATTGTGTTTTAGGAGGAAAGTCTAATATGAAATTCACATTTTAACAATTTTGAAGTAATAGTATGTGCTTATATTCATTTCAGAAAAAATGAATTCACATGTTTTGCGTTTCAAAAGGAATTAATTGTAGGAATGGTTGTATGGTTGATGCGCGTACACGAGTATGACTCGAAAATATAAAACAAAAACATCAATACAAACTGATTTTTGGGTAAAAAAATGATAAACAGTTAGGGGATTGAGGTGCTACTTACCATGCAAATTTTTAGCAGACGATCCTTTACTATCCGTATGTACAGTCAAATCACAATGATTAGGTTTGTGCTTTATAACATCATTATAACAGTGTTCAATATTCACACATATTTGAGAGCATATTAATTGTATATGGTTAATTAGCAATCAATTAATACATAATATAATATTCACCCAGTATTATGACGACTAATATTCTTTTTCTAGAATTATCAAACCATTTCATTAATGTGTCTTTTCTCAGAATGTCCGGAATGACGAGAAAAAGTCTTCAGTTTAATAACGAATATTTATTTTGTACTGTTTGTGATAATTATACTGTTCTGCTCTGTTCAAGAATGTCTTAAAACAGTTAACTTTCGATCTGAAGAATTTAAAAATTTCTTTAATTTCTGGCTGTTAAAATATTTATGTCAGCGTATTTTACGCATTCATGCTATGTTGAACCTCATTTTTCACAACCCGTGTTTTTCACAAGGTGTGAAAAACGCGTACGCAATTTTCACAACTTGTGAAAAACACGTTAGTAACTTTCACAAGTTGTGAAAATTGCGTACGCGTTTTTCACAAATGAGCAATGTGAAAATTACGTTAGACATTTTATCGATTTTTAGTCCTAACGCAATTTTCACAACATTGGTCAATATCATAGTATATTTTCAAGTATATAATAAACAAAATTAATGTTTCATTTTTTCAAATATTTTATTTAAATGGTTTACATCGCAGCATGAGTGCAAGATGTCCCAACTACCCTACGGTGTTCAACAAGCCAGTATTGTACCTTATTTTACTACCTTTACGTACAAGCAACCACTTTAGAACATAGAGAAGCCACCTTAAGGTACATAGTAAGCACATACATCCCATGGTACTGTTATAATGTCCGTATTCACAAGGTTTGTATCAGCTGCCCAAGCACAGCACGAATATCCATGGTAACATTTATGTCCATAGCAAATTCTGTCGAGCCTTGGTCGTTTAAGTGGAGGAGAGGGATTCAAACTAGCGACTCCTTGGGGGACGAAGCATGAAGCACACAACCCATTGTACGCCCTGACACTAATATTCATTTATTATGCATCGATGGCAACATGAAAATTCTACAGTATTTCATATTTTGGTGAGATATACAATGTACCTTTGGTAAAAAAGCTTAATGTTGGGAAGATGCATGCATATTAAACTTAAATAAATATGATTACAGCATAGATAATTGATATATAAAAGTAAAGGTCATTGTATCTTTATTATGCAAACATTTGATTAGTGAGTTATATCTTGTGAATTGTAACACAGTGGTCAATTTCAGAGGTACAGGTTTCATTGTCAGATGTTTTATTTTCGCTTAATACTGGAATTTATATTTTGCATGGATAGTAACAAAAATGCTGTGAAAGTGTGCCGATAAAACCTCGAGGCGGTCAATATATTCCATTATTGCATATGTTACTATAAACAGTAACAAAATCGACGAGAAACTGCACCAATATAGTCTCAATGTAGGCAACACATTCCAGTATTGAGCAAGTGTGCCAAAATATCGATATTTGGCTCACTTCCTAGTGTGCCAAAAATCGATATTGAGGCAACTTCTGGTCAATACGCACCTGCAGTTTAACAACGACAGACTTTCCGCACGTTAAATTCGTACGTAATTAGCAACAAGAAGCTATTCAATTTTAAGACGTGTGTTGTTTCATATAAAAAATGAATGAGATAATCAACAACCAGAATTACGTTTTATAACAAGCGTTCATTAGATTTCAACGTTTCGGCGTTGAAAAAACAAAACATCTCAACGTGCAAAATAGCGCGTTACACCGAGAAAAAGCTAGTATAGATCTACTTTTGTTGTAGAAAAATCGTCATTACATGCATTGATCAACATATGCAATAAAAAGGTTATGAAACAGGGCAAGTGTGCCTTAAGCCGATATCGGCACTCTTTCCTCGGAATTAGCCATCGGGTCAATACCTAAGCAAGTGTGCCGATATCTTCCTTAAGGCACACTTGCCCTGTTTAATAACCTCTACGTATTGAGCAAGTGTGCCAAAATATCGATATTTGGCTCACTTCCGAGTGTGCCAAAAATTGATATTGAGGCAACTTCCGGTCATTACGCACCTGCAGTTATGCAACCGCAGACTTTCCGCACGTGAAATTCTCAACAAGAAGCTATTCAATTCTACGACGTTTGTTTTTTTCATATTGAAAATTAATGAGATAATCAACAACCAGACTTACGTTTTATAACAAGCATTCATTAGATTCCAACGTTTCGGCTTTGGAAAAACAAACAATACATGTGACGTAACGTCAACGTGCAAAATAGCGCGTTACGTCGAGAAAAATTTGTATTTTTGTTGTAGAAAAATCATCATTACATGCATTGGTCAACATATGCAATAAAAAGGTTATGAAACAAGGCAAGGCACACTTTCCTCGGCATTAGCTCTCGGGCTAAAGCCCTCGGGCCAATACCTAAGCAAGTGTGCCGATATCTTCCTTAAGGCACGATTGCCCTGTTAAAAAACCTCTACATATTTAACGATCTGTACAAAACGATATTTTGAACGTATAAAAGATAGAATAATAATCACATTTATGTTGTAACGAGCGCTTATGGCGCTCATTACTATTATTATTGTAAAAATGACATCATTGGGGTCTACAACAAAACATTGCCCACATCTAGAGTATCATTCGGAACAACCTCATCGATCATCTACGAAGATGTACCTCGGAAATCAGACGTAGTAGAAATACAACCAGGTTATAAGGTCCGGCGATTAACTCCCTGGCAAGTAGTACTATTATTGTTTATACATCGACGTGTAAAATCAATATTATCTATTAAAAAAATTGTATGCTACAGGTCGTCCACGTAAACATTGCGTATATAAGTATGGCCAGTTTAATTACACACCAATAATTAGGGGTGAATTATTTATACAATTTTATAGTTTGGTTTGTTTACACTTGTTTTAATACACATGTTTATAAAACATTTACAAAGAAGATATACAATATTTAAAATAAACATTGAATATCAAAGTGGTGTGTTTAAATCAGCAAAATGCTGTTCATGCATCAACGTATTCACCTATATAGTAGAAAAGTCCATTATTTAAAGTACAATAACACGCATGACCTAGAATACGACCTGTTGTTTACTAATTAGCTAAAAAACAACATTCAGAAGTCATAGAAAAAGGCCCTAGACTTTCTCTATATACATAGAAACACGTCCAATTGTCATTTGCATGTCAGCATTTAATAATAACCTTGTTACACGTTTATCTAATCATCACATCAGAACAACGTCTCACACGTCGTATTTCTGTGCAGTTCAGACTACATTACTACAGAAACTAACTTCGTAGATCTACTTTTTCACCTTATGATATCCGAGATTTATCTGCATAGAAGATCGCCGAGGTAAGACCGATGGAAAAGTTATAAATTTCTCGATCGATCTCTCTCAAAATGCCAATATTTTTCCGACAAAACAATTTTGATGGTTTCATATTGTTTGCATATTTTAAATACGAGAAGCAATGCATTAAACTGACGTGCGAGGGTGCGTAGAAATTCATTTTATGTATTTTTGAATATATACTAATGGACAAAAGTCTTGTCCGGTATGGTTTTCCATAATATCTTTTAAACACGTAAAGTTACGATCTTGAAATTTGGCCTACTTTATATCGCCTGTTTTTCAAACCGGTTTCTAAATTTTGATAGTCGTCCACGCTCTAACAAAGGAGATACATTTCCGGTCACGTTTTTCACGTGCTCTCTCGTGTATACAGTGTTGCGCCTAGTTTGATGAAATGATTAACCTTATTCTCTTGTGTAACGATATCCCAATCGGAAGACATCAAAATCTTTTAATAAAATATTGATTTTTATTCTTAAATAAAGCTTTCAAATGAACAGCGTGCGCACACTATAGGCCAACTTGAGGCTGGTGCGACTGCTGCACATGTAGTCCGTCAATTCGGGGTTAATGAGAAAACCATTCGTCGGTTACGCACTAAATTCGCAACGCAAGGCTCCATGGCAGACCTTCAACGTTCCGGACGGCCGCGCGAAACGACGTTACGTCAGGATAGGCATATTCAGCTTACCCACTTACGTAACCGTTTTGGCGCCCCAAATGACACGGCACGAAACACAGCTGGTCGTAATCGACCTCGCATTAGTGCCAGAACGGTAAAGCAGCCGGGTTACGTTGCCGACGGCCATATCATGGAGCAATATTAACTCCCAATCACAGGCGTCTACGGGTAGCATGGACGTTACGTCATCAAAGGTGGCGCTTAAATCAATGGCAAAACATTCTGTCTACGGATGAGTGTAAATTTAACATTGATCCAATCGACCGACGTCAACGTGTCTATCGACGCCCTGGTGAGAGGTTTACGGACGCCTGTGTCATTGAAAATGACCGCTGGGGTGGGCCGAGCGTCATTGTTTGGGCAGGGTTTACACATCATCATAAAACCCAACTTGTATTCCTCGAATATGGTCGAAGACGCGGTCGTGGCTTGTATGCACAACGTTACGTAGACCAAGTGTTGCAGCCGATTGTGTTGCCCTTCCTTACTGCCCATCCAGGCGCAGTCCTGCAGCAGGACAACGCCCGGCCCCATGTTGCAAGGTTCACTCAAAACTTCCTGTTGGCCAACAATGTCCAAACATTGCTATGGCCGGCATTATAGCCTGACATGAACCCAATCGAACACGTTTGGGACTACATGAAACGGAAGATTAGGGCTTGGAACGTGTACAACGTCCATCAATTACGTGACGCTATTGTTCAAGAATGGGACCAACTTCCGGCTAGATTCCTTAGCAAACTTGTAGCACCGATGCGTAAAAGGATCACTGAACTCATTCGGGTTAATGGGGGTCACACACACTATTGAAAAAAAATGTTTCGTTTAAAACTGACTCAACGCAATCATTTGTAACTTGCAAATCCTCAATGTCAATTTTCAACACATTACTGTACCGACAGAACTAGCTCAAATTTCACAATTCTTTTTTTATTCAATGCATAATAACATTCTCTTTCTAACGATACCAAATATATGAGTGTGCAATAACAAACAAAAAACATATTATGGTTTTTGTAGACCGGACAAGACTTTTGTCCATTAGTATATTTTTGTTTATCATAATACTGCATTTTGACCATGGCACTGTTCCTGTCTTCGATTATAGGAGGTTGGATTTAAAACATTATGAATTTTTCGAAAGGGTAATAAGTACAGAATTGTATGAAATGGACATAGCAAATTAATCCATTTTAAAGTGTACATGTATTCATTAATATTTTTTTCAAAATGAAAGAAATATCAAATCGTTTTCAATATAGTTATTTCATTAAATATAGGGTGGCGAGACAGGATAGAGCGCCATGATCGTGCGACCACATACACGACTCATGCAGGTTGTTTCGTCATCTCACGATGACGAACGCAGAAAACAAAGCGTTTGACCAAGTACTAGCAAAACATCAACAGCTCTGGTAACCATGCCAAATTTCCCTTCTCTAAGAAAAAGGAATGACTTGGTGTTTGGGAACGACCAGAGCCAGTAAAATGCTTCGCCAAAAAACGCTTGACAAAGTGAACAGGCAAAACTGTTCTGTTTCTTACTAGAACGTCTATGGGTCTATATACAAAATATTAATTACAAGGTTTTCAGTTAAATAATAGCGCTGTGCATAATTAATTAGTATGTCAAATAAATCGTACATGGGATTATTTTACTTGAAATTTCATAACTATCATTAATACGTTTTTTACCAATCACAATTTAATTGCTTTTTTTAATTTGATAGTGCAGTTTATTTGTATTTGATAACAACTCACTAAATTTAGGATTCATCTTTCAAAATTATCTTCCCCATATTTAATGTCCTTTTTACAGTATTTAACGATTGTTACATGCTCTGTTTTTTAGGACCCAAATAGCTCAGTCGGCTAAAGCGAAGGAACGGAAATAAGCATATGACATGAAAAGTTCAAGAGGTCGCTGGTTCGAAACCTAGCAAATGCATAAATTTTTATTGTTATATTTTATTTTTTATTATATATCTATATTTTATATTATACATATTTAAGTATTAAGAGGTAGCATTGACATATTGAGATATATAATCTTATGAATATTTTAAAATGAATAGTGTTATGTGTACGTTTATTATGGTTACTTTAAGCTGTACATGTATTAGACCGTACATTACTTTATAACGAAATTTTTATGGAGATATAACTTTAAACCATCAATACTTGGATTTTACCAATGGCTGAACGATGCCTAATTTTATGCTGTAGTAGGCGGAATAAAGATCGTAGAAAAGTTTAGTTCATAAAACATAAAAGGTACATAATTACATTAAAGTATATCATATAAAAGGTGGGTTGCTCTCAAGACTGTAGTAACTCGCTCTTTAATCCAAAGCTCTCACTTCAGTCTTGCGGGCAACTCAGGAAATAAACCTACAATCATACTGATAAAAAGGACATTTTTTATATAAACGTAAGATATCTTTATAACATTGTAGATTTACATTATAAATATAATGATAAAACAATAATGATAAAAAGTCATTCTTTTTCATTTAATATATTCCTTATTTCCACAGAATATAATTCAACCTGTTTTCTCACAATTCGTAGGAACTCAGGTAAAACAATATTAGTTGAGCAGCCAAAACTGCATTGTTTGGACAGTGAACAACAATGGATAACAAGTCATGTCTCTGAAATAGACAAGCGCCCCTAAATAGCTAGCCCAAGCCTTTCTACGGCTATGCTCCCTCCTACCAATGATTTTTAATTATGTAGGTCAGTTGTCAGTTACTGACGATGTGTGTACTTATAGTTGATTAAAAGCTAAATCCAAAGATTTAACCTTTCCAGGAGGAGTGAGTAGGTTGACTGACCGTCGTCATATGACCTATACAATGTGTGGCCACGGCGTTAAAACCAACAAACAATCAAACAAACAAGCATGATATATTAAAAAGTATTATTATAAACTATGATAAGATGTTGGTTTCTGTTAGAACATGGAACCGTGAATACGAAATAAAATACAATACCACATGTTAACCGAACAGAGGTACTGAAAACGACCGATAATATTTGAAATTTTTTACTAAGTTATCATTTTGGAACAACCTCGGCGATCATCTACGAAGATATACCTCCCTCGGAAATCAGACGTTGTAGAAATACTACCAGTCTATAAGGTCCGACGATTAACTCCCTGGCAAGTTGTTTATAAATCGACGTGTAAAATCAATATTATTAAAAATGTGTATGCTAGATTACTAATTAGCTATACAAACAACATTCAGAAGTCATAGCAAATGGCCCTGGACTGTCTCTATATACATAGAAACAAGTCCAATTGTCATTTGCATGTCAGCATTTAATAATAACCTTGTTACACGTTTATCTCATCATCACATCAGAACAACGTCTCACACGTCGTATTTCTGTGCAGTTCAGACTACATTACTACAGAAACTAACTTCGTAGATCTACTTTTTCACCTTATGATATCCGAGATTTATCTGCATAGAAGATCGCCGAGGTAAGTCCGATGGTAAAGTTATAACTTCCTCGATCGACCTCTCTCAAAATGCCAATATTTTTCCGACAAAACTATTTTGATGGTTTCATATTGTTTGCATATTTTAAATATGAGAAGCAATGCTTTAAACTGACGTGACCCGGGTGCGTAGAAATTCATTGTATGTATTTTTGAATATATTTTTGTTTATCATAATACTGCATTTTGACCATGGCACTCTTCCTGTCTTCGATTATAGGAGGTTGGATTTAAAACATTATGAATTTTTCGAAAGGGTAATAAGTACAGAATTGTATGAAATGGACATAGCAAATTAATCCATTTTAAAGTGTACATGTATTCATTAATATTTTTTTCAAAATGAAAGAAATATTAAATCGTTTTCAATATAGTTATTTCATTAAATATAGGGTGGCGAGACAGGATAGAGCGCCATGATCGTGCGACCACATACACGACTCATGAAGGTTGTTTCGTCATCTCACGATGACGAACGCAGAAAACAAAGCGTTTGACCAAGTACTAGCAAAACATCAACAGCTCTGGTAACCATGCCAAATTTCCCTTCTCTAAGAAAAAGGAATGACTTGGTGTTTGGGAACGACCAGAGCCAGTAAAATGCTTCGCCAAAAAACGCTTGACAAAGTGAACAGGCAAATCTGTTCTGTTTCTTACTAGAACGTCTATGGGTCTATATACAAAATATTAATTACAAGGTTTTCAGTTAAATAATAGCGCTGTGCATAATTAATTAGTATGTCAAATAAATCGTACATGGGATTATTTTACTTGAAATTTCATAACTATCATTAATACGTTTTTTACCAATCACAATTTAATTGCTTTTTTTAATTTGATAGTGCAGTTTATTTGTATTTGATAACAACTCACTAAATTTAGGATTCATCTTTCAAAATTATCTTCCCCATATTTAATGTCCTTTTTACAGTATTTAACGATTGTTACATGCTCTGTTTTTTAGGACCCAAATAGCCCAGTCGGCTAAAGCGAAGGAACGGAAATAAGCATATGACATGAAAAGTTCAAGAGGTCGCTGGTTCGAAACCTAGCAAATGCATAAATTTTTATTTTTATATTTTATTTTTTATTATATATCTATATTTTATATTATACATATTTAAGTATTAAGAGGTAGCATTGACATATTGAGATATATAATCTTATGAATATTTTAAAATGAATAGTGTTATGTTTACGTTTATTATGGTTACTTTAAGCTGTACATGTATTAGACCGTACATTACTTTATAACGAAATTTTTATGGAGATATAACTTTAAACCATCAATACTTGGATTTTACCAATGGCTGAACGATGCCTAATTTTATGCTGTAGTAGGCGGAATAAAGATCGTAGAAAAGTTTAGTTCATAAAACATAAAAGGTACATAATTACATTAAAGTATATCATATAAAAGGTGGGTTGCTCTCAAGACTGTAGTAACTCGCTCTTTAATCCAAATATCTTACTTCAGTCTTGCGGGCAACTCTGGAAATAAATTGATTATATGTTCTGTATTGTTGTTATGATCATAATTTTGTATAAATTAGTTTCACAAGTATTGTTTTGTTATGAATTTGAAACACATTCAGGTGTGTCAAATATGTAAATCTTCACGGACCCAACAATTTTCATCAATTTTCATCATACATGTATAAGCCTGGAAAACGTTCAGTTAGTCTGTTTATGTAGTAAAAGTATTGTGATAATGTGAAATGCATTCAAATGAATTCAGTGATCACGTAAATCGTAATTATTTCAATTCATGTTCAGTAACAAGCTCACTATGCTCCGTAACGAAATGAATTTTCATTCTTAATGAAAGTGACATCAACATTTTTCTTTCCACTTAAATAAATGAGTCAATGGAAGTAATATTAATTGTAAAATTGAAAATCTGAAAGTCATCCATCACAATTTTTTCAGATTTATGCTTCATCCTGTACCTGCACTAAAATATGTTTTTCTTACACACATACCGTAACTGTTAGTGCTAAGGCCTAAATTTGCTTTTAACATGCTCAATCGATCAAAAGAGGAATATCGAAAACAAAAACAGTTTGTTTCTTCCATAAATTATATCATATAGCATGTGAAATACTTGTTACGCAAAATAGCCGTTACGGAGCACAGGGGTTTCGTAAGAGTTTCCCTCAATAAATATAGAAGTAACAATAAATGTGCGCGTAACTTGCACTTGATCACACCAATGTACAGTGGCAAACACAATTCGATGTAAAAACACCTATATTGTCGCTAGCAACTGCCCTATGCTCGTTATGGAAGCATTGTTGAACCTCATTTTTCACAACCCGTGTTTTTCACAACTTGTGAAACTTGCTAAAGCCCTCGGGCCAATACCTAAGCAAGTGTGCCGATATCTTCCTTAAGGCACACTTGCCCTGTTTAATAACCTATACATATTGAGTAAAGTTGCCATTTTGAACCTCGTTTTTCACAAACGTGTTTTTCACAGGTTGTGAAAAACGCGTTCTGTGAAAAATGAGGTTCAACGTTGAACCTCATTTTTCACAAACCGTGTTTTTCACAACCTGTAAAAATTACGATCGTGGTTTTTTCCACGTTTATTACAACCTGTTTTGTTATAAAAACCCTAATTATATTAAAGATTTATTATTAACGGGTTGGTAAGTTGAGCCAATTTTGTAATAACTCGTTTGCAATAAAATATGACAACTTGTTTTTCTGTCGAAATCTTCAAATTAACATGGCAAAATGTAAGTATTTTGTCTTTTGAGAATTAATGTTTGCTCGTTTAGCATTATTTTCATTCTTTACTATTAATTTAAAGTATTAAACTATATTTTATAATCAAACTAATACAACTAGACACTTTATTACATTTCGGGTTTTATACAAAATGCGTCTGTATGTTTGTAATAACCCGTTATGTAATAATTATTACAATTCGGGTTATTATTACAAAACGGGTTGTAACAAACTTTGAACCTCATTTAAAAAAAACTACTACTAAAAAATTACATGTGTGAAAAATGCGTTAATACCAAAAAACTCAAGTTTTTCAATCACTTTTTTCGTCACATTTGAAGTTGTGAAAAATGCGTTTCTATGCTTGTATGAATTTTGTATGTTAACGTGTTTTTCACACAAGTTGTGAAAAATGCGTACGTGTTTATCACAAGTTGTGAAAAACACGGGTTGTGAAAAATGAGGTTCAACAATGCTATCTTATAAGTATTATGATGTTATCGTTAAAAGTATAAAGCAATCATAATACAGTTACGTTCCACTTTAATGACCTGCACAACGTATCGCTGGTTTCGGTGATTTTTCAGTCTCAATACTTATTTTGTGAAGAAAAATATCCCTTTATAATAACCATTTTACTATTAGCTTGTTCTAGTAGTTGTACTTTACTGTATTTGTATTAACAAAAATAAGATTATGGTGTAAACCATATACAATGATAATAAATATTCATAATAAAGGTATTGTTGGGGGCAAAGTGTTTTAGATTAAACTTTAAAGGTCATATTTTTACATTTTATACTATTTATAGATATTAATATATATACTCGTAAAATAATAACAAAATAATAAATTTTGATAGTGATATTAGAATAATAGAAATGAAGACAATAATAATTTGTAATATTGTGTTTCTATGTGTACTGCAGTAAAGAATCATTATTAGGACCATCCAAATCGTTTGTCGTATTGAATGATTTAATATAAGGTCTTTTTTTCTTTAATTCAACATTCGGGACATACCATCTAAAAATCGTATAATATTGCAATATCCAATGATGTCTGTATTGAGAAATTTACTGTAACATTTATTTCTTGTTTCATTTAAAATGAAGCTCCGTGATGCATTTTGAATGGTACGCTGTTCTAAACGAAGAATTATGTCACAAAAAAACTTCAGAATGTATAAATTTAACTTGATCTCAGATTCTGGTGGCCATTGCATAACGGAAATGTTTTTTTTAAACATCTTATGGACACATTTAATGATAAAAATTGTTCAATAGAGCATTACTTTGTAAAGAATGACATAAAATATGTTACTCGTTTGAAATTTTCACGATGTGTGTTTAATTATATTAGTCAGGAGTAAGGTTTCCATTAAAGTGAAAACTATAAAGTATATTAAAGAAGTCCACTTGCTATTATTGTTGAAAGACTTGTTCGCCCAAGTTAGATCTCGAGGTCGATTTCGAAAGCAAAGTGACACTAAAGTTTTTCTTTTCATACGAGGTAAAAAAATGTGGCAAATATACCGCTAGATGCTGATGGTTCCGAAAGAGTGAAATGAATTTCATGTGCACTTAAAACATGTTTTAGATCAAGACTTAAGACACATTCATTTATTATTTGGCATGGATAACGGGTGAACAGTGTTTGCAAAGCGTTATAGAATATTTTAAAGTAATCTTAAGCTATATACGTGACATAATTATGTTGAATGTATATATACCAGGGCTGCGTTCAGTTAGCAGTTATCGTTAGCCAAACACAGTTATCGTTATGAACGGTTAATTGAACGACCCGTTGAAGTGCGAACGTTTAAAGATGGCGGGCAAGAGAGTCGTTACTTCTATTTTATTAGAAGAATTCGGAGAGGAGGACTTGTTCACTTGTTTTTTGTACATGTATTGATCTAAATGAACGGGAGTAACACCACCGACTTCGTTAGACCTAATCCAGAAATTAAATGTATGGTTTTTTCCGTCCGTGCACAGGCGGTACAAACAAAGTTGTCTACACATTATTGCTAAACAACACGAACTATGGATTAAATACTACTGTTCTTTTTTACACACTTTTTCATTGAAACAGTGAAAGTTTGTTTGTACCGGAGGGGAAAACCCAAATATTTAAATTTCGGATATAGTTTATTGGCTATGGCAGTTACTATTTTGCAAAATATACTGGAACTATTTTGTTTCAGGTTGTTTCATATTCGCGTACTATATACTAAAACCGTTAGCTGTTGGTCTTAAACGTTTTCTGCTAACAGGCCGTTCAATTATTACTGTTGGAGAACGTTACAGAACGTTACAGAACGTTCGCGGTAACTGAACGCAGGGCAGTATATTGGTCAGTTTACAGGTCGTCCACGTAAACATTGGGTATATAAACATTGCCGGTTTCATTACACTTGAAATATAAACATATCATTACATAAAATTTATCATGTGCACATACACTATTTAAATAAATGTAAAATATCAAAGTGGTATGTTAAAATCATTATCATGCTGTTCATGCATCCGCTTATCGCCTATTCAGTGGGCAAGTCCATTGTTTAAAGTACAATAACACGCATGATCTAGAATACGACCTGTACGATAACATGTAATTAACTTGACCCAGCGCTATGTACTTCTACCTGGGGAAAACGATTAAGATTTCATTACGTTCAATGTTTGATGAATTCATAGTAACATTAGTGTCCTTGGTCAATACATTTGTACAATCAATTTAAACAATTTATGCTAACTATAGTCATATTGATTAACGTACAAGTCATTCGTGACCAAAATCATTTAGTTGTCGTCGCGTGTACTTTTTTCCGCTGTGCTTACAATTTCCGAGGAGTGTTTTGACTTTGAAAATTTCACAAAGCAGTCTAATTTAGTCAGAAAACATTAATTCTTCCTATTTTAACGTTGTTTTATATACAACTACCATGTATGAAAAGCAAACTTATTTATTTTATTTTATTTGTTTATTTATTTATTGGATTTAACGCCGTATCAACACATTTTAGGTCATTTCACGGCGTCCAGCGCACCTTACCTAGTTTTCCTGGACCTTTGTCTATAACCAGTACTCACCTACCCTTCCACAAGGCCAGAAACTTCTCCATATTATCTAATCAATGGAGGAAAACTGACATTATTGTCTAATTTTCATGGAAGGGTATAACCTCTCTGGGTGGGTTTCGAACCCGTACCCCCCTCGGGACACGAGATTCCGAATCCCGGCGCGCTACCGATTGCGCTATCGACCCGGATTAAATAGCAAATTTAAAACCGGACTTTATTGTTGAAGGTTAGTTTGGCTTTCAAAACATTTCGTTGTAATTAAGAGTTTTAAAAAAAATATGCTATAATCCTTTTCCGCTTTTGTCGTTCCTTTCAGATCCGTTTGATGCTTTTTTCTGAACCTTACTGTTCTATTGACCATTTCGTGTGCGATTTTTTGAATAACAATATATTTACCCACAAATATAACCATGCGCTATTTTGTTAACACCTTGTTTTGGGGACAAACTGTAACTGTAACCCTTAAATATGCAAATAGGTAATGTCATGGACATATTCATTTGTTCCGTGCCTTATTTTCATGATCTGTTTCTTTATAAACCTCATTCATTCCTCTCTGTATCTGGGCAGCATATGATCAAAATTCTTACGACTATTTAATATAACAATATAGAAGGATTTAAGACTAAAACCAGTCGCAAGACAGTTGATAATATGGGTCCCTGGTCCTTTCTGTACGGTCGATAAATAAGGGACCTTAGTCAGTTATTTTCCCTTGTATACTCTTCAAATAGGTAGGTCCAATTAGTTGGATTACTCGGATTTTACCCTTACTTTTTAATGTTAATTTGCCAAAATTAATCTTATTGTAAATCATTTAATTTGTTTGAAATTCAAGCTAAGTATTTTTAAGGTAAAGAACTATCTAAATTTCATCACTTCTGTAAATGTCTCCATTAACAGGAAAGATATCAGATAAAATATTTTGTTATCTTTAAATAGGAATTCAATGGAAAAAAAATCCGAGGATTCCAACTGTAAGAACCTACTTACCAATTGGATTGCTTCAGATTTTATCAGGGAAAGATAACTGACTAAAGTCTCTAATTATGTCCTAATAAACACTGTACTTCCACTACCCACCAAGAATGGTTGAACAACTTTCATCGTGCAAGTGATTTTCATACCTAACTATTTATCAGCGTTCGCATATTTTCATCAATATTGCCCAGTTAATGTTTACTCCTATCTTATTTGTTTATTGAGATTTGTTCGCTCATCTCTACATGTAATCTAATTTTATGATAATTAACTTGATAGAAAATCACTAAAACTTTTCGACTGTAGAAAGTCTCGACGGTGGGGTGGCGTTCATTTGGTTGTTTTATGGATGTGCACTCAACAAGTTTGTCTAAACACTAGATTATGTAATCAGCAGTAAAGATAAAATGTTGCAATATTTATTCGTGATCCTGTATAGGCGTTTTTAACAAATCTTTAAGTTTTGTTTTATTTTTAGCTCGGTTTTACGAATTAAATGGAGAGCTCTCCTATTTGCCCCGGCGGCGGCGTCCATTGTTCTGATTTAAATTTATGTGCAGTAAAATATTTTTTACTATTACTCTTTTTTAGGTTTTTGAATTATCAACTTCAAACTTTAAATACGTGTTCGTTATTATTAACCACATCTCACGTGACAAGGTTCATAACTCCAAATACATTATGTTTCAGAATTATTTCCCTTTGAACTTAGAATTTTCTTAAAAAATATTTATTTTACTGCAGCTGTTTTATACTTCTTTAGGTATCAACTTCAAACATAAAATATATGTTCCTTATTATCAACCACATATCATTTGACAAGGTTCTCCCCTTGAACTGAATTTTCTTTTTATGTATTATTGTTACTGTAACTTCTTTATTTTTAAGGCATCTACTTAAAACTTCAAATATATGTTACTTATCACCACCCACATGATGTATGATACGATTCCTAACTCTAGCACACATTTGTTACAAAAATTATTCCCCCTTGTTACTTATAAATGTTTGTTACCTATTATATTTTTGTTTACCCATGCACCCGAATTGTCGAGCATGCTGTCTCTACTGACAGCTCTTGTTTCCCTATAAAACTACCAGTTGGATCTGAAATTAGTCAGTAACCGAGTAAACCATTGTAATAGTTTGTCATGCCGACAGTCACTGACGACGGTGTGCTCAGAACAGGTTATAACTTTTTAACTTTATAGTGAACTAAAATATATTATATATAAGGTATAAACTCAGTGCCGAGTTACCTTAATCTAAAGAGCAGTGGTAGGACGCGCGTTTAGGTCCCTGGTTCAGCCCCACAAGAAACACTGCTAATTTCCTGGTTTCAATGATCAGGTGTTAAAAGTACAAAAACAATGTAACGAACGCTGAACACGTACATTGAGCCAGACTTTAAACTGCGCTATTTCTGTTTTATCTTTTATCGCCTAAAATCCTCCATGGATTGCTAGACACTCCATATATCGCTAGATACGGGATGCGGAGGCAGCAAACCCGCATGAGAATTTGCAATTGCACTAATGCAAAATGTATCGTATCTGGAAATATCAAGGAATAAAATTCTATTAACAATATTTATCATCGCCTACATCATTTATGTTTATTTTGTATAGACGACATATAAGATGAAACAACTTAAATGAACCATTCAATCTATATTGAAATGATGTTAAAACTTAATGACAAATTTTTTTCCTGGTCACCTCGACACCCGCCTCCGTGATCGTATGATTTAAGGTGGCTTACATTAACTCAACGTAGACGGTTACTGACTGGCGGTCTTTCGCTTGAGGAGAGCTGCTGATCATTGTTCTTTGTGTTACAAGTTGATAGTCTCTTAAATTGTCTGTTTAAGTAGGAGCAATGGTCCAGTGATAGGACGCGCGCTTAGAGATCGAGAGGATCTGGGTTCGAGGGGCACTGCTAATTTCCTTTAGCAAGATATTTACCTACAATTGTTCCACTCCACCCAGGTGTAAATAGGTACTGTGAGGGATCACCTGCCTGAAGGTGATTTCAATGATCAGGAGTTATCGTACAAGATTGTAAAGTCGGCTTAACATGTATATGGAAGCACACTTTAAACCGCACTTTAATTTTTTTAACTTTTAATTGTCCGTTCCAAGTTCTTGTTTTCGTTTTATGTTCGTGGCGTCCTCTTTATTGCAAAAGCTTAAAAGGCTTAAAATCTTTAAAATCTCTCCTTTATTTTTTGGCTAAGATCTGTGCTTATACTGTTGGTGATCCTGGTATGATTCAGAATATTTTATACAAAGTGTAAGAGTCTGGTATTGATGTTCCTTACAGCTCATGGTAACAAAACATAACATGTTCTTTTTTTTCGACATTATTTTGACAATATTTGGCCAACAAAAAACGGAACACAGTATAATATGATACAAGGCATGAATTTACACAAACAAGCGGAAGTCAGAGAATATTGAAAGAAAATGTGTATCAATTATTATTAATATTCATTATTATAACTAGATTTGACTGTTTATGACATATCAGTAAACACTAGTGCATGTATTCTGTTTCGAGGATATCCAATCCATATTGCCATTTTCAAATATTCTATTAGTTTACTGTCGTTGTGCCTTGATGTCTTCTTGGTTCTATTGCTAGAATGTGCTGACAATCGAACTTGTGTATATGATGATACTCAATATTAGTAGATGATTAAAACCCGGATCGGTGGTGCAGTTGGCCGTGAGATTTGGAATCGCGTGTCCTGAAATGGGATACGGGTTCAAATTCCACCTGGGGAGGTTATACCCTTCCAAGAATATATGACAATAATGTCAATTTTCCTCCATTGATTAGATAATATGGAGAACTTTCCAGCTTTGTGGAAGGGTAGGTGAGTACTGGTCATAGACATGGGTCCAGGAAAGCTAGGTTAGGTGCGCTGGACGCCGTAAAATGACCTAAAATTGTGTTGACACGGCCTAAAACCCAATAAAAAAGTTAATTATTAAAAGTTTACATTATTTTTGCAAATATGATTTTATGTTTAAGAGGAACAATAAAGTATCAAAGTCTAGAGTAACTCTTTTTTTCCCATGGTAACTTTTGGCTGTCTGAATAATGTTAAACAAACGGCAGAATACGATATATGATTAAAGTAGTTATATAAGTGACTTTCTTGCTTAAGGCTACTTAATTTAATATTGCCTTATATTTTATTTATTTCCATGTCGGTAAATAAAATAAGCCATTGGTACATTTCCATTTTACAGATTGCTTTTTTTACTTTGCTGAGTGCAGCCAATTTTGTTACAGATAAAACTACGGTCCTTCTTTGCACCAAAGTGTGGACAACAGACTGTCCAGGGCTTTATAAATATAATCAAAGATATTTTTAATCATACATAGAAATGGCTTTTTTCTGCTGCTTCTTTGTATAAAATCTCATTTTCCATTTATCTGTATTATTGGACTAGACAGTTCAGTTCGACTCATATGTGTGATCGTGCGCTTCGTCTTAATATAGGCACATTTTTCTTGTCAAAAAAAGCATTTAAAACATAAACTATCGTCACAAAGTGATTTTATTTGCATTAACCAATGTGGTCTATATAGAATAAATTTACTGTATGTGTCATAGAAACTTAACAAAACTTTACTGAACAAATCTAGTTCTAACAACTTGAATTAATCACTCTCTGCTTCCTTGTCCCTCAGTATTGAGCAATGAAAATAAAGTTTCCTGCACAAGTAAATAACACGGTAGTTTTTAAATGTGATTTGAACCAACGCGGATAAAAAAAACACCGAGGCATGTAAGTCAAATGTTGCTATTATATAACGTCGACCGACATTTTGTTGACATGTGTTTCAACATTGTTTTTGTCACTCTAAAACCATCTGCTGATTACGATAAGTCGCCTCCTGATCTTTCGACTTCAATCTACAATTATATACATAACTGCATTTAGAATAATTATTCCAGTACTCTGACTATCAGAGCGGTGTAGAGTTCTCAGAAACCGTCTCTTGGGTGATGCAAAAAAGTAGTTCCGTCGATGTACGTAGGCTGAAATTATCATTACGCGTTAGTTTTTTTCGGAATGATGGTTATACTTTAAACGCTTGAATAAATATCACAAAATGTTCAAACAGATGTTATTTAGATTTCTCTTCGATGATATGTACATGGTATCTAGTAGTTATGTAATCGTTTAGTGAAAATAATTATGTATCCGTTTAATATAAACAGCTACAGTAAATGAAAATATGAACGCTCAAATTCCAGCTTTATTGTCACAGGTGTTTTCGAATCTCTATTAATCTATAGTATATAGTATCTATATATCATTTCTAAAAAGTTGTCCACCTTTCATTATTATTCTTTGCGCGCGATAAAATATATTATTTATTAATGTTACAACGCTTACCACGCGAGGACTAAACACATGTATAACTATATACTATTTGAATATGAATTGATCATTTAGAATAAAATTTAGTATACTCACTAAATATTCTATATCCATTTCTCAACACAATAGCATATCGGCAGTTCATAAGCAAGTGGGGACTCAAAATTTACTTTGTATATAAGGGACATAGACAACGTTCACATTATTATGTCATTAAATTTGACATTGGCAAATTGTGAATTTTGTTCAAACGTAGCATGAACTAAATGTAGGCTTTAATTTCTGCAATTTTTTCCAATTTTATGGATAGATGAACTGATACCTTGTATTATTAAAAGTTGATGATATAATATAATGTTCACTCTACAGTAAAAGTAGTACAACTAATGAACTGTCGGTAGATTGTTTTATGTTAAATAATTTAGATTTTATAATGAGTATTGTCAACTCCATATTTTGTGATAGATTTCAAATTTAGATAAAACGGCTTTCGTAAATTAAATTTACATATTTGGTTTTGCTCCAGGCATTTAACCAGTGTAAAATACTTATTATGTCACGTAATGTTTATTATGTCACGTATAATTCTTTCAAAATGTTCCAACAATAAATGACGATTTAATGTGTGATGAAAATAAACTATGTTCAATAATATTAAACTGTCCAAGGAAAATTGCTACATTCATACTTAATGCCTACTTTAAAAAGAAATATATGACCTTTGTTTGAAAAAGTTGTTAATTAGAAATCGTCTTATATGGCTGAAAGTTATGATAGGCGATAAATTAACTGTCTATATATATATATACTGATCTTATATTTGTTGATCATTGTATATAATTATTTGCATATGAAACATGACTTATAGACCCAATTGGTCGATTGTACGAGTACATGTATTTATGATATTTGAATGTTATGTACAATTATCTATCTATCTATGTTTTGTCTGGAAAGTTAGTGTTCATGTATACGCACGTCAATGGGTCTATGGGTCAATCTTTTCGCCGGATCAGGATCCGGTATATTCCGTGGCTTAGGATCTGGGTACACAGGATCTAAAAGAATATTCGCAATTTGCGCCACCGGTAAACGATAACCATAAATTTGTTGTGCGACTGTCGCACTATTATTGTCTGTTAGGCTTTTATGACAATGAAAGCCTGTTTTAATCAGATACACAAATATCCTTTGTTATCTCTGGTTTGTTTACCGTCGTTTCTGAAAAGGGGGATTTGATTATACATAAAGGATGTATATGTTTGTACCTGAAGAGAGTAAATAAATGTACGTATACATACATGTATAATTATAATGTTCCGATGTTCCGTACCCAATATTAGGGTTTTGGTGATGAATTCACGACAGCTGTTACTTGTGTTTTGTGATCTGCAATTCTTTTGTTTTCTCTGATTGAAACGCTGATTTATTTTCAATTTGCCAACGTTTCATGCAGAGAAGTAAATTTATGATCGCCAGCATGGATTTGTTTTTATGAATGCATTATTCTCTTAGAAAATGCCTGAAGAATCAGACTTTAAGTTCCTTCAGAAATGAAAGACGCTACTCATTTAAATAAATTTTAGGAAGTTTAACTGATGCAGTGCAGCAAATTATCAAAAATCTTACGATATTTCAGCCGAACAGTATAAAGAAAATTACAACTAAATGTGGTAATACGACCATTGATAACATTGATCACAGGTGATTCACCTACAAGATTGGTTTACGAACTTGTATGTCTCATTTTTGAATATCAGATGGACTAACCAAAGTTTTATATCTGAAGTGGTCACCTGCTGTAAGCTGTCAATCCTGTCACTTCCCTTCACTGGCTGCTTAATACAGTTTATACTGTGTATTGTGCGTAAATATTGACCCCTGACATTACATTGAATACGAATGTAGTATTAATGCTCGATTACACCGAGACCGTGAGGATTATGAGAAAAAAATTTAACACACAAACATACTTCTATAATTTTACGATCGCTGTCTAAGTGTAGAATAGACGTGGTACTGACATTCGTTGGGATATGTGTAGATAATTATTAGATGCAAATGTGAAAGGCCAGGTCGGGGTCAATATTTACGCACTATACTAGAGTATTGACAATGTATTGGTGATATTTATCAGCCACGTTATCGCCCGCATATTATACTGAAGGCAAAAATATTGATATAATAATATCGTGACGATAAATAAACCAATAAAATTACTTCCGGTAAAATCGATTCTATGTCCGAAGTACATATGATCTTTGCTCTCATAAAATGTTGACCTTCTTTGACCAAAGTTAATAAAATCCTGAGGGTATATTATGTACACAATCGTGAAAATCAGATAGAATAGATATTATATAATATTAAAGGTATCTATACCCCCTGCGGCCAATCAGCATCAGAAATATCGAGTCACGTGAGTAAACAAGTGTGTCCAATATTCGTACTAATTGAGTGATTCTTCTTTCTTTAAACTAACATTTTACACTTTTAGGAGAACTGAAGTACATATTAAACATGTTCACATAAACGCTCTTTGAAGAAAAAAAAAACATAAAGAAATCCCCTCAACGAAAACATCGTCAGTTTAGTGTTACATTTATCTTCTAGTATCTTCTACGAGACCAACTGGCTAGCTTACTCAGTAGCGTACTGTAGTTCTCATCGAGAGGGCGTTGGTTCGAATCCCGGACAGGGCATATTTTCGCGGAGTTGGGTCATGAAATAATTTCTACGACCATTCCCCCTCCTACCAACAATTCTTGATCATGTTGGAGAGTTGTCAGTCGCTGACGGAAGTATGTGCCTGATAATTAGTTAACACCTAAATCCAGAGATTTAGCCTTTTACAGAAACGGTGAAAGGTTGACTGACTGCCGTGATAATGACCTATACAATGCTACAGTTGTTACGGCGTAAAATCTAGTCAAAACTGTCTTCCTAGTTGTACTTGCAAGTTTTCATGAAACTCGTTCATCACGTTCAACATTACCACAATGTTTAATGAATATACATGCGAGTGTGTGAATCATTTCTCATTAGAGATGTCTTATTCAAGACTGGGATATTGCAGGAAAATATATATATAGATCACATTTGATGTTGCAGTTTAAGTCTGCATTTGACAGTAAAAGAGAGTCGAAAATGAATTTTGAAATTAGCGATTCCACGTCAGTATCATAATTTATATAAATCATGTATGGCTAACATTGACAGGACGCTGTACATAATTAATACAGTACCCACCAAAAGTTTGGAGACAAAAGAAATTTACAACAATTTTGAATTTTGATGATTGCTTTTAAAGTCATTATTTTCAACATACATTTGTATTTATGTATGGTTTGTGATAAAATAAAAACTAATTTTATAAATGCGTCACATTTATAAAATTCGGCATCTGATTTTCTGGAGCCTTCAAAACCATGTGTTTTAGATAAAAAAATATGTAATAGGCTTACAAAGTAAAAATGTCTCCAAACTTTTGGTGGGTACTGTATTTCATCAATTATATAGGATCAAAAATGTAACCTATGAAATGGTGATGTAGTTGAGAATGAATGCAATTTTTGTTAAAATGTCTTTTTAGATCTAAGACAAAAATATTGGACCTGTCTTTTTATTCAAATATATAATATTGATCAAAACGATGTTATAAATATTAATACAGCCAAATTTAAGGAACTAGCTCTTGTGAGTATACTAACCTTAGAATTCAAAGATCTGTATTTATAAAATATGGTATGCTGTCATTTGTTATAAGTAATCATTGTATAATTTTCGCAATATTGTTATACTTTTGTTGATAGCAAAACCTGTGTATAAGATACACGTATTTATACGTATTTTCTTTTGTATGAATAGATTATGTACTAAATGTGAATAGATGTGTATTTAATACATGCTATATCTAGTTACAATGAACTAACGAACTAGAGACCTAAATCATTAATAAAACAATTACTTTGATTAATTTTGATTTGAGCATTGTTCTTCCAGAAACAGACTACATGCTGTCCATTGCTGTTTTTATATTAATAGGGTAAATAGACAGTGATATCATCTGCAGTAATCTGCAGACAGACCAGTTTGTATTAGATATATTGTTTGCAATTGAATTACTTAAATGAGAAATTGGTAATTTTGTTTACTGTTTGGCTGCTATGCAACGATTTTATCTTGTAACAATTTGTTATAAAAGTTTAATCAAGTTATTTATCCAGTTTATATAATCACTGGTAGGTCTATCTTTGTATTTCAGACAAGCGTACACTTTAATTTAAATCTCGGAGACACATAAAGTCATATTATAATGAATATAGCATGTAACAATAATGCTCTGCCTTCTATTTTGTGGAATACATTTGTTCCGCAACCGAATGCAATCTCATTTGCATATTTACATAATTTCTACTATAAACTCGTAGAAACGTGAAACCCTGGTTACAATTGCCGAAGAGAATTTTACAAACACCAATCTAAATTGGATGCATAAAATGAAATATTTTATTTTCTAAATTGATACCAGTAACTTTAAAGGAATAAATAAGCAAACTTTCACATTTCTTTTTTCTTAATTTTGCAAGCAATTACTATCAAGATGATTATAAAAAAAACACACTGATGCATTACTTGCCGAACTATTAACATTTTTTCTCTGACTATTCTAACTAGACCCACGTGGGTCAGGTAAGCTAAAATAATAGAAGTTAACAAGGTACGTCCGGCAAGATTTCTTTCGTAACATTTTAACTATTTAACAATTTTAGGAGATGACGTTGAGTGTCCGCTCCGTTTGAAAAGTAACTCATGTAACCCATACGTAGAATAATAATAGAATCAGCAGCTTTGTGCGCTACTGACTGTGTTAGCCAGGTGTATTTGTCTGACTGAAGGCTGCCATTTTGTTTGTTCATTTATTAAAGGATATGTAAGTGAGGTATTGATGCCTGCGAATGCGAATTAAAGTTTAAGTGAGTATGACCCGTATATACAAAAACAGTCACATCCACTGTACCGGAAATGAAAACGAGTGTATAGAAGTCTGTTTTTGATGATATTCGTCGGGACATAACTATGATCTCCGATTGATCATCAAATACGGGTCTATAAAATCGCTAACACCAGAACTCGTTCATTAGTTACTATCGAGCGGAGAAAGTAATAAACCTACCTGCATTATTCTAAATAAAACATTTCCATGAAAGAACTGCATATTCTCGTGCATATAGTTCGAGAAAATTTTAATAGACTTCAGGTACAAAAACGACAACTATACTGGTCAGTGCAAAATGTGTAAGCGAACAGCATGGGCCTAGAGCAATGGTGACAGCAAGCTTTACGTGTTTATGTGTTTAAAGGTATTCACTAGTGTTTCATCATCAGAAATTATTAATTTTGTTTTATTGGAACTTAAGTGGTTATAGTGATTATTAACCCTCTCATATAAATTTCAAACATAGTTTTTATTCTGTTCATCTCGTAAAATGACTAAATATATTTGTTTGATTTACATGTGTTGCTTTGTACAATCTTAATTCTTCAAGATCACTCTTAGAAATTAAACGTAAGTGATTTTTAATATTTAATCAGTTAGAAACATGTAACATAGTTTTATGCAATCGTTTATAAATTATGCGTTGCATGTTGATAAAAACAAGCATGCAGTATAACGGTTTAAACTATTAGAACATGTTAGTGTTTCGATTGAAGTTGTTATTGATTGAACTTAGCACTTTCGTCTGTTATACATGTACTATTAATGGTTTCCATAAATAATGCACTTTATTGACATATATCATGCAATGAATAATAATCTGAAAACGAAAAATATGGAAACATTTATGTTTCATAAATGAGGAACTATTTTTAGTGTGGTTTAACGACGTATCAACACATTATATAGGTTATATAACGGCGATCTGACTGGTCTACTCCTATGGAATTACTTCTTTGAAAGGCTAAATCTCTGCCTTAAGTCGTTAACTAATTACTAGGTGCATACATATGTCAATGACTAACAACTGCTCAACATGATTTAAAATCAGTAGTAGAAAAAAGAATGGCCGTAGAAATTATAAAAAAGTAATTGCATTTAATAGTCTAAGTTTCACGCTTACGCACGTGCACCGACTTTACAGCTATTACCCCTTGTCATTAGGCTACTGGTATCTATCTATCAATCTTCCTAAGGAGTCTTTTTACTTCGTTTGATGGTGCAGCCGACAAATTGGCGCCTTGGAATTATACCATCCTCGCAGGTACCCATTTACACCTGGGTGGAGTGAAGCAATCGCAGGTAAATTAGGCCTACTTGCTCAAGAAAATAAGCAGTGCCCCTAGTTCTATTCGAACCCAGGACCTCTCGATCCATAAGCGCGCGTCCTACTACTGGACTACTGCTCCTACTTAAATTTTCTCAAGACAACCCTCCGCAAACATAAGCCCTGACGAAAATCGAACCTACGCTCCATCGATCAGTAAAAATATCCCTACTAACTTTGCTAGCCGGCTTAAAGCTATAGGTATCAGACGATTATTATATTAAATTTGTTCATTTTCCGATTTATTTCCTGTGAACTTAAATTTTGCCAAAGTCGGTGATGTGTTGTGCGTCCTAGAATAAAATTGAAATAGTATCGTCTATGTTTAGAACAAGATGAAGCCCCTCGTAATACTAAAAATATTTTAAACAACCAATAAACGATTGTGTGTATTGTTACATTTCTAAAAAAAGTTGGAATGCATGTTTAAAGTAAAATCCGACTGAAAGAAATATGTTTGACTAAATCAATAAAATCTACGTTTCTATCATTTTTTCATCATAATATTCTACCTTGAAATTTCTGGCCGCTGCTTTAGTTTCTACATACCCTCTTAAAATCGTCAGCTGTTTCCGTTGAATTGTTTTATTATGATCATTTATCTGTCAGAGAAGCCAGGTTTTAGGTGTAGTTTATTACTCAATAATACAGTTATTATATTTAAGATAATGTAGTTTATGTCATTCTAATGGAAGAGAAACTATGTTAATACTAATAAATCAAAACAAAAACAAAACTTATTGTTTTTACATTTGAATTGTTTGGGGGTTTTCAGCTCAATAATGTAATAGATTCAAAACAAAGCTATAGAAAATTGCGAAACTCATTTTTTCCGTGGTCCACCGAGTCTGTATTTCATACGTTTTCTGGAATGCAATTAAGGAGGGTGATCAAGGTTTCTATGTCATTCTAATGTCGGTCAACCATCTTCATTGTTCGCTTAAATGTGTATTTTTTTATTTCCTTCTTATTAATTTTTTGTTGGATTTGTAAAATTCCGTTGAAAAAAAATTGCTAGAAACTTTTTTTCACGCAGTTCCTCAAATAGATGCACAACTGAAGCGACCAAAGAGGGGTTATAGGTGTAAAAGGTCTCTCTAAACTTCAAAGAAAATATATACAATTACCTTTTACTATCAAACGATCTATACGTTTTTTGTTCTTAAACACTTTGGCATATTGACGATCTAGCATTTTTTCTACATGTTTGGAAATGAGGAAGTTGATTTACACAGATATGCATCTATCAAAATAGAATGATTTTTCTTGCTGTTTTAATCACTCTTGGGGTTTCTGGAAGTATTAAATGTTTAAAACGAGGCTGATTGATAAAAATATGGAAATGAATATTTATTATTCTGTACTTTTGTGTTTATTTCCGCGCCATTTTGTCTCCTTAAGATTCCAAAACAATATGTCTGAATATAAATGATTTGTTTGCCTATCGACTGATCTTGTACTTTTGTGACAGATGGTTCTCCACTGTCTGAATCTTATGAACGCTTCGAAAATCGTCTGCTTTCGTTTTTCACTTATTTTGTCGTCAAAGTATCATTTTCGCTGGCCTTAGTTCTTCAATAGAGTGTGAAGTTTTCTGTTAAAGTTTTTTATTCTCTGCATAATGAACAGGATTTATGTATAAGGGTTTGGTGAAAACTAGTAAGAGAATTTGCTTAAAAAGCG
Organism: Mactra quadrangularis; assembly: GCA_025267735.1. Lineage (NCBI taxonomy): Eukaryota > Metazoa > Mollusca > Bivalvia > Venerida > Mactridae > Mactra > Mactra quadrangularis. Next base: position 20,417,618 of record CM046298.1, on the reverse strand, counting down.
GTATTCACCAAATCCGCCAGCAGTTGATCTAGAATATAAGCATTCAGTTAAATGATATTCCTTACCAAAACATCGCTTAACAAAAGCAGCATTGTTCCTCAGTCCGAAAAGTCATTTTATTCGTTTATATGTTACAAGTACGAATAGAAAATAAAAAATGTGCTGACATATGTTATAAAACTAAACTGATGTCTCGTGACATTCTTATATAAGTGTTAGATCATATACGATATTTTATATACTTTTCAATAAATTCGTGTTTCTATAAAAGAGACGCTGTCAAATTATATATTACTAACGTATATCTTATTTCTTTTACAATTATATTCTATGTTTTTATTCTGTAATTATTTCTTATATTTGCGTGTACTGTCTACATAGACGACTTATGAAAAGTTTGAAAGAAATGCTGAAAGCTATACAAAACTATTAATATAAAGAATTCCCTGTTAGATAAATGTCTAAAACTCTCACATTATACATATATCAAACAATTTAATTTTATATATCTGAAGACAAATAGCAACAAATAAATTAACTTTGGGGATATTACAGGAAAGTAGACAGTGTGATTAAACATGAACACATTCTGTCTTGCTGAATTGAGACGAAAAAGTAAATGAAAACTCCTGTTTGATCTGAAAAATCAAGTTTATTTAGATATACTGTTACCTAGTATTAAAAGATGAGTATTGTTTTCTTGATGCGTTTGTTATGGAAACGGATTTTCCTCCACGTTATTAAACAAGACAATTCATAATATCGCATTTACCGAATCAACAGATACATAACAATATAAAAGTTATATAATACTTATATTTATTTTATAAAACAGTATATTTGATTTAATTCTTGCATTAGCAAGTTTGTACTGACGCAAAATACTATTTTGACGTGTCATTTACAATAAGAAAATCTATGTGGTAAGTCGTCAGCAGTTTATTATCAAAAATATGTTAGATACGTTAGATCTGTTAAAAAAGTTTGCCAGAACATGACTTAACACACAAACGACTCCAGCAACATCGATCATTAGTCCGAGAAAACAAATAATTTTATATGTTACGAGCACAAATGGAAAATAAACGATGTGCTGACATATGTTATATAACTAAACTGATGTCTCGTGACTTTCTTATATTATTGTTTGGTCATATACGATATTTTATATATTTTTTCAAGGAGTTCTTGTTTCTGTGAACGAGACACTGTCAAATTTTATGTTACTAACGTATATCTTATTTCTTTTAATATTATATTCTTTTATTGTATTTCTGTGATCAGATCTTATATTTGCGTGTACTGTCTACAGAGGCGACAAACGAACAACTTGAAAGAAATGCTGAGTGGGATAAAAACTATAGATATAAAGAATTCCCTGTTAGATAAATGTCTAAAACTCTTACATTGTTCATATATCAAACAATTTCATTTTATATAACTTAAGACAAATAGCAACAAATACATTTATTGGGGGGATAAAACAGGAAAGTAGACAGTGTGATTAAACATCAACAATTTTTGTCTTGGTGAATTGAGACAAAGTAGTAAATGAAAATCCCTGTTTGATCTGAAAAATCAAATATATTGAGATATGCTTTTACCCCATGTAAGGAGATGAATTTCATTCGTAGTTACAATTGATATTGAAGACTTCCACTTAGGGCCAATACGACTGCCCTTGGAAAAACAACTGAGCCTATATCATATCAGTTGTTTAAAAACATATGATATTTCTCTCCAATACATTGCTAAACGAAACCCCAGCAGTCCAGCATGTTTGTTATGAATACGGGTTTTCCTCCAAGTTTTTTTAAACAAGAAAAGTCATGATATCGCATTTATCGAATCAACAGATACATAACAATATAAAAATATATAATACTGATATTTATTTTATAAAATAGTATATTTGATTTAATTCTTGCATTAGCAAGTTTATACTGAAGCAAGACACTATTTTGACTTGACATTTGCTATTAGGAAACCTATTAAGTAAGTCGTCCGCAGTGTATTATCAAACATGTGTTAGATACATGCGTAAAAGTTAATAAAATATGAATATAAGCATTCAGTAAATAATCTTTTTTCCAAAACATGACTTAACACACAAACGGCTCCAGCAACATCGATCATTAGTCCGAGAAAACAAATCAGTTTATGTGTTATAAGCACAAATGGAAAATAAGAGATGTGCTGACATATGTTATACAACTAAACTGATGTCTCGTGACTATCTAATATAATTGTTCATATACGACATTTTATATACTTTTCAATGAATTCGTGTTTCTATGAAAGAGACGCAGTCAAATTAAACATAATTATACTGACGTATATCTTATTTCGTTTACAATTGTATTCTATTATTATATTCTGTAATCGTTTCCTTATATGTGATTGTATTGTCTACAGAGGCGACTTAGGAACATCTTGAAAGATATGCTGAAAGCAATATAAAACAATAAATATAAAGCATTCCCTGTCAGATAAATGTCTAAAATTCTTACATTATACATTAATCAAACAATTTAATTTCATATAAATTAAGACAAATAGCAACAAATAAATTTCATGTGGGGGATATTGCAGGAAAGTAGACAGTGTGATTAAACATGAACACATTCTGTCTTGCTGAATTGAGACGAAGAAGTAAATGTAAATATCTGTTTGATCTAAAAAATCAAATTTATATAGATATACTTTTACCTAGTATAAAGAAATGACTTTCATTGTTTTGATACATTTGTTATGGAAGCAGTTTCTCCTACGCAATATCAAAAAAGAAAAATCACGACATCTTATTTACAGAAAATAAAATATATACGAGTCATATAATACTTATAATTATTATATAAATGAGTACTTAGTTTTTATTAATTGCATGCGTATGTTTATCTTGAAACAATCACTACTTAGCCTTGATATTCACAGTTAAAAGGACAGTAAACTTCTACTGATAGCACATCAAATTCGACATCTTAATATCGACAATAAATAAATATAGATACCTTTTTAATAAATTTAAGAAACTGAGACTAAAATAGCATGCATTATTAATAACTTAAGTGGTCTTTGTAGCGGAACTTTACTATATTTGCATTTCTGTTTAATTCTGGGACCTTGATATCATTGTCTATAAAACGTATTTAATATTTGCTAAGTAATCATATTTCTATCAATTTATCAGTCTCTATAAGCATGACAAGTTAAGTGTGGGTCTAGACTCATACATACGGTAACTAGATTATGTACCTTTAATTGCATGTAAGTAGTCAAGACTAATCAAATTATCTCTAACGATGTTTGATTTCCTAACACACATTTTCATTTAATTCACTGGTTCATCCGATTGCATAATAATGTATGACTAAGCAGTAGTTCAGCGATAGGACGCTCGCTTAAAGATCGAGTAGTCTCGGTTTTAAACACCACTATAGGCACTGCTAATATCATTGAGCAAGAAATTATCCCACAGTTGTTTCTCTTAACCCAGATATGTAAACCTGGTTGAAGATTATTTCATTGATCAGAGGTTATAAAGTCGGCTGAACATGTATATGGAAGAATACACTTCACAACTTTTTGAACTTAATAATAACTTCACAATATCACCTTTTAGATCCTTTAAATTTATTATTTTTTAATTCTCACACAATTAGTACCTAATTAGGAGAACTAATCACGTGATCATCAAACTCTTCAATTGAACACCAAGTGTACACATAAAAAATCTTCTTGAAAACGACGCTGACAAACAAGGCTTAATACTATGTTCGAAAACTATTTATTAAAAACTCGTATGTTCATTAAGATTCCTTAACTTTAAAATGTCAAACCTGTGATAGATTTATCTACAACTATTCTGGATAATATCGGTAAAAGAGAGACATTGACCTTTCAATTTGACATAAAAATGTTAAATATGTTGTGTTTTCCCAGCTTTTAGACAAATCTTTCTCGTATTGTTGAGGTAAGTAGATCTCATCACTTTTCTATGACGGTCAGAGATCTCAGAACCTAAGCCTTTATCCTGGTACATTTGAACTAATCATATTCGTTCGCAAGTATTCACATCACAGTTATTTACTATTACCTGCAGCACAAACAAACCTGCAGCGCAACACTAAAGAATCCCCGGTATTGATGTGCATGGCATATGGCATTATACATTCCGTGTTACTCATGCTTTGTATGCTATGTGTCATGTCATTGATACCGAAATAAAATTATTTTTATTATTATTACTACAGGGTTAGTCAGGCAAATGGTCTTAGAAAATATTCTTTGACTAAGCTTTTCGAAGTAGAATTGAACCCGCGATTTGGGACATTTTATTGACTGAGCCAACCGGTACCTTTTGACCATCCATGTTTAGACCAGTTAAGACATAGCAAACAGGTTATACAATCAAATTACTTGATAACTCATCAACTTTGATCTACGTGTATGATTACCAGCCAGCCAATGGGTATACTTTTATTTCTAAACATTCATCAACTAATTGATGCTAAGTTTTATATGGTGTACTTATAATTAAATAAAAGATGTAATCCGGAACTCAAAGTATTGGGGGTTCCGCCGGCACTGACAAACAAATGTGCTGTATATTGTTTCTTAATTTTAAGAGTTAAAAGGTTAACTTCTTTTTATGAACTCATATTCTTTATTGTAGCGCTGCAGGTTTGTTTGTACTGCAGGTAAACCCCATAGATTTTCATTCTGACTGAAGTATATTAATGTTCTGACATCAAAGTGTTAGAACGTATAAAACTTCATAATGCATTGTATTTTATATAATTTTAAAATACTTATGAATTTAAATTGAAATTAAAACATTTCACCATCGTAGTGAAGTATTTGTAATTAATGATTTATTTCAGATTATCGGAATAATTATTCATCTTCATTATTTTATAAATCTCACAATTTTAATGAGTTACGTCAAACAGCAGTATTGTAAAACAGTAAACCAATTTATAGTAATTTAGTTATAATACATTATAATTGTAAGCATTAATTTACCGCCACTAGGGCAAGTTATTGCAAACATTTTATAATTAAGTAAATTGCTGTCATAATGCCTCTATATACTTTTGAAACTTCTAGGCAGCCCCCGGCTAGCTCAGTTGGTAACACGCAAGTCTACTGATCGAGGGGTCGTGGATTCGATTCCCGGGCGGGGCATACTTTCGTGGAGCTTTTTAATTATGTAGGGCAGTTGTCAATCACAGACGAAAGTATGCGCTTAGTAGTCAGTTAACAGCTAAATCCAGAGATTTAACCTTTCCGGGAGGAGTGAGTAGGTTGACTGACCGCCGTTATATGACCTTATATGTGTTGCAACGGCGTTAAACCCCAAAAAGAGAAACTTCTAGAAAAGTGGATACTTCAGTTTGAATCATTAAACAAGCAGCATTGAGACATGTTGTATTGAAATTAACAAAATTAAGATAATATTGGCTATCATAACTGTTAGTAAAATTTAAGCCAGATACCAGAATATGATATATAATGCACTCACTAATTAGCCTAATGTCACTAATTATGAAAGCATTTCCGTTTTGAGACCACACATTGCTTTAACGATAAACGTTCACAATCATAGAACATTTCCTGGCAGAACACCTTGGTCTTTTCACTAACTGACACATCCTGTCGGTAATAAATCGTGACATCTCTATCACTGGAACTATTTATATTAAAAACCAATTTACGATGATATATTCTTTGCTAAGAAATGAAAACTGCACGAGATAATATCATAATGCTATGTTATAATCTCAAAGCAAATAACGTTCCTAGCGTGATTTCTCGAGATCTTATATTTCACAGTTTGAAATGTTTGTGCATCCTTGAGAATATTGTTAAAACAAGGACAAAAATATTAGAGAATATTTTCAAGAACTGTGATGATGCATGTTATAACAGTAAAATATGAGAAAAGGGTCTTGTAATATAGAGAAAACACATGTGTTCATTGTTATGAGAGAATAGGTTCAATTTGCTTCTTCTTGTATCGTTTTGAAGTATTTCTTTATTGTTTTATTTGTTCAATAAACCTGCATTCCATACTCTACCATGAAATGTGGGCAACAAGTCGATTTTTCCTCTGGAAAACATCGTCGACTGATTGTTTATAAGCAAACTAAACAGAAACAAGCAATGTTTCAAAGAAGACCAGAAGAGTGTTGCAGACACTATGCATAGCTTTTCTTGGGTTCAACGAAGTGTCGGCACAAATAATGGTCACTCTAATGTAGTGTATAAGCAGTACTCACCTACCCTTTCAGAATGCCGACAACTTCGCCTACACCTTATTTGTAGAGGAATTCGGTGTTAGTGTAACCAGCCGGGGTAACACTCGAATCAGCAACATCGTTTGGACAACTATACTAAGAACCAATGATGACTTAATAAAGTGTAAAGTGAAAATATTGAAGAAGTGTGTCTTATGGCAAAACTTCATATTAGAAGGTTCAACGTTTCTTTGTCTTTTAACAGTAATTAATGTAAACAAGAATCAGAAGACAAGTATAGTTGAAAACAAAAAAGAAAATAGTGACATTTGTGCCCTTATTAAGTTTCAATTTATCTAGATTGAAAACGGTGATAACAAAGTTTTAAAAACTTGCACATCTGCGTCTTTTTAAATTCACGACAAAAATATGATATTCAATTACATGTATTTGTTTATTTGGAACATTTTTGTCTATACAGTGAACTTTTATTATTGTTAAGTATTACTTTTGACTTTTTACCATGTAGATAGTTGTCGATGAAGCTGTCATTTTCAAATTATGTATATAGTTATGGGACTGAGGCTTTACTAATGTTACATTAGTATTACGATATTTCTTAACTCTATTTATTGATTTTGTTACAGAGGAACGGTTACCTTACAAGCTTTTTCCTGAGCAATTCTCTATAACAATTTCTCACTTTTATGAACTCGAACATCACTCTCTTATACTGAAAAAAATCGGCATTATTAATGAATATTTATAAAAAAAAGTTTAAACAGGCGCGAGTGGGAAGTCCGAATTATCGAATTTGATGTCCACTGACTTAAACCATTACATCAGACCCTTGGCTAAGTTTAAATTGAGTCAGTCTTAAAAAAATATAACAAGTCTACTGATAGAGGGGTCTTTGATTTGCTGGGCATGCATTCGTGAAGCTTGATCATTAAATAATTTCTACAGCCATTCTCCCGCAAACCAATGATTCTAAAATCATGTAGGGCAGTTGACAGTCGCTGAGAGACACACGCGCCAAGTAAATGTTTAACAACTAAATCCAGCGATTTAGCCTTTCCATGTATGGCAAGTAGGTTGATTGGCCGCCGATATATAACCTATAAAATGAGTTACCACCGCGTAAAATCAAACCAAAATAAATATGTGCGATAAAGCAGTTGATCAACTGTAATATCAGTCAAATTTAGTTTTAAATACACAACTTTTCTTAATGTAGGAAACAAGCATGTTTAATGTACTTTAAAATTGATGTGAATAATCTTGGTTAACTAATATAAATTAATGATTCTTTGATTATTTTCTCTTATTGTTTAATCAGCATTTTGTCTCATTATCTGTTGGGGAACAAAAACGATCTTGGTATGAACTATCGTTGTGACACACTTCATCTCCTTAGGGTATAACTTTGTTCTGGTAATTTACGATACATTCAAAAATAAAAGATTTATACATCCACACACGGCAATATTTAACCTCCATGTTTAACGTCTGATTTTTTGTATTAAATAATTGCGCATGTAGCATATTAAAACGCTCTCACTTTTTTGATAATCTTGAAGAGTTTTGTTCATTATTTTTTCTACATGATTCGAATTTTATAGCAGAATTATTACAGAGAAGGATTATTAAAAATTTATGGTGCTCCAATGTCTGCATAAAAATCTCATAAAAAGGATGGAATTTTCTTCTGGGTTGAACAATATTTAAAAATCAAAAACTAATTTCAAAAAAACTAAACCCACAAACACTGCAAACCGTATAAATTATTCAGATGAGCTCGAGTATTTTATCACACATTTTAATCACAACTTGTAATTAGATTACTTGGACTCTCACGGTCGATGACATCAGTCTACGGAATCTGCAAAACTGGGTTCACTTCAGTGTGAATATAACATTTTAACATGTTTATTTTGTCGTGTATTGATCGAATTTGACTGAGACGACGTAGCTCATCACCTCAGTCTATAAATATCCGATCTCCATTTTTAAAGAAAACTAGATAAACCCCCAATACGATTTGTATGACCTTGTTATGCCTTCTAAAAAGTTCCTTGACTCTATCATGTCAATCAGATTCACCCGTCAGTCGGGTTGAGGCTTACAATGCTTTAAGTCCAGAGAAGCTTGTTCGAACATTGCTCAATCTCTTTTCGTCCAGTCCGAAGTACATGATTGAATATGATTTGTTACAAGTGTTTTGTCTTCCAATGACATTGATGCCATGTGTATTCCAATTTAACTAAGTATGATGTAATAAAAAGTGCGAAATAAACTCTTAACCTCAGAAAATGTGAAAAATAGCATCCTCGTATCGTCTTATGTCTGATAGCGCAATGTTAGAGCGATGTTTGCTCCAATACATTGCGCTTGCAATATTTCTCTATTATTGTACATATATGAAATAAATGTATTTTATGTATCTATCTACAAAGTCCTATGTGAATATTTATTGAAACAACAAAGATATGATATTTTTAAAGTTTATTTTTCAAAAAAGAGTTGTTGCAAATCATTTAATATAACACGGAAAACATCTCTGTACATAGTTTGTGGCGTCCTTTTCGTTTGTCGTAAATCTGTTGTTCATTGTCTCATTTAAATAAATATATTTTAGTAGTTGATCTAGGAATGCCAAAAAACAAACATTGTTTTGTCAAAATTGTAAGGAACCAAATTACTTTTTGTGTCAAATAAATATCGAGGGTTGTCCGCAAGACTGTAGTAACTCGCTCTTTATTGCAATGCACTTACGACAGTCTTGCGGACATCCCTCGATGTATATGTTGCTTGAATTAGGGCTGCAATGATTCACCGGAAAATTTGTTGGATACGATTAGAATTTGTTTTCCTTTGATTTGATTTTTTCTATTCTTTTAATGGTGTTGTTTATACCAAATATACATCAATACAATCATTTGAGTTTTAAACTAACTTTAAAATTTGTACTCTTGAACTGAAATTTTCAACATTGTTTTCAGAACAAGATTAATGGAGCAAGTGAACTTCGTTCTGATTTATATAAATTTATACTAGTTTATCATTGTAAATAAAGTCTTGAAAGAGACCATGTTGTTTTGGCTTATAAATTTAAAACTCTTATTTACACGTTTACAAGGCCGATAACGATTCGGAAATCGCGGATCTCGAATCGAAATTGAATCGGCGACCTTGCAATCAATTTTTGATGTATCAAATTGAATCTTTGCAGTCTTTGTTGCCTCAGTGCTTTTTCTCAATCCTAGGGAATTAAAATGTATTATAGATTTGTTTGATGCCATTCTCGTTCCCAGATGCTATTAAGATTGACGATCTAGTATCGAGCTTCCTGATAGCCTCTGGGTACGAGACTGGTTTGATGTCTGAAAAGCAATCATTTATAGCTTTATATTAATTTAGAAAGTTGTCATTATTTTTTGAAATATTTTATTTACGGCTAAAATGTGATTGTGTCTTTATTTTCTTATATGTAAAAGGTATAAAACTGGTCACATCTTGGTTATCTTTGACCGATTTTCAATATGTTTTTATCAATGCGAATATCTTGGCATTTCTTTTTAACCTATAGTGACAGCAGAGAGTTATCCTAAACGTCAAATGATTAACATTATGTAGAAACTTGATCAATTTCTCCACCACACAATTTTCAACCCTATACAAATATACAACAATAATACTCTCAGATAAAGGTCCTTGTTACATTTACAAAATAAGAAACAATTTTGTACCATCTAAATTGCTGTAACTATTGGCATAAAACAGATTTATTTTTTTAGTATATACTGAGAATATGGTATTTAAACTATCACAGAAATGTTCCATATTTGGATTTATCCTTGTTTTTCAAGATGTCTGCTCATTTTATTTCCAGTTGCTTTTCAAACTATCCTTAATACACTTTAATGTCATCAACAAAAAGGAGCTTAGGATAAACTTGTTTGACTTGATTGAAAATGGCGATTTACCATTTTGCCAGACAAAAATGATACTAAATAAAAAAGACAGATTTGATATGACTGCATTTGTGACTCTTTCTTAACGATAAATTGGGTTTATTCTATAAAAGAAGCTGCCATGGTATAGGATCATGGTCTTCTCGACTTGGTATCCAGCAGTATGAGTCATGTTTCTGGCAACGGCAGATCACAGGTCATATCATTCAATGCATGAATCTTCGTTTATATGGAAAATATGGATGTCTTTTCCACTTAAAGTCATCGCGTGAGCTTTGGTGGATTAATTTCTGTATACTGTCCAAACTGAATTGAGTGTCGATATTTTAGTTTTCTAGTTACATCCGTTTGGTTTCTGTAAATCAACTAAAATGGAGTTAACATACCCTAACCTTTTCGAACTAAATTCACGTTCGAAACGCTGCTTACCACTCGTTGCATTTTATGACAGTGTGACTAAAACACGAAATGGAGAATTTTGGGCGAAATAAAACTGACATTGGCAAAATGAAGATTTTATTGTTTAAATATACATGTATAGGCTTTATGACCAACTAACTACATCACTAAAACTACAGTCCCATAAACATGAAAAAATAGCCGTGAGGGCACCGTACGGGCGCCGTGCGATCAAAGTCCGCAAGGACCCGTACAAACTCTTGCGTACCCGTACGGACTGTTACGTTTTGATCGTGAACAAATTCGTGACCGAGTATGAATTAAACTTGCATATCTTCCAGCTACGGCTTCGTACGGGTAAGTTGTTTTGTGCCATGTGCGTACCGTCATCCTACTACGCAAGGCTTCTACGGCTGTCTGCACGTACGGGTCCGCAACAAGCCACGATTTTATGGGACTGAGGCATTAGTTGCATGTATTTTCCATAAATAGGCCGTGCTTATAATCAAATGCAAGTTCACTTATACCTTAAATATGTATGTTTAAATAGATTTATACGCAAGTAATAAATTCTGATTTCTTTACTCCATTGATATTGCAAGTTTACATCTACGTTTCAAGCTTCTTAACTATCCATGCAAAATTGAAAAAAATATATACAAAACCATTGTAACAGGTACAACGCCGTACAATAGCATACAATTACAGAAATATATTAACAGTTGCAGTAGCTTCTACAACAGACTCATTCATGCACACAAACATGCACTCCTAACGTAAAACACATGCTGTTTGTTGGCTTTTGTAGATACAAAAACAAAGAAATCTTAAATTTCGAAACTCATGTGTTTACTAAAAATAACAAACCCTGTTGTCAGTATGTTACATTGTATTAAATTTGTACGAAATGTCTGCGAATGGCTTACTGTCAGAAGAACAGTGACATTGTTACACTAATTAGCAAGCCTGGCTCATTTGTTGTACTAGCAGTTCACTGGCTATAACTTAAAACATGTGGGGGGGTTTTGTCGACACGGAATTTAAAATAAGCACATTGATTGTTGGCAAGAATTACGTATGTTTACAATACAGGAGTGTTCATCTTAAGAGACCACTTTGGAAAGTCAAAACTCATGTGTTTCTTGACGATTTTTTAGTTCGAAAAGCTGTGTTTGGGAAGAAAACCGTCGTTATATTAAGACCATCGATTTTGATTTTTAGAAAAACTTTTAAATTCTTTGTATAGTCAACTATTTTGACACCGTTTCATGTTTTTAAAGCCAAATGAAAGCTACCCAGTGATTGAACGGGAAGCGTTCTACCCCGACAAGAAATCATTGAGAATGTCTATATTTTTAAAACGTTCCTAATAATGTTCTTATCAATAGACTTCATAATTAAGTATGTTTGGCATATTAAATATATTTGACATATGGTCAAGTTTGGGTGATAAATATTTGATTTCGTCGGTAAGCTCCGGTATTCATAATAGAAATATGTAGCTTTTACAAAATATAAATAGGTTGGTGTAAGCGCCGTCTGAGCTACTCGAACACGAGAGTCACGAACTGTAGTATTGAAAAACTTGACTGTACATGTATAACTATAAAAGACTATGAACTTGTACAATGAAATTGTAGAACGATGCCGATCACAGACCACTATTAAATATCATGAACATACTTATAGTCCGATTTTATCCGGTGAGCCGTGACTGCACTTTTGTATTTATAGATTTTTGGAATATTCCTACAAAAAGGTAACTCAGCTTATCAACCAACCAACTGATTACTGCCTTTATCATAATTATTCAAGTTTGATTTAAGTGACTCAATAGTCGTGGCAGTAAGACACTTAGATTGATAGACATTGCTTTTGCTACCCCTGGTTCGAATCCTGTTTAGTATCCTTTATTCTTTTTTTATTCACTTTATTTTTTTATTTTTTTTGCAATCATGGAAACGTACAACTCGAAATCTCTGTGCAGCACGAAGCCAAATGTATATAAAATAGAATATGCATTTTTGCCTGAGTTTGTGCTTATTTATTACTTTGATGTCATACATTTAACTGTCTCGATAGTGTCTTATAGAAATGATTCTAAGCACATGCATTATATAAGAAAGAGAATTGAAATGGAATGCATGTAATTTTGACACATTCGTTCGATTGTATCCTAGTTTGGTTTCTAATCAGCCACTGTATTTGAAGCCGAATGTATAATATAAATGTATTATTATTCGATACAATGTAAATAGCTGGATATAAAAAATAAAGAACCAAGGAAATAAAGCAAATAGAAATTAAACAAAATCAAATTATAGCACAACAAGCATTATATGATACGGACAACTATACATGAATTTAATAATAAATTAAAAAATGTGGAGGCGGTGAGGTTCGAACCACTACAGTAAAATGTATGCATTGGCCATATGTTTCTGACTCGTAACCGACTGCGCTATTTTGAGCAATGAATTTGAATAATTATATCATGCATATATACTTGAGATATTATAGTTTGTATTGATTTTCAGTGTAGTATTTACTGGTTATACCTATCGTCATGGTTATGATTAGACTCATCCAACCTGTCACGGCTCACCAAATAAAATCAGACTATAGTGCTGTTATAAACTGTATCCTTGTGTGTTTGTTTGTTTTGTTGGGTTTAACGCCGTAGCAACACATTTTATAGGTCAACCTACTCACTCCTCCTGGAAAGGCTAAATCTCTGGATTTAGCTGCTAACCAACTACTAAGCTCATACTTTCGTCAGTGACTGACAACTGTCCTACATAATTAAAAATCATTGGTACAATCGTTCGATTGTATCCTAGTTTGGTTTCTAATCAGCCACTGTATTTGAAGCCGAATGTATAATATAAATGTATTATTATTCGATACAATGTAAATAGCTGGATATAAAAAATAAAGAACCAAGGAAATAAAGCAAATAGAAATTAAACAAAATCAAATTATAGCACAACAAGCATTATATGATACGGACAACTATACATGAATTTAATAATAAATTAAAAAATGTGGAGGCGGTGAGGTTCGAACCACTACAGTAAAATGTATGCATTGGCCATATGTTTCTGACTCGTAACCGACTGCGCTATTTTGAGCAATGAATTTGAATAATTATATCATGCATATATACTTGAGATATTATAGTTTGTATTGATTTTCAGTGTAGTATTTACTGGTTATACCTATCGTCATGGTTATGATTAGACTCATCCAACCTGTCACGGCTCACCAAATAAAATCAGACTATAGTGCTGTTATAAACTGTATCCTTGTGTGTTTGTTTGTTTTGTTGGGTTTAACGCCGTAGCAACACATTTTATAGGTCAACCTACTCACTCCTCCTGGAAAGGCTAAATCTCTGGATTTAGCTGCTAACCAACTACTAAGCTCATACTTTCGTCAGTGACTGACAACTGTCCTACATAATTAAAAATCATTGGTAGGAGGGAGAATGGCCGTAGAAATAATTTCTTGACAAAACTTCACGAAAGTATGCCCGACCCGGGAATCGAACTCACGACCCCTCGATCAGCAGACTTGCGTGCTACCAACTGAGCTAGCCGGGCGGCTTAAACTGTATCCTTGATACAAGGAGTTGTGTCCTTGATGTTGCCTTGTAAATCAGGAAGTAAACTACGCATACCAATTTGACCACATACCAGTTGTAGCCTACAACTACGTCGCACTTAGTAGTTATCAGTTTCATTTAATATTACAAAGAGAAATCTTATTGCCAATAAATAACTTCTAGTGAATCTATATCTATCCATGGCATGCTGGCATTAATGGGAAATAAGTCTAAATTCAATACAATAAAACGGACATAAGTCAGCATGTAAGTCAATTAGTATGCAACGACTTTTATAGAAGATTCCATGACACATTAAGATGGACGGGACTGTTACAATCGTGGCGAAACTAAAGTAAACTTTATGTTAATAAATCTATCATTAGTGACTGAGATAGTAAAACTAAGACATTGACCAGTCTCTTTATTGATTGATTTGAAATCAACCGTGAGAGAATGATGTTTGTTGCCTATTTCAATTGTTGCATTAGTTAAGAAGAACTTGACCAATTTGCATAATAGTTCATTCACAATGGTCCATGGAGACTTTTATCTGTGATAAATGTTGGGTTTTTTTTCTTGGTTTAATCTAAATAGACCATGATTATGTAAACAAGTCAATCAGATGTACAGAACCCATTTATCGTCATTTAGATTATGTACAGTTGACTGTAACAGTAATATGAACGTCTATGCTGTCCTGAATGGTTAAGTTATGGCTGGAAGGGTGGTAGACTTGAACACATCGTCCGACATTCGCCAGAAAAAACTGTTACTAAGATAAAACATCACCGAGATAATATCTTATGTAAAAATATAGGAGTTAAATATGGTAATCGCTAGCCAATAGAGATGTAGAACTTAGTGCACTATTTATTTATGATATTGGATTACAGTTTGGCACACTTTTGGGATACTTGTTAAATTGTTATGTTCCAGATCTTGTTTGTTTTCTCTCTTATGACAGCGATGAGATACATCCGTCTGAAAATGTTATATTTTCTATGCCTATAAATGACATAAAAGCTGAAAAACGAATTCATTATGTGTTTTAATAAAATAGTCGCACAGGTTGACCTGGAACAAATACAAAATGCATAGGCGGATCTAGCGGGGGGGGGGGGGGGTTCAGGGGGGTCCGGACCCCCCCCCCTTTGAATTTGGAAAATGTACCTGTTCATTAGTGTATTTCTTGCCTGTAAGTCATTTCTAAGTAGCATGAACCAATTTTCTCGGTGTTTAACATGGATTTAATAGTAATGTAGTTTTTATTATCAATATGTTGCATTTTTTCCGAAAAATGTGTATAATGTGGTTGTGGTTCTAGGTTCGGACCCCCCTAAAAAAGTTCTGACCCCCCCCCCCCCCTAGAAAAAAATCCTGGATCCGCCCCTGAAATGTAATGCTTTTACGTTGACTAGTAATCTGACATTCTGTAAGGCTGTCATGGTGACCGATTATTATAACATTTTCTGGTACTTTTTACCTGCTCTCACTTTTTCAGCAGAACAGTTAAGCAACATCGCATATGTCAATCTGATTACAACCCTATCTAAAATATTCCGCTCACCTACTCGCTAATTTAGATCTGGCCGTTTCGGCTGAAGGTCACGTTCAGGTGACATTTTCTCATTAAAATATTCATGGCGCAATCATTATGTTTAGAAACTTGTTAACATCGTCTACGTCATGCATTTCGGTTACCCATAAGGTACAGAGCACCAAAAGCATAATTATTATTATTATAATTATACCGCATTTGTATAGCGCTCTTTTCATATTGAATACATGTTCAAAAGCGCTTTACAATTATATAATATATATACAGGTGTACAACACAAATATGTTTACTTTTGATTAATGTTAAACGTTTTAAAAAATAAAAGTTTTTGAGAAATAAAATAAATATTCTTTTGAAGTATTATTAACTTATCATCACTTTCTGTATTATGATAACACTTATAAACAATCCTCTAATTGTCTATAAACTGTAAATATAATCAACAAATATGTATTCAAGTGCATTGTAATATTCACATTTGCACATTTATTTCATATATCAACGCTAACATTTACCGAGATATACTTACATTTATCTAGTTTAAACATATAAATACATAACTAAAACGCAACATTAGAACGATAGCTCCTGGGAAAACGAGTCGTGTAACAAGTACAATTATATCATATACTTGGTACATCTATGTTCATTTATTAAAGGATTTGTGCCGCTTCATTAAAACTAACTTTTAAACAAAGTATTATAAAAAATAAATATAAGGAATCGACTGGAAGTAATGCTATGCAATTAAAATGGTTTTCAAGCAAACGCGGTGATTGGTATAGTGCGTAAAAATTTACCCCGATCTGACCTTTCACAATAATTATTTACACATATCCCGACGAAAATCAGTACCACGGCTATTCTACACTTCAGTAAAATTATATAAGTATGTTAGTGTGTTGAATTTTAACTCATAAGCCTCACTGCCACGGTGTAATTGAGCATTAATACTACATTGGTATTCAATGTAATGAATATTCTTGCATAAAGGTCAGGTCAGGGTCAATATTTACGCACAATAGCTATATGCATAAATTACGAACACGACGTCAGAACTGTTTGCCTACGCCAAGAGTTACAATGATTTTAAATTTCTTCGTTAAATACAATTTTTGTGATATTGGTCATAGTATATTCACCTAGGACACCATCTCATGAATCTGGCTTAGCTATTTGACTAAGCCTTAAAAATTGTCAATTTACTTCAAATCAAAATCAATATCGTTTGAAAGGCCATATCATTTCATTTATATTGTACTGTGCTCGAATCCCACGTCTTGTTAAAAATTCATTAGGGCCAGCGAAAATCACTTACTTCATTATATAAATGTGCATGGTTAGTGCTTTAGAAAATTGAAGGTGGAGATTCCGAACGTTGTCCAACCTTACTGTGTTTATGATAGCGTTTTACATTAATATTGTTAAATACTACTCAAATGTCAGTGGCGCATACAGTAACCCAACTAATTTAAATAATCGATATTTGTTCGACAATAGGACTGCGGCGAGTATCCGAGTACTCGGATAAGTGTACGGACAAGAGTATGATAGTGAGTAACAAATAAAATAGATATCCGTATTTACATGTATGTTCGGTGATTGCCGAATAGGGCTGTGGATCGTTGAGCAAGTGGCGACCCGATCCGAATCACGATTCATGTGAAGCGATTCACCAATCGAACCACGAATCACTTATTTAAGATTAATTTTGACAAATCGACATTGAAAAATAAGTGTAAAATCCGAGTAATCCAACTAATTGGACCTTCCTATTTGAAGAGTATACAAGGGGAAATAACTGACTATGGTCCCTTATTCAGTTACTTATTTGAAGACATACTGTATAATTTGATTGAAAGGAACATCAAGTTCACATGTTAGACTATTCGAGCGTGTCATGTCCTGGGAAACCATTACAATGGAGCATATTGTTAAGTCTTTACTTGTCCTTAGAGGACTAATGATTAGTAATCACCTTTCTCAGTCAGTCAGTATTTTACTGTTAATTAAATATAAATCTCTAAAAATGTAGAACGTCACACGTGATCAGCTTACAGTGAGATCAACTCATAGACTTAGATGTCTATCTTTAAACATGTATGACGTGTCTACTTTGTTTTAAACATCGTTGTTTCAATAATTAAACCGTACAGGACTTGAAGACAACGTTATCATGAATCTCAGACAATTTTAGTCGCGGAGAAACTTGGAATGCGGGTTAAAGACAAAACTACTTTTTTCAAAATTTTTACAAATGGTGCATAACTCAATGTAAAAATCATGTTATCAATAGTTTGGAATGAGCAATGGTCAGCAGGAAAGAGCGCATGTTAACCTTCAATTGTACCTTTTGCTAGGAATCGGACGTTTTAACTGAGCACACGTTTAATTCATAATTTACTAGGTGTTTGAGGTTAGTTAATATTGACTAGTCCATTCAGATCGTATACTGTATCTTGTATATTCAGAAACGTTATTATTCAAAGCCTTGTGCTCAGTTTATTATGCAACGATTCATCACGGTGAAAACAAATTACAATTTCTGTACAGTCTGAAAGATAATTTAGTTCATTCTATAAATTTATTTCGTCCTTGAGCTTGATTGAATAATATTCAATATAATAAATAGCTATTTGTCTTCTCTCCAAATGCATTGGAATAATAACTTTCCCACAAACTAACCAATTCGTCAACTAAACATTTCGTTGACTCATGTGTTTAGCACAGCTCTTGCGTTTTGCGGAGGTTTATATTTTGACGAGGCTCATGTTTGGCTATGCTCTTGTTTTGGTGAGGCTTGCGTGTTTGGCCAGGCTCATATTTTGATGAGGATCATGATTTGGCGAGCCTTGTGTTTTGATGAGGCTTTTGTTTTTGCGAAGCTCTTATTTTTCGAGACTCATGTTTGACGAGGCTCTTGCTTTGATTAGGCCCTAGTTTTGCAAGGCTTATATTTAGCGAGGCTCATATTTGGCGTAGCTCATGATTTGACGAGGCTCATGTTTCAGCGAGGCTCGGTGTGAAAGAGTTTTCAGCATATAGTGCTATTTTCTCTTTCAGTTATGTTAAAGATATATTTTAATGACAAATAAAACATTTTGCACAAAAGGAACGAAATCAAACCTGGAATACAAAAAAAAACAAAGAAAGAACATCTCTAAATAACGGCTATAAGACATCCAAATCAACAAGACGTTTTCAAACAATACGATTCTCCCCAAAACAGTAACCTTTTTTACTACCTTTTTCTGAATACTTTGACAACAGGCGGTTATTGAGAAGTATTTCTGTAATTTTATCAACTAATATAATGCATTATTTTATACAACTATATTATATATATATATGTATATTATATCATAACCGTGTAACAATCATTGCCCGAAATGACATCATTTTAAGGACAATACGATCAATAAGCGTGCACTTTACCGCGTTGTAATATAAGCTAGCATTTTAAGCAAGGGAATACTTAATGTCGTATTACACACTGTGTTCTATATAGACTATAAAGTTCAATTTAAATCATGCTTATAAAATCTTCAAAATCTCTCCGTATTTTCTACAACATTTCTTTCCACTTATGTAATTGTTTTTACAATAAAATTCAAATTTTCATTGCTTCAACGGTGAAATTCTGTAAATCCGTCAAAACGTATAATCGTACGTCTGAAAGAAGCACAAATATTAAATTGTTTCAACTCTCTCAATAATTATGGTTATAAAATAAACGTGATATAATCTTTGGATGGAGTATGCCCTAGGGGAATTGTGGGAATTTTGTAATTATTAATGTTTCATTATTACACTGATTCCTTGTAAATCTGCCTATCTATGATCATTATAAACGACATAAATTTGGTCCACTGTGGTTTGCAGAAGGATTGTATCTCGCTATTGCAATCTAAGTTATTACATGTTTTGCACAATATTATAACAGAATGAAATTCTACGGTGTAAAAACGGAACCACGGTGGATTAGAAATATTGTTAATATAAGTATTATTGAACTACCAGTGGTGCATACATTAACTACGTGTATTTAAATCTAATTATATCCATCGTGAATACAGAAATACTGTAGTAAATATACAAATCAGCGGGCAAATGTATGCGCTACTGACAGTTGGATAACATTTTACAATACCACAATGTTAAATTGGGCTGCGGATCGTTGATCATGTGGCGATCCGATCCGAACCACGATTCATGTAGAACGATTCACGAATCGAACCACGAATCGCCGGTTAATGAAAAAAACATACAGGAATTCATATAAACAATACATATATGCATACATATAAATATAACAAAAATAAGTAGAGAATTACAAAAGCTTTTCTTGCATTTTCAACTAAAACCGTCTGCAGCGTCATGTTATAGGTTCAAGGAGGGCTTTCGCGTGTGCTGAAAATGCGCGGTGCACAAATCACGTTAATTAATGTTTTTATACGGAGCGCAGCTCATTTTTTGATGGTAATTTAGCTGATTTTTTTTCATTTTTTGTAACAATAGATCGCGATCCGACGATTTCGGATGTGCCGAATATTCGTACTCGGTTTTCTAGTCCGGATCGCGAATATCCGAGTACTCGGATACTCGCAGCAGCCCTAATGTTAAAGCAATACTGTACAGGCCGTTTTATAGGTCATGCATGTTAATGTTCTTTATACAATAAACAAGCCCACTCAATATATGAATACGCTAATCATTGCACGTACATCAATTTACTTTTTTTAAATAGGAACAGAACAGAACATATATTTTATTAATAAGGACTTAAATATGTACATACTTATCATTCATAAACTTTACATCATACAAAGGTCAAAATTTAATATACATGTATATTACGGGAAAAAAACGAAAACGGAAAGAATGTGAAAAAGACCACTCTGACATTTAACATTTAATATAAATAGTGCATATGAACGTTGCAAATATGATGCTATCAAATGAATATATTTACTTAACCGTGTACATGAACGAACTCTACATTATGTAATCACAAGGTAATGTTAATAAAAACGATTAAAATATAATTCATAGTCTCATAAAATCATGATTTGTTACAGGTCCGTACGCACAGATAGCCGTACACCACAGGACGGCATACGTCCTTCGTACGTTTGAGACATTAATCGTAAGCACCTCGGCACAAGAGCCAAAATGGTTTTATACGGTTGTAAAATGTCCCCTTGCGCCTTGTGGGTGTTTTTGATTTATAGGAAAGGATATGACGTTTCGTTCTTTAGTAAACAACAAATTATAATTGCAATACTGTACACTGTGACATTTAATATTGATGAAATGTTAGTGAAGAGTATGCCACAAAACTATGGTGGCTGATTTACGCCATGTCGTATTTTCGTTTCTTCACTGCGAAATTCAAAGTCTGTCCAATCGTCGCTTTTTCGTTTTTCTAATCTTTGTGGTGAAGAAACGAACACACGACAAAATAAATGCACCAATACGACAGATAAAAAGTGTCGTGTCGTATTGTTGCATTTATTTTGTCGTGTGTTTGTTTCTTCGCCGCAAAGATTAGAAAAAAACAAAAATACGACATGGCGTGAATCAGCCACCATACAAAACAGATCTTGGAGTAGTATATTTTTGTCATCAGATGTCTCCTTCTAATGTCACCACTGTATTTACGTATGTCTTTAAAATTACAATAATGGGGGTTGACGTATCTATACTTAGTTAATTATACAAGAGTATCCATGAGATAATTAACTGTTCAAGATTATAACAAACAACTTAGATATACGAGTACAACGCCTCACTCAGGAACACCACAAGAAAATGCAAAACAAATTTCTCTGAGTTTAGTGTGGCAACCATGTCACATAAAGTTACATACTTTGGCTCTAAATTAGTATTACTAAGTAATGCTACAGTCCTATAAACATTAAAATAGCCGTGAGGGCACCGTACGGGCGCCGTGCGATCAAGCTTTACAAGGACCCGTGCGAACTCTTGAGTGCCCGTACGGACTGTTATATTTTAACCAGGGTCCGTGAGATGAGCCGTTGATACACATATCAGTTTTAAAGCCAAACCGTAAACAAAATTGTGGTAAAGTATGATTAAATATTGTATATCTTCCAGCTACGACTCCGTACGGGTGTGCTGTTTTGTGTCATGTGCGTACCGTCACCTTAATACGCAAGGCTTCCAACAGCCTACGGCTGTCTGCACGTACGGGTCCTATGTAATACGTGTGTGTTTGTTTAGGTTTGATACTAAACCTTTCAACTAAATGCGACGTTTAGCGTCAATTCTGCGACATTATGCGTCAGTCGATGTTTATGCGAATTTTAGCGTCAGTGTCGCGACTTTTCTCGTCAGGACAATTGCGAAGTCAAGCATTGTTTGGAACATTTAGAGCGATAGTGTTGCGACGTTTAGCATCAATTGCGATTATTAGCGTTAGTGTTGCGACATTAAGCGTCAATTGCTACGTTTAGCGGTTTTGCGACGTTTAGCAGCATTGCGACGTATAATGGCACAACCACCTTATTAATTAGTTTGAAGATGTAAGAGTACTTATTAGATCAGTCGGAGTGCGTCTGATAGTCGACCTGCAATGAAAGTGGTATCGATACATTCGTGGAGTTTGCGTCCGAAATACGTTTAATATAAGAAAGAACCGGATAAGATTTAGTATACGAATGTACATATACAGTAGAATTGTGTCGACCTTCTTACAGTCCATGAGTTAAAACTTAGATTGATTTATAATCAAGGTGGTAGTACGTAATATTGATACAATATTTTTCATATTGAGCATAAATTGATTATGTTGTCTGCTTGACATAAGACCAATATTGTTGTTTTAAAGTTAAGTAATTACATGTCTGCTGACCGTTCACTTGTTGCACATACATCACCCATCTAGTGACAGCTAATGTATGGTCAGTGTTACAAATATCAGAGAAAAGTCTGAGATTATAACGCCCCTTGGTGGACTGGATAAAGACTGGATTTATATTCAGAGCATTGGAAGTCTGTTCAGCATATTTGATCATTTGTATTAGGTAAATATTGCTGAGGAAATTTAACACACGGTTACAGTTATCCGTTTTATTTGCTACAAACAATCATGATGCTAGTAAATTACTTAACCGAGATATCGAAATATATGGAGAAACCCGAATACGAGGAATAACCCAGGATAGCTCGGAATTTGTAAATAATCTCTTTTAAGAACTCATTAAGTTGTCGAAACAAAAACAAAATAAAACTCACACTGTGGTCTCTTAACGTTCACGAGCCTTACGAATTTATAACCACACATGAAAGTGGTTACGGCGCAGCATAAAATACACAAATATTTAAATACATTATCTATGAGTAAACATATCTAAATTTGCTAACTAGATTTAGTGAACAAATAAAAACGTTCTAAACGCAGTGTGAATATTTAAGGTAGTGTGGTATCGACGATCTATGGATAAGCTTTCGTTAATCTGTGATAATGCAATGCTTCGATCTTAACGTTCTTAACGTGATTATTTAAAAAAAACAACAACATTATTTTAATTAAACTAGAACTTGTCAGAACATATTTCATTGACATGAACTTACGACCAAACTTGGTCGTACGACAGTTAGCAATATGCCATTCTAGTCTTAATACAGCTGCATGTGCACATGAGAATTGGTTTGTTCTGTGGTAATTATATCAAAATAGCCTCCTTGCACTAAATTGTAGCAGAAATTACTAATCGTTTACAAAACAACCTTATTCACAAATTGTTATTACGTTGGAATAAACAGGCTTGTTCTCCATCGTAATCTCCGGAGGAAAGTTTCGTTATCTTTGTTAAATTAGCCATGAACGGAATGATTATATTGGCAAGTATTATTTTTCTTCAGAAGATGTTAACATAAAACCATCCTTCACATGTTAACACCGTAACACCATCAATGAGGGAATTCTCTTTTATTTTCATGAGTAGAAAAGCGGAAAGATACAGGAAGAAGCAAAAATTACAGGAATGAAAGAAAAGTATCTTAAACGATGCAAAATGTGCAATCAAAAAGTGATTGCTGACGATTGTTGAATCTTTTCTGAATAACAAAAATGTGTCTTACAAAGCTATATTTGTTTTGCTTGAAAAATTATTTCTGTGCTTTGCACGAACACATTTTCTTTTCTAAGAACTGCTAATGTTAAAATACATGAAATCTGTATTGATCATTTTGACATTTTCAATACACCGCTATAATTTAAGGAAGGACCCGAGATACGCATTACTTATTCGTTTTACCTGGGTCAATGGCGCAGTTTATAGCGCACCGGGATTAGGAATCTCGTGTTCCGAAGGGGGTCGGGTTCGAATCCCACCCGGGGAGGTATTACCCTTCCATAAAAATTTGACAATGATGTCAATTTTTTTCATTAATAAGATATA
The DNA here is from genome assembly GCA_025267735.1 of Mactra quadrangularis. NCBI lineage: Eukaryota > Metazoa > Mollusca > Bivalvia > Venerida > Mactridae > Mactra > Mactra quadrangularis. Next base: position 20,393,415 of record CM046298.1, on the reverse strand, counting down.
TGGAGAAGTTTCCGGCCTTGTTGGAGGGTAGGTTTGTATACTGGTTATAGACAAAGGTCCAGGAAAGCAATATTAGGTGCGCTGGACGATGTAAAATGACCTAAATTGTGTTGGCACGGCGTTAAACCCAATAAAAAAACTTATTCGTTACATTTAAACGTTATTGTCATCGATGTGTAGCTGCACTATATGAAAGTGTTTTTATATTTTTATTAAGTATGTTTAAATGTAACCAAAGTCCACAATAAAACTGACTTTATACTTCGTAGTGAATGTTTTGTCAAATAACGAGTCTTGATTGTTGCCAAGTAAATAACATGTACATGTTGCTAGGCTTTATAAATGCGTGCCATGGGTCCAAGAGCAGTTGCTTTGAAGACATATTTGTTTAATGTAATAATTGTGTGTTGTTTAGGTTCAATACTAAATATTCCTACCAAGGGCTATGTTTAGCGTCAGTGTTACTACATTTAGCGTCAAGACAATGCGACGTTCTGAGTTAATTATTGCGACATTTAGCGACGATGTTGCGACGTTTAGCGTCGATTGTGATATCTAACGTCGAAGTGAATTACGTTTAGCGGCGCTACATACTAAACCAATCTTATAAAACTTGTGCAAGTCAGAATCACTGAGTCTGATTCACCGATATTGTTTTTGTTTTTTTTTGTTGTCAACAAAATGTAATCTTGACCGATATTGGCTATTGTTTAAAACTAGTTCGTGTTGTTTACCGAATGTTTTGCGGTTAATGAAGACATCGTTATCATATTCCCTACAGATGACGCATGTAAAAAGGTCTTGAGAGAGCCAGCTCTCATACATTAATTACAACCAAGAAAAACCATGATATTTGATAAGACCACATAATGCACGCATTCCCTTCGGACGATTTCAACATTACTAATACTATTTCATTTATTGCTTCCTATCGTATTGTATTTCATGGTGTTAAATATATGATCCATTATTATTCTTAAGCTCGGCAAATTGATTACATTTATAGCGAAGACGGTTTACTCCTTTTGTTGTCTTTATTTCTTTCCGCTTTTATGCATGTTTTTATAAGCTTTTATCTAATATGCGTTTTATTGTCTCTTTTTCTTCATAATCTCTGAAGGGTTTTGAATAATTGATTCAACAAAGACTTGTGGTTATTCCCTGAAGGAATTATTTAGATGCGATAATGGAAAACGTATTTAAGATGAAACGATGTCATACCTTTTGTGTTTGAACTAAATCTATCTTTTTAAAGAAAATACCGGTCAAACATGGTCAGGGAATATTTAAAATATGATGAACGTAATGCTTCAGTCACACTACACCGCATAGCGTTAACGGACGCCAAACGCAAAGAAAAATGCGGCTGAAAGTTATCCGGTGATGAAAAGCATTTCCCGCTGCTGCTCGGTGCTCTCATGATCGCTGTACGGGGCGCATAAAACGTACAAAACGCACAATGACCGAACGATCAACGCACATATACCGGATGAACGACGTACAGTTAACGGACTTCAACGTACTAGTAACGGATTTGTACCGCACAAAACGTACACGCAGCGCATGAAGAACTGACAAAACGTTCTTTGAACGTTCGACGAGCGTATTTCTACCGGTCACGTGACGGACAAAACTGGTATAAATAGTCCGATATTTTTTTTCGTTTCGTCATAAGTAGTTTCCACGCTCTCAAAGATCACACACGTGCTCCAAAATGCCAAAAGCCTAGGCTACCAACGCTGGGAAGGGTAAGGCCAGGGGACGGAGGAATACTCCAAGGTCACCCTCTCCTCCCCCTGATAATGATGCTGTTCAAGAACAAGAAACCATTGAAGTTACTGAGGAAGAAACTCCGTCTGTAAAAAATCCAAAAGACTCAGATCTAACAAGTGATTCATCCATGCCGTCTACTCAGAAGTTAAGTCAGTCAAAGAAACCAAAGAACGGACTCGAACCGGACAAGAACGGACCCGAACCGCACAAGTACAGAATAAGGAACGTACGAGTAACGAACAAAACGCATACCAGCGCTTGGTTACCGTACATCTGACGGACAACTTTATCCGGTGCTGTACGTTCCAAATTTTGAACATGTTCAAAACTTTCCACCGAACGGAACGAGCACCGCCGGACATCGCCGGACAAGAAGCGCAAACGCCGCATGATAAACGGAAAAGAAACGCATGCGAACGGACATGGACGGATTGAAAATTTTGTTATGCGTTGGACGTCTGTTAACGCTATACGGTGTAGTGTGACTGATCCATAATACGGACATACAAAAACAAAACATGAACTTCAAATGTGTGTTTTAACATACTGATAGGACACACTTACTAAAACTTGGTATTGAAAACAAAATCGGTTATTTTGTTTATTCCATGTGGTTAGCCGCTAAATATAGACTTTGGTCATTATATAAATATCACATCATACAGAGGGTGATAGAACGGAATGTTTACCCGAGACAAGTAATGTCAACCGAGGCTTTGTACCTTGATCAAAATTTAACTTCTACTTTCGGTTTCAAATCAGCAGAGACCTAAAATTCCCTAAAATCAGGTAGATAATTTTAAAAATTTTCACACTATTTGCATCAGTGCTATAATATTGGTATGACTTGTCATTGAAGCTAATTGCTGATGTTCTGCCATACATGTATATACAAGACATATGCAATGCTTGGATTTGATATAAATTACAAACTTAATTGACCTAATTTTATGTACAGTAACGGATTTTAAGGGGCATATCCAGGATTTTTTCAAGGGGGGTTCCGACTTTTTCTAGGGGGGGCGGGTCCGCAGAAAAAATGCAACATATTGATAATAAAAACTACATTACCACTAAATCTATGTTAAGCACCGAGAAAAATTGCTTCATGTTACTTAAAAACGACTTACAGGTAAGACATACACTACTAGACAGGTACATTTTCCAAATTCTAGGGGGGGTCCGGACCCCCTGACACCCCCATCCCCACCCCCGCTGGATCCACCTATGAATTAGAAAAAAAAAATCTTGTGAATATACATACTGTAACACACACAAACCCATAATACATACTACATGTACAGCCCTGCTTGTCTTCGTTTTCTTGTGATCAGGTTTCACCAACTTGTACATCATGCTTTTAAACAATGCACTTTTCATAACTGAATGAAACAAACAAGTTTGTCAAAAACCTTACGAAAATGATAAAATCTGGTACTAACAATGAGTATTTGTTTACTAATTATGTTATGTACAAGATTCAGATAAAAATCTGACTTCCATGATTAGGAGTGAAACTATAGAAGAATTTTGTTATGATTTGAACATAATGATGTACAGTTTTACTAAGTATCAATGTATACTTTAAGTTCTTTCCGTTTGTATATGCATTTTACTGTATGTTATCCCTGATTTGGACACTTTCAATAATATAAATTAGAATACAAAAATATGGCTGATAGACCTTCTTTGTTTCACTTCTATACGAGTACATGTTTAAAGCTATATGACTGACTGTATGTTGCAAATGCTCAGATATAAAAGTTTATCTGGGCTCTCATAAAAAGTCATATGAAGTTATATGTCTTAACACATGACTGCAGCTTGATAATTTCATCATGTAAATTTAACCTCTTGCATGGACTTCCTGCATGTGTTGGATATTTTTTATGCCACATGGTAAAATATAATAATCATTTTTACTTGCTATTTTGTATAACAAATCAGTGACAATTAAAAGGATTATGCTTCTTTTGCCTCTGTACCATAAATAATATTATGGATTGCCCAACAGTACTGGCTTCATTCAGGATTTTCATAAAAGATGGCATGTATGTGAGGATTCTTCGTGATGAATAAACTTTATTTTGTACATTTTTGTATCATAGTTGAGCACAATGTATACCATGGCAACCAAATACTAACTACTAAAAAAGAAATTGATTCCATCATGTGGCATTGTGTGACTGTAAAACTAACAGTTTTGAAAGTCAGTTTGAAGAGAGATCAATATTTTCAAATTATGCCATTTATTTTGTTCTGTAGTCATGGTAAAAGACTTCACAGAATTGACTTAAAAATGTTAATTCTTGGTAAATTATTCATTTCCTTATCATATGACATAATTTGAGCCACTTTGGCAACATGGCCAAATTTGGGGGTAAACGCACCTACTCCTTTCTCACTGTCAATTAGGTTTTTTTGTGAAAAGGAAGGTAGTACTTGAAAAGTCTTATTTTATGCGCTATTCAATGTCATTGAATTATTTGCGTGGAAGGAGAAATGTGTGAAACAAATTATTGTTCACTTCATTAATTGTTATTGTAGATCACGTGACTTTAGACCCTGGTATGACATAGGCTAAATATTTTAATGAAAAATGACACTACCTACCAAAGTTTAGAGACCTTTTTATTTTGTTGCCCTATTAAATAGCTTTTATCTAAAATTTTAAAGCTGTTTATTTTGAAATGCTCTTTAGATTTTTTTAATCATCATTATGATTATATCTGTGGTTTCAAAAATAGCATAAAAGCCATGTTATGGAATATAATTAAAAAACGTGGTTTTGGAGGCTTTAAGATATCAAATGCTAAATTTAGGGCTGGTATAAATGATAGTTTTTTTCATGAGATGGCACACCTTAATTGATATATTATACATGTATAAAATTCAATTCACGAGGGCGAGTTAATAAATAACCAGCCTATGACATTAAGTCAGAAATCTGGTAATGTAGATAGGCAAAGTAATAGCACAAGCATTAGGCATTTCACATGGTACCATTTCAACTATCTTGCATGATCGTTTAGGGATGCGCAAGCTTATAACCCGTTTGGTCCCAAAATACCTATTGCTCATAGCAATGTGCAAATAGCTTTGAGATCATCCGTATGCAGTGCGTTGTCGAAGCATTTGAGGTCAAAAATTGATCTCCCTTTGCGTCTAGATACTGTGAATGAGACTTGAGTACATTATGAACTAGAAAATAAAGCATTGAATCGTCCGTAGGAAGGATCAGGATCTCCAAGGCCAAAGAAGTTCAAGACTCAGCCATCTGCTGTCGTGGCGGCAGTTGAGGAGTGGTTCTGTGGAAATGATCCTAACTTCTTCATTTCTGGGCTGTTGGCACTTGAACACAGTTGGCCTTTCTGGGCTGTTGGCACTTGAACACAGTTGGCCTTTCTGGGCTGTTGGCACTTGAACACAATTGGCCTTTTTTTGGCTGTTGGCACTTGAACAAAGTTGGCCTTTCTGAGCTGATGGCACTTGAACACCGTTGGCCCAAGTGCATAGTCCTAGAGAGAAATTACATTGAAAAGTAAGAGGTTGATCTCGACTCGATGTAAGGTTAGGCTGGTTATTTATTGACGGGCCCTCGTATAGGAATATATTGTCACGACTTAAGTTTCTTCATAAATGTTCCACGCAAGTTACTACATTTAGCAAAATGAACAGAGGTGCGTACATACATACTGTTAATTAATTACATGACGTAAAACTATCTGGTACCATTATTTCAAGTTGTTGTATTTATTCATAAAAAATGATACAATTGCGTCATACAGTGTTTGTTTTCATATGAAATCACGTCACAGTGACACTACCGTGGTGTTTGCAAAAAGTATAAAACTGGCGTTGGAGATGTGATGCGCAACAAATAGTATACTTTTCTTTGTTTAGTCTCGCGTAGGTTTCATTGAAAAATGACTAGAATTATAGTTTGTACTAAAATAACAAAACACTGTTTATAAAAACATGAACATGAACTCATCCATCACAGGAGATGCTCAGGATGACAATAACATACATAATTTTAATATGTTTTATGAGTGTCTTGTTGGTGTAATGGTAAAGCGATCTACCATTACAAGCATGTTTGACCAATGGGTGGAGGTTATCCGCTATGCTAATTTTGTTAAAATGAATAATTCAACTTTTATTTTCAATACCGCATACCTGTGAATTGAATTCGTTCATTTCAAATGTTTACACAAACACGTTTTGTTATTTTGTACGCTATATTAAAAACTGAATTTTCACTTTTTTCTTCTTCAAACCGTAGCATTTGTGATGTCATAGTCACGTGTAGGTGATACTTTCTGTTACAAAAGATTATATCACGTACACGTGACTATATCGTTCATGTTAAAAACCCGTTCATTCTGTGGGTTTTATACCAATCCTTATACATGTATGTTTAGAATCTGTTCACTGCGTTTATGGAAACATGGAACGTAACTAACTTATAGTAGGATGTTTATATCTCATAACAATCAATAGTTTGCTTTATTTCTATCTCCAGTTACGGTATGAATAAACAAAAGACATTCAAAAAGAAATGATAAACATGTCAGTATCTCGACGATGATTTATAGCCGTTCTTTTATAGCCGTTCATACCAATTGTTTGGTGATAAAATGTCATCATTTGTTATAGAATGGAGGGAAACGTTATTTCCTTCATGTTTTATTGTCTTGTTTGTTTTGTACATTGTTATATTAATACAGTTACTCTGATTGCTTCACTGATGTTGAATTTAGGTTTTCTAATAAATCAACGAAATGATGGCAGTTATACCCATCTCAAATCCGCCATTACTTGTTACGGTGTAGCAGTATTTTTCTTCTCGTCAAAATGTTACATACTTGGTCTCGTCTACTCCATTAAACGTGTTTTCTTTGGTAACTTAGTGGACAGATTGCCACGATAGATTTATATTCTTGACAGATCTAAGATAAAATTAAAGAGTTGCGCATGCTAATAAAACCTCGAGAGGGCAATTTGTCTCCTACAAGAAACATGACTGATTTCCAAGCAAACTTTGAGATAATTTTAATGATGTGAACAGGAGACATGTTACATCACTGATGACGTCATTTCCTGTCTAGAAAATATTTACGAAAATCCTCCGAGGACAATTATCGTCGTCCTTCAATGTTGATAAAATATGAAAATATTTTATTTAATGACAAAACGTTTATCCCAGGACAGAAATCATACATCCTTTATTTATTGTCTATTTGTTTTTACCAGAAACACTCTTTTGTTGACACGCTTATTGTTCGTTTTTTCTCAACTGTCAGAACATGAATAATTTCACGGTGAATGCGTTTATTAAAGTCATTGTTGTAATACATCCATGAGTTTCCGAAAGCGTGTATTATGACCAAGTTAAGCCGTTTATGCCGTATGATATGTTTTGTCGAGATATTTTTAATAACAATTAGGCCGCCAGTACAAAAACAATGCATTCAGTCACCGTGAAATTATTCAAGCTTTGACAGTTGAGAAAAAACGGACAATACCAATATATTCAGACCTAGATTTAGTATAATCAACGAATGACTTTGACATAGGTAGCCGGTATGATTACTGGACAAAATGGTGATATATAAACTTGCTGGTCGCATATGAACTTACATGTTTTGGCTGAGAATTAAATGTAGGCACGAATTTTTACGAATAACGTATGTGTATGGCATGGGCTAGTTAGTCGGTGCACTCAAACATATGCATAGTATAGTGATGAAGTGTTGCTTTGTTTGAGTATACGATGAAATTAATTGAGAAAGTAAAGAGGTTTTTTTCTAATCTCATATTTCATAAAATTCAAATCATAAAACACAATCTTTACAGAGACATTCAAATAACTGCATTTTAAAAGACCCAGTTTCGTCCTAATGCATGTTTACCCTAGTTACATGTAGAGCTATTTATCTTTTTTCAATCGGACTACTATGAGTAGTACCTATCTAATCAGCTTGGGTAGTCTTTTTCACCGTGTGGTGCAACGGAATTATGCCATTTTCGAAGGTACAATTTTACCCTGGATGAAGTGAAGCATTAAAATGTTCCTGCTCAATACCCGGTAGGATTCAAAATATGGACCTGTTGATCTCTAAACCCGCGTCCTACCACTGAACTACTGCTTCTAACAAGTGGTATAAATTGGTTAGGTTTGAAAACATAAAAATCAAACCATTAATTTTTCAAAGTATGAAACATGATTAATCAGGAAACAAGTTACAAGAGTAAATTGCCTTTTAGACAATAAAAATAACATAAAATAGTGTTTAAATATCAAATATAATCTCGGCAGAGCGGCCCGCTACAGAACAAATCTTCTACACAGCACCAGCTTTTAATATTCCTCTTTAGCGTGCTTTTAATTGAATTTAGACTCTGCAGAGCAACAACCTCTGAACAGCAACATACTTTAGTCTCTCCCTATGTATATTGCTCAAAAAAAGGTTGTACAGTACATGAATAGAGAGAAGTATAGTTTGATTTTTTCTCAACTGTCAAAACATGAATAAGTTCACGGTGAATGTATTTGTTAAGATTATTATCGTAATATATCCATGAGTTTCAGAAAGTGTGTAATATGATCGAGTAAAGCTGCTTATGTCGTATGACATGTTTTAGTCAAGATATCTTTGATAACAATTAGGCCGCCAGTACAAAAACAATGCATTCATTCACCGTGAAATTATACAAGCTTTGACAGTTGAGAAAAAAACGGACTAAATTAAACAGTATCAAGAATAGAGAATATTAGGAATAGAGAGATCGTGACAGAGTGAGAGAGAGAGGGGAAGAAAGTAGCAGACATGCAATGTTTCATTCACATGTATTACACGATGTATACGATGTACGAAAACATCCAAAGTACTATTTATTCCATTCACCAGGTACTAACCTATTCACAACAACAACAACAACTGACGTATCAGTGATTGAAAATTAATTACTTTATCTATCTGACATGGAAAAATAATTTCATGTAATACGATCAAGCGACTAAGTAGTGCTTTAATAATAGTGCTAGATAATTCATCTATAGAGGCATTTCAGCAAGTAGCACTAAACCGTCTTTGATTTGCACTTGTATCAGTTCGCTAACAATTGTTCAGGCTAAACCACGTTACTGAATGAACTGTTTTGCCGGCTGATTAAACAAGCGAATTAATAGTGAATGCATTGTTCATATGTTGGAAAATTAGCAGCTGAAAATTCCTTGGTACGAAGTTCAAAATATATTTGGAAAAGTATTTTGCTGTCTATTCTTTTGTTTGACATTTGTTTTTTAACTAGAAAGTAAAATGTACGTTTGATCCTAATTGGTACATTGCCTCCATGCCCGTTGTTGTATATATTTTACACGATTTAGAAAAAAATATTAAAATGTTCGATATTGAGAAATGCATAATTGTTGCAAATGTAATTTATATCATTTAATTGTATCATTTGTACATTCTCAAAAGGATTGGTTTCTATCACATCAGACGAAAACTTATGCCGTATAAAGGATTGACCGGAATGTTATTGACGTAAAGAAACTTCTAAATATACTTCGTTTAATATATAGGATGAGCAACAATGTCATTTATCTTAAATATTATTTGAATATATTTCATCCTAAATAAACTATATACAACAATACCATTGACGTACAATTACAATTTTAGTGCTTTATCCTTATTAGAGAATTGAAATGATCATGTATAATAAATTTTTGTTGTTCGGCAATCTATCTTTTACGGAAACACATTCAAAGTTGTTGGATGGTAATGACTCGTATATACAATCTCATCTGTAATACGCTCATCCTTAATTAACTATTGATTACAATGTCATTGATATGCAATCTTATTGATGTACATGTACAAGCTAAGTCTCTAATATATGTGACATGAACCTTGATCCCTAATTGATTAAAAACGTATCTTACTAAGTACAATTGTAAAAGCTCAATCACCAGCTTGTCAGTTGAAAGGAAATTGCCCATGGTCCACGATTTTGGACGGTGAGATAAACTCTTGTATTCGTAGAGAAAATGATGGACATTTCCGTTTAATCTTAGTAAAAACAACAACAAACATGGTATTCATCTTCAACATGTCAACATTTCTTACATGAAATTAGGACGGTCGGAAATTGTTTCCTGTGTTAAATCTTAAGAAATAATTCACCAATGAGATGTTGGTATCTCACTAGGATATTATTACCTCGAATAATTTCTCTATTCATGTTCCATTTCCTGTTTAAATATTAGAGTTTGATTATTCTGTCCTCTAGATTAACAGTGTACTTCAGTTATACGAAAAACATACTTTTTCTTCTAAATTCAACCAATTTAATTCACTATTCATGATTCGTGATACTGTTTTGAAGATATAGACAAGTTTCCGCTATAGAGACGAACTTGATCATTGTAAAACTATTCGGATTTATACGTTTTTTAAGTTCCAGATGTCTTATTTAGGAAGAAGAATGACCCAATAATAAGACCACTACACTATTAAGATCATCGATTTCGATTGTCCTAATGGTGATACTATACTGTCATTGTTTTTAATTTTGTCATTCTGCTGTGAGCTCGTATGTGACTACTCAATTTGTTGAGATTTTTGACAATTATAAAGGCCCAAATGCTTAATTTTTTAACAAAAGGGTCTCTATAATAAGACTGCTTCGCCATAGGCTGATCCAGGGGGGCGGACGAGGCGTATCCCCGCCCCCGCCCCCTCCCCCTAAAATTGCCCAAGCAAATTTTTTTTCAATCATGAAATATGATATTTATAAGAAATATATATATACATGTCAAAAGTTTTAGCATACATTATAAAACAATTCCTTCTCATCATTGTAAGATTTTAGCATGATTTAGCGGCTTTTAGATATTATATGATATAATTATCTAGATGCTTTATATTAAAATACTCTGGAAAAGGATAGTTGAGGCTCTGAAAAATCCCTAAATGCCTAAATCCCTTAGAAATAACCAAAAACTAAGGAATTTCCGGGGCCGTCGGTCACCTGGTTCTCTGGTCAGGGTTTTGCCCTGGACCATTCGAGGCTCTTATGGCCCCTTGGAAACCCATTCTGCTTATTTATTTTACGACCCCTCTAACCAGAAATTCTGGATCCGCCTATGAGTTCATCTTCTGTTTCCTTATACATGTAGATGCTCTCTCTTTAGAAATATTATTGTGCATGTCGGTGTTATTTTATTATCAATTAACTATTCTTTAACTAACATACCAACATTAATATTTTGTTCGAACTTAATTGTTCCTATTATATCTAATTAGGTTTTATAAAAGTATATCAATTTTGATGTCTATTCTGAATAAAGATACATTTTTATCATCAGCTTCATGAATATCACCGTCTCATTGTCACCCCAAACATATCCTCAATGCATTTTGAGGTACACATTTTATTAATTAGGACTGAAACAACTGCATGGTTTCTTACGCAACTTGTTCATTAATCACACAAATAATTAGTTTTTATTAGCCAACAAACCATGATATAATTGAATTATTTCATCCTGTTCGCAGGTCGTTTTTTTCTGGTAAATTAGTAACCAATATTCAATTAGCCATGCGGAAAGGTAATTTACTATATAATGTAGGAATATCAAATCAAAGCTAATTAGTTCATAATTATTAATTTACTAATAAAAGCCATTGATTATATTACATTGTAACCGGTAATGTTCCCAAAATGTTGTACTTTGTATCTATTATTTTGATTAGGTATCATACCGTGTCAACACAAATTATTGACATTTTACGATGGTCAACGAACCCAACGCATTTTCATACCCGGGGGCTATTAAGATTCTTATATTATTATCTTAAAAATTTCTAGGTTCGAGAATGACCCAAAATTACCTGATAATATTTAAAATTCGGCATCAATTCGCAATATTTCGTGTGTAAAACATATTATGACAAATGAAATTATTGAATCAAATATTAAATAATTTTAAGAGCATACAACTATGTACGAGAAATAATGTAGAATCTTTCTAGCACACCTTACTCGTGTTGATAATGGTTTTTTTATCAATTGTTGTAAACTATTGCGCGCATGAGACAGCCTCGCCCTTTTTCAGGCAGGTAAAATTGAGCTAATGTTTGTTTAGAATGAATAAGTCGTTGAGTTCATGTTAAAACAAACAACTGTTACCAGTGTGTAATTTATTTCTATTTTCTACTAGTGGTATCTACTAGTGTCATTTACCCCTATGTATGGACTGATACAAACATGTCAGTAATGAGACAATTATTGTCACATTGGATAATTTATTCACTAAGTATTTCACGTAGGATTTAATCTTCTGTTGTTGTAGTTTTTTTTTCAAGAAAATAATTAAAGACAACTAGGTCGTGTGTGTATTTGAACTTCTGTTTCAGTTTTGTCATACAAGAGTAAACACAATTTGAAATAGTAAACTAAACACCTTATTTGGATATACTATCAACTGACAATACTACACAAACTGATAGTTCAAATAAACCTTCAACATATGGGTTACTAATTAGAAAGAGTCGACACTTCATGATATTCCGAAGAAATAATACTAAGATGTCGTCATGGAAAAAACCCTAGCTTGAGTGTGCGTTTGTAATATAAAGGCCATATTGATCACAAAAAGAGAATTGGTATACCAATATCTCTCTATTATATACGTATATGTTGTTTGGACTGTATTTTGATAATAAACATGTACATGTTATTGTTCTAATTGATAAAAAATATATTCTGTTCTGCTCTATAGTTTTTCATGGTGTAAGTAACTTGTTAGATTTTTACTAATATAATACATGTGATATTCTCCTCGTAAAAAACAGTGGCCTCTTAAAACATTCAAACAAAGGTCTGATTTAAAGAATAAACCATTCCACATTTACCCATTCAAAAACACTAATAGTAAACTTAGCTTATTCCAAAACCAGCATCAATTAGTTTGTCAAACTATGCTAAAAAATATGTAACAAAAAATTTCTACCATTCAGTAAAAATACTAGATGTATGAAATTATGAATTATACATTTTTCTCAAAATAATGTTTATAAAAATCTTTTATCCAGTAAGCAGTAAATGTTATGGTTTAACTCATAACTAAAGATTCCTTGATAGTAGAAAGTATTCTTATAGTAATATCAAATGAGTCTATAGCTCGCGGAGCACCCAAACACTTGTAGTATACCGTTAATGAATTTGTTCGGCGTCGATGTTGTTGACTAGATTCTTAAAGCAAGTATAGAAGTATCGTAAACTGTTCTAGCTTTTAGAAATAACCTATTACTGCATAACCTTTGAATAACATGCTGTGATCTATATACTAGTAGCTAATTTAAAACACATTTATGCACACAATGCACTCATGTGAGATAGCAAATATTGTAATCTATATTTCATGCTATTAAAACATTGATATCATGTTTATTATTGTTTTGTTATCACTTGATACGTTTATTGACGTCAAATACAATCGAAAAAGATACATAGGAGCACTGATTGAACTTGATTCCTATAACGTTGTAGCAGTTGAAATAATAATGCAAGAGATTAAGAGAAGGTCCACGTCTTTGGATTATTGTATACAATTTACACATTTTACAAGTTATACTTAATATGTTTTCATGTGAATTGTACAATAATAGTGAAAAAAGTGAAAAACATATTGCATACTTTTCATGTTTAACAAATGAAATGATTATATTTATTCGTTACTCATCGCCGTCCAGATGGATTAGTGTTTTTATTCTAAAAATGAAATAGAGAGTCGCTTCTTTATTTTAATTCTTTTACTATGTTACATTGACCAACATTTACAAAAGATAATCCAATATAAATGATGGTACAATGATATACAAGAGTTCTTCCTAGACATTCACCTATTACCTTAAGGTAAAACTGGGATAGAACCTAGTATACACCAGAATAGTTCAACAACTTAACTTATGACATCAATACTTTAAGGAGTAAAAGTGTTTATGTTATCATTTGTACGTTATACAGAGGCGATTATTTGGCAAACCACTTGGACTGACACAGTCTAAATGTGGTAATTGCAGGAGTATCACAATCGTCAAGAGACTATGCTTTATCATTGGCATGATACTCCTTCTTGTTGTCTTACTATTCTCACTAATTTCTTCTGTATTTTCAGGTGTGACGATAATACACTAGACAACAAGACTTCTACGGTGATACGATCGCGCATGATATTGGCGTGGTTGTAGCGCCTATGTCATTGTTTGAGAAACTTGCTAATATCCATGATGTCGGAGTAGCAAATGAAAGGAATTTAAGGTGTGAGGCTATAATTAAAGCTATTAGAAAAAGTGTATATATTCGGGAATGCGTTGTGGATTTGGTTGCAGTCAGTATAGAAACTTCGACAACTACTTGATGCTAAATTCATACCAGTACAGGAGAAAGAAAGTGAATATTTCCTATGAATAAAAGCGTCAATTATTCATCTTTGTCTACACTATCAGCTGGTGCTCAGGGATTAATAGTGGATTATGATAGTGTTACTGATTCCAGTTATGTGAACAGTGTTTTCAGCAGCACTTTGCGGAATGTCAACCTGTCACAAATGTTTGAAAACGCAACAGAATCATCGGCAGAGGCGTTGGTGGAGCATAAACATCCATTGATAGGTGTGGTTCTTGCCATCTTCTCATTTACGACAGTTCTTGGTAACCTACTTGTGATAGCTGCGGTTGCTAAAGAAGTGTATCTTAGAACTGTGACTAATTACTTAATTGTCTCCCTTGCTATCGCTGATGTGATGGTAGGGGGTATTGTGATGCCATTCAGCATTAGTTATGAGCTCAATAACAAAGTGTGGTATTATGGAATACAATGGTGTGACCTTTGGCATTCTTTTGATGTACTCGGAAGTACGGCTTCTATCCTTAACCTATGCATTATCTCCCTTGATCGATATTGGGCCATTACTGATCCGATAGCGTATCCAACACGTATGACAACTTGTCGTGTGTCGATTCTAATCACATTTGTATGGCTCTGCTCAGCCGGAATATCATTTCCGGCCATTGCTTGGTGGAAAGCAGTTACACCATCTGGACTTCCTAGCACAGAATGTGTTTTTACAGAAGATAGTGCCTATTTGATATTTTCTTCTATGGTGTCTTTCTATTTTCCAACAATTGTAATGATATTTGTTTATATAAGGATATACATCGCCGCTCGAAATCAAAGAAAGAGTATAGAATCAGGGACCAAAGTGTTGACCTCAAATCGCCTATTTGGTCCAAGTGGTGTTATGACATTGCGAATCCATAGAGGAGGCATGGCTAAATTACGTTCTTCGTGCACAACTCCGGAATCGACGCCGTTCCGGAAACAGAGTGATAGCGACGAGGAGAAATCCTCTCTAGCGTCCAATATGGCGTCTACTCAGCAGACACCTATACATAACTCACAACTTGATGTCACGATGGAGGATTCAGGAGAACAGACTCACCCAGACAGACAAGGTGATCAAAGACCAATGAAATTTATCACAAAACGTTTACGTCATTTGGCACTTAGTAAAAAACTGTCAAAATTAGCTAAAGAACAAAAAGCCGCAAAAACTCTTGGGATTGTTGTTGGTGTTTTCATAATATGCTGGTTACCGTTCTTTGTGCTAAATGTTCTTATTGGAATATGTGGCGCAAGTTGTGTAAAGGAACCAGACATTATTGTACCAATATTTACTTGGTTTGGATATATCAATTCCGGAGTTAATCCCATAATATATGCATTGTCAATGCGAGATTTTCGTCGTGCATTTGGTAGAATTATATTTTGTTGTTGTCCTAAATACAGACTGTATCAAGCTAGACGAAGACAGAAAACTTATAGAAATAATAATTTAAATACTTCTAGTTTTATTGGTTCTGCATTATTATAGTAGATTCCAAAAACACACTTTAAAGGATATGCGTCTATATCTTTTCATTGCTCGATTGACATATTGACAAAGATAATGTTATGCTCTGGATCTTGTGTTTAGCGACCATCCAAGGGAAAGACTAAATTTGGCGTTTAAGACAATGGTCTCTTACGAAAAATGTTGATTACCGACCTTTATCTTAGACATAGTAGTTTATGTGCTTTGTGTTTAGAAACAATTATGCATTCCTAAATTGTAACATTAATTATACAATGCTATAAAGTCTCCGATTTCGAAATAAAACGATATTCTGATTTAGTTGTAGTTGTCATGTCATCAATTAGGATATGACGTTCAACTACAGGTATTTGTATTAATTCACAAACATAAATACTAATGTACCTATAATTGTTTCTTGTGCAGTAGTCATTAGGAAGCATAATCTATAAGTAATTATCCTTTCTGAAATTATTTGACTCAAGTTGTGAGTTATAGACGTATACCCTTTAAATATTATCATTATTTTGTCAAATTGAGTAAACAATGTATACAATGTATACGATCTATGTGCATGGACTTTTATTTGTCAAATGATAAACAGATTATCTAAACTCCAGCTTATTGTCAAAGTTTTAGAACAAATGCAACACTCAAATTCAGTTCCCTTTTATTGCTTGTTTAAAACAATTCATTTAGTAATTGTTTGACAACAATTCATGCATTAATAGAGTTTTAATTAGATTTTGGTTAATTTGTTCCCACGTTTCATTATTTAATATCATATTCATACGGTGGCTGATGTTGTTTTTTTTTTTAATTTGAAACATGATGAAATATATATTCTATGTATACTAGTTTTCAAAGAAATTTTGTAGAATATCTATTACGTTGGACAATTCAAATTAATTTGTTGTAATGAGTAATTAAGTAGAATTCTTTGGTAAAGGTGCCAAAATTAAAAAATGATAGCTTTCACTCACAGTCATGATATGTATATTTTTTTCTTATGATTTAAGTCTATGTTTAAATGTTGACATTGATAACTACCATTAAAGAAATCACTATTTATGGAGTTAAAGCAATTGATTGTGAAACAAGTATGAATATTTTAGGGGTATCACATTTGCTTGATTTACATAGTAACAATATAATGGTCTCAACGCCTAATAAGAATTAAGATTGTAAGCATGGAGCCAGTATAGGTTATAGCAGGAATGCTTTACCTAGCTGCGTCCATTTGCTTTACAATTGTCAATATTAGAACACTGCTTTACTACTTCCAAAATATTCTTTACAATTGTTAGAGATTTGAAAAATAGTTGATAATTAAGTTGATATCTGTAAACGAATAGCTTTCTTGGTTTTGACCGCTCAATTAATTATTTATCATTAGGAGTCATATTTTGTTTACAGTATGACTATTGGCACGTGTTTAACTCGTAGTTTTGTACTGAATTAGATTTTTCTGAAGTCCATCCCATTTTTATCAATTTTTTGCATTTATCAATTCATAGATTTCGTGAGCTTTTCATTTGCTGAATTATTGTCTTTATATTTTGTCAAGATAATGTTCATTATTCTAAACTTTGTTTTGATATTCGTTTGCTTTAAAATTGATGCTCTAGTAACTCAAACGTTAATACTGTAACACAACGTATTGATGTCAGGCGTTTTTATGAACCACGACTCTTAGGGTTTAAGATTACATTCTTTAGTTGCACTCCTTATTTCATTTTGTTGTCTTCCTTGAATTGTGTTTTGACTTCTAGAGCTTACATTCCAGAAAGTAAATGTCATCACTCGACAATCATCGCAACCTTACTGTTACGTCTTAAGTAAGACACTATCATTCTTTAACAATTGTCTATATCGTAGATTATTATCACTAATACAAATACGTATTGCTTCCAATTCGGTTTATCTAAATGACATCTACATTGCACCTTTATATTGACATAACATTGGAACATGGTAGCGAAGCATTATCTATAAACAAATTAGTGCTGTTTTACCTTGCAAAATAACCGTGTAAGACGGTGTCCCACTTTATGAGTAATATCAAATATCTGTGAACATGTCTTTATAAAACTGCATAATTATTAACCATGATATCTATATTAAATAATATAGGATTTCAATAAACATAATTATTTTCATACTTACTTTTACAAATGCTACTGAAACAGTCTTCATGAAATGGTTTTATTTTTGTTTTCAATAAATAACATTTTTGTTGTACATTGAATATACGTGAACATGCGTATAATGAAATTGCATAATAGCCATATTATGTTTACAAAATTGTAGCAATTTTAATTGTCACTTTTTTCCTGCAGTAGAAAATAATTTTTATTTAAGTTAGAATTTCCCATTACAAATTATTATTTAATTTGTTTAAAATTTTTTACTTTCCTAATGTTTCCATCATATCATATGTTCATATAATATTCACTGTTTATTTTCATTGTTTAAACATATCAGAAAATGAACTATTTATCAGTCAGATAAAGGTAATAATCCCTTTTGAATATTTGTTGTATTTATAATTTTATGACAGAAATTTGTCTGCTCATCTAAGCCATGCAAAATGATTAACATAATGTAACGAATGACAAACACTGTGTTACCATTTATCGTGGTTTCCAACTGCATCAATGTCTGTAAATTCAAATTGGCATAACATAAATTCTACTTCAATATCTAATAGTCTGTATATTGTATTTAATTGTACATTGATACACATTCATTTTACACAAAATTTTGTTGAATGTATAAAATTATTATGTGAAACATGTATTCATGTGTTGGTAATTTTTTATCCATCCCGATTCTTAGTAAAGGAAGTGTGCTTGGAAACTAATCTATGCATCTAAATACGGTAAGGCTGCATGAGCTATTCACTGACAGCAACATTCACCTAACAGCTACGTGTTCAGTTTAGATGGTAATCATTTAACAACATGAACTTATTTCAGAAGGTCACTTGTGAAATCAATACAAATTAATACGAGTATTAATGAATAATTAATTATTAATGATTCATTAACTATTAACTAAATATCAGAAAATAGATTTTCCTCCGGTATTTTTACACTTAATATGATGTAGCTGCCGTACACTAGCTGCTATTAACTCTTCTATTATTGAAGGGCAAGCGTAAGTGCTCCAGCACCGGAGATACAGTAATGCTCATTCGTCAGTGTAATATCTCATGACCGATATTTTAGGAAAGAACGAAAGACAACAAAACAAAGTGAATTTGTCAAACACTTCCGTCTAATCTTAGTAAAAATAACAACAAACATGTTATTCATCCTCAACATGTCAACATTTCTTACATGAAATTAGGACGGTCGGAAATTGTTTCCTGTGTTAAATCTTAAGAAATAATTCACCAATGAGATGTTGGTATCTCACTAGGATATTATTACCTCGAATAATTTCTCACTTCATGTTCCATTTCCTGTTTAAATATTAGAGTTTGATTCTTCTGTCCTCCAGTAGATGAACAATGTATTTTTGATTAGCATTGAACACCATCTTTCTTTAAGATATCGACAGAAATGTCAAGTAACTACACTCTTCATTACGCGAATGTTTGCTCCTGAGTTTATTGCTTTGAATAATGTGGTTATCTCGTTTCTTATGCGCGAGTGAATACTTCAATTTCGATATGCTTTCAACACCTAGCAAAGACAGATAAATTATTGTTCATTTAATACTTGTGACAAAACATTACATGAATGCAGAATATATCATATAACAAGTCATTCTTTTGTCCCAGAATATCCTATCATCTGATTCAAAACTATGAAATTAAGACATCAATTTGGTTAATGTGGCACATTTAAAACGTTAATTTTGAAGAAAGAATCAGTACTATTAGTAAAGTGAACGACGGATTGCAACAATAAGCAATCTCGCCGTTTCACGTTACATTAAAGTACATTTTTTTCTGATAATCCCTCTACATATGGGTTACTGATTAGAAGGAGTGAGCGGCCAACGTTTTCCCATATAAATGGAAAATGGAAAAAAGTAATAGAAAAAAGCCACTTTTTGGTCGTTTTATTTAATATTGTGACCCACACTGATTAATAAAGCCACGTGGTATAGGCATCACGATAATATACGTTAAGATTGGTCGGCGCCGTGCATTTTACCTGTAACACCATCATTGTTGTCGCTGTTGCCTATCTGGATAGTATATACATTTGTAAAAGTATATATTTATTTTATGATAACAGAAGCATTCATTTCTTTGCCTACACAATTTGTAAATATTTTGTTTCATTTACTCATAATGTATGTAATTATTGAATTAGTTCATCCAGTTCACATGTCGATTATACTGGAAATTTTGTTACTCATATTCGATTAACCATTAGAAAGGTAATTGTCTACATAATGTAAGAATATCAAATCAAAGCCAATCAGGTCTTGGTTATTCATTTGCTATATAGACCAAAGATGATTCACCATTTCTTTCTACGATATTTGTTTCAGAAAGTGAATTGCTCAGATGAAAACGGAATTGTTCGACAAAACTAACGTCATTGAGTAAATTACATTTGCTACAGGGCATATCATAATGTTGTTGAAATTTATATCTCGGACATTGACCCGATCAGTAATCACATTTACGTTAAAATACAGTAAAGTTTCACTACATAAGAAATCATCAAGGCCAATGGACTTTACAGCAAAAATGCCTCATTATAAGAAAATTTACTTATCAAATTAGACATTTTAGACTTAAAAACGTTCAAAAGAGCATGATTTTGCAAAGGCAAAAGTGGCCTTTATGGTTGAACTTACTGTAATGTGGTACATTTAGTATCTCCTAATACTAGATTGGAATGTACTAATGTTACAAATGTCCCTTTAGAACGATTACAGTTTGGCATTTTTAAGACATGAAATAATTTATTTAACATGTAAATCGTTACAACATATACAAATTCTTACATTTATACATGAAATGCATTACTAACTAATAAAACAAGTAGAAAAACAAACACTAATCAAAGTTATGAATATTTAACTAAAACGTAAATGATTACATTAAGCAATATTATTCTACCTAATAAAGAAACTATTAATTTAGAATTTCTTCTAATATAGTACTCATTTATAGATTTTAAAGCAGAAAATTAGTTATTTGGTAATGGCAATTTAGTGCAAATTTACATACAACAAATGATGGTGTTTCAGTAGTAGTAAAAATCTACCCCATATGCCACGGTATATACAATTTTATTGCATTTTTGTGACTTTTATTGTATATTTCTTGCAATCTATAGGCCAGTTTGTCCTAAAATATTAAGACTGAATTTTTACACTATTACAGACGCTGAATGGTATTTTGAAAATATTGAAAAATCTTAACCAAATCTGTGAACTAGTACCTTATGGGCTAATTTGATAAATGTACATCATTCTGTATTATATCCAATGTACATTGGTTTAAACTATTTAGTAATTGAATTACTTTTAGCACACAACTTCTGTTATAAAATTAATTATATGTATCAATAGAAAAACAGGAACGAATGAATACATTAGGAATGTTTATATAATCATCAATTTAAAAACAACTTTATATAAAATTAGATGATATACAGCGATGAACAGAACAGAACAGAACATATTCTTTATTATAATAAACACAGGTTACATTTATATAAAATAACAACATGTGAGATGATTGTTAATGGTTAACAGAATACAATATTGATATAGAGTTATAGTTATAGAGTTACGGGGAATTACAATGTATAATAAAAAAGAGTAGGTATATATATATAAATATTCTGTATAATGAAAATCAATTCATTTTCTAAGTTCAAAAACGATAAGATAAACAATGTAATAAATGAATGGGAACTCAGTTTTAACTTTAAAGATAAGTAGTGTACAAATTCTTTCGTTTTCATAAAAATGATACTGTACAACTAATATCGCAGACTTATAATTATTTCCCCCATGGAAAGGATAAGACTAAAATTAAAAGAACTAAATAATTATGCAGTGTTTGCATAACATACTAGCATGCCCATAACAACGTTTATTAACATAATACTTTGAACCAATATTTCTTCATAATATTATTTTATCTCTATTACGAGAAACATTGATATTACATGCTTGGTGTTGAACGCCTGAGAAAAGACACTTTGATTTGTTTAACAAGACGAAAAATCGAAGAGAAATTCAAAGAGAAAACTCACATCTGTAATTTCGTAGGCTGTATGCCTGATTACCACTGAAATAAAATATTTACAGCAGGTTCAAAAGATTTGTTTCTTTGTAAAAGCAATGATTTATAACCTTTGTTGCCTTTTTCAGTTCGTGAATGTCGGATAATTACTAGTGGCTGTTCAACTTTATATTGATGAAATAATTTAAGGAACGTGTTGCTATACAACTGTTGCATCAATTCTTGTGATCTTGTCCTTTCAATTGCTAAATGATAGAGAACATAAGTCCCAATAATTGTATGTTTTGCATTACTTGAAGGTCATTACTGGGATATATTTGCTAAATATTGACATCATAGAAAGTTTGCGTTAACACTTGACCCCGAAAATCATGAAATACATGTACTTCAATAACTATCATATGGAATGAACTCAAATTTTGTATGTGATTATAACTAGCATTTTCCTTCTTAAATCCAAATATTCAGAATTTTTCTTCAATTACTCAACATACTTTCCATAGACATGTAATGCAAATTTTGAAGCCAAATAGAGGGTTTTGTTAAATGGTACAATGTATGCGCCATAATTAGAACATCCAAAACGTGGATACAAAATAATGAATAAATATGATGATCGTTGTTCATTATTTTTCATTTCTTTAAATTAAAGTCCGTACGATAATTTATCTGTCTGTTTGATAACTATATGCAGGCGAACTCAAGTGAAGAGTGTATATTCCAAATGCCGACATTATCTGTGATTAGATTCATTGAATGACAAAAGACGATTTTGGAGAAATGTCTCAAATATGTTGGTAATTAAATACTGGATGAATGAATATGACAACTGTTTTAATTACATCAATACTTCTTATTGAAGTATTGAATTTGAAAATGACATTTTCCGAGCAATTCATCACTTTTGTGACTAGCTTTAACGTTGTATCTTTTAATCATGTTATTTACAGCATACGAGGATTAACTTTTGTTACTTATTAGTTTAGATGACAAGGGTGTAGACTGTGTGTACAATGCCCAACAATTCGACTACATGTACCAGCTTACGGGTTACGATTGAAGACAACTTCCTGAGTCATACTTATCGATAAAGAAATATAAAATCTGAAACAATATTAAACTTATTGTTGCGATGTTAGCTATGATTCAAATTGCTGTGAATATTTTTTTTAATTGGCAAAGACCTTACAAAAACACTTATTTGATAAACTTCACCCCTGTGAATATTTTACCTTTTTAAAATATATAACGTTTAACTTTCAACCTTTAGCAACAAATAAAACGACGACACATCATGGTATTTTAAACATCATTTTGTGGAAAAAGGACAAGGCATTCAGCATGGTGACAATACCACGTTACCGTGACATCACAAATGGTTTGATGAAGAAATCATTGAAAACCCGGAACGACCCAGTGTTTTAAAGAGCTGTAAGTATGTCAATTCTTGTCAGATCTACATGAAACCCTACTCGAGGTTAAGCAGGAAAGTGTACATTATTTGCATCGCATTACATTTCCAAAACCCGTTTCATACTTTTTTGCACCCTGGAAAACCTACCAACGTTTTACCTATTCAAAAAAAGGACGACAACTTGTCACTGTAGCACGCTGAAAAGGAAGGTTTTCCGGGCTAACTTTTCACTGGTTTCTTCTTTAAACCGTAGCATTTGTGATGTCATAGGCACGTGGTATTACCACTGTAATTCAGGCAATGTCTAACATTCAACATGGGCGGATCCAGCGGGGGGTGTCAGGGGGTCCGGACCCCCCCCTTAGGATTTAGAAAATGTACATGTCCATTAGTGTATTTCTTGCTTGTAAGCTATTTTTAAGTAGTATGAAGCAATTTTCTTGGTGATTAACATAGATTTAATGGTTATGTAGTTTTTATTATCAATATGTTGTATTTTTTCTGCAAAATGTGTATAATGTGGTTGTGGTTCGAGGTTCGGAGACCCCTAGAAAAGTTTGACCCCCCCCCCCTAGAAAAGTTCGGACCCCCCCCCTAGAAAAGAATTCTGGATCCGCCCCTGTTCAACAATGTTTCTATAGTTGATATGGTTCTCCATTGTTGTTCTCAGTGTCATTCACTTCCATACAAAGTAAAACACAAGCATATTTAGAGCCATTATCGTCACCATAGATAATTTGTGATCTTATTGTACGTGGAGTTATATCTACTATCTTGTCGATGAAAGTGTTTTCAACACAATCAATTTAATTGTGTATTTGTTTTGTTCTAGTTCGTCATGCGGGGGTGAAAAAGTTTTGTAAAAAAACAATTTTAAACTAAATTTCATCATACGGTTTTAATTTAGATTGTCATTTCTATGACGTAATGTTTTCATGATTACAAATTACTTATAATAGCTTTACTTATACTTACTGTATTTATATTTCCTTCTCATGGACTTTAATTATCCTTCGGGACTATGTATATCAAACAGTATTCAAGAGAGACAATAATTCGTTTATAAGATACATTTGCCCATAAGATGCTATTTGACCGCAATAGCTCTTACAGCATTAACGACACGTAACGATTTTTAATGCAGAAAACAAGTACTTATTTTTATTTATCGATCATTTGTACATGTATCGTGATATTTACATCTGTTTTCGGTTCCGATACGACATTATACTTGCGATACGGTTTGATGATATATCAGTTTGATGCAGCCCTAACTATGCGAGAATGATGCATGTCTGCAAGCAACTAATTTTGTGGTGCAACAAAAATACCTGCCTTTGATACAATGTGTATTTCTAACAGTTATCTTAATTATTTTATCACTCACGGTGCAAACAAACACTTATATTATATCACTAATAAATTTATTTGGCGTCAATGTTGTCGGCAATAGTATTTAACAAGTAATGCTGTATACTGTGGTAGCTTTCAGATATCACTTATAAACAAATAATCTTTATATAACTTGCTGTGATAATATCTTTATAGCTAATTTAAATACAACCACTAAATCATGCTGGCGATTCTTGCACATAATGCACCCAGATGAGATATAATCTTTATTCCATGTCATTAAACATTTGATATCGTGTTATTATTGTTCTGTAATCACTTGATAAGCACATTGACGTCAAATACCAACACATTACCTCGGAATACCGACTAAACCTGCCTACCTTATTGTTTTCACACTTACAGTAAAGACTAAGCTCCAATTACATCCTTTAAATTGAATGGAAATGTTCAAAATGGAATGCAGTTTCTCCGAAAACGAAATTCAATATACGTGTATAAAAGTTCCATCAAAATTTCAATACGGTAGACCCACCTGGTTTGAAATTCAAATTCATGTATGCAAGCAATGCAATTTTTATTATAAAAATAATATGAAAAATGTTTTCCAAACGAAATTACCATATAGATAAAGCTAAGATAAATAAGTTAAACCTTATCTATATGCTACACTGATAACTTACAGATTGCAATATGATACCTACTTGGGCTGCTGCGAGTATACGAGCACTCGGATATTCGCGATCCCGACCAGAAAATCGAGTACGAATATTCATCACGTTTGAAATCGTCGGATCGCGATCTATTTTTTAAAAAGAAATGAAAGATCACTTTCAGCTTAATTACCACTGAAAACGAGCCGCACTACAAAAAACTCAAAAGTTTTGTTTACGTACTACGCACTCCACTCGACTACACAATAAATCGGAAAATAAACAATAATAATAGGAATGTTTTGAGTACATTGATTTCCTTATAGTAAAAGTTACTATAATTCTTCACTTATTTTTGTAATAACATGAATTCCTGTATGCTTCTCCAATCAGAAGTGATTCGTGGTTCGATTCGTGAATCGATACGCATAATTCGTGGTTCTGATCGGATCGCCACTTGCTCAACACTCCACAGCCCTAATACCTACATATTTTGTCTAGATAATGCTCTATGCACTGCACTTTGGTTTCGGCATTTCTCTGCTTAAAAAATATATGTAACTTGATATTTTATAAAATCATACGAAATGGGTTTCTTATTTCAAAATCAGAGAAAACAGATGCATAACCTTTAATACCAGACACTCTTTGTCATTTAATACTTAAGTATTAAACCACATACGGTTAAATAACTTTAAGGGAAATAAGATGCCGACAGATGAGGAAAACAAATTCCTCAACAAGTTGTGTAACTCATACATGATTACTAACCATTTAGTTGAATAGTTTGTATGTTAGTACATTGGCCTCGTTCAGAAAGTCATACCCTCATGTTATTGCAGTCAATTGAGTAGAAAGGATCACAAACTTTCGTCCAAATCAAATACAAGGTTATCAGAAAGAATTTCTATCATCAATTCATTAGCGCATATACTATTACAACGGTTTATTATTAAATTATTCCCTCCACTTCGCAGGTCGATTTTTCTGGTAAATTGATGATCAAATAGGTTAACTATATTAAGGGTAATGGACTAGCTACATAAAGTAAGAATATTCAATCAATTCAAACTAATCACTTCATGCTTATTGTCCGTCTTAGACGACCTTAGATGAACCACCAAACTTGTTGTACCAGACTAACTTCGTTAAGCACACAATATTGTCATCGGACAATGTACTAAGGTTTATTTTACATTCACTCGTGCATTGTCCTGGTCAGTTATTAGATTGCTATGATAGAGTAATGCTGCTCTAATCAAGACATTTTACATATCACCATTTCAAGTTCCAATAAAGTCGTAAAAGAACGTTTAAAGTGAATAATTCTTTTTCTCACTGTATATAATTTTAACAAATAGATAACATTATAAGTCAAATTTGCTTTTGAAATACGTGTACTTCTTGAAATAGAAATACATCTTTAAATTAAATCAACATTTTGAGTAAACCATTGATAATACATGCATTAACTTGATTCTATAATAAGATATTTGTACATTAATTGGTTCACAAAAATCTAGTTTTGAAAGTATTTCATCACATGTTCAAGGCAACTACAAGAAACATTACTGTAAAGTATTTACTTTCTTCAATGATAACTATGCCAAGGTTATCTATTTCATCACACCATTTATTATATTCTTTAACAGCTGTTTATATATGCTGTTCATTATATCAAAGGTGTTGTTGATCCATGTACTAATATTCAATTGTTTTCTGTTATATGTTAATCTTAAACGTTAAAAATAAAAGAAAAATGTTTTGCTACTACAAAAATATGTATACGTATGTGTTAATATTGGAAACGGCAGAATTCCCCTAATGTCAATTTACAATCATTAATATATTTGGAAATCAGTAATAATGTTTCGATTTTTTTTCATTCATTACATTATGTTTATCATTTTACAAATAATGGATTTATGAAACAGCGTTCTGTAGCAAACTTTATTAATGAAAAGTTTTAATGAAATTGAAGTACGCGTGTATTATCTTTGTAAGTATGAAAATGGTGCAAATTCTAATTTGTCGATACAAACTAATAGTTAATATGATTAAAATTCTGTCATAATGAAAACAATAGGAATATAATGTACAATTACATATTAGTTTTCTGAGATATTTTCGATGGCCATAAACATAATTTTGCCGGAGAGTTCAACCTTATAATTGATATATGTTGCACACTTACCCTAACAGCAACTGGGGTAGTATATTTTATTACGCACTTATGTTGTAGTGCTTTCTTTACGTTTACTTTACTATCATTTATAACATCGAGTCGAGTAAACTACGTGTTATTTGTATTTATCAAGACGTCTGAATGCATTCCAATCCCTTTTATTTGATAACTTTGAGGACATTCAGTGTTGTTCTGACGTTTGTCATGTTTTAGCTCGTGTTACTACAAATATAAGAAGGAGTCCTACATTATCCAAGTATAATTTTTTTATCTCGAATTACCACATGTGCACGAGCGAGTCTATCTTAATCCAACTTTACAAATACACTATTTCATAAAATTGAATAAGCTGATACTTAAATACATTCACATGTGGACACACTCAGCTAAATGTGCTTTATTCTCTTCATATTATCTTTGGATAAGTTTGGATGTCTTGCTGTTGCTTGTGATAAAATTGACTTAAATGGTTAACACAGAAGTTACCTTTCACATTCTGACACTAACTCGATCAATGACTTATTGATCCCGGTTTCATTCATACCCTTGGTCAACTGTTTCTGTGAAAAAGCGACTTAAACCAATAAGATGCATACATGCTTCAACAAAGTTATGCTTAAAGTCGTTACTGTTCGTACTATGTATAAAGTATTCTAGATTTGATTTGCTTTTGTGCTTTTTTAGAAACCTTGATTGCCATAGTTAAATACTAATTTTAACTGCTTCATGCCCTTGTGAACTCTTCACACGCTTTTTTATAAATGTGACAGCTCTTGATTAAAATATGGTGATTTTTTCTGAAGAATTTAAATTTTAATAATTCAACGAAAAATAAACGCAAATTGTGACTAATTTTGTATTTCCCTAGGAGTTTCTCGATGCAGTAATCAATAAGCATTTATACAATTAAGTTCCGTTATGAATACTACCATGGTTTTTGCAAAATCGTGCGATATTTTTAATATTTTTAATTGTTTAATGTCAGCTACCGACCATGGCTGGTAATGTGACAATAGACAGTTATTTCCGGAGGTCGGGAGAATAGTACAAGTGTATACATGTAGTTCCTTTTCTATTACTATTCCACGGGGCGCGATATGACCTTTCTGTGTTGGTGCGCCGTAAAACCCAAACAAACAAACAATACTATTCCACGGTCTAGGACAGTTAAATTTGGCAACCGTAGTTTCAGTCATGCGGCACCAAACCTGTGGAATGCACTTCCGGACTCACTTAAGTGTGCCCAGTCTCTTAATACAAATGTATCTTTAAAAAAATAAAATCCTATTTGTTTATAAAGCACTAAAATTTATAAAGTCACTAAATCGATCACTGATGTTTGATATTCATCAGTATTCCTTCTAATAGTTTTGTATTGTTTAAAAATATATTTTAACCATTTTATCATTTATTCATAAATTATGCATACATTAAAGGTGAAACGATTAATCGCGGTTCAAAAGAATCGCGATTTTTAACGCTCGATTCGGTTCGGTTCGATTCGATTCGGAAGAGGCAGTTTCGATTCGATTCTTTTTTTAAATGATGCCTTTTTCAGTAGTTTTGTGAGTTGAATGAAACGCCCCTTTTCGGTTAAAATAAGCATTTTTTATAGTAAACTAAAATAGTGTACCCTTATTGACCGACGGTTGTTAATCCAGATAAGAGTTGTAAAAAGTGAGACTGCCCGATGCAATCATACATGTTAATTACGCGTACATGTCAATTAGACCTTATTGTCGGTCACACGCTGGGAGATTAACTCGCTGACAGAAAATCGATAATGGAGTCGTCGAGTTAGTTAACACGCTTGATATCATTCATATATACCTAAGACTGGTATCTACAGAGAATATAGTGATAAAGGGGCCACCAAGATATAACCAGTCGATTTAGTTTTACACGATCGGCAATATTGGGGGGTTTTTCTTAAGAAAAACAAATTAAACTTTTCACATCGTCGTTTCCTGAAGCATCATTTGTTAAATCAAGATGAAAACATTGAAAACAATAAGTTTTTTAATCACAAAAGATGTTTCATATGAAATTGCTATCTAGCGTGGGTCGCGAAAATGAATGACATAACGCCGAAATGGTTGAAGCGATTTCGTTCCCTATGATACAAAATTAAATCAAGCATGATAAAGTAATTTAGAGATAAACTGTAAACTTAATTGTTTGTTTTGACGTTATTTACGTTTATTTTCGGGAAAATCCTCTTTGTTTTTCTTAACTATTAAAATCGGGCAAAACGTGGTTGGTTAGATTTTATTTACTATAAATTGGAAATGAATTCTATGAAATGTCCGAAGATAATTGTATATTTTCACTAATACGTTCATTTAAGCCAAAAAATAATTTTATTTTGAAATAAACATTAGTGTAAGAAAGTTATAAATATAGATCTAGAGTTGATAAAAATTAATTTAACGTTTATGATGTGATGAGAATTATTTTAAATCATGCCAGAGCCAAAAAAAAAATATTTTGAAACAAACTAAATTAAGCTGGTCATAGTGATCTACATTTGCTGAATGCTTGCAATTTTTTATTGTCTAAGCGTAACCTTAACTAGTCATTAATTATGGCATTGATGCACTGATGAATAATTTTATTTTGATAATGACTTGAGTCATATACTGTTTGTACGTACATGTAGGTAAGGAGAAATAAACAATTTGTCCATGGGCATTACTTTTCATTAAAAAGTTGGAAATAATACGATTTGTCATTTATATATGCTAAAATGCAGTAAAATATTTTTAACTATTCAAGCTCTAATACCTGTAAAATGGGTATTATTAAAGAATTAGATTTAGAATTTTTCGTCTACCGGGAGGGAGGTCCCTCAGATAAAAATGCACTGTTCTTAAATATTTATATATTTATGTTCTATTGTCTTTGGGTTGTATCTCTTTCTTAATTCTTTTTATAATTTATTTTTTGTTATGTCCTATATAATTCCAGTAGAAAATCGAATTGAATCGAAAAATTGAATCGTTTGATGAAAAATCGAAATCGAATCGAATCGAAAATTTTTGAATCGTTTCACCTCTAGCATACATGTATAACTGTTCAGCGCTTTTGAACATATTTTCTATATGAAAAAAGCACTATACAAATGTGGTATATAAAAACTTCTTCCTTTTATTGTTATATACCTTAGATGCATCAGCCGATCTTCTTTTGTGGAGAGGCACACTTCATGTGTCATGCTTCATAGTAAAATATTATATTTCTATATTCTTTAGAACCATGTACCCATAATTGTCTTAAGAAGTCTGTTTTGTCACTTTTCTTTCAAATTATGGTGAGTAGCAAGAATATAAATTATCAAAACGAATCAGAAATATTTTTACATCTTACAAAATCGTAGGAGTGTATCACATCATACTAAGTACCAAGACATACAGAGAAGCATGAACAATTGAGCATGTCTGGAAATATTAGAAAATGACTAAAAATGAAAAATCTCTATTCGATCTCCTCTTACGGAATCCTGGATTCCCAAGGTAATATCTATACAAAACAATTAAACGTGTGGTACGTCTAAAATATTTCTTACAAAAATATCACAAAACATTGAAATAACAGTTGCTGAAATATTTGAAACGTCTCTCGATCATTCACATTAACATTACAAATGGCATATACTTGAAATAACAATACCTGCTTTCTTCAATTTGTTTAAAACATGTTTCACGTAATTTCCAATTGTTTATTTTTGTTTAGGAAATAAATGATTTTCAAACGCAACCATGGAAAATGAATTTTATGATAGAACGCTGTTTCTAACATTTTGACAACGTCCAATATGATATTCTAAGTATAATAAAAACAAAATTCCAGACTATTTGAAATCTTCAGAAATTGATAAATAACAATAATTTAAGTAAAGTTTCGATGTTTGAAGTATAAGTGATGGCAAGCTTCATAACTGTCAGTGTCTGTTTATTTAAAATGGTAATATAACTGATAAAACTGTAAAACAAATGACACTTAAAGTCTGTTTTGATGACAATTTTGCATTTCACGAATAATATACAAATATATCTATTCACTTACTCCATTAATAGCTGAACAGTTAAATGGTGTTCTTATATCATTGTCTGAAATTATCTACATGTTCAGCGATCCGTGTGACAGTAGGCTATGTACAGGATTTCTAACCAAGTGCTCCGAAGGCGTCGCTGTTTCAAAGCCCATCCGGGTTGGATTTATCCTTCCATGAAAGTTATATAATAATGTCATTTTTTTTCTTAAAAAAGTACTCAGAGAAGCTAACGGACTTGTGGAAAGATATTCGAATGCGGTTATAGACGAAGGTCCTGGAAAGCTAGGCTATGTGAGTTGAACGCCGTAAAATGTCAATTGTTTGTGCTTACACGGCGTTAAACCAAATGATGAAAAACATTTACATACTACTTTCCTGTTCTTTGTTTCTAAGTCGATACGATAACAGAATGTCGATCTCCCTGATAATTGTAGGTCCCCATCATTGTTGGGCATAACAAGGATATATTGACTAAATTTGGTTTCTATAGTATTGTCATTCACAGAATTTTGAACCATCTCTTTATGGTCTTTCAGTTGTTTTTATCTGCTAAATTGATCATTTTGCAAGCTTAGACAAATGTAAAAGACTATTATCCAATGCTAACAACAATATTTTTCCGTGACAAAAAACTCTGTGAAGATCACAATGATGCGGGTAATTAAGTTTGTGGTGCACACGACGACAGTAGTATTAACTAAGTCAATACTGCTATACATTGTTCATTGAAACATTTTCTGGATAATTGTAGAATGTTTTTCTCTCGTACATTTGTTGATGTTTGGTGATGTCTTAACCCAATTATTATCTGGACTTTGCGTAACAGTTGCTTGAAGCTTGACGTGTACGACCAACTTAAATATATAACTGATGTTGCCTCTTATAGCGTGTCAGAAACAAAAAATAAATGATTACATAAACGGTCGGCAATACTTTTAGTAATCATATAGAAAAAATCAAAAGCTCAAAAAGTTCTTTGACTAAAGAATTGTTAGAAAAACTGATTATGCATACTTCAGTTAATTATTATAGTTAAAGTTTATTCTTGAACAAAGTTTGTATCATATGTTGATATACATATTAATGGGGTTTGATCATATGTCTCGTTTTCCTTTTTCAATGGGCAAATGTTGCTCGTACTAATTTATTTTAGCTCGATGGTGAATCAAGTTCTTACAACTAAGATTTATCACTTTCGAGTCCACTTCCTGGTCACCCAGTACTGAGCTAGTAGGATCCATTGAGTTTCTTTTTATAGAATTATTTATCATGCTGTTCTAAGCATAATATTAGCATAATCTTAAGATCGTTCTTAAACTGAAGTTCGGTTGACAACAAACTTTTGAAATCGGTATACAAAGTAAGAGTAGTTAGAAAGGACAAAATATTGTTAAAGATATTTTTTTATCCAAAAAATTAGAAACTACTCTCCTGTGCTTCCTTTTGAACAGAACAGAACATATCGTTAATGATTATATAATAGAAATAATAATGAAAATGATAATAATGATGATGATAATAGTAATGATAATAGTAATGATGATAATAGTAATGATAATAGTAATGATGATAATAGTAATGATAATAATAGTGATGATAACATCAATGTTGATAATAATGGTTATAATAACGGTAATAATAATGATAATAATAATAATAA
Organism: Mactra quadrangularis; assembly: GCA_025267735.1. Lineage (NCBI taxonomy): Eukaryota > Metazoa > Mollusca > Bivalvia > Venerida > Mactridae > Mactra > Mactra quadrangularis. Next base: position 20,360,170 of record CM046298.1, on the reverse strand, counting down.
TAATAGCATTATTATTATTAACTTACAATCGTAAAAGAGCGGTTGCTCTATTGCTAAACGTCATAATAAAATTAATGTTTGTCGTACATGATGGGACAAAAAAGCTTCTAAACAAATTTTTGTTTAGAAAAACTGATCATGCATACCTCCAGTAATTTACTATATTTTAAGCTTATTCACATCACTTACAAAAGATAGAGAAAATTTCGAGCTTACACCGTTAGAAACATTATAGTTTAAAAATGAAATAACAAATCAACATATTGTTCCCATACTAACATTGGTGTTTGCTTCAAGTGTAATTGTTATATTTTATAATCGAAACTAGTATACAATTTATAACTATCTATGTATACTCAGCCTAGAAGGGAAAATATAAATTACTAATCCTTGATATTAGAAGTGCTTCTTATAGTAAACTAAATTATTCTATCGCTCGTGGCGAAAACAAAAGATATATAGTACCTTTAATACGTTAGAGTCTATCGTCTATTAGTACCTTTAATACATTATAGTCTGGCGTCTATGTTGTCTAACGGCAAGTAGTGCCACTGATGTTCTAACTTTGATATATTACCTGTAAACATAATAACATTTTCACACCTTGCTGTGAACCTGATTACCAATTTGAAACTATTCATGTGGCACAGTTATGCACATATTGCACTCAGATAAGATACTGCTCTTGCAAATCTAAAGTTTATTCCATAAAATGTCAGTTTATATTATGTTTGTTATCCCTTAATAACAAATTTACGAGGATTCAAAATATATTTAAAAGTGTACCAGTCAAACCTTTATTCTGTAATTGTAATATTCTACTAGTTATATGTGTTAAAGGGTACATAGGCATTAAGCACATTAACTAACTCTTCCTAATAACTTATATCACTCTCCCCAACAGCAATCATTACTTCTAACATGTCTTCTATCATGTCTATATATAATTCCTCTCAGAGATTAAATAAGCCTTTTCTTTTTAAAGATTTTTGGCTACTTAAATTTTTTTTAAAATAATTTTGAATTATATTTAATTATAATTTTACATCTAAATGATTGTCATGATAAAATGTGGTTTTGTAGTAAGTTAATTAACTGGCAATGAACGTATTTAATTATTATTTTAATATTTTATCATTAACTATTTCTTCAATGTCCTTTATATTTATGTCAATCTCTATGTTTATATATTTATGAATATACACAAGTTTAAACTAAATTAAAGGGTACATGCTATACGACAATATCTTTTTTGTACGATTGTCATATTACGATAGTACTGTAGTATTTTTACTATTTTTCACTATTACTCTATCTTAATAATCCCTTAAGTGACAGAAAAGTGGTTGTTTTATGATCATATGTCATGGACTCTGGTGCCAGTGCTAAAAGGTTAGGTTAGTGCTCCAGAGCCTGGCTCACCTTTTTAAAGCTAAACTTAGGCCATATTATCACATCTACGTCATAACAAAGAAGGTGCATTAGAGTTGAACATTACGCCTACAACAAAAAAAATGTAAAGGTAAAATAAACTCGCTAATTATAGGAGAAACTACATTGTCGATACAAAAATTGTCTTGTTACACCTTAGCTCTTATTTTTGTATTTTGTTAATTTTGGCGATATAATTAACATGAAGGAGTCAACAGTGGTAAGTACGTATATATAGCATGATGATGATGATGTTCAAATATACAAATATGTCATTGTTTGAGAAACCTGGGAATGTCCAGAGGTCATTAGAAAGTTTTGAGTGACGTAGAAATAAGAAACTTTCCTATATCAGAGATATAATAATTATTAATAAAATAGATAGGACTGGTCACGCTTTATGTAACGTGTGCACAATTGGTCGCCATATTGGAGAGTTCAATTATAATAGATCACTTCACAACTATGCTATGTCTACTGATCGAGGGGTCGTGGGTTCGATTACCGGGCGGGGCATACTTTCGTGGAGTTGGTCATGAAATAATTTCTACGGCCATTCTCCCTCCTACCACTGATTCTAAATCAGAAAGTGTGCTCAGTAGTTGGTTAACAGCTAAATCCAGAGATTCAGCTTTTCCAGGAACAGTGAGTAGGTGGGCTGACCGCCGTGAAATAACCTATATTGTGTTGCTACGGCGTTAAACCCAACAAACAAACAAACAAACAAATAACTATGCTATATCTATGTATAGTGTACTCGGTACAATTATATTTGATAAGAAGGCACTTTTAGATCGTAATTTCTATTCTGAGAATGAATAAATATGTGTTCTTGCCATATAGAAATCGTTTATCATTTTATCTTAGATAATGAGTAAAATTAATAGTAAATGCATGATTCTCTTCACGGTTTAATTGTCTCAAACATAAGATTAAATCAATTTAGAAAGATGAGTTGCATTATTTGGCACCAATACTGATAGTTAAGAATAGTCTGTTTCTTTATAAATGACTTTTTGGCATACCATGTTATATTAATTTTATCCGAGATTTTGTCTGTTATTTAAAGATCTATTTGCTCTTAAGATCTAGATCTAGGAACATATACAGTAGATCTCAATAAATGACAGTAAAACAAAAAAAATGTGCTTGTTGAAGAGTAGCCTAGTTAAACTTTAAATAGAGAACGATTACATCCTAAAGATGAGGAAAGCACTTGATTCTACCATGCTTTCAGTACATTTTCATAGATTATAAACTCATTTACAAGTCAGGTACGAAGATCAGAGCTTTCCTGTGTACTTTTCTTAACCAGCTTACCCCTTCCAATAGGAACGTCAACACCTCTATACAATGACAATTGTTACAGAGAGGTATACCTACCACGACCAGAAATAAGGGACTTTAGTCAGTTATCTTTCTCTTATAAAATCTGAAGCAATCCAATTGGTAAGTAGGTCCTATGTAAGGATAACAAAATATTTCATATAATATTTTCCTTGTTAAAGAAGATTTTAACAGAAGTGATGAAAGTTAGATAGTTCTGTTCCCTAAAAATACTTAGCTTGAATTTCAAACAAATTTAAGGATTTAAGAAAGGTTATTTAAGATTAATTTTGGCAAATTGATATTGAAAAGTATTGGTAAAATCCGAGTAATCCAACTAATTGGACCTACCTACTTGAAGAGTATTCAAATGGGATATAACTGACTAAGGCGCCCTATTGAGTCAAGATTGTCTGTGTTGAAGTGTTTTAATGCAGTTGTGATGTGTATATTTCGAGGGTTGCCAGCAAGACTGTAGGAAGTACATTACTTTACTTACAAAGAGCAAGTTACTACAGTCTTGTGGGCAAACCTCGAATTGTAAGGGAAATCTTTGCTTAGTATCCTCATTCACAGAACTATATGTTGTGTAAATAAAGTTCAAGATATATTTAATAGTGTCACTTGTTGTCACACTCGGAAGACCTCGATCATTCATTAAATGAATACTTGGTGTTTGAAATGGACGAGGAGTTACAAATGTTATTGTCAAAAACAAGAAAATGTTAATTATTTCTATATTATTATTAATACACGCATACATATTTATTAGCAAATAACGGCATTGGCATATGCCTTTGCCCATTTACAAGACTCATGGCAATGACCACACATACATGACAAATATAGATAACAAATACAATATTCAATATTACAAAACAGTTAAATCAATATTGTAATTAAACAGTACAAAATATATTAAAATAGTAAATAAATGTTTGGACAACAATTCCTGATGGATAGACATTCTTTTATAAATTTGGCGTTATTATTGATGTTCTTCTTTGTCGTAGATTTCATAAAATTAATTTTGTCAACAGTAAGCCAGGAACAGTTACAAAAGTATTTGGATCTAATGTGGAAATATGGTAACCCCGTAAACACAAATAAAGTTTTAAGTGAATCCCTCAAGTACTTGCAAAGATATAAAAGATACAGAAATGTTGCACCTAAAAACTTAACCAACAAGTGTTACGCCAACGCCGACGCACAGCTGAGTAGGATAGCCCCACTATTCTTCGAATAGTCGAGCTAAAATTGGTTAACCGATATACCGGTTAATATTGCAATACGTGTTCTAACGGTTTTAACCGGTTCGTTTTTCATTGAACCGGTTTTGTAGTTAAGTGTCATACTGATTGTTTTTATCAGAATCTGATATTTAAATGTTTAAACAAATGATAAAATGAATTGAATACTTGAAATACTCTTACTGTGCTTTAAAAGGTTAAACATTTAGTCAATTGAAAGAAAAATATCTTCAAGAGTCTGTTTCAAACCACGCATTTTTTTAACATATAGACAATTTTACATTTGTAATTCAAACATTTGGATAAGAGATCATTTGAAAATACCCATATGCGTGCTATGCTGATCCAATTAGGACGAGGTACATGCATTAATTAATGCTTTGCATGTCTAAGGGAAAAACCGGTACGTATTGCAATATATTGCAATACGGGTTCTGCATATTGCAATATATTGCAATACGGTTTTTACCGTATTGTTACACCCCTAAAAAATGGTACTCAGACTCGACTGTATTTGGGTACACAAGTTACACAAGCATTATTCTCTATATAAGAACGTATTCCAAATATGGAAATCAATACAATGTGTGAGTTTCAGAATAAGGTAATGAAGATGGGTTTGGCATGAATTGTTAATAAAAACTATTTATAATTGTTAGTACCTAGGAATGTCATTGCTAATATTTAATGGTTTTTAATACATTATACTTTTCAGGAACGGTGAGTAGGTTGACTGACCGCAGTAATGATAATTTATACAATGTGTAGCTACGGCTTTAACCCAACCAAAATTATATTTGCTTTGTAGCAATGTCATTTAAATTTTAAGACAAATGATTTCTTAAATAGTATTATTAAAATGAAGAAAGTCACATTTTTTTGTTTCAATTATTTCTCAGTACAATTGTTATGCAACGTGTTCTTTAACTCTTAACATGTTTGTTAAATATACCAATATAATAGGAGATTCTGCCTACTCCTTCCATGGTTTGTATTTGGTTGATTGGTAAACATGTATTATAAGATACCGCCCAACTACAATGAAGTTCAAATCAGCCGTAGCCGGTTCCAAGCCCGGTCGAAAATAATGACGGCGATTAACACCGCAGACGGTGCTGTAGTTAGAATCATTTTCTAGCGGAAAAATAATCAATTGTATTAAACCAGATATAGACTTCGGTGCATAATGTACAACTTCAGCTCCCTTGATATCCGCCCAAGTACTCTATGATAAAAAACGTTAGTCGATTTATGATTACAAAAATTAATCGAGAAAAAAAATGATCGCCTAATCACAATCTGATTAAAACCCGATCTAAGGGATCCTGTACGACATCGCTTTACAGGATATATTTTACGTAGATTGGTCTGATACTCACTAAAGCTACAGTCCCATTAACATAAAAATAGCCTTGAGGGCACCGTACGGGCGCCGTGCGATCAAGCTCTGCAAGGACCCGTACGAAGTCTTGCGTACCCGTACGGACTGTTAGGTTATTACCAGGGTCCGTGAGATTAGTCCATGATACACGTATCTGTTTCGAAGTCAAATCGTGAACACAATCGCGGCCGAGTATGGATTAAACATGCATAACTTCGAACCACGGCTCCGTACGGGTGTGTTGTTTTGTACCATGTGCGTACCGTCACCTTGATACGCAAGGCTTTCCACGGCCTACGACTGTCTGCTCGTACGGGTCCTTAACAAGCCACGATTTTATGGGACTGAGGCATTAGTGTAACTGTTTGATAATTGTTATATACGTGTATATGAAAATTTGGTCATCTGGCAGTTGAAGAGACAATATTTTTGTTTGCAAGCACTGCACGCGACCATTTGCAATAGTCTTTAATGTCCAGAATCAGTAAATCCTTCTTCAACTCATCACACCATGCCAACCACCTCTATCAATTAGATAACTAATGGAGAAATTATTTTGAAACAAAACCAGTTGTTGGCAAACTTTACGATAATAGTGAAGCTTCGTAAAACTGACGAGCATGTCAACAATATGACATTAACAGAAACGATGGAAGAAAGTTTATGAGCCGAAACGTGCAACTTATCTTTCAAGTTTTGTACATTATTTTATTATTTTCCTATCGATTGAATTTAATATCATTTTTATAGAAGAACGTAATTGAGCATGCACCATTTTAAGCGGAAATGACGTAATCAATGTCGCATTTATTGCCAGAAGCGTCGGTGGCCAACAAATCTAAAATGTCATTTACAAAATAGGATATTTCTTTGATGTTGTACTCACGCTTCATCTGTTTGTTGTAAATTAGATAATGTTTATGCTAAAACATGCATATCAACTGAAATAGATTAGTCTATTTTTTAAATGGGAATTGAAATACGATCAGCAATGTTTACAGATGAGTTCACACTGAAGTTTACACTAAGTACACTAAGAGTGCAACTAAAACACATATGGTGTGCACTTTATGATCATTGTAGTGCACTTAAGATCTAATCATAATGTATATTGCTGTAGGTAGTTTAATCATGGTGTATATTGCTGTAGGTAGTTTAATCATGGTGTATATTGCTGTAGATCGTTTAATCATGATGTATATTGCTGTAGATAGTTTAATTATGGTATATATTGCTGTAGTTAGTTTAATCATGATGTATATTGCTGTAGTTAGTTTAATCATGATGTATATTGCTGTATGTAGTTTAATCATGGTGTATATTGCTGTATGTAGTTTAATCATGATGTATATTGCTGTATGTAGTTTCATCATGATGTATATTGCTGTATGTAGTTTAATCATGATGTATATTGCTGTATGTAGTTTAATCATGATGTATATTGCTGTATGTAGTTTACATGGAGTGTGAAATCAGATTTTTATGATTTGTTAAGCTTTATTACCATGAATTTAAAACCAAATTTTCTTTTGGAATATTATTTTGACTTTTAAAACCCTAGACAAAAATTTTGAAAAAATGATATTTATATCGAATGTGATTTTTTCAAATGTTATTTATTATGTTGAAGTGATTGGTCTAGTGACTATGTTGATTGTATTTTGTGGCTATTGCTCAAATGAGGAAGGCACGATTTAAAAATATTTTATTTAAAGGAAGTCACCCAAATATCTACACGTTTAATAAACGAATGAACAAAACAAAACAATCTGAGACCTCTTTTACGGTTATACTGTAAATTGCCATTATGTTAAACAAATAGATTTATACTATGTATTTTAGTAAAGCAAATTCCATGTTATATGAAGTGTAGTGAAATATTTGCATGAAATATCACTTTTTCCAAAAGAATCACAGACAAGCATGTGTCAAAATTTATCTAAACTACATTTCAATCTGTTTTACCAATTTCTAATCACACCGGAAGTCATCAATTTCAAAATAAATCACGTGATAAGTTTAAGGTGTCAGATAACTGGCAGATATACCTAACCAGATCGCTTATGTTTAAGATAAAACAAACAACAAGTAAGCAGACGTGTCTAAAATGATGTTTGCCACCTGCGAAATCAATGTATTGCGTAAAAACAAGAATTGGATAACTGACTTACTGACGTCTTAATTTGTCTGTTGTTAATACATCATCGCTGTTTTTAAACGAATTTAGAAGTTTTCCATTTCCCTTGTAAAAAACCACACACACAAAAACCAGCTATATTTGAATATATCTTATCTTTATTGATATAACACCTTGTGAAGATTTTAAAAATCAATAAATTTTGTTCAGGTAATGTTATTATATAGCCGGTAATTTATCAGATTTTCTTTGAAAGTCTGCTGTACTAGGTACTGAGAATAGTTTCATCACAGAAGCTTGACATTCTGTATCGTAGTTTGAAAAATTCCCTCCTTCTTACGATACAGAATGTCAAGCTCCTGTGGTTTCATCCTCGCCCCCTTCGCAGCTCAGTGAATACTCTGCCGTTACATCACACGAAAAGAGAACGAGTGAAACTTTCGACCGATGCACAGCAGAGTTTCACCGTGAATGGTTTTGATAATATTTGTAAAATCTTTTTGTGTATATTTTTGCTTAAATAGTTTTTTTTGTTGGATTTAAGACAACACACATAACTTAAATCGCACCATAAGCAATTAAAGCATCGTCGGAAACCCACGGTACTCAAACGTTATCGTTGACGTACAATACCATGGGTTACCGAGGATGAATTAAAGATGACTATCATTGAAAAGCGAACTATTAATTATTAAACTGTTTTTGTATTCATTGTGTTAACAATGAATACTCTGTTACCAATAGATTAATAGTGGTATTCCGATAGGAGTCCTATATTTAATCAACGAGACCTAACAGCATCCATATCCGGATAATTCCGCTACAATAAAATAGTTCATACTGAAACTGGTACTTTATGTATTTCTGCGCGAGAAAATGACCAGACGCTCAATATGACGTTACAGAATATACTTGAAGCGATTAACTTGTAACAGAGATAAGACTGTCCATAATACTCGTGAGAGGTGTGTGGCAGTACTATTAGATAGATGTACACTCGACGGCCTTCGCGGTCTATTTATAGAAAGTCACAGTCTAAACCACTGACGAAGACACTGTGGTTGACACCATAAACAGAGAAGAATTATCAGACCATCACTGATAATGATCGTTTTATATATTGTACATTTATATATTAAATTATCAAACATGGTTGGTTTAATTAACGGTTAATAAACATTTTTTAAAGCATTTTAATGCCTCACTTATAGTGATCACAGACGTAAGCAGTACTATCGTGCTATTAATTGTTTGGGGACCTTTGATGCTTTGCCTCAATTTTTTCTTGTAAAGAAATATAATCTTCGTTCGATTAGCCGTCGAAATATGGGACAGAACATGTTCTTGAATCGAATAATCTGGATTGGTTATCAATAAATATAATTTCTTGCCAAATGGACAGGTGAATTATAAAGTATACCATAAAATGAGTTTTTATGTGCTCGGTCGGAACATGACAAAATTGTTAAACTCCGACACATATATTGCTTGAATGCTTTACTAAAGGAGATGTCATACATGGCTAATCGACGATTCAAGCATTTTTGGAATGCTAATACTTGTACTGTATACATTACTATAAGTGCTGATTCCCGCGTATTGGGTTTGTTTTAAAGATAATTATTTCCGGACTGTAACTGTTCGGGTCGTATGCAATTAAACCCGAGGTGTGTTCAACAATGCGAGCGCTCGAGCGAGCGCCCGCCTCGCGAATTGTTAGGCTATTGAACGACTGCGCTCATTCCATAAATAGGTGAAGATATCGGTCAGTCAGACCGTTTTTGTACAGAATGTCGAGCGCTCGCTATAAAATCCAAGATGACGTCAAACAGCACATCATTGAAAAAGCGGGTGGGGGAAACAATTATTTCTGTTGATACACGAGATCTTTCATATTTTTAACCATACATAAATCATAGAGACAATTTACTGTACCAAATAAAGGGTACATTTAGTATACTTTATGCATATATGCGTGGATATTTTATGTGGAACAAGTAACACACAAGTTTGCGTCCCACTTTTCAGAAAAATTCTTTGATATAAAAAAAAAGTTTTTCCTGCCACCATCTTTGGTACCTGTTATAATATATATTTCCAATGATATATTAATACAGTATCCACAAAAAAAACTAAAACAATGACAACCAAACAACGTCGTCTCAATGAAATCATATCCAACTATTTGTCCTTTCGTAACTTACTGATTTGCCTACTCGATAAAATCGATAATTAAACAGAGCTATCGGCCGTTCGGCTATCTTCGTCAGTTTCCGTATAGCGAAACGGAATCTCCCGAAAGAAAGAAAAAAACAATACTTACTAAACTAATTCGCTAATTCCCCCTACTAAATATTCTTAAAAAATTATGAAACATATACCACTTTTTAAAGAAAAGATTGTAGTTATTGAATCCGATTGGGATAGAAATGATTTTTAAATAATAAAAAAGAAATTAGACAAACTATTGCAAATGTTGAGGTAAAAAAAATGCATTTTGTACTAAAATTCATATAAAATAGGGTTAACATTTTTAACTCAAAATTCCCCCAACTATTTACATTGTATTTTTCAATTTTAAAAAAATATATACCACAAGAAAGATGTTGAATTGAATTATTTGAAACTGAATGGGATAGAATGATAAATAACTTTAAATTCAAGTTATATTAGATTAAGTACCAACGTCCTTCTTATTTCTATATAGCGCTCACTACCCTATCAGGCTTATCGATAAAGGACAAATAGTTGGATATGATGAGTCGCCGGGTGAAGTGAGCAGGTGTCTGTGCCCATTCCTCGTGCAATGCACGTGTAACGTGTCCGCTGGGCGCACGGCCGTTAAGCCGGCGCTCGCGTACGTGTTTTAAGTCGATGCCCGTCTTAACACCGACTGACTAGGTGTCCGAGCCTGCTGCAGGAACGGAGACGAGACAATCCCAGGACACTGACTCGTGCCCCGGGGTTAACAACAATGTCGAATATATATAGTTGGATTTTTCTCAAGCTATTTGCTTATATGATTCGAAAACAACTAAAATAAAAGCGTATAGAAATATGTACAGGCACAAAGCATAAAACAAAAACACACTCCTGAGACAAGACCTCAGAATGAAAACCAATAGAAACAACAAAAGTTATAGACACGATAGAATAAAACTACAGTATAAAGCAATGTGCAACCTTAATGTTCCAGACACAGTCTGGAGCAGAGACAAAAGCGTTAACAAAAACTATAACTCCGAACACAACCTCGGGTTATAAAACGTATGTTGAAACCAACAGACCCCGAGTCCGGACAAGCTAATGTCTCAGGAACACCTCGGAACTAAAGCAAAACCAAAACTAAAACTAAAACTCCGAACACAACCTCGGGTTATAAAACGTATGTTGAAACCAGCAGACCCCGAGTCCGGACAAGCCAATGTATCAGGAACAACTCGGAACTAAAGTAAAACCAAAACTAAAACTTCAACTCCGAACACAGTCTCGGATTATAAAACGTAAGTTGAAACCAACAGACCCGAGCCCGGACAAGCTAATGTCTCAGGAACAACTCGGAACTAAAGCAAAACCAAACTAAAACTAAAACCTCGAACAAAACCTCGGGTTCTAAAACGTATGTTGAAACCAACAGATCCCGAGTCCGGACAAGCAATGTCTCAGGAACGACTCGGAACTAAAGCAAAACCAAAACTAAAACTAAAACTCCGAACACAACCTCGGGTTCTAAAACGTATGTTGAAACCAGCAGACCCCGAGTCCGGACAAGCCAATGTTCCGGGCACAACTCGGAACTAAAGCAAAAGTAAAAGCAAAACTAAAACTCCGAACACAACCTCGGGTTTTAAAACGTATGTTGAAACCTACAGACTCCGAGCCCGGACAAGCCAATGTCTCAGGAACAGCTCGGAGCTAACACTAAACCAAAACCAAAACCTCGAAACACTCTCTCGGGTCATAGACTACTGCTTGGAACCAACAGTCCAAACACTCCTATATCACAAGGACGACCCGGAGCAGAAACAAAACCTCGAACGTTGGAACAAAATCAGTCTGTCTACTAAAATAACCTCGGGTACGATACAAGGGATAGCCCAGGATAATCACGCTTTACCCCGAAGGTTCTGCCACCAACGTTGACGTGCAGGAAAGCGCTTCTACCTTAGAGACAAACTACAAATCGCAATGATGTTCGAATGCCAGTACAGCAGATAGCTCATACCCCGCCAGCCAAGCGTCGGCAAATAACCAGAAAATCCGGTTCTGCCACCAACGTCAACGAGCAAGAAGGTGCTTCCACATTAACAACATACAAATCGCAATGATGTTCTGTTGTCAGTACAGTGGATAGAACGCTCCTTGATCGAAAAGCATCGGCAAATAAACAGTAGACCCGCGACTATCTTTCAGTCCAACCACCTCCACGAGCAGTCACCAACTTTCTGCTCCAAATGAAGCCAACACGCATTTATATACTAGTGGACGAGTCTATTTTACAGAACTGTCCATTTCCAATCCAGTAGGTAAAACAAGTTAATTTTCAAAAAGGGAGGTAATTTATATATTATCCTTAGCTGACCTTACTCAATACTATATTTAGTTTTAAATTGATAAAACAAAGGTATTGATTTCCCTTAAAGTTCCCAACAAACAGTTTAAAAGGCTTAATACTACACAGTTTTAGATAATCAAAACGTATCACAATTCTAAACATGACAGAGAAAGAAGAAAATTCACAAAAACATTCAATTTTAATAAAGGGAGATAATTTGTCAAAACTATTAAACAAAGAAATTGTTCAAAGGCGATCTTGCATACAAAGAGAAAATGCTCTCAACAAAGTCGCTGAACAAAACGACAATGCCGGTTCGTTTCACACGCTCCAAATCACGTACGCTATTGACGTCATTCAAGCTAGAGGTGGACATACCAGATACTGATTAGTTTGTGATTTTTTATTCTGACCCTTATGCTGTTATCATGACTGGAATTCTCAATAATCTCATCAAACTTTTTTGTAAAAATGTTCAATATTCTGTCGATTGATTAAATTTTGTTTCAAATCAATTTTTTGTCAATAGAATGGGGTTTATTATAAAATATTAAATAAAACATTCTTACTGACTAAACTTTTTCCTCTCAGCATAATTCTCAATATGTCAATGTTACCTCTTAATACGTAACTATCATGATATCCGAGATTTATCTGCATAGAAGATCGCCGAGGTAAGTCCGGTGGTAAAGTTATAACTTGCTCGATCGACCTCTCTCAAAATGCCAATATTTTTCCAACAAAACTATTTTAATGGTTTCATATTGTTTGCATATTTTTGAATATGAGAGGCAATGCATTAAACTGACGTGACCCGGGTGCGTAGAAATTCATTTTATGTTTTATTTTAATATATTTTAGTTTATCATAATACATGTACTGCATTTTGACCATGGCACTCTTCCTGTCTTCGATTATAGGAGGTTGGATTTAAAACAATATGAATTTAACGAAGGGGTAGTAAGTACAGAAATGTATGAAATGGACATAGCAAATTTTCCACTTAATCCATTTTAAAGTGTACATGTATTCATTAATATTTTTTTCAAATTTCTCTCAAGATGAAAGAAATATTAAATCATTTTCAATATAATTATTTAATTAAAAATAGGGAGGCGAGACAGGATAGAGCGCCATGATCGTGCGACCACATGCACGACTCATGCAGGTTGTTTCGTCATCTCACGATGACGAACGCAGAAAACAAAGCGTTTGACCAAGTCCTAGCAAAACATCAACAGCTCTGGTAACCATGCCATATTTCCATTCTCTAAGAAAAAGGAATGACTTGGTATTTGGGAACGACCAGAGCCAGAAAAATGCTTCGTCAGAAAAAGGCAAATGCTTGACAAAGTGAACAGACGCAGCTTGTCTGTTTGTTACAAGAACGTCTATAGATCTATATACAATATATTAATTACAAGGTTTTTAGTTAAATCATACCGCTGTACATAATTTATTAGTATGTCAAATAAATCGTACATGGGATTATTTTACTTGAAATTTCATAACTATCATTAATACGTTTAATTACAAATCAGAATTTAATTGCTTTTTTAATTTGATAGTGCAGTTTATTTGTATTTGATAACAACTCACAAAATTTAGGATTCATCTTCCAAAATTATCTTCCCCATATTTAATGTCCTTTTTACTGTATTTAACTATTGTTACATGCTCTGCCCTTTAGGACCCGAATAGCTCAGTCGGCTAAAGGGAAGGAAGGGAAATATTCATTGAAATGAAAAGTTCAAGAGGTCGCTGGTTCGAAACCTAGCAAAAGCATACATTTTTATTTTTATATTTTATTTTTTATTATATTTCTATATTTTATATTATACATATTTACGTATTAAGAGGTAACATTGACATATTGAGATATAATATCTTATGAATATTTTAAAACGACTAGTGTTGTGTTTACGTTTTATTATAGTTTCTTTAAGCTGTACATGTATTAGACTTATACAATTACACAATCATGTATCTTTATTTGAATTATTGAAATACAAAATATATATTTCAAAATTTATAATATTAGTCCAGTACCATGATATATGTGTCTTAGTGTCATCATTACATCAGTAGATGTATTCCAAAACAATGTTTTACCATAATGATTACGCTGTTAGACATTGTAAATTATAACATTTCAAACTGACGCCGACGTAAGAAAAAATCAATCACTTGATTTTCAACTTAAATCTTTGAATCAGAATTTTATGAAACTATTGAACCATACCTAAAATTGATCATAACTTTAACTCATTATCCTCAATAAATTGAGGCTATCTTGATTATTTTTATCCTACTTCTATTCAATAAAGAATAAAGGCTTATGATGGAAAAGTTTCATTTCACCAAAGTGTAATCTGACAAGATCTGGAGAGATTAAGGAAAAATTCCTGAATAAAAAATGTTAATAAAACATACTCATTTAAAAATACAATAACTGCATTTAACTTAAATATATTAATAATATGAATGATAATTATTATACTATCAATTAATGTATTGAATATATTATTTGTACTTGTTAAAGTCATCAACATAATTAATGTTTGGAACATATATCACTTTTTCTTCAAAATAACTAGTTTGTGTGTAATAATGAACTCGGGTATTAAATCTTAGTATAACACTTTGAATCTTAACATTTGTTTATTTTCTTACAAGATATAGATAATTTGTGCATATAAAACACTTTCAACTATTTTCCAAAAAATAATCCCATTCACTTGACTACATTAACCTCTTTGTTAAATCAGGTAACCGAATGAAAAAAAGAAATATAATTTATCAAACAATTAATTCTTAATTATATCTGTAAATTTTAACCTTCGTCATTAAACACCATCAGTGCAGGTAAAATTAATTTCTAAGACATTTATGATAAGCAGAAATGGGGTTTAAATACATTATTTCTGTTCAGTTACTACATAAATCATAGAATAGCAGCAGGGTGGTAGTCCAACTTTACTCAAAAATGTGTACTATAGTGCGTACAAAAAAACAAAACGTGTTTTGGTAAACATTAAAAATGAGACAATTCATTTTAGGGGTAGGCAGTAATGAAAATAAAATATGTGTAATTCTAATTAATTTTAACAAAATTAGCATGGTTAATAAACCACTACCACTTGGTAAATCATGCTTGTTATGGTAGAACGCTTTCCATTACACCAACAACTAAGACACAAGTAAAACATATCACAATTGTTTATTTTAAAGTCATCCTGGGCATCCCTCGTCGTGGGTTAGTTCATTGTATTGTTATTATAAACAGTGTTTTGTTTTTTTGTACGCACTATACGTAGCACACATAACAGATAACAATGACATAGTTTTAAATCTCTCCTATATTAGAGATTTTTTTACACACAGACTAATTAAACAATGTGATAGTCATATTGTAACAGTTATAGCTTTGACTAATTACAGCAGTAGTCATAGTCAACAGCTAAATCCAGAGATAAAGCCTCTTCAGGAACAGTGAGTAGTTGGACTGACCGCTGTGATATAACCTTTATAAGGTGTTTCTACAGCATAAAACCCAACAAAAATTGAATAAATCTAAACACAATGAATACCCCAGTACTTTCAGTGCTTTGATTAACTACTATGAGCACTTTATCGATCCCTAATTCTTGGTGTTATATTAGTCTTCAGTTTATGTTTTTATATTTTATCATCTCTCAATCTTTTTCATTTTTCATTTTCGTTTTTATTTAAGCTCGTATTTCTTATTATGCATATGATTGTGAAGCGCTTTTGAACATATATTCAATATGAAAAGATGCGGTATATAATAATAATGATAGTAATAATACTTTAACCAGTAGAAAAAGGGGAGAGACAACCATTTTATGCAGATTATAGAATATCATTATATCAGATTAAAACTGTGTACATTGCTCTGTTGACTGAAGCATGGAAGACGAAGAAGCCACCTCTGATCAAGTCATCCAGGGCAGCTGAGAAAACTTCGCCAGCATCAATGTCAGTGATAATGGTAACATTGGTTCCATTCTTGTATGGATCTTGGTAGGTAAATTGACTATACAATTAGTTGATATATACAATAGAAACTTTGAATCAGACCAACGTCATGAAAATGCACTGGCTAAATTCCAATCTGCACGGATCTTCCTGTATTGACGCAAAACTTAACAGCGGTTACTTCCCCTGATAAGCCCAGAAATTTTAAGCGACAATCACTGAACTTTATAATACGGTGAAGGATCAATCAGGCATTAACCGTCGTTATTATTATAAGGCTGTGTCTTAATATGTAATTTTAAACTCTTTGTTATATAAAGATACGCATACATGTGCATGTATTTCATCATTTTGTGCAATCTTTTACATAATAATTATGCTTTGAGATAAAATATGGAGAATAGTTAATGCATTTCTTGTGTACCTAATAAGCAACCAAATTATGATAGACTACAATAGATCTAGATATCTCAGAGGCTATGTTCTAAGAAACAAAGACTTGTGTTGTTAATCAAAACTGAAAGAGGGTAAGTATTCACAAAACCTAATTTGCTTATTTTCTTATGTCACTACTTATATGTATACAAACATGTAATTATCTGATGCAAGGAAGTTTAAAATTTACGTACAATTGTACTTATAGTGTTATCCCTAATGGCTGAATTTATACAATATTTTATTCAAACTTACTCCATTAGAAGACGATGGAAGAATCATGTAAGCCGCTATGAGCATAATATACAAATGCATAGTGCTAATAACGAATAATGTCACGGAATCACTCAAAGGGTAGCAACCACTAGCTTTCATTACTACAACATCTCGGCACCATTCAGGGGCGGATCCAGTATTTTTTCTTGGGGGTCCGAACTTTTCTAGGGGGGGTCCGAACTTTTTTAGGGGGGGGGGGTCCGAACTTTTCTAGGGGGGGGTCGAACTTTTCTAGGGGTCCGAACCTTGAACAACAACCACATTATACACATTTTGCAAAAAAAAGCAACATATTGATAATAAAAACTACATAACCATTAAATATATGTTAAGCACCGAGAAAAGTTGCTTCATGCTACTTAAAAATGACTTACGGGCAAGACATACACTAATGGACATGTACATTTTCCAAATTCTAGGGGGGGTCCGGACCCTCCTGAACCCCCCCCCGCTGGATCCGCCTATGGACCATAACATTTTCGGTGCTATTTAAATCTAGGTTAAGCTAAATTTGCCTAAAATTCTTTTAGACTTAATGTATACGTCATTTAGGGTTTACCATTTGAATGGTACACTACGTATAAATCAATGTTATTGTACTTATTATTTTGGATACATCTGTTTAAGAGGGAAACACCTGATTCCACACTATTGTACAGCAGTTTCGAAGTATTTCTTTCTATAAAAACAAAATTAACTATTCAGTATCAATGTATGTGTGGCTCAGTGAATAAGAGTGAAACTATTACTCGCTTGTTCTTATATAGATATTAAAAATATTTCTGAATATATTCATTCATCCCTATATTGACTATTTTTTTTGTAATCCACGCAACAAGTTAAAAAATTCACTCATACAATAATTTGAATGAATAGTGTTTTTATTTTCGTTCTATTTTTACATTTAGCTGTTTTTGCTGTTCTTCTACCTAGCTTATAATGTTAGGCAGCCGACTTTGCTAACGTACTTTCCTAATCACGTTTCTTTGAAAATGTTCTATTATTATTATATGAAGTGTTATAAGGCAGTGCTTTCAAATACATTTGTCTTTTCTTACAGGGTTCCTCGTTTACAGAGAAATCTTATTTATTGAAACCAAATATCACCAACTTCAAGCATTGAGTTAGTTGTCGTTTTTTCCACGGATTTTATACAACAGGGATTTGTAACTAAGTGCTTTTTTGAATTTTCACGGTTGTCGCTGTCTATAACTGGCTGAAGCAGGCTGTACAAACTATTCAAGAGTTTAAAAACTTGATTTATGTTTTTGTACATGTCTTTCATGCAACTTGTGAATGTTTCTGAAGTTTTTGACGAAAAAATGTTGCACTTATGACCGAAAATATGACTCTAGGTGCTGTAAAATATGGCTAAAATTGGCGGGAAAATGCATAATTTTGTGAAACAGTCTGTGAACTTAATTTACCTCAAATCATCTAGAAACACATTTTTCCTAACATTTATGTCAATTTGAATAGTACTTGTACAAAATTTCATGAAAATATGTTTTATTTAAAATTATTTGATGAAAATCTATTCCATTTACTTATCGTTACAAATCCCTGTTATATAAAATCCCTGTTTTTTCCAACACATTGTAATAGTTATAAAACAGTGGTCCGTGAACCTACTCATCCTTCCAGGAAAGGCTAAATCTCTTGTGTCAGTGACCCACAACTACCCTTCATAATTTTAGAATTGCTGAATTGTATAACCAGACAACCTGAGGAAAGTGAACCAGTAAGGAAATTGTCTCAGGAATGTTCAGTGAAGAGATTTACAGCTGAACCAAAACAAAAATATCTGACATTTTTATCTACTAAGGTCAGTTTGCAGATATTTTGACATCACTATTTTTGTCTATGTGACTATGTTTGAATAAACTGACAAGGCACTGTACTATAGTAAATTGAACAATGGTTTCAACTGCTCATCATCATAAGAATAGAGTAAGTCATCACCTGGCTAAAAGTTAGTGCAGTTAAAGTCTGCTTCAATATACTTAATGACTTAATGTCTACTGCCATTATGGATGGTATCCATACAAACACAGTGGTTTTTTGGGGGCAGTTTTCTTGTATAATTTTCCTTGCATCTGGTCATACATCCAACTTTTCAGCCGGTCACTGAAATCACCTTCAGGCAGGCGATTCCTCACTGTACCCATTTACATCTATTGGAGTCAAACAACTGCAGGAAAATTCCTTGCACAAGGAATTTAAAGAGCCCAAAATGGTGCTTGAAACTGGGACCCCTCGATCCCTTAAGAGTGTGTTCTACCACTGGACCACTGCTCTCACTGGTCTTGATATATACACAATTCAACTTATAGGTACTCTGATAGCAAAGGACAAGAAAAAATAGACAAGATAATCTAAAAACAAACATATACAAACGTAATTTATTCACATGCTACTAATATCACAGATAAAATGGAAATGTTTATCAAAAATTTGCATGCATTTATAAATATTAAGACTCTTATATATACACTGTATGTACAAGATGTACACAAAATTAATGGATAAATATCCCTTTAAAGCACATAAGCTGTACATTCATTACATGATAATTAACAGACTATAATCTGCAACTTCAAGCACTTTTAACATTAAAGCACTATTGTTTTACATATTTTGTCATTAATAGAAGATGTCATTCCTCACTTGTTTTTTTTTTCAAACATAACTTACTTTTGTCCAAACAAAACATCAACATGCACCAACTGTCAATTGTTGATTTTACTATCAAGTTTTCAGTTCATTTTTACACTGAATTCACATGATACAATAATTGACAATAAAACTTCGTCAAATTTTAAAAGTGAAGCTGTGAGTTTTTGTTATGTAAAACAGATCTACCGTGAAATTAAAACTAACGTGAGAATACCAGCAGATAATATAATATGGTTTCTCTTCTACATTATATCAGGGCTCGAATTTAAGCTCGCATACTCGTAAAATGCGAGAGGAATTTGAAAATTGCGAGTAATTTTTATTTCAACTCGCAAATGTTTTGCAAGTTGAAATCGCCACATAATTTAAATGTCTAAACTAATGAGACTCAAATCAGCACTGACGTGACCAGATCAATCGATAGTATTAACTAAAGATTAACATTTAAAGCATGTTTGATATTGTTAGTCTATTTTACAATAATGCCCTCGTTCGATCTATAGTTAAATATAGTACCATGTAATTATGTTGTTATTGCTTATATGCTTATTTACTATGTATGCTATAAAAATTCGAGTGAATTTTTTTCATTTTGCTAGATTAAATTAACTTAACTCGCAAAAATTTGCAAGTTCAATTTTTTGTTAAATTCGAGCCATGATTAATATGTTATCTCCTTTCATAAATTCTAGCTTTTGGAACAAACAATTAAATAAGTAGTGTTCATAAATATTATACTGTTAGCTTTCATTTTCATGTAACTAACAAGTAACATTATTTATATAGAGGGCTTGTACATATTCACTAACATGTTTTCAATTCATTTTACATCAATTTCACTCTGATACAATAATGTCAAATGTTTAACTTTATAGTTCATAAAGGTGAAGCCTCAAGTTGTTGTTATGTAAAACATTTCAACAGTGAAATCAAAGCTATCGTGAGAATACCAGCAGACACTACTCATACATATAATTTTCTTATACATTATATAACATCATCTTTTATTGGTTTTAGTTTTTGGTACAGATAAATGAGTGGATCGTTCATTCTTTCTTTCTTGTTCTTCTATCATTTTAGCTATATAACGCTGTTGTTTTTTCTCTATATCAGCTTCACTTACTTCTTTCTTATACAACAATTCTTGTTGTTGTAAACGCTTCTCTAATTTCTCTATTTGTTTATTCTTTTCTTGAAGAATTTCATCTTGTATTTCACACTGTCGAGAAATCTCTACAAAAATGATACAAAAAACAGTGAATTTTCATAAAAATGTACATGTAGATATGTTGGGTGGTTTAAACAAAAAAGCACAAAGTTTTTTAGGTAGGAAAAAGATTACATATTACCTATTGGTGAAATGGGGGGGGGGGGGGGGGGTAACCATTTTTATGTGAAAAAAGTAACAGGCAAAAATGTTCTAGTAGCCAATTAATTTTACTGGCTGCTGCACGACTTTTACACCTCTGCAAAAATATTTGCTACAACAGAAATCTACTTGATTTTTTTTCAGGGACCAAAACGCACAACTTTTAGTAAACAATGAGAAGAAAATCAGAAAGAAAGAAATGACACAAAAACCAAGAGCAGTCTATAGACCGTGTCTTTACTTCTTAAAGGTAGTTGATGTAAACAAAAAGAGAATTGATTTTAAAGCCAGTTGAGGTGAGTGAGTTTCCAGTGGATACTCTTATTGGTTCAACTGCCAATCTTCTATGTACTAAGCTCATACTTCGGTCAATGACTGATAACTCATACAGAGACGTTATCATGATTCTGGAAATAGTATTTTCTTGTATCGGACACCAACATAAATCAAATACTAAGTTACATACACTTGATATATTGAATAATGATAACTATACCAAGCTATTATATACAAAATGATAAAACCTTACTAAATGCAGACATACATAAAATCATCACTATGAATACCCAAGCTTAATCAACCTTGAGTCCAAGATAACAATGTCCAGTATAATCATACACATTAGAGTCTGATCAGAAGAATATATTGAAACTGTACTACATTAACCGTATTCTATAACACTTAAAGCAACATCCATTTACATAGCTTGACATTTAATATCATCCAACTGCCCCTGATAATCCATAGTAAGGCTCAAGCAACTTATTACGGTACTGCTAGTAAACATTTGGTTCAGGCAAGTAAACCATTTAGCTGGTTGTCCAAGCCAGCAACTTAGTTTTAAACTGTATGTCAACCTCAGGTTTACTGAACTGTCACGATACGACAGCACTGTATCGGGATATGTACCACGATATATAGTTGGTTTTTAGAATTGTGCCTCTGCTGCATTTAACAGAAACATTGCAAATCTTACATGCAGCTACTAATAGAATCTAGCCTCCATAAGTCTATACAGTCTTTTGGCTACAGAACATCCTTGCAATCAAGCTCCAGAAAGCCATGCTTGTTTCACAACTTGCTGTCCCGAAGTATTCAATGCATGACCATGTATTGCACAAGTACGTACAACCATTTGAACGCGTCCTAATCAGTTAAATTCTTATAACTTCAGCTTAGATTAAATGAACAATGGAAAAACTGACACTCAGCTTTTTTTCATTTTGTGAAAAGAAGAATTTTCTAATGAAACACAAAATATCGCCAAACACCGGTACTTTAAATTCGTACTGCAGTACGTATTGCCGCAGCCCTAAGGTTTACCATGATTTTTATGTAATAGTCTACATAAATAGTTCTTTGTTTTGCATGTAATAGTTCATCAACATACAAATCTCAGCCAATGAAGACTATGATGAAAAGGTACAGATCTTAGCCAGTAATAATTTTAAAGACTTTATTTTTTATAGAGGCAACACAGTTAGGCAGAGCTCAATCTTCCCTTTGAGCCTCTTAACAAAAAATATTTACATATAATGTACAGCAAGCATGATAAACATTGAAATAAAACATATATAAAATATATACAATGATAGAAATAGGAAATAAGGAATACAATAACAGTGCAATGATTATTTAAGGTAATTTAGTATTTCACCACAATGTTTTAAAGAGTGTAAATTTCTGGCCGATTGTACCTCATTTGGTAATGCATTCCATAATTTTTGATAATTTCCAGTGGTGAGGGTATGATCTTTTTAGGGTATATACATGCACTAGATGAAAAAAGCTTGGGTTCAGATATTCAGGGTTTTCAGTAAAATTTTGTTGAATAGGCTTAAATAGAAAAGTAATAGGCTTTCTAGGGCAGCCCAGAGGCAATTTCTTTCTTTACATATTTTTTTTTGCCAATTTTAACAGGTCTTTTAGTCTTTTTAAAGCTGTTTAGGTCGGCAACCGGTTCCTAATGAGAACACTGGGATATTTAGACTTATCTAAGAATAGAGAATTGGACAACTATAGCCACAATATAATATGGAAAATGGTTGAAATGCTGCACAAAGTACCATACATTTTATTACATGTCTAGGAATAAGCTACTTATTAAGAAATATCAGCTGAAGATAATAACTGAGTAATAAATAAATATACATTGGTAAAACATAAAGTATATGAATCAATAGTAGCTGTTTTATAGTATGATAGGAAAGTATTAACCCAGGAAGTACAAGTCAATACTGTCTATCACTTATAGTGTATAATTACTGTAAGAGATAATATATATACAATGTATATAATATATTACTAGTATACATCACAGGTTTAGTGCAAAACGGTCATAACTCACTCTTTTCTTAGATTGAGTTATGACTGTTTTGCACTAAACTTGGGACATGTACATTACATAGATACATCATGTCTTACAATAAATCATTCTGTTTTATGAATGTATGCGAGTCTGTGTGTAGATATAAGATTAGTTGATCAATATATTTTATGAAAGGTAATAATTAGAAATTAATAAAATACTGTACTGTAAGTTCTTGAACAATTTTGTTTCATTTTTTCACGGATACATGTGTATTGGTTAATCCATAAAATCAATGTTTTGTCCTACGACTTGTGGAGGACCTTCTACAATCTAGAGTGGTATACTATATGTATCCATTTTACAACAATGGGAAGTTTGATGTAAAGGAATAGTCCATGAAGCCTGTAGCCTGAGTGGAACACAACAAGCACACAAATGACCTAAATATATCCGAGGTTAATCTTAGCATATGGCCGAGGAGTTATATTTGTTTAAATGAGAACAGAAGTGGTGACCTTGACCTTTGACCCTGTATACCAAAATCACTGAGTGTCTCAAACTGGTCAAAGCAAACAAGTTTAAGGTCAAAACATTAGAAGATTTCCACTTATTGAATGGACAAGTTTGATTTTAAAAACCAACTGGCATCCAGAACTACCAGTATGATAATGGCAAAACAAGTTTGATACCTGAGCATTTAGACTGCAGTTTCATTGATTTGGATTCTTCCATTAATGTCTTACTCTTTAGGGAACTCTTCCTACAAGAAAAACAGTATTTATCAGTAAAACATATGAAAACCAAAAAAAATTGCAATTGCAAAAATACTATATCTGTGCAGGAAAACATGCATTAAATTTGTGTTTCATAAGAATCAAGAACTATTCTTTATTCCCAATAACTTGTTAACACCAATGTAATTCATTTTATAAAAAAATAGTCTGCAGATTGAAATGTTTGAAAAGTTGTAGTGGAATAGAGTCCCAACTGCTGTCTTGGCTATATTATTTTGTGGTTCTTAGTATAACATCTTTGGCTGTCCTAACTGAATTAAGCAGAATAACAAAGCCTTGCACCTTGCCATTTTCCCCTCCTTCCAGATCTGTTTAGCTCCTCCTTGTGCAGAAATAGTTACATAGAGATATTGACACTCTATTGCACTCAGACTGTTTTTCTGCCATCTTTGTCTTATTTTGAGGTCTGTGTATTAGTTTGACTAATCAAGCATAGACATTTCAAATTCAAATTTATTTTTTTAACCTTACTTTTAACAAAAGATTACCAAAAGCTACCCCAATATTCACCTTACACATTCTCAAACACAAGTCCTAACTTAATTTACATTTCAAAGTTATGAACAAAATTATCAACTAGTCTGGGTATCTGAAACAGATAGTTTTCACCAGCCCTAATAAAATTTCACTATTAATCCCAGGCTGAGCCACATATGCCAAGGTCTGACAAGTGTTTCATTAAACCATGTAATTTAATTTCACACAAAGGGAAAATTGTATGTACTTAGAATACTAAAATCATTCCTTAACCTTATAACTCTTTTTACCCAGACATGAATAATAGACCCCAACACAGAAATAAATCATAAAATAAAATAAAAAGTATCTCTATCAATATAAAATCTTACATTTTATCATTAGCTTGTTTTTGTTGTGAAACTTGATCTTGTAGTATAGTAATCTCTTTTAATGCTTGCTCAAGTTTATTTACAACCTGATCTAACTTTAACCTTGTCTCAGCATGCTCTACTTTTTCTTCCTGAAAACAAATACCAATGAGCAAAAGATGTTACGATACTTGATAATAAGAATAAAAGCATAGTGTGTGTGTATGTCCTGCAATGGTTAAAATATTGGTCTGAACAATTTTTAGATAACCAGTCCTACATGGCGTCAAAACTCATCTTAATCCATAACCAGACAACTAATATTTTACAGAGACATTTAGACTCCATAAAATGTTAATTGTGTACATCTGGGTTGCAGGTTTGAGCAGGCTTGTGTAGACCATAGTATCATCATTATCATGTCCATGGGAAAGTTGTTTATCAACATGGAATAGCTATGACAAATGAAAATATAACATGATATTATAATGGTGAACCAACTGGAAAATAAGTTAAACAGATTGACACAAACATACACAGAAATAACTAATGTATTATGACTTGGGTTTGCAATACAAGTATTATTTCATCTTGTCTTCTTGTATGTTTCGCTATATGACACTATTTAGTTTAAACATTTCTCCAAATAATATCATGACAGCATGTTATTCAAAACAAGAAAAAATAGTATTATATGTACATGACATTTTGTTTATTTTCACTTTTTATAAACGAAACATTGTAGCATGATCTTACCTCTAACTGTTTAACAGCCATCTCATAATGATCTCTAGGCACATAGTCATTTCTTAAACTTTCCTATGAACATATATAAAAACAATATTGTACAAAAAAAATCATTGCTCAGCTGTTGAATCAATTTAAAAATTAAATGCAATGTATCTCTACAACAAATATCTGAGCTAGAGCTGTGAGTTGTTCTATAAGTTGGGACATGTATCAGTGTATCAGAAGCTACGAATGAACATGAGATATTGTATTGTATAGTCTACCTCATCGAAGAGTCTTTTATGCCACTTAGTGCAGC
The DNA here is from genome assembly GCA_025267735.1 of Mactra quadrangularis. Taxonomy (NCBI): domain Eukaryota; kingdom Metazoa; phylum Mollusca; class Bivalvia; order Venerida; family Mactridae; genus Mactra; species Mactra quadrangularis. The sequence continues at coordinate 20,334,355 of CM046298.1, read as the reverse complement.
TGACATAATAGCACAACCTTGGAATTATACCATTCTCAAAGGTACCCATTTACACCTTACTGGAGTATCACAATCGCAGGGAAATTACTTACTCAAGGAAATTAGAAGTGCCCCTGGCAGCTTTCAAACCCTGGACCTCTCAATCCCTAAGAGTGGCTTACCACTGGACAACTGGTCCATAAGCAGGTTAGACAAATATAACAGTTTATCAGTAGGTATAAATGAGCACATTAATTGACAGCTAATGCAAGTATGAAGATACAGAAATTTATCACAGGAAATTATATCTTATGGAACAATGTGATCATGTACATGACTTAATCCAGATTTTAATATTCATCTACTACTGTGCCTGTCTCTAGTAATTAGGTAGGCAGCAGGTAGCTAAAATTTCTGACTCATTATGAAGCTGGTAGCAATACCAATACCCAATGCCGTTGTACTTCCTGATTCACTAGACACACAAATTCCTTTTCCTACAGAATAATATGTGTTCTTTTAAATATAATACACATTTTAGCCAGCAATTATCAATGTGCATGACTTTACCACCAATCAATTTTGTCAAAGAGTAACTGAATTGTGTTACTACTTACAAGTTCAAGTTGTATAGGCTGTTTTTAATCTTTTAGCAGAACTTTTTTTTTGTTAAATGAGCGAAATCAACTTTTTTTCCAATTTTTCCTTCTTTAATCTGTAGCACTGTTATGCAACAGTACAAACAACTCAAAAGATTAAGTGCAGTATTTATAGATAGATAGAATTACCTGTAGTGAACTGAGTTCAGTTTCATACTGATCTTTTGACACATAGCTGTCCCTCATTGTATCATTCTGCACAGACACCTAAAATAGTTAAAGTCATACTTTATTTAAGCATTGATACATTTGGGAGGGGTAGAATTTAAGGCCCAAACTTGGAACTGGTTTTGTAAAAGGCAAACAAAAGTACTGTCTACAAGTAAAGACAATCATACTGGGATATGTCACTTAGATTCCGATAACACTGTCTATTTTCAGATAGAAATTCTATGTCAGCCTCATTGGCTAGAATTACCGTGTCTTTATAATTTTAAAGTAAATTTGGAGAATAAAATACCACACCCCCTGATTAAAAAACAAACCTAGTTTTCCCAGGTGGTAGGGGAGACTCAACCACATCACTAAAAGGTTAACCAAACAGCAAGGCAGTTTGAGGTGGTTAAATGGTGATCGCATGCACCGTAAATTCACTACCTACAGCGTTGATGTATGGTTAACCCTTGAGTGATGATGATAGTGATGTGGTTGAGGGATTCTTGATCAAGACTAGAAACCACATGTATTATGTCAGTGGATCTATGTCAAATATCTGACAACAGTCATGCCATTTTATTGCCGGTTGTAGGAAATACCACCCTCATAATTGTTGAATTATAATCATATCTACTTCTACCGAATAATATCAACTCAAAAATACTAGGCAGACTTGATTTGCCTGGGCGGCTTAAACCGGCGTACGCCAATTCAGAAACGGGTACCGGCGATCACTTCATTAGCTCCGAGATTGAGCCAGGTCAACCAACCGGCACACGCCCAATGCGCCGGTTTCGTCAGAGCGGCTAGCGGCGAGCGTGTGACAAACATGGCTACAAGTAGATACAGGGGAAACCATTTTTATAAAAATTTACTACAATTATGGACAAAATACTAATTGATGTGTTCAATAAACCTCTCTTACGTGTCATTTGTGTAAGAGTTATATTACAAGTACACATTTTACTCGCCAGACACAAATTTAAAATTTTAACTACTGATATGGGTTTATTTACACACACTGCTTGAAATGCGACCGTCTGCAACAGTTATTAGTTAGCCGGATCGCTTGATTCATATGTCACACCGGGGCGAGCCGATCGGCTATGGCTTACGCCGGTTCGTAAGCCGCCCGGGCAAATCAAGTCGGCCCATTGAAAATTCAGGTCCAAACTTGAAATTTAAAGAAAATGCAATATGAACGTTAAATGCAGATATAACAGGACAAATATTGGTACATCTTGTTCAAGTTGTGCCACTCTTGCTTTCTGTATCTCAATTAAATCAATAAGTTGTTTCTGAACAACAATATGTGAAGGAATTGGAGAATATTCCGTAGAATTGTCGTCCGAGTCCGCCATATTGTTTACATGCCACGGGAGATAATCGGAGTAAAACAAAGATGACTCTAAAAACCAGTAACCGGAAAGTACTGATTTCCAAACGAAATCGTAAATTTTTTTTTATGTTGTTCTATTTCTTTGGTAAGTTACAAATTACATTTTCATAGGGAGCTCAATTTAAATCGCCACTATAAAAATTTAAATGGAAGGCCCAGTTCCTGTTCTCATGACAGTGCAATAATAATAGACCGATATTAGTAACAAAGGGAGATAACATTAAGAGGAATTTAAATGAGTACTCTCAAACTCCTCACAGTGCTTTGATTTGTTAAAGGGAGATAACCGCTGCGGGGAATTTGGAGTACTCTATCGAGTTAGTTCCCTTTGACTTATCAAGAATAATATTATTGCTACTGCGATTACACCGTGTTACATTCTTAGGAAGGTTCGTGTTAGAACTTTTTCTTAGAGCTACATAAATCAATTAAATTTAGCAGCCTTTATAATATATGACCTCCAAAAATCCTGATTTAAAGCAATGTCAATTTATCAATTTAATTAAGTACAAAAGGGGCATAACTCCAAAATAGTTCATCTAGAGTTATGTCACTTTAAAATATGGTTGTTAAACCGTTAATGCAGTCCCAATAAGTATGTGGCAGAGATATAATACGACACTTGTACTCCCTTGCCTTCAAGCTAGCTTTATGGTGACGCAGTAGAGTGTCATCTTACAATTTAAGAGGTCATGGGTTTGAATCTTAGTTTGAATCATGGATTTTATTGAATTACAAGTACACACACTTATACCTTGGTTGGCTTTTCTAGACTTTAACTCGAAATATGTTTTACATACTGTCAAAGCTTAAATGCTTTCACAATGGCCGATTATGCAATAGTAATATTATTTCTTCGATAAATAAGACCAAGGTTTTGAAAATCGACCCAGAAATAAAAACACAGGAACCCATTGGATGGGATAGGTCATTTCTGGTGGTTACTGGTGTGATGAGTTACGTACCTTTACATTTAATTTACATACATGAGTAAACAATAATTTTTTTGGGGGGGGGGGCTGTTTTATTCCAGCAGCCAGTGCATCCAAGTTTCGTGCTTCTGCACGTTTACCGACTTTACAGCTATTACCCCTGGTCATCGGGCTACTGGTATCTATCTTTCAAACCTACCTGGGGAGTCTTTTACTCCACTTAGTTCAGCCAACATATTTGTGCCATGGAATTACACCATCCTCACACATCATTTACACATTCTACACCTGGGTGGAGTGAAGCAATCACAGGTTAATTTCTTGCCCGAGAAGATTAGCAGTGCCCTTGGTCGAGTTCAAATCCAAGACCTCCTATCATTGGACTATAGCTACAGATAAAACTATCCATAGTTTACTGGTAATTCAAAACAAAAAACAACTAAGTAACATAACAACTATTAATAACTTTGTACAAATGTTTATTGAAATAATTCCAACGTCATTTTTATCAGCAAATATGATATGATTGAGAAATGAAGTACATTTGGTCTCAAACCTTCTCATCTCATGAAAATAATGTTAACTACAACCTACACGGTCACTTAATACATCAAGAACATACATTCACGTACACACACAAATAAATGGCATCAAAAAAACACATATAGAAAATATATATAGAAGAGAAAAAAACATGTATACTGCATATATTTTTTATATCAAAAACACAAGATTAATACAAAAGTTTTGTTACTGTGTCATATGTTAAACAAGTCTTTAAACCTCAACATTTTTCAGTTAGTTTAAATTAGTTCCATGTTATTTAAAAAGCATCATTTTTTCTACATACTAATATCAAAAGCAATGTAGCTTGTCAGTTTAATCAACTTATTATGACTAACAGGAATAATATATCAAATCTAAATATCACAATTTACTTCCAATATTTCATTTTCCACTATCATTATTCTAAAAAACATAGATTATGGGCCCGTTTCATTAACTTCTAACATTGCTAGAAAATTTTCATCATTATTATCACCATCACCATTGAAAGTTATCATCCGATATCAGAATAGTAGTTCTTAGCATAGACAATAATCATTGGATATACAAAGTAAACAATCAACCGTCAATGGAATTTGCTAACAAAATACAATTACTTTTGAACTCTTGAATTTCAATAAGTGTGTCCACTTTTTTAGGATGCATTTGGCTAAAACAGTAGTTTCATTCCTTAATGATGGGAAACACCAACATAGCTACATTCGCTTTATTAATAAGTTAAGAACTGATTGACCAATGAGAAGCCATCTTAATGATCACATGACACAGTACAAAAATGAGATGTATTTTATATAATAAAAGTCAAAATCATTACAGACTTAACTGATTGCCGTAGTTTTCACATATATGCATCAAAATATAACAAATACATACATATCATGGGTGAAAGTTTGAGATTTTACCTAGAACTTCCAGATTTCAATTATTTCAGCAGGTAGTACATAGGAATGAAAACCATTTCTGAGATGCTGAAAATCTGGTACTTCAGGACAGGTCCATGAAAACTTTCATCCATGTACATTTAATATCCTACAATTAAAATATATATAATTTTCATCAGAAAAAAGAGAGACAATATAAACTATCAACAACTTCAGGAATACAAAATACATCTTTGACTGAATGAATGAAATCATTCTGATAATTAAAATCCATTTCATTTAAACACATTCAATAGCTACTTCTTTAGAAGGGTTCAATATATGTTTAAAACAAAAAGGAGTTTTACCAGTATAGTATACCAGCCATAAAACTACTGGTGTTTATAGACAAAAATCGAAGCACAATTTAATGTAAAACAAAACAGCTATATCTTATTTTCTAAACCATCATATGTATCCAATAACATGGCTAAAAAAAGCTAGTAAAGATGTATAAACAATGGCCATACATTACATGTATAACAGTGCTTTGATGGTGAACAATCAGTCACTTTATGGTTGGTGATCTATTATACAATTCTTACTGTTCAGAATATCATGTATCCAAACAGTCAAAGTATGTTGACAAATTTTGATTCACTACAATTTGATTTCTATATTCAAACAACATACTCCCCATTCATATAGATGTACTTACTTAAGTAATAATTCATGTTCAATTTACAGAGCTTGTCCAAGATTCACAAAAATACCTATGAGTTGAGTTTTCACTCATAGTGATATGCATTCAAAGAATGAGTTTCTCTTCAATTTCTATTAACAGAAAATAAATATAAAAGGTTTTCACTCAAATCTGACTTTTCACTCTAACACTTGGGAAACTTTTATAATGGCTTATTCCATACTATGTTTATATTCAATGAAGACTTTTTCATTCAAATATTTATATAAATTTATTATACATATTGATATTATTTGAGTGTAAGTGAATACTCAAGTTGAATTTTTGTGAATCAAGGGCAAAGACGAATCGAGAGGTTGTGCATTTATTTTGAAACAAACTAACTATAAAATGACTATTTCGTATCATGTCCAGATTTTACAAACTTGCTCTAGTGAATACATAGCACTCAAAATAGTTAAGCACAAAACTAAGAGACAAAGATTGCCTAGACTTTTGATATCAAATATAATAGTGTAAGACCAACTGATTTAGCTGCAGTCACTTCTGGTGTAATGTATTCATAGAAGCAGGTTAATAATACTGAACAACACCACATCATTATTCTATCAATTGTCATTAAGTCATGAGTGAAAGTTCTAAATTTTCCAAATCTTGAAATTCAAGAAGTATTTATTACTTATTTCAGCCTTAACATAAGAAAGGGACCCATTCCCAGGAATTCTTAACATTAGTCCAGAATAAGTCCTTCAAAAATTTCTTAACTTTATAAAGAAAACAAATCCTCAGATCCAAGAACCTTGAATTTCAAGACAAGTTCAGAGAACTTTCATTCATGCTTTCATCAAGACAATCATCAAAGATATTGTACTATTATTAACTAGTAGAAGACTACTTCGCTCTCACACATGTATATATATATATATATAGACCATATATAAACTTACAAACATACAATATAGTTACTGGTGCTAACACTGTGTATATACATCATCAATTTGTTATACAGAATTATTTCTCTACAAATTAACTCCCTTTACCATATCATAACGGTCTACGCTGTATTATCTCCCTTTACAATATCAAGACGTCCGACACTGAAATTACTACTAATTACCCTGTGAAAACAGGATTACCTCCTCTGAACCATTCTACATAACAATACCCTGTACTTGATTGTCTCCCCTTACAAACCTGTGTTGTTTTTCACCAAAATTCCTATGATAAAAATCTTCGTAAGTCAAAAGCAAGAAACAGAAGTAATACGCTCCTTTTTTGGCCTATCAATTCCAAATATTATTGAATTATGAAGAATATTTTAAACCTTTTAGGTTTTTTATCCTTCTGACTTCAAATGAAAATTTATGAAATTGACTTATGTTAACTTTTTTCGTAAGAATTTTTGTGAAAAGGTGCACAAATCCTTTTTCCATGTAAGTTAGTCAATTATGTCCCAACATAAAAGGATACGTTTTCAGAGTAAAAGAAAAAAAGTTGGTTCAGGTCTCTGTAAATAACTGATTTCTTCATTTATTTTTTTATAAATATCGAGTACTGTGAAAAAATTAAAGAGCTAGATAAACTCTTGCCATACCTGTTAATTGAAAAAAAAACATGAAGTAAAATCTAAACAAACCAACCTATGGAACCATGGTAACGAAATCAATAAACCATGACAATGATCTGTATAACTGAATGATGATTTACATACGCATGCTGCCTCAAAATATTCAAGAAAAATGTAATAGCACCACATAACATTCAAACACACAGGATACAAAAAAAAATATTACAAAATACACATGTACGCCAAGAAATGTTTTTGATGTTTGCTGACGATTAAATATGGTCTACAAAAAAAAATCAACATGGATGGTACTACAATCATAGAAAAATTCCATTCAACATCTGATTTTTTTATTACGTGACAAAAATATCTCTATTCTTCAAAATATCAAAGAGCTCATTTATGCAAAAAACTGACTGGCCGAAATATTTATACTTTTTTTTATAAGAATACATTCAGCTATCTAGTCAGCACAATATACAATGAAAATAATAATGATGATTGTAACATATAGCAGTGTTTTCAAGGTATATATACAATGTTGATTTAAAGTAGATTTCCTCTAATGTATTTCTCAAAACATTTCTTCATTTTTGACATATCCACTAACAAAATAATATTTTCAAGGAATATTTTTGTATTCTTGTAAGAACACTTTCAACAATAGAAGAAATATCTTCAGAAATTTCTCAAAAGAAACTTCAGAGCAGACATTGCCAAATATAAAATAAACAGTACAGACGAGGGGTTAGTCCAAATAGTAAAATACACACTTATGGGGGAGGGGAATGAGGCCTAATTTCAGCCCCAAATGACCTAACAACACAGTATCATCAGAGGAATGCTACTTTAAACACAACAGAAAGGTCTGAACATAGAGATTGAAGACTTTCAGGAAGATAATTCTATAATACTAATATGACAGATCAATCTACAAGTCACAAGTCTGGTAATATATTTGGTTGAAATTTTCATCGTTGATTTAAACAAAATAAGTCACTCAGTATTATTTTTTATGAAAATGAATAAAGAAACCTGTTGGTTACCATAGTAATGCATTTTAATACTGGAACAATTGTTTAATAAAACATGGTCAATTTAATATTTTAATAAAGGAACATAATTAATCATGACTTAAACAACATGAACAATTTAGTCCTCAAATTGTAAGCATGTTTTATAGCTTTTTAAACTATTTTGATTTTTTTAAAACTATATTCAAACATAGAACAGTACCGAGACCAAAATATTTCTCCATTGTTAACAAAAACTACAAAAAAATGATCGTTTCTGAGAATATTATAACTTTAAACATAAAAACAGTAGAACAGCAGTTCAAACTAAAAGAACTTTGTTAACTTCATAATTAGTACATAGTATTTCTATAGAGACGTCATAGTAATCAAAGAAATATAAACAATGCCATAACTTGGACCCATTAATGTATAAACAAACTTTAAAAAATTTGGACATCATAACTTTTGGCATATTAAGTCAATCCTTACTTGACAAATAACAGAAACACAACTGAAAACCAGACATATTGCATATTTATATTAATCCAAAAAATATTCACCACAAAAATTTAATAAAACATTTTCAGTTATGAAACAGAACAGTATATTGTACACCTAAGACAAGAAAATGATAAACATAGACTTCCACTAATGCATGTTGGGTAAGGCTGTTTTACCTCGTGTACTGGTAATCAAGTTTAACATTTCACAAGTATCTGAAAAGGTCAACCTTCTAAAATCAAAATGACATTGCAGGGACAATGTATTTCTATTGAGTATGAAACAGGAATTTTCTTAAGGAAATCTACCTTATTTTTACTTCTGTTGCCCAAATATGCTCATCCATCATATATTGAATAGACATATTTGAAAAGTAAACACTTGTTATTATCCAAGCCACCTAACTGCCTAGATCAAGTTACTAAAATCCAACCTTAGTTAGTCTAATTAGATAGTTTCAATTTGAATTCAAAAATGTATTTTCTTCTTGCCAATAATAAATAACATGTTATAATAGCCAATCAAAACTTTTCAACTACTCGTGGTCTGAAATTATTAAACAAAGTCAATCTGCAACAGAATAACCAAGGTAAAAATACTGTACATTAAATATTTATACTATACTAAAAAACAAACTAAGAGGCCTGTCTTGTTGAATAAAAATATTGGAAAAATTTTACAGTTCAGTTGAAACAGCGATGTAAATAATGAAAATATATAAAAGATTAAAACATGAGGATATATAATTATATATATGAATATATATAACATATTGAGATCCAATTTAAGCAAAAACTAAGATGAGCTAAAAGTGTATTTATTAGGCAGAGAGTTAAATGAGCCATGCTTTGTGAGAATGTACTAGGCAGCGATTGATAGAAAATACTATACTCTTGATAGGAGAGTAAGAAAGACCTATCTAAACTATAGTTAGTTTGTGTTGATATGCAAATGTAATTATCAATGTTTTTAGTTGTTAAGATTTGACTTTTTAAATTTTACATTCTGTTTTAAAAGCCATATGAGACCAGTTCACAAAACCATCAATCCAGGGAAAAAACTGTATTAAGACACCTTTCTTCTAAATCATCCTCTTTTCTCACATAAAAACCATAGCCTATACCTGAGCTAGATCCACCAGCCCATTATCAAATACAGCTTACAGTATGTTGAAGTCAGAACCTTAATCACTGGACCACAATATGATCTCTAAGTATAATCTGATAAGCAAGAACTTACTCAACAAAGTTGTAGAAATCATCAGAAAACTATACTAAAAGACAGCCACAATATTCAGGTAAATATTGTCCACGTGCCTTGACACTGATTGAATTCTATCTCATCAATTCAAAATCTAAACTCATGGGTGCAAGATGAAAATTTTGAAAAACCTGAAAACTGTAATTTGAAACCATTTTTCTTCATAATTTGATAGCAAAACATTGTCTAATTTGTTGTGAAAAAACCTGAACTTCAGGCATATGCCTGAAAACTTGCACCCATGTAAACTAAGCTAAGTTTAACCCAATATTTATCATAGTTGCAGACAAAGCACACTCTGTATTCATTTTGTTTAATCAGAGAAATTATCCCATCAGTTTTAAAGTAAACAAAATTATTTTAAAAAATTGAAAACAACAAAATTTCAGCCTTACATTTAACTAGTAAAATGGTCCCTAAAGTTAAAATTTAATAAAGAAATCATAACATAGGCAATAGTTTAATATTTAAGATACTGTGTGAGTTTATTAACATATTAAACAGATTTACATAAGCTTTTGAATTCTATTTTAAACTCAAGTATAAAAACGGTACTAGTCAATAGGCCTTTTTCACAAATAAATATTTTATCAATTTCTAATGCAAGAAAAAATACCATAATTTGAATAAACTTGACAAATCTTTTTACAGTATACTTACTTAAATTAAGAATTTAGTAAATGAAAAAAAAAATTTAATGCTTATGTGAAAAGCTTCTATTTAATGCCTTAACCCACATCCTTAAACTAGGGGCTTGTGAATAGTGATTTAGGCTAGTTAAAGTTTTCCATTTCAAATAGTCAGGCTAGTTGATAATCTTGCCCATCACTATACTACACAATAAAACTGCTTAAGTTTGTATAAGATGCATTGATTCTTTAACAGAAATGATGGCCATTAAAATTCAGTTTCTTATGTTTTAAACATATATTAACAAAAAAAAAATGATGCAAAGTATTATATTCTATGGTAATATATCTGACTGAAAAATAACTTACAGAAAAAAATATCAGTATTTAAATGAATTTTGAGAAAGAAACAACACAACATCAGTTATAACTATAAAAATCAAGCAAGTTTCGCCACATACATACAATAACACATCTCAGACCATGTGCATGATATACTTTAAACAGAAATAGAACATGTATACAAATACTTTAAGAAACCAGACTTGTTTCTCAATACATAATGTCGAATACGAAATCCGTAGCTGCAAATGACTTCAGATGACCGACAATTTACACATTTTTTGTTAGGCACAAGTCAGATTTTTTTATGCATAAACAATATCAAAATAAAGAAAAAAATACATATATACATGTACATACTATATCTCAAGTATGGTAATAATACAAAGATGCTAGAGCAATTACACATATATGTTGTTGTACTTCATGTTACACAGAAGAAAAAAAAATACAAGATAATAAAACCAACCAACTTGTATTTTTCTTCTCTACGACGCAAAAAAGAAAAAAAATAACAAAAAAGTCTCCGCAAAAGACGTTTCAGAGACACAATATGACACTTTGTTATTCAAAATACCACAATTTTCACATATCATGTATAAACATAATAAGAATGCAACTAAAGTCACTGTCAGTGAATCAAGCCAGCACTATTTGTAAGACGTTTCGGCACGGATGTACTCATCTAAGTCAATACAATGCTCTCGTGAAATGATATTCTGTAGTTTGATATATATATATAATGTTTTGTATTCAAGTTCCATAAGAAAAATGATGATATAAAATGAAGAATTCTGTGGATGTTGTTCATGACGATAAACTTTTCGTATGAAGTATATTTTTCTAATGCACATGATATATCAATGTCGTGATAACAAGGGGGGAGAGTAGAGAACGAGAACTCGTGAAGTTTGACGGCATGATTAATGAACCTCTGAGCTTTCTGGCTTTGACTCAGGCAGGGTTGAATGAGGCGTTGAATGTGGGGTACTGTGTGAGACTGGCGGGTGTGCGTCCATTGTTGTAGAGTGAACACCCAAACTGGCAGCCGCCGCCGCTGCAGCGGGATTCGGGAAAGGGTAACCTCCTCCATTCATGCTTTCTGGGTAGCCAGGGAAGGCATAGCGCATACTGCCAGCAGCTAAAATAAATAAACAATATCTGTTAAAAACAAAAATATATCGGGAAACTGTACATAATACTAACATGACTTTTCACCCAGTCATTGCTATAGTTTGAAAGTTGGGACCAGTGAAATCATTTCTAACAGGTGAAATTTACTAAAATCGATAAATGTAGCCAGTAGGTAATATACCTTTCCATGACTAAACCAACAAGCATACAAAACAAGCAATTACAATTACATTTTGTCAAACAAACACATGTTTATGCTTGTAAGCAAATGTATTGTTATTAAACAAGTAAATCTGTGAGCTAATGCTCACTAGTGATACCCCCGCAAAAATCTAAAAATATGCCACAAACAGGAAGTAGATGAGCAAGGAGCATGAAATCGCTTTACACCACATGGGACTATGGGATGAAGCAATATGCAAAGTATTAGGCTGCTGCATGTTATAGTTGCTGAGAAAACTGCGACGGAAATTTTGTAACGGACGGACTGACGGACGCACGGACAAGGGTAAAACAGTATACCCCCCTCTTCTTCGAAGCAGGGGTATAAATATCAAGAGCATTCCAAGGACATCACTTTCAAAAAGGTCACACAGAAATGGCAAGTTTGGTCCATTCCTATAAATAGTACTTCATGAAAGACATTTCTTGTATCATTTTTAGGCAAAAACTTATTGACAGGTCAAAAGAAATTTGTAGCTGCCTGAAATATCAAGTGCTTGTCTTGTACAGGAAATCACAAATCCACTAATTTTGTAGACTGGTTATACACCCTGAAAATGTTCTTACCCCATAATTTTGACATTTAATGGGTAAGCTAAAGGACACAACAAATTGATCATGTTCTATGGATTCGCTCGCACCTTAATTTTGATGGTTTTATAAAAAAATATTTCTTATTTCCTCGCTTGCTCATGAAAAATATTTGGTCAAAGCACTATATGAAGCAACTGAAGATTTAAAAAAAATTTGTTCCCTCGCTCGCCCCATTTTTTTCCAGAACAATCTGTAGAACACATCATCAAATTGTTGTGGCCTAACCTCAAAATTTAAATGAGAAGGTACTATGTATGACTGTTCTGTTACTAAGGGAAACTACATACCAGATGATTTTGTGGTAGCAAAATATTCCTTATTAACACAATTCCGTAAACTGTCAGGGATTCGTCCTACAACAGCCCTTCTTATCTCCCCAGCTGCCATTTCACGTAATTCAGTCAAACTTTGCTCACTATAAAATGATGAGTGAGGGGTACAGATCAAATTAGGACTGTCCTTTAATGGACCTGAAATATAGATAACAAACCATCATGCTAATATACACCAAGGTAAAAATATTTAGAAATAAACATTTTCTAGATTACTTGCATGGAAGAAAATGAAATCAATAATGTACCACAACTAGGACATTTAACTGCAGTCAATACACATTCTTCAATATCCATAATATTGCTAGATGAAGTGTCTGTCTCACTAGAAAATGACAAAGAAGGAGTAAGACAGAAAGGTCAAACCATCATCAATATCTATGTACCAACAATTAGCAGGAAAAATGCCGTTAATTATCAAGTCATTCTTCAAATGGCTTTTCTTCTCACAAATTTTTTTTTATTCAAGGTCATATATGTTATTGATGTCATTTCTGAAGTGTTCCAAATGATACAGCTAGCAAGAAAAAAACTTGCTAGGTATCGCTAGCTAGCGATTTAATTTGCTTGATCGTAGCAGACTGTTCTGTACGAAATTGCTACATAGCGCTAGCTAGTGATCAACTTGTAGAATGTGCCCGAAATCTGCAGTCATCACTCTATATTATTCATGATCCAAGACAATGTCTTATAATTGATTTTCAAACTAGCTGTACATGCACCGTCAATACTTTTCTTTAATTTTGTTCACAGTACTTAGCAAACAAGTTTATCAACACTTACACTGCTTATACAGTTACTGTCAGTAACTATAGCTCGTTTAGGATAACTTGAGACAAAATACAACGATACCATTTTTATAAACAGGTGGATTAAGTTTAGTACACATAATTATCGACTTTTATCAGTGTGTTTTTGATGTATTTAATTTAGTACGAGAACACACGTTCCACGCATTAAGACATGTTTAATTCTTTCATTACAAAAAATCAGCTGACCTCCCTGTTTTATGTAATACCAGAGTCCCAAATACATGTAAACAAACTGTTTGTCTCAAGTTGTTTGTCTCAAGTTATCCTAAACGAGCTATACCACTGGTCATTAGGTTTTTAGTTTTTATCTAACAACTATAATGTATTTTTGTCTGTGCTTGTTTATAGCTGAAAAACCTCAGAACAGTAAGTACTTACTTTGTGACAAAACAAAAGGTTCATTCTCGTGTACATCAAGTGCTGCTGCCCTTACTCTTCCGTCTTTTAATGCTGCAGCTAGAGCGTGTTCATCAACTAGGCCACCACGAGCCGTATTTACTAGGAAAGCTCCTGCAACAAAGAAAAAACAAACAGTTTTTATAAACGATAGAGTTATAAATAGAGTCTCTTTCATATTAGTTCTAAGCTTTGAGATTAGTAAATCGACCTGAAACACATATCAAATCTTTCTGCCTAATATTATTCTCTGATTTAGTAGCCTATGACAAATGCTAGTCATCCCAGACAACTGGACAAATACTAATTTCATCATTGGAAACAGTAATAAATAAATATCCACAATAGAAAAATTGTTTTTGCACAATGGTCAATAAAAATTATGAAGCTGTTTACAAGACAACATGGGTCTATGGTCTTTTTTCTCGGTCACAACCAAGTGTGTTAATACATAAAATATTTGAATATTTACATTTATAACTAAAGTTTTTATTTTGTTTTTGGTTGGATTCAATGCCATGACAATACATTACACAGGTCATATCATGGCAGTCAGTCAACCGAATCACCCTTATAGGAAAAGGCAAAATCTCTGGATTAAGCTGTTAACCAGTAACCAAGTGCATACTTCTGTCAGTGACTGACAATTGCTCTTCACGATTTAGAATCAGTGGTATGAAGGAGAACGGACACAAATTATTTCATGACCAGTCTCCACTAAAGTATGCTGCACCCTTGAATCCAACACACCACCCCTTGATCAGTAGACTTGATATAGCCAGATGGGCTAAACAAGGCTATAGAAATAGCGGGATGATCTTAAACTTCAAACCACGCAAAGAAAGCAGCATTCAAAACAAACAATACCTACCTTTCAGCAGCATAGAGAAAACAAAAAGTAAAAGACTATAGAATTGTTTCACACAAAGTAGCAACCATTCTTGTATCAAGAGATAAACATGAATTTTCCTTTAAGAATTACATGATACAAGATAGAGAAAATCAACCTTGTACATTAATTATGACAAGCACTAGGTTGATTTATTATTTATAAGAGTAAGGAACCAAATTTTTAACAAGCTCTGTGATATGAAATTAGTAATTTTCCTGAGTCCAGCCTTTTCAGACTAGTGGATTAAAGCAAAGACTGAAAGTATGAAATTGTCATTCATAAAACTTTTACAGCATTACAGTAACAATAAGATCCTACCAAGCATTAAGCATATAGCAAGTTGAGCCATACATCAAGTTCTAGAATTTACTCTCCAAAGCCCAGTTCCTCCACAAATATTGAACAATCAGGAAACTAATGGGAAGGAAAAGATGGGGAGGAGATAACAAAATATAATCAGATGAACTTTTAAACTTACGTGTTGACTTACCAGGTCTCATTTGTTTGATCGTGTAATCGTTGATTAAATGGTGGTTATGCTCATTTAAATTGCAATGTAAAGAGACACAGTCACTTTGAAATAGAAGATCTTGCAACGTATATACCCGTGTGATACCTACAATGGTAGAGAAATACGTTATTATAGTACAACTTATCTTAAGTAACACCAAGTGGGAGGGACTAATATGATTTGGTGTTCAAAGGTTGTTGCTCTGCAGAGGTTAAATTCTATTTAAAATTACACCTAAAGGAAACATCAAATGCTGTTGTTGTGCCGAGGAATCACTCTATATAGAGGGTCACTCTGCAGAGGCTATACTGTATTGCTAACATGGAGGAAATACAGAATTTTCAAAATTCCTCATGATTTTAACGGCTAAGTTCCCTCTCTCAGGTCCCAAAGAACGGAGAATCAAGACCAGCTCTTTGTTTATCTATCTTAAGAGCAGTGTATATAACAATGTTAAGGTATATATTTAGGACATAATTATTAATTACATAAGAAAAACAACAAAATATCAGGCATCCCAAATCTTCAAATTTTCAGAACCAACCCTGAATGTTTTCACCCATGCATATGAAATTTATATATTGATGTGTCAGCACAAAACAAAACTACAACCTTCAATATTTACAAGCATGTAATTAGACTAGTTTTGCACTGATCCATCGATATCAAAAATCTTAAGTGAGACATCACTACTAATTAGAGAATGTTGCCTAACTTAGGATGAATAATTAACACCGCTCACTACTATAACCATTCTCATGTATATACAAGTTATTATGTCAATGTTTGTTTATATAAAATGATACAGTATATAAGATAATCAGATAAACAACAGACAAAAACACTTAACATACAATTAAGTAGTTGTCTACATTGTATACATTGTATACATGTACATGTATTGTACACTAAGGATAATTATTTATAAATGACTACAGTTTAACCTGTTTTAAAAGACCATCAGTGGAAAATGAGATGATAGTTTTGCAAATTAAATTTCTGCTAAATTTCGTTTTTTAACAATTGTCACATGGTGTTTCTGGAAAGGCTAACAGTCACCATCAAACATGGTGGATCGACCGACAAATCCTGTAAAGAATTAGGTCCATCTAGATCTGCAGGTTTATGGGACAGACTGTCTGGCAAGGAGTTAGATCTCATTCAGTTTTCAAATTATCAAAATATGTAAATTTTTGAAAGCAAGGACCTACTGTCCTGGATTTAACTGTTGAGTTTCACAATGACTGGGCTTTGATCTCTAGACCTAACATTCTAACCAGCACATTGATAATACTTTCACCAGTGACTGACAACTACTGTACTTTATGCAGACGTAAGAGAAAGAATGGACATAGAAACTATTGTATGACCAAACTTAAATAAGGTATGTAGTTTAAATCTACAACCCCTAGAGTCAGAGTTAAATGTGCTAACAAGGCAGGCGCCCAAAAACTATGTATTGCAAATAATTTACTGCATTTCCCACTTTATAGTACTATCATCAGCTTAATAAAGAATATAATTCATACTGGGGAAAATTTCAAACTCACCTAATGATTTTTCTACCCCGTCAGCTAGGTAAGGATCATAGAATATGACATTAAAACCAAATACTTTAGCTCTAAGAGCGACAGCCGATCCTACTCGACCTAGACCCACAATTCCTAGAGTATCTCCTCGTATTCTCGCTGAACCAGTCGCGGCATCTCGTAATGATTCAGGTCCACTGACTTTCTTTCCTTCACGTATCATATGTGCAAGCCAGTATGTTCTTCTGTATAAATTTAAAATCAAACATAATGTTGAGTCCGCTACTTCCTCCACTCCATATCCCGGTACGTTACATACTGCTATACCTGTAACATACAAAGTTTCAAAGTTTATTAATATAAACATGAGAAGGTCTAAGACTTAAGTGACTTATTTACAATACAACTATCAATCCATTGTAAAACAAATTATTATAACTTTGAAATTACCTTTTTGGTCCATTCCCTGAGACCAGTTCTAAGCAAATAATCAATTTTAGAAGTTGGCAGTTATAACCAAAATGGCTTTTTCATGCTTAAGGAAACAACAGGGGTTTGGATATGCATCAAACCATAATTATTAAATAAACTTCAAAACATTCTGCAACTTTCAAAACAAGCTCATCATCACTAGTAAATATCAAGAGACAAATATACTGATAGGTAACTTACACATTGTCTACACTACAAGTAAAGAGAATGCAAAGGGAAACAACTCATTTGGAAAATCAAACCATAACAAAATAAAGCACATCAAGAGTTCTCTCTCTTGTTAACATTTCTACAAATAACACACACACATGTCAATTAAATTTGTCTAGTAAAATGATTGATATATTTTATTTAACCAGCTAACAGTGATTTTTTATAAGTACATAAGGGTCATAATTCAGTTAAAACTTCATTCTAGAATTACTTAACTTTTTATTTGACCTAAAATGGTAACTAGGTGGACATGCCTGGAGCTTCAGGAGAATGCCCCAATAATGTTGCAAAAATAAAATTAGGCGCTAGAAACATTATCCAAGAATCTTGTTAGCATGATAGGGTCATTATCCAGTCAAAATTCATTCTATAGTAATGGAACTTAACATGACCAGATAGTTCCTTTATTCCCTGAACAGTCAAGCTAAAATGGGAAAACAATAATACATCCATTTAAGAAGGGCCATAGAAAAAAGGGGTGAAAGGCTCCACTGAAGCATACTTGATCACAACTGAAAATGTTATTACCAAATTCTCCAGCAGCTTTGACATCTACATTATCATAACCACTACCTATCCGTACTATAACACGTAAACTTTTAAACTTCTCCAGATCTTCTTTGGTCAATGTTATAGAATGCCACATTAATGCACCAACAGCTTCATTTAATACCTGTATACATAAAACAAAGTAAAATCAATAATATAATATACATAACATCATATAAATAACAGTTTTTTATATAATATTTAGACATGTAATTTCTATAAGGTTTGAAGCATTAAAAAAACTGTAAAAAGCACTTATAACCCTATAAAACTGAATTGCTCATGACTCAATGGACAGCAAATACTAACTATTGTACAATTGTAAATTGCAAAACTAGACAAATTTCATACCTAAAGACTTCATCATATTACAATCTGTCAAAGTTAAGCTAGTGGATTCATCAGACCTGTTTGTCAGAAGTGACCAACCCAAAATCTGTCAGGATTTGATCAAGCCAAAATCTGTCAGGATTTGGTCAAGTCAAAATCTGTCAGGATTTGATCAAGTCAAAATCTGTCAGAATTTCATAAAGCCAAAATCTGTCCAGGATTTGATCAAACCAAAATCTGGCAGAATTTGACCAAGTCAAAATCAATCAGACATGATTATGTTGAACAAATATAACATGATAATGTTATACACATGAGAAATCACCCGACAATCCAACCAAATATACGATAGGACGGGAACACATTCATTATTTGTCTGACAGAAATAATGCCTTCCAAATAGTCTGGATATTTGTGTTACATAATATATACCAGTCTGCGAGACTGTAGCAAGGGTCTTCATGCAAATACAGTTAAGTTCCACTGTTATGACCATTATATTTGATGGTCTCATAATGATTTAAATATAGGGGCCTGTTTGCCCGCATTAAGCCTTTGGGACTTAATATCGTCAAAAATTGCATGCTTTTGCAACAAGTAAATCTGTGAGCTAATGCTCACTAGTGATACCCCCGCAGTGAGAAATATGACTATCATAATGTAACTTTCATTTAACGAAATCTAAAAATATGCGACAAACAGGAAGTAGATGAGCAAGGAGCATAAAATCGCATTTCACCACATGGGACTATGGGATGAAGCAATATGCAAAGTATTAGGCTGCTGCATGTTATAGTTGCTGAGAAAACTTTGACGGAAATTTTGTAACGGACGGACAAGGGTAAAACAGTATACACCCCTCTTCTTCGAAGCGGGGGTATAATAATCAAGATGGTCTTCACAGTGGAATTTTACTGTATTTGAAATGTTTCTCAGAATGTAAGCATTCACTATATATGTATATATTTCTTTGAAATATCTTCACACCTGTTTCATGGAATCTAAAAACAGTAGTATCAATCATAAAAAAGGATAGGTCTAGAAATTATCACATTTTGTGAGTAGAAATAAAATCTGATGACTTCATCAGCACCAGTTTATCACAGGTTCTATTGTAACATAATATTCAGCAATAAATATACAGAGACTACTTTGATATGTTACTTCAAGTGCACATTTGAACTTATTCGAGTACCACAAAAATGCCTGAACAATTATTCTTCTCATACCATCTCTCCAGCAGTCAAATTGGGAACTTTCCTAGATGTTTAACTGTAAGGAGCTATTGTTAGACACTTTAGATAGGTTTTCACAGTTGGAAAGAGGTTTCACTGCGTAGATCAATTATAGGAACTTTAGCGAGATTTCACTGTTTTCAAGAGGTTTCACTGCCTAGATCAATTGTTGAAACTTTAGCCAGGTTTCACTGTTATATATATATGTACATAATTATTGTTGATCAATTTAGTGATGTTTCGCAGCAATGACCAATTGTTGCCATTTTAGACAAGTACTGTTGTGTAGATGTCTCACAGTACAGACACCCTACTTTAAGAAAACTATTGACTATTTTTAATCAATTGTCAAAATTTGAATAATTTCACGGTAACTTAACACACTCTATCATGAGTGTTAGTCTTGTTAGACAAAGAGCACAAAGTCACCATGAAATTATTTATGTTTTGATCGTTGAAAAAAAACTATACCACTGTTAAAACCAATAATTTCTATATAAGATGGCGCCTTTATAAAGGTTTTACTGTATATTAACATTTAACCAACATGTTGTTATTTAAGTTTAATAGAAATACAAACCTTTTCATGTATTTCCGATGTTGACTGAGCATCACAGAATGCCACAGTAGCTACATCTTTTAATATGGGCATCTCTACAGAACAGTCCCTACCATCTAGTAGGGCTATAAGTGGCCTAGGATGCATGGGCCCATTAGGTATTGGTCCACGTATTGCCACTGAAAATATACAATTTATATATATATAATTATATCATGTTAAAACAATAACGTTCCACTTAAAGAACCCAAGGATTGGAATTGATGGTCTTGTTTCCAAAATATTTGCTTTTCGATGTCCATTTTAATACCTATCCTCATTCCTACAGAGCTGTTGCCAGACACTGGCAAATGTATGTGTTTAGTACAACAATAAATTTCACTTGATAGTGGAACAGTCTTAATATAAAGACATTTTCCTTCTAAAAGCATTTAAGACTTAAAATATGTCTAAAATCACATTTTGCAATAACTACGGTGGTTTTTATAGCCTAACTTTACTGTATACTTAACAGATTTGTCAGTAAATGTGCCAAGTATCAGAGATGTTTACTTGTTGCAGTCTACAGTCTAACCTGTATCTGAACCATCAATGGAAGTCACTAAAGACAATGTGTTTATAAATGAAATAAATCTTTAACGGACTGATTATGTCAGTTAAATTTCTAAATTTGTAAATCTTTCTGGTGCAACAAAATATTGACCACTGCATTTTATAAACTTGAACAACCGAATATAATCTCTGTGATTTAAGTGACACAGTTGATCATGACAAAATGATAAAATGACAAAAACATGCTTCACATTTAAAAATGTTTGCAGAAGGACAAGATTTGTATTAATATGTGTTTTGGTCTTTTAAATGATTTTTATCAATATGTAAGTAATTGTATGCCAAATTATACATCATCAGATACAGATTCATACACCTGAAATTCAGGGTCAAAATATATCTAAATCTAAGTGGAGAGTAAATTCAAGGCAAGTTTACACAAAAAATTGCTAAATGTAGAAGGTTATTTATAAATACATCTTGGGCAATATGTGTCTCAAAGAATTCTCATCAAGCACTTTGTAAGACAATAAATTTGCACATTGTACATAGTTGGAGTGTAAATGCTTTAAAAGACCAGTAAAAGTCAACACTGATAGACAGAACTGATGAACAGACAACAAACAACGCCATAATGAAGTTAATGAATCCTCCAACAATGTCACTAAATCCTGACTACTTGCAGGACACACATACGGGGTCTAAGGGAGCAAGAGAGGTTATGACGTCTAATGGTCTTACTATAAACATAATGATAACTATATAATTTATTATAGTGATATTCTAGAATGCAAAAAGCACTAAGAGGCAGATAAAAGAGGCAGGACCCATCAGTGGATTGATGATCTAAAGTAACTATTTCAGCATATGAAGAAGCAAAAGAGAACAGAAACCAGAGAAAAAAGACCAGGTTGCAGCACTCTGCTATTCTGCTTTAAAACAATAGCAGCATACTTGTATTAATACATGACCATCACATCACATCATCATGGTTTCAAATAATGGATTCACACAATATCTTCAACCAAACATGATTTCTCTCGATGTGAAACAAGCATTATAATACAATAGTGAAGGAAATATCTGAAACTCAATTACAGAGTTTGAGGTTTTTTTTCTCGAAAATTTAACAATCTTAATATTGCAGAGGAATTAATCATGCAAAATGTCTCTTTTCTGCACGTAATAAAAATTTGAGACCAGGAACTGAATTCGATATAAAAACTCCCATCATCCTTCTGAGAGAAAACTTTAATAATTAAATCATAAAGAATCATTTATGAATCATTAAATATTGTAATGAAATTTGGAAACAATACAAGACAGTAACCTAACTTTTAGAGATTGTTTTGATATGGTTTATAACTTGTCTGTCTTCAAGAAATTCAAGTTATTTAAAACACATCAAAATTATAACAGTCTGTATTCACTCTAAAGTCACCTACAACAGTGCTTAACTGACTCAATAACTTCAAGACTTCTTATATGTTGATTTGACAAAATTTAGATTTAATGAATAATTGTTCATTGATATTCTATCACTGGAGTACATATTTAATATAACGTCCAAGCTATTACCAAGACAAGACGTCTTTCTCTTCTTGAAAATTTTGAAAATACCAACATTATGATTAGGACTGTGGATCGTTGAGCAAGTGGCGATCCGATCCGACTCACAATTCATGTGTAGCGATTCACGAATCGAACCACGAATCACTAGTTAATGGAGAAGTATACAGAATTCATGTAACAAAAAAGTTAGTGAAGAATTACAAGTGTTTTCACTATAAGGAAAACCATGTATTCCAAACATGTCTATTTCAAGATGTTTTAAGAGCATTTTCTCAGTTGTAATTAAGCTGAAAATGTTCATTATTTTATTCCAAAGTATAGATCGCGATCTGACGATTTCAGACGTGACAAATATTCGTACTGGATTTTCTGGTCTGGATCGCGAATATCCGAGTACTCGGATACTGGTCGCAGCCCTAATTATGATGTACATCAATATATTCACTCAGAATGTGAGTCTTTGCCATAACCCACAAGCCCCAACCACGAGACAAGTGAAAATTGATACTGGCTAGTGAAAACTTAATCCGTTCAGTGAGTATTTATTCAGTCTGAATAGTGAATAATACTTATTTTATAGTATAAGGCTAGTTTTTTCTCAAGTATTACTTTTGAATTTGAGAAATAAAAGTATTGCTCTGTTCTATTCTATATAATCTTTATTTTAAAAGTAACTGAATCAGCTTCTTTCAATCACAAATTGTACCCAGTTTGCTGTATATTAAGTGATCAGGATTACATATATCAATATTAATTGACAACCTTGCTTGATAATTAAGCTTAAGTAAATACATCTATATTATAATTATAAAGATATTTGGGGAATCCAAGATACAAGATACATACTTGTGGCAGGTACGTCAAGTCTAGGTCTTTTCACAGGCTGAAACGTCTTGCCGTTTTCCATGTAGCGTGGAGTAGCCTCCACTCACAGTGTGATGTAAACCAGGATCTGAACAACGTTCAAACCAACCAACAGAACTTCAATCTGAAAGTAGAAAAAATATTTTATTTATAATAACAGTTTGTAGGTCAGAGAACACTGTGTCAATTAACAAAAAAGATGCCCTTAAAATGGTTAAAGGGCCATAACTCTGTAGTCCCAAATGAGATTGACCTGTGTATAAATTAAACCACTAAGTCCAATGCTTTTGTGAGGGTGTGTTTCTTTGACACAAAAATTGCATTGATGACAAATTAAACTTAGTCAGGAGCTTTTTATGGTACAACTTGAACCAAAATGTCAACTTAACCATTCACTCAATACAGACCTTAAATAAATCATAATGACCATCAAAAAATTGTAATAGGGGTCATAAACAACCCTCAAAATTTGGAAGCTGGCAGACAACTTGCTAATTCATGGTTCCATGAGTACAGAGCAGTAATACAAGTAACACAACATCATTAGATATTTGAAGCCTAGCGAAACAAAGTTAAAAAAATTGATCACTCCTCATTCTAGAACCACCAAGTGTTGCTAACAACACAATAACTTGGAACAACAGACAACATTGTGTTCTCTATTAATTTATTTAGTTTAAACATTTGACAACATAAACTTGACATAGAC
Source organism: Mactra quadrangularis (assembly GCA_025267735.1). Lineage (NCBI taxonomy): Eukaryota > Metazoa > Mollusca > Bivalvia > Venerida > Mactridae > Mactra > Mactra quadrangularis. The sequence continues at coordinate 20,310,288 of CM046298.1, read as the reverse complement.
ATAGAAAACAGCTAATTGTCATCAATTGGGAAAATAACCTGTTGCATATGACAAACACAAGTCAGAATTCTGTATGATAGACATGGGGCCGGAATTCTGTATGATTAACATAGAGTCAGACGTCTGAAATGATGAACTTGGAGTCAGCACTCAAAAAAGATAAACATGAGGTCAGAATTCTAAAATGATAAACATAGGGTCAGAATTCTGTATGACTTCTGTATGTTTTCTGAAATGATAATCTCGGGAGTCAGCATTCAAATAATGATAAATGATAAACAAGGGTCAGAATTCTGCTGATAAACATAGGGTCAGAAACACAGGATCAGAATGCTGAGGACAAATGAGGGGTCAGCACTCTGATATGATCAACAGATACACAGGTCAGAATTCTGATGAGATAAACATTGGATAAGAATGAAGATAAAATTAACAATGTTTTCAGACAGCAATGAATATAATAAAGTGAAAAGTTATGATAACCAGACATTTGTACAACAATAACCGATACATAAATCTTTAGAGAAAATGCATCTAGAAATATGATAGTATCAAGTCATAGACTTTGAATATAATATCTACAAATAGACTACACTTTAAGTGGTCAGGCCAATGTCTGTAAGAGCAGCTTCCAGAAAATTGAGCTTCTTATTGATACTGGAGTAAATTATAACATATCATATCCTGTTTTAGTAAAACATGCTATAATAATTCTAAGAGTAAAACTTTTACACTTAGAATTATCACATACATATAAATGTTACAAAGGAATTCAAGTGACACTTTACTCAAAATGTTTCTGGTCAATTTAGCAGTTCTCCCCAGTGATAAATGTGATATTCTTAGCCCCTCAAATAAAACCCTGGAATTAAAAGGTCAAGTTTACCAAAACCCCTGATATCTACCTCTCAGACAATAACAACTGTTCAAGGATGTTCATGAAAACAAAAACAACATGTCATAAGAATATAATGTCTTTAATTCATACTCAAGTTCTGAAATTTGTATTTTAATGAAAGCACAACAGCTGAGTGAAGTTTCAAGTAAAGGGGAATAACTCAGCAAAAAAGCAAACTTAAGTTATTTGATTTGTGCCCATTAAATGAGATAATCAAAGAAAACAAGCAGTTGAAGTATAAAGCCATTCAATTCAGTATCATCAGCTAAAGCTTACACATAAAAACTAGATCACAGGGAAGCTTATGCATGGGTGACTGCAATAGCTCAAACATTCTATAAAATACTCAACTAAAAGGTCAACCATAAGGTCACAATAACCAACAATTCAAACATACTTCAAACATTTAAAAATATTACTTTGAACTTACTTTGAACATTTAAAAATATAACTTTAAACATTTAAAAATATTACCTTAAACTTTTAAAAATATATTACTTTAAACATCTAAAAATATTACTTTAAACATTTAAAAATATTACCATTAACTTTTAAAAATATTACTTTAAACTTTTAAAAATCAAGAGCAAGGTACATGTTACCCTTAGAAGTTTAAAATAAGCTTAAAAATAAGCCCAGTCTGTGTCAGGTCATGTGAACCAAAAACAAACATAACCGACATAACATACACAAGTATTAAGTGATATTAAGACCTATATAAAGCTATGTATTATTGTTAAACAACTTATATACCTACACTTACAAGTTTACAGTACATTACCTCTAAATATAAATGCAGGTAAATGATATATTTAGATCAACAATAAGTATATGAGTTGTTTTTTTCAAGTATACAATACAGAAAGCCACAGTCCCTTTGTACATGATATCATTTAATGACAGGTGAAAATGACTGATATTAAAGGTGCATAACCATATTTGGTAATACAAGACAACTTTATGTTACCTTTTAAATTCTAAATTTGTTTATTTATATCAAATTATCTTCAGTCTATATCAATTTTACAGGTTTTGTATACGATTTGTTTGTGTTAACATAGTTAATCAACTTAATAATTTAGTATCTTAAAGAAGCAGACTTGCTTACTCTCCCGAATAAAAGCAACAACGACAAACTCTGAGGAAATCACATATACTTTCTTTCTAAAGTTGCCAAGAACCTACTGTACCTATCTAAATGGCTTAACAAGCTAAAACATTCAGATTGGTTACAGCCAAATAAATGCAGGGTTTGTCATGAGTTTTGAAACTAGGTTGCTCAGTTGGACAACCTGCTATAAGTTTTACTAGCCCCAACCATAGTTTTGATAGCAGTAACAAGTTGTCAAACCCCATTTTAGGCCATTAGTGACAATAGGACAACCTTCAATGTTGAGCCCTGTTAACTGTTTAAATCAATGAAATGTGAAGACAAAAAAAAATCTATTTAAAAATGTTCATACCCCTTTAAAGATAAATATACATGATAATTTATGGTTTAAAGTAAACTATGTAAAAACTATGTCAGATTAAAGGAGTGGTTTTAAAGTGATTTGATCATAGAACTTTAAGTGAAATCAAATATCTCTTTACATCATAATTATCCTTGCAACTGCTGGCTTATATTGGTATTGGCAAGTTAATTACTTATTTGGATCAAACAGGGTTACCTATAGTCTATAAAATTGGGATAAAAAAGTTGTCTGAACCACAGGCAGACGGCATGAAAAAGCTGACCCCCCCCCCAAACCCCACTGAATTCAACTTATTGGGTTTTCCAGTTTGGCATCATGTAACTTTTTTCATTGACTTTAAATAAGAAATGTTAAGGCCCAAAACAAATAAAACAGCTTATATAGCCAGACAGTTCTACATGTTTCAAAACCATCATCAAATATATCTGCATCCGAGGGCAGAGAAAGCACCCTGGGGCGGTTATACCCAACCATGATGACAGTTTGACAATAATGTCACTTTTCCTGAATTAATAAAGCATATAGAGAAGTTGTCTACCTTGTAGAAGGGTAGGTGAATATTGGTTACGGACAAATTCCAGGAACGATAGGTTAGACACACTGGCCGCTATAGAAAGACTTTAATTTGAGATACACAGCTTTAAACCCAGTGTTGAAAAAAAACAGACTCAGATCACGGGTTCCACTGTAAATTGGCAATCCCATAGATTAAATATTATACTCTTCATAAGACATTATATTTGTCAGTATATATATTACATATCTATATAAAAACCACTGTATACATAAACGACTATATTTGACAATTAAGTACATGTATCTATATATTATTATATACATTAATAATACATTTATGCTTAATATAATTTCCCGCCAAAATGCAGACTACAACCATAAGTACAATGATTTACAATTAGTGTGTATAACATGACTCCGAATATAAACGGTCATATTACAAACAGTCATGTACAAACACCGTTTAACAGTAATGTACTACGTTGTATTTAACGGTAATGTATAGCAGACAGTCATGTATATAGCAGCCGTTTTAAACATAATATAGACTTGTTCATGTAAACCTACCTTCTCATTCGAATGATACTAAAGTTTTAAATGTTTATTTACATTACAAAACACTGATCTTATACAGCTTAGCTGGTTTTTGATCAATAGTTGAAACAACCACTAGTTAAGCGAGTGAGTGTACTATCGATATATATAACTATCTGCTTGTGGATGATAGGGAAAGAAAACACTTGATAAAAACTAATAACAAGTTTGCACCATTGTCGTCTGCCTACGTTTTACAACATAAACTGATAATGTTTTCAAGTATGTAGTGTTCTTCCATACTATCAGTGAACTGGGTCAATATACATGAGAGTGTATTTGTTCACTGGCTATGTATATGTTTAACTTGAGTAAAAATTACTAGCCGAGTGAGAGAGTCTATTTTCTCTTGAGGTAAAAATTCTGTTCAATATTTTAAACACATTTTGCGACATGACATAGCAGTCTGAAGTAAACGGCTAATTAATGTACCAGTACAATTGTTTATACATTGTTAAGTTGTTTTAAATAATAAAGATATAAATTTGATGAAGTCATGTTGAGTAATACAGTCTAACTTGCATTTGAAGACCATCTATGGGAGACACAAAGGCTGTAAAGACTATCAGTCTTTAAATTCAGTATTAAGTAATATATTAGATTTTCAAGGGAGAGTTAAGAGTTAAATCAAGGGACGAGTTTCCTAAGCATATCACTAGCTAGTATTTTGCCCCCTGGTACCCTTATGTTGACATCACATACATATCCCTTTTGGTGTAAGAAATACCAGGGCACAAAGTGCTAGCTAGCCATATGCTTAAGGAACTCCCCAAAGGTTTCTGTACACAGAGACCTCAAGATTAAGGTCAAATTTGGCTTGACAACTACAATGCCAAAACTTAAGACTTGAATTAAACATAACAATGTTAACATACTCAGGGTCAGCTATATGGAATGTAATCCTTCTTCTTATTGTTAAATTTGATTCAATTGTCAGTGGCGCATGCATACATTAACCCTGCTGATTTAAATACTCAATTTATCAGATAATCCCTATAGATTAATATGTGTACCTACTTTTATTAATCTTGAGCACCACAGTACTGTAGTGAGTATATAAATCAGTGAGGTAAATGAATGCACCACTGCTGACGGTGGATTAAAATTTAACAATATTAGTACTACGTTCAGATTGTCACTGACACAGGTTACACTGTATTGTTTGGTTAAACTATAGTTGACAGTTACTGTCATTGGTGCATAAATGGTCTCTCTTCACTAATGATTTATAAACTATGTGCCTGTAACTGTCTATCAAACAAGATACACCAAACTGAGGTCATCATCATTAACTTCAAAACTTTTTTAACTGAAAGCTGAATACAGAAGAAACCCTGGTCCTTGGCACTGAAGGCCATGCACGGGATTCTTCATCTGTAATGTCCAGAAAGGGTTGCTTATTCTAGCCTCATGCTGGCTGGTTATATCCTTCCATGAAAATTTGACAATAATGATGATTTTCCTCCATTAATAAGATATTTGGAGAAGTAGTCAGCTTTGTAAAAAGGTGAGGCAAGTACTGGTTATAGACAAAGGTCCAGTATATATATATAACTATATACAACTACAGTCATTTGCTTAGCCCACTAGCCAACTCCGTACTGGTGGAAATGTCTCATTTCATATAGTAAGGTTAGTTGATAAAAATGTGCCCGTAACTATTAAACATAATAAATCAAGCTACTGCAAGAAAAATGAAGGCCTTGACTGTGATACACACACAACAAAAAAAGAACAAAAACAAGACTCACCTTAAGCCCTACTGTCGTAGGCCAGGGGGTAGGGGGAGAGGGTGGGTGGATTGATGATGAAAAATCACTCAGAGAGAAATAAGAAAATGATGACTTTATGTCAGGATTTGACAGACATCCCTCAAAAACTACATCCTTCTTTTATCCTGAAAGTACACAATAGTAAAACATGTTAGTAAAACTGTTGTAAAAAGGTATTTCAAGAAACATACTGATCATAAAACAAACAGAAAACAAGACAGTAAATAGCCACAGTTGCACTTCATGCCCCATCAATCTTACTGATTGTGATGATTTTGTAATATTTTGTGAATTTTTATAATGTTTCAAGAAAAGTAAGGTAGAAAGTTGGCCCCAATTTAGGGCAAAAATATTCACTGCCCTGTAAATGATTCATTTTTATATGAGGAAAAAAAGCCCCGAGATCCCACTTACAAATTGAACTCGCCAGCCCTGGATTTAACCACTAAGCACAAGCTACCAGCTAAGCTAACACAGTGGGTTGACATTAATGTAAAACAATGAATGCAACAATTCAATAAAATGTTCTATTGTCATAACAGAAAATACTAGCAGACTTAAATTAAGAGTTCCATTTCCTCTCTCCAGCATTCATTTCAAAGCTTAAAGACTTCATAGACAAATATATAACACCAGGGGAGCTGAAGTACAGCAACAAAACAAAACAAAATATACATCTATACATACATGTATACATTATTATACAAACTGTAGATTTAAGCAGACGTAAAGATATATACAATGTAAAAACCGTCTGCACGAAATATCAGATAAAATTCCTACGCAGAAATTTACCAAACATATAGACCTATTTTTACTCTACTTTCACATTACTGTAATGATACACTTATAAACAACTTGCGTCTGCTTAAAATGTATGTACATACATACAAAAATATATATGTGTGTAGCAACCATGTTATATTGAGTGATTTCCCGTTTTTTGTCTCCCTTAACAAGCCATAGGGTCACGCTGACAATTTTTCATTTCTTACATACATTTTAGTTCACATGCCATATAAAGTACAATGATAAAGTATATACATGTATATTATCTAAATATAACAACATATAGCCATCTTGTTTACCTAGCTTGATAATAACAGAATTTTGTACTACAATACACACTATCTATTTTGAATACAGTCACACCTCAGCATATAACACCACTGACTTTAACAGTCCATTCAAATAGACTATAAATACAACAGTTTGTACTGCATCAAACATCTTTAAATGAATTAACTAAAAAAAAAGATCAGATATCCCCTGTACCTATTTGCGAAGACCGAAAAATGAAAAAAATTACTTGCATTTTTTTCACCTAATTTTTTACTCTACGAACAGTGTAAGATTGTAAGTCTCTTAGTAATCGAAAACAAGTCACATAATTTTTTGGGTCATTTACAAATACATCTATTAATTAATCTTCCACACAAATGGACATAGTTGCTACCAGGGTATCATGGTTTGGAGACGTCACTTTTCAATATGTCAGAAATTTGCTTCTGACATCAGGGACATGTATAGTCACGATGCTCATTGTATCATGTAGCGATACAGGTAAGTAAAGCAAAATAATCGTACTATCGATCTTTGTGGCTGTTCCAATGCTAATTTGAAGTTGAATTATTAGTTTAGACAGTAATACTTAGTGTCGATTTCAACTCACGAGAATTTGCGAGTTAAAAGTTAAGTTACTCTCAATTTCCAAAATCAACTCGCATTTTGCTAGTATGCGAGCTTAAATTTGATCCCTACCAAACCATTCAGGAAGCTACCAAAATCTACAGTGAGTTATTGTTAGACACAGACCAGGCTGTTATAGTAAAGGGGTTACACTGTATTACCATTCTGATAATATTGAGTATAGGTCACATTTAAGTTTTTATCTTTATATAACTCTTCCAGTTTTTGATCCTACCAAAGTACGTACTTATGTACTGTACTTAATCTTAACAATGAATTTTTTTTGGGTTGGTTTTGACCATAGTTGTAGCAACACATAGTATCGCTGTCATATACCAGAGGCCAGTCAACCTACACACACTTCAAGGAAAGGTTAAATCTCTGGATTAAGCTATTAAACCAGTTACGAGGTGGAAACTTCCATCACTGAATGAAAACTGCCCAACAATGAGATTGAGAAAACAAAACATTAAACAGTTCTCTACATAGATTTTCAAAAACAGTTCCTGCATTTCAAATTAATAATTTATCTTCCAAAAATGTTAAAAAATTGAGAGACAATTATCCATACAAAAATTACTTAACACATACATACACAACTAATGAAATGGCATTATCTAAATCAGAATTTCTTAGAATTTCAATATTGGATACATTTCACCATATGTGATAGAATAAAGACTCATAAACAGACAGTGAAGATCTTGGAACATGTCACTGAACTCAGACTACAGTCATACCTTACATAACAAATACACAATAGAAAAGTAAATATTATCACAACTATTACTCATGTACATTTAAAAAAAGACCAATGCACTGTTGTTATTTATAGGCGCCAGATAAGACTGAGTGCATTTACTCAGCATTTTAGCAACAAAAACATCTTTGGTAAAAATAGAAAATATCACACACAATACAATGTCATGTAAAGTAATGTACCACAGCATTGATGTTATTTATTGGATCATATTTACTTAACATCAACTAAACATATTAAGTGTAACAACAGAAAACATTTCCTAACCCTAGTTCTATCAAGTCCAATTTACTATTAATAGCACAGAATGGTGCATACTGAATGCAGATAGCATCAAAGTATATGATATTTAAAGTAAAAGAGTGGTTTTAAGTCTGCTTCACTTAACATGTTCAGCTGACTTTACAATTTATCATGATTACCCCTGAGTCATTAAAATCACCATCAGGCAGGCGATCCCTTACAGAACCCATTTACACCTGGGTAAAGTGGAACAACTGTAGGTACATTCTTTCTCAAGGAAATTAGCAGTGCCCCCAATGAGGTTTGAACCCTGGACCTCACGATCCTCAAGTATGCCCTACCACTGCTCCATCAATCTTAATAATACTTTCTATATGGGAACCAATTCATGAAATGGTTCATTGTAAGATTGTGTGTCATAATTAATGACCTTTTCATGAATAACACCCATGTACAAAATTTCTTTTTCATATCTCTTATATGTTTATCCATCATTATTTGTATAAGTTAAGGTCAAGTATTCAAAGGGTAATATAATAAATCTACGACTGTTGGCATCATCCATGCAATCGAACACATGGTTGTATAGCTACCATAGTGATTTTTTTTAATCATTAAAAATAGCAGGGAGGCAGATAGAAGAATCCAAAAAAGAGGTAAAAATTAAGCCCCTGATTATATGACATAATAAATTGGGAGAAAGCTTAAGAAAATTTAAGGGGATGATAAAATGAAACATTATAAGTTAACTGATGGCATTACAATCAAACTCACAGGAAGAGTTAACAGCATACAAGAAACGAGGACAAAAATGTACATGTATAAATAGAAAACAAAAATCTAACTATATGCAAACAGCAAAACATAATTCCACCATTAATTAAAAGAACATAACTCCTACACAATGTCTTACAAAATTAAAGAGTAAATTTTACCGATACATAGAGAGACATGAAGGGAACCGGTACAATACATGTATGTTTAAAGAGTGGGAACCAAACAGAACATGTATATTTGAAATTTTTTAACAGCTTAAACTGCCTTTTGAATTCAACATTTAACTCTAACATCTAAATTTCAATTATAAATATATACATATAGTCAGCCTACCTTCTTTAGTCATGCGTAAAGTATCCTCAAAATTTAACAAGAATTTTTTTTATAAAACTTTCAAGTTTATAAAAATTCCAAAGGTATTTATATATCTTCCATGTACACATATAAAGGCAGGGCAATGTCAAAGAATTAAGTACAGGTTTATCTAGCTTGTGATCATTGATAAAAAAATTATATACATGAACGGAGGATCAAGTTGAATAGTTTATATACACACAAACACACACTAAGTACACACAAATTATCTAACAATAGTTAAAACATGTCCGTCATCCATATACGAAGTTTTAAACCTCGCACAGATACTACAGTTGATTATAAACCATAAATTTTATTATACAGAAGTTATACATTACATCAAGATACCAAGTACAAATACTTCCTAAAAAAAAATTTAAAACAAGTTTGTCTTGATATATGAAATACAGCTACACAATACAATGTATAAACCCCTCCGCACTCTATAGTTAAAAGTAATGATTAGCCAGAGCGTGTGGTTGGGTTAAAGTGTTTTCAACACCATGACTTATTGTGCATTAAACCATAGCAAGTTTTATACATAAAATGCCATTCTAAGATCAGGTTACCTTGCACTTAACAACACCTTGTTCTAATCGACTCAATACTGAAATTTTTCTATTCTACCCTCTCCGCCCCTCTCTCTTGTGTGCTAGCTCACCTACATGTACACTCCCAATTTTATTCATTGTATATAACCAGGCTAATCTTCAAACTCAATGTACTACTAAACCAGCAGGTAAAAGAACAAACACACCAGCTAGGAAGAAAACCTGTCTTAGGCCACATACAAATAATTAAGTATTTCTTAGGCCACAACAAGTTGATCATGTATTCTATGGATTCCCTCGCACCTTAATTTAGACCGTTTTTACAAAAAATGTTTTTACTTCCTCACTCACTCATAAAAATTTGGTCAAACCACTATATAAAACAACTGAATTAAGAATTTTTTTTCTTTGCTAGCTCGCACTATTTTTTTCTAGAAAAATCTGTAGATCACAACATGATCAACTTGTTGTGGCCTTATACATCATAGTATACATGTACCAATCTTCACGTTAAATTTTCACTATCACAAGCTAGATTCATGATTGTATTATAATCATAGTACATGTATATGATTTATAGCCTTGTGGATTGGTATGTAAGTACCGGTTATTGACAAGGGTCCAGGAAAGCTAGGTTAGGTGTACTGGATGCCAACAAACCTAACGAATTTTGTTGACACAATTTGTTAAACCCAGTATATAATTTATTATATTAGAACAATCATTATCTAGCCCAATTTTATAAAAGGTACTTTTACTAGCTTGATACAATTTTCCTTAGTCGTGGGTTTTGGATAAGTGTTTTATTTCATGGACACCATTGTAAGAATTTAGGTCTTGATAATTTCTGAGAGACTAAGGGAGGCAAGATTTGATGAATTAGTGCCTTGAAAATTACAGAGGATTGCTGAACCCCGTTTTCTAGTTTCTACAGGACAAACCATCAAACAAGAAATTTCTTGGTATTATTTTTGTGCAGTCTAAATCATTCAGTAAAATAATAAGCCTATTTTAAATTATTGGGTCAGCGCAAAAATAAGCATACAGCTACATGTTAATAATGTACATAGATTAGTTTTTAACTGACCTTACAAAAAGATATTACAATTAACAACTGAAATGAGTATGAAGCCGTAAAACAGACTACAAGAGTGATTATAAAAATTTTAAAAAATTCTAACACAATAACCAAATATTATATATGTCTTGGCCTAATCATAAACAGGACATAATTTCAATGTCTTTATCAATGTAGTTGGTCTGTAATCTGTAAAACTATACATAGTGAGAGAGAGAGAGAGGAGAGAATATTCATATTGAAATATTTATATTTGTTTATGTCATGTAGAGGGTTTATACAATAAAGTCTTTGTGTCAAAACTACTCATATTGATCTTTAGATAACTTTATTGATTTTTATAACTTAATATATTTAATACCATTTTAAACACTGCTAATCAATGTATGAAGAAATGTACAGTATGAGGGGGGGGCTTAAAGTACAGTCAATGCCCTAAAACTTTACATCCATTTACCTCCACTTGTTGTGTTTTAAAGCGAAAGACTAAATTATCACTAGCCATTTTCACGCACTAAATTGATCATGTAGTACCATGGTTATCAACTTTTCTTCTTGATATGAAATCAACCATTTTGGACATCAAAATGCAAATTAATTTGTAATAATCAAGGGGGTCTTAGTAGTGGAGCTATACTGTATTAAATTCTTCAATTGAGAACATTAGCAATGAATGAAGGATATGCAGAAAATATGTGGCTACAGTGAAACCACTTCACAACAGCCAGTAGTAGAATTTATGTCAATTTGGCTGTTCTGAGGTGACTGTTGTATGGGAGGAATAATTTCATACCAAAAAATGCATGAAATGGATTAATTTTAAAATGGCTGATGTTTACTAAGTGCTGTAGTTTGGGGGTGAAAGTTAATTGATGTTTGCAGTTCATTATATTTCATTAAACTGCAAGATCAATCTAATTAAGGAAGTCCCTCATCTGTTATAGGGAAAGTGCATCTAAAATACAGTAATAATTTCAGCAATAGCTATTTTACAGTCAATCTAAGCATGGCTCACACATAAGCGGTTTGGCTGTACAACTGGAATGAGTAACAGTACCACTGTAGAACATTATATACCTTTCAGACTTCCAAGTAATTACATACTTATAAACATAACATTCATGATTCTCTAACATATATCAGTATATAATGTATAAACACATCAATACCATTATATCAGAGACAAAACCTGTACTAGTATTCACCTTGAAATAAATCATGGACAAATAGTATAACATTGTTGGTTATTGCCAGTTATTATATTACATAATTATATACTTTAGACATTATAATTCATGGATTGTTTTAAATATCTACTTTTATAAAACACAATATTACTTATCATGAAACACTAATATCCCCACTATACATTTAGCCAGAAACACACTTTTATCACACTCATTAAAACATTATCATTTGCTTATAAAAAAAAGCCAAGCACTCACTAATTGTGAAACACATTGGCTACTCACAAATTATGAAACACACTAATCACTCACTCATAATGAAACACACTGATAACTCACACATAATGAAACTCAATGATCACTCACACAAAATAAAACACACTGATCACTCACTAAAAATGAAAGTCATTGGTCACTCACACATAATGAAACTTGCTGATCAATCACTCAAAATAAAACACACTTGATCACTCACACAAAATAAAACAGACTGATAACTCACACATAATGTAACACTGATCACTAACACAAAATAAAACTGATCACTCACTCATAATTAAAAACACTAATCACTCACAAATTACAAAACACACTAATCACTCACTCATAATGAAACACACTGATCACTCACACATAATGAAACACACTTGATCACTCCCACAAAATGAAACACACTGATCACTCACACATAATGAAACACACTTGATCACTCACACATAATGAAACACACTGATCACTCGCTCTTTATCAAAACACAAACCTGATGAAGGAAACAGACATTACATTCTACATGTATGTATATGTGTATATATTCAAGTGTACAGGAAATATGATATCCTTCATAAACAAGCTATTTAAAGAAATAATCATAATGACAAATCTATCAGGGTTAGAATTTTAGTAATATCACTCACAAATATCTATGATGGGTCCGACATAGTAAATTTATACTTATTAGCAAATTTTGCACAGCCCTATACAATATTAAATTGGGTTAAAGCTAGCAAAAAAATTAAATGGGAAGACTGTGAAATCACACTAATTAGCATATCATAACTGAATGGACAAGGCTTTAAAATGTACATCACAAATGAACATCCATGACACAGATTTATTACTGCTCTATAGTTTTAATATAAATATTATTCATAGTTACCTTAAGTAGAGAAGTTGTCATGTTTAGACCTAATGATAAAACAAAACATAGAAGAAGATGCCTTCTATCACCCAAGAATGCATGGTTCTTATACCCGATAACTGGCCTTACACATGAAACTAAATTTCTCTCAAAGTAAAGAAAGTACAGTAAAATTCTTCTACAAAGATCACCTTAATTAATTGATAATCATACAATTTTCGACAAAAAATCTTTAAGTCCCAAAGACTTTATTTCGGAAAAAAAATTACCCAAGACCATTCAGGCATTAAGACCAATGATTAAGATGGTCCTAGTAACTGAACGTAACTGTATGAACAAAACCTCAATTTTAACTTCCAAGCTGATAATTGTTAATACTTCATTAATTTTAAAGATAAGTAGGATAAGACTTTCATTCCGTAAAATAGGCAAGTGGTAAGTAAATGGTGAATGTTTCATTTCGAGTAAAATTGTCAGGGTATTTTTATATGGTGCATCAGGTGTTCCTTAGTACCTGATCACCATAAAACTAAGACAGACAGTATCCTATAACATGTCATACAATGTCACTAGGTACATACAGACTTCTACAATAAACATATATTAGACCATAGGACAAGTCGGCTTCAATTCCAACTTCATTATGACTCTATAACAACATTCTCCCTGATGCACTAATCCTGTGACATAGACGAAAATTGTTCATAAATGTCCTCCAAGGTTTTCATTTAGTGCTTCTACAAGACACAATTTCATCATGATGACTTCTGTTTATAACCCACATAATTATTTTCAACAATTCAACTTTCTGTTTCTATTTATATATTGCAGGTTTAGCACAAAACATCATAACTCACTTTTGCTAACACTGATTTACAACTGTTTTGCGCTAAACCCACGATTTTCGGCCACAGGTTTTAATGCACATATCTGGTATCATAAAGAATTACATACTTTATAAGGTTTTTTTTTATATAAGTTTTTACAATAGTGTCGCATCGCATTATGCTCAGATATTTTTTACAATTTCAGCAGCACCTTCCAATCAGTGCTATCAGTACTTTGATTTTTAGACATGAAATGTAATTACCATATAATGTAGAACAATCTATAAATAGATGAGTGATCAATTCAAAGAAACATGTCCGATCAGGTGAATAAGATTGTATACATAATTCTATACAGGTAAAGCTAATCAATAAATATAAACAATTAACTTGTATATTAATGCATGTAACCCAATACATTACAGCACATAACTGGTTGATTTACAAGGTTTCTAACTTATGTATTGTAATGTATGCAAGGTTTATACATGTATTTAGTATAGTACAACTATTCTTTAAAGACCTTTAGGTTCAGATTACCAAATATAGGCACTAATGACATAGTGGGACAATAATATCTAATCATAATCCTTCTATAATTATTATATTGCCATAAGATTTTTGATATGACCCCTGGGTCTTTAAATTCAGGGTTAAATAACTTAAATATAAAATCTCCAAGAAGAATAAAATCAAAGTGATTTACGACAAAGAAAAGCTATATTCAAAGAGTTGCTAGCATAACTTCAGACTGTATAACAATATCTTACAGGTTAGTACATTAAAATTTTAACAAAATGAATTTTAAAAAATAAATCAGTCAGAATGCTCAGACACCCAACTAACATAGCCAAGCACTAGTGGGTTTAGGCAAGGTGAAGACTGCTTGTGATTCCAACAATGCAACTAATGGAAGTTGGCAAATTTCTTTAAAAACCAAATTAAGCCATCATTGATTGGTTGATATATACCCCTATGTAAGCTTAAACAAATAACTTAATAATAATTTCATTAAACAGGGGTAACTGTACCATAAAAAAGCCAACTTTGCATTCTAAGTAGCAGCCTTTAAAGTTAATACCATGTTTAACAAACAATTTGCACAGAAAAAAACATTCACCTGAATTCTACAGAAGTTTAGCCTAAATATCAATTAAAAAGACATACATAGAAGCTGTGCATGCGAAGTGAATTTTCTACAACTATTTTAACCTACATCTTATACAACACAGAAATCGTCTGATGTATTAAACATGCTTGAATAAACAATTCTTGCCAACAGATTTCTTCAATTGTTTGCTTCAAACAGACATTCTTTTTTCGTTTATTACACCAGCACGCACATGAAACAAACACTATCACATAAAGACAATGTATTCAGCACGCACATGAAACAAACACTATCATATAAAGACAATGTATTCTTATACAACATGCTAATGGATTTATAACATGTGAATGTATCTATAAGCTTGTAGGTACAATATCATACCACTTAATTACTTCCTATTATTCAAGAAATTAAGTAGATGACTGCCTAATGAAGCTAGACTATATTAGCAGACTAGCAGCAGCGGAACTGGAGTATGTTAGGCTAAGAATATTTGAACTAGTTTTCAGATTAAATGGACCGGTTGCTTTCAGACAAAATATACCTGTTGTTTTCCGACTAAATGGGCCATTTTTTTCAGACTAAATGGACTGGTTGTTTTAAGACTTAATGGACTGGTTTTTAGACAAAATGGACCGGTTGTTTTTAGACTAAATGGACCGGTTGTTTTTAGACTAAATGGACCGATTGTTTTCAGGCTTGGAATAGACATACTGATTTGTTTTCAGGCTTGGTAAAGTCTAAAGATGGAGTCGTTGATGAAGACTTTGAATAGATGGACTGGTTGTTTTCAGACTTGGAATAAATCGACCTCGTTATTAGACAGATTATTTTTAGACATAAAATAGCGGACAGCTATACTATTCAAAGCCTAGAAATTACTGAACTAGTTTAAAGGGTCAGGGCATAACGAGTCTACATCCTTCTTGACTTCAATGCAGTTAGTCTAGTTTTTCATTTATTTATTTTATTTATTGGAGTTAACGCCGTATCAACACAATTTAGGTCATTTCACGGCGTCCAGCGCACCTAACCTAGTTTTCCTGGACCATTGTCTATAACCAGTACTCACCTACCCTTCCACAAGGCCGGAAACTTCTCCATATTATCTAATCAATGGAGGAAAATCGACAATATTGTCAAATTTTCATGGAAGGGTATGACCTCCCCGGGTGGGATTCGAACCCGCATCCCCTCGGGCACGAGATTCCAAATCCTGGCGCGCTACCAACTGCGCTATCGACCTCGTTATTAGACAGATAATTTTTAGACATCAAATAGCGGACAGCTATACTATTCAAAGCCTAGAAATTACTGAACTAGTTTAAAGGGTCAGGGCAAACCTAGTCTACATCCTTCTTGATTTCAATGCAGTTAGACTAGTTTTTCATAGTCAAGTCCAGTTTGTTTTCAGACAAGGAATTTATTTGATGCAATGACATCACTTAACTTCTCTAACAGGTAAATAATCAATGCTGCTAAAGAATGTCATATGATGAACATGACAACTTGTGTAGGCAAGAACATTTGATATCATGGTGATAAATATAAAATATCAATACAGACTGTAAACAATACAGTGTTACCAGGGAAATATAAACCCTGTGAATCCTTAAATACTTGGAATTCTGGGTGATTTTCTTAGCCTCGTGTTTGATGGTCTAGGATGGGGAAAACAGAGAAATTGAGAAATTAAGTTTTGATATTTAAAATGAAGTTGTAAAATACAAGTAACACTGTAAAATGATTTTCTTATTCTGCAAAAGTAAGTAAAAAGTAATAATAGCATAACAAGTCAATGGCTCAACACAAAAAAGATACTAAGCATGGTCACTGCCTGACCCACAAAATATTCCGTAAGGATATTGCCCGACCTACAAAAATGTTCCAGAAGAATATTGCTGGACACTTAAAAATGTTCCACAACGGTAGAAATGCCTAACCCACAAAAAACTGCTTGACCTACAAAAATGTTCAAAAAGAGTAAAGCTTAAACCATAAAGTCATACTTCAGTCAGGGTTCTATAGTATTCATACCAGACAATAAGTAAACAAAAACTAATAGAAGATATTACAATGCTTCAACGATGATAAATAGACACCTGAACATAAACATAGAAAGCCAATACATATAAACCTGCACATAGTGTGACACTCAAGTCGATTCATAGTAAACAATGCAATGCACAAAATAGATCTATACACAAAACTGACTTTACAAATGATGAAAAACCGTCTGAATAGATAAAAATAAAGTAAGTTAGGTAAATTTAAAAGTCTACATTTCATGCTTATGCACTTCACCGACTTAATACAGTAATGATAATTAAGTCATGACATATTAATGATTTCTTCTGGTCCAGTGAAACTGATTCGGTCCAGTGATTCGTCCGAGATCACAACACTATGGAATGCCTGCTTTACCACTATTACCCCTGGTCATTGAGCTACTTGTAGTGGAGTGTTTTGCTTAGTGCAAAAGACAAATTGGCACAACAGATTAACACCACCCTCAAAGGTACCCATTTATACCTGGGTGGAGTGAAGCAATTGAAGGTCACATTCTTGCTCAAGCAAATTATCAGTGTCCCTAGAGGTATTCAAACCAGGGACCCCTAGATCACTAAGCACATGTCCTACCACTGGACCACTTCTCCTTACATATGATAAGTAAGAGACCTCTATAACAACCATCAATGGTGATAAGCCGTCAATGAAGTATTTTCATTAGCAATCGGCTACCAATCTAAACAGTCGATTAGAAAGACTTAGGCCTGCTAAAATTGGCAAAAAGATAAAGAAATAAAAAAAGAATTGCCTCTGGACTGCCCTAGAAACCCTATACTTTTCTATTTGAGCCTATTCAACAAAATTTACTGAGAACACTGGAATGATGATAACTAGACACTTGAAGATATATTATAATATTCATTGAATATTTATACTTGCACACAGACTATATGTATCAAATTTCCCCAATTATTTTATAGTATTACACTGCAGTGTACAAAATTGAT
This sequence comes from Mactra quadrangularis, assembly GCA_025267735.1. Taxonomy (NCBI): domain Eukaryota; kingdom Metazoa; phylum Mollusca; class Bivalvia; order Venerida; family Mactridae; genus Mactra; species Mactra quadrangularis. The sequence goes on along the minus strand of CM046298.1, from coordinate 20,292,298 downwards.
CAACAACTTTCAACAATGACATAATCTAGATACTTGTATACATACATGAAAACCAAATGCATATTATATATGAACACAAATAACTACAAGGGACAAATTATCTATAAAATCAATCCACTATATAAAACCACCCAGGATGTTAGCGAGTCTATTCTAACATGATGTACTCTGATATTAACTTCCGATAAAACAAAACATTTTTGCTTTTATCCAGTCCAGACAATACAAGGATAAATACAAAGATCAAACAAAAACCATCACAATAGTTATGTAAACAATAAAGTAACAGATTTAACTCATAGGTTGAACATATGCATTGTTGATAAGTTGACAATAAAATAAACTCCTATCTAACTCATTGGATGGGAATATTTGATTAACTGTCATTGAATGGCTAACAAGGAAGATTGGGGCAATGTCAAGCTGTGAAGCTTATATACATGAATCCATTATCTTTAATTAATTGCTTTGTTAAAATTTAATTTTCTGCCATGTATAGCCATTGTGATCTATAGGCAAGCTTAGTTTACAAGTTTTATAAACAGTTAATTTTCTTAATGCTATCTGTATATACATAGAAATGCAACGAGTAATAATTTACTTAGAAAATTGTATCAATTATCAGGAATAAATAAATCATATTTTAAATGTGATACAAATTTGTTACGAATTGAAATGAAGCAATTTTCAAATTTGTCAAAAATACCAGCAATTTTAAAATCCATAAAAATGATAGCCTATCATATGCATTGATAAGAATGGTAGTTATGGCTTACATATGTGAAAAAAAATAACACTAATACTTTCTACAGAAAATGAAATAAGAAACATAAATATTGACAACACAAGAACCAAATACCCAATAATTAAAATAGCTTGGCCTTAAAGAAGATGACATAAAACTCAGATAATTGATAAAAACAACTGAGGATGAATCATTTACAAAAATAGGCCAAGCATAAAATCACTTTTTAAACCAACACAAATAAGACAGCATAACCAAACTTCCCAAATCAAACACAAAATCAAACCAATATCAATTGATATCGCGAAATAATTGAAAAAAAATACAAAGGCAATATTATAAAAGACGACAAAAATATTCAAATTTCAAACCTCTGATGTTAATATCCAACGAATCAATGATTAGTACTGACTACACAGTCACTTAAAACTCGTCTCGCCAATTTAATTTCAATTAACTCAATAACACAAACAAACAAAAAATCCCAAATGTACAAAATATTCGAAAAGATCGGTTGTCACACTTAAACAAAATGTAATAAACTTAGTACAGTATACTGTAAGAATAACCAGTCATTAACAACTTTAATTGAAAATCATACTGATATATATCATGCTGTCTGATCAATAGTCAAGCTTTTGTAATCACTGTACATGAACCTAACATAGCCAATAATTTCAAGTCTTTGCGTACATGTATGTTTCAACCGTTGTGATATTGGATATTATCAATATCGCAGCCCAACAAAGAAAGCGGCCATCCAGCGAGACGGCAACATTTTTCAATAATTACACAGCACAGCATTCATGTACATCGTGAGCGCATCAATAACCGACTATTTCGTCACAAATAAAACCAAAGCTGCAGTTAATCAGCCAAGCGTATCTTTCTATTTCCTACATAGCAAACATTCACCCACCTCACTGATAAAACATGAAAAGCTATAATAGCAGACATAAATACATGATGACCTAAATATGTTCAAGATCACTTACTCTGTGTTTAAATACAGCCACAACTTAAACTAAATGCACAGTTTTGTCAAGTGTTTATAAACTTTTTTCTTTAAGACTGAGAAACTTGATAAAAACTTCTATAAAAGATATACATATCCACATGCACAATGAATAGTACTTAAACTTGTAAATCCATTACAAATATTGATTAAATACACTTATGTACTTCTAACTACAATGTATAAACAGTCAAATATATTACAAGCCGCTACTGCCCTTGTGATTTTATCTAGTGCAAGCGGAGACCGTTTTATCTATGTATAATTGTAAGTAAAATATGGTTTAAAACAAAATAAGCAGAGATCATTGAAGTGAATACAAGATTACAAACTTTTCATACATATAGTACTACATATATATACTAACATACAGGACTAGACTGAAATCTGGTATATAATATATATACATGTATATACGCTAGACGGTGAATAGAGGAAATTCTCTCCAACACAAACCTCTATATATTTTTTTCTCCAGTCTATCTTGGTACTATATTATCTATCAGTGATGTTGTTGCATCCACAGTGGCCAGACATTCATTTATTGAAGTTATAAAAGATTTTCTGGTAGTAAGCTACAGACATACAGTCACACCTGTTGAAAATGACCAACCGATGCACAGTGTGTTTTTGAATTGATTTTATGGAGCTGCACTGCACTTGTTCTACTATGTCAGTCATACCCTGAAATATTCACAACCATAAGCCTAATTTCTTATGATATAAAATGCTAAACTATTAAATCAACCAATTACATGAAATTAGCAATTCTAACCAGCCTGATTCAATTCAACTGTTAGTGGGTAAAGGTGATGACAGTAATTTTTCACTCATATCAAGTCGGCCATTCAGTCCAAGGCATTGCACCTCCCTCAAAAGGCTTAGATTATAGCTAAAACCATACTTCCAATCAGTACTGCTACCATTGCCAATGGCTGAAAACTGCTCTACAAAATACAGTTCAAGGGTTGCCAGCAAGACTGTCATAACTGCTTTTTAATGCAATGCATATACTACAGTCTTGCAGACAACCTTCCAGTTGTAAATGGGTGAATGGCTGAAGAAAGCACTCAATGACAAAAAAAAAACACTAAATGTATGTCCTGTCCAAGATTCCAACTCTCAACCCCTGGATCAAGAGAGCCTGAACCAAACAAATAGATTGTTTATAAACATGTATGTCCTGTCCAAGATTTCAGCTTTAGACCTCTAGATCCATAGAGAGCCTGAACCAAACAAATAGATTGTTTACAAACATGTATGTCCTGTCCAAGATTTCAGCGTTAGACCTCTAGATCCATAGAGAGCCTGAACCAAACAAATAGATTGTTTACAAACATGTATGTCCTGTCCAAGATTTCAGCTTTAGACCTCTAGATCCATAGAGAGCCTGAACCAAACAAATAGATTGTTTACAAACATGTATGTCCTGTCCAAGATTTCAGCTTTAGACCTCTAGATCCATAGAGAGCCTGAACCAAACAAACAGATTGTTTATAAACATGTATGTCCTGTCCAAGATTTCAACTCTAGACCCCTGGATCCATAGAGAGCCTGAACCAATCAAATAGATTGTTTGTAAGTAAATAAAAAAGGGTGATGAAAAAAGCGACAGTGTGTATGTCACTGCTAACCTAGGTTGCTTGAGAAAAATTCCAGTAATAATCAAGTAAAGCAGACAGAATGACAAGGAGCAAGGGTTTGACTATAATACAATATAAATATTAATATATAATATCAGCAAAACTGAAGAAAATACAAAATACCACAGATGTTAACAAAATAAACTTATGTTAAAATCAACATGCAAACATTTCAAATCATTATTGCAATATTTCAATAGAGAACATCTTAACATTGTGCATGTCATTGACAGTTGCAATAACAACTAGGAAATTTAAACATACCAGACAATCAATTTTATTTAACAAAAACAAAATTTGGTTTCAACACCCTACACAAACCTACAGGAGCATCTCTTCGTAATATATGAGACAATCAGGGCCGGACATTAAATCTTAAAGAAGGTTGCCCAGTCGGACAACCAGGTATAAAATTTACTTGCCAGAACCAAATGTTTACAAGCTGTACTAGCTGTTGCCCGAACTCTAATATAGGTTGTCAGGGGCAATAGAATGACCTTTAATGTCGAGCCGTGTGACATTTTTAAGAATCGATGAAAGGGATAAAAAAATGTTATAGAGAAAGCCTATTGTGCAGTCAGTGGCATTGAATTTTTTTTTTATAGAAAACATACGGTGATCCTACATGCAAATTAGATTATTAAATGACAGTTCTAGGGCTGATGTATTTGAAAAATAAGGATTAAATCAGAAATGGTGGACACCATCCCAACAGATGGATGAAGACTAGTCACTTTACAAGGGGTTCTAGGGACTGGACCCTAAACCAATCACCTGAATGCAAAAAGTTCAAGACAATTTTCTAACTATAGATAACATTAATGATTCTTAAACCTAAGTCCATTATGACCCCAGGGCATGATAAAACAGTTTTTTTTAGAAACATTGTGTACATAATGTTGTCTGTCAAATATGGTAGCCGTAGGCATTTTGGTTTCATGGATATTTTAAAATTTCTCAATATAACTCTATGAGGATGGCCTTAAGATTCCTCAGGTCAGTGTCAATTTTGTCCCCAGGGATATAATTATAACAATCTATATAAAAAAAACTTTAGGTAATGCTTCAAGCAAAATGTGGTAGCCTGAGGCCATTCTGTTTTAGACAAGATTTACAAAAAATCTGGTAGAACCCTGCAGCATAATTTTAGCAATTTTTATGCATAAATAACATCAAATATATATTTTTGGTGAAGTACTAAGACAAAGACTGGTTAAGAAAAATCAATTAACATATTCAGAGATGAATGATCATTACAATGCAACTTGCAATTTATTTTGTTGGGTTTAATGCCGTAGCAACACATTGTATAGGTCCGCAGCACCTAACCTAACTTTCCTAGACTCTTCTCTACAACCAGTACTCACCTATCCTTCCACAAGACCAAAAACTTCTCCATATACCTTATTAATGGAGGACAATTGACATTATTGTCAAATTTTTAAGGGTGTAACCTCCCTGGGTGGGATTCGAACCCGTACCCCCTTCGGGACACTAGATTTGAAATCAAAGCGCACTACCAACTGTGCTTACCAACCTGGGTTGCAACTTGTAAGCACAATGCCGTTGCAACTTGAAAGCACAATGCCAATCTATTATAATGTATTAAAAGCAACATTCTGCCTCAGACTTTTGGCAAAGGCAAAGTATGATAGGGCATTGGGTTAAAGCAATGAAAAATGGTGTAAGAGCATTGGGCAAATTGGTTAAGACAAATATTGATTAAATTAGGGCTTAGGGCAAATGGCTTAAGACCAAGTCTGATTATGCTAGGGCTTTGATCAAATGGGTTAAGACCATGTCTGATTATGTTAGGGCTTTAATCAAATGGGTTAAGACCAAGTCTGATTATGTTAGGGCTTTGATCAAATGGGATGAGACCAAGTCTGATTAAGTTAGAGCTTTGATCAAACGGATTAAAACCAAGTATGATTATGTTAGGGCTTTAATCAAATGGGTTAAGACCAAGTCTGATTATGCTAGGGCTTTGATCAAATGGGTTAATAGGGCTTAGATCAATGGGTTAAGACCAAGTCTGATTAAGTTAGGGCTTTGATTAAACGGGTTAAAACCAAGTATGATTATGTTAGGGCTTTAATCAAATGGGTTAAGACTAAGTCTGATTATGTTAGGGCTTTGATCAATGGGTTAAGACCAAGTCTGACTTTGTTTTTTTGCTTTAGGCAAAAGGGTAAAGGCCAAGGCTGATGTTTCCATCCAGTGGTGAACACTTGTAAGACAGTAAATATGGTATCTTATAAACACACATTCTCATGTATATTTGTAAATTATAAACGAACATAGCTAATAGAGTAGATTTTAAAATCTTTAACTGTGCACTGTCTATGTATGTATATACAATGTACATGTATGTATGTATAAATTTACAACTGTATGATAAACAACAACAACATGTTTATAATATATCTCAAGATTTGAAACTTATGATCATAGAAAATATAAGTGAGCATAAACATAAGACTGGTGGTGGTGGGGAGGGGGGGGGTTAACGTACAAATAGTTGAGATTTGTCCTCATTGACTGCACTATAAATAGCAGGGTTGGTTGCTATTCTACCTGCATACCAGGTATTGTAAAACAGAAAGTATCATAATATTATAATCCTTCTGTTAAGGCCAATATACATGACAGGGCTGATGATATTCTTTATTATCTTAGATCAATAAATAGTAGATATTACACAAACATGTATATTGTATAATAGGTACAGCTTTTTATATACTGAACAATTACAGTCTTTACATTGACTAAGAATAGCCGCACACAAGGGCAGAGCTCAGCATTATTTTCAAACTTGGTCGCCCAACTTAACCAATATAATGTAAAGTAGCAGTAACAAGTTGTCTGAACCCTAGTTTTGGTCATCAGGGGCTACAGGAAGACCTTTAATGTCAAGCCCTAAAGGGGAGAGTAAATATTAGTTTCGACCAGTAAAAAATTACAATATGACAAATTCAATATTTTGGTCGAATAATTTTTTGCTCATTCATAATGCAATGTAATTGGGCTAGTTGATTATTTAGCAGATAACAAAAAATCATCGTAAATCAGGTCGGTGCCAATCTGATTAAAACCATATCTAAAATTTTCCGCTCATCTACTCGCTAATTTAGATCTGGCCTTTTTCAAACAAGGGTCGCGTTCAGGTTACCTTTTCTCATCATAATATTTATGACGAAATTGTTATGATACGTAACTTGTTCACATCGTCTACTCACGCAATTTGAAATGAGCCGTCCAATTGCAGACTGTGAATAATACCGCCGTTAAATTAGCTTGCAAACCTTGGTCTAAAGATAGAAATTACGAAATCAAAATGTTATTAATAGTGTTTCGTCTAGCTGAAAGCTATGCATTGATTAGTCCACATTAAGTTCATTTCGACGTGACCTTCCATGGAGAAAGTAGAGATCCTGTACGACAATGCTCTACAGGATATCTGTTTACGGAGATTGGATCGGTGCTTGCAAACATTTAATGCATAGACTGCAAGTATAACTTTCATTATACGATAGATGCTAAATTGTAAAGAGCAAATCATCAACAATTTTCATACGTTCAAGACTTCAGGCTAAAGCAGTCATTGTTTTAACCCACAAGCCACTAAACTAAATAAGTAATTTTACTAGCCCAAATCAATTTTCACTAATCTTGGACTTCAGGCTAGTAAAATTAATTTAGTCCGACTATTAGCCCTTTACTATTTAATATAATAAATCTGTTTAATTCTCAAGAAAGTTTAAAGATATAAATGCGAATGGATAAAAGGATGACTGAGAGAAATATTAAATATGTCAAACAGAAAGTTGATGACAATAGAGCTTGTACAGTAGTTGAAAAATCACAGATTAAAGTATCTCTTCCTTAGAACATAAAGAAAGTAAAGACAGGCAGTATAAAAGAAATCAGGAAGGAAATACAGTCGTCATTATTTCTAATTAGGTAAAATAATAACTAAATCTCTTTTTACATCAGACTTTTGAAGAGACAATACATTCTTCATATATTGGAACTGAACTTATAATAATTTTACCTATATAATAGTATGTACATCAGGCAGAATATAGATCATGTCGACAGTGCATCAAGTTCAATTTCTCAAAAAACCAGAATAGCTTTATTTCAGCATTTTTTACAAAAGGAAATTAATACATTCTCAGGACCATAACTACTTAACTTCAATTCTGTAAATTTACACCATTTACAGATATTTGTACATAATTAGAGTTTTATTAGCAGAGGACAACTTGAAAATTGCTTTAAAATTGACTATTTTACACCTCAAGTAAGGAAAAGAAACCAATTTAGTTTTTTGGTTCATTTCCCTTGCAAGATAAGAAACTAATTCTGAAGATGTTTTGCCCTGGTCAGACAAGAAACCAATTCAACTGGGTTTTTGCCCTAGCCTTCAATAAACAAACATCTCCCATAATCCATAGCACTTCTTTGACCCACACATTTCTATCAAGTCAATTCAATATTTACACACAAAAAGCCATTACCTCTCTTTCTATGCACCCAGATAGAAAATATTGACCCCAAATTCAACTTTAGGGGTCAGTCAATGAAACAAGGGGTTAAAGTTACACTGAGATAATGCATGGTTTACTACCTTTCTACTGGTAATATTTTAAAGATGAACACTAGAGATAATAATGGACAGATCATAGCACATGATAATTCATGCAGATAGAAAGAATACACACAGAACACATGCTATCAAGGAATGAAGCATATTAACTCAAAAACTAACAATTTCAAATAGCTCCAGGAGTGAAAACTCATTCCAGCAATTTAATTTCTTAAGATTTTAGAATATGATAGAGAACATTTTATAGAAAATGACCATTGCTAGTATTCATTTATTTTCTTTTATTTATTTATTGGAGTTAAAGCCGTGTCAACACATTTTAGGTCATTTAACGGCGTCCAGTGCACCTAACCTAGCCTTCCTGGACCATTGTCTATAACCAGTACTCACCTACCCTTCCACAAGGCCGGAAACTTCTCCATATTATCTAATCAATGGAAGAAAATCGACATTATGGTCAAATTTTCATAGAAGGGTATAACCTCCCTGGGTGGGATTCAAACCCGCACCCCCTCGGGCATGAGATTCCAAATCCTGGCGCGCTACCATCTGCGCTATCAACCCGGGTTACCATTGCTAGTAACTAGATTATAGAAAGTCTTGCCACAAAAGCTATACTGGGATTGGTCTTGGTATTATAAACTTTATTCAACTTTCAGTGGTCACATGCATACATAACCCTGCTGATTTATATACCTGATATTTGATTATCCACATACATAAATACCACAATACTTCTGTACTAACTATGGATAAAATAGATATTGGCATTTATGTACAGAGGTTATATAACAAATATCAAGCATCTAAATCAGAGGGGTAAATGCAACAGAAGGGAAGTGCTGCATAAACACCAGAGCAGTGCCACAAAAAACATATGAAAAAAATGCAGACATAAACACCAAAAGAGATATACATAAACACAATCAAAGCATCAAATAATTAATTAGGTAGAGCCGCAAAAGCAACAGTGACACATAGCACTGGACAACATATCGACGAAGTAATCCTTAAACAAAACAGAAACTCTGACAGATTTTTTTTCTTGGGTTTAATGCCATAGCAACACATTTTATAGGTTATATTACAGTGGTCAGTCCACCTACACACTGTTCCTGTTAACCAACTACAAGGCGCATACTTCCGTCTAAGTAAGAGACTGACTACTGTCCTACATGATTTAAAATAAGTTGTAGGAGAAAGAATGGCCTTAAAAATGATTTCATGACCAAGCTCGACGAAAGTATGCTTGTCCGGGAATCGAACCTACGACCCCTCAATCAGTAGACTTGTGCACTACCAACTAGCCGGAGCTAGCCGGACGAGCTCTGACACAAACTATCACAGTCTACTAACCACAACTTGCCACAACTATGTGATATCAAACAAGGTGATGATTTGTTGGCCTTAAGATGACTTTGTTAAGTGAAGCAAATATTATTACTGTACACACTAAGGTCAACTTCATGTATATACTGGACAGATGACACATGTATTTTGGTAGTGAAGGGTCAACAATGGTCAGACAAAATAAAGGACAATAACAAGTCACTCTAAATACTAGGAGTTTAAACTAATATAGGAGCACATGAGTATATGTACATGTAAAGGCTTCCACAGTTAGGTTGAGGTATGGACTATCAATGACTAAGGTTTATGGACGGATCATATGTAAAACAAGTCAAAATAAAATCACATTAGACTGCATATTCTAGACACCTTTGTTGCTTGTTATCCCACTAAAGAATCAAAGTTTGAAACACAATACTTTTGATTTAAATGAATTATCAGCGCATCACTATTAAATTGTTATTTTTTCATAATTCAATTTTAATGTTTCGTCACTTTTCAAGCAACAGCTAGTTAAAGCTGACAAAAATAGTGATCACACTTACAGTCTACGAAATTAGTGTGTGTATGGTTACCAGTGACAACCACTTTTAGTAAAAACTTTTAAATTCGGGCAACCAACAATTTCTTATGGGCAACCGAAATTCTACAAATGAGATATGATGCTTGGCTCTTAAAATGATCTATTTAGACAACCACTTTCATATATATCTTAATTTCATAAACTGCACTTATTAATTATCTACAATTTGGATCTGAGCAAGAAACAGTCCAGTTTTCAGGTGTTGCTCTAGCCATAGCAGACAATCTGTTTGAAATGATCTTTATATACTGACAGAACTAGTTGCAGATTCTGTACATGTAAGGATTGACAGAGACGGCTGATAGCCTCAATCATATAAAAACGTTAGTCTTACTGCAACAATTTAACCTTGACCTCCAGCATTTTCAGAATACATTCAGACAAATTATACTGAGACAAGCAATAATAGGTAGTAGCATCCAGGAAGCCATAGAATGCAATAATGAGTAATAACATATAATGTAAACATGATACAATCTGTTGTATTTACACAAGGTATACACTATGTATGATACCATCACTTTCCAGACACAAGAAAACATAAGACAGGGTCTACCACTGAGGACGGAAGTGTTTCAAGTAAATCAATCAAGCCAACTAGTGTCTTGGAATAAGCTCCTATACAATGACACACATACTTTCATAACCTAGATGAATCCGACCTTACAGGAGAATGTGAATTTGTATAAATAAAGGCACAAATGGGGTACAGGTTCACCGTTCAAATCCTACCCAGGGAGGTTACACCCTTCCATAAAAATTTGACAATAATGTCAATTTTCCTCCATTAATAAGGTATAGGGAGTAGTTTCTGGTCCTGTGGAAGGGTAGGTGAGTACTGGTTATAGACAAGGGTCCAAGAAAGAATATCAAATCTTAAGGAGACTTTTGTGCTGACAAAAAAAGAAGTTTGCCAGTTCTTCAATACAACAGCATATGTCAGGTCTTTAACAGGCAAAGAAATGCTATTTCCAGAGTTGCACAAGACTATTAGATGCTTGCAGTCTTGCTAGTGAAATAGTCATTAAAGACTTTCAGAACTATAAAACATTACAGTGGTAGGTTAATCAAATTCAGTCATAGTCCTAAATTTTCTCCAACCAAGTTAATTGTTATAGCAAAATGCTAGGTGCAAAATAATTAACAAGTCTGATTATACAAATTACACAATATTTACAAGCCCAAATCAATTTTCACTGGCCCAGAGCTTCAAAATTAGTGGGTTAAAGAGTTGAAGGATCTAAGACCAGACTAAATTCAAATACCGGAAATAATCAGCATTACAAAGATTGATGCCTGCAATGAAAATCATGCATTCTTAACAAGACAGTAAAGTCTGATAGAATGAACAATTGATACTTGTACAGGGAAAAAACTGCGGTAGCATCAGCTGTACAGGAAAGCAAAGAGATGTTATATATTAAATATAGAGAAAGCAAGTTTTGCTGTTATACTGTAGTCACAGAGTAAATATCAAAATTAACGCTGTCTAGACAGTAGACATTGAAATATTGTCTCTTGTATAACTAAATATTCTGTTCAATATTCTGTCATACATACAGTAATGATAAACCATCAGTCATTGACTAAACCTTCAGTCCCATAAACATAAAAATAGCCGTGAGGGCACCGTACGGGCGCTGTGCGATCAAGCTCCGCAAGGACCCGTACGAACTCTTGCGTACCCGTACGTATTGTTACGTTTTTACCAGGGTCTGTGAGCTGAGCCCAGGATACACGTATCAGTTTCAAAGTCAAATCGTGAACACAATCGTGGCAGAGTATGAATTAAACTTGAATATCTTCCAGCTACGGCTTCGAATGGATGTGTTGTTTTGTGCCATGTGCGTACCGTCACCTTAGCACGCAAGGCTTCCCACGGCCTACGGCTGTCTGCACGTACGGGTCTGCAACAAGCCACGATTTTATGGGACTGAGGCATAAACCTACTAGCCTAATGCCTAGGAGTGAGTAAAAATTGATTTGGGCTAGTAAAATTACTTATTTCAGTCAATGAAATAAGGATATAAAAGTGGTTGCCCGAACAGGTCATTCTAATTTTTAGTAGCAAGCACTATATCTTGTTGGTAGATTTTTGGTTGCCCAAAAAAGGTTTGGTAGCCCAAACTCAAAAGTAGAAGTCTTGGGCAACGGGACACCCACTTATTTTGTAGATTGCATACAGTAATGATAACCATCAGTCATTGCATTAACCTTCTAGCTCAATACCTAGGATGAGTGAAAACTAATTTGAGCTGGTAAAAATTACTTATTTTATAGTCTGGCTAGTTGATAATTTTATCCTTTGGTACATCCCATAATAAGTTGGGCTAGAGCTAAAAAATGTAATGCAATGACAAATAACCATATTTTAAAATATTGCAACTGAACATATTTGAGGTCAAGCTTGTAAAATTTATGTAAATTTTCTTAAATTTTCACAAGCACCAGCCAGAGTTATCATGTTCTACCGGTAAGTAATTAGCCAAATTATCAACAAAAAGTTAAATTCACTAGCACTAATCAATTTCCAGTGGATGTGGACTTCAGGCTAGTGGGTTTTAGCCAAGACTGTTTTAAGAAAAAGAACTCAGTCCAGCATTTAAACTAATGCACAAATTAATATTTAATGATTCAATTCTTTAAAATTCATTGAATTTGTAAGTACAGTAAACTATGATGAACAGCAATTTAGTTTAGCAATTTTATAATCAAACATGCAAGTATGTAAACACAAATGATTACATAAACGAACTGTACATCAAAGTGAAATTGCATTCAATTAAATTTAAAAAACTTGGAACATTAAAAATATGTGATAAACAGAAGAAAGCAGACGAAAGCAGAAGCAGTACAAGTAGAGTGATCTCCCTTGAACAAGTTTATTTATAGCCCGAGTTTTATCAGGTTAACATTATTATTCAACTGTCAAGAATGTGTGTATAATAACAATATATACATGAAGGAACACACATGAAAGCCTTGTATGAAGTCAGTGTAGAGTTAAACATGCTTATCTAAACTATGAAAAAACCTAACCACCAGCTTGTGTTCGGAAGTGAATAAATTTAGTGAACTTACGTATCAAATCGTTTTAAATTTGCAAGAGATGAAACGATTATATTCATAGTTCATAATGAAAAATAAATACTCTACCATGTAGTGCATGAAATTATTTGAAAAACTCAAATTTAAGAAGTTTTAAACTTTACCGTAGTAACGAAAATTGGATGAAATGCAAATTATCATGATTTTACGGCAGTCTACAATATCCTAAGAACCATATTCATTGGTTTAACAAATAGGTGTAACATATCTTAGACATTTATATACATGTAGGTATATGAGCGTTTTATAATCATAAATTAAACTTGTTTATACAACCCACTTAGTTGTCTGAATTTTAAAACATTTTACACTGACAAGTCATTCACCAGTGTTATATATTATTATTTACATGTACACTTTTCATTATACATACATAACCTATAAATTTTGTACTTTATATATAGCACGCTTTCAAACCATGGCTTTGATATGTTTACAGGAAGCATTGAATTGAATAGTTAATTTTAAACGATTTTTTTATGAAGACGCACATCGACTGTGCATACTTCCTTATTTGAAATAAGTTAGCGTTTAAAATACCCCAGCTCAGGTTTAACTGTAAATGCATGGAAATACTGCAAGCAAACTTGAGTGTAAAATTGCCAAAATATAATAATCAACTGCAATTCAAGAATTGATGCCAATGCAGTTATCTAGCTATGCAGAGAATTTTTTGTTTTCATATATATCTACGACTTACATAAACTTATGTTTCACAATCAAATAAAGACAATGGAGTCAAAGTTTCTTCATTATTTTTTGCAGTTTTAATGCCATACATGCCTTTTAAAGTTTAAATTTTTGCATATTATTATCATTAAACTTGTGGAAAAAGATTACAGGGAAAATCATTCCAAATTTTTTTTAAATTTGTCAAGACTTTTTATAATGTAAAGTACCACTAACATTTTGATCTTGCAGCATACAGAAAAAAGACAGCAAAAACCCTTACTTTCAGCAACTTTGGTAATTAATACATTTAATCATTGGTCCATTGTGAAGTAGCAGACTTAGGCTTTTATTTCAGAGCAAAGCAATTACTACCCATAAGCTATATATAACAAATTAAATCAGACTAGCACCTGAGAGAATTTAAAGCAACGACTGCCATGGATAATAAATTACAGGCTTTCATAAAAAACCCACTTCTATATAGAAAACACTATATTATAGAAAATCAACAGAGAAATCATGTACCATCAACTATAGAACATTCACCAAACAGGAGTATCATCACATTGATATTATGACGGGACGCGTCTGTAATGTAATATAGAAACTGTCTTGCAATATGATCGAAATGGAAGTATGGCTATTGATCAGTCCTAGAGTCTGCTTGTACATGACAGGGTTAACACAGAAAGATACAGACCAAAATCAATGATAACATTACCAATCTAATGGTAGTTATAACCTTCAACGTGCATAATTACAAGTAACACTTTTACAGTGCAGCAAGCACAGTTTTTTTATAGGAAATACAATCATTGATATTATAGAATGAAAACATTAATGTATTTCTACTGCGAGACACGACAGAGACCTTGAATCAAGATGACGGGAATGTCTCAAGTTACGATTTAACTTCAAGGAAAAGTGTTATATCTTATATAATGAGTCATAATTTAAATATAAATGTATTTGATGGCAATTGTACTGGAAAAATGGTGTAAAATACAGTGCTACGTCTATAGAGCCCATTTAATTATTAAAAGCAATTGTTGTATAGAACAGAAAAGAGTGACTGCACTGAGTCTTAACTTTTGCTATTTAATGCATGTCATAGCAAACTAAAATAACAAAACCTGCAGATAAATAGCACTAAATAAACCATTTTGGATATGGAACAAACTCAGATAGACTGATTGCAGAACAAGCAATCATAATTCATTGCTATGTCACTTATGCACAATGTCTTGAAGGGTTGATAGCATACAATTGTTTTGAAGTTAAGTCATGCCAAGTTTCTTGCTCAAAGAAATAAAAGCTTCATAAACAGATTTAAACTCAGCTATCAGTTGATTTAATCATAATAGTTTTTACCAAATGGCCATACCTGCAACTTGAAGTTTAAACACAGACCATCGGTATGCAAATTTTAAATGATGGGCACAAGGTAAGAATTGTAGCTTTTTGTTATAACTTTGTATATTAAAGGCAAATCAAAATTTAAAGGTAGACAGTCCACATGATCATTCTTGGGAAAAGACTTCCATACTCTGTAAGTAACTAAGTAACCTTCTCACATCAAGAGTCATGGTCCATGTTGTTAAATTTTTGTCAACTGTCAGCAGCACATACATTAACCCTGCTGATTTAAATACTTGCCCAAGTATTTCTGCATGGGTGCAAGTTGAAAAATTTGAAAAATCTGAACTTTTTTGCTGGGGGCCAAGGGGGTTGTGCCCCCCGTGGGTCCAGGGCAACACCCAGGCAGGGGTCCAAGGGGCCAGAGGCCCTGGAAGCTCTTGCATTATAGCACATTTGAAGGCCTAAAATGCCATTTCCTGAATATCAGGGGTAAATGTAAGTTAAATCAATAAGATTTAACTTACATCTACACCTGATATTCAGGAAATAAGCAATAAGCTGACATCAACATCTCGATTACACAGCATGTTCTGTAACTTTTTTTTAGAGTGGGTATTGTACCCACCAATGTTGAAAAATGTGGGTATGAGGAAATAAAAGTGGGTAAACCAGTTTAAATAGTTTTATTTTGACATAAGTACAAGATTTCTTCCCTATTCTCCGACGAGACGATCTGTCCCCAGTCACATTCGTCTTTGGACGATTCGTCAAAAAAAGAACAAAGTTTGGGCAAATCTAGGTCATCTTTAACTTTACCCCACATTAGTTTATGAAAAACAGTGCAGATAAACACAACTTCATCAAATGACGAGTGAAAATCGCATAATCTAGCCGCCTTTATTATTTTTTTTGTAAGTGAATCTGGTGCTTGATCGTGCTCGTGTGCAATACTAGACTAACTGGTCGACAACAAATCACTAAGTTTAAGTGTTATTTCATCGTTAGTTTGCAAATCTGATCGTACTACTAAAGTTTAAATTAACGCCTTTTTAATTCGGCAATACAATCAGTTAAAGTCCTTTGTTTTGACATAATAATTGGTACAAATTATCGCATCGTCAACGCTCTTGAGCAGAAGACTATCGACGCCATGATCCTTTATTAGCAACGAAAAGTGTTAACGAAAAGAGATACAGCGTTCTCGTTTATGAACTTTGGATTGATGATTTTACCTTTCAGTTTGAAAGAGAAGGCCCGCACCATACCCTTTCAAATATCTCAACGGATTAACGCGATTTGCAAAAATGAACCTTCCGGCACATGAAAAACCAGAACTTCAGGCACATGCCGGAAAACTTGCACCCATGTTTCTGTAGTCAGTATACATAAAAACAGATATCTGTATAATATTTATGTACAGGGATTATGGAATATCAAATATTTAAATCAGCAAGGTTAATGAATGCGTTGAATAAAATTCAACAAAAGTTAGACTGAAACCAAAACATATATGGTTGCACAGATTTAAATCAGCCAAGATGACAACTTAACCACAGAGACAGGTCCCTAGATAAGGAAGACACTTCAACTTTCAAATCATTGTTAAACTGCAAACAAAAAAAATAACAAAAACAAACCCAACAAAAAAATACAAATTTTATAAACAATATGAACGACATGTTATGAAATGCAAACTTTCACCTCAATTAAACAAGCATATTGTCAACAAGTATAATTAATGTTACATTACAAGAATGTTATCATGTTAGTTTTATGCCATCACTCATTGAGAATGATATATGTGTTTACAACATAAATATAGTAATTAATGTATGACAATACAATATTCATACAGTATACTTTTCTTCTAGTTAACCACAATTGTAGACCATCCTTATAAAAAAATCATATAATGTGTTTTAACAATCTTAAATTTAAAAGTTTTGAGGTTTGATTTAGTTTTTGGTTAATATTGTGCTTTAAACTCCTACTTTCAAATTGTCTGTCCTATTGCAGTAGATCTAATTCGGAACTCCAATTTATGGGAAATCTGTGCTCAGGCTGTACAAACAAAGTAACACATTATTGCTGAAAAGCACACAACACAGATGAAGTTCTATTGTTCTTTGTACACATATTTTCATTGTTACAGTGTAAGTTTGGTTGTACCACAGGGAAAAACTCAAATATGTGAATTTTGGATTTAGTCTTTAGTAGTTGACCTACTTCCTGTCCACAGAGTCTCAAATCACTAGAGCTCTAATTTTAACCAGTACTGAGCACATACCCTGGCCAGTGGTTAAAAACTGCTTAAACTGAAAAAGCTGTAGGAAGGTTTTTAAAACATTGTAAAAGTACTTCATAACAAAAATCCACCAAAATAAGCAGTTGCTCAGGAACCGAACCCATGACTCTTTAATTGCCAGCCTGATTTGTTATCCACAAATTCTATCAGGGGAACTTTTAATGATTAAGATTACATACTTTAACCTTATTAAGCAAAAAACACTATCCAACCATTTTGCTCTGTAGAGGGGACCATGGAGCATGCTCAGGTGTGAATGTTTCTTCGTAAGAACTTATATAATTTTCTTACAAGTTTGAAGCCAAACTAAATAGTTGTAACACTAATGATAAGTATTATACACTTTCGGCAATAGATCAAGTACATACAGATTAAGTGACTGTAACAAGTAAAGGGAGATAACATGACTCAACACAGATATTTTAAATTATCTCCCTTACATAAAGATTTCTACTTTTAGTCAATCTATTAGCAGTATAAATCAACAAAATTCAATGTTGTCTGTTGTCAGGGAAATTCCTTTTTAGTTTGGACAACTAAAAATATGCGACAAACAGGAAGTAGATGAGCAAGGAGCATGAAATCGCTTTACACCACATGGGACTATGGGATGAAGCCATATGCAAAGTATCAGGCTGCTGCATGTTATAGTTGCTGAGAAAAGTGCGACGGAAATTTTGTAACGGACGCACGGACAAGGGTAAAACAGTATACCCCCCTCTTCTTCGAAGCGGGGGTATAATAACAAAGATTTATATACAGAGACACCTAGTGACCTACAAGTACTTTTTCAGGTAATGCAATACATTATTAATTACAGCTAAATTCATAGACAAAATTCCAACAGTAAAACCTGTTTTATATGCCTCAAACTTCATGTAGGGCCAACTTAAGACAATATTTAGATGTACGATCAAACTAGACATTTCATTCTTAGCCTTTTTACAAGCACAAGCCTGATTTACAATACTTTTTAAAATAATACCTAGGTCAAATCATCATCTAGCCCAATCACATGAAAACACTAAATTTTTTACAAAGACCCAATCCACTAGCAAGTTAAGGTGAACTGTCCTCGACATTAAAGCTTGTCCTATTGACCCTGACAATCTGGATTAGGGTTTAGCAACTTGTTACTGCTACTTAACATTTGGTACAGGCAAGTAAAATGTATAGCTCATTGTCCACCCAGGCAACCTTCTTTAAAATTTGTGTCAAGCCCTGGTAAAGACTAAAGTCATTGAGATCAAGCAATGCTATCAATCAGAGATAGTTCATGGGATACAACACAACTGAATTCTGAATGAAAGCAGTAGCAAATTTAGTTTCTTACCTAACAAGCTATGGTGCAAACAAGCTGGGTTTGGGCAAATAACTCATACACATATGAACAGTGATTTTGTCCATGGAGTATATTCACAACATGACACCAACAACCTAATGACATGACTGTGTCTTACTTGCTTTTATACATGTCATAAGTTTGAGCCACTTTTGTTGCAGTACAAAACATAGGTTATACAAGTTTGTCACTAGCTAAATTGGAAACAATATTAGGATAGATTGCAGTTTATCGGTACGAGTTTGATTACCACTTTGGCGCATACCTAACCGGTTAGAGCATGTAAAAAAAAAAAGCAAATGGCTGCCATTTTGGCAGTAACCCCTGATATAACATGAAATAGGAACACGAAATTACCATCAATCAAACAAACTGCAATTGTCATGAAATTCCCAACTGAAGACGATAACCCAAGCATCTGTTATATGACTGAATCCTGCATTTTCATTGGTTGTTAGCATTAATTATATGCCAGGCTTAGTTACTCATAAACCCTACAATTTCACAGATTTTTTATGTACCGGTCAACTGCATTTGTCCCCAATATTAATAACAATTACATATTATGTGCCAATTATTTAATCTTCCATTTTTTCCACTGTGAAAAGACCCTGGACATGATGGTTGTATATATATACATTTGTATTTTCCCTTGTTTCTGTTCAAAGTTTAAAATCAAACAATTTAAGCAGAACCAAAACTATTTAGTCAAGTGTGATGACTGCAGATGTGAGATTTTGAAAAAGGGGCATATAGTGCTAGGAACTTATAGGTTCCAGATCAATGCAAATGCCAGGGGACCTGAGGCCCCAGCAAATCCTGAAATAAAGCTAGTTGAGATCTCCTGAATCACTACAAAGTTACATATCTATCGATAACTATGAGTAAGGTTACATCTTAAATGTGAATAAATAAGCATACTTATGTAGGGGAAATCTTTGTTTTGTATACACAACACAAGTGCTGAGAGTCTACATGTATCTACAGTTAAAAATACATTGATAGCAACATGAATTTTTGGAGGACAATTTTAAAAATGTGTGTCCTAGAGACCTAAATGTGAGTGTGATTCAAGGATCAAATGCATGTAGAGCTGTCATTGATTGGGCACAAAGGGATCGATGATATCGAGAAAAAAATATCATTTTATATCATTACATTCACTACAGTACTATACAGACCATTTATGTTGTACTTGATTTTGCTTTAGTTTGAACGGTTTGTGACTCTTACTATAGACTATAGAAATGCAACAATGTACCTTCTGCAGAATAGGGCTGTTCTCGTCAAATGGGGTGCCATTAATGTTTTAGAACTATTCTTTTATATTAAGACAGGGCACCTCGCAAATTTCGATTTATCTATTTACCTTCATAGGCTTTATTATCAACATTTCAAAAATGCATATATTGACTATTGATCTGGAAAAAAGTATCTAAGACAGCTTTAAATGCATGTGACACTTGACAAGCACACACTCAGCAAAACTTGTATCATAAGTGATTATGTCCACTAGTCTGATATCACATAAACATTGCCACCCGAGTCCAAACAAAAAATGTACGATTGTTTGTTCCAAATTATACCAGTTCAACGTCAAAACTACCCGAGTACATGCAATAGCATTAAACCAGGGCACTGGCAGAATAACAAATGAATGTTATGTGTGTGGTACAAACAGTAGTTCTCATAATTGTATTAACACTTGAGAATTATCAGACATAACAAGTAGACAAACTAAACCAAGGGGTAGGTCTAACTGACGAGTCAAGTTATCTCGAACCCTAGAAACAACACAAGCAACTGTGTTTGTTTGCATACTATAAACCATTACTGACATGTCAAAGTTGACAAAAGTACGAAAGTCACAACTGGATCAAAAGTAAAAAGGTGTAAACACATCGAAGCATCATTTATTTAGGAGATTTCACGTGGACTGAAACTACGGCGAAAGTGACATCCTTTGTTTATGTAAACTTCAAAAACAAACATTACTCTAGAATAAATTACTAACTAATATTATAAAATTAATTCACCTAAGCCGTTGGGATCTTGTGCAAAGGGTGTCAATACGCAACTATTCACACAGTCGTTGTCGACACAGGAAATTTGTGAACTTGCCGCGGGATTCCTCGCGCTATTCACTTGAACTCTCCACAAAATTTTAAATCTCGTTTGGGTTCGAGAGTTTTCGAGATTTCATTATAACTAATATTTTTTTTAATAACCATTTGTAATGCAATTTTTATTATCATTTACTGCATCTAAAATTGAAAAACTAAATTTTCTATAAATTTTGAAAATAAATTGAAACAAAATAATTTTCACATTCATAACAAATATGGCGGACATCAAGGCTCTCGAACACCCTACATTAAAGGTTTTAGAATTTTTTAGTTATTTTGACTTTCTCGTTTTCTAAATTATTGTCGCCTGACGATTGACAATTATTTCTCCTATCGAAAGTCTTTGAACCAGTGTTTGTTATGCCATTTTTGTTGATTAATTAGACAAAGATAAAATGTTGTGATTGAGGGGTCGTCTCAAAGTTATTTGTACTTGTCATCACATGAAACATACATGCTGATTACTGAAACCATTGACATTGCAGGAGATTGCCTGTATGAACCATGAAGGCAACAAACCATTGTATTTTTTTCAATTAATGTGTATTAGATTCATGCATAAGTACATATCATTTTGAGTTAATTTTTTTATAAGTACCCCTGGTCCTGGATGAAGTCAGAATCTGTTGACAGAAATTTAGCTATTCTAAACCTCTTTAAACCAGTTCGAACTTTCAGTGATTGGGCAAATTTTTCTGAACCCAATGAACTGTTACTGCACCAATACTAATGCCACTGTCGCTGCCGATTATACTATTATTTTGGTTACAACATAGATTCAACATTTTTTTAAGCAGTACTATAGAGTAACAGTATCCTAACTCTAGACCCAGGTTCTAGAGTTACAGAAGTTCCGTAACTGTGGACAACCCTTGCAAGGGTTGGCTAGAGTTACAGAAGTCAAATAACATGCGTATGATTCAACTTTTAAACATCTATATAGGGAAACTTGTAAATCTTGTAAACATCGCTCAAGTAAACTTAGTATATGATACTTTAAAGACGAAAACATCATCTCGCCGTATATTAAACATCCGGTTAGTTTATTAGTAATATCCAAAATGGCGCGTGTTATAACAATAGGATAAGTCGATAACAGCGGTCAGTCAACCTACTCAGTCCTCCTGGAAAAGCTAAATCTCTGGATTTAGCTGTTAACCAAGTACTAAGCACATACTTTCGTCAGTGACTGACAACTGCCTTACATAATTAAAAATCATTGGTAGGAGGGAGAATGGCCGTAGAAATAATTTCTTGACCAAACTCCACGAAAGTATGACCCACTCTGGAATCGAACCCACGACCCCTCGATCAGTAGACTTGCGTGCTACCAACTGAACTAGCCAGGCGGCTTAACCATACTCAAGTTATAAACATTGTTGAGCTATTGTTTTGTTGTTTTTTTTTAATTTCCTGTAACTTTTCAGGTACCATATGAATTACTGAACAAAAAATTTCGTTCAGCCCAAAAAACAATTGATCGTGAAATTTCCAAGTTACAAGGTGCAGGAGGTGAATTAGAGGTTTGCTTACAGAAGCCACAGGTTACAATTGGTGAAGTTACTAAAGCTTTAGACAACATGGTTGAGAAGTTGAAGTTACTTAAAAGAAAGGTAAACAAATGTTTATTCAAACTGAGTGAAGAATGACTAAACCCTGTAGCTATCTAGAGATTATGTTTGTCTTCTTTTCAAGTTTGTCGGAGTTTGGCTTTTGACAAGTGCACATGACTTTGTGTTAGCTTTTATTTTACTGGATTTAACGCCGTGTCAACCCAATTTAGGTCATTTTACGGAGTCCAGCACACCTAACCTAGCCTAACCAGTACTCACCTACCCTTCCACAAGGCCGGAAACTTCTCCATATTATCTAATCAATGGAGGAGAATCGACATTATTGTCAAATTTTCATGGAAGGGTATAACCTCCCTGGGAGGGATTCGAACCCGCATCCCCTCAGGCACCAGATTCCAAATCCCGGCGTGATACCAACTGCGCTATCGACCCAGGTTGTGTAAGCAATCATTTCTTTTGTAAAGTATTGAGAAATGACTTATAAAGGGGAATGATGACAATATTGTTTAACTGCTCCTACAAAACTTGATCCCATTTTTGTTTCCCGATAAGAATCCATGGTCCAAACTGAGATTCAAACCCACAACATCTGAAGTCGTAAGCACACATTCTACCTCATCACCATTAAAGCTAGCTTGAAGGCAAGGGAGTGCAAGTGTCATATTTTACTTCTTCTAGTACTGCAACATTTGTCTTAAATGAAACATAATGCTTTCAGTACCCCAACTGGTACACTACCACTATAGAACTGCAGGCTCCTGTGAAAGTTGAAACTGGTCACATAAGAATTGATCTCATGATATTATTAGGACTTGATCACATGAGATAAATATGAATTTCATTCAATTGTTTCCTGATTATGGATGTGATTGTGAAGAGCTTTTGAACATATATTCAATGTGAAAAGAGTGCTATACAAATTTGGTGTATAATAATAATGATAATAATAAATAATAATAATGTGAATGACTCACACATGTTTTTTATTTATTGATAACACGATTTTTATGCACCAAGATAGGAGGTAATTTATTCATTTCATATCTTCATTATACAGTCTACAAAATTAGGATATGAATGTGGTTGCCTAAACAGGTCAATTTAGCAGCAAGCTCTATCTTTTGTTTGTAGAATTTTGGTGACCCTAAAGAAATTTCTGGTTGCCTGTTTTAAAAAGTGGTTGTCCCGGGCTACAGGACACCCACTGATTTCGTAGACTGTTATATATATGAATAATGAAACTCATGTGATCATTATTTTTTTTTATTAAACTTGTGTTATTTACATGAGATTTTTTAAATAAGTATTTATCACATGAGTTTTATGTAAATATTACTTTCTCACGTGAGTTTCATGAATATTCAATTATTACATGGTTTTTATGAGTACTTACATATCACATGATTTTATATAGAAATTAATTGATCACATAAGTTTTTATAATAAAAAGAATTAATCACATGAACTTTATATAAATATAAAATTGATCACATCATGTCATGAGTTTTATGTGAATAAGAATTTATCACTTGAGTTTTATGCAAATATTACTTCCTTACATTAGTTTCATATTCACTTATTGATCACATGAGATTTGTCTAATTATAATTTATCCAATTAAAGGCTGATGAAAGTATAACAGAAGAATTAGATACAGCTAGAATGATTAAACGTCGTGTAGATCATTTAAAAGAAGCTGAACATTTACAAGATCATACCAGACCATTGTGGCAGAAGAAACGTCTTGATAGAATGTTAGTGGAATACTTTCTTAGAGCTGGTTATTATAATACAGCATTAAAACTAGCACAACATTCAGACATAGAGGTATTTCTTTGCATAATTTTATCTGCCATTTTAAAAAGTAAAAGCTTAAGTGCCATATAAAGTCTGCTTCCATATATTGGAATTATTTATATACATGTTCAGCCAATTTTACAATTTTGGTAGGATAACCCCTGATACTTGAAAACACTTTTAGACTGAAGATCCCTCACAGTACCTATTTACACCTATGTGGAGTAAAACGACTGTACGTAAATTTCTTGCTTGTGTGATATAAACAATTCTTTGACCGTATGATTGGGTTCCCAACTTCATGGCTTGACCCATAAAATCCAACCAATTAGGAACCCAATTAGCCCCTCAACGATATTAGCAACTATATATCCCTGCATTCAAAAACTCACATAGTTGTGTTAGACTAAATTTTTACATTTTATCATTACAGGATTTGACTAATATAGACTTATTTATGACATCTAAAGCTATTGAAGAATCTCTGATCAATCATGAGACGGCCCCTTGTTTGAATTGGTGCTATGAGAATAAATCTAAGTTGAGAAAACTAAGAGTAAGTAAAGTTATAGTACTGTATCATGTAAAAGTCTAGATTTTAGCCAGATTTTCAACGAAAAAATTTGGCTAAAAGTTTGACGAAACACGGGGGCCGGGCAGGCGTTCCGTGTCGTTAACAATTGCGTTAAAGTTTTTCTTTACCATATATCTGCCATTTATTGTCAGATCTTTATGAAACTTCATACAATGATAACATACCATGTGATGAACAGAATTAGAAAGTAACCACAACTCTTATGGATTATTTCCCTTTGTAATTTTTGCGTTAAAGTTTTTAAATTTGGCTTTAATGTGGTTTCCACATTACACTTCTTGTTATAGTATCATTAATATTAAAGTGGAGGCTTTTGTGTTCATTTTGAATGTAGGTCATATATCATTAATTTGTAGTAATGTGTGATGGCTTGTGCACCAAACCAGCTTTCATAGACTTTTTAGACCAATCCTATGGAAGAAATGTTGAATCACAAAATTTATATGGAATTTTAGACTCCACAATCAATTAAGATCTTTGTAGGTAGACACAAAAGTTGAAAATCAATATACTCTGGTTACAGTTAACAAAATAGACCTTTAAACTGCCTGGCTAGCTCAGTTGGTAGCATGCAAGTCTACTGATCGAGGGGTCGTGGGTTCAATTCCCGGGCGGGTCATACTTTCACGGAGCTTAGTCATGAAATTATTTCTATGGCCATTCTCCCTCCTAACATTGATTTTAATTATGTAGGGCAGTTGTCAGTCACTGACGAAAGTATGTGCTTAGTACTTGGTTAACGGCTAAATCCAGAGATTTAGCCTTTCCAGGGAAGTGAGTATGTTGACTGACTGCTGTTATATGATCTATACAATGTGTTGCTTCAGCGTTAAACTCAACAACTAAAAAAAACAACAAACTACACCTTCATCAATGTTTATGTTTATTGTTTTTTTGACTTCTGTGTCAAATCAACAAAATCTTTGTTGATTGTGGGGTTTGAAATCAGCATATTAATTTATTTTTCAGCATGTAGATAAGATGTTGGCATCACTCAAAAGTTCATAGATTTATAATGTAGAAACTGGCCACTAATTGAACTTGGATAAAAAGTCCACCATTTTTTTAATGATTATAAATATTTATGGTGTTTTTATCTCTGAACTGTGCTGGCCTCCTTTAAAAAGTACATGTACGTACTACTGCAGAATTATTTATTGAATGACCCTCATATTAATATTTTCAGAGTTCTCTGGAGTTTAAACTTCGTCAACAAGAGTTTATTGAGATGATAAGAAGTAATTGTCGTATTGATGCTGTGAGGTATGGTACATTTACTGTGTATAAACAATGTGCATTATAAAAAATTAATGGTTACAGCATTAGTTTAGTAATTTTAACTTGGTGATCTATCTTGATAAACTGTAGGGGTGTAACAATACAGTAAAAACCGTATTGCAATATATTGCAATACCTAAAGCTCCTATTGCAATATATTGCAATAAGTATTGATTTTTGCATCGACAAGCGAAACATGAATAAATGCACTTGCATCGTCTTAATTTGATCAAAATTACACTTTTTTTTTTCAAATGATCGATTAACAAAATGTTTGATTTACATGTAGTTAGCAAAGTACAATTTTCAATGGACTTTCAAAGATAATTATTAACCTATTAAAGCACATAAAGACTATTTTAAGTTTCAAACACAATTTTACATTTATTAAAGATTTAAATTTCGGATTCTGATAAAAACAATCAGTATGGAACATAACTAGAATAAATGGTTCAGAGAAAAACGAACAGGTTAAAAACCGTCAGAATTCATATTGCAATATTAACCGGTATATCGGTTAACCGTTACACCCCTAGTAAACAGCCATGACTTTAAATTTTCTCCATCACTAGCTTGATTACTGTAGTGGAAATGTCAAGGTTTTTCCACTTGGACAAGTGGAAACTAATTATAAACTTGTCTGGTATCAAAATAAACTTGTCCTAAAGTTCAATGCTCCTAAAGAAATACTTTTTTGGCGGATTTTCTACAAAAAAATTCGGTTAATAGTTTGGCGAAACTCTAGTGGGTTGGCATCTGGTGTCGTTAACAATTGCGTTAAAGTTTTTTCTTTACCATATATTTCTGCCATTTATTGTCAGATCTTTATGAAACTTTATACAATTATAACATACCATGTGATGAGCAGAATTAGAAAGTAACCTCAACTCTACCTGGCTTTATTTTGGATTATTTCCCTTTGTAATTTTTGTGTTAAAGTTTTTAATATGTTGGATATCTTTGTCATTTATGGTCAGATCTTGATAAAAATCCGGCTATAATGTGGTTTCCACATTACATATGATTTCTTGTTTTTGATAAATATGATATAAAATACACACTGTGAGTAATGATAAATAATTGACAATCATTAAAATAGTTAATTGTTGAATATGATTGAAATATTGAGACATCTACATTATGAAGTCATGTATTACTTGTCCATGAACAAGTGAGATAGAAATATAGACTTGTCTGCAGACATAAATTTAGGAGTTGGACAAGTTGGGCATAGGAATTCCACACCCATGTGAATTTTTTTTCTTTTTAAATCTCAGAAAAATTTAGATATATGACAAATAGAGTTACTTTTCAACACTTAAACAATGTAACCCTGTGGCAATTATAATATTATTAATGTATTATTATTTTCTAGGCATGCAAGAAAGTATTTCAGTAATTTACCTGAAGACTGTCATATGTCCGAGGTACAAAGAGTGATGGGTTTGTTAGCATTCTCACCCGATACACAGATATCTCAATATAAGGTTAGTTTAGTCTCACAGTACTTTATCTTTCCTTCATTCTTCACATTGACATGTAGTGTTATTTGATGAAATTATAAAATCTTATAATTTCATTGTAGTGAAAATAGAATATCAAAATCCCATCATCTTTCTGTGAAATGATTATACACTATATTTGTGTATGAATCTCTTACTATATACAGAAAAAGAGCATAAGTGAAAGAAACACAATGTTTATCCACTTTGGTGAAGAATGGAATTTTATTTCAGCTCATTTGATAAAAATACATTTTCAATTTATGCTATGACAGGCTTGAAAATATGTTTTATAAAGTCTCTTAGTTAGTATCTATGAAAGAAAAGAGGAAGTTCTCTTGGTGACAAAAAAAATCTTACACCAATGTCCACAAATATCCTAAATTTGTTCATGTTTTATTATATAATGTGGTGATTTTGGATGAAAGTATACAATAGACTATATACGGAATTCAAATATTTGGGTTTTCCCCTCCGGTACAAACAAACTTTCATTGTTACAATGAAAACACGTGTGAAAAGAACAATAGGATTTAATCCATAGTTTGTGCTGTTAAGCAATAATGTGTAGAAAACTTTGTTTGTACTGCCTGTGCAAAAACCCATAAATTTGTATTCCGAATTAGGTCTATTGAGGATATTAATTTTATATTTTCCCTTTCCATGTAAGTATAGACCTGACAAGCTTCTGTTTTTTGTATGCATCTGAAAACTTATATGATTGTTGTGACTAAATATAGTTTCCTGGGTATTATTTTCCGTAAACAAAATTGATTAATTAGATTTAGGCATAAAAATTGTGACATGATTTGATTGTTAAATACCAGTTAACTGCCAGTATCAAAATTCTTCAACACAAAGTGACTAAATGTCACCAGAATTTATGTAGTCAATAATTTCAATACAGCCAATAAAGTTTGCTCTGAGTGAAAAATATTATCGTGCTTTTTCTTTGTTATTTCAGGAGTTACTGGACCCTGAACGCTGGACAGAATTGGTCAGTCAGTTTAGATATGAGAATTTTAAACTCCATCAATTAAACAATGCCTCTGTGTTCACAGTTACATTACAAGCTGGACTTTCAGCTTTGAAAACACCGTATCCTTTGTTTAATGTAATAATCCCACCAGGTTAGCTTCTGCAGTGGCATTGTTTGACAATGATTTGTGGGTTTAGTCAGGACCTATACACAGTTTAAGTCATGAAATACTGCATTCTGCAGTTATTTTCAATGGGAAGCTTTCCTGTATAGTTCAATCAGTAGCTCTCAAATTTACTTAATAAAGGGTAAAGTGTTTGATTCTCCGACTGGGCATACTTTTGGGTTGTTTGGTCCTGAAATAATTTCCATGGCCATTCTTCCTCTTACCACTGATTCTAAACTAGGTAGGACAGTTTTAAGTCACTGACTGAGTTGTTATTATAGAGAAACCTTGGTAAAGATCATTCTGAAGTAGAATAGCATGGTGCTGCACACAGCCCCTTTTCTTTCTTCCATGTGCTTTTTACTGTGATAGTTTCTTTGAAACATCAATCTTGTGATGCACCATGCCATTTCTTTCAGAGGCCCTGCTCTTTTCTGAGTTCTAGAATAATCTCTAATTTTCAGTGGTACATAAATGAATTAAGAAATAGCATACAGTTGTCTATATTTTGTTGTATAATAAAACATAGGCATAAGTTTTGTGTGCTATAATTAGATATTGAGTAAGTGTGATATAACTAAATATTGAGTGCTTATTTTAGCACAGTTTATTTAATAAGCACATCAAAATTAGTGTCTATGGTTTTTTTATCATTTATTTTTAACAAAAAACAAACTAATGGTTTACAGAAATACATATTCACAAAAAAATTAAAACAAAAATAACAATCACATTGTTTTTCAAATATATACCTATACATAATGACTCACAATTTCATTCTCTCATTCACACTCGTATTCACACTACCACTCACTCTCACTCACACACACAATTTCCTCTCACTCTCACATTCACTACTTTCAAGCCCATTTTGTTCCACAAAATTATTACATTCAATCTTTTAAACCCTTAATTTTAAGTTTTGCAAAATTGTATTCACAAGATTGTAAAATAATTGAAAAACAAAATGAGCCTAAGATATATTGTGTCTATGTTTTATAATACAACAAAATGTAGAAAAAAACTGTATGTTAATTCAATTCTAACATAGAATATGAATAGTTTGACCTTTAAGTTAATAAACGATGGGGTAAATTATAACAGTCGTGAATGTGTTCAGTATAAAAATATAGATAATGTCACATTAAATATAGAGTTAAAACCCACATGCCCATATATAGATGTTAGAATGTACTTATAGACTTTAACCATACTGTAGATATTGTTACAAGCTAGAAGGAAACAGTAAAAATGCAGAGTGTCCAGTGTGTAGTAGAAATCTCAACAAACTTGGTGAACATTTACCATATGCTCACTGTGCTAATTCCAAGTTGATATGTCATATATCTGGCCAAGCTTTGAACGAACATAATCCACCAATGATGTTACCTAATGGCTATGTGTACGGTTGTAATGTAAGATACATTTTTATTTTATACAGATTTATGCTCACTAAAGATGAAGCATACAGTCAATGCCTCATCCAACTGTGTGTCCGACTGGAATTCCTGTCGTCCACCCTATTTTGCATCAACATTTAATTAGAATTTGGCTTGTAAATCTGTTGTGGGTTCTATTTGCTGGTTGGGTTTAAATATCTTTGTAGAGAACTGAATCAAATAGTACCGTAGTAATTGTATTTCAACAATTTTCTGTTCTATATTTTAGATAATTAATCAATGTGTTGAAATGGTTCTTTTCAGTAGCTGCTGAAATTACATTATTCAGGTATTTGAGGATTTTCCCATTTAATGCCTTTGTGCTGTTTATTTCAGGCTTTAGAAGATATGGCACTACAGAATGATGGAAATATCTTGTGTCCAAGAAGTAGAGAGGCTTTTCATATTGAAAAGTGTGAGAAAGTTTTTGTCATGTAGAGTTGAAATGATTACTCAAGATACTATGAGATTTGTGTTCTTCCAGATTCAATGTTTGTGATCAGTAACATGTCAATTGAGAATCAAGTCAGTTCACTCTTCACTTGTGAAGTTTAGAATCGTGTGAAGATGTTTAACTCTTCATTTGTGAAGTTAAAAAAAATATGAAGATGTTAAACTCTTTATTTGCTATGGTTAAAATGTATGAAGATGTTTAACTTTTAATGCTTAGTTTTAAACAGAACAGAACAGTACATAGAACATACTGTTTTAAACAGTATTGAGGAGTTAAATTCTATATTTGTTAAGTTAAAAAGTTATGAAGATGTTAAACTCTTCATTTATGAAGTTAAAAACTGTATGAGAACTCTTCGTTTTTGAAGTTAAAAACTGTATGAAGAAGTTGAACTCTTTATTTGTGAAGTTTATAACTTAAGATGTTAACACTTCATATGTGAAGTTTGAAACATATTTTTCTTTATAATTATGTGCTAATATGTCTATATTTCATAGCATTCTTTCTTTGATGTAGTATCATTGTTTTGCCCAGTCCAGTTTAAGATTAAAATATTAAAAAGGTAAGCCCATACTGATTTGAGCTTACTTTGATTTCAATCATAATTACACATAGTTTGTTGATATAGATATACTCACCTTTAAAAAGACTTTTGTATTTTGACATAGAGTCATTATTCAATCAGTTTTTTGTTTCATTTCATGTTTGAAGTTTACTATATTTTCCTGTGTAAAAGTCAAGGCTGGCAAATTTTTTGAGATTCAAACTCTGACTGCCTTGGCATGTACCCTTTGAAAACTGAGGAAAGAAATCATACATGCTTTGATGCTTGATAAATTACTAATATTTGGCGAAATAGGAATTTTAAATTATGCAGTAAAGTTTCACTATAAATATTTCCTCAGTTATTGCAAAATTATATGAATGTTTTATAATTATTAGTGATAAATTTGAGAATGAAAATGTCCCTTTATTAAGACAACTCTGCTATTTAGAACATCAATTTTGGCGTTCTTAATATTGAAACTTTACTGATAATGAATTGACTTCTATGCAGGATAATACGGCAGTAAATAGTTTGTTCTTTTTTCATTTAAAGTTACCATGAAAACAGAGTAGATCTGATTAATGCTTAGTTTTTGTAAGTTGTATGTATATCAACATGTAAAGTGTTTGGGACCATTTTCATTATCATTATAGTTCGATAGTTCATATACTGAACTCAAATTTATGGGTTTTTTCCAGCAGAATGATTTGTTTGTGCCTGATCATCCTTGCAGAACGAAGTTATTTTACATATTATTGCTGAAAGGCACACAACACAGATTATATCCTATTGTTCTGTGTGCTCACATTTTAACTTTGTTCTGCAAGGACATATCCCATACAAATAAAGTTTTCTGCTGGAAAAACCCATCAACTTAAGTTCCTAATTAAATCTATTTGTTGAAGATGAGGGGAGCTAAGTCATTAAATGCTATTCAATTTAATACATATTTTATTGTAAACATTGGATTGGATAACAGGCATTAATAAAATAACATAATAAATGCTATAATTCATTATATATACCGTTAATTGATGTTAAGCTTTGATGCGATCAAGTTTGTGCCTGCTCACTGGTCATGCAATTTGGTAAGGAGTTTTCTTTATTATTCTATATGATAGTGTGTTTCAGTATTTATTTAGTTACCTCCCTTGGATTAAAGCTTATCACATTGAAAATGCACATTAATAGGTTTTTGTACATAGAATGTTCTTTGTAATGTTAAACATTAATTTTGAAATTAAGTAGATTGTTTGCTGTTTCATTTGTTTGTGAATAATGAACAGTTTTATTTGTTTTCTGTGTACTAAAGGGTATTTCAAAATGAAAAAAACTGTATTGACCTCTTATTCTAATGACTACTGTTTCCTTAATCATGTTCAGCAGACGTTACAATTTAGCACAATCAATTACCCCTAATAATTAAAATCACCTTCAGGCAGGTGATCCCTCACAGTGGTAAAATAATGGCAGATAGACAT
Organism: Mactra quadrangularis; assembly: GCA_025267735.1. Lineage (NCBI taxonomy): Eukaryota > Metazoa > Mollusca > Bivalvia > Venerida > Mactridae > Mactra > Mactra quadrangularis. The sequence continues at coordinate 20,259,626 of CM046298.1, read as the reverse complement.
TATGATCACTGTCACATGTAGTTCTCTTAAAGTGTTTAGCAAATCTCCATCTGAATTCAAGTAATTGCTAATGGGGGGAATTTTTCCTTGTTAACAGGCTTTCTACAGGCGCCTTCCCCTTCTGAAATTCCTTTTGATATTATACAGTATTCCCCACATTTGGAGTTTAGCTCTATCAACAAAATAGCGTTTCAATTTTCCCCAAACACTCGGTATAAACCTAGACCCCAGGCCCTATCTCAACATAATGAAAAAACACCCCGTGATGGACTGCATATTTTGATGTCTTGCTTGATACATATTGTTAACAAAACTATGTGGCCTAATTTATAGAAACTACCTCAAGTAGAGATAGTAAAAATACATGTAGTTTTGTTCCTGTTAGTATTATAGTTCTATGTTTTTCCCCGGTAATTCAATGTATTTTTTATATGGATGGTGGGGACTGGGTGGGAGGGTTTGAGGCATGGATTTCATGTAGGATTTTCATGATTCAAGCTTTTTGGTTCATTTATTTTTGCTCATAATTCATACAGTTAGACTTGACCCTAACTTTGTACGGCCAGAATATTTTCATTAGCTACACCAAAACTTCTGAACTAAACCATTTTTTCTTTTCATGATTTTAATAAGCTAGAATTTTGTAATAGATTTATTCAAAACTCAGGTTGATGGTTTTTTTTTCAGCTGAAAAACTTACGTTGTAACAGATGTACCCTAACTAAACTAAGTTGAAATTAAACCAAAGACAAAGTCAAAATTTTATTGGCAATAACTACACTGGGGTCCAAAAGTTTCTTTACACACGTAAAATTTTATTTTTTGATTAAACTAAGATATACTTTACATGTTGTTAGTTTCACAACTAATATACATTTTAGCACAAGTTGTCAATTATGATCTTTCATAGTATCTCTTATTTTATCAAAATTTAGTTTTTAATGAAAAATGACTTATGAAAACATCAAATGTGTAAAGAAACTTATGGATAATGATCATGATATGATCATCGCCACAAAACAAAAGGATTAAATCTGTGTTGCATACCTTTCAGCAGTAATGTGTAAAAATGACATTGATCTGCATGACTACATCCAAACTCCCCACAGTGCTTACTTCACGCTTTGCTACTTTAACCACTGCCAACAAGTAAATCATGTGACGCTAGTAATACCATCTATTTATAGAATGCCCAAACGTCTCACAATGCTTACGCCACGCTTTGTTATGTTTACAAATTATTAATTAAAACTATTTTTTATCTATTTGTACTTTGAACATCATAATTTAATACAAGGAGACTCAATTTGTACAAAATATTGAAATGTAACAGAAAGGATAAAAAAAATATCGGCTCTCTGAGGGACGAATTTACTTGTGGTGGCAGTGGTTATTGATTTAATAAAGGGAAATAACCGCTGCAGGGAGTTTGGAATACATCCTGTACAGACAAACTTAATTTAGCTGGAAAACCCAAAAAATCTGAGTTCGGAATAAGAACTATTATTATTGATTTTTTTCAGGCCAACATATAAAATATTAGTGTCAAGTCTTGATACAGATTTACTGTATACATGTACATGTAAATATTTGTGTTCAATGTAGAATAACTGTTAGATATGAGTTATTTTATACATTATGATCATTTATGTGAAGAATGCTTTGTGAGATTGTTCATTCTACAATGTCCTGGTGATTTATTCCTTTTAATAAAGATATTGACTTATATTCTATTTTTTGTATTTACTGACATCATTGAATATGTCTAACCCAGGTCGGTAGTGCTCACAGTTTGTAGCACACCAGGAATTGGAATCTAGTGTCTGTTGTTGTTTGTATTGTTTGTTTGATTTTACGCTGTAGCAACGAATTGTATAGGTCATTTAATGGCGGTCAGTCAACCTACTCACTCCTCCTGGAAAAGCTAAATCTCTGGATTTAGCTGTTAACCAACTAATAAGCGTATACTTTTGTCAGTGACTGACAATTGCCCTACATAATTAAGAATCTTTGGTAGGAGGGAGAATGGCCGTAAAAATAATTCCATGACCAAGCTCCACGAAAGTATGCCCCACCCGGGAATTAAACCCACGACCTCTCAATCAGGAGACTTGCATGCTACCAACTGAACTAGCCGGGCGGCTGAATCTAGTGTCTCGAAGGGGGTACAAATTCTAATCCCATGAGGAAAGATTATAGTCTACCTTGAAATTAGACTATAATGACTATTTTTCATCCATTAACAAGGTTATAGGAGAAGTTACTCGCCTTGTGGAAGGGTAGGTGAGTACTGGTTATTTACAAGGTCCAGAAGAGCTCAGCTAGGTGTGCTTGATGTTGTAATATAATCTAAAATTGTGTTGACATGGAGTTAAACCCAGTAAAAAAAGAAAAATGTGTCTTGTGTGTGTGTTTTTTCATGGCTTAACAACACATTGTATACACTGAACAAAAGTTCTAACCGATCACTTTTCAAATTTTGATTATTTTATAACGGGCCGATGGATCCTTATTAAATTTTGCAGAGGTGATTTTTGTGTCATTTTCTACCGATTTATGGGGGAAAATAATTTGATACGGTCCAATGCACTTGATCGGCACACAGGGTGTGGTTTACACATTTTGACTATAAATGTTCGTGCAGGGAGTGGTGAGTATTAAATTTCACTTTGCATGTATCCTTGTTAACTTCATATGTGAAAAAAACATAAAACATTGCACGAATGTCGATGCAGGATCGTGGCGTAGCCATTGGAATGTTGAATACCGAAACCTCTATCAAATAGGTGAGTGGCTGTTCATGGAAAATTCTTTAAAAATATCGAAAAGTATTGTCAAAATAGAAAAAATGCTATAATTTTATTATTCTTAATGTGTTCATCCCTATTTCAAGTTGCACGACTCTTTAATCGGGTCTTTTCGACGATCGCGACTTTGAACGATGTAGCAAGGGACCGGAATCGTTTCTAACTGACGCCGAAGACCAAGAACAAAGGTTACAATTCGCCGACAGGATCGACATTCGTGCAATGTTTTATGTTTTTTATACGCCCGTTTTGAAAAAACGGTCGTATTATGCTATGCTGTTGTCCGTCTGTCCGATTGTCAGTCTGTCGGTCTGTCCGTCTGTCCGTGGACAATTGCTTGTCCGGATGATAACTCAAGAAAAGATACACCTAGGTTCCTCAAATTTTATGTGTGGATAGCCCTTGGGTGGAGGAGGTTCCCTATTGATTTTGAGACCCCAGGGTCAAAGGTCAAGGTCACTAGGACTTAAAATAGGTAAAATTTGTCCAACCAATAACTGAACCACCAATGTACCTAGGTTCACCAAATTTTATGTAAGAGTAGCCCATGTGTCAAAGATGTTCCCTATTTGTTTTTGGGTCCCTGGGTCAAAGGTCAAGGTCACAGTGGCATCATATGGGAAAAAACATGTCCTGACAATAACTGAACAACCAATCTACCTAGGTTCACCAACTTTTATTTGAGAGTAGTCCTTGTGTCAAGAATGTTCCCAATTGGTTTTGGGGCCCCCTGGTCAAAGGTCAAGGTCACAGGGGCATCATATTGAAAAACCTTGTCCGGACGATAACTCAACAACGACTGTACCCAGGTTCACCAAATTTTATGTGAAGGTAGCCCATGCGTCAATGATGTGCCCTATATGTTTTTGGGCCACAGGTTCAAAGGTTAAGGTCACAGTGGCATCATTTTGAAAAACTTTGTCCGGACAATAACTAAACCACCAATGTACCTAGGTTCACCAAATTTCATGTGAGAGTAGCCCATGTGTCGAGAATGTTCCCTATTGGTTTTGGGGCCCCTGGGTCAAGTTTAAACCATCATCCAGAAGATATCAAAATTACCAAGCAGTGACGTCAAATGTTCATTTGATATGTAAATAAAGTCAAAATGGCAAACAATGGAAATAATGCTATATTTAATAAGTAACATGAATTTAGTTCACTAAATGTTATGTGAGGGTAGCCCATGTGTCAAGGATGTTCCGTTTTGGTTTTTGGTCAAAACTAGGTCAAAGGTCAAGGTCACAGAGGCATCATATTGAAAAACCTTGTCCGGACAATAACTCAACAAGGATTGTACTTTGGTTTACCAAATTTTATGTAAGAGTAGCCCATGTATTAAGGATATGTCCTATTCGTTTTGGGGCCCCAGGGCCAAAGGTCAAGGTCACAGGGGCATCATATTGAAAACATTGTGCCGGTGATAACTCAACTATGGCTGTTCTCAAAATCTTTGCTTTGGATAGCCCTCCAGTTAAGGGTGGGACCTATTCTGTGATCCCGGGGTCATTGGTCAAGGTCACAGGGACTTCATATGAGATAGAACACTGCATGGACTGCACACGGGCGTATAATGCCCCGCCCAGCGGAGCTCTTGTTCATTTATAAAGTTAACAAGGATTCATGCAAAGTTAAATTTATTCTCATCATTCTCTACACGAACAGTTCGTGTCAAAATGTGTAAACCACACCATGTGTGGAGCAGTGGTCCAGTGGTAGGACGCGCGCTTAGGGATCGAGAGGTCCCGGGTTCGATCCCCACTAGGGGCACTGCTAATTTCCTTGAGCAAGAAATTAACCTACAATTGTTCCACTCGACCCAGGTGTAAATGGGTACTGTGAGGGATCGCCCGCCTGAGGGTGATTTCAGTGACCAGGAGTTATTGTACAAGATTGTAAAGTCGGCTGAACATGTAGATGGAAGCAGACTTTAAACCGCCCTTTAACTTTTAACCTTTTATGTGTGCCGATCAAGTGCATCTGACCGTATCAAATTATTTTTTCCCCACAAATCGGTAGAAAAAGACTCAAAAATCATCTCAGTAAAATTTAAAAAGGATCCATTGGCCAGTTATGAAATAGTCATAATTTGAAAAGTGATCGGTTAGAACTTTTGTTCAGTGTAGGTTATAAAAGAGTGGTCAGTTAACCTACTCGCCTTACCTGGGAAGGTTAAAGCTGTTTACTAGTTACTATGGGCCATAAAAATTATTTCATGACCAAGCTTATGAAAGTATGCCCTGCATTGGAATAAAAACCTCAAGATCGCTTTAGCTCAAAGCCCATGTACCATCCACTGGTTACTAAACAGTAATCGACTATATCCATGCTTTTAAATATTAAATACACATTCTTAACTCATAGTCAAATTCTTTCTCTTAAAGCAAGAAAAGTATCATCTTGAAATTTTACTAAACTCAATGGTCTTGCATGACAAAAATAATATTGATTTTACTAGCACCCCAAACAGGATTCTCGTTCCCCGAGGCTATTGAGATTCATGATACTAGTATCGAGAATCCTCAAAGACTCTGGGATCGAGAATGCCCAACTAGGAATCCAAGAAGACAGCATGGAAGCAGCACTGTGAGCATCTCTGATGAACCACACATAGAGTGTCCTAAACATACCAATCACATCTGAGATGATCGAAAAAGCTGTCGGCAGGATGCACATAGGCAAAATGGCAGGACCTTCAGGAGTAATTGGAGAGATGCTTAAGTAACCCTACTAAGAAATCACATTGAAGCTATCGTTCATCACTGTACTAGAAGCCCTATCTTGCGAAGTACACACTGGTTGCCCCCGGGAGATCTCTATGCTGATGACTTTGCAATCATTGATACCTCATTGGAGTCTCTGATTAAAAGACTGACCAACTGGAAGAAGGCATGGATGAAAGGTCTCATGTCAACATGAACAAGACCAAAGTGATGATCTCCTGTCCCAAACTCAGCTCCCTCAGGAAATCAGGTAAGCACCCCTGCGCTGGAAGTTTCAATGGAACTGCCAGCAACGCCATATTATGTTCAAACTGCTCTTGCTAGGTCCACAAAAAGTGCAGTTGTAAAAGGGCCCACTCAGACCAGATCCCACCTTCAGATGTCCTCGCTGCACAGGCTCAACCAGACCCATTGACGGTAGATCGTTGACAGGTTCATACAAGTAGAAGATTTAAATCTGGAGACAGTTGGCGGCAGTTACGACCTAAAACAATAAAAGATGGGAAAATGCCATTGACCTCTCCAGATGGTACAGAAAGTGCTAAAGCATTTTATATAATTTTGAATGTGGATTATATCATGTCTAAAAAGCAAAACTTAGTTTTGAAGAGGTAGTCTGAATGATTTACAGATATTTTCAAGAAGAAGGAAAAATGTGCAAACCATTCTTTGCTTGGAGTAAAGTAAATAGCAGAACCATGCAAGCTTTAGGATCGGTTAGACCACCCTTAGGAGGTATTTATGTCAGTAAAAGATGTTGACATTCTTTACACAAATCACAAAGTTAATAAAAGGGGATCTCTAGATTCGTTTGATTAAGAAGTTGTAAAATTAAAGAACTCTATTTAGCATACAAGGGAACAGAAAGAATGTGACTATCAAGCTATTACAGAAACCTCTCAGTGAAACCCACGACTTAAATGTTACAAAATCTGTGTCATGGGAAGCTAGTTTTGTTTTTGTTGGGTTTAACGCCGTAGCAACACATTGTATAGGTCATATAACGGCGGTCAGTCAACCTACTCACTATTCCTGGAAAGGCTAAATCTCTGGTTTTAGCTGTTGATCAACTACTAAGCGCATACTTTCGCCAGTGACTGACAACTGCCCTACATAATTAAGAATCATTGGCTGGAGGAAAGATGGCCGAAGAAATAATTTCAAGAACAAGCTCCACGAAAGTATGCCCTGCCCGCGAATCGAACCCACGACCCCTCGATCAGTATACTTGCGTGCTACCAACTGCGCTTGCCGGATGGCTTTTTATGGGAAGCCTTACATAAATTAAAATTTGGAAAATTGGGAAACAACTGACTTGGCATGACAGAGCGACAAGGGTTTTTTACAAGGATTGAATTTTCTGAGGAAAATGAAGGCACGATCGTAGTTTGAAATTACCTAAACAATGACCTAGAATACGACCTGTACACGGAGAGTTCGCGGATGTATATTAAATGGAGAACACGACCCAAACGCAGAAAACAAGTAAATTGCTTAAGATATTTGTAAGTAACTGAAGCTGTTAAAAAAGAGGCAATTTGTGATGTCACAAATAGCGACCACAAAGGCGCGTCGATAAACAGGAATACACGGAATTCATCGGAAAAATCGTAAAAGATGGACGAAATTGTCTATTTTGTAAAGCAATCACAGCTCCTAATATTAGCTTGTGATAAAACATCACACTTTCTATGAAAAAACTGTGTATGCATCTCAAAAGAACACTTAATCAACTTCTATGCATTATTTACGCACGACTTTAAACGAAAACATGGAATACCTCTCATGGACTTGAACAATACGGACGCGGTCGCGTACACGAAGGCGGACGACGGAGCACAGAACTATGGAATACTAGGACTCTGCACCGGTACACGATTTGTATCGAATACCGGTATTGTAGGTTCGATAGATATATCGGATCGAACGTTTCTGTATCGAACAAATATCGATCAATGGCAGTCATACAAATAAAATTCATAGCCTGCAAAACAGCTGGGTTTTTTTGTATCGCCAAATCAACATTCTACTGCATCCGATTCGGTGTGGACTCATCTGTTGATTGTACATAAGCGATATGTCATGTGTAAAGCTGAAGTTCTGAACGAGTCTGTCTTTTTATTTTGCCGATCTTTGTTTAGTGGCAAGCAAATATGAATGACTAGAAATAAATCTCACTGAAACCAAACATCAATAAAATTTGTTTCTCAGACCACTTCAGAAGCTTCTGAACGGATATTAATAACCTCAGGAGATATCCTGTCAGCAGAAAGCTCATGTCTAGAACCCAGACTCACTGGATGCAACGATATTTCTTTTAAAGATGCTAACTCAAAAGACTTTACATTTAAAATATTAATGAGACAGTGCATTAAGTAATATGATGCTACTACAATTAAAACATATATAAATAAAGCAGCACCGTTTTGCTGTTTTATAAATGTTCTATTTATTATTAAAATACATGTATCATATGATATATCGAATATCGATCATTTTGTATCGATACGAATATCGTATCGATCATTCTGACCGATATAGAGCCCTACTGCTCGTGCTACCGCTTCAGTACTAGTTGTTGTTGTTGTTTGTGTAGTAGTTATTGCTGGTGCTTCCGCCGTTTCTATGGTTTCTATTGCTGTTGCTGCTATTTCTGAAGTAGTTGGGTTTTTTGGTTGTGTGGTTGTTATTGCTGGTGTTGCTGCTGCTGTTTCTTTGGTTGTTATTGTTGTTGCTGCTGTTTCTATGTTTGTTGTTGTTTGTGTGGTTGTTATTGCTGTAGCTGCCGTTTCTGAGGTGGAAGTTGTTGTTTGTATGGTTGTTATTGCTGGTGCTGCTTTTTCTATGATGTTGCTGTTTCTGTGTTAGTTGTTGTTGTCGTTTGCATGCTAGTTGTTATTGCTGGTGCTGCTGTTATTTATTTGTTTATTTCTTGTATATGTTTTTATTTTTATTTATCTTTCCGCTGTAACGTTTTCTTTCTTCCAACACACCTAGCAGAAGTATTGATCCTTCTGTTATAATTCAATCCTTCTGCCAACAGACCCAGCAGAAAGATTGATCATTCTGCGGTAGTTTAATCCTTCTGCAAGCAGACACAGCAGAAGGATTGTTCCTTCTGCTGTGTCTACCGAGTCTGTCAACTTTATGTTCATCAGAATTGTCAAAAGTTGCATTAATTGTCATTAGTTAAGTCATACGAACAGTGCCCGTTTTATAATTTCCGATGGCAGTTTTTATAAAAAATATACTGGGTTTAACACCATGTCAACACAATTTATCTTTAAACCGACGTGACAGAGTGTCCAGGTTTTACGCAAAGTACCCATGCCATTTATTGGGCATGGACTACATTTTCGGAAACACTTGTTTAGAAACTAAAGCGGACATTCTACCATGTCTGCATAAAAACTAGAATTCAGATATATCATTTTGAGAAAGAAAAGATAACTACGGTAGAGTTTGTTGGAACGCCCTATCATGTTTAATTCCCCTGATTGTAGATAAATATAATTTCATTCTATTTATATTGTGAAAAAGTTTAAAAGCGCTTTTATTGTTCGTTTTTTCTCAACTGTCAAAACATGAATAATTTCACGGTAAATGCGTTTGTTAAAATCATTGTTGTAATACATCCATGAGTTCCCGAAAGTGTGTATTATGATCGAGTAAAGATGTTTTTGCCGTATGATACCTTTTAGTCAAGATATTTTTCATAACAATTAGGCCGCCAGTACAAATACAATGCATTCAGTCACCGTTTAATTATTCAAGCTTTGACAGTTGAGAAAAAATGGACAATAACACAAATATAAACAAACCGCCGTTAAATAACCATTAATTTGTTTTGACACAGCGGTATGCCCAATAAGAAGGGCCAAACATACATTTGGCATATGGCATGTAAGACTTCTAGTTCTAAGTGAAACATCAAAGACCCCAGTCACACCGCCGGAACTTTGTTGGAGCGTTCCTTGAACGGCAGAGAGTGGGAACCGAATTTTGACAACGCTCATGACGTTGCGCTCAATACTGGCGTTAATTTGAAAATACCAAGCCCGAGGACTCAAAATATTCAACTACTATTACATTTTTTATCGCATTTTGATAAATCTTACATCAGTCAATTTAAACAATTCATACTTTCAGAAAATTATTTTATCTACTATATTTTACATACATATGTTAAAATATTCGAGTGTAAACCCGACTGAACGTCGGAAAATATGCCGGTCAGACGTAACAGAAACAAGTAAATTTCGTTATAAAAACCCAGATGCCTGTCGTATGAATAAACGTTTTTACCAGAAAAGCTTACAATGTTTGTGTTACTGAACTACCTTATACATAAATAAAGTTTTATAAAAATATAAACATAGCTATATACAAAATTATCAGAAAATATATGTTTGTTGAAAATGTAAGATTTTAATTTTACAAATTATCACGTTTACAACTTCGATATATTTGATGCAATAATTAAATTGACGTAATAATTTTTTAGTATTGTTTAAAAGTTCATTTCTTTACTCATAGACAAATTTCAAAAAGAAAATAATTAAGCAAGCGGAAAGCGGCGTTAGCCAGGTTTAAAAATGTCTAGCCACGATGTAACGCATCCACAAAAAGCCGAAAATAGGCTCGACTCAGATATTTTAAACATCATTGTTTACAGAATAAAACAAAATAGCGAAATTCATATCAATCATCAAAAAGTTCAAACTAAAACGTATAACATTATACAATATCAATATGATATTGGTGAAATATCTTAGAATAATTAACAATTTAAAATGTCTAGCCATAATGTAACGCTGCCTATTTTAGACGTTTTTAACGTCAATGTTGTTTGACTATTTTTTTCTGTTTGGATTTTATAACTTAAAAGTAATGCAGAAACATTTGCAGTACAAATCGGCAAAAGATAAGATGGCAAAGGAAAATGCAAACAAAGACTAAAAAAATAATATGCAATTAAAATAGTGCTAAACATGATAACTAGCATGAAAACTGGAGGACACCTTAATTTACATTGATATTTGGTAAAAAAACTTATAGGTATGTATCTGAGATTATGACACATTAGGTTTCTATGTATTTGTAATTAATACGTGATAAGATTCACGAAACATTAAAAAATATTTTGTATCACTGTAGCCAATTTATTAAAGGTATTACTATGATATTGAATGCCGACTATGGCGTATTAAATACAAAATATTTTTTATAAAACGTTACTTTTGACGTTACGCAAATTGACGCCAGTATTGGACGCAACGTCTCATCACCTCGCACAAAATGTGAAGAAATCGAAAACACGAGCGCTGCCTTGCACATCCAAATGGGCTTCTGGTTCACTTCTTCTCGAATTTATAGCCTAGTTCTAGTCACGTTTCGACACATCCATACCAACGCCAAACCAAAGTTCACCACCGCAATGAATCGCTGAATCAATGCCCGACAACATGCCCGTTCAAGCAACCCCGTGTCCGCTTGTAAAACGCTTACAACAGCTCCACACAAACCGTGATTATGATTTCTGCGTTGGCCTAGCGGTCCCAAGCATCTACGGACTTGCGTCTAGCGGTGCCAAACTTTGACTGGGTGTGGTTGGAGAGGAAGTAAACTTTGCCGCAGCGTAAAATTTCCGCAAATTACTTATCGCAATATTTTGTGCAATTCAAAACATTCTGAGCGGCAGGAGGGACCATAAGCGGTGGCTGAGCGTTGCTTAAACGGGAGCCACCTTTTTTGGACGGTAATGGGCGGTGATGAACTTTTTTCACCGCTCCAGGAACGCTCCAGCAAAGTTCTTGCGGTGTGACCAGGCCATAAGAAATTGAATCACTCAGAAAACAAATTCCAAGAAATACAAACCATGAAGATCAAAATGTAATGTATTCAAATATTCAGATCAAACGACCAAATAGAAAATTTAATCACAAATTGAGTTTGTTTTTTTGATGGTTAATATAGCATCCCATCTAGATCAACAAATAATTGCGATATATGCGAAATTGCTTCGCCACAATTTTCAATACAACAAGTAGCTCAACGAGTAACTGGTGTTTAGATTTATTACTTTTACTATCAATATTGATTCATAACAATTTTTACGAAAGATGTACACAAAATTGACTACTAGTATTGACTAGACCAAACTTTCTTTTCGGCATCATCATCTCTTGTAATGACATACAATTAATTCTAAATGGTATGATCATGCGAGTGGGTGTTAGCATAATTAAAGATAGAGAATTTAAAAGTTACACAGTTGTACATAAAGCAATTACCCATTTGTTCCTCCAGGCTATTCGACCTACCCAGTTGAACCAGAAGACATTTTTCACCCTTCATATAAATAGGTGCTTTTAGTGTTTGTTTCTAGTTAATTGAACCAGCGGCGAAAGTAGTAACAAGTCGTATTAAAGAGTGAAAGTACATTTATACTGACCTTAAACAATATCAGTCTGGTCTGACAATGGTGTTATATGTCGTAAACAACAGTCACTTCTGATATGAATGATCATTAATGCTTAGTACAGGCTTTTAGTAAAACGTATACTTGTATGGGTTCTTTTTTGTCTCTCGAACAATTACGTAGAATAGACTTTAGAGGACTTGTCATTTCTATGAAACCGCAAAGTCGCTATTTCTAAGGAACCCATATGTAGCATTTCCCTACCTGACAATGGATAATAGTTGCTGCGACAATAAAAGGACTTGATGTACATTTATTTTTGTGATTCTATATTAAAGCCCCTATATGAAGACTTGTTCGTTTACGACTGACATAAAAACTGTCTTAAAACTGGAACTTTCAAAATGTAACACGCATTAAAGACACAATACTCATGACAAATAATCATAAATACTTTTTAAGTTTAAAGTTGACTAAATGCCCATTCCTTAAAAAGGAGGTCTTTTTATAAAAGCATACTACATAAATTGTTGTTTACATTGACTGTATATGATCCAAAATCGTTTTAGAGCTTAATAATGTAATTTGAAAAAAAGTATTTTTCTATTGCAACTCTCCATCCTAAACGTACTGTGATCAAAACTGTTGTTTAAAGTATTGTCAACCGAATTCTACTATCACTTTGAAATACATGAAGAAATAATAAACATATTTAAGCAAACATTTCATTGATAAAAAAGGTTTCTTTTCATTGGAGGTGTTCAAAAATGAAATATGTCGCAAATTAATTTAAAGAACACTTTTGAAGAAAAAAATGTTTGTACCAAATAAATGTATTATTTTCTTTGCAGTTCATGGTGTTTGTGAGTCTTGACCGCAGGAGCTTGACATTCTGTATCACAATTAGAATATTTTTCTTAGTACGATACAGAATGTCAAACATTCTGTGATTAGATTATATGGAGAAGTTTCCGGCCTTGTGGAAGGGTAGGTGAGTACTGGTTATAGACAAGGGTCCAGGAAAGCTAGGTTAGGTGCGCTGGATGCCGTAAAAAGACCTAAAATGTGTTGACACGGCGTTAAACCCATTAAAAAAACTTCTGGGTCTTGTTATAGGGGTTTAGGTCGAAAGTGTTGGCACAGTGACAGCAGACAACATGGTATGTAGTTACCAATACTCATCGTAAAGCCAATTTCTTGCAGGAAATATAACAGATAGAACATTTCAGTCGTTTTTATATAGATAAATGTGAATGAATTCTCTTTAAAGAGACACATCGATTGGTATTTAATATTTGATGTGAAACCGAGTGTTAAAATTATGCAGACGTACAATTGTGGGAGTTGCCATATAATGTCGTTGAAATTAGCTATGGCGAACGATTATAGACAATCAGATTGTAAACTTACCATTAGATCGTATATCCAATGATACCATTCGGTCAAATACAAAAGTTCTAAACCGCCATGTTATGTGTTTTTCTTATGTCATAGTATGAATAAAAGATGGCACCAAAACAAAACATGTGTAGCTTATTGCACGTGAATTTCATTCTCATTTTATCAAAGTAGACACTTCCGTTCCATTTCACCACACATTTTAAAACCGGTGTCAGTATTGGCAAACTACAATTTAGAACCTTGTAAATGACTACCATGGAAAATTTCATAAATGGAAATTTAACGCAGTTCAGGTTATTCGACTTTGATTTAGTGGCGGTTTAGAACTTTTGAGTAAACCCGGGTCAAAAGCGAAGTTGGTCGCGCGCTGGGATTTGGAATCTCGTGTCCCGAAAGGGGGTACTGGTTCGAATCCCACCCTTCCTTGAAAATTTGATGATTATGTCAATTTCCTGTTTATTTTCCATAAATTTTTTGAATTATAGTAATGAACCGTACAAGTCAAGTAAATTAGCTTCGTAAGAATTAAATACTTTAAAACTGTACCGTAATATTTTGGACTTATGTGCTTCCTCCATAAAAGGACGAATCCAAAATTAAAAGTACAATAACTTGAAATATTTACACAATTGATTTATACACGAAGATTGAGTTAATGTGTGGATTTAGTTGTGTTTTTAATTCCTTTGAGGTAATTATTGGTTAGGTTTTTTGTTGAATTTAACGCTGTAGCAACACATTGTATATGCTATATAACGGCGGTTAGTCAACTTACTTACTGTTCCTGGAAAGGCTAAATCTGTTAGCTGTTAAGCAACTTCTAGCGCATACTTTCGTCAGTGACTGACAACTGCCCAACATGATTAAGAATCATTGACAGAAGGGAGAATGGCCGTAGAAAAAAATTCATGACTATGCTTCACGAAAATATGCCCGACACGGGAATCAAATCTACGACCCCTCGATCAGTAGACTTATGTACAACCAACTGAGCTAGCCGGGCGGCCTTTATTGTTTGTTGTTATCTGGGTATTGTTACGGTACAGAAAAGAAATGAAACCAGCAACAAACTAAAATGAACAAATTCAAATTTATTTAACAACAGAATTGTATAAAAGTTTACACCAGAAGAAAAATGTAAAACATAAAATAAAACTTTAGTAGATGAATTTCAATTCTTCCCTGATCCTGGGTTTCTTGGTCGACAATCCAACTCAAACGATATCACAATGTCCAATTTATTAAAATTCCCACTATTGAAATCGGGTACAGGTTCGAATTTCCTACCATGAAAATTTGACGATAATGTCAATTTTCCTCCTTTAATAAGGTATATGGAGAAATTTCCGGGGAGATGAGTACTGGTTAAATACAAGGGTCCACGAAAGCTATGTTAAATGCGCTGGACGCCGTAAAATAACCTGAAAATTGTGTCGACACGGCGTTAAATCCAGTATAGATTAACTAATTCCCACCAGATTCGTAACGGCGTCAAACTCTCTGAATTTTCAGCTCGACCTTCCAGTATATAAGTACTGTGATAGTATTGTTGTTGACAGCGTGTCAAACAAACAAATTAAAAATGGCCTTGTCAAATTTCTTATTCATGACTGACAAGGACTGAAAGCTTTTATAAAACTGTTTACTGGTAACTTATATTGAGCATTACCATTAAGATTTGTTTACTAACGACGGCTATAAACATTTTCGCCTTTTGCGTGACAAACTGTTTTAAAAATAGCTTTATAATTTGAGTTGTTTGGATTCGTTTAATGGCTCTTTCATTTTCTATTAGATAATGACAATAACACATTACTCCAGACATTTTCAGGAACTTGATATTTCAACACCTTGTCCATCAGAAAAAAATGTTTTGTGGCTTTTTTCTCTGAATATTGTTGTTTAATCTTAATTCTGACTATTTTTAAGGATGCGTCCACCATTTAGATTCTAAAATCAGCATGTTATCGTCAGCACAGTTGAACAGGTCGAAGTGATCAACAAAATTAAAAATATCATTGATAAAAATATTAAAAAGAACAGGTCCGAAAAATAAAGTCCTGCTGCACTTGCATGCACGGAGTATGACTCACTCTTGGGTTGCTCAATTTTAACAACCAGGGCAGCGTATTATCAAAAATCTTACGATAATTTAACAATACATTATAGAAGGATTTAGGACTAAAATAGATCGTAAGAGGCTTGATTATATGCACCCCAGGTATATGTTTATCGTAAAAACACCTGTTCTCGAACCTCACCTGATCTCGAACCATTCATAAAAATGCTGTTTACTTTGCTACGTATTTGCGTATGACGTCATCAACTCGTGTGCACAAATGTTAAGTAAACAATCGACGCAACTACAACTGTCAAACGAGAATAATGCACAAGAAACAGGTAATTAGAATGAATATTTTGTGATGGTGAATATTTTTCAGTAAATCATTATTACCTTTTTCCGCTCTGTCAGTACAATCCATCAAATATTGTTTAATAGTATGTTATTGCAAAAGAAGCACATGGCAGGTAGCCATTCCTGTCTTCTGCTCATAAAGTCATGTGACAGCTAATTATAACCTCACAAATAGCCAAATACGGTAGAGGTTCGAAATTAGATCATCTATTTTTAGCCGCCATGACAGTTTTCAGAAAATGGTCGTGTTTTTTTCTGGAAGAATTTGGATTTATTGCAAATATAAAATATCAACAAATATATGATAGAAAAGTGGAATATAAGTTAAAAGGTGTGTTGTTAATGTATTTTTTCTAAAAAATTGTTGCATTAATTAGAAATGGCTCATTGAGTCCTTAGAGGTTCGAGAACCGGTGTGTCCACCATAAACTTTTTATTGCGTTTATTGTATTCTCATGCATTTCATTATGATATTTTTTCAGTAATAGTAAATCGTGAGGTAGGCATGCAGTCAAACGTTTAACATATCCATTCAAATTGATGTTACATAGAGATTTTTCAAATTGATGTTACATAGAGATTTTGATCAAGTGCATGTTTTCAGTCCTACATAATTTTATCGAGGTGTTCTGGCAGCCACAAGCTCCCATATTATAGCTAATAAACATACATATATATTAAACTAATTATTGAAAATACTTCATTGCATATTAATAGCTCTTTTACATATATATTAAACTGATTATTGAAAATACTTCATTGCATATTAATAGCTTTTTCAAAACTGTTTGATAATTGATATAGCCTTTTAGTAATTATTTTTTATCCGCTTAATGGAACACTGAATAATTTGACAATACAAATGATTAAACAATATATATAAGCAGTGAACATGCAAAATTAGCAATTTTTGAATATAAAATTTGCATATATCGTTAATTTTAAATTGTTTTACAATATATCAGTAGGGCGCGATATAACCTTTCTGTGTTGATGCGCCGTAAAACCAAAAAATATATCAATAGCGTTCATGTATAATTAACCATATTTGAGTAAAGCTACAGTCCCATAAACATAAGCCGTGAGGGCACCGTACGGGCGCCGTGCGATCAAAGTCCACAAGGACCCGTACAAACTCTTGCGTACCCGTACGGACTGTTACGTTTTTGCCAGAGTCCGTGAGATGAGTTTAGGATACAGGTATCGGTTTCAAAGTCAAATCGTGAACAAATTCGTGACCGAGTATAAATTAAACTTGCATATCTTCCAGCTACGGCTCCGTCCGGGTGCGTTGTTTTGTGCCATGTGCGTACCGTCACCTTAATACGCAAGGCTTCCCACGATCTACGGCTGTCTGCACGTACGGGTCCGCAACAAGCCACGATTTTATGGGACTGAGGCATAAGAAAAATACTATGTTTATATAACTATGTATTAGGAAAAAGAAACAATGTGTATCCAATGATGTTTGATATAGATAGTAGAATACTAACTGGTCTGTAATTTACTTCCAATAAGGTGTTGTTCTTTTTATGTAGGGGAAACACTTGTGTTGCTGTTAATTGGTTGAAAAGACTGGTGTACGAAATGACACGTTATTAGTTAGTTTTAATCCGGGTAAAGTTATCTAATTGTCGGCCTATCAACAGCTAGGTTTGGTGAGCTGGTCGCCGTAAAAATTGCTAAGCCACAGAATTAGTAAATATCTGTGATTAGCTTCGTGGAATAATCAGGGTAGCATATTATCAAAAATCTTACGATAATTTAACAATACAATTTAGAAGGATTTACGACTAAAATCGGTCGTAAGACGCTTGATAATACGGGCACCAGATGATAAGTATGTATTTATTATTATGGTAACTATATATATACACGCAATAAACATAATGCTCTTACCCTTGCGTTTTATAAATCCCATTTGTTTTGTTTGTTTGTTTTTGTTGTTGGGTTAAACGCCGTAACAGCACATTGTATAGGCCATATAACGGCGGTCAGTCAACATACTCACTCCTCCTGGAAAGGCTAAATCTCTGGATTTAGCTGTTAACCAACTACTAAGCGCATACTTTCGTCAGCGACTGACAACTGACTTACATAATTAAAATCATTGGTAGGAGGGAGGATTGCAGTAGAAATAATTTCATAACCAAGCTCCACCAAAGTATACCCCGCCCCGGAATCGAACCCACGCCCCCTTGATCAGTAGACTTGCGTGCTACCAACTGAGCTAGCCAGGCGGCTAAATGTAAGATCTAGTGTAACGGTTGGGGAACTATTCAATGATAGTGGATCTTAGGCATCAATTGAGTCTGTTGAGTCTTTATTATGTTATTATTAGTTCTACAAGTAGCCCTACCCATCAAGTCCTGTTATTGTGGATTCATACTATATGAGAATAAAAGCATTGTTATAAATTCCATAATGTTTATAGATGAACAAACACGTGCTTTAAATCAATTTTCAAACATGGCATGTTATTGTACTTTTAATTTTGGATTCATTCGTTTATAGGTAAAACACATGAGTCTAGACTATTGTGTAGCAGTTTCAATGTAGTTATTCTTGTAGAAACAAAATCATTAATCTGTACGTGTGGCTTAGTGAATAAGAGTGCAGATATTACTCACTTGTTTTTATATAGATAATAAAAGAATATTTCTGAATATTTCCATCCCTATTATTGACAGACTATTCTTTTCGTTAATTTGACGAGCCAAGTGAAATAAATGCACTTATACTGTCAAATACTTTAATGTGCATAAACACGTTGTTTACAAGTCCTCGTCAAAGCATGACAGAGCGCTTACAGTTATTACACGTGACTGCCTTGAAAAAATATATAAACAAATAAATTTCATATCCAGACAAATTATTCCTTATTAACCAATAGTGTTACGTGACAATTGATAAGAAAATGTATAATAACAGTTTTTCTTTTATTTCAATGGAAGTGATTATTTCTATCTGATATTTTCCTGCTTTTATTCACGTGGTCCGTCCACCCAACTCGAGTGACATCATGATAATAAAATAGTATTTATTTCATCATAACATGAAAGGTTATGGGGTTCAAACACGTGATGAAGATTTAATACAGCAGAATTTACCGAGACAAATTGTTTTGGAGAATATTACGTTACATTTTTTATTAACCAAATCTCTGTAATTATGAGTAATTGTCTTGGTCTTCGGTCTTATTTATTTAAGTTGTTAAAACAATAAAGTGTTAAATTTCGCTGAATTATGGGCTTTTATCGACGCAAATTTCTAATTAACCATCTATTTAACAAATTATGCACAATAATTCGCAAAACCTTTTAACGTTATGACTGAAGTCATATGATTGATATTCTGTTCAAAAAAATATATACAAGACAACGCCGAATGGTATGTATCGCTCCACTAAATTTCACGTGCTGAATTGGCTATGCTGTTAAAGTTATATAGATTTTTGTTTTCTTATAACTAATTCAACATATAAAATCGCCATTTCATCTGAATTGATCATTTGTTTTACGGGATGTCCTATTCAAATGCAAAAAACTGTAATTAGTTGCATTGCCTAAAACATCACCCTCTTTGCGTTTTGGCTGTGTGAATGGTCTGTGTTTTTTTACTGTTGCTGTTCCTGATATGTTTGCCTTTTTATAAACGCTGCTTTTCCCCCGCACATTTTTGAAAGATGAAGTGTTTTCCTATAAACTTTACAGTGCTATTACAATATATGTGCGTTTGGCATACTTGCAACAAAGTGCTAAAAGTATGAAAGTTACTGGAGACTGTTTGTCCATAATGGGATATGATTTTTTTGTTTCAAGTGCATTAAGTTGAACTGGTAAAAGTATTATTCACTCCCTGTTGACTCACCAATACTTCATGATCAGATCCACTTTTGTGGGTTTTCTGTATTTTGGAAAAAAAATTCAAGTAATCTCACTGAGCATCACCAAAGGAGCAAAACGAAACAGTGTATCACGCCGATTCTATAGATATTTTATGAAATTAAAATATTTTTCATAAATATATCTTATAAATATTCAGGTATCACTCGCAACAAGCATCAGCAAAGGAACAGATTTCACAAATCATAATTCGTCGTGAGACAAACAGGAAACAAAAATACTTGTAAGCAAAGATCGCAGATACGAGCCCCGATGATTCTCAATATGTTCAGTCTGAAAATGACCTTATAGTTCTGACATCTCGAAAATATAAACCATCTAAAAGCAACTTACATACGTAAGTATAAGTTTGAATTACGAAACTAAGTTGTATGGTTGATTTTTAAATTAATTTCTAATTCGGTTAAGGTTAATTTTAAACAATTTAATTGATTGATCGCGGTTGGTGAATATTCCATGCTGTTTCTACAATATTGCCAATTTTGCTCCTTTATAGGGAAGCCCGGCCGGTTAGCGCAGCCGTTAGCGCACTAATCTACTGATCGAGGGGTAGTAGATTCGATTTCGGGCAAGGCATACTTCCGTGGAGTTTGGCCATGAAATAATTTCAATGGCGATTCTCAATCTTACCACTGATGCTAAATCAAGTAAGACAGTTGTCAGTCACCGACTGAAGTATGTGCATAGAAACAATATCCAGAGATTTAGCCTTTCCGGGAACGGTTAGTAGTTTAATTGGCCGCCGTTATATGACCTACACAAGGTTTAGCTACGGCGTTAAACCCAACAAAAATCCATGTAGGGAATTGTTTTCGGCTTATTGTATGAAAGTTATCGAGTATTTGTAGTTGAGTTCAGTAAAACTGGATAGATGCACCGCTCATAAATAACTTGAAAAAAAAAAAACAAGTTGCTAACTGGCGTAAAATCCAATCACAAAAATTCAATCACTTAACATGTATGAACGAACTCAATCACTGCAGCAGCTCGTCGATTTTTCTCTACGAGTTTTGTTGTAAACGCTATTAAACGTTCTTAATCTATTTGTTGTTTTAAATTAATTTCTATAAATAGCATGATTGTGAAAGCAAGTGATTTTTTCCCTTTCACAACTTTCATTAGCTATTGCCGTGTTTTGTTCTAGATAATTGCATCAGCTTCTTGTTTAATGACTCAATCTTATCGTTGGATAATGACCTGATTGGATAACAACAATTGTCTATTACGAGTGCAGTTGTATTTGATTTGTCAAAGTAGGTAGATATAATCTATAATCCCGCCAAAACAGTTAATTACGCACTCTAATCCGGCTAACGTATAGCATATTTTATGTAATTCATATATTATGAAGCTAAATTTCTGTTGCCTAATTATTTATAATTTTGGGACCCTCAATTATGTCCTTTTAATCACGAGAACGTACATTGTTTATAATATCCTTAGAATGTTGTCAATAGAATGTGCGACATTTAAACTATCTATGAAAGTTATGTGATGTAATCAATCAGTTTTAGAACTATACCCTTTAGGTATAGTATTTTTATAGACCAATAGTTATCTATAAATATTTTCTAGTTTTGGCATACGCAAAATGTTATTTTTCATTTTGCTCCTCCTGTAGCCTAAAAAGCGAAGCTTGTTGATGCCAATTTGCTCAAACGTTTCGTATATCCTTGGTAATGCCAGTTTATCTCCTGTTTGTCAATGTAATTGTTGGTTATCAATAAAGCACCCACATCTTATTGCCTATCCATCATTCACAAATGCTACTATATTTTAAAATGAAAGACCTCTCATACCAACTGAAAGATTAATCAGTGAAAATTGCTAATCGAACATTGACCTAACACATGCTAGCAATAAAATTTACGTTATTGTTGTCATTAATTTCTCAACCAAAGTTTATTACATCCGGGTAATAAACTTCTGATAATCACGTGACCATTAAATGCATTCATCCGACCAGTGTCGTCTGCTATCCGATCAAAACCGTCTGCCTGATTACTTCAGAAATTGGTCTCTGTTGACTTACTGACCGTAGGAAATTGCAGGAAATTCTCCGGACATTAATCTCAAGCCGAATTAATTACCATTTACCGTATCGCGTACTTGTATTAACTTATAATGATAATCACATTGGTCAATATAACAGGATTGGACATCACGTAACATTTGTGTTTACATTCTGGAAATGACGTTCCTAAGCTCCTAAGGTCTCGCGAGATAGTGTTTCTTGATGATAACATTGTATTTAAGTAAATGCAGCATTACAGCCTCCATCAGAACAATTTTCTTTATGTACTTTAAATTATGAAACAAGTTCTAAATTTTATTATCAAAAAGTTATTCTTATCTTATTTCAGACCGGTGAATGTACATGTAAAATTGACTTGATCGTTTCATACCAGTTTGACCAATGCAACAATAGCATACATGACACATCGGAAACTGATATTTTATGTTTCTAATTTTTATGTACCCGTCTAGCTCGGTCGGTAGTGCCTAAGGATACTTATCGAGGAGTCATAAGTTAGATTCCCGAGCGGGGCATTCTATCGCAGAGGTCCGTAATGGAATAATTTCTACGGCTATTATTCCTCCTACAACTGATTCTAAATGATGTTGGACAGTTGTTAGAAACTAAAAGAAATATGTGACAAGTTAACAGCTAAATCCAGAGGTTTAGCCTTTCCATGAACGCTGAGTAAGTTGACCGTCCGTCGTGGTATGACTCATGCATTGTGTGGCTACGATTAAAAAATGCTGCTAATTTCAAATTAACACAGAGATAACATTCTTTGGACAGGAAACCATTTGCAAGAGAAAATTAAAATTTAATTTATAGATTAAAGATGTTTTTGCTGTCGTTTAACCATTCAGGTATGTACATATTTACAAAAATGGTTCTAAAGGCGTATGTCCTACTAGAATTGTGACAACCAAAACCATTAGAACTAGCAACCAAGTTGGCACAATCTCATTTTTATTAGCCAACGGAAATAGCTAATCTAAAGATATAGAGCAAAGGGCTAGATTCTTAGAATTTTATTTCTGCTATGTCTGCGGTCGTCGGTAAAGCCACTAAAATTATACTTTCGAAAATATTTTCCCTAAAGCAGTATCAAAGCTTTAAAATTTGTGTCAGCTGCACTGTCCGACGCTCTATTTTGTGACACATTCTGTAAAGTTCTCTAACCATTCCATTCCCTGAATTTGTTTAGCAATGATGTTGGCCGTTTAGTTTAATCAGTGTTCACATTGGCGTCAAATTCACAGAAAAAAATCTAGCGATGCGTTTAATGAGAATTTCATACAGTTAATACTCGTATAGTCATACTTCTATTCCCGACAATACTGTAAATTAAACGTATAAAGTTATTATGTAAAAATGCATCATGTCTTTGTTACTTACTCGTCTAAGAGGTTGACACAATATTGCACTGTGTTGTTATTTTACAGACAACTAAGTTGATTTAGAACCATAGACTGCTGTGCCTTAGTAATAGGATTTGGCGTCCACTTCACCGAATGAGAACGAATGAGACAATGATTATAAGAAATCTAATTTCCGGTCTGGAATATATACTTCGTAATCAACGTCATGAAGCGTTTCAAGAAATGTTCGCATTTCGTTGTTACTGCCAAGTCTTACGTATATAAAAAGTTAATATTTAATGGTAAGTTCTTTACCTTGCATTTCTATATTGTTTCCATCGTATCAAGATGTCTAGTCCACTCTACACGCAGTCACAGGGAGAATTAATGCTGTTGCAATATGCTTTAAAGTATTTCTAAGCCAAATGTGTCATTACCGACTGACAACTTTAGGATTAGATACAATAGACGGAGAAGGGGTGAATAGCTATTCAGCACAAATATGGCCAAAATCATGACAAAATGCGCTGTTTTATTACATTGTGTCTTATTAGTTTGCTTTGTTAACATTGCTTTCTGTGACAAATTAATAAATGTGTCCAAACATTTCAACCCTGACTTTGTTTAGCACTGATGTTGGCATTTAGTTTTAATTTGTGTTCACCTTGGCGTCAAATCCTTAAAAAGACATCCTGCGATGCGTTTAATGAGAATGTTATGGAGTTTGTTGTATAGAATGCTTTATTTTCGACTATACCGTTAAATACACCGTATAATGTTTTGTAAAAATGCATCATGTCTTTGTTACTGACTCGTCTACGAGGTTAACGCAATATTGCAGTATGTTGTTATTTTACAGACAACTAAGTTGATTTAGTAACAGGATTTGGCGTCCAAATAACCGAATGATAACAAGGGAGACAATGACTGTAAGAAATCTAATTTCCGGTCTAGAATACATATTCGTAATCAATGTCATGAAGCGTTTCAAGAAATGTTCGTATTGAGTTGTTACTACAGTATAAAAAGTTGATATTTCTGGTGGGTTATTTACCCTGCATTTCGATTTTTTGTTTTAATATCACGGTGTCTAGTCCATCCTACACACGATCACTGGAGATTTTGTTGCTGTGGAAATAAGCTTTGAAATAGAACAAATTGCTAAGCCAAATGTCTCACTACAGGCAGACAACTTCAAGACTAGTAAAAATGGAACGAGGTTGAATTTCCGATGAACAAGAATATGATTAAAATGGACAAAGACATAAACGGTCCGCCCCGAAAATTAAAACTATTGACTCCTGGATACATAGCCTGGTGAGCTACCAACTTAGCTGACCTGCGATTTGTTTATGCTTGTGCGAATTCATTTTAGAAGAATAAGACTATTTAAAAGTAAATTTAGCAGTGTCTTCTTTATGTCGTTAGCGGTTGAAGACGATATAATGTTCCATTACTATCCCGCTCTACCCGTCATATAATGTATTTGCTGTTCAAACCCGATTGAGTTCAGATTGAGTCCACAATAGATCTATAAATCATTGGATTGAATATTTCCATTGGATGCTGCAAACCAAAAAAAACTCACTTGAACAGGTCATAACTTATCTGATAAAGTCACACCTATTTTAAACTGTTATTCTAACAATGAATTAAACTCATTTGAATGTCTGTAATAATAGCATAATTTACATTTAAAACAACATATACATTAAATACCGATACAATTATTCTATGCGTAGATCGATCAGCTCGATCCAGTGGAGGGCAATCAATTTACAAACTAAGTTGTGTAGTGGTAACACCATTTAGTTGAGTCTGGTATGTTCGGGACATATGATCAATGTCAAGCATTAAATTGGCTATCGTTTCAGCCGATTGCGATGTCTTGCACAGAATGCTTCAACCAGGAGTATGAAAGCAAATAAGCAAAACTTCTGGGAGTTTCTTACATTCTTACATACATAATCGACATTAAAGCTTGGACTTTATTACATTGCAGATATACAATACACACTACAGAAGTTGGCAAATCATCAAACAAGAAGGCCAAACGATGCCCTGCAACAGTTTTGCAACAAAAGGTATTTTACTCACTATTTTCTGAGCCTCAAGTGTAAATATTTGTAATTAATTAGTCTTTTTGTCTATAGGTTCAATTTCATGCAATCAGATGATTGAAAACAATCTCGTTGCGTCGATTTGCCAATGGAACAAAATTCACCAGTTTATATAAAATTTTCATCCGTTGCTTTAATAATTCCCTCAGGCAAGCATGTTTATGAGAGACCACAGATACGGATGAAAATTCCAATATTATATCAGTATGGGAGTGAAGGGTGTGTTTATTGAAAAAATATACAGTCGTGTCGCTAGAATTTGTAGTATTGGCATTCTGCGTTCATGTCTAACTCGTAGATAAAAAAGACTGATTACTTTGAATATTTTTGAAGTTTGAATTGAAAAGGACAGTAGATGACATACGGCAATGAAACAATTGGTTTGACATTCTGTTGATGGATTTGATCACTTGGTAAGAAACTTTACTTTTATTTATTTAATTATTTCAATGATTTTATTTCTTAGTTCACTTAGATGTTTGATTATTATAATATAATTCTTAAGTTAATATTTATTTTATTTATTTTGTCTTCTTTGCCTTAATTGGTATAATATTAGACTGCTTAGAAATAATTTCTAAATATCAAATAATAATGATAAACGTTCTGATTGAAGCATAATTAGACATTCGAAACATAAGTATTAAAACAGAAATCGGTGTTGGAACTTGTTCAGGATGATTTAGTTGAATTGACTTCCGTCAAGTAAAAGAATTATAAATTTCGATGTAAATTTAGCTTGGTTATTTTTGTTTAAGCTTTTACACTAATGATTAGTTTACAGATGTAAGTTGATAGTTGGTGTTGAAAGCAATGTGGTATTATTAATAATAAAAATTGTCTTAAGGAAGAAATATGCATACTTTACAAATACGCTAATTATGTGCATAGACAAATAACAGTCAAAATTGGACTAGTAGATAAAATGTCATAGTAAAACTAAATGCTACTTCACCTAGTTGTTATGAACGTATCAGTTACTTGTTTTAATGTAAGTAAAGCTTCAACATTACATTTTAACTATAGCACGTTGTTGTTCAGTTATTGAATGAAAGTTAATAGATGTGAACGCTGTTGGCTATTTTTTTTTAAACCTTATAATAAAATATTTTATCCTGAGTTGTAACAGTTTGATGAATATTGTTTATTTTATTCTTTTAGTGTTTTGATAGTGTAAGAATATATTTGAACAATAAAAATGCCATTGACTTTCTTTTAATATTTATTTGTATCAAATAGTTGTTCTTGTAGAACTCTATCAACGTATACACGCGATTTCAATCAACAACTTTAATCCTTATATCTCTCATTTAGGGAATGTTTTTATTGTATTATCTTAAATATAACACCAGACTGTACTGGTGTTGTTATATATAGTGATGTCACGATGATCGAGTAGAATCGAATAATCGTCGCTGGGCGCTTACATTAGCGACAATCGATTTTCTTTAAGGAAAATCGATTGTCGCTGGTTGTTTCAGAACCGCAGATTTTGCCACAACTGACCTCAGTTTAAACTTGTACACAAGGGAAAAAACGTTACTTTTAATTTTCAGTCTTATTTAGTTAAATTACTAATCAGTCTAAGTCAAACTCGTTGTTCCACCCGTCCTTCACATGTCAAATATCAAACAAAAATGTGAAAACATGTCGGCGAATTTCAAAGATAAATAGCAATTTACAAAAAGGTCTTTATTTTTTATTGATGACGTAATACGAGTCTTGATACCGCTTTCTAGATACGTGTGATAATTCAAATGTCACGTTGTAATTGTATAACAAACGTTTGGTACATCAGATGTGTTATAAATCTTCACACTCAATTTGTTACGATTTACAGGTCAGTAAACTAATTAAAATTTACGACCAAATCTCTTTGGCAGTTTGGGAAACTCTGTGAGTTATGGTAAAAGTTCAACATCCGGATACGGTCTTATTCTCGTATCAAATTAAAATTTATTAACTCACTAGAATCCAATAAACATAGAAGCTGAACCAAGCTAGCTTATTTCATGATGGTTCTTCATAACATGCTGGTAAGATCCATCCTTAAGGGTGGTTAATAGGATAACGCTCTGCATTGTGAAACATTCGTCCTCAATAATTTTCGTAACCGACACGTTACTTACATTTTAATTTTATTTTACCTGTATCAGTTTTAAATCATCTTGAATGAATTTGTTCAGAAAAAAGTTAATTGAATGGACATTTATAGCATTGGATAAATCTATCAGAAAACATATTTATTGACTCAGACAGAATGTGAATGAATTATTTATTTAAGAATTATGTTATTAAACAATTGTACCAACATCTTTTGCTTATGAAAATTATAAAAAAAACTATTGCTGAAAGATATTTCTAGATGATGAAGGGGTAAATCAAAGGACTGCTAGCGGTTTCAAAATGATATTGTGTAACAAAATTCATACCAACAATACATAGTTTTCGTATTGTATAACATTATCTGACTCAGATACACTATACTTGCCGATTTAAATTGAAAGCATTAAGTCTAAGTATTGTGATTTTAGTATTTTCCTTTGTTTTTAAAATGTTTTCAAAGAAATTAATCATGCAAATATAGTTTGTTTTAAGTAAATAAAGAATGTTGTCTTGAATGCAGTGTTTTTCCTATTTTTTTCCAGAGATTTAATGCTACTTGTAATATAAAATCCCTGTATTTTCTCAGGAAAGCTTTTGTCAAGATACCGTAAGCATTTGTACAATTTTCGATTATTAATTGATTTTTAATCGATTAATTACATTTGATTCAATTCGATTATCGATTATGATTTTTGTCCGATTCTCCATCACTAGTTATATATGCGTTATACATTTACACATATATTAATGCGTTATTAATAATGATTGTGATTATCGCTGAAATGTTGAATATTGTCTTCCTCTTTTACAAAGTGTTTTAGTTTGATAATAAAAAGATAAAACAACGTACATATAGTTTGAATTGAAATAAATGTCATATCGAATTGAATGTCATATAGATATTTACAGGTCATGCACAGTAAACAAAACAACTAGGACCGTAGCAATCATATTTGAATATAATAAATGCTTTTAATCCGGTTGAATATGTCAACAATATTGTAGTCACTGTCGTTAATAAAAAAACTATTTACAGGGTACCTATAAGGTAACTATGGTATATTTTTAACATCCATTATAGTTTCCATGTAAAATAACCTCTGTCATATATTAACTTCATATTTATCATTGTGTTTGGAAAACAGATCACCACTCTTGGCAAACACTCTAATTTATCAAAGCTAATAGGGATAGCAAAGCACAGATTTAGATTTTTAAATTTTTTATGAATGTTTTTTTTTCAAATTTGTTGATAGCTTTACTTCGCATTGTTCGCGTAAATATAACCAACGTTTATTTTTTAAAAACATTTTACATGTAGTAACAATCGTAAGACACTGACAATAAAAATGTCATGGTATATTTCAAGAACCTTATTATAAGTTAATGGTAATTAGAAACTTAAACCATATCAGCGATGAATGTTAGAATGACAGACTATGTACATATCTGCAGGCGCAAACCGAACTAAATGTTATACATGTACATCAACGAGCATTCAGAGCCTCAAAGGAAAACTAATCCAACCGCGCTTAATTATTGTACTGTATATAATTACTCGTTAATACAGTTTTCACTTTAAATTCCTTCAATCAGCGTAGATGTCACTTCTGGTTCTCTTTAAAAACCTATCGCCACTTGTGCACCATCACTTTTGGAAGTAATTGACCGCATAAATAGACGTAGACAGTTTTAACGTCCTTTCTAAAACATTGAAAGCCAGACAAACTCATTTAAGAATCGCTCAGATACTTTATTTCCAATTATCCCTTATTTACATCTCCATGATTTAGTTACGAGAGGTAGTTAACCAAAAGAGCATTGTTATACAAAAGATATTTCCCCCCTTCTCTTTCGAAATTGTTTCTAAATGAGGAAATGGAATGCAACATGATTGCGTTATTAGTTATGAATATGCAGATATTAACGCATTAGCCAATTACTTAAATAATTATTCCATAATATGTTCAGTAAGGATGTTGTCAAAAACGAAGGTAAGTGATAATCGTGTGTTCAGGTAATAATTTCAATATAATAACTTTCTGTAACCTGTTTTGATATTTGGAAATCCGACGTTTGGTGCCTTAAGACATACGTTTAGATATCAGTGTATGATCACATCACTTTGTCTAATACTAATGTGTTAAAGTTAAAAAAGCGGTTAAAAGTCTGCTTCCATGCTCAGCCGACTTTACAATCTTGTACGATAACTCCTGATCATTAAAATCACCCTCAGGCAGGCGATCTCTAACAGTACCCATTTACATCTGGGTGAACTGGAAAAAAATGTAGGTAAATTTCTTGCTTGTAGGAAATGAATCCGGGATCTCTCGATTCCTAAACGCGCTACCTACCACTGGACCATTGTTTATACTAATGTGTCATGATGTGGAGACAAATACGGCTTTAAATTATACTGGTATGCATGTTCATAATAAAAGTTGCTAAACCATGATGCACAACATTAAATCTACAAATTACACAGAGGAAAAACTGGAAAATGTAATAACGCACGGAGAAAGATGAAGAAAATATTTTTCCCTCAAATCTAATTAGCTGAAGTTAGAGATAATTTAGAGAACGAATCATGTTTTTGTAAGATTAAACTAATTAAGTATAACATATTGAGTGTTCCTTTATTGCGTATTATAAGCTTTGATTCGATGTTCATTTTCTTAATATTGAATTAAAATTTACCGTATTTTCGTTCGCCATGATGGCAAAACTGTAGAATATGTACGCGCTATGTGGTAATTTAACTTGTTCCATTGTTTCAGAATTGTTCTTTATATCGGAAGTCGAGAAGTGAAACAAGGTGATTCATTTCATACTTATGGGACTATGAAGTATAGACTTTGAAAGTATGTATAATAACAAAAATACAAGTCGCGTGTTTTGTGAAGGTCAGATATAATTCGATAGACCTTTAACAACGTATTTGGAATCAATATTAATGCATTTTATAATGATTTAAACACGTTTTTTATTAATCTATGAAAAGTTAAATACTATGTCTACGAAATATATTCTATGGGTTCAATTCTTTCTATTCAGACTATGCAATTTAATGTTCACGTAACCTTACAAATGTCTGACGCTATCGTCTAATGCTGAAATTACTCTGTTAAATTGTTGTCAAAAATTTTATCACTTACTTGAAGCCTGTCATTAGCATTTTCAGTAAATGTGAAATAGACATTCGTCGCGACAGTATTAATTTTCTTTAATCGGTTTTATCAACCTTTTTCCAGAAAAGACACAAACGACATCAAGTTTTCATCAATTTAATACTTTACAAATATTTTGATACTTGATCGCCCACTCTTTCTATTACATGTTCTAGTTTCAAGAAATTCTGGATGAAATGCTTTTAATTCTTATCTTTTTACTTAAAACTTTTTTGATCGGCCACAATTTCACGATTGTATTACATAAATCTCAGGAGGTAATTTTTCCAATCCTGTGTCTTTTTCTGTGTTAAATTCTAGTTAGCCTTTACTTGTCGAAAGAACACTAGTAATGTTGATACTGGAACGTAATTACTGACAGACATGGAAGTCTTTCAGACATTCATTGAAATCAAGGACGATATCTGTAAATTGTATATTTCTGTTGGTCTCTTTTAAATTACATTCAAAGATAGTTTAACGCATCGTAAGCAATGTTTCATGGGTAACATAAATGAAAATCCTGTATCATCTTCAAAATAATACGCTAAGAAGATGATAGATGAGCTCATGGAATTAATTCAATATGGTAGAAAGTTATAACAAATACAGCAAAGCAGATCTCAGGTTTTTCACATTAACAATATCTAGTGCATTATCAGTGTCTTGGATAGTGTGAAGTTTGGTGTAGTATTCTTGATTTAAATTTTCTACTGCGTAATCAAATTGATTGTGAGATAATACAGATTTGGAAGGTTTCCATACAAAACTGTTTTTGTAGAACATACAATATGTTTGCCGTTGTAATGTTTATAGTAACTTTGACCTTAAAGCAAGGTGTAAGTTTTTATACATTTAGGATGAAGTCATGAATAATTTCTCTATTGTTTAAAGATTTATGAAATTGAAGATTTATGTAATTTCATATGTTTGCAATTTTAATACATGTATATTCTTATAATCATATAGTTCATTTTAGAGAGTCTATATAAAACAAATATTTTTTTTACTCCGACTTTACTGTATGTGTAAAAGTTTAACCTTTTAGGCTAATGTATGTCACTGTCTAATCATAAAGTCAATTTTCTGATGTGCGGTGAATTATTTTAATGCCATGGTCAAATGGGTCTATTTACTAAACAGACGTATCTTTCAATAGTTAATAAAGCTGCATTCATTTCAATGAGAGCCTTCACAATAATAGTTTAATTAAAATGTCCTTCAGCTGTAGCATTTAATCTTTAGTGTGGTTTATTCTGATCCTTTATAAATATTTTCTTTGTTCTCGACATATGTCAGACTCAAGACGTAATATTAGGGCTTGATTGATAAACTATATGCAATTAAATAACACTATTCTTACTTCTTTTTAGCTATGGGTTGTTTCTATGATAAATATTTTTACTTGTACAATTAGGAATCAAAATTTGAATCAAAGCATGCATGGTATATAACATATGATATTGTTATTCGGCATGAAATAATCATTTATAGCCAAATGCACAGTTCCTTATTACCAATACTCTCGACAATGAATCACCATTAAAGACATTCCAAAAGAAACCAACTTCTTGTTATAAAAACAATATTATAAAAAAAAAACAACAAAAAAAACAAAACAAGCTGACAACAACATTACTTTCTGTAAATTAAATTGTATTGTCAGGAGCCTTCCTTTTGTGATTCATATCTACAAATATCAGGTTATAAGCCGATACAGAAACTTGTCTGCAAATGTCCGGTTGTCTGAAATCTACAATATTACTTAATAAATAAACCTTGCACATAGAAGTATTGGCAGGGGGATGTAAACAATATTGATTATACCATATGGTGGGGGTGGCTTGAGTGACATGAAATAGTGTTACTATAAGACTTGTATATCTAATCACATTTTGGCTTGGTAAATGAAAGATAATCACCAAAATATCAGCTTCCGAGCAATAGCGCTTTAACAATATTACAGCTTGGAAATTCTGCATGCACACTTCTCATTTTATATATTATTTTCATATTTATACTTTTTAAGTTTAGACATAATATTATCCGCTTAAGCGCTTTTGAACATATATTCAATATGAAAAGAGCGCTGTACTCATTTGGTATATAATAATAAAAATAATTATCCAGTGATCGCAATTTCTCTTTTAACATTGTGGGCAGGGGCGATGGACTGATGTTTTGGTATCTTTGTGACCGGTGTTTGCTTACGTCGCACAAAAACAAGCCGTTGTAATTTCTTACGACAAAATGTTTACTTTAACTCAAAATTTTTTGATAGCTTACCTGAGCCACGAGTATCAGTTTAAGAAAGACTAGCTTATTTCTACAGCTGATGATAATACTATGAACACTTACTGTATAGATATAATTAGAGTGTGTACAACTATTTGAGTTTGCTAGGCAATAAATTAAATACATCCACGCTATTATATTCCCATACTTTTGCATCAAAGCAAGTTAAAAGATTACACGAATTTGCAAAAAAAAAAAAAACGACCGGCAGAAAAAATCAACACTGGTATTCAAGCAAGTATTTTTTTAATGCCAGAATGTCCTTGTAGAAAACATGCATACGGAAGAAACATGTCTTAACAAAATTATTGATAATACTATTATCTATCATGTGTCAGTGACAAACCAGAGTGAGCCAACAAAAAATCTTTCCACCAAACAAGTGCCAACCAAAATATGAATTCATAATTTTATTTTTAGTATAAGCCAATTTCTTACAAATGTTGTCGCCATTGTAAATTGACATGTTGTTATGTTATGTTTTTATTCTCGCCAATAAAAGCATTGGCAAACAAACAAAAGGATCTAACAAAGTTTTTATACCTAATGTATAGTGATGGAGAATCGGACAAAAATCATAATCGATAATCGAATTGAATCAAATGTAATTAATCGATTAAAAATCAATTAATAATCGAAAATTGTACAAATGCTTACGGTATCTTGACAAAAGCTTTCCTGAGAAAATACAGGGATTTTATATTACAAGTAGCATTAAATCTCTGGAAAAAAATAGGAAAAACACTGCATTCAAGACAACATTCTTTATTTACTTAAAACAAACTATATTTGCATGATTAATTTCTTTGAAAACATTTTAAAAACAAAGGAAAATACTAAAATCACAATACTTAGACTTAATGCTTTCAATTTAAATCGGCAAGTATAGTGTATCTGAGTCAGATAATGTTATACAATACGAAAACTATGTATTGTTGGTATGAATTTTGTTACACAATATCATTTTGAAACCGCTAGCAGTCCTTTGATTTACCCCTTCATCATCTAGAAATATCTTTCAGCAATAGTTTTTTTTATAATTTTCATAAGCAAAAGATGTTGGTACAATTGTTTAATAACATAATTCTTAAATAAATAATTCATTCACATTCTGTCTGAGTCAATAAATATGTTTTCTGATAGATTTATCCAATGCTATAAATGTCCATTCAATTAGCTTTTTTCTGAACAAATTCATTCAAGATGATTTAAAACTGATACAGGTAAAATAAAATTAAAATGTAAGTAACGTGTCGGTTACGAAAATTATTGAGGACGAATGTTTCACAATGCAGAGCGTTATCCTATTAACCACCCTTAAGGATGGATCTTACCAGCATGTTATGAAGAACCATCATGAAATAAGCTAGCTTGGTTCAGCTTCTATGTTTATTGGATTCTAGTGAGTTAATAAATTTTAATTTGATACGAGAATAAGACCGTATCCGGATGTTGAACTTTTACCATAACTCACAGAGTTTCCCAAACTGCCAAAGAGATTTGGTCGTAAATTTTAATTAGTTTACTGACCTGTAAATCGTAACAAATTGAGTGTGAAGATTTATAACACATCTGATGTACCAAACGTTTGTTATACAATTACAACGTGACATTTGAATTATCACACGTATCTAGAAAGCGGTATCAAGACTCGTATTACGTCATCAATAAAAAATAAAGACCTTTTTGTAAATTGCTATTTATCTTTGAAATTCGCCGACATGTTTTCACATTTTTGTTTGATATTTGACATGTGAAGGACGGGTGGAACAACGAGTTTGACTTAGACTGATTAGTAATTTAACTAAATAAGACTGAAAATTAAAAGTAACGTTTTTTCCCTTGTGTACAAGTTTAAACTGAGGTCAGTTGTGGCAAAATCTGCGGTTCTGAAACAACCAGCGACAATCGATTTTCCTTAAAGAAAATCGATTGTCGCTAATGTAAGCGCCCAGCGACGATTATTCGATTCTACTCGATCATCGTGACATCACTACTAATGTAATTGACAAAAGAAATTCTTGTTATATTCCATTTACATGATTTGTTTCAAAGATGTCTTTAAAATTGTATTTAAATGATGCAAATATATCTACACTTGTCCTACTTGTCCTAAATGTTGATGATTGGTCCAGAGAAAATGTACATAAATGTCTGTGGCAATTCTATCGTCTGCCTTTTAGCAAGTCAGGCAGATTTTGGTCGCAAGCTCGAGGTAGTGCTTTATACAGAAAGTATAAAACAATCAATCAAAGTATAAAACAATCAATTAAAACGTTGTTCATACCAAATACAGCATAGCGATTGAACCTTAATGTAGGCACTCCTTTGTTCTAAATTTATATGTGTCGATGGTATACAACTTGCGGCATTTTATTTCATTTAATTTGACGGAAATTACATTGCAAACACTCGCATAATTTGGCATTACACTATGCATGACTTGTTAACCTTATTTAATTTGTTAAATTCAATTTGAATTTAAAAATATAGACTTTTATTTTCTATTCATGCTTAAATTTGCATTATCTTAATTTATAGTTTCTCAAATTACTTTTTTTCTCCGTTTAGCTGAACTACAGGAACGCTAAATGACCTAAGCTGTCAATGCACCTTCTAACAACATAACGATAATAACAAATTTAGATTAAGCTTCCATTTGCATTGTAATTTGATTACCGGAGGAACATATGCGTTTCAACATTGACATGGCATACGATATTCTGCTGCAAAATGAAAATTACCATTTATAATAGAATCAACATGATTGATTCTAGCATATGTACTTCAATCAAAATGATATATGATAATACCCAACGTATCCTAAGTTCCGTATATAATTATCCTATAATTGGTACATGTAAGAAATGACAAACGCAAGTGTTAGACAAAGCTTTGACGACGAAGCAAATCATTATTGAGATGTCAGGTACAGGTTATGACGGTTCTTACACTTACAAACTTCTCAACGGGGGATTCTAGGTATATTGTTCTGAATGTAATGTCATAAAGGCAAAACTAGTTCATTTAATATGGTACAAAAACGTGAAGAAAAACTTGAAAAGTTACATAAAAACGATTACAAAACACAATACATCACCGGCTGACAACACATAGTGTTGCTACAGAAACCTTTTGTAGTTAGAACATTTCCTGGTGGCTGTCTGATTACTGTTTTAAAGAATGATAAAATAGTAAAGCTTCGGGAATTAACGCTAGAATGACCCAAACTTGAATCGCCCAAAACGTATTTTGCAATCTAAAATATAAACAAACCTCAGATGAAATAAAAATGTTCAGTGATCAGATTATGTGATATTTGATGTATAAATGAAGACATGAACAATATAGCTACGTCATTTTGTTTATCAGTCCGCCAATATAATAATGCCGGTATCATGCAAATGCCATTTACATTTTTCCCATGACTTATACATAAATGATACTAACACGCGATTTCATGCAAAGGTAAAGAAGACCAATTACAAAGACTTGTTGCGTGTTTAAATTCTGTCGTCAATACCATTGGGTTATTACCTTTAAAGTGTTTGTGAAATAATATAGGAATGTCTTCAAAAAGTTAATGGAGGAAAGCTTAGGCAATGAAAAAGAGAATTATGTTATTTCCTTGTAAAATTTAGCGTCATGGAAGAAATATGAAATGTCTGTTCGCTAATAAAAAGTCTCATCATTTAGCTAATGATAAATATGGGATAAAACTAAAGCCACGCCATGGGATTTCAAAGTTATATGATAGAACGAAAAGTCAATTTAAACTAAAGAAATAATCATATTTCACCGACATAAGATATCTACAGACATAAGAAGAAAGTCAAATAATAATATATTAAACATACTCATATTATAGAGATTGTAACGAGTGAACTATTATCTGACCGTCGGGAAATAGTTTAAGGACTATGTAAAAGTTGAAATTACAGAAAGGTACCTTTAAGTACCGGCCCTCAAAAAGTTGGTTAGGGTAAATGCAGTGCTAAAAATATCATAATGTGTAATCATCTTGCCTGAAATCTTTTGGACCAGGCAATATTATCGTAGGTACTTCACATCACCTGTGAATACAGAAAGGAATACGTTATTTTCGGTGCAAGTTTCCTTTTATTCTAGCGAACAATTTCAGAATACATATGCAGATATTGAATGCAATAATATTACTCTAGATGCACTGAGGCTTACATTTTCTATATCTGTGACTGAATTTACATATATGAACAAACAAACAAGTGGGCTCTGTAATCAAAATTTGGGCGTCCATTTTGTGTGTATTAAAAACTTTATCATTACACATCTTTGCGAAAGTCAGAGGCTAATCACAAAAACGTGTGTACATACGCGAACTGAACTTCTATCTAAAGATTGCAAGATTTTGATGAAATGTCTTAAGAATGGTTTATTTTTTATTAAGTTATTACTATATATGTCTGTAGATTTGATGATTTATTGTTTTAAGGTATTTATTTGACGCCACGTGGGAACTTTTTGTGCCTAATTACTTTATTTTGACATCCATCGGTTCCGTCTTAAATTGGTCTATGTTTTGTTAGCAGATGACCATTTATTGTGTCATACCATCTTTGTTTAAATTGGCCGTGTATTGAAAAATCAAGAATATGGTAACTCAGTACAGCCCTCGTGCATTTTCTCCGATAGCTTCTAATCTCCGTTTGTGAAATTGTTCGTTGAAGTTTGTGGAACATATTGTATTCTTTAAATATTTTGTAGTTTATAATGTATTGTTGACAACAAATCATGTGACCAAAATTTGAGGGCTTCACCACTTGTCGTTGACTTAAATCAGATCGTATTGTAGCAAAGATTTTAAGTTTCGAGTGCGTCTTTGAAATTCTCTCATCGTAAACGTAAGTTCAACGTAAGTGAGTAATTTCGGAAATTTCGCTATCTTACGTTAGATTCTTATGAAACAGTCCCAGTTCTTTATCAGCACTGCGTTCAGTAAGCATTTAACGTTAGTCAATCACCGTTACCGTTAAGAACGGTTAATTGAACGATCCGTTGAAGCGCGAACGTTTAAAGATAGCGGACAAGAGAATCTTTACTTCAATTTATTAGAAGAATTCGGAGAGGAGGAATTGTTTTCGTGTTTACTTGTTTTGTGTAAATTTATTGATCTAAATCAACGGGAGTAACACCGCCGACTTCGTTGTAATGGCAGTTACTAATTTGCACAATATACTGGAACTATTTTGTTTCAGGTTGTTTCATACTCGCGTACTATATACTTAAACCGTTAGCCGTTTGCCTGAAACGTTTTCTGCTAACAGGCCGTTCAATAATGACATTAGTGAATTATACATATTTTAAGTGTGTACCTTTCATTACCTGTGTCTATTAATGGACATCGTACTTTTTGTTTGTACTACTTCTTTTGTGTAAAGTTGTATTTTGGACATGTTGAAAATTATGAATTTTAGTATATAGAGATATTTTATTATACTGATTTCAGACAAAGTATAAATTAATTTGTATTTTAACTCTTAATGCATCTGTACGGGGGTGTACACAATCTGATTGGAAGATTTTATTTTAACTGTTTTCACTGTACTTCATGTAAACTTGCACAAAAGTTTACATGTTTAAAATCACTTTTTTCATAAAAAATAAATATTACTAAACCACTTTTTTGATATTTTTCTATAAAACTTACTTAATTATTTCATTAGGATTAAAATGAAAACTGAAATTTATGAAGTTATTTGTAAATTTCAATTATTGCAACCACTGACACCTTTTTAAAGTCATGAAGGACATTCGTAAATTACATAGTCCTGAACTTTAAATGATAGGAGAAAAAGTTGTATATGACACTATATAACATTCATGCGTTTGGTGCACCGTAAACACAAAAAGCCTAACAATAATGAAAGTTTTCGTACTAAATTAAAGTTTTGTAAATGCGGCATAATTAATCAGTTCCTTTCTTATATTATTCGAAGGTATCACCCATCATGCTTGTAGATATCAAACAAACTTGAAATCAAATCAAATCACATTGACGAAATGTCTTTTTCTTGTTTTACATCGACATGTATTTACTAATAGTCAACGCAATCGATAGATTATGTAAAGTTTGTCTATATCAAGATATATGTCAATTAAGGTCTTAATATTCCCAATTTTAGATATATTGTATAGCCACGTTTAAGACAATATCGAAACTAACTTACATATTTGGCGTTTCAAATGTCATCCTAAGGCTTAAGAGTATTTGCATAATATCAATACCTGAATTATTTAGAGTATTTTAGGAAGTAGAGCGAAGTTCTAAATACTTTCAACAAGGCCAAATTTTCTTTTGTAATTGTGAGAGCAATGACTTATAAATCCAACAACTCTCAGTTTCTTTAGTTATCATATCACCAAAGCTTTTTCCAAAACTACGGGCGCCAATTTAGGAGATCTCATCTCATTTCTTTCTAAAACAAATTCTTTTGTAAACATCATTCCTTTACAATTGTTTTGTTGACATACAAAACTTTATTTTTCAAATTCTTTGATTATGTCCGCAACCCCTTTCATTTGAATTGCCTGGCTGATCAATTCATCGTGCTTTGAAAAATTTCTTTTTTATTTCATCTTGAAACAAATTATAGATTGTTCAAAATTGATTGGCCTAAGGCAAAAATCGCAATCGAGTTTCTCCAACATTTTTGCTTTTTTAATAAAACATGTTCTATCAATCTGATTATTAGATAGAAAATATGACATTTTTTAAGTTGGAAAAACTCAATTTAAGACTAGTAGTGAAACAAAAATATTATCGCCAACGGATTCAATTTGTTTTAAACCTTTATACATATTTTTTTATCATCGAACGTAATAAAACAATTTGATAAAATAAATAAGTTCCGAAATGCGATGGTTTTAACGCTCAACATTAAACAGTTTTTACATTATTATTCATATTGTATTTATAACCAAATATATACCATTCTACTAAATATTAATCTAAAAAAGCTAAGGCATGTGCTAATTTGTATGTATTATCTGCTTTTTTAGAATAGATGGACGCAAAAGTAAAATTACAATCAACTGTCTACACATTATTCTAAATAAAAAAATTATCTGATGAATTTGTTCTGTAAGCCAGGTTCAACAGTCTGTGTATTTTATTATGGTGTTAACATTAGCACTTCTTGCACGTTTGATATATCGTATATCTAGCAATGAAATCAGTTCTTGAATAAATTTTATGCGGTGTTAGTTTCACGGAAATTAAATTTGTATCTTTTCAGACATGACGCCGAATGAACATGAAGACTGAATATTTATCACCAAGTAACAACACAATCTTTTTAACGATATACCCTGATAATGAGTTCTTCATCAAATTAGGATTATGTGATCAAATTGACAAGCTTGATCAGAATAATTAGAAGATAACGTCGTTCTCTACGTTGATGTGAGAGATGTTCCTAACATAACCACAGAATATTCACTGCTCAAATACAGAAACTCCATAAGAACAAATTGTTTTGTCTCACTTCATCTTGTCAATTATCAATCTAGCGGAAAGATAATCGACCCAGGTATAACAAGTGTCAGGCCAGAACAGTAACCAAGGTTTATCAATTCGGAAGAAGTACATCTAAGGATGAGGTATTGGAATTAGGCTCTAATATTGTATTGTGTATTTATATGAAAAAACCCAACTAAATAATTAAATGAATGGACAGACAAGTGTTTAGCCAAACAACCAGTAACGTGGAATATTATTGGACGAAAGTTTGAACTAAGATAGAGAGCATATGTAGCTTCTGATGAAAAGAAATCAACAGTGTTATAGCAAAAAGGGGCACCAAAAGTAAACATTGTATGGGACTAGAGTTTGAAATTAAGTGGTGAACATAAGTAGTGCCTGTAAACTAAATATTAAGTAAATTTCGATTTTTAAGAATAACAAGGTAATCATGGAAGAGTGTTTAAGCTACAGTCCTAATGGAAATGTTGATTTGGCCTCAGTGTTGTCATGTGTGAAAAATAAGAATAATTCTGGTGACGGAAGTATAGACCCACCATTTTTAAACGAGACAAATGGAACATCTTTGTCTGGCATCAGTCCAAGTGATGACAATCTTGTACAAAATATTGTTTTACTTATTGCATATGGTATTTTATGTACGGTAGCTTTGTTTGGAAACATATTGGTGTGTCACGTGATCTTCAGTCATAAGCGCATGCGCACGGTGACAAATATCTTTATCGCTAATTTAGCAGTGTCAGACTTGTTGCTCATTACTTTGAACGTTCCGTTTAATATAACCAAGGCACTAATGAATGAATGGATATTTGGTGACGTTATGTGTCACGTGATGAATATGTCATTGATCACGTCTGTATATGCCTCTACTTTTACACTAACCGTAATTGCTTTAGATCGCCAGAGGGTGTTGCTGTATCCATTGCGACCAAGAATAATGAAATCTGGAGGACTAATAGTCGTGGCAATCATATGGATTGTATCAATAATAATGGCGCTACCATTTGGGATATACAATCAGACAAAGGAAGTAAATATGGTTTTAGAAATCACATTACGATGTACGGCTAACTTCCCTAGTGAATTATTTGAGCAATGCCTCACTGTGGTGACAATTTTAATACAATACGTGTTTCCCCTGTCGATCATTGGAATCACATACGGTCGAATTGTTAGAAGAATATGGGAAAGAACAGACTTAGGGGCGGTTACTGAATTCCAGCACGCTAGAAGATCGAAACATAAAAAGAAAAGTATTAAAATGCTGATGATTGTCGTCGTTGTATTTGCAGTTTGCTGGATGCCGCTAAATTTGTATCATATCTTAACTGATTTACACCCAGATATAAAACGGTTTCATTATAGTACTACAGCATTTTTTGCCTGCCATTGGTTTGCATTGAGCAGTACATGTTACAATCCTTTCATATATTGTTGGCTGAATGAAGCATTTAGAGCGGAGATTCGAGCAGTATTCCGGTGCTTTTGTCCCAGTGAAGTCAGCATATATCCTAGAGACGCGAAGACGGATTCTGTAAGCCATTCGGATTCCATGTACCTTCAAGTTAAGCAAAAGTCTATTCTTATATCAAAGCGCACTTGTTCTTTGTCAGTGAATATTCATTGTAACTACAACTCTTCTCCAGAAGCGATTAAAGATCGACATTCACCGGGACGACGTAACACCCATTGTTCTCATATCATTGAGTAATATCTGATTATAATTTACTGTGTAATTATATTTGTTATCTATTTCTTCGGTTTCTTATGTAATTGACACTTGATGTTAGATGTTCAAGACTATGATAATAATGATATTAGACAAATGATCCTATTATTCTAGAAGTATTAGTTCTTACAAGCTTGATGTAAAGTATATATACTGTGTTGTGATTTTACAAGAGCTTGTAGCATGTTTAAAACATTACGCATATTGCGTTGAACATATCTTCAAGGAAATATTGTTCAAATTGGTTGGAGACAATATGATAAGTTTACGTATATCTAAATACCACTTTTATGTAGTATTCCTCCTATACAGACATAAATGGTTGAACAATGTATACTTATTATTGATGTATTCATATTTAGAGTCTAGCTAACAAACAAATCACGCTTCAATAAATATAACAAACGTGCTATGTTGTATTGGATTTGCATTCACATTCTAATATGAAGTTGTTTCTTCCTTTTTATGTTTATTTGTTTTATTGCGTATTCCAGAGTCAAAGTACGATATGTCAAGAATGTGCAATTACGTATGCGCATCAGGTTATTCATGTACAAAATGTATACATGCGCAGTATAGGAAAGTTAAAGAATAATTTGATTTCTTTATTTTATATTTACTTTAATTAGGCGGCGATCATTTGCCTTATGAAATAAAAATATCATTATATTTAGATTAGCTTTTTATTTATGTTGTAGTTTTTAAGCGAATATGAAATGTTGCTCAGGAAGTGTGTTATAGAGTTTATAATTTCACATAGGTAATACACTACTTACAAGCACTCATTAAGACACGATGAGTGGTGGCGCTTCAACAGAAATGAACTATTGTTATGTGAAAGTGTATATTATGAGCTTGAAGTTTTTTATGACCTTCAGTATCACAACAGAACAAGCAAAGATAAATACATATTGTAGATTTGTAAATAAATAAATCTAAAAATCATGTATAACTATGAATTTAGATAGTTGTTTATATTGTATTATGTCGAGAGTTTATTTAATAAAAAATACAAAATGATCTTACAACCATTTGTTTATCTAATGCATGATGTAGTCCTACAATATTAACCTTAGGTTATTTTTTATGTCTGGATACATTTTACAACCAGTTCACATTTTATTTATAGATCGTTTAATCACTGATAAGTTCGAGTTAACTACATTGTCAAACGTTCGAATCAACTTGGTTTTTATCATGAAAACAACTCCCAGAACTGGAACTTTTTATGTTTTA
The DNA here is from genome assembly GCA_025267735.1 of Mactra quadrangularis. Classification (NCBI taxonomy): domain Eukaryota; kingdom Metazoa; phylum Mollusca; class Bivalvia; order Venerida; family Mactridae; genus Mactra; species Mactra quadrangularis. Next base: position 20,216,406 of record CM046298.1, on the reverse strand, counting down.
TTGACATGCAACTACAAATGTATTTCATTGTTTTACCGTGAAAGTGACTTAACATAGACGATACATAAAGAAATGTTAAATTTTAACAGCCATGACTGAGATATGATAAGAAATCTTCTCAATACAAAGGATAACACAAATTCAAATAAGCTGACATTGCACTTACAACCCTAACATATATGGTAATAGGTTATTACTTACAGTTTATCTTACTGCGCAGTCTACACACTTTGTTGATAAGTATTTTATCAATGTATAACTGCAAAAGTCATCATCATTACCAAATATACTTTTGTACGTATTCTATCGCATATGAATGGAGCATTAAATTTTGAAGATTATGGTAAGGCATTCTAAGCCCAGTTTAAGATTGCTGGATTATACTAATGTATTAGTATTTAACTTGTTACTTCACAATGTCAAGCAAAATACTCTTAACACTCAAAATGTACGTATGACAGAAAAAGTCAAGTAGACTTATACTTCTTGGTGAATATAAATGTACAGTGATGCAGTTGCTAAAATACTAGACGAACAAATCATAGAGGAAATGTTTAGATTATAAATTATATCGTATAGCATTGACAAATATTTTCAATATTAGAAAGTTTACATTTCTGCGCCTGAAGTCAGTAAGGAAATGTCAGTTTGTCCTATTCGAATGTGTTTGGATGTTGAGAAATTAGAGCGCTTTAAGCTAATTACGATCACAATATTGGAAAGCTCATAAACGAAGACGCAAAACAAATGTGCTAAATATCATGAGGAGAAGTCAAGAAGAAGTTATTTACTGACGCAAAAAAGTAAATGCAAGAACTGAAATAAAAGAAGAAGATATTGTTTTAGTTTTACCATGCAGTAAGACTACATTGTTTTTAAACTCTTCATTATGTTAGTTCTGTAAATTGGTGAAGACATCTTTAGTATTCGATAAAAAATCATGGCAAAAAAATACAATAAGGTTATTTTGTGGTCATTGCCGGACTTCGATACTGTTCTTACACAAATATATGTCAAAGGAAATCGATTGGTGAAATAATAGTGTTCTTTGGGTTTTCAGTTTACCAGTAGAAACAGTTATCAAGTCACGACTTGAGTAGCATTCGACTACTATGATCATAAAAGACAATGCCTTTAATAGCGGAGTAGTCTGAATGGTTGTAGGAACTATTTATTTCTCAAATAAAGCATTTGTGTGTTCTTGACAGTTCTGTTATCAAGTTGCATAAGGAGTGTACAAGTAATTTGAAACTTCTAATCACATTATTAGAAAGGGCAATTGTATTTTTTTGTTTATACTCTCGAAGGGATGAACAGTTCCTTTACTAATTACTAAATGCTGGTAAAATCATATTGAACATCTTAATGGCATATTCAATAAAGCAAATAATCAAAATGCACAAAAGAGGTATAAACCAAAATTCTAAAGGTAAGCATATACACTTTAGTTTAATAATCCGTCAATCAAATTACCGTCCGTATTTATGTGTGCGTCTTGAACACATGAAAGCTTATTTAACTAAGCTAAATATGTAAGGTAACATTACACGTTTATAAATTATTTGAAGCTTATGTATGGTATCATTGGACTGGATTTAATCATGCAATTTGTTTGATACGCAGCTAAAATAATTTGCAGTTAATCGAGTGATTTAAGACATGAATGTTCGTTTATGGAACGGCCCTAGAAACGAAATACCATTCATAACTTTTACTCTAAAAGTATACGCATTTGTTCCAGTCACTGATAAAAAAGACACGATGTCAAAATCATATCTCAATACAATCTTATGGAAGACAAATCACATTTTTATAAAGACGAAAACAATTCTCTGCGTTGCTATCGAAATCTATAATATCTAACAACAAAATAAAAGTTTTTATATTCAATGGGTTCAATGCATCGTATTCAGAGTACATAATTCAATATCAATGTCTCTTATCGGCCTTTCAAAGTTATGACTCTAGTATTACAATAAGCTGATGAATTGCTTTTAAAAATATATCCGTACTCAAAAAGCCATTCATTTTCTTTGGCAACTAAATTGAACTAAATTCTGTCGCCATGAAATTCAAAACATTGCTTCAAGTATTAACTAATTTAATATTGTTTCGCAAATGATTGATGTGATCTCACCCACTCTTTCAATTTATGTGCCTATTTGGCGATAATTTTGTAAACCTATTTTTTCACCTCAAAATTTCTGTTTAATCAATAACGTTTTTCTATCGTGACTTAGTACTTGAAGCATGTTTTGTTTTTCATTTTGTTGCCCAATGTAAGCATTTAAATGAGTAAATGAAGTTGTCTATATTTCAACCTATTAAAACAAAATATCTATTGTAAACTTATACGTTTCTGAAAACTATACATGTGAGTTTTGTCATTCAAAGGCGATTATACACGACACAGTCGGATCGGATGTCGATGAATTTCCCAGTATGATTTACAATACACATTATAAATGCTCCATGAGTTACAATTAAATATACATTGTATATTAAAGGTACAATCAGCACTTAACAATCATTAAATTAATCATTTTCCACCGTTAAGCAGGAGTATCAAAAGCACGCCTGATGACAATTATCGGTAAGGTTGTTGCGTATAAGTCTCTTTCAGACTACGTCTTTACCATTGTCCTTCGGTATCAGAACATTGTTTGAATCAGCTTGACCACTTCCTGTCACTTTAAATATCGGTAATAAGTTATATACACAATAACGCACCAACTTTAACTCTTTGTCATGGTAGATAACATTGGAAAAAGCTAACGACAACATATATGTATTGTATTCAGAGTTTATAATTCAATATCTACCTGGCCTTTCAAAATTGTGACTCTAGTATACCAGTATTTATATCCATACATTAGAAGAAATTCATTTTAATTATCAATTAGAAATTAAATAGAAATTTCGTCGCGACAGTTTTGGGTTTATACATACGAGTTCATGGTACTTTACCAAATACTTCAAGTAAGTATTCACTAATTTACTATTGTCTCGCAAATGATAGATGTGATCTCACCAACTCTTTTAATTTATGTGCTTATTTGGAGATTATTTTGTAAACCAATTTATTATCAGATAAAATTTCTATTTCATCGAAAAGGTGTTTTGTTGATTACAAGTCTTGTACATTTCCCTGACACAAATAATGTGAAAGAATATCAAAGTAAAGGACTAAACGGATCAAATAAACATACATTTTATAAGCAGGTCAAACATTCGCATCATTTGTCCTAAAAACAAAACGGAAATATCAAGGATCCAATTACATTAGAAATTCTAAAAAAACCAGGACTATTACGGAAACCAGCTGTCCCTGTTACGAAAATTTGAATGACCTTGATAAATAAGATGAATGAAGTGGAGATTGTTTACCATTCATTTAGTAAATTTGTTAATACTTAACTCATAAAAAGGATGTTTGAATCAAATATTAAAGAATAAAGTAATTAGTTTCACAAATTGAACGAGATAAAAATGTCCTATGTCGGAATACTTGAGTTATCTACAGATACAATTAACATTATGTTTATAGTAAATCTAAGTACCTTGTCTACTTTACAATACGCACTTCTGAAATTGATATCCTTGGCACAATATCATTTAATTACATCTTACAAATATAACATACGCTACATATAAGCTCAAATGAAGCGAAACCAATGTGAACTTTTTGATATGTATACATTGTTTAACATTAAAATTTGTAGATAGTCGATATACGTGTATTCATTTTTTAATTTGATTGTTGGCAATGTAATAGTTTAAAGTCATTGTTGATATCATTACATAAAACTTTTTTTTCATAGTAATAAATATAAATGAAAGGGAAATTTATGCAAATTTAGTGTCTTTTATTAAATTACATTTACAATCCTTAGAAGCTAGAGTGTATCACCTATGACATGATTTATGTTATTGCAAAAGGAACGCGTAATCTATAATAGCATCTGGGGCGCTTGATTGGCATGAATTTAGCTAATGTATACTAGAACGAAAATGTATCATGTGATTTGCATTATGTCTACATTTTTGTCTACGTGGCTAAGTTATTGTGAATGTTATGATATAACTTTAAGACTAATGCAGTATAAATGATCGGAAATGGCGAAGAAAAGTGTGTATAATCATGACAGAACAATTCAAACACATCGAGGATCACCTGCTGACAGCAAAAAAAGTATAATAACAAATGTTTTGCTGCATCATCAGTTTTACAATTTTATTCTAATAATACTTTTCAGACCATTTCCTGATTGAAATAAAATAATCTGTTTCTGATGTGTTAAGAGAAAATTGCAATTATACAGCGACAAGAACGATGATGAATTTGGTTGACTAGAAAAAACCAAATAACAGCTTGGTAAATTAATATATTTCCTAATTGCTAGTTTTTATATTTAGGTTTTTAATGTTTTAGCTCACCTGAGCTAGCTCAAGGGTGAGCTTTTAAGATCGTTGTTGAATGTCCGTCCTCCATCGTCGGTTCACAATTATTTGTGGTTACATTTTAAGCTCAATTCTTTTCAAACTTTGTGAGGATGCTTGTCTAGGTGATTGCTCGGATTAGTTTGAACATGGGTAACCAGGGGTCAAAAACTGGGTCACACGGCCCAAATACTGAAAAACCTTGTGAACACTCAAGTGGTCACATTTTTTTACTCAATTGTCTTAAAACTTCGTCAGAATCTTTGTCTAAGTAATTGCTCAGATAGGTTAGAACATGGGTCATCTCAAATGAAAAACTAGGTCACGGGAGCTAAAAATAGAAAAACCTTGTAAACACTGTAGGCTACAGTTTTGATAAAAAAATCCTGAAAATTGGTCTGAAAGATTGTTTTGGTGTTTATTTGGTCATGTTTGAATATGGGTCACCTGGGGTCAAGCAGCCCAAATATTGAAAAAACACTCTAGTTTTCACATAAAATTCTTTTAAAGCTTTGTGAGGATGCTCGTTTAGATGATTGCTTGGATGAGTTTGAACGTTGGTCATCTTGAATAAAAAACAAGGTCACAGGAGCTTAAAATAAATAAACCTTTTTAACACCGTAGTGGCTACTGTCGTTATCGAAATATCACGGTAATTGATCTGAAAGATTGTTTTGATGATTTCTAGGTCATGTTTAAATATGGGTCACCGTTGTCAAAAACTAGGTCACACAACCCAATATTGAAAACCTTGTGAACACTCTAGTGGTCACATTTTTTTACTCAATTGCCATCAAAATTGGTCAGGATGCTCGTTCAGGCAATTGCTCGGATGAGTTCGAACATGAGTCATCTCGGATACAAAAAACTAGGTCACAGGAGCTAAAGGTTACATACCACTCAGGTGAGCGATAAAGGGCCATCATGATCCTCTTGTTTAAATTGCTCTTTATTTTTGTGTCTGTAATATTTGTTAATTAAAACGTTGAGAGAGAAGTGAGTATGAAAGTACAATAATCCTATCTTTATCAAACAATGTCCCCTTTTGACTGAATCCCGATTACTAGATTTGTTTTAAAACATTGATTATAACTATGAGAGCTTGAAATTTACTTGTAATAAACAAATATGAAATTCTGAGGAAAATTAGGAATAGATGGGCTTTTTAAAATCTCAGTGATTTTGCCATAACAACAAAAATTAATATTTAGACCAAGAAAGAGTTCTTAACTTTAAATTTTACTCTAATATCGTCAGTATTACATTAGTTCTCAGCTAGAGAGTTTATTATAATAATCTTTGTATTACTTTGAATTCATTTCAAAGTGTTTTGCTCTAGCGCAGACGTACCAAGCAATAAACTGAGCATCAGCAAGAAATAAATAATTGTACGAATAGAAAAAGTGTAGACACTTTAATGTCTGTTTTACACCGTCAAAGTCATACAAACTAATTTGTTATTCAAAATGAAACAGATAGTTGTATAATTTATTATCCTTTTTATTTTCTTTTGTTACACAAAACTCTTGATCGAGATACATAGCAATAAGCAGCTTGTTACTTATATAATCAATAACAAACGTCGAGGGAAAATTCAGTAAGATTAGTTCCCCTTGAGGTGGCAATCTTTAGAAAAAGCATGTATGTCTTAAATAAACAGTAGATGTTCATTTTTAATTATCATGTCCTCATGTGCAGTATTCATTTAACAATATTTTTTTATTTATTTATTGGAGTTAACGACGTATGAACACAATTTAGGTCATTTCACGGCGTCCAGCGCACCTAACCTAGCTTTCCTGGACCATTGTCTATACCAGTACTCACCTACCCCTCCACAAGGCCGGAAACTTCTCCATATTATCTAATCAATGAAGGAAAATCGACATTATTGTCAAATTTTCATGGAAGGGTATAACCTCCCCGGGTGGGATTCGAATCCACAGCCCCTCGGGCACGAGTATCCAAATCCCGGCGCGCTACCAACTGCGCTATCGACCCGGGTTCTTCATATAACAAAGAAACATACGATTATACATCATTTCAATCTTTTTACTTAAGCAATCAAAGTACCTGTGAGTATGTTTAAATTACTACTATAATAACATGAGCTTATCTCGGAGTTCTTACACCGCACAAAGCGTATGGTATATGGCATTTTGTGATACTGAGAAAGCTAAATATTTATAAGCGTTTATTGCATTTCTGTGAGAAGCAAAGTTCGTACAGTCGACAAATAATAAACCTTTGAAACTTGAAGACTACTAGCGATTGTCATTTGTTACAGAAAGAAATGAATTATACTATAGAAATAGCAGACGTATTATGTTATTAAAATGGTTGGCAACTATGTATAATCGTGTCTTATATTTTCTGAGTTGCTTGAAAATAATATATAGATAAAACATAATATAATTGATTTTGATGCTTTCTGTGATATTATTCTTGCATATCATCTCACGTGTTTAATTATATTGTACATATTTCAAATATAAGGTTATAACAAATTTAAATACCAATGATTCAATTTGAAATGATTATATTTCATTTGGTAAAGATCATGTCAAATTAGAATTACACCTTTATTTGAAAATGTGGCGTAATTTAATAATAAACACTTAATTGACACTTTTTTTCTTATTTTAATCTAATTATTGAAGCAAAGAGATATATTGTATAGAAAATATGCCTAAATGTCGCATATTAATGACGTGTTGTCTCAAAGGTAAATACAACACTCACAATTGAAAAATTGTAATACATTTACTCGTTAAAGCACAATGATTTTTGTGATATTCATTTTCTCCGCAGCTATGTATATACTAATTTGAATCAAAATTAGCAGCATGGCTAGAGTCTGTAGATGTCATATTGTCATGAGTTTGCATTTCCGTTGCATTTGATATAAACAAGCTTTACAAAATGTCGCAGACAAATCAAAAACAGAAGTTTTTGGACTAGATAGAGAAAATCATCATGTATACGCGTTTGAGTTAAAAATTACATTAACGTAATTATGGTTTACAACTTAATCACCTCTTCAAAGCGTTTTCTTAAACTGGATTAAACCTAAACTTATTAGGAAAATAATGTCCATGACATTTGTATTAAAAGGATCCATACAATAGCATTAGAAAGAAATCTATTCTAATATGTCTAATCCAGCAATCGGTACACTTCTGTGCTGTATTGAAATTAAATGAGAAAATGTATGTAGCAAATTGATTTTGTATGCAATTAATGCATTTTTAACGAGGTAATGTCGACTTCTAATATATCTATGTAATACAAAACCACAAAACAGAAATCAGTTTTGCTATATCTTTTTCGGTGAATTTTCTTAAAGTACAAGTGTGCTCGTGCAGGGAAGGAATTGATGATCAAACATTATCAATGTACAGCATATGTGCCTGTTGTGAATTTTCTAGAGTTTGCAATATGTTTTAAACGAGACGCATATAGCTATGGACTTATCTTTAAGTATATCTTGCGCAAACTGACAAACTCACAAAATGATAAATGAGACATATATCTTAATACATTTTTTACTTTTTATTCTACCAATACTGTTATAAATGGTTAAATAATATGTCAATTAGAAGTGATGAATAAATACTAGGATCTCAGAAACAACGCCAAGCATCGGTAAATATAAAACACATGCTATTATGTAATGGTTTGCATTTACATTCTAATATTTCGATGCGGCTATGTTTCTGACAGGTGCTTCCTTTTACAAATGTATTAGGTTTTACTGCTGATTTCGAATCATGGCAAATGCTATATCTAGAATGAGCAATTATTGATTTGGTACCAGGTTTCTCTTGTACAAGATGTTTACTTGGTGCAGATATGTAGGAAAGTAAATTGACTTTAAAGACATTAAGTCGCATTACAATTTGCGAGGTCTAATTTGAACTTTAAACATGGTAAGAACTATTTTTAACCAAAAGTATTCAATAATTGATATTTTTATTTTAATTAACATTTCCTTTCTTCAGTTATGGTCATTTGGTTACCTAAATTCATGATATAAACCTACAATGTAAACCTTTGCTTGAATCTCATGTTCAAATATATAATAACATTTATTCACTTTTTGCTTTCATATATGGATCACGATTGTTTGCAAACATCAGTCGAATCATAATGTTAATGAGAGCCAACTTCTGTGTTTGTGTACACATATTATGATGCTTTTGTCACTTATGAGACTATCTTATAGTTCCGGGAAAGTCATAAAATGTAACTCACATATTGAGAAATGAAGTTCAATTTTAATCAGGAATCTATCTTATTACCCTAAAATATATGAACACCATTTTTATTTACACTTAAATTTTCTGTAAAATCGACACACTCCATAAATGAGTCTTTTTGTTTAAGTATATTTACATTACCACATATGTATTATTGTACAAATTCTATTACACACGCGTCAAGTATTAATGTGATAATTAATATAAGGCAGTTCAAGCTTAGGTTAATGTTGTTGGATTAAATTAACGTACGTAATTAACGTACTAGTATGTAAGCATGTTGCTCGGACTTATCCACATAAAGCAAAGTATAAAGCTAAAATACTAAAAATTTAAAACAAATGCTATGATACATCGTCAAAGATTAACGTTACACATACACAAACATCGTATTGCAGTCTAAAATTGGATTAATGTCACTACATAAGAGACATATAATGTTTAAGTTCATAGCGAATTTATATACTGTAAATATATCAATATATATTTATTGTTTTACATATGTTTTAATTTGATTATTGACGACGAGATTGTTGATATGAATAGTAATAAATGTTAGTTTAGTGAAAAAATATGCAATTTTAGTGTGTATATTAATTACACTTACAATCCTTAGAAAATAGTGTGTATCACCCTCGACACGACTTATGTTATTGCAAATGGAAATTTTCATCTATGATAGTATCTGTTTGCTTGATTGGCATGAATTTAGCTAATGTATACTAGAACGACAAATGTATCATGTGATGCGCATTATTTCTACGTTTATGCCTACATGAGTAAGTTATTGTGAATGTTATGATGTTACTAAAAGACAAATGCGGTATAAATGATCGGAAATGGTGAAGAAAAGCGTGCGTAATCATGACAGAACAAACAATTCAAACACATCGAGGATCACCTGCTGAGAGCAAAATATCTTACATCTTAGATGTTTTGTTGCATAATCAGTTTTATAATTTTTTTAACAATACTTTCCAGACTATTTCCTGATTGAAATAAAATAATCTGTTTCCTATGGGTTAAAAACAAATTGCACAGCGACAAGAACGATGATGGATGTGGCAGACTAGAAAATACAAATAACAGGTTCGATAAACTAGCGTCTTTACTACTATGCTAGTTTTCATATTTATTTTTAGTTTTTTAAAATTGCACTTCAATCTGTTTTATATAACAATAATTTTGCTAATCAAAGCAACGAGAAATGTATATTGAAATGAAATACAGTAATCTCTTAAGTGGAATTAGATGAACAAGAAGTACATACAATTATATTTAGTAATTTTAAAACAATATTAAATTACACTAGGGAATATTTATATTTTGGTACGATGTTTATGAATGTTGGAAGTCATTTCTAGTTCTTCTACAATGTAAAAGTGTCACCATGAAAAGGTTGCTATATTGTATAAATTATGAAATATCAAAAAAGGGGAAGATTCGGATTGTTTAATCTTGCGGTCAAACTAATGTTTATTTTACTTGTAATAAAACAACTAAACATTTATTACAATAAACTGTTTAATTACTTTAATTCATTTAATTTTTGCATTTATCCAGACGTATGAAGCAAATAAACTGAGCATCAGCAAGAAATAAATATTTGTACAAATAGATAAGGCGCAGACACTTTAATGTCTGTTTTACACCATTGAAGTTATACAAACTAATTTGATATTCAAAATGATAGTTAAATAATTTATTATCATTTATAAGTCTGTTTGTTACGCAATACAATTGATCGAAGTGTACTGTTATAAGCAGGTTGCTGATATAATCAATAACAAAAGAAAACTTGACGTTCAGTAACATCCATAATACTTGACAACATGTATAATCAATAACAAAAGAAAACTTGAAGTTCAGTAACACCCATAATACTTGATTACATGTATAATCAATAACAAAAGAAAACTTAAAGTTCAGAAACATCCATAATACTTGACAACATGTATAATCAATAACAAAAGAAAACTTAAAGTTCAGTAACACCCATAATACTTGACAACATGTATAATCAATAACAAAAGAAAACTTAAAGTTCAGTAACATCCATAATACTTGACAACATGTATAATCAATAATGTTGTTTAGTATGAAACATGATTATACGTTTTTAATCATTTTGTTCTTAAAGTAATCGAAATCGAAGTATGTTTAAACCACAACCGAAATAACATGCGTTTATCTAAGACTTCTAATCCTCACTCAAAGCGTTCGGTATGGCATTTTGTGATACTGCTAATGCTAAATATTTCAATACCTATATTACATTGCTGTGAGAGGCAAATATCATACAGTCAACAAATATTTACCATTGAAACTTAAATACTACTAGCAATTGTCATTTGTTACAGAAAGAAATAAATTAAACTACATGTATTTAAACAACAGACGTTTTATTATGTCATTAAAAGCGGTTGGCAAAAATCCTCAAAATCCTAGAGCCTAATGTTAAAGTCCATCGCCCTATCCGTAAAACCATGGAATTTTGTGAGATAGGTATTTTAAACCGAAATTTACATAAGAAATATATTTTGATATTATACATTCTTTAAATGACATCCACAATCCTCGCGAGTTAAGTATTAATGCGACTGAAATAAGACGAATTCAGATTTTCATTCTCAATTTTTGTTATTAAAGTTAATGTCATCTTATACTAAACCCTTGACATCTTAATTTGTCTTCATCCACATGTCTATTGATGTTTCCCTATTGCTGGGTAAAGATCGAGATAAATGAGAACAGCAGTTAAGTTAATGGCATTTACCGTATCTCACAAAATAAAGTAAATGCCATTACATGTGTAGTTTTTTACTACATAGACTACAAGGCAAAACTGTAATTATGCATAAAGTTCCTGGAAAATACGTGTCAACGTTATTTTGACCTTTTTCAAAAGAAAAGTTATTATTTTTTATCGAATCTGTTTGAAAAAAATGAAAAGATGCACCAATGTTTAATTGGAAACAAGGAAAATTTATTTAAGACATGTCGTCATTGTTAAATGGACTATTACTATACATTTCTGTTCTGAGTTTTAGCGGTGTTCTGTTATCAGATGCATTTGATTATTTTCATATATTACAAAATATATAGCCTACTCTATTTTGTTCCCGTATATACATCTGGAAAGTATATTTTGTTGCAAATGGTTGTGATTTCTAATGGTCTATTGGTTGTCTTTTTGTATAAAAATCATAATAATATATCAATTATTGTTGATAATGATTAAAACACTTTGTACAGACTGTCATCAATTTAACCTATACATTTTGTGGAGTAAATTGCTTATTTTAATATTGTACGACCGAACTTGGTATACCCAAAAGCTTCGTTCTTTGTCGAAAGCTATTTGGTCAATGACGCATAAGTTAGATTTGTAAAGGTATTAAAATAAATTTACGACTTATTACATTAGATCACTCACTTGGTTGCCTGCCAATTGAACAAATATGTTTTTTTATTTAAACATTCCTATTGGGGATAAAGTATAAAGAAGTAACAAGAAAATAGACATTGAATATGGGTTTACTTTTCGTTATTGACATGAAAGTGTACATTTTTACAAATATAGAACCAGATACATGTATGAGTTATGACCTGATCGCACATTATATACTAACCTTAGAATATGAATAACAGAGGTGTTTCGGTTAATTATTTCTACAATTTGGTAGATTTAGTAATTCATAAAATTACATATTTTCATACTTCTAACAAGATAACTTAAATAGTACACATGGCATGCGAAATGCGGCATTATACCTCTAAATATCGTTTTGTTTGTCAAATTTATCGTCAACGATTTCCTTTTTAATAACACACATAACAAAGTTGTCCAAGTGATAGCAGTTAGATGAAGACCAACTTATTATTCCGTCAACAGCTAGTCATTCTATACATAATCGGGTTTTAAATTTTCTGTCGTGCTCGGAAAACATATATAGATCAAAAACATTATAAAACTTATTTAAATGCTTTCTGTGATATTGTAGGTGCATTTCATCCAACGTTTTAGTCATATCCTACAGAAGTTACTAGTTTCATTAGTGTTTCATTACATTTGAAATACTTTAACTTTAACTTATACACAAGGCTTTAAACATTTTTGAGTTAATGTAGGTAACTTATCCATGCTAAACATATTTTGAATTAAACAGGTGATTAGCTAACTTGCTTACATACTATCTAGTCTTTGTTATCAGTACTAAAATAGCATAGGTGTATGTGAACATAAACCCAAATAGAATGAACTAGCTAATTGATCAATTAGATAAATGTACTATCGACTCCAAATACAGAAAGTAATGCTGACACATTATATAGACAACAGGATTTTATCGATTTTTTTTTCTTCAAAAATGGTTTAATGATAAAAACGTGTCTTTTTACCATAATTATGATTGTTCTTACTTTTACTTAGCAGAAGTCTGAAAAACATACAATTCAAATGTTTTCAAGATTCGCATATTGTAGATTTGATTATAATATGCATATTTCAAATGTTATAACAAAACCTAGATGTACCAATGATTCAATTTGAAATGAATATATTTCATTTGGTAAAGAGCATGTCAAATTAGAACATCATCTTTATTTGAGCATGAAACGTAATTAAATGATAAGCACTTAATTTACATCTTTAAACTCATTTTAATCTCATAATTGAAACAAAGTGATAAATTGAACAGAAAATACGTATGTCAAAATGTCGGATATTAATGACGTGTTGTCTCTTTGTACGTTGACTCATTAATGCAATGATGTTTGCAGTATTTTTTTCTCTGCAGTTAGGTACATAGAATATTTTGAATCTAAATAGCAACAAGACAAGGGTCCGTATACGACCAAATTACATGAATAATCATTTCCGTTGCATTTGTAAGCTTTAAAAAGTAGAATATCCATCTCATTTATGACATCAGTTGATTACAAAATGAAAATGTCAAAATAAAGTTTAAACTCTTTTCCCCAAATAAATACCATTGTAATCCTACTTAGGAAATTCATTCCATACAGTAAAGTATTTATGAAAAGATTATTGAAAATACTTAAACATGTTTTCAATTTAAACTATTAGAAAAATTCATTTTTAATTAATATTTGAAACAAATCTTTATATAAACTGAACTATATAACGCTAAAATTACATCTTCTTCTTGTCATGTTGCATAAATGGTGGGATGATTTAATGTTATAAAATTGACAAACTTTACAAAATGTCGCAGAAAAATAAAAAACAGAATGTTCAGGAGTAGATATTGAGAAATCATCATATATATACGTTTAAGATAGAAATTAGATATATTCAATCAAGATTTGCAACTTAATCACCTCTTCGAAGCGGTTTCTTAAACTGGATTTGAACTTCTAATGAAAGCACTCAATGTCCATGACATACGTATTAAAAGGATCCATGCAATAGTATTACTAAGAAATCTATTCTAATCTGTCTAATCCAGCAATCAGTACACTTCTGTGCTGTATTGAATTTAAATGAGAAAATGTATATAGCAAATTGATTTTGTATGCAATTAATGCATTTTCAACGAGGTAATGTCAACTTCTAAAGATATCAATGTAACAAAAAAACTAATCAGTTTTGCTATACATTTATCTGTGAGTTTCCTTCAAGTACAAGTGTGCTCGTGTATGGAAGGAATTGATGATCACACAAATTTAATGTTTACTTTAAGAGCAGGAATTTCAACTTGTTCTAGCTAATAATAGATATCAATTGCCACGTCCATATTAGATTGGGTGAAATATTCTCATAGTTTACGTCATACTAACACATTTATTATATTAGTGTATATTAGTAAGTAATATAAAACTATAACAAATCTTGGCTAATAGATTGAAAGATTAGGAATTATAAAGCGTCTGAACAGTACCCAATAGAGGAGTATCAGACCCTTTTAATAGAGAAATTGTCTTTGTTTCTAGGTATGGGAGATAAATTGCTGAAGAAAAATGAAGATGTATAAATATAACTAAATATTTAACTTGAAAATAAGTCATAACAAGTAACATAAAATGTCCCTCAAGGGCTTCTGTATGGTCGCGTACTCATAGAAGTTATGCCTCTTTTATATTTATATGAATTGATTATTCTTTGACTGATTTATTATGTTTGATAAAGTAAGAAAAACCTTGCCATGAGTAAAACACTCGAAAATCTATTGATGTCCTTGGACTGTTCTTGTTAAATTCAATTAATAATTCATCAATTCTTGATACTTAATACATTATTTTATAAATAATATTGCTGCACAAGTTTGATATTTTGACATAAATATATTCTTTATGTAACCCGGGTCGATAGCGCAGTTGGTAGCGCGCCGGGATTTGGAATCTCGTGCCCGAGGGGGTGTGCGGGTTCGAATCCCACCCGGGGAGGTTATACCCTTCCGTGAAAATTTGACAATACTGCCGATTTTCATCCATTGATTAGATAATATGGAGAAGTTTCCGGCCTTGTGGAAGGGTAGGAGAGTACTGGTTATAGACAATGGTCCAGGAAAACTAGGTTAGGTGCGCTGAATGCCGTAAAATAACCTAAATTGTGTTGACACGGCGTTAACTCCAGTAAATAAATAAATATTCTTTATGTAATAAATAAGTTCAAGACATCGTTTCTCCAAAACTCCAGTGCTTTGAATTTGAAAAGCGTTATGAAATAATTGAAAGAAGAAATATTAAAAAGCTAGTCTTAGTATTAAATACTGTTCATGTTTTTTTATATACACAATAATCATATAAAAGACATTGAGATAATAACATGCTAACAATTTCCTTTTTGAGTAGTTAACATTATTAAGAACTTATGTTTACCCTTACAATGATGTAAAGCTCATAAGAGCTAAGTATTAAGTAACAAAGACGTCAAAAAGATTATGTATTTCTTTGTAAATGGTTTATAAATCCATTATGATCACATATATATTTCAATGGTGTTTAGACTATACAGATATATTTTAATAGAAAACCGATTAATGATAGATCTATCAATTAAAGAAGAACAGTTTGTCCATTTAATGCATGACGTATGTGCTAGTGATTAGTTATACATGTATTAATTTTGTTCATTTGTTGTTGTTGTTGTTTTTTTTTTGGGGGGGGCTGTCACGGCCATCAGTCAACCTACTCACCGTTCCTGGAAAGCCTAAATATCTGGATTTAGCTGTTAACCAGTTACTATGCACATACTTCAGTCACTGACTGTCAACAGCTCTACATGATGAAGAATCACGTGTAGGAAGAAGCATGGTCATCGAAAAAATTCCATGACCACGTTCTTACAGCTCGCGCCTACTTCTTAATACATGGTACAATCTCAATGTATATATCGATCATTTATGTGTTAGCCAAGTGAGTGTTAATGAAATAATGAAATAGTTTGATTAATAAATAATACAATCATGTCCAATTTACATCAATTAATTTTTGAAGAGTATATTGCAAATGGTGTGAATAATGGGCTTGTATATTTCAGGCATGATCTTTAAGTTCAGAGTTTCTGAAATAATTCAAATTATTGCATATGTTACTATAAATAGTAACAAAATTGACATGAAAGTATGCCAATATAGCCTCAATGTGGCCCTCGGGCCAATACCTAAGCAAGTGTGCCGATATCTTCCTTAAGGCACACTTGCCCTGTTTAATAACCTCTACATATTGACCAACAAAACCCCGTCGCACGTTTTTTCCCTTATATTAAATCGTATGATCATGCAATTTCTAGAAGTAATGAATGCAGTTATTAAGAATATATCTTCAGGCATGACACCAAAAAGACATTCTTCCTGTCTATGCTAATACGATTTTGTTAAATTAGATCATGATGAACTCTTCATCAAATTAGGATTATGTGAACAAATTGACAAGCTTGTCACGAATAATTATAAGATAACGTGTTTCTCGATGCTGGTGAGGGAGGTTCTATTAACGTTTCCACAAAATATTCATCTACTTGCTGAATAAATTGCTTTCCGTTATAACAAATTGTTTTGTCCTCCTTAATCTAGTCAAATAACCACAAAGCGGAATAATAACTGGCTGAACATAAAGTTCCTGTCTTGAAAAGAGTCTGAAATGCAAAAAACACTATTGAAAAAGGTGAATTTTAGATAAATGTTTAAATATAAACATATTTAAAAATAAATTACAATAATTTGAAAGGAAACATATAGTTTACATGTATTGAGAAACAAATTATAACATTAGTTTCTAATTACTTGTATATATAGGGACTGATATTTAAGTGTCAAAATCAAGCATATAACGAGCCTTTAATTGACAAACATGTTAAGAAGTTTTTCAGCTTCAGTTTTGTCAATTCCGAAGCATGAGACTGAAGTGTGAATAATTTGGCGTCGCAACTAATAGTGCACTGCATAACGATATTGAGACAACACTTTTAGAAATATTGAATGTCACTGCCTTCTAAATTGGAATACACTCGACGCTGGTTTTGTGATACTTGTAATGCAAAAAGGTTTAAGTTGGACGTTGAAGTGCATTTAGATGTTTTCTGAAACAAAAATTGTACAACATTTGCAAAAATGTTCCCATGAAAATTTACATTTCTTTATTAAAACATTTTACTGACTGAATAGACTTATGATATTTCACTAGGAAAAGTATTACACTGTTACGATAGATAGATAATACATAAATATCAATGCTTCACGAAAATCAAGTGCGGTTTAAAATCTGCTTTCATATACATGTTCAGCCGACTTTACAACCTTGTGCGATAACTCCTAATCACTAAAATCACCCTCAGGCATGAGATTTCTCACAGAACCTATTTACACCTGGGAGGAGTGGAACAATTGTAGGTTAATTTTTGCTCAAGGAAATTAGCAGTGTCCCTAGTGGGGATCGAGCCCGGGACTTTTTGATCCCTAAGCGCGAATCCTACCAATGGACCACTGCTCCTACAAAAGTGGTATGATATGTTACACCTCTTTCATTATACCATTTAATTATTTTCTAGTTTTAAGCCTACTATAAGGAATTATTTCCCGTTGTCGTTGTTTATGTCATTGATTTTTTTGGTCATATTATCCCTTGGGATTCATATAAATGTCACAATTAAATCTGATTAAACTTAAGAAGTTCACAAATTATTTTGGCTTGTTAAAAATATATGTCATTTGTAAGCTTAAAATTGTTTACAATTGTATTGGTTGTAAACTTGTAAACCCTTAAACTTGACATTTTGGGTTTACTTTTTTGCTGTTTGTTTTCTTAAAAATAACCTAAATAATTAAGAGTTTTATAATTTAACCTAAAAAGATAATATTCTCTCATCAGAATGTCAAATATAACCATTTTTTATGTTTCACTACAAAATAGGATCGACATAAAAGGGCGAACACAACGTGTAACGTCTCACTTGCTACTTATTGTTAAACATAATAAAGGTTTATGATTTTTCTGCTACATTTCAAATACAAAAAAAGAAAACCAATGCGTTAGAAATTATCATGCAAACCCACCAATCTTCCTTGGGTAAAAAATGAATTGTATCGTCTTCAAATTGAATTTCACATGAAGTTTTATATTACAAACCGATGCGCATAGCATATTAAATAAATGACCATAATTCCAATAATCCATGCAAAACCACCAATCTTCCTTGGGTAAAAAATGAATTGTATCGTCTTCAAATTTAATTTCACATGAAGTTTTATATTACAAACCGATGCGCATAGCATATTAAATAAATGACCATAATTCCAAATAATCCATGCAAAACCACCAATCTTCCTTGGGTAAAAAATGAATTGTATCGTCTTCAAATTTAATTTCACATGAAGTTTTATATTACAAACCGATGTGACTAGCATATTAAATAAATGACCATAATTCCAATCTTGAACAAAACTATCCTACTATAGAAATACATGCCTTCACTAAACATTGACTCATCCTTTACATCCAGATAATCTTTAAACTATCAGTTCATGCAAGATAATGTGGTGAGTAATGTTGACGCCAGAACACGCTAGAACATAAACGTTTTGTCTACTTAAGTCATGTTTTTTATTTACACAACGCAAAATCACTTCCGATTAGCGAGCAATCGAATGTCGGGAATAAAATGTTAACTACACTATAAAAACATTGAAAGAACAATTACATTGTTGACATCGGCAAATTAAGTAAATTAATTTAAAATATACTTCAAATGTTTGTAATAAATTTACGGTAAAACGAATTATTCAAACAGGCATTGTAATATAGGAATGGAATGGTCAGGCATAGAATATAAGTTGTCCCCCCAATAATACTCATGTAGTTAAATTTTGATTGTTTGTTTGTTTGGTTTTTACGGCGCATCAACGCAGAAAGGTTGATGATCTATGCATCGATTTACTTTTAATTATGTTTTATCTGTACTAAACAAGTAAATTAAGAATAAATGGGCCTATGAAAAATATATATATTCAAGTATGCTAAGTAATATATATATCTAAAGTGCAATATCTAAACATAAGGATGTGTAATGATTTCCAAGTAATCTAAAACAATGAAATATTTATTGATTGTCTATTCCACTTGCCGCTGTTTGCCTGTTTGTTATTTATGAACTTGTTGTGCTGTGATAAAATGATTTTGTAATATTTAATATATTTAATGAAATGTACGAATTGTTTTAGATTTAATTGTAGACAATATTAACGCGAATTTATTTTAAGGTCATTGTGATATTTTAAAGGTTGGTATTCTTTTAAATACAAAAGCACTCTCAACTATTATTTGTGAGCTGATTAAATGTGAATCACATCGTTTACTTCCTATATTTGTATACGATAAGACCCAATGACACTTCTCAAGAATAAAATATGTCTAATACCAGCTTACCCTCTTATATACATTGTATCCTATACATTATATAAAAAACACATGGCTGTAAGGGTGACAGTACAGATTATCAACCCGAGGAAAATAATATCAACCTCGGCTAGCGCTTGGTTGATATTATTTTTCTCGGGTTGATAATTAGTGATGGCAATCGGTTGGAAAATCCACAATCGATTAATCAGAGGAATCGGTTGGGCTCAACCGACTGACTTTCCGATTATAATCGGTTGGATGCCAAAATTTATATAGCTAAATTCTGGTCATTGTCTTACATAAACATGCAAAATATACATCTATTTCAATGATTTAAATGTTGTATACATTATTTATTATTTTCTTATCTTGCTTCTTAGCTTAATATGAACAATATGGCACCAGTTCAATCATCTGAGTGAAAAAAACAACTGTATTTTACATGTCTTTAAGTTTATTTGTGTCAATGGTTATAGTTGGGCTACCGGGTAGCAATTTTCACTAGCTCGAATCGAAATTCACTTGCCTAAGGCATTTTACAGAGAAATGTCCTTTACAATGTATATCTTATTTTTGTACAGCTAGGCATCAAACAAAATAACTAATCTGTTTTTTTTTATATTTCTGGGAAATGTCATTCAAAATAATTTAAGTCACATTATCTACTCTAGCTTTATGCAATTGTGTTCAAAGTAACCAGCAATTTATGATATAATGAAATCAAATGATAGGGCATTACATAATTCACAAATGAGGAGGCTACCAGTATTTCAGGGTCTGAGCCACCAATGATCCGTTCTGATCAATTAAATCAAATAACATATTTTCAATTTTGAACTAAACAATTATTGTAAATTCGTTTAAATAGGCTCATTTTCCAACATTGAAAAAAAAATGAAAAAAAAATCCAAAACGTGCCGAGTACGAAAATTATTGGGGCAATGTTTTACATTTACTCTGACGTTTTTAATACTTCAAATTACATCATTATTGAGAAATCATCGTGAAATGAACAGCTTTCAATCTCTATGCTTTATGGCAGTTAGTTTTATTTAAATGGTAGCCTAAAATCGCGCTCCGTGAAAAATTCGTTTTTGACAAATGACCTTGACCAAAAGTTAAACTTTATCATTTAGAAGCGATAAGACAAAAGAGTTTGCAGGTCAACATTAAACTTTTCATCTTTAATTTGATTACGAAACGGAACTATGAATGTGAAAAAGAGTAATTACGAAAAAGTCTCAGATAAAAGTTAACGTAAAAGTGCGTTCAAGTACACCTTTTTCGGATACAAACATGATTCGGATACGTAAAGAGGACTCGCCCGATCGGGCTACTGACTAAGATTTTCGCTCGCTCGTCGGCGAAATCACTCGTCTCGGGCGTCGGGCACGTGGGTTACGTCGAAGAAAAGTTGTTCTTGAACACATTTTCTGCCGAATCCGCCATTATAGCGCGCACACAAAAGTGAATTATCTCCCTTTGGTACGGGCTAGTTTTCCGCGACATCGCCGTCCACAGAAATCGTAATCGATTAATCGTCGCTGAAATTTTTCTAACCGATTTCGGCGACATCGGCGATAATCGAAACATCACTATTGATAATCTGTACTGTCACCCTCACTGCCATGTGTTATTTGTTTTATTATACCGAACAAAACTGTAACATGTAACTATTTATTGAACAACAAATAACAACTCAGTAAAGAAAACAATCAGTACAATAAAATCAAAGTGCTGAAAAGCACTGAAGCAAGACTGTGTTGAAGGCTCAAACAACCATCAATAGTTCAAGCTTTAGTTTAGTCTCACGTATAACCAGTCATTAATTTAGGTATAAATCAAATCTGATGATTAAGAGCTTTTTGAGAAAGATTGGCATACATTTTCTAGTAACTCACTGATCAATGGACTTGTATAATTACTAGTTGATGAAGAGCTGTGAGAAGTCTTATTTCCTCATTCAATAGAAATAATGATTTTCAGTAATGTCAACACAATTGTTTCATACATCCTGTCTATAATCACAAAAATTTGTACTTCAAGTAAAATATCAAAATCATGTTGAACACGTGAAGAAAAAATTAAAATCATTTTTCACAAGCTAGATGATTCAAAAATGGAAAAAAGAAATTTAAAATAATTATTGTGTTTGTAATCTTACTTTCATAGCTATTATAAACAGAACAGAACTGTTCTGCTACTATGAGTTACTTTTAAGGTAAGCTGTAGAAATAATCATAAATGAAGTCGATAACAATTGTTGGATCAGCCTGCAGTATGTACATTTTTGAAAAAAAAGGACAACACAACAGCATGAGGTAGAGAACAATATCATTAATTGAAATGAAACAATATAAATTGTGAAATACACATTAAAAATACAAAATGTTTTCATTTTATAGGTATTTTGCCTTAAAGCTGGACTCAATGAAATATCTAAATAACTATCGGATGGAATTAACTCAAATTTTGTTTGTGATTTTAACTAGCATCTTTACCTCCGCAAATCCAAAAATTCAGCATTTTTCTTAAATTCATAACATACTTTCCATAGACATGCAATGCAAACTTTGAAGCCAAAAGAGGGTTTTTTAATGGGTACATGCCACAATTAGGGCAAATTGACATAGGTATAAATGGTTATCGTTATGATTTCCTGTGTCTTCAACGAGTCGGTATTGACGATGACCATGAAAAAGCGGGTGTTCAGGGACAGTAGCCCCCGATAAAAGACAAAATATCATGAACTTAAAATAAGATCACTTATTTACACATTGGAGTCGTCAGAATCTGATGGTAGAAGTAGTTCATGATTCTTTTACTTGTGTCCTCCTTTTTTATGTACAAATGCTGACAGAGCTAATTAAATTGTAATAATTTTTAATTTTATAGTACTGCAATAAAAATTCTGCCTTTGATGGGCATTTTAAGTGCATTATTTTCATTAATTTATTTCTTAATACATTGCAAAATAGATGCTCCCCTAAATTGAGGTTCATGCTAAAAACCACAAGTACTGATATATTTCACGCACGCCTTTGTGAACAGATTTGCTGCAGGCTCGCGGTAAATTTATAAGCAATTACTCCAGCTAGGAATTTCGGATCGGGTTTATCGTAAACGAAGCACAAAATGCATGTGTCTGCATGCTGAACTTTTAGATATTGTACATGTTTATCTATAAACTGCCATTTAATCATGGAATACTCTCATGTTCTGTATTATATCTTAGAATACATAATTGTGTACTCTTTTTGCTTTATCTATCTTTGTTATTTCTCTTGATGTATGTACTCATAATGTTACCACTACCCGGCGGTATTTAATACTTTGCATTAATCTTTTCTTGTCCCTCTAATCAAACAGGGCTATAGGGAAAATGTTATGGTTATTATATCTGCGTCAGCAGCGATAAGTACAATTATCAAGATTTGAGGATTTTTGTGTAGACACCGGTTGTTGTAAGCCAATCAGAACGATGCATTTGAGGTCACATGATGAAAAAGTGGACATTGAACAGTCAAAATAGGGATGCACGTATGAACTCTTCCGCGCATTTTTTTGTCGGGTTATCTGCGTGTATTACCAGAAAATACCATTATTATTGCATGAAGTATGACCAGTTTCAATGAAGTTGCAAAAAAAACCAGAAAATATGCACAGCTAATAATAGAATGTGTTTTCTTTTTTAAACATATCTTAGTTCTTACCTACTAACGGGCGAATGTATTTATACGGGAGAAGATTATCTGTATCCAATCAGATGAGAGGCGTAACCAGTATCCACTGAGACAGGTTTAAGTCATGCCCCTCATAAACATAGCTGTTAGCTTAACACCCTTCTTATTCATTTATGATGAAGATATATGATTTCGGTTTGCTCAAAGATTGAGGTTAGTCCCTATATGTCAAATAGATAGGAACAGTTCTAGAGTCTGCCATAATAATGCTGTTTTATGTTCGTAGTCCAAACAAATCCTGGACAACATATGTTTATTCCATGTACTTTCATCAGCCCAGAAGGTTCCATAAAATGAATCAAAAAAGGTCTAAATGTTACGTATCATTCACGTGTCAAGCAAATCCCGATATTCTCTAAATAGACTCGGCGCGGCTTAAAACGTTGAGGGACATTATTTCAATTCATTTACTCCAATCGTAAACAAAGCGCGCTTATTCCTGGAATTCTAAAAATAAACTCAATGGTCTTACATATTACCAGGGCATGTTAAGTCTTGTCTTCTATAAATAAACTTTGGACAGTTTGAATATGCTGTGAATACACAGTAAAACATTTTTGAAAATTCTAATACTGGTATTTCTAGTTCAGGTGAATTACTACGTACCGGTAAATGCAATAGCCCCCACCCCCCCCCCCCTCCCCAGCTAATATTGAAACGGGCCGGGGTTGAATACACATAATAACTACAGTTTGAAATCAGAAGTTACCTTGTAATTCATGTTTACATTTTCTGCGTTCCATGTTTCCTGTTTAGTGAGCATGATGCATGTCTCTAGCCATAAGGCACACAATGACTAGTGTTCTGGGCAACACACAGAACACATTAGCGCATATATGTAGGTTATGAACTAGGATTCTGAGCTCAAATCAATGTTTGTTTATCCAGTATGTTTCGTAACCAATTTTCGCGACGTTCGCATATTTGGATCCTCTACATTCCAGTTAATTTGTATCCTTCGATGTTAAATCCTTATCCTAGATGTGAATTAGTTAATTCCGTACATTTTTGCTGAATGTTAATGTTTAAATCCAGTTTAACGCAAGTTGTGATCCATTTGATCCACGAGCACATTTTGTCTTATGTCAGCGTTCCTGTCATGTTTTGATCACGGTTACCAGAGGGCCAGGTTATTGTTCAAGTCAACGATTTTTATTTGTAAGATGCTTTTCTGAGCTTCAAGCGTTCTTATAAATTTCACATTCATAGTGAATATGTAGAATTGATTAGTTGTGTGAATATATAGAATACTTTCAACGTAAAATAAAACGTTCGAGTTGAAACTTTACCAACGAGTTGTCTTTGTGTTCACCCTTGTGTACCTGGTAAGCAGACAGTGTTGGCGAGAGCATCGAGTGAACTTCATTCGTTCACGCTACCAATTGAACCACAGATGTAAGAGAACCACTCGACAGGCCTCTCAACCCCGATACCAACCAGTTCACCTCGGAGAAACCTCCACTGACGTAGATCGACTCCGGTGGTATAGATCTAAACGATACATCGTGCGTAGATCTATACACGCGTCCACAGTCGTCCGGGGTGAGCTCGTTACAATATTACGCATAATCGAATTATCACAGCAAGGAGTCACAGCAGATCTCGACGTAGGAAATATTCGAATGACTAACTCGTTATACAATTTTTGTAAAATTTTTTGCAAAGAAATACCAATTTACTTCACTGAAATGATTATTAAGATATTATGCACATTAATTTCAATGTTACGAATATTCGAAGTTTCACTGCGAAGAGCAGTAGTAATGAAGTTATGAAATATTCGAATTTGCACGGCGAATAGACTACTTCACAACTAGCATATTGTGTCATTCAATATTTGTTTATTTAAAAATATTTTCATTCATAAATTTTCATGAATGAAATCGATGTACATGTATACATCCGCGGTAACCAGTCGTGTTATTACTTTTCTAACATAGTTTAATTGTTCACAAAATTGAAGAGATTTGATGTCACAATGAATTTTATGAAATATGTGTGAATGCAATATAAAGGCAGTTATATATCGAGTTTTTAATATTGAACTATTTGCTGGCATGCGGAAAAATGGACCACAACTCTCGGTCGCAGTTCTGAAATGCCGCTTATAGCTTCGCCTGTTTCACAGTCTTGCTAAAAGCTGAATTATATCACTAATATACCCTGCCGCGACCGGGATTCGAACCCGCGATCTCCGGATTCGAAGTCAGACATGCTAACCACTACGCCACGGTCGCAGCTATTTACGGCTACTAATCGTTAATAAAGGGTCACCCTTAGATAGCGGGTAATATTACCATGTGATCGAACAAAATATCACCCGCTCAGGTATAGGGCTTTAGCATGGGGAAATTCCAGTGAGGTATAATAAAATAAATTAAATATCAATATTGCTGGAGACAAAATCAATCGGTAGGCAAACTTGTATGATGTTTTGAACTTTAATTTCTTCAGAAATATCGTTTATGTATTTTTTTTTCAAGAAATACTTCCCCATGTTTGACATTTCATTACTTTATGATCACACGTTCAATTTTGACTCACATTTACACTACAAGACTGAAATGAAACTTAAATAACGAAAGAGCTCAAGTAGTAAAACGTTTTTGCGATGGGAAGAGTAATAAAAAAGGAATGTTTGTATGCACGTCCGAACTTAACATTTTTTTAGCGCATATTATTGCTTTAATTCAATTAGGCTTCCCATTAAGTCAGAGTTAAAAGGTGTTGTTTAAGTGCATGCTTGTAAATATTTACTACCAGCGTTTTCTATTCGCCCTTACAAATGACCAAATATCCCAAGAACTAAAACCATTGGATCTGTTTGTGATAAAGTATTTGTTTTTCTTAAACTGAACACGGAAACCAGTTATTTGTAATAAAGCGATTGTCCGTTAACAACAGGACTGCAGTATAAACAAGTACATATTATTTGAATTAAAGTTGCAAGCTAATATAATTTTGGTTACATTGTTTTGAGAGATTTATGGCAGTCATTTTAGCCTCGCCTGGCGCCCTTAAGCATATTGTCAAAAACGTAGAAGATACCGTATAAGCTATACATATTGAGTGGATAGTAATAACATATCAAGTTATGTTCAGTTAATAAAAAATTAAATTAAGTATTAAGCTCGATCATTACGGTCATTCAAAATACGCATTGCCTATGGCAGATGATATCTTTCATTCATACAAACTTGCAATTGACAAGTTTTAAGTTTACGTGACTTTGTCTGTTCAAAATGACACAAAAAATGATTTCAGTATTTGCACTATTCCATTTATAGATTACTTATTTGCACTATTTTTATACGCATGCAATTTTTATGAGCAAGGCAATTTATCTAAATCCGTCAAAGGAATTTATAAAATGTACTTCTTTGGAATACTCGTTAAAACTTCTCTCCGAACGGAGAAAGGAAGCGCAAAAAATATAATAGAATGGCGAATGCAATTTATTTGAACATCATTAGCTATTAGTGTCAACGCAAAAAAGAAATTGCCAGCTTAATGAGAAAAGCTTTTCAAACCAACTTTTCATGACATACTTTTTCAATTCTATACATAAGTGAGACATTAGTACGATCGTGTATTTTATGACATTTGTTTAGTTTATGAGGAGGCGTGAACAATTTCGGAACAAATCACCAGTTTTAGTAAATTGTTAACTTGAACCTTTTTCTTTTAATACTTTGTAATCAAATTGTGAATCATCCTTTTCTTGGTAGTAAGCCTAAACAATTTGCTTCTCGCCAAACTATAAAAATATTATATTGCAGCGATTTGATTATGTAAATGCACTGCTTCTTTAAAAATACAAATTCTAACAAAGAGACTTTACATCTGTCAATTTTAATTGACTAAAATCACACGTTAGATTTGGCAATCGTAAAGTAATAAGAGCTGTTAGATACAACAGATTTGCTTGTTTTGTTTTTGTTGGGTTTAACGCCGTAGTAACATAGTGTATAGGTCATATTACGGCTGTCAGTTAACCTACTCAATGTTCCTGGAAAGGATAAACCTCTGGATCTAAATGTATTTCATTACTTTCTTTCTGATTTAGTTGACGGCGGTCTCTTGGTCTTAACATTTCGAATAATAATTAACGATACTTTTGCTAATTACATTAAGTGTTAAAAGCACATAACCAAATTCCACGTTTGATTTAATATCAATAAATGAGTGAATTAATTACAAAACACAGACTGTTTATTTGATAACGAAACTAGCTACAATAATGAACATTAATTTGATGGACGATACAATTTTGGAAAGGTTGCATTAATTTATGTTTTTTTGATATGTTACATTGATGTAATAACATACTTATGGTTTCCCCTCATTGTAAACTGGTATGTCTATTCTTATATTTTGCAACATAACTCGGTCATTATTATGCAACACGAACACTTTTCCATATTTGCTGTTTACAGGACAAAACTTGATAAACACCATTACGTACTTAAAAGTAAGTGATTTGCAACACCAAAAGATATAACACATTTACGTAATGATTAAGTGACAAATTATCATAAATTTTCATATAAAAACAATTGCATTTAAAGTAGGCTATGTTCTGCTTAATTTAGCATAGGTAACCATTAACGAACTGATTGCTAAAGCACTTAAGTATTTGAGAATTTGGTTTTACACAGTTTGTTTGTCTAATGATAATAATAGCTATAACCAAAATGATTATCAATTCAGTAAAATTATAAATTAAATTAAAACAAGATTTATATTTATGTGATCCATTTGTTATGCAGTCTAATTAAACATGGAGATAGCAAAACCATTTTTGTAAAACTATCACTGTAAAACTTTATAACCAATCATTGGTTCTAGTACGACTCGCAATGCACTTTAGAAGTGTATAATATAGTAATGACTTGCATTTAATTAACTTTTTCGTCTTAATCTGTATCGATATAATGCCATTTATGGTAATCAACTATAAAAAATACATTGTATTTTTCTGAGGGAAAGACAAATAATATGCATTAAGCTCTATACCAAACTAACATCATATGATTAAAATAAATCAACGGATGAAATAAGTGAACACTAACTATAGAGATTCTTCATCAATATAAACTGATAAAGCGTATGATTTTGGAGATAAGAAAAGGGAAAAAAACCGAATCAAATCAGTTGTGAATTCTCATACTACGATATACGGTGACGCCATTGGACATCAATTATTATTTCTAGAGCTTACAGCGGCGCTTAATTCTTCTGTCATTTTACAGAAATGATGCTTGATAAAAACTTATCTCTGGGGTTTGGTGATAGGCGACTGGAATGTTTAACAGGATCTATCATTATTCATTTGTTTTAAATTATTGTTTTAAGTTTACAGAAAACAATATTTGCATGATATGATATATCTTCCAACAGAATTCCAAAGTATTGCTATGAAGTATTTCAATCTCCACTCTATTGTTTTTATTTTGTCGATATTTTAGCCAATAATGCCACTGAAATAATTAGCAATACATAGTTTATAGTCCAAGACCTCGTAGGGTTTTAATTGCAGAATTGCGCCCGATAGGTTTGTTCAGTGATTCTGATGTAGTTTTGTCTGAGGAATTCGAAAATGCATGTCCTAAAACTGGCGTGGTAGGCTTTCCTCACAATCTGGGCTCAAAGATATACGTTACTGTAAACATCAAAATGCACCCTAATCTTTATGCATACTGTTACAGGTATATCTTTAATGAACGATATTTTATCTAGAATGCATATAAAACATTCTAGCACAAATCATATGATATGTGTGCCAATACTGATGATATCATAACTTTAATATTCCTGATATGTAAAGCGACACATAAAGCTAATATTCTCCGCTTGTCCACTAGCTGATCTAGATCTAGCTATTTTGTTATAAGGTTATTTTATTTTGTTATAATTATGACGCAATCATTATGTTAAGTGACATGTTTACATCGTCCACGTCACGCAATTTGAAAAGAGACGTCCATCACAGGCTGTAAATAACACACCCGGCAAATTAGCTTGCAAATCTTGGTCTAAACATAGAGATTTCGAAATCAAGATGTTATATATCGTTGTTGTCTAGTCAAAACCTTGTAACTTCCATTAAAAAAAGGTAAAGTTACGAGGTTTTGACTAGACAACAAAAGTATAGTGTTTCATCTAAATGAAAGATACGCATTGCTTAGGGCTGCAACGATTCGATTCGATACATCGAAACTCGATTGCAAGGGTGCCGATTCGATTTCGATTCGGGACCCGCGAGTTTCGATTCGATACTGACGTTTAAAAGTGTCTACATAAGTTATATCGATAAAAGCAAAGGCGCGCCTAAAAGTCAAAGTATACGTTGACAGTGAAACTGAGTTTCACTTTGTTACATTTCTGTTAAATTTCCATTACGATTTTATGTAGCATGATTGGAAACTCTGTTCCAAATATACATTCTATAGTATATGCCCCGATCCTCCGCCAATTGGGTCGGTGTGATTGAATTTTACATGTTCTGACAAACTGGAAGATTTTAGGCTCCGCATGACTATGCCAAGTTTTGTTGTTAGTTTATTCAAATTTAAATAGTTTGGCATGTACAGTGTATGTTTAACTAATATGTACAATAGTATACCAAGAACTGCATCTTTCTACAATTTATGATCCATGCTGTCTTTACGTTTTAAGTCGATATTGCATTAATGATAAATTTTCGCAACCTATACATTCGTACCCAATCCATTTCGTACTTGAATAAAGCAAATATTAATTATGAGATTTTCAAGTTTCGTGTTATCCAATTATAGTAACAATTTTATTTACTTAATATTATTTAGTTTTAAGCTCAAATACATATATAAATGCATGTTTGTAGTAAATTGTATTAATAAAAGAATCGAATCGAAAAAAATCGAATCGAAAAAAAATAATCGAATTGCATCGAATCGACTTTCCGGTGAATCGTTGCAGCACTACTTTCCGGTGAATCGTTGCAGCACTAGCATTGATTGGCCGATAAAATGCCATTTCGACGTGACCCTCCGAGCGACTCTAAGAGATCCTATACGACAGCGGTCTACAGGATATCTGTTTACGGAAATTGCACATAAAGTGACAAGACATTGTCATCAAGCTGACTCAGTTTTCATCCGATTAAATCACAAATCAAATACACAATGTTAACATAGTTGGTTCCGCATTCGCTTTTAAACGATAGGTTACTGTATGGAATTTTGCTGGTGTAAGGAAATGGTGAAACTCAGACAATTGGTAGTTCCAACCATTAAATCGCAAATATTTTCTTTATGTCTCCAGTTTTGTATTTAATCAAGCATACTAGACATTCAAGGGCGAACATGTCACTGTTTTTTGTATCGGATTGCATATTCGTAGCCAAATTACTAGAAGTAAGAAAATTTATTAGAAAATAATTTGTTTTACCATTAGATAAGTTTTTGCGTGCATACTGACTACAGGCAAATTTGTTTAGTAATTAAATTATAAAAAGACATGAAGAAAAAATAAAATGCCACAATGTCAAGTTTATGTTGAAAAAGCGTATAATTTTCTTATAAACTACTATAGTTAAAGATCTGTCAGTTGTGAGTTGTGATTTGATTACTAAATTTTGATACTTGCAAGCAATACTCTTAACAACTTTTTTAAGTATACACATTTCCCCTGCGGATAATTTCAACAGTTGTTAAAATATTTAAACGAAATTTTGTGAGTCAACTATGTGATAATTTATCTTTCATGTGACACTAACACCGTCAATATCGTGCATTTCGTGCTTTTTATTAATATGGGCCAAACAGTTTAAATTTTTACGTTTATTTTGTACATGTTTATATCTATAGCGATTCACACTTAGAAAGAACACCTGAACTTTCACAAGTCGTAAGTATGAAACGAATTAGCTTGAAATGAAGAGGCCAGGCTATCAAAATGATACATGCTGGCTCATCAGTACGAAAGGTAAATTGAATTGAATTGCTATCTCATGTCTTGTTCGCATCATATTAATCCCTGAGAAATTCTAAGCATGTCTGCAATGCAGAAACCTTCAACAATCGTGACAAAGTGAAACCATTTTTCAGGTTTCCATACTTTCGAGCGTAACCCTTTGACTGTGATGAAACTTTTAAGAAAGTTTGAGCAAACCGGAAGTGTTGAAGACCTGCCAAGCCAGAGAAGACGTCGTATGAGGACAAGACAGCTAGAATGTGCTATGATACCCTAGGGTATCATTCAGAACTACATAATCTCATTGTGGGCAAGGTGTCTTGCAGTTATGCGTGCTAAAGGTGGTCATACGCGTTATTGATGTGAATTTGTACTTTGTTGGTGCCAATATTTCTACTGCTTATAAAAAGTCATTTATTTTTCAATTTATTCTTCGTTTTGCTAATAAATGAAATATTATTTTATGAACATTTTCTACCAATTTTATATCAATTGCTTGCGTATCAACCTAGTTATGACCAAATATATAGGTGTATACTTAGAAAAGTTGTTACGTGTATACACATAATTAGTAATTGTGTCCTTTTCGAATTAATTTAATTTGTTTATTACTAGCCAGATTACATGCGTGAAGTCACGTATGACACCTGGCAGCATATTAGTGCAGCTATTTACATATGAAGCAAAATCGTTCATATTTAGAATTGTTTTGGTTAAACTGCAAACCGATTGACAAGATGATTATCGAACGTTTCAGTGAGATAAACTGTTGAATGTTTGTATAACCAATTACCGTAAAGCTAATTTAAAATTAAAACAAGAACGTTTAGAAACCAAAGAAATAATACATACAAACTTATTTTAGCTGCATTATTCTCAACAGTGTCAGTTATGTCTACAATTTACAGACTTCTTTGTTCTTTTAGTTGCAGTATGTAATTCAACATGCTCTCCCTCGCACGTTTAGTTCAACGACACTGGACAAGTTTTTGTTGTAATGTCAATTCATTGTTATTTATATTTCAAATAGTTTCTATTTTTGACTTTGTGTTGGTGTCTATTTCCGTATAAAACGTGAATCAGTAGATAGCAAATGATGCTTTAAAATGTTAATATATTGTAAATACGTTACCCAAAGGTGTTGTTTCAATTGTTGCATGATTCTGAATGTCATTTGAATTCAAAAGTGCAATAATGAAGGATAAATTCGCTTACAAAAAAGATATTAATTTCGACAGAAAACCAGACAAAGGAAAACTATTAAAAGCGTTCGTCTGAAAAAGTTTTACATAATGTTAAATAGAAATATATAAAATAACGTTTTGTTTGGTAATGCATATCAAATTTGAACAATGAAGAGGAAACAATAAATTTTAAATGCACCTAAATATTTAAGGTTTTAATGTTAATGCATTTGTTTACATAATCATAAAATGACTATAAAGCAACAACAACACGTATAGTTCTTGAAATATATTATATTGTGATCAACGCGTTTCGGTAGACCTTCATCAGGATAACAATAATATTTTAAAAAAATCATAATCATAGAATCAGTTTGATATTCTTATGACATGATGCTCTATGTAAACAATGAAATTATTCCTCTGAAATCAAACTTACATTTTTGACTTCTTGATTTAAGCGTGATTATCTATTATATAATCACATTCCTATTTAAAACATTTAAAACTTACATTGCTAAAACTGAAAAATGTTATAACTTTTTTGTATAATCAATAAACTGAAGTTTATAAAACAACACAATGCCTATTACACAGATATAAAGTTCAATAGACAGTGTTGGTGGTAAATGCGCTTAATCTGATTAATCCTGCAATCGTCTCTGTATGTGTGGTATAGAATTTAATTTATTTAGACGTTAATACCAATCACTATATCAGGCAACAAACCGTTTAATATATCCACTGAGTATATAACGGTATTATTTGAGAAATAACATACAGTTATATTTTGTTGATGAGTAAAAGTTAGGCACGAGTTGTGAAGTAACAAATTAGATATCGAGTGCATAAGCTCGAGTTATTTTATAAGCATATCAAAACAAGAGCATATGGTTTTTTGAGATATACAAAATACATTGAAAATGAATCATATAGCTTGAAAAGAATAACACTACTCCATAAACAGTGTCGGTTTCCTTAAGGTATAAAGTTCTCGTTTTAGACGTGTTTCAACATTGTCATCAATCTAAGACAAATTCAAGATTCTAGACTATCTATAATTTTGACACAAGATTTATATCGACGTCATATCTATTATTCTCAGTGGAAACTGTCTTTCAGTGAGCAAAAATATAACGATGAATACAAATAAATAATGTATGCTTTATTTGTTTCTTGATTATTATAAATAAATATTTGTTATTTAAAAGCTTGTAGTACGACAATTTATTATCTTTACACAATGAGGTGCTAAGAAGTAAATTCAAAGACTATTGTTATCTTCAAAATTGTGCTTTATATAACACAACATATACATTGTCCTTTTTCTGAACATACATCACCTCTTCTGTCTTCACACGAAGCTTTAGGGTCCGCGCAATATGGTAAACCGTGTCTTTATCCGCTTTTAAGACTCTTTAACAATATTCTGCCTTAACAAAGTTAACTAGCTCTAGTTATCAATTATATCATTTATGTAGACAAGTACATGTAATTAGCCATCGTCTAGTTGTTGTAAAATATAACAAATCCTGGCTAATTGACCAAAATACCAAAAATAAAGGAATTCACTGAATTTAGTCCGGCGGCGTTATAGTTAATAACTAGAGTTAACTAGAACATGGAATAGTCAAGAACTATAGAACAATATTAAATACAACTTTCGAACAGCTATTTACACTAGCATTGGTATAAAATATAAATACATACTTATTAAACTATGGCTTACATATTTACTTTATATAAACAATATAAATAAATTAAATGTGTGTAAACTAATACCTCTGTTAATACTTCTTTTGAAATAGACAATTTTATATAAATTGTTGTTAACGAATCTATATAATATATTTTTTCTTTGTTTAATTTCGTTTCAAATTTGGAAAACACTAAATAATATCTGTGAATGTGTGATAGAGTCTAAATAACGATTGTAGCATTTTACCAGATAAAATCATTACCTGGTCTTAAAATCAGGAAATAAAGTTGCCTTAAATTTTCTGAAGGTTTTTATGTTGAGCTTTAACATAACGATATACAATATCAGAAAGGATAGCGAACTTATGCTCCTAGACATCATAGTACATACGAAACTATATAACGAAGATATATGTATTTGTTATAACCACGGTCATAACGTGACGCTGGGATTAGCTAATCTTAGTAATCTTAAACGACATGATTGTATAATAATGAGAATTCTAATCATTGAATAAGATTGATTGTTTAAATATCATCAACATCTAGACAGACGGTCATATGAGAATAGTCTCTGCACCGACGTTCAATTTGATGTTTGTAGATATGAATCACGATATTTTGACCCTTGATAATTCATTGTTATTACATGACCGTTTCTGCTGATGACAGCTTGTTTTTGTGTAGATATTATTTATCACGAATAGTAATCGAGTTCATTAAGTGTGATGGTCTTTCTTAATGTCACAGATCTATTAGGCGATTTGTTTTCTTCAAGAAGTGAGTTTATACAAAATGATCAAGAATGTCATCGTAGCTTATAACTTGTGGTATTTATATAGGTTATTAAAAGTGTTCTCCTTGCACATAAAGATTATTTATTACAACGACAAATGAGCTTAGTTACTCTAAATGACTTGGTATTATGATACAATGTATTAGTTTATCTATATGTCTAAACATTTTTGATTTTATTCGTTTGATTGATGTTTGTTCTTATTCTGCACATCTAAATTAACAGGGGTTTAGTTCGTAATAATGACAATTATCCGTTACATTTGCATCATTAAACAGCGTCCGCAAATATATCCTGTCTTCTGCAGTTAAAATAACTAACTTTAGTGGTGCATGTAATAGCATAACGAATGAATGATTATGGTTACAACGTAAAATAAGAGTTAAGAAAACAAATTATTAATTCAACCAAGACAGCTTTATAGTAACATTTACATTTGTTTAGTTTTACTCTGGTAGGTCTATTCAAAACTTACTGAAATGACAAAGTAAAAGTCAAGTCAAAATATTTTATTGGCATAAACAATATGTTCATCGCCAAGAAAAACTTTGGCAGTATTTTTTACAAATAACATATATACAATATTAAATATAAAAGAAAAGCATGCACAATTAATATACAATGTATGACAAAACACTTACTGACTACATGTAAAAAAGAGAAAAAAGGAACAGATGTATATAAACAGGTATCAAACAGGATGTAAGATAGGCAATGCATATTTGGTGACATATACCAAGATTAATTCATGTATGTATAGATATAACAAACTAACATCTTTCGATAGGCTAGTCTAATGTCTATTGTTATTCATTTATTAATGATTAACATTCCTCAGGTGCGTTCTTGAAAACTGTTAGATTTAATTCGAATAAATGGACTGAGAATACATGTTGTTTTAAATACCATTTACTTGCTTGTTTAAATAATGATATTTTCCAATTCTAAAACAATTAACTTGACATCATGCTCCTCTTTATTAAACAAGACTTCTAAGGACTTATTTAATAATCAAATTAGCTGTAAATATCATGAACTGTAAATTTTGTTAAAAATATCGAACCGTACTATCTTACATGATTACTTTAAATACTGATGCAGTTTTCTTCACATTTGATTTTTAAGAGTGTCTATCCGTTACTTTAACTGGCAGTGAATTTGTTTCATGTTTAAAGTAATCACAGCACTGAACCAAGTAAAGTTTCAGACCATTTCGATTTACATTATTATTAAAGAATTATGACGTGCATTGTTTTCAAATAGCTTTATATTTGTTCGATTGTGAGGTTATTTGAACAACATCTCTATTTGTAGGATATATGTACTTTACAGAATGTAATTCAACATTACTAAATCTTTTAAAAAGCATTACTCGTAACCCTTTTGTGACATTTTTTAAATATCTCTAATCTGTTTAGATGTGATTGATAATAGCGGGATATATCGACTAGTATTACGTTTCATTCACGAACTACTGGAGTCTCATAAAAAAGATTTGTTTTTTGTTAGAATTAATTGTGAATACATTGTATCTCTATTTAGTACAGCTTCCTTATTTTGCCACAGTAGCTGCGAGGAAATAGTCTAACAACGAATAAGCCTGATTTATTAATAAATTCATGTTTTAAGTGCTAATATATCGACCGACGAGTTTTGTTTGCATTCCTCACAATTAAAGTGTGAAAGAAAACCTTTAAATACACGGAAGACATTATACAGCACATCTTATGGTAATCGTATTGGATTTTGTAAAAACAATGCGAAAACATAAGATCGAGTGAGTTTAAATTACAAATACATAACAATTTGGCGTCCTACATTTGTAAGTGCAATATCTCATTAAACCCACTGACATTTCTTAAAACGAGCTCGACCATCTTTTTTAATAAAAAAACTTGAAATTATTATCAAGTCTCTAAATATTCTTGTTAAAAATGTTCATTGTTTTTGAATACCGTGTTCCATGCCATAAATGTAAATGCTCAAATCGCACATCTCTGATCAAAGCATGATACCATAAAAACATACTTTGTTTGGTTAATTATTTATGACTCAAACAACACCATGAAATAAAGTGACTTTTCTCTTCATTACAATATAGAGATACAGAATCTTCATACGGTTATCGTATTTAAGAGGTGGTTATATCGAATAACTTGGCAACATGTATTTAGTGTACATTGAAGTCAACATAAATATTAATTGTTTTATCAACTTTTAATTCGAGTATTCAAATATTTGTGTTTACTTAAACGTCCATTTAATCGTTACGACGATTGCCAGGAGCTGGGTTAGTCCCCTATTTGTATAATGGATATCATTCAGGTGGTCTGAAATATTTTTTTTAATTGAATTTACAATGTCGTTTACTTTCAATTTATTACCATGCCTGTCTACAAGTATCGTTTCCTTTCTTGAGATAATATTGATGTTGTATTGATGTACGTCCAATGAGTTTGTCTAAAGGTCTCTGGCACACAATCAATTTCGAGTTCAGCATAACGACCGATACCAGCGTGTTGAATTAGGTACATTGTCGATTTAGCAACCACATGTCATGTATAGGGTTCAACCTTATACAAAACTCCAATGGTATTGCAGTTATCGGCCAGGTAATAAAACCGATATTTCATAAATTATGTGATTTGGGAACAGTCAGGCATTTATCCCTTGATGTTGGGGATAGTGCTTTGGATTGTTGCTCTCGGTCTTCGGAAACCGTTCAAAACACCATTCTCGACACCGAGGGACAACAGTTTGACTGTTCCCAAATCACATATGGAATAACTGTATAATATCATATTGTAACGAAGACGTTTTCCGATATTTAAGTACATTAATAAATGAACTAAATTAAATATGTTTATAGCGCACAAAAACTGCTAATGTTCAATTTTACAACATTATTTCGTGTAATAGAGATATTCTGTAGCTTCTGCTGATTACAATGCACAGGTTTTTTCTGGATAATTCCTTGTTTCTAATTATAAAACCGTTCCTCTTTATCATTAAAAGTCCCGATGTATTAATTTTGTGCATTTTGTTCCGCAAGATAATAAATCAAATACACTTTTATGTTTGCTGACTCTTAATTTATTACAAGATTGTAACATTAATTGAAGCACAAAATGTTTTTGCAAAATGTGTACTTTTAAAATGCATGTATAAAGTTTCATTGAATTCAATATGCATTCATCAAGTGATATTGTTAGTGTAACTGTTAAACGATTGTATTTAAAAGATAAAGCTTTTATATTTAACCCCTTTACTACTTTACGTGAACTGAATAATATTTTCCTATTATCGCTAATTGCTAATATGGTAAATATTCACTTTGCCATAAATAATTTTGAATTCATTTCGTAAAACAAATGTTTTGTTTTGTAATGTTATACAAATTAAATGACCTTTAATGCTCACATAATATGATTTACTGACAAACACATTTGAAACGGTGTTAGTAATTAATTAAATGTATTTGTCTGATTATACAATTAGAAGTTATAATAAATACAACTTTGAAAGGCAACCTGAGAGAGGAACTGTTATCAAGCTAGACATACAGAAAGTAGTTTTTATATTTTATCGTCAAAGTAATCTAATAAAATTCATTGAATTAATAATTGAAATAATAAATATTTATAGTTTCCTTTCGATATAGTTAATAGCATATATGCTCCCTAACGATGATATAAAACCATGATGTTAAGAAGTAAATAACGACGAGTTACATTACTTCAGATAGACTTCTACTAATGTTCTTATTTATTTATGAATCCATTATGATCACCTATTTACTTCAGGATATTTAGACTAAACGGATAAATATTTCATACAAGAACCAATTAATGCTTGAATTAGGGACAATTCAAAAGGTTGGTATTCTTTTAAATACAAAAGCACTCTCAACTATTATTTGTGAGCTGATTAAATGTGAATCACACCGTTTACTGCGGTAACCTATATCTGTTTAAGATAAGACCCAAAGACACTCCTCAAGAATAAAATATGTCTAATATCATCTTACCCTTTTGCATACATTATATCCCATACATTATAAATTAAATATCAATATTGCTGGAGACAAAATCAATCGGTAGGCAAACTTGTATGATGTTTTGAACTTTAATTTTCTTCAGAAATACCGTTTATGTATTTTTTTTCAAGAAATACTTCCCGATGTTTGACATTTCATTACTTTATGATCACACGTTCAATCTTGACTGACATTTGCACGACAAGACTGAAATAAAACTTAAACAACTAAAGAGCTCAAGTAGTAAAACGTTTTTGTGATGGGAAGAGTAATAAAAAAGGAATGTTTGTATGCACGTCCGAACTTAACATTTTTTTAGCGCATATTATTGCTTTAACTCAATTAGGCTTCTCATTAAGTCAGAGTTAAAAGGTGTTGTTTAAGTGCATGCTTGTAAATATTTACTACCAGCGTTTTCTATTTGCCCTTACAAATGACCAAATATCCCAAGAACTAAAACCATTGGATCTGTTTATAATAAAGTATTTGTTTTTCTTAAACTGAACACGGAAACCAGTTATTTATAATAAAGCGATTGTCCGTTAACAACAGGACTGCAGTATAAACAAGTACATATTATTTGAATTAAAGTTGCAAGCTAATATAATTTTGGTTACATTGTTTTGAGAGATTTATGGCAGTCATTTTAGCCTCGCCTGGCGCCCTTAGGCATATTGTCAAAAACGTAGAAGATACCGTATTAGCTATACATATTGAGTGGATAGTAATAACATATAAAGTTATGTTCAGTTAATAAAAAATTAGATTAAGTATTAAGTTCGAAATATCTTACGGTCATTCAAAATACGCATTGCCTATGGCAGATGATATCTTTCATACATACAAACTTGCAATTGACAAGTTTTAAGTTTACGTGACTTTGTCTGTTCAAAATGACATAAAAATGATTTCAGTATTTGCACCATTCCATTTATAGATTACTTATTTGCATTTTTTTATACGCATGCAATTTTTATGAGCAAGGCAATTTATCTAAATCAGTCAAAATAATTTATAAAATGTACTTCTTTGGAATACTCGTTAAAACTTCTCTCCGAACGGAGAAAGGAAGCGCAGAAAATATAATAGAATGCAATTTATTTGAACATCATTAGCTATTAGTGTCAAAGCAAAAAAAGAAATTGCCAGCTTAATGAGAAAAGCTTTTCAAACCAACTTTTCATGACATACTTTTTTCAATTCTATACATAAGTGAGACATTAGTACGATCGTGTATTTTATGACATTTGTTTAGTTTATGAGGAGGCGTGAACAATTTCGGAACAAATCACCAGTTTTAGTAAATTGTTAACTTGAACCTTTTTCTTTTAATACTTTGTAATCAAAATGTGAATCATCCTTTTCTTGGTAGTAGGCCTAAACAATTTGCTTCTCGCCAAACTATAAAAATATTATATTGCAGCGATTTGATAATGTAAAATGCACTGCTTCTTTAAAAATACAAATTCTAACAAAGAGACTTTACATCTGTCAATGTTTATTGACTCAAATCACACATTAGTTTTGGCAATCGTAAAGTAATAAGAGCTGTTAGATACAACAGCTTTGCTTGTTTTGTTTTTGTTGGGTTTAACGCCGTAGTAACATATTGTATAGGTCATATTACGGCTGTCACTTAGCCTACTCACTGTTCCTGGAAAGGATAAACCTCTGGATCTAAATGTATTTCATTACTTTCTTTCTGATTTAGTTGACGGCGGTCTTTTGGTCTTAACATTTCGAATAATAATTAACGATACTTTTGCTTATTACATTAACTGTTAAAAGCACATAAACAAAATTCCACGTTTGATTAAATATCAATAAATGAGTGCATTAATTACAAAACACAGACTGTTTATTTGATAACGAAACTAGCTACAATAATGAACATTAATTTGATGGACGATATAATTTTGGAAAGGTTGCATTAATTTATTGTTTTTGATATGTTACATGGATGTAATAACATACTTATGATTTTCCCTCATTGCAAACTAGTATTTCTATTCTTATATTTTGCAACATAACTCGGTCATTATTATGCAACACGAACACCTTGCCATATTTGCTGATTACAGGACAAAACTTGATGAACAACATTACGTACTTAAAAGTAAGTGATTTTCAACACCAAAAGATATAACACATTTACGTAAAGATTAAGTGACAAATTATCATAACTTTTCATATAAAAACAATTGCATTTAAAGTAGGCTATGTTCTGATTAATTTTGCATAACTATTAACGAACTGATCGCTAAAGCACTTAAATATTTGAGGAATTTGGTTTTACATAGTTTGTTTATCTAATAATATTAATAGCTATAACCAAAATGATTATCAATTCAGTAAAATTATAAATTGAATAAACAAGATTTATATTTATGTGATCTATTTGTTATGCAGTCTAATTAAACATGGATATAGCAAAACCATTTTTGTAAAACCATCACTGTAAATCTTTATGATCAATCATTCGTTCTGGTACGACTAGCGATGCACTTTAGAAGTGTATATTAATATAGTAATGACTTGCATTTAATTAACTTTTTCGTCTTAATTTGTATCGATATAATGCCATCTATGGTAATCAACTATACAAAATACATTGTAATTCTCTGAGGGATAGACAAATAATATGCATTAAGCTCTAAACCAAACTAACATCATATGATTAAAATAAATCAACGGATGAAATAAGTGAACACTAACTATAGAGATTCTTCATCAATATAAACTGATACAGCGTATGATTTTGGAGATAAGAAAAGAGAAAAAACCGAATCAAATCAGTTGTGAATTCTCATACTACGATATACGGTGACGCCATTGGACATCAATTATTATTTCTAGAGCTTACAGCGGCGCTTAATTCTTCTGTCATTTTACAGAAATGATGCTTGATAAAAACTTATCTCTGGGGTTTGGTGATTGGCGACTGGAATGTTTAACAGGATCTATCATTATTCATTTGTTTCAAATTAGTGTTTTTAAGTTTACAGAAAACAATATTTGTATGATATGATATATC
This sequence comes from Mactra quadrangularis, assembly GCA_025267735.1. NCBI lineage: Eukaryota > Metazoa > Mollusca > Bivalvia > Venerida > Mactridae > Mactra > Mactra quadrangularis. The sequence goes on along the minus strand of CM046298.1, from coordinate 20,174,400 downwards.
TTCCAACAGAATTCCAAAGTATTGCTATGAAGTATTTCAATGTCCACTCTATTGTTTTTATTTTGTCGATATTTTAGCCAATAATGCCGCTGAAATAATTAGCAATACATAGTTTATAGTCCAAGACCTCGTAGGGTTTTAATTGCAGAATTGCGCCCGATAGGTTTGTTGAGTGATTCTGATGAAGTTTTGTCTGAGGAATTCGAAAATGCATGTCCTAAAACTGGCGTGGTAGGCTTTCCTCACAATCTGGGCTCAAAGATATACGTTACTGTAAACATCGAAATGCACCCTAATCTTTATGCATACATTTACAGGTACATCTTTAATGAACGATATTTTATCTAGAATGCATATAAAACATTTTAGCACAAATCATATGATATTTGTGCCAATACTGATGATATCATAACTTTTTATATTCCTGATTTGTAAAGCGACACATAAAGCTAATATTCTCCGCTTGTCTACTAGCTGATCTAGATCTAGCTATTTTGTTATGAGGTTATTTTATTTTGTTATAATCATGACGCAATCATTATGTTTAGTGACATGTTTACATCGTCTACGTCACACAATTTGAAAAGAAACGTCCATCACAGGCTGTAAATAACACACCCGGCAAATTAGCTTGCAAATTTTGGTGTAAACCATAAAGATTTTGAAATCTAGGTGTTATATATCGTTGTTGTCTAGTCAAAACCTTGTAACTTCCATTCAAAAAAGGTAAAGTTACGAGGTTTTGGCTAGACAACAACGTTATATGAAGTGTTTCGTCTAGATGAAAGATACGCATTGTTGGCCGATAAAATGCCATTTCGACGTGACCCTCCGAGCGACTCTAAGAGATCCTATACGACAGCGGTCTACAGGATATCTACTTACGGAGATTGTACATAAAGGGACAAGACATTGTAATCAAGCTGGCTCATATTCCATCCGATTAAATCACGGACTCTGAAAACAAACCAAATACACAATGTTAACATAGTTGATTCCGTATTCGCTATGTTATGCTATTTTGCTAGTGTAAGGAAATTGTGGTAATGTAATGAAAAATGTATGCATAATGGTTCATATACTTAAACGAAAGATAACTCAGACATTTGGTAGTTCCAACCATTAAATCGCAAATATTTTCTTTATGTCTCCAGTTTCGTATTTAATCAAGCATACTAGACATTCAAGGGCGAACATATCACTGTTTTTATACCCCCGCTTCGAAGAAGAGGGGGGTATACTGTTTTACCCTTGTCCGTGCGTGCGTGCGTGCGTGCGTGCGTCCGTCCATCCGTCCGTCCGTCCGTCCGTCCGTTACAAAATTTCCGTCGCAGTTTTCTCAGCAACTATAACATGCAGCAGCCTAATACTTTGCATATTGCTTCATCTCATAGTCCCATGTGGTGTAAAGCGATTTCATGCTCCTTGCTCATCTACTTCCTGTTTGTCGCATATTTTTAGAGTTTGGCGGGGGTATCACTAGTGAGCATTAGCTCACAGATTTACTTGTTATTTATTTGTATCGGATTGCATATTCGTAGCCAAAATGCTCGAAGTAACAAAATTTATTAGAAAATAATTTGTTTTACCATTTAGACAATTTTGGCGTGCATGCTGACTAAAGGCAAATTTGTTAAGTAATTAGATTATAAAAAGACATGAAAAAAATAAAATGCCGTAATGTCAAGTTTATGTTGAAAAAAGCGTATAATTTTCTTATAAACTACTAGTTCTATAGTTAAAGATCTGTCAAATGTGATTCGTTACTTTGATTACTAAAATTTGATACTTGCAAGCAATATACACAAAATTAGTAATTGTATCATTTTCGAATTAATTTAATTTGTTAATTACTAGCCAGATTACATGAGTGAAGTCACGTATGACACCTGACAGCATATTAGGGCAGCTATTTTACATATGAAGCAAAATCGATCATATTTAGAATTGTTTTTGTTAAACTGCAAACTGATTGACAAGATGATTATCGAACGTTTCAGTGAGATAAACTGTTGAATGTTTGTATAACCAATTACCGTAAAGCTAATTTAAAATTAAAACGAGAACGTTAAGAAACCAAAGAAATAAACAATACATACAAACTTATTTTAGCTGCATTATTCTCAACAGTGTCAGTTATGTCTACAATATACTGACTTCTTTGTTCTTTTAGATGCAGTATGTAATTCAACATGCTCTCCCTCACATGTTTAGTTCAACGACACTGGACAAGTTTTTGTTGTAATCTCATTGCATTCAATTCATTGTAATTTATATTTCAAATAGTTTCTATTTTTGACTTTGTGTTGGTGTCTATTTCTGTACAAAACGTGAATCTGTAGATAGAAAATGATGCTCTTAAAGGTTAATACATTGTAAGGACGTTACGTAAACGTTTTTTTCAATTGTTGCATGATTCTGAATGTCATTTGAATTCAATAGTGCTATAATGAAGGATAAATTCGCTAACAAAAAAGATAATAATTTCGACAGAAAACCAGACAAAGGAAAACTATTAAAAACGTTGGTTCGTTCGTCTGTAAAAGTTTTACATAATGTTGAATAGAAATATATAAAATAACGTTTCGTTTGGTAATGCAAAGTCAAATTCAAAAAATGAAGAGGAAACATTAAATTTTAAATGCACCTAATTGTTTTAAAGGTTTTAATGTTAATGCATTTGTTTTCATAATCATAGAATCAGTTTAATATTACGATGACATGATGCCCTATGTATACAATGAAATTATTCCTCTGAAATCAAACTAAGAATTTTGACTTCTTGATTTAAGCGTGATTATCTATGCTATAATCACATTCCTATTTAAAACATTCAAGTTGAGAGAACGCACATGGCACAAAAAACACACCCATGCGAAGCCGTAGCTGGAAGATATGCAAGTTTAATCAATACTCTGCCACGATTTTGTTCACGATTTGACTTTGAAACTGATACGTGTATCCACGGCTCATCTCAAGGACCCTGGTAAAACCTAACGGTCCGTACGGGCACGCAAGAGTTTGTACGAGTCCTTGCAGAGCTTGATCGCACGGCGCCCGTACGGTGCCCTCACGGCTATTTTTATGTTTATGGGACTGTAGCATTAGAATTTTGACTTCTTGATTTAAGCGTGATTATCTATGGTATAATTACATTCCTATTTAAAACATTCAAAACTTACATTGCTAAAACTGAAAAATGTTAAAACTTTTTTGTATAATCAATAAACTGAAGTTTATAAAACAACACAATGCCTATTACACAGATATAATGTTCTATAGACAGTGTTGGTGGTAAATTCGCTTAATCTGATTAATCTTGCAATCGTCTCTAAATGTGTGGTATAGAATTTAATTTATTTAGACGTTAACACCAATCACTATGTCAGGCAACAAACCGTTTAAGATATCCACTGAGTATATAACGGTATTATTTGAGAAATAACATACAGTTATATTTTGTTGATGAGTAAAAGATAGGCACGAGTTGTGAAGTAACAAATTAGATATCGAGTGCATAAGCTCGAGGTATTTAATAAGCATATCATAACAAGAGTATATGGTTTTTTGAGATATACAAAATACATTGAAAATGAATCATATAGCTTGAAAAGAATAACACTACTCAATAAACAGTGTCGGTTTCCTTAAGGTATTAAGTTCTCGTTTTAGACGTGTTTCCACATTGTCATCAATCTAAGACATATTCAAGATTCTTGACTATCTATAATATTGAAACAAGATTTATATCGACGTCATATCTATTATTCTCAGTGGAAACTATCTTTCAGTGAGCAAAATATGACGATGAATACAAATAAATAATGTATGCTTTATTTGTTTTTTGATTATTGTAAATAAATGTTTGTTATTTAAAAGCTTGTAGTACGACAATTTATTATCTTTACACAATGAGGTGCTAAGAAAGAAGTAAATTCAAAGACTATTGTTATCTTCAAAATTGTGCTTTATATAACACAACATATACTTAGTCTATTTCTTAACATACATGTACATCACCCCTTCTGTCTTCATACGAAGCTTTAGGATCCGTGCAATATGGTAAACCGTATCTTTATCCGCTTTTAAGACTCTTTTACAATATTCTGCCTTAACGAAGTTATCTAGCTCTAGTTATGAATCATATCATTTATGTAGACAAGTACATGTAATTAGCCATCGTCTAGTTGTTGTAAAATACATGTATAACAAATTCTGGCTAATTGACCAAAATACCAAAAATAAAGAAATTACATATAAATACATACTTATTAAACTATGGCTTACATATTTACTTTAAGCCATAGTTTAATAAGTATGTATTTATATGTAATTTCTTTATTTTTGGTATTTTGGTCAATTAGCCAGAATTTGTTATACATGTATTTTACAACAACTAGACGATGGCTAATTACATGTACTTGTCTACATAAATGATATGATTCATAACTAGAGCTAGATAACTTCGTTAAGGCAGAATATTATGAAAGAGTCTTAAAAGCGGATAAAGATACGGTTTACCATATTGCACGGATCCTAAAGCTTCGTATGAAGACAGAAGGGGTGATGTACATGTATGTTCAGAAATAGACTAAGTATATGTTGTGTTATATAAAGCACAATTTTGAAGATAACAATAGTCTTTGAACAATATAAAAAATCAAATGTGTAAACTAATACCTCTGTTAATACTACTAGCATTTTACCAGATAAAACATTACCTGGTCATAAAATCAGGAAATAAAGGATATATTCAAACATTACGCAACCGTGACTAATTTTAACATGTTGCGTTAAATTTTCTGAAGGTTATTATGTTGATTTTAAACATAACGATATACAATATAAGAAAGGATTGCGAACTTATGCTTTTTTACTAGATTTAACGCCGTGTCAACACAATTTAGGTCATTTTACATATAATGTGTAATTATCAGGTAATGATATAATTTTAATTTGCAACATATTTTTTTATTTGAATTCATTACCAAATGAGAGCTATGAGAAAATACTACGCGGAACTATTTAACCAATAATCCTAATTATCTATTTAATATCTCATCTATTGATCTATATTAGAGTTCAACATTATGCTCAAAAACTAACTGGTCCGTACGATACTACGCTAAGTATCGTAAGTAAAAATGTCTAAATACTCGAGCCCACGCGACAATTTTTACAAGTACTAAATAAATTCAGTATGTTTTTGTGACTTCACAATTTAATATTACTATCCAAAATAAAGTATGCACGTTAAATGAAACTTTTATCTATGGATTGGTATTCCTGTATATATAAGCCAGCATTTTCTTACAATTTTATCATGATAATTAAAAAAACATACAACGATTTTTTATGTTCATGCATACACCGCACTACTTTCTGTGCGTAGCCGGTTTGTGCGATGAGTGAAGCGTCTTAGCCAAGATATGTTTTATCGTTTACGTATAGGTTGGAATCAATGCATCACGTCCTTCCAAATTGGGGTTCACCACAGGAAATCATCACTGTTGTATATATTTCAGTGTTTGATTTTATGTGATTATTACGATATTCCTATACATATTAGTTTTTTCTCAGTAAAACACATGCTTGAAGAGTTGAGTTCCTTTATGTACCTCAAAAAGTAGTTTTTGCAGTTAGGCTATCCTGATTCCTCAAAAGTGGTATTTATAATTGTCCGACAAAGTCGAACAATTAAAAACGATTAATGATAGATAATTATATCAATTGAAGAAGAACAGTTTGTCCATTGAATGCATGACATTCTAGTCTGTGCTTGTGATTAGTAATATTATTTTTTTTTGGGGGGGGGGTTGTAACATATTATACAGGTCATATCACGGCGATCAGTCAACCTACTTACCGTTCCCGGAAAGCCTAAATATCTGGATTTAGCTGTTAACCACTTACTATGCACCTACTCCAGTCACTGACTGTCAACTGCCCTACATGATGAAGAATCAGTTGTAGGAAGAAGCATGGTCATAGAAATCATTCCATGACCAATTTCTTACAGCTCGCGCCTACTTCTCAATACATTATAATTTTACGGCGTCCAGCGCACCTAACCTAGCTTTCCTGGACAATTGTCTATAACCAGTACTCACCTGCCCTTCCACAAGGCCAGAAACTTCCCCATATTATCTAATCAATGGAGGAAAATCGACATTTTTGTCAAATTTTCATGGAAGGGCATAAACTCCCCGGGCGGGATTCGAACCCGCACCCCTCGGGCACAAGTATCCATATCCCGGCGCGCTACCAACTGCGTTATCGACCTGGGTTTTACAACCTTGTACGATAACTCCTAATCACTAAAATCACCCTCAGGCATGCGATCCCTCACAGAACCTATTTACACCTAGGTGGAGTGGAACAATTGTAGGTTAATTTCTTGCTCAAGGAAATTAGCAGTGTCCCTAGTGGGGATCGAACCCGGGACCTTTTGATCCCTAAGCGCGAATCCTACCAATGGACCACTGCTCCTACAAAAGTGGTATGATATATGTTACACCTCTTTCATTAAACCACTTAATTTTCTAGTTTTAAGCCTACTATAAGGAATTATTTCACGTTGTCGTTGTTGATGTCATTGATTTTTTGTCATATTATCCCTTGGGATTCATATAAATGTCACAATTAAATCTGATTTAACTTAAGAAGTTCACACATTATTTTCGCTTGTTAAAAATATATGTCATTTATAAGCTTAAAATTGTTAACATTTGTATTGGTTGTAAACTTGTATACCCTTAAACTTGACATTTTGGGTTTACTTTTTTGCTGTTTGTTTTCTTAAAAATAACCTAAATGATTAAGAGTTTTATAATTTAACCTAAAAAGATAATATTCTCTCATCAGAATGTCAAATATAACAGTTTTTTTGTTTCACTACAAAATAGGATCGACATAAAAGGGCGAACACAACGTGTAACGTCTCACTTGCTACTTATTGTTAAACATAATAAAGGTTTAAAATTTATCTGCTGCATTTCAAATACAAAAAGGAAAATAAATGCGTTAGAAATTATCATGCAAAACCATCAATCTTCCTTGGGTAAAAAATGAATTGTATCGTCTTCAAATTAAATTTCACGTGAAGTTTTATATTACAAACCGATGCGCCTAGCATATTAAATAAATGACCATAATTACAATCATGAACAAAACTATCCTACTATAGAAATACATGCCTTCACTAAACATTGACTCATCCTTTACATCCAGATAATCTTTAAACTATCAGTTCATGCAAGATACAAGTGGTGAGTGATGTTGACGCCAGAACACGCTCGAACATAAACGTTTTGTCTACTTTAGTCATGTTTTTTTATTTACACAACGCAAAATCACTTCCGATTAGCGAGCAATCGAATGTCGGGAATAAAATGTTAACTACACTATGTAAACATTGAAAAAACAATTACATTGTTGACATCAGCAAATTAATTAAATTAATTTAAAATATACTTCAGATGTTTGTAATAAATTTACGGTAAAAAGAATTATTCAAACAGGCATTGTAATATAGGAATGGAAAGGTCAGGCATGGAATATAAGTTGTCGCCCCAATATTACTTATGTAGCTAAATTTTGATTGTTTGTTTGTTTGGTTTTTACGGCGCATCAACGCAGAAAGGTTGATGATCTATGCATCAATTTACTTTAATTATGTTTTATCTGTACTTAACAAGTAAATCAAGAATAAATGGGCCAATGAAAAATATATATATTAAAGTATGCTAAGTAATATATGTCTCTAAAGTGCAAGTATCTAAACATAAGGATGTATAATGATTTCTAAGTAATTTAAAACAATGAAATATTTATTGATTGTCTATTCCACTTGCCGCTGTTTGCCAGTTTGTTATTTATGAACTAGTTTTGCTGTGATAAAATGGTTTTGTAATATTTAATATATTTAATGAAATGTACGTATTGTTTTAGATTTAATTGTAGACAATATTAACGCGAATTTTATTTTACGGTCATTGTGATATTTAAAAGGTTGGTATTCTTTTAAATACAAAAGCACTCTCAATTATAATTTGTGAGCTGGTTAAATGTGAATCACATCGTTTACTTCATATATTTGTATACAATAAGACCCAATGACACTCCTCAAGAATAAAATATGTCTAATACTAGCTTACCCTATAACATACATTGTATTCTATACATAATAAATTAAATATCAATATTGCTGGAGACAAAATCAATCGGTAGGGAAACTTGTATGATGTTTTGAACTTTAATTTTCTTCAGAAATACCGTTTATGTATTTTTTTTTCAAGAAATACTTCCCCATGTTTGACATTTCATTACTTTATGATCACACGTTCAATCTTGACTGACATTTGCACGACAAGACTGAAATAAAACTTAAACAACTAGAGAGCTCAAGTAGTAAAACGTTTTTGTGATGGGAAGAGTAATAAAAAAGGAGTGTTTGTATGCACGTCCGAACTTAACATTTTTTTAGCGCATATTATTGCTTTAACTCAATTAGGCTTCCCATTAAGTTAGAGTTAAAAGGTGTTGTTTAAGTGCATGCTTGTAAATATTTACTACCAGCGTTTTCTATTTGCCCTTACAAATGACCAAATATCCCAAGAACTAAAACCATTGGATCTGTTTATAATAAAGTATTTGTTTTTCTTAAACTGAACACGGAAACCAGTTATTTATAATAAAGCGATTGTCCGTTAACAACAGGACTGCAGTATAAACAAGTACATATTATTTGAATTAAAGTTGCAAGCTAATATAATTTTGGTTACATTGTTTTGAGAGATTTATGGCAGTCATTTTAGCCTCGCCTGGCGCCCTAAGGCATATTGTCAAAAACGTAGAAGATACCGTATTAGCTATACATATTGAGTGGATAGTAATAACATATCAAGTTATGTTCAGTTAATAAAAAATTAGATTAAGTATTAAGTTCGAAATATCTTACGATCATTCAAAATACGCATTGCCTATGGCAGATGATATCTTTCATTCATACAAACTTGCAATTGACAAGTTTTAAGTTTACGTGACTTTGTCTGTTCAAAATGACACAAAAAATGATTTCAGTATTTGCACTATTCCATTTATAGATTACTTATTTGCACTATTTTTATACGCATGCAATTTTTATAAGCAAGGCAATTTATCTAAATCCGTCAAAGGAATTTATAAAATGTACTTCTTTGGAATACTCGTTAAAACTTCTCTCCGAACGGAGAAAGGAAGCGCAGAAAATATAATAGAATGGCGAATGCAATTTATTTGAACATCATTAGCTATTAGTGTCAACGCAAAAAAAAAATGCCAGCTTAATGAGAAAAGTTTTTCAAACCAACTTTTCATGACATACTTTTTCAATTCTATACATAAGTGAGACATTAGTACGATCGTGTATTTTATGACATTTGTTTAGTTTATGAGGAGGCGTGAACAATTTCGGAACAAATCATCAGTTTTAGTAAATTGTTGACTTGAACCTTTTTCTTTTAATACTTTGTAATCAAAATGTGAATCATTCTTTTCTTGGTAGTAAACAATTTGCTTCTCGCCAAACTATAAAAATATAATATTGCAGCGATTTGACTATATAATTACACTGCTTCTTTAAAAATACAAATCCTAACAAAGAAACTTTTCATCTGTCAATGTTAATTGACTCAAATCACAAATTAGTTTTGGCAATCGTAAAGTAATAAGAGCTGTTAGATACAACAGCTTTGCTTGTTTTGATTTTGTTGGGTTTAACGCCGTAGTAATATATTGTATAGGTCATATAACGGCTGTCAGTTAACCTACTCACTGTTCCTGAAAAGGATAAACCTCTGGATCTGAATGTATTTCATTACTTTCTTTCTGATTTAGTTGACGGCGGTCTCTTGGTCTTAACATTTCGAATGATAATTAACGATTATTTTGCTTATTACATTAACAGTTAAAAGCACATAAACAAAATTCCACGTTTGATTTAATATCAATAAATGAGGGCATTAATTACAAAACACAGACTGTTTATTTGATAACGAAACTAGCTACAATAATGAACATTAATTTGATGGACGATACAATTTTGGAAAGGTTGCATTAATTTATGTTTTTTTGATATGTTACATTGATGTAATAACATTCTTATGGTTTCCCCTCATTGCAAACTAGTATTTCTATTCTTATATTTTGCAACATAACTCGGTCATTATTGTGCAACACGAAAACCTTGCCATATTTGCTGATTACGGGACAAAACTTGATGAACAACATTACGTACTTAAAAGTAAGTGATTTGCATCACCAAAGATAAAACACATTTACGTAATGATTAAGTGACAAATTATCATAAATTTTCATATAAAAACAATTGCATTTAAAGCAGGCTATGTTCTGCTTAATTTAGCATAGGTAACCATTAACGAACTGATTGCTAAAGCACTTAAGTATTTGAGGAATTTGGTTTTACACAGTTTGTTTATCTAATGATATTAATAGCTATAACCAAAATAAATATCAATTCAGTAAATTTATATAATTTGGATAATAAACAAGATTTATATTTAAGTGATCTATTTGTTATGCAGTCTAATTAAACATGGAGATAGCAAAACCATTTTTGTAAAACTATCACTGTAAATCTTAATAACCAATCATTGGTTCTGGTACGACTCGCGATGCACTTGAGAAGTGTATAATATAGTAATGACTTGCATTTAATTAACTATTTCGTCTTAATCTGTATCGATATAATGCCATTTATGGTAATCAACTATAAAACATACATTGTATTTCTCTGAGGGAAAGACAAAAATATGCATTAAGCTCTATACCAAACTAACATCATATGATTAAAATAAATCAACGGATGAAATAAGTGAACACTAACTATAGAGATTCTTCATCAATATAAACTGATAAAGCGTATGATTTTGGAGATAAGAAAAGAGAAAAAAAAACCGAATCAAATCAGTTGTGAATTCTCAAACTACGATATACGGTGACGCCATTGGACATCAATTATTATTTCTAGAGCTTACAGCGGCGCTTAATTCTTCTGTCATTTTACAGAAATGATGCTTGATAAAAACTTATCTCTGGGGTTTGGTGATTGGCGACTGGAATGTTTATCAGGATCTATCATTATTCATTTGTTTTAAATTATTGTTTACAAGTTTACTGAAAACAATATTTGTATGATATGATATATCTTCCACCAGAATTCCAAAGTATTGCTATGAAGTATTTCAATGTCCACTCTATTGTTTTTATTTTGTCGATATTTTAGCCAATAATGCCACTGAAATAATTAGCAATACATAGTTTATAGTCCAAGATCTCGTAGGGTTTTAATTGCAGAATTGCGCCCGATAGGTTTTTTGAGTGATTCTGATGTAGTTTTGTCTGAGGAATTCGAAAATGCATGTCCTAAAACTGGCGTGGTAGGCTTTCCTCACAATCTGGGCTCAAAGATATACGTTACTGTAAACATCAAAATGCACCCTAATCTTTATGCATACTTTTACAGGTATATCTTTAATGAACGATATTTTATCTAGAATGCATATAAAACATTCTAGCACAAATCATATGATATGTGTGCCAATACTGATGATATCATAACTTTAATATTCCTGATATGTAAAGCGACACATAAAGCTAATATTCTCCGCTTGTCCACTAGCTGATCTAGATCTAGCTATTTTGTTATAAGGTTATTTTATTTTGTTATAATTATGACGCAATCATTATGTTTAGTGACATGTTTACATCGTCCACGTCACGCAATTTGAAAAGAGACGTCCATCACAGGCTGTAAATAACACACCCGGCAAATTAGCTTGCAAATCTTGATTTCGAAATCAAGATGTTATATATCGTTGTTGTCTAGTCAAAACCTTGTAACTTCCATTCAAAAAAGGTAAAGTTACGAGGTTTTGACTAGACAACAAAAGTATAGTGTTTCATCTAAATGAAAGATACGCATTGATTAGGGCTGCAACGATTCGATTCGATACATCGAAACTCGATTGCAAGGGTGCCGATTCGATTTCGATTCGGGACCCGCGAGTTTCGATTCGATACTGACTTTTAAAAGTGTCTACATAAGTTATATCGATAAAAGCAAAGGCGCGCCTAAAAGTCAAAGTATACGTTGACAGTGAAACTGAGTTTCACTTTGTTACATTTCTGTTAAATTTCCATTACGATTTTATGTAGCATGATTGGAAACTCTGTTCCAAATATACATTCTATAGTATATGCCCCGATCCTCCGCCAATTGGGTCGGTGTGATTGAATTTTACCTGTTCTGACAAACTGGAAGATTTTAGGCTCCGCATGACTATGCCAAGTTTTGTTGTTAGTTTATTCAAATTTAAATAGTTTTGCATGTACAGTGTATGTTTAACTAATATGTACAATAGTATACCAAGAACTGCATCTTTCTACAATTTATGATCCATGCTGTCTTTACGTTTTAAGTCGATATTACATTAATGATAAATTTTCGCAACCTATACATTCGTACCCAATCCATTTCGTACTTGAATAAAGCAAATATTAATTATGAGATTTTCAAGTTTCGTGTTATCCAATCATAGTAACAATTTTATTTACTTAATATTATTTAGTTTTAAGCTCAAATATATGTATAAATGCATGTTTGTAGTAAATTGTATTAATAAAAGTATCGAATCGAAAAAAATCGAATCGAAAAAAATAATCGAATTGCATCGAATCGACTTTCCGGTGAATCGTTGCAGCACTACTTTCCGGTGAATCGTTGCAGCACTAGCATTGATTGGCCGATAAAATGCCATTTCGACGTGACCCTCCGAGCGACTCTAAAAGATCCTATACGACAGCGGTCTACAGGATATCTGTTTACGGAAATTGCACATAAAGTGACAAGACATTGTCATCAAGCTGACTCAGTTTTCATCCGATTAAATCACAAATCAAATACACAATGTTAACATAGTTGGTTCCGCATTCGCTTTTAAACGATAGGTTACTGTATGGAATTTTGCTGGTGTAAGGAAATGGTGAAACTCAGACAATTGGTAGTTCCAACCATTAAATCGCAAATATTTTCTTTATGTCTCCAGTTTCGTATTTAATCAAGCATACTAGACATTCAAGGGCGAACATGTCACTGTTTTTTGTATCGGATTGCATATTCGTAGCCAAATTACTAGAAGTAAGAAAATTTATTAGAAAATAATTTGTTTTACCATTAGATAAGTTTTTGCGTGCATACTGACTACAGGCAAATTTGTTTAGTAATTAAATTATAAAAAGACATGAAGAAAAAATAAAATGCCACAATGTCAAGTTTATGTTGAAAAAGCGTATAATTTTCTTATAAACTACTATAGTTAAGATCTGTCAGTTGTGAGTTGTGATTTGATTACTAAATTTTGATACTTGCAAGCAATACTCGTAACAACTTTTTTAAGTATACACATTTCCCCTGCGGATAATTTCAACAGTTGTTAAAGTATTTAAACGAAATTTTGTGAGTCAACTATGTGATAATTTATCTTTCATGTGACACTAACACCGTCAATATCGTGCATTTCGTGCTTTTTATTAATATGGGCCAAACAGTTTAAATTTTTACGTTTATTTTGTACATGTTTATATCTATAGCGATTCACACTTAGAAAGAACACCTGAACTTTCACAAGTCGTAAGTATGAAACGAATTAGCTTGAAATGAAGAGGCCAGGCTATCAAAATGATACATGCTGGCTCATCAGTACGAAAGGTAAATTGAATTGAATTGCTATCTCATGTCTTGCTCGCATCATATTAATCCCTGAGAAATTCTAAGCATGTCTGCAATGAAGAAACCTTCAACAATCGTGACAAAGTGAAACCATTTTTCAGGTTTTCCATACTTTCGAGCGTAACCCTTTGACTGTGATGAAACTTTTAAGAAAGTTTGAGCAAACCGGAAGTGTTGAAGACCTGCCAAACCAGAGAAGACGTCGTATGAGGACAAGACAGCTAGAATGTGCTATGATACCCTAGGGTATCATTCAGAACTACATAATCTCATTGTGGGCAAGGTGTCTTGCAGTTATGCGTGCTGAAGGTGGTCATACGCGTTATTGATGTGAATTTGTACTTTGTTGGTGCCAATATTTCTACTGCTTATAAAAAGTCATTTATTTTTCAATTTATTCTTCGTTTTGCTAATAAATGAAATATTATTTGATGAACATTTTCTACCAATTTTATATCAATTGCTTGCGTAGCAACCTAGTTATGACCAAATATATAGGTGTATACTTAGAAAAGTTGTTACGTGTATACACATAATTAGTAATTGTGTCCTTTTCGAATTAATTTAATTTGTTTATTACTAGCCAGATTACATGCGTGAAGTCACGTATGACACCTGGCAGCATATTAGGGCAGCTATTTACATATGAAGCAAAATCGTTCATATTGTTTTGGTTAAACTGCAAACCGATTGACAAGATGATTATCGAACGTTTCAGTGAGATAAGCTGTTGAATGTTTGTATAACCAATTACCGTAAAGCTAATTTAAAATTAAAACAAGAACGTTTAGAAACCAAAGAAATAATACATACAAACTTATTTTAGCTGCATTATTCTCAACAGTGTCAGTTATGTCTACAATATACTGACTTCTTTGTTCTTTTAGTTGCAGTATGTAATTCAACATGCTCTCCCTCGCACGTTTAGTTCAACGACACTGGACAAGTTTTTGTTGTAATGTCAATTCATTGTAATTTATATTTCAAATAGTTTCTATTTTTGACTTTGTGTTGGTGTCTATTTCCGTATAAAACGTGAATCAGTAGATAGCAAATGATGCTTTAAAATGTTAATATATTGTAAATACGTTACCCAAAGGTGTTGTTTCAATTGTTGCATGATTCTGAATGTCATTTGAATTCAAAAGTGCAATAATGAAGGATAAATTCGCTTACAAAAAAGATATTAATTTCGACAGAAAACCAGACAAAGGAAAACTATTAAAAGCGTTGGTTCGTTCGTCTGAAAAAGTTTTACATAATGTTAAATAGAAATATATAAAATAACGTTTTGTTTGGTAATGCATATCAAATTTGAACAATGAAGAGGAAACAATAAATTTTAAATGCACCTAAATATTTAAGGTTTTAATGTTAATGCATTTGTTTACATAATCATAAAATGACTATAAAGCAACAACAACACGTATAGTTCTTGAAATATATTATATTGTGATCAACGCGTTTCGGTAGACCTTCATCAGGATAACAATAATATTTAAAAAAAATCATAATCATAGAATCAGTTTGATATTCTTATGACATGATGCTCTATGTAAACAATGAAATTATTCCTCTGAAATCAAACTTACATTTTTGACTTCTTGATTTAAGCGTGATTATCTATTATATAATCACATTCCTATTTAAAATATTTAAAACTTACATTGCTAAAACTGAAAAATGTTAGAACTTTTTTGTATAGTCAATAAACTGAAGTTTATAAAACAACACAATGCCTATTACACAGATATAAAGTTCAATAGACAGTGTTGGTGGTAAATGCGCTTAATCTGATTAATCCTGCAATCGTATCCTGCAGTCCATAAACAGTGTCGGTTTCCTTAAGGTATAAAGTTCTCGTTTTAGACGTGTTTCAACATTGTCATCAATCTAAGACAAATTCAAGATTCTAGACTATCTATAATTTTGACACAAGATTTATATCGACGTCATATCTATTATTCTCAGTGGAAACTGTCTTTCAGTGAGCAAAATATAACGATGAATACAAATAAATAATGTATGCTTTATTTGTTTCTTGATTATTATAAATAAATATTTGTTATTTAAAAGCTTGTAGTACGACAATTTATTATCTTTACACAATGAGGTGCTAAGAAGTAAATTCAAAGACTATTGTTATCTTCAAAATTGTGCTTTATATAACACAACATATACATTGTCCTTTTTCTGAACATACATCACCTCTTCTGTCTTCACACGAAGCTTTAGGGTCCGCGCAATATGGTAAACCGTGTCTTTATCCGCTTTTAAGACTCTTTAACAATATTCTGCCTTAACAAAGTTAACTAGCTCTAGTTATCAATTATATCATTTATGTAGACAAGTACATGTAATTAGCCATCGTCTAGTTGTTGTAAAATATAACAAATCCTGGCTAATTGACCAAAATACCAAAAATAAAGGAATTCACTGAATTTAGTCCGGCGGCGTTATAGTTAATAACTAGAGTTAACTAGAACATGAAATAGTCAAGAACTATAGAACAATATTAAATACAACTTTCGAACAGCTATTTACACTAGCATTGGTATAAAATATAAATACATACTTATTAAACTATGGCTTACATATTTACTTTATATAAACAATATAAATAAATTAAATGTGTGTAAACTAATACCTCTGTTAATACTTCTTTTGAAATAGACAATTTTATATAAATTGTTGATAACGAATCTATATAATATATTTTTTCTTTGTTTAATTTTGTTTACATTCGTTTCAAATATGGAAAACACTAAATAATATCTGTGAATGTGTGATAGAGTCTAAATAACGATTGTAGCATTTTACCAGATAAAATCATTACCTGGTCTTAAAATCAGGAAATAAAGTTGCCTTAAATTTTCTGAAGGTTTTTATGTTGAGCTTTAACATAAAGATATACAATATCAGAAAGGATAGCGAACTTATGCTCCTAGACATCATAGTACATACGAAACTATATAAAGAAGATATATGTATTTGTTATCACCACGGTCATAACGTGACGCTGGGATTAGCTAATCTTAGTAATTTTAAACGACATGATTGTATAATAATGAGAATTCTAATCATTGAATAAGATTGATTGTTTAAATATCATCAACATCTAGACAGACGGTCATATGAGAATAGTCTTTGCACCGACGTTCAATTTGATGTTTGTAGATATGAATCACGATATTTTGACCCTTGATAATTCATTGTTATTACATGACCGTTTCTGCTGATGACAGCTTGTTTTTGTGTAGATATTATTTATCACGAATAGTAATCGAGTTCATTAAGTGTGATGGTCTTTCTTAATGTCACAGATCTATTAGGCGATTTGTTTTCTTCAAGAAGTGAGTTTATACAAAATGATCAAGAATGTCATCGTAGCTTATAACTTGTGGTATTTATATAGGTTATTAAAAGTGTTCTCCTTGCACATAAAGATTATTTATTACAACGACAAATGAGCTTAGTTACTCTAAATGACTTGGTATTATGATACAATGTATTAGTTTATCTATATGTCTAAACATTTTTGATTTAATGCGTTTGATTGATGTTTGTTCTTATTCTGCACATCTAAATTAACAGGGGTTTAGTTCGTAATAATGACAATTATCCGTTACATTTGCATCATTAAACAGCGTCCGCAAATATATCCTGTCTTCTGCAGTTAAAATAACTAACTTTAGTGGTGCATGTAATAGCATAACGAATGAATGATTATGGTTACAACGTAAAATAAGAGTTAAGAAAACAAATTATTAATTCAACCAAGACAGCTTTATAGTAACATTTACATTTGTTTAGTTTTACTCTGGTAGGTCTATTCAAAACTTACTGAAATGACAAAGTCAAAGTCAAGTCAAAATATTTTATTGGCATAAACAATATGTTCATCGCCAAGAAAAACTTTGGCAGTATTTTTTACAAATAACATATATACAATATTAAATATAAAAGAAAAGCATGCACAATTAATATACAATGTATGACAAAATACTTACTGACTACATGTAAAAAGAGAAAAAAGGAACAGATGTATATAAACAGGTATTAAACAGGATGTAAGATAGGCAATGCATATTTGGTGACATATACCAAGATTAATTCATGTATGTATAGATATAACAAACTAACATCTTTCGATAGGCTAGTCTAATGTCTATTGTTATTCATTTATTAATGATTAACATTCCTCAGGTGCGTTCTTGAAAACTGTTAGATTTAATTCGAATAAATGGACTGAGAATACATGTTGTTTTAAATACCATTTACTTGCTTGTTTAAATAATGATATTTTCCAATTCTAAAACAATTAACTTGACATCATGCTCCTCTTTATTAAACAAGACTTCTAAGGACTTATTTATTAATCAAATTAGCTGTAAATATCATGAACTGTAAATTTTGTTAAAAATATCGAACCGTACTATCTTACATGATTACTTTAAATACTGATGCAGTTTTCTTCACATTTGATTTTTAAGAGTGTCTATCCGTTACTTTAACTGGCAGTGAATTTGTTTCATGTTTAAAGTAATCATAGCACTGAACCAAGTAAAGTTTCAGACCATTTCATTATTATTAAAGAATTATGACGTGCATTGTTTTCAAATAGCTTTATATTTGTTCGATTGTGAGGTTATTTGAACAACATCTCTATTTGTAGGATATATGTACTTTACAGAATGTAATTCAACATTACTAAATCTTTTAAAAAGCATTACTCACAACCCTTTTGTGACATTTTTTAAATATCTCTAATCTTCTTAGATGTTATTGATAATAGCGGGATATATCGACTAGTATTACGTTTCATTCACGAACTACTGGAGTCTCATAAAAAAGATTTGTTTTTTGTTAGAATTAATTGTGAATACATTGTATCTCTATTTAGTACAGCTTCCTTATTTTGCCGCAGTAGCTGCGAGGAAATAGTATAACAACGAATAAGCCTGATTTATTAATAAATTCATGTTTTAAGTGCTAATATATCGACCGACGAGTTTTGTTTGCATTCCTCACATTTAAAGTGTAAAAGAAAACCTTTAAATACACGGAAGACATTATACAGCACATCTTATGGTAATCGTATTGGATTTTGTAAAAACAATGCGAAAACATAAGATCGAGTTTAAATTACAAATACATAACAATTTGGCGTCCTACATTTGTAAGTGCAATATCTCATTAAACCCACTGACATTTCTTAAAACGAGCTTGACCATCTTTTTTTAATAAAAAAACTTGAAATTATTATCAAGTCTCTAAATATTCTTGTTAAAAATGTTCATTGTTTTTGAATACCGTGTTCCATGCCATAAATGTAAATGCTCAAATCGCACATCTCTGATCAAAGCATGATACCATAAAAACATACTTTGTTTGGTTAATTATTTATGACTCAAACAACACCATGAAATAAAGTGACTTTTCTCTTCATTACAATATAGAGATACAGAATATTTCATACGGTTATCGTATTTAAGAGGTGGTTATATCGAATAACTTGGCAACATGTATTTAGTGTACATTGAAGTCAACATAAATATTAATTGTTTTATCAACTTTTAATTCGAGTATTCAAATATTTGTGTTTACTTAAACGTCCATTTAATCGTTACGACGATTGCCAGGAGCTGGGTTAGTCCCCTATTTGTATAATGGATATCATTCAGGAGGTCAGAAATATTTTTTAATTGAATTTACAATGTCGTTTACTTTCAATTTATTACCATGCCTGTCTACAAGTATCGTTTCCTTTCTTGAGATAATATTGATGTTGTATTGATGTACGTCCAATGGTTTTGTCTAAAGGTCTCAGGCACACAATCAATGTCGAGTTCAGCATAACGATCGATACCAGCGTGTTGAATTAGGTACATTGTCGATTTAGCAACCACATGTCATGTATAGGGTTCAACCTTATACAAAACTCCAATGGTATTGCAGTTATCGGCCAGGTAATAAAACCGATATTTCATAAATTATGTCATTTGGGAACAGTCAGGCATTTATCCCTTGATGTTGGGGATAGTGTTTTTGATTGTTGCTCTCGGTCTTCGGAAACCGTTCAAAACACCATTCTCGACACCGAGGGACAACAGTTTGACTGTTCCCAAATCACATATGGAATAACTGTATAATATCATATTGTAACGAAGACGTTTTCCGATATTTAAGTACATTAATAAATGAACTAAATTAAATATGTTTATAGCGCACAAAAACTGCTAATGTTCAATTTTACAACATTATTTCGTGTAATAGAGATATTCTGTAGCTTCTGCTGATTACAATGCACAGGTTTTTTTCTGGATAATTCCTTGTTTTTAATTATAAAACCCTTCCTCTTTATCATTAAAAGTCCCGATGTATTAATTTTGTGCATTTTGTTCCGGAAGATAATAAATCAAATACACTTTTATGTTTGCTGACTCTTAATTTATTACAAGATTGTAACATTAATTGAAGCACAAAATGTTTTTGCGAAAAGTGTACTTTTAAAATGCATGTATAAAGTTTCATTGAATTCAATATGCATTCATCAAGTGATATTGTTAGTGTAACTGTTAAACGATTGTATTTAAAAGATAAAGCTTTTATATTTAACCTATATCTGTTTAAGATAAGACCCAAAGACACTCCTCAAGAATAAAATATGTCTAATATCATCTTACCCTTTTGCATACATTATATCCCATACATTATAAATTAAATATCAATATTGCTGGAGACAAAATCAATCGGTAGGCAAACTTGTATGATGTTTTGAACCTTAATTTTCTTCAGAAATACCGTTTATGTATTTTTTTTCAAGAAATACTTCCCGATGTTTGACATTTCATTACTTTATGATCACACGTTCAATCTTGACTGACATTTGCACGACAAGACTGAAATAAAACTTAAACAACTAAAGAGCTCAAGTAGTAAAACGTTTTTGTGATGGGAAGAGTAATAAAAAAGGAATGTTTGTATGCACGTCCGAACTTAACATTTTTTTAGCGCATATTATTGCTTTAACTCAATTAGGCTTCCCATTAAGTCAGAGTTAAAAGGTGTTGTTTAAGTGCATGCTTGTAAATATTTACTACCAGCGTTTTCTATTTGCCCTTACAAATGACCAAATATCCCAAGAACTAAAACCATTGGATCTGTTTATAATAAAGTATTTGTTTTTCTTAAACTGAACACGGAAACCAGTTATTTATAATAAAGCAATTGTCCGTTAACAACAGGACTGCAGTATAAACAAGTACAAATTATTTGAATTAAAGTTGCAAGCTAATATAATTTTGGTTACATTGTTTTGAGAGATTTATGGCAGTCATTTTAGCCTCGCCTGGCGCCCTTAGGCATATTGTCAAAAACGTAGAAGATACCGTATTAGCTATACATATTGAGTGGATAGTAATAACATATCAAGTTATGTTCAGTTAATAAAAAATTAGATTAAGTATTAAGTTCGAAATATCTTACGATCATTCAAAATACGCATTGCCTATGGCAGATGATATCTTTCATACATACAAACTTGCAATTGACAAGTTTTAAGTTTACGTGACTTTGTCTGTTCAAAATGACATAAAAATGATTTCAGTATTTGCACCATTCCATTTATAGATTACTTATTTGCATTTTTTATACGCATGCAATTTTTATGAGCAAGGCAATTTATCTAAATCCGTCAAAATAATTTATAAAATGTACTTCTTTGGAATACTCGTTAAAACTTCTCTCCGAACGGAGAAAGGAAGCGCAGAAAATATAATAGAATGCAATTTATTTGAACATCATTAGCTATTAGTGTCAAAGCAAAAAAAGAAATTGCCAGCTTAATGAGAAAAGCTTTTCAAACCAACTTTTCATGACATACTTTTTCAATTCTATACATAAGTGAGACATTAGTACGATCGTGTATTTTATGACATTTGTTTAGTTTATGAGGAGGCGTGAACAATTTCGGAACAAATCACCAGTTTTAGTAAATTGTTGACTTGAACCTTTTTCTTTTAATACTTTGTAATCAAAATGTGAATCATCCTTTTCTTGGTAGTAGGCCTAAACAATTTGCTTCTCGCCAAACTATAAAAATATAATATTGCAGCGATTTGATTATGTGAATGCACTGCTTCTTTAAAAATACAAATTCTAACAAAGAGACTTTACATCTGTCAATTTTAATTGACTCAAATCACACGTTAGATTTGGCAATCGTAAAGTAATAAGAGCTGTTAGATACAACAGATTTGCTTGTTTTGTTTTTGTTGGGTTTAACGCCGTAGTAACATATTGTATAGGTCATATAACGGCTGTCAGTTAACCTACTCAATGTTCCTGGAAAGGATAAACCTCTGGATCTAAATGTATTTCATTACTTTCTTTCTGATTTAGTTGACGGCGGTCTCTTGGTCTTAACATTTTGAATAATAATTAACGATACTTTTGCTAATTACATTAACTGTTAAAAGCACATAAACAAAATTCCACGTTTGATTTAATATCAATAAATGAGTGCATTAATTACAAAACACAGACTGTTTATTTGATAACGAAACTAGCTACAATAATGAACATTAATTTGATGGACGATACAATTTTGGAAAGGTTGCATTAATTTATGGTTTTTGATATGTTACATTGACGTAATAGCATACTTATGGTTTCCCCTCATTGCAAACTAGTATGTCTATTCTTATATTTTGCAACATAACTCGGTCATTATTATGCAACAAGAACACCTTGCCATATTTGCTGATTACAGGACAAAACTTGATGAACAACATTACGTACTTAAAAGTAACTGATTTGCAACACCAAAGATAAAACACATTTACGTAATGATTAAGTGACAAATTATCATAAATTGTCATATAAAAACAATTGCATTTAAAGTAGGCTATGTTCTGCTTAATTAAGCATAGGTAACCATTAACGAACTGATTGCTAAAGCACTTAAGTATTTGAGGAATTTGGTTTTACACAGTTTGTTTATCTAACGATATTAATAGCTATAACCAAAATGATTATCAATTCAGCAAAGTTATAAATTGAATAATAAACAAGATTGATATTTATGTGATATATTTGCTGTGCAGTCTAATTAAACCTGGAGATAGCAAAACCATTTTTGTTAACTATCACTGTAAATCTTTATAACTAATCATTGGTTCTGGTACGACTCGCGATACACTTTAGAAGTGTATAATATAGTAATGACTTGCATTTAATTAACTTTTTTGTCTTAATTTGTATCGATATGATACCATTTATGGTAATCAACTATAAAATAAATTGTATTTCTCTGAGGGAAAGGCAAATAATATGCATTAAGCTCCAAACCAAACTAACATCATATGATTAAAATAAATCAACCGATGTAATGAATGAACGCTAACTAAGAGATTCTTCAACAACATAAACTTATAAAGAGTATAGTTTTAGTGTTTAAAAAAAGACAAAAACCGAATCAAATAAATTGTGATTCTCATTCTACGAAATACGGTGACGCCATTGGACATCAAAAGCTTACAGCGGTGCTTAATTCTTCTGTCATTTTACAGAAATGATGCTTGATAAAAACTTATCTCTGGGGTTTGGTGATTGGCGACTGGAATGTTTAACAAGATCTATCATTATTCATTTGTTTTAAATTATTGTTTATAACTTTACTGAAAACAATATTTGTATGATATGATATATCTTCCACCAGAATTCCAAAGTATTGATATAAAGTATTTCAATGTCCACTCGATTGTTTTTATTTTGTCGATATTTTAGCCAATAATACCACTGAAATAATTAGCAATACATAGTTTATAGTCCAAGACATCGTAGGGGTTTAATTGCAGAATTGCGCCCAATAGGTTTGTTAAGTGATTCTGATGTAGTTTTGTCTGAGGAATTCGAAAATGCATGTTCTAAAACTGGCGAGGTAGGCTTTCCTAACAATCTGGGCTCAAAGATATACGTTACTGTAAACATCAAATGCACCCTAATCTGTATGCAAACTTTTACAGGTACATCTTTAATGAACGATATTTTATCTAGAATGCATATAAAACATTCTAGCACAAATCATATGATATTTGTGCCAATACTGATGATATCATAACTTTTATATTCCTGATTTGTAAAGCGACACATTAAGCTAATATTCTCCGCTTGTACACTAGCTGATCTAGATCTAGCTATGGTTATGAGGTTATTTTTTTGTAATAATCATGACGCAATCATTATGTTTAGTGACATGTTTACATCGTCTACGTCACGCTATTTGAAAAGAGACGTCCATCACAGGCTGTTAATAACACACCCGGCAAATTAGCTTGCAAATTTTGGTCTAAACCATAGAGATTTTGAAATCTAGATGTTATATATCGTTGTTGTCTAGTCAAAACCTTGTAACTTCCATTCACAAAAGGTAAAGTTACGAAGTTTTGGCTAGATAACAACGTTTTATGAAGTGTTTCGTCTAGATGAAAGATACGCATTGATTAGCCGATAAAATGCCATTTCGGCGCGACCCTCCGAGCGACTCTAAGAGATCCTATACGACAGCGGTCTACAGGATATCTGTTTACGGAGATTGCACATAAAGTGACGAGACATTGTTATCAAGCTTGCTCATATTCCATCCGATTAAATCACGGACTCTGAAAACAAACCAAATACACAATGTTAACATAGTTGATTCCGTATTCGCTTTTTAAAGGTATGTTATGCTATTTTGCTAGTGTAAGGAAATTGTGGTAATGTAATGAAAAATGTATGCATAATGGTTCATATACTTAAACGAAAGATAACTCAGACATTTGGTAGTTCCAACCATTAAATCGCAAATATTTTCTTTATGTCTCCAGTTTCGTATTTAATCAAGCATACTAGACATTCAAGGGCGAACATATCACTGTTTTTTGTATCGGATTGCATATTCGTAGCCAAATTGCTCGAAGTTACAAAATTTATTAGAAAATAATTTGTTTTACCATTTAGACAATTTTGGCGTGCATGCTGACTAAAGGCAAATTTGTTAAGTAATTAGATTATAAAAAGACATGAAAAAAATAAAATGCCGTAATGTCAAGTTTATGTTGAAAAAAGCGTATAATTTTCTTATAAACTACTAGTACTATAGTTAAAGATCTGTCAAATGTGATTCGTTACTTTGATTACTAAAATTTGATACTTGCAAGCAATATACACAAAATTAGTAATTGTATCATTTTCGAATTAATTTAATTTGTTAATTACTAGCCAGATTACATGAGTGAAGTCACGTATGACACCTGACAGCATATTAGGGCATCTATTTTACATATGAAGCAAAATCGATCATATTTAGAATTGTTTTTGTTAAACTGCAAACTGATTGACAAGATGATTAGCGAACGTTTCAGTGAAATAAACTGTTGAATGTTTGTATAACCAATTACCGTAAAGCTAATTTAAAATTAAAACGAGAACGTTTAGAAACCAAAGAAAAAAACAATACATACAAACTTATTTTAGCTGCATTATTCTCAACAGTGTCAGTTATGTCTACAATATACTGACTTCTTTGTTCTTTTAGATGCAGTATGTAATTCAACATGCTCTCCCTCACATGTTTAGTTCAACGACACTGGACAAGTTTTTGTTGTAATCTCATTGCATTCAATTCATTGTAATTTATATTTCAAATAGTTTCTATTTTTGACTTTGTGTTGGTGTCTATTTCTATACAAAACGTGAATCTGTAGATAGAAAATGATGTTCTTAAAGGTTAATACATTGTAAAGACGTTACGTAAACGGGTTTTTTCAATTGTTGCATGATTCTGAATGTCATTTGAATTCAAAAGTGCTATAATGAAGGATAAATTCGCTAACAAAAAAGATAATAATTTCGACAGAAAACCAGACAAAGGAAAACTATTAAAAACGTTGGTTCGTTCGTCTGTAAAAGTTTTACATAATGTTGAATAGAAATATATAAAATAACGTTTCGTTTGGTAATGCAAAGTCAAATTCAAAAAATGAAGAGGAAACATTAAATTTTAAATGCACCTAATTGTTTTAAAGGTTTTAATGGTAATGCATTTGTTTTCATAATCATAGAATCAGTTTAATATTACGATGACATGATGCCCTATTTATACAATGAAATTATTCCTCTGAAATCAAACTAAGAATTTTGACTTCTTGATTTAAGCGTGATTATCTATGCTATAATCACATTCCTATTTAAAACATTCAAGTTGAGAGAACGCACATGGCACAAAAAACACACCCGTGCGAAGCCGTAGCTGGAAGATATGCAAGTTTAATCCATACTCTGCCACGATTTTGTTCACGATTTGACTTTGAAACTGATACGTGTATCCACGGCTCATCTCAAGGACCCTGGTAAAACCTAACAGTCCGTACGGGCACGCAAGAGTTTGTACGAGTCCTTGCAGAGCTTGATCGCACGGCACCCGTACGGTGCCCTCACGGCTATTTTTATGTTTATGGGACTGTAGCATTAGATTTTTGACTTCTTGATTTAAGCATAATTATCTATGGTATAATTACATTCCTATTTAAAACATTCAAAACTTACATTGCTAAAACTGAAAAATGTTACATAACCAAATGTTACTCAAAATATACAAGCAAAATCAAAGGACTTTTTAATTAATAAAAACCCCGAATATTGTATTCAGTAAAATACCTAATTTGCATAAATTTGCATATTCAAATGATCTGATCAAGCTGAAATTAGTACCATATGATAGATAGACCATGAAAACATGGGTATGGAGGCTTATTTTAAAATTCTATCCAAGTTGGTTATTGTGTTATTAGGGAAAAACGGAATTTCGATAATGGCGGACTTAATTTGCATATTATGCAAATTGTTCAAGTAATATAGGGTGTCATTACTCGGATTCTCGTTCAGTACCGTTCAACGACATATAAACTGCAAACAAACTTTGTGGGGACTCAAGTACAGGGTTCACCTTGAATATGACATTTTACTGCAGGGCTATAGACCAAACTGTGACTTGTAAAGGTTGGTTAGGGAGCTGGTACTAGCTTATGTTTTATCATCAAGTATTTTTCTAATTTATATTTTTTATCTTCATGATATGGTCAAAACTTCCGTGCATTCGATTTTTTATAAAATAATTTAGAACATAGAATAAATGACGTTTGAAACTTATATCTCGGAAAATGGTAAAAATGTGACGTAATCACTTGTTTTGATGTCCAGTGCTTCCAGCACCCGATTATTTTCAAAACATTTACAAAATCTTATAGTCGAAGCGTATCATAATTTAGAACCAAAATTATTTGTTCGAAACATGAAAAATAAGCGCGCAATGCGTTTTTAAAGTTTAAAGACGATTTTTTAGAAATTAGTGACGTCATCGGTTTTTGGCCAATAGCATCTTCCTGCTCCAAAATTTGAAAAATCACCTGGCAGATTCGTAAAGAGCACACTTTTTTCTATAAAAAACCATCAAAATATTGCTGATATACCGATGAGTACAGCGAACCACTTTTTTTGCCTTGGGTCGACATACTAAGTGGAAACTATCTTTCAGTGAGCAAAGTATAACGATGAATACAAATAAATAATGTATGCTTTATTTGTTTTTTGATTATTGTAAATAAATGTTTGTTATTTAAAAGCTTGTAGTACGACAATTTATTATCTTTACACAATGAGGTGCTAAGAAGTAAATTCAAAGACTATTGTTATCTTCAAAATTATGCTTTATATAACACAACATATACTTAGTCTATTTCTGAACATGCATGTACATCACCCCTTCTGTCTTCATACGAAGCTTTAGGATCAGCGCAATATGGTAAACCGTATCTTTATCCGCTTTTAAGACTCTTATACAATATTCTGCCTCAACAACGTTTACTAGCTCTAGTTGTGAATCATATCATTTATGTAGACAAGTACATGTAATTAGCCATCGTCTAGTTGGTGTAAAATATAACAAATCCTGGCTAATTGACCAAAATACCCAAAATAAAGGAATTTACTGAATTTCGTCCGGCGGCTTTATAGTTAATAACTAGAGTTAACTAGAACATGGGATAGTCAAGAACTATAGAACAATATTAAATACAACTTTCGAACAGCTATTTACACTAGCATTGGTATTGTTTACATTTGTTTCGAATTTGGAAAACACTAAAAAATATCTGTGAATGTGTGATAGAGTCTAAACAACGATTGAAGCATTTTACCAGATAAAATCATTACCTGGTCATAAAATCAGGAAATAAAGGATATATTCAAATATTACGCAAACGTGACTAATTTTACCATGTTGTCCTAAATTTTCTGAAGGTTCTGATATTGTACTTTAACATAATGATATACAATGTCAGAAAGGATTGCGAACTTATGCTCCTAGACATCCAAGTACATACGAAGGCATATAACGAAGATGAAAAATCTTGTATTTGTTTTAACCACGGTCATAACGTGACGCTGGGATAGCTCATCTTAGTAATCTTAAACTACATGCTTGTATAATTATGAGATTACCACAGGGTAATACTAATTATTAAATAAGATTGATTGTATAAATAATATCAACATCTAGACAGACGGTCATATGAGAATAGTCTCTGCACCGACGTTCATTTTGATGTTTGTAGATATGAATCACGATATTTTGACCCTTGATAATTCATTGTTATTACATGACCGTTTCTGCTGATGACAGCTTGTTTTTGTGTAGATATTATTTATCACGAATAGTCGTCGAGTCCATTAAGTGTGATGGTCTTTCTTAATGTCACTGAATCTATTAGGCAATTTGTTTTTTAAGTAGTGAGTTTATACAAAATGATCAAGAATGTCATCGTAGCTTATAACTTGTGGTATTTATATAGATTATTAAAAGTGTTCTCTTTGCACATAAGGGTTTTTTTATTACAACGTCAAATGAGCTTAGTTACTCCAAATGACTTGGTATTATGATACAATGTATTCATTTATCTATATGTCTAAACATTTTTTATTAAATGCGTTTGATTGATGTTTGTTCTTATTCTGCACATCTAAATTAACAGGGGTTTAGTTCGTAATGAAGACATTTATCTGTTACATTTGCATCATTAAACAGCGTTCGCAAATGTATCGTGTCATCTAAAGTTAAAATAACTAACTTTAGTGGTGCATGTAATAGCATAACGAATGAATGATTATAGTTACAACGTAAAATAAGTGTTAAGAAAACAAATTCTTAATTTAACCAAGACTGATTTATAGTAACATTTATTCAATAATCAAAATAGCTGTAATATCTCTAAATATCATGAACTGTAAATTTTGTTAAAAATATCGAACCATACTATCTTACATGATTACTTTAAATACTGATGCATTTTTCTTCACACTTGATTTTTTAAGAGTGTCTATCCTTTACTTTAACTGGCGGCGAATTTGTTCCATGTTTAAAGTAATGACAGCACTGAACCGAGTAAAGTTTCAGACCATTTCGATTTATATTATTATGAAAGAATTATGACGTGCATTGTTTTCAAATAGCTTTATATTTGTTAGATTGTGAGTTAATTTGAACAACATCCCTATTTGTAGGATATATGTACGTTACAGAATGTAATTCAACATTACTAAATCTTTTTAAAAGCATTACTCACAAACCTTTTTTGACATTTTTTTAAATATCTCTAATCTTCTTAGATGTGATTGATAATAGCGGGATATATCGACTAGTATTACGTTTCATTCACGAATTACTGGAGTCTCATAAAAAAAGATTTGATTTTTGTTAGAATTAATTGTGAATACATTGTATCTCTATTTAGTACAGCTTCCTTTTTTTGCCGCAGTAGCTGCGAGGAGATAGTCTGACAACGAATAAGCCTGATTTATTAATAAATTCATGTTTTAAGTGCTAGTATATCGACCGACGAGTTTTGTTTGCATTCCTCACATTTAAAGTGTGAAAGAAAACCTTTAAATACACGGAAGACATTATACAGCACATCTTATGGTAATCGTATTGGATTTTGTAAAAACAATGTGAAAACATAAGATCGAGTTTAAATTACAAATACATAACAATTTGGCGTCCTACATTGTAGGTGCAATAGCTCATTAAACCCACTGACATTTCTTAAAACGAGCTCGGTCATCTTTTTTTAAAATAAAAAAACTTGAAAATATTATCAAGTTTCTAAATATTCTTGTTAAAAAAATGTTCATTATTTGAATACCGTGTTCCATGCCATTAATGTAAATGCCCAAATCGCACATCTCTGAACAAAGCATGATACCATAAAACATTCTTTGTTTGGTTAATTATTTATGACTCAGACAACACCATGAAATAAAGTGACTTTTCTCTTCATTACAATATAGAGATTCAGAATATTTTAAACAGTTATCGTATTTAAGAGGTGATTATATCGAATAACTTGGCAACATGTATTCAATGTACATTGAAGTCAACATAAATATAATTGTTTTATCAACTTTTAATTCGAGTATTCAAATTATTGTGTTTACTTAAACGTCCATTTAATCGTTACGACGATTGCTAGGAGCTGGTTTAGTCCCCTATTTGTATAATGGATATCATTCAGGTGGTCTGAAATATTTTTTTTAATTGAATTTACAATGTCGTTTACTTTCAATTTATTACCATGCCTGTCTACAAGTATCGTTTCCTTTCTTGAGATAATATTGATGTTGTATTGATGTACGTCCAATGAGTTTGTCTAAAGGTCTCAGGCACACAATCAATGTCGAGTTCAGCATAACGATCGATACCAGCCAGCGTGTTGTATTAGGTACATTGTCGATTTAGCAACCACATGTCATGTATAGGGTTCAACCTTATACACTAAGAGACCAACAAAACTCCAATGGTATTGCAGTAATCGGCCAGGTAATAAAACAGATATTTCATAAATTATGTGATTTGGGAACAGTCAGGCATTTATCCCTTGATGTTAGGGATAGTGTTTTGGATTGTTTCTCTCTGTCTTCGGAAACCGTTCAAAACACCATTCTCGACACCGAGGGACAACAGTTTGACTGTTCCCAAATCACATATGGCATAAAAGTATAATATTATATTGTAACGAAGACGTTTTCCGATATTTAAGTACATTAATAAATGAACTAAATTAAATATGTTTATAGCGCACAAAAACTTCTAATGTTTAATTTTACAACATTATTTCGTGTAATAGAGATATTCTGTAGCTTCTGCTGATTACAATGCACAGGTTTTTTCTTGATAATTCCTTGTTTCTTATTATAAAACCGTTCCTCTTTATCATTAAAAGTCCCGATGTATTAATTTTGTGCATTTTGTTCTGCAAGATAATAAATCAAATACACTTTTATGTTTGCTGACTCTTAATTTATTACAAGATTATAAAATTAATTGAAGCACAAAAAGTTTTTGCGAAAAGTGTACTTTTAAAATGCATGTATAACGTTTCACGGATTCAATATGCATTCATCAAGTGATATTGTTAGTGTAACTGTTTAACGATTGTATTTAAAAGATAAAGCTTTCACATTTAACCCCGTTTACTATTTTACATAAACTGAATAATATTTATCTATAATCGCTTATTGCTAATATGGTGAATATTCATTTGGCCATAAATAATTTTGAATTCATTTCGTAAAACAAATGTTTTTTTTGTAATGTTATACAAATTGAGTGACCTTTAATGCTCAGATAATATGATTTACTGACAAATACATTTGAAACGGTGTTAGTAATTAACTAAATGTATTTGTCTGATAATACAATTAGAAGCTATAATAAATACTAATTTGAAATGGCAACCTGAGAGAGAAACTGTCATTAAGCTAGACATACAGTAAGTAGTTTTTTTATATTTTTATCGTCAAAGTAACCTAATAAAATTCATTGAATTAATAATTGAATTAATTTATAGTTTCCTTTTGGTATAGTTAATAGCATATATGCTTTCTCTCACAATGATGTAAAGCTATGTTGTTAAGAAGTAAATAACGAAGAGTTACATGACTTCAAATAGATTTCTACTAATCTTCCTTATTTATTTATGAATCCATTATGATCAACTATTTACTTCAAGATATTTAGACTATACGGATAAATATTTAATACAAGAACCAACTAATGCTTGAATTAGGGATAATGACGACTGGTTCTTCTAATGGTCGGGAACGTAAATTGTTTTTTAAAAAAAAATATTATTCTTGTAATTTCGTGAAATTTCTCATTCAATAAGGTATTAAAGTATATAAATATATCAAAATAGAATACAATCATTTGGCCACTTCTTGTATTAATGACCGAGTTTGATTGTAAATTCTAACATAGGCGCGTGCGTTTTCACTCTTTATTTAATGTGACGTCATCTATGCTTTATTATTCAACAAAATATAGCTAGTGACGGCTGTTGAAATTTTACTCCCCACGTTAAATGCGCAAAGCCGAAAATGGCGCCCGAGTTTATAAGGGTTGACTTTTACAATTTGGTTTCTATTCTATAATTAAGATTTTAATATTTTTTGTTCGGAATAAGAAACACCTATCTGTGAGAATTGTGTAAATAAATGCTATTTTCGGCCTTTGCACTGGGGTGGAATTCAACAGCATGACGTTTCTGACATTTAAAAATAGTTCTATAAATATATCTTTTCTACGGATGTATTTGACGATGTTAGAATCGAAATAACTTACAGTTGTCTATATTTTGTTGTCTAATAAAATATAGGCACTCGTTTGATGCGCTTATTAAATCACTCGTGCTAAAGCACTCGTGATTTAATCATACGCGCATCACAACTCGTGCCTATATTTTATTAGACAACAAAATATAGACAACTGTAAGTTATTTCTTAATTAATATTCCTAAGTTACTTGTCGATGTATATAGTCGCTTGTCATATGGTCAAGTGTTCTTGTAAAAACAAATTGTAAGATTAGAAACTGTTAGACTATTATTAGAAAAAGCTGATATGATAGTCTTTTAAGCGGCAGTCATACATTATTAGATTAAAACTGTTAATATAGGCTAATAAATTCAAGCAAAACTAGATACTGTCAGGTCAAGAAGTATTTGCCAATAAAACTCTTTTAATGCCAACAAGAATAATGCCAATGTCACACCAAGTTAGTTATGTTATGTTCTAATGCAACACAATTTACTGACATCTTGTCAAAAGCCTGTAGGTTGTCTGTCACAATCGCCAATATATTTTTATGTCAACGACCTGATTAATTGACTTAAATTTTCTGGTATACAATGAGTTATATAATGGAGAATGAAAACATGTCAGGATCAGCAAGAGTACAAAACACAGGTCTCATACAAAGTCAAAAAAAGAGGAAGATGATTCTAGACTTTCAAAATATTTTGTAGGAAGGACGACATAACCATATAACGAAAATAAGTACCTAATGGGGGTTTCCGACTTGGAACGAACAGTTGCAAGCCAATTGCTACTGGAGGTTTAATTCAGCTTTTAGTGTACGCACACATTACACTTGCTTATAACATTTCTTTTTAAACTAACAGATGGTTCTTACATATAACGCACGGAAACTTATCGTGTTTTTATTTATCTTTAATTTCAATATAAATTTCAATAAAACACGCGTTGAGACATACCTCGTTCCAGAAAAAGTTTTACATTTCAGTTGTTTTAGTGACCTAAAATGGTATCGGCGAATGTACTCACAAAACATGCATATGGCTGTCTGTCATTTTACCGCGATACACATAACGATAATTCAATACGTATTTCAACAATGTACTAAAGAATGCAATACGGCAGATAACGAGTGATACATTGTATTCACAATGCACAGTCATGTAGTTTAATTTGTCTGTGTACAAATTAATCAGATATAGAATAGCCAAAATATTTTAATTAGGATTATTGATTTCAGAATGCATTATTTAAATTTAAAAATTAGAGTATACAATTTAGTGATTAATGTTTCATTTATGACATCTCTTCGTAAGAACTATTTGAACAGTTTCGGGGATACTTAATGATAGATATTAATATGATTATTATCAAAGTTGTACATGAAGATAACAATCCAACAAAAACAATTCATGATACTAGAGATGTTTCCAATACAATGGAAGAAGTACAACCGTTACTATCAGCTGCATAATTACGACACAATTTCTGATTGTGGAAACTTTAACTAAAACATGTTTGAGTTATTAGATAAGCTTTAGTAAATCAAGCTATACATGTATCACAGCTGATTTCACTATTTGTGATACTAGTTACAATGAATTAACATTTGAGACAGTTTATTTGTCATCGTGTGTGTTGGAATACCCCTCAATAGTTAAATATATGGAACCACATTATATATACATGTAGTTCAAATAATAGAATGATATCCATTGCAAAGATGGAAGATCATTTTAATGAATATATCTAAGGTTAAACGTGTGTAAATGATTGAAATACTAAAGTATAAGGTATTTCTGATTTGATATGATATAGCATCGAAATTCTAATATGGCCCTTTTGATTAGACTTGCCATTATGTCTTAAAGATTGAGATTCAGTAATATTAAGAAAACCATTGTTGCATATATTGTGTTAACCGCATACAAATCAACAACTTATTCATAACTTATTTATTTCATTTATAATTTTTCAGCCAAGAGTTTATTCAATACTTAATACACCATTGTATGTAGATATGAAAGTTCTTGAAGTAGAATATTTCATGTGAATCTGGAACGGAAAATTTCATCAAAACATTCGTTGGCGTTGATTTTAATGTCAAGTTTTCAAAATGCCTCCGCGTAAAGATGAAGTCTACATTGAAATATACTTATCTCTCCTGGAATGTTTTAATGCTTTAAGATAAACAGTTTAATTCAGCATGTAAGATTTTAAAATTTAGCCTATATCACATTTTAACACATTATACATATACATCTTTAGAAAAATATATCACGAACTTATAGCCAAACCTAATGTAATAAAGGAGGAGTTGATATGAATAATTGATATATTGATTAAGAATATTGAAAATATGAGGAGGCATACACTAAATAAAAGTTCTTTTGCTCTTATTTTACTTATAAGTACATTTTTAACTCTATATCTAGTAATTTTAATAACTAAAAGAAGAAAAAAGTAAAAACTTGGTTACAATACATAAACAACCTTACATTATTTCGCCAAAGAAAATAACGACTGTACACTTATTAGTCATTTGTTCAATTTAAATGTCAAATAGCAAATGTTTCTCATACTTGTAAATATTGAAATTATTTGTCTCCTCATATATACTGATTTTATAACAGAGATTTCGCAATTCCAGGAGAAATACTTCATTAATGGGATTTTAAGGTAAGTTATCGGTTTAAATGGAAAATTTAATAAGATGAATTCTGCAATCGGCTGAATGCTTAGCTTGGTACTTAATATAAATGATTGCCGTAACATACACAAATTGTCAGCTAATTTAGCGTTATTTATGAAACTTGAACGAGATTTGGAATCAATTATTTCTTACTATTTCTTCAAGTTAATAGCTTTCTCTTGTATTAACTAATACTAGTATTCGGACATACTTTTATGGAGCAACTTTCCTATTATTTAAAGAAGCGTATTCACGCATTAGGTCGTGTAATGTGTAGCCTTACAACATTCAACTAGCATTATAAAAACATTATGAGTTTAAATTGATCTACAATTTGAAATTATGGCTTCAAGCAAGTGGTTATATTTAAAGGTAATATAAGTTTATATTTGAAACATTTTAATTTTTTTTTTTCAAACGCACTAGTTTGAAAGAGACAATTACTTCAAAGCAGTTTAATTTATCATGTAATTACAACAAAACACATTTAGACATTTCGTGGCGGTCAAATTGTGTAAAATTTCAGTTTGAATACTTCTTCCATAAAATCCGATACGCATTCATATCAAAACAAAAATAATATTTTTGTAGATTTTACACTTTTATAAGATTAGGAAGTTAGTCGTATCTATAAAGTATTCGTATTACAATTGTGGAAAATTTAAAGACATGAGATTGATGTTTATATCATAAATGGGCTTATGTCTAAACAATTCTACAAATACTGTTTAAGTTTTGTAAATACCTTAATTGCAAATTCTGGATAATAAAATGCATTGATTGTTATCGTGCAGATATTACTAAGTATGAAACTAATACATACATTGTCTTCCTGTCACTGGTATAGACTATATGTTCTACCTGTTATTATATCCTTGTACAATGATTCCATGGTGTTTGCGATTGCCATCGGCTTATACTATTGGTTACAGGCAAATTAACCATCGCCCTGTAGCTCAATAAAGAGGATACTTCTCGGCTATTTACTGATGAACGTAATCAGGATTAACAACGCTTGATAAATATAAAAACGTCTGAGTATTATCCAGAGGCGTTATGAGAAAGTGGAAAAAATGAGATAGAGACGGTATAAGACAATAATATGAACTTCTTAATAATGAATTAAATCCCTAGTCGACCAGTCTTTGTTAATGAAGGTTTTAGTATTGAGTATGAAGGATTTATGAAATCATGTTGCATGTAATATGTCCATTTATGGAAATTCTACATAAGTGATAACTTATACATCTTAACGGTAAAATGTAACGGAATTATGCTTTAAAGATGGGTATATCACTGAAGTTATTGATGCATATGATAAAGCTATAATCACCTACAACTAGCAGTTGTTTCATTATAAATTAACCTAGGGCAATAACGATAATATTTTGTAGGGGAAATATTTATGAGGATCTTTCTTTTTCAAAACATCAAACAGAGAGTTGAACAATCTCTTTAAGCAAGGTACTAAACGTCAAAGAAATCCAATTTAAATGTCACAGTCTGTACAGTAATGTTGTATATCGACGTACAATCTTGGCATGGCATGTTTTATTTAAATCATTCAGTAAATACCATAATTTGATCTTGACAGACGATGATTTGCATACAAGTCTCACATTCGTACGCTACATTACATTTTAGATATAGATTATGTCACTTCCTGCCATCATTGCTGTTTGTTCACTGATGGGTACATTTTTGTCAGCCTATTCTTTAACACATTTACTTTGAATAAAAACTAATTTTATAAATATTTGTTTTACCATGCTGGAAAAAGGCTTGATAACATTGTGCTGCATTTGTTTTAATTCAATCAGAGTTCTGAATGCATACACATTAAAACAAACGAATGTAATACAATCGTGTTTTCATACAATATCTAAGACTTGTCTAAGAATTTACAAAACAATCAATGAGTAAAATGTTTAGTTTATGATAAATTAATTAAAGTTTAGGCTATTTTTTTAGGCCGTAAAGGAGCTCGTTTATCATTTTAAAAAATTCAAAACATTTATGATAAACGAAGTGATGCCTATATAAAAAAAATGTTTATTTTTCAATCACTCTCTTAGTTAATCCATTATTAATGGGCTTAAAGCCATGTCTACACAAATTTTTAGGTGATTTTACGGCGCCCAGTGCACCTACTTAGCTTTCCTGGTCATTTGTCTATAACCAGTACTCACCTACTTTTCCAAAAGTTAGTCTCCGCATTACCAAATATCATTGTTTTCTTGATTGTAAAAAGATATTTACATTAGCCAAAATGATTTAAACGTTTATGACAATGATTATGATGAATAATGATGATAAAAGTATTCATATGACACTTGAAAAGAAATCTAAGTTAGGTGTGAAAAGGCGTTGTATATTTTTATATATTTTCATTTCCTTACAAACCAATTACATGCAGTGGTTTCAGATAAAGATATATCAAGCAATCGAATATTATCACATTTGTTTTACTATATTCGAAATTTTGGTGGCGGACTGTTTGACTGACTGAATGTGCATAATGACATAATGTGATCACTAACAACATTAGTTATTCAAGCATTGTTTACGTGTATTGAGATCGTAATGATAAGTAAAACATTACAAAGATTTTTTCGTTTATTCAGACTAATGTGGTATATTTTACAAGAGCAATGTTTTTTTCAAATGATAACCAAAGTGTTCTCATGTGTAGATAGGAATTAATTATATCAATAAAGCATTAATAACTAAACTCCTTATACAAAGTAGATATATATCTATAGTAAGTATGTTTGCAGTATTTTCGAACATGATTACGAATATGAGAGATAGACGAGTATTCCTCACCAGATAATCGTGACGTATTGGTTAGCATGTCTGACTTCGAATCCAGAGATCGCAAGTTCGATATCCTATACATGTGTTATGGTAGGGTACTGATAATAGAAAAGTGTCCAGGAAACCTACAGTAGGAAGAGATGGCCGTCGTATATATGACCTAAATATGAGTTGAATACGATGTTAAAAAATCACCAGATAATAAATCAAGACAATGGTGATAGGTTATTCATCAAAACAGAATTATGTGATCAAATTGACACATTTGTCGGGAATTACTAGACGATAACATGGTTTATTTTAGAGGCTCCGTTTTACGTATTATTTTGTCTTTCTTCATTCGGTCAAAATTACCCTAGAGGAATGATTATTGTCTAAGACACTACCAAATGGTAGGAGAGAATAGAAAAAAGACAATCAATTAATGAAAATGCTTTTGACAGTATGAAATCTTATCTTGGCATTATATTAAAGCATGATAACCGTAAAAGTTCGCAAGAAGTGACACAGATTTCTATTTAGTCGCTTAGAAATTAAATAAGAAAACGAACATAAGCTTTTGATTGGCAGTAAAGTATTTTTAGGGATGTAAGGACATTTGGTGACTTGATAATTATGAAACTTGTAATATGTCATTGATTACGTCTGTGTTTGCTTCTACACTTACACTAACCATGATTGCTTCTATCGCCAAAGAGTGTTGCAGGTTTTATAGAGACCAAGAATATTGAAATTGTGAAGTCATATAGTCGTGGCAATCATTTGGATTGTATTAACAATAATGGTGTTACATTTGGGATATACAATCAGACAAAGGAATGAAATATGATACATATATAGACATAAAAATGTATGTCCGCTCACTCGATATTAGATGCGGTTAAACATTGTAATTTATAATTGGGAAAATATTTAAAAATTAAATTAATTAACCTAGCACGATAATGGCATGGTATACAATGTATATGTATATCAATGCTAACCTTTTTACGTTGATTCAATTACGTAATTAAATTAAAACTAACGTCTTCTAGTAAATGGGTACATTTTTAAAAGTAATGAATCAGAGTGACAATGCTACAACAGGCAACGTTGATGATATTAAAGATTTAGACTAAATGTT
Organism: Mactra quadrangularis; assembly: GCA_025267735.1. Lineage (NCBI taxonomy): Eukaryota > Metazoa > Mollusca > Bivalvia > Venerida > Mactridae > Mactra > Mactra quadrangularis. The sequence continues at coordinate 20,135,286 of CM046298.1, read as the reverse complement.
TTTAGCAAGACTGTTATCAACAGTCTTAGTAGTTGCTAGTATTTTATAGTATAGTAAGATGCTTCTATTGCGGACAACATATCCATAACGTTTTATAATATTGAGCTATTTAAAAAAGTTATTTTTTCTCTAGCCATTTAAAGAGTAATATAAGCATAAGTGAATATTTTTCTCCCAACAAAGATTTAAAGATATATGGGAGATTATAGACTCAGTATAAAGCTGGTTTTATAAATAGAAATAATGTTAGGTCGGTAAATCATGTATGAATAGGAAATTAATGAGGTAGAAAATAAGGAAATTGACATTGTTTATAACACTATTGACCCTGAGACGTGTATATAAGTATAAATCACTTCTTTGTGAGTTTATGTATGACGTCTTGTTATGAGATTATTTACATTTCCGAATTTACTATTGGTTGACGTGTTTGATGTTAATCTTATAAGTAAATAGGAATTCAGTCAGTATATATACACAATTACATATTATGCCCTATATAAAATGACAGCTGATGGTGTTTTGTTGCATTATGTAAGTTTCTTATTGAATACAACATGCATAAAAGAAAGAGCCAAAACCAGCCATATGAACTAACAGTAAACCAATTTTAAACATTTTTTACACATTTTAAAACATAATTTCTTATGCAAATGGCACTGATTTTCCTTTGAGAAAGGATTTATTTTTTGCAATTTTATATAATCTCAGAACGCGTTTTACATATTTGGGAATTCATTTCTGCAGTTACATGATGAAAGGAAAGCGGTACACGTTCGTTTCTATCTAAGAAACAAAGTCTATACCATTTTTCATAAATCACTATATATAAAAAGGAACAATGTGTTGCGATAATATCTAACACTAAATATCACTTTACTGATCTAGAAAAGGATTATTCATAAAAATCAACAACATCGTCCTACATAGCACTTACTCATCAGACTTGATGGCACCAATCAATGTTTACAACAAAACATAGTACAAACCATTATTAATCATACAAAGCCAGTACAGACACCAAGGTGCAAGTTAATCTTATTATTATATACGTATTTAACGACATCTTAGATGTACCAGACACATTAAAGATAGTTCGATTAGAAGGTGTCAAACAATCCCTTCCTTGATTGTAAGCAGCCAACACTTTTAACTCTATTTTGGTACCAAATGTTACAATTACGTATAATATTAAGTATTTAAGCGAAAAGTAAAAAGAAATGTCTATTTATGTGTTAACATCACTAGCATATAATATTTAATGGTTTTCTATCAAGAAAATAACACTATCAAGAAAATTTCACAATTAACACAATGCTTTTTTTATATGTCATTGTTAATTTTTGGGAAGATTTTTTTTACTTTCTTTACTAATTATTTTTCTTGTACAACTAACCTAAATATCAAAGATGTCTTCTAACTACATTGGGACATTAATATCACACGAACAATGGAACTTGTATGGTATTTTGATAAATGGTGCTGAAGCTTTGACTTTATTACCTCTTTATCCCATGTAAAACATTTTAATTAATTTTCATTAATGAAATACCAGGATTTTAATCATTTGCTAAGATTGTTGGATGTTATAGTGCGTGGTGGTTTTTGTTAATGACTGTATTAAAATGTTGATGGAAGTGGAACAGAATACTGGGGGATTCGTTCTCAAAAGAGTTAAAACTACAATTAGACAACATTTTAAAACGAACTACATCACTAACACTTCAATATAATTATATGTAAATATAAGTACTAAACCAGTTTGAAGAATAGTTTATGTTCTATTTTCTTTCACATTTTGCGATTATGATTATAAAATAAGAGTTTATTCATGATAGACAAGCAAACAAATAGTTTTGAAAGACAACGATAAAATAATCTGTTTTATTACAAAAGCTAATAGAATAGTATATAAATACTATAATTTTGAACCATGCCATCACATAACAAAGACTATATCTATTTTTTGTTTGCGGCTCTCATATTGGAGGGGTTCTTTCATCTTCATCATCATCCAGTTTAGTTTAAACAGACCGTTGATTATTCCTTTGGCAAGGGTGAGGCCTGTCAGTCTGGTCTAGATTGAAGTCATCCTCTCCGTGATTGGCGGTCTTGAGGGTTGGTGCCATCCATTTTCTGTACCAGCCGATCACGCTTAACCAGGTCTCTCCAGGTTAGCTTTGATCTGCCTTTGCTCCGGTAAGCAGTTACTGTTTAATCTCTGACTTTGGAGGTCCAGCTTGTGCTACGTTCTACGTGGCAAAACCATCTCAGCCTGTTTGTTCGGAGAACGTCGGCAATATTTCTGATTTTAAGCTGAGATAGAAGATCCTGCAAGGGCACATCATCCTCTGGTTTGACACAGCAGATCAATCCTATCATGGCTCAGTCATTTCGCTGCAGTCGTCTAAGAGTGTTGGTAGATACAGCCCAAGTTTCTGGCTTATGAAGCATGCCGCTTCTCACACAGGTGGAGTACACACGGCCTCTGGTAGTGATTGGCAGATGCTTGTTGGTAAGAACGGGGAGGAGTTCTCTAAACTTCTTCCATGCTGAGTTGCAGCGTGTACTGGTCGCTTTCTCACAAACCCCTCCTGCTGATAGAGTATCTCCTAGGTAGCAGAAGTCTGCTACTAATTCGAGTTCTCATCATCCACTTAATTATCTGTCAATGGACTAACATCGATGGGCCTGGCAGAGTCTGTGCATCAAGGACATCTGTAGTTGGGATCTGGTCTGAGTGGACCTTTCATTCCTCTGCACTTCTTGTGGACCCAACAGGAGGGGTGTGAGCATATTATGGCGTTGCTGGCATTTCCACTGAGACATACAGCGCAGGGGTACTTCCTGACTTTTTGAGGGAGTTGAGGTTGGGGCCGGAGATCATCACATTGGTTTTGTTCATATTTACCCTGAACCTTTTCCTTCCAAACAATTTTTCCAGTTGGTCAGTTTTTCAATTAGAGACACCAATGAGGTATCAACGATTGCAAGGGCATCAGCATAGAGCATCTCCTCCGGGAAAGCAGTGCAGTGCACAGCGGAATTCACGAGATAAGGCTTCTAGTACAACGATGAAGAGTAGTGGACTTAGTACGGAACCCAGATGAACGCCAACCTTTACATCAAATTCATCACCGTAGTCGTCTCCTATTCGCACACGGCTGTTGGCATCTGCGTACATTGACTGAACTGTTCGTACAAGCCATTCTTCAACACCTACTTTTCGCATTGCTTAGGAAGAAAATATCAAATTAATAAAACAAATTAATAATATTACCATATTATGGTTCATTTTACCTACACAAAGTTCTTTTTGACAAGCAAGCATACCTGCTATATTCAATATTTTGATTTTTACGAAATTTCAAATTACGTAATAACTACTTATGCAGAACATTTAAGGTTTAGTAAGCAAAGCCAAAAACCATGACATTATAAGTTCAATGTAGACATTGGTGTTGCTTCTGAAGGTATTTATTTTGACAATGGTCTGTAAATGCGTTTGTTAGTCGCTTTAAGTCGATGATGTGGCAAAACAACAAACCACAAACGTATTACAGGGTCGTTGAAATAAGCATCAATTTCACCTAAAACTTTTACACGAGCTATGGTATAACAAGTATGCAAGGAGAACTGTTTCACAATATCAGTCATTTTATAGATTGTAGAGATTCGTTAGCTCGTAAATACTCATGTTGCTAACTAGTAATAAACGCGGACATTTATGACCTCAATCAATAAGATATAAACTTTTGTTATCAGTTTTACGATGTGCCTCCTTGGAATATTATATTATTACCCCATTATATTGCGATTAGCTTGCTACTGGTGTAATTGGTAACCATTGTCTTGTTGTAAAAAGATGATAACAAAATATTCGCTTAACAAACCAAATTATCTAGAGGCATAAAAATGTCTGATAGATGTCCAAAGCGTAAACTTGTAGGACAATGTAGTATATTGTACAAATAATATGAGGCAAAAATATAAATCATATTTTGGAAGCTGAATATTTGATAATTATTTTGAGGAGTAGTGAAATAAAAGTGGATATAAGCGCAATGTAAACAATATATATTAGACATTTACATTTTTATTAGAATTTTATGTCGGAATAGTTTTACAGTTTCCATGGACAATAAAAACACTTCAATATATTCAAATTTATATGTCTTACATTATGTTGTATACCGCAAAAAATATTTTTGCGTTAGATTTATTCTACAATTTAAATGTAATGCTCTTATAAGATAATAATTTGCTGACGTGTCCTTGTACAAACTTCAATGTTTATAAGTTGTACAATGAACTACAATTGTTACCTTCAAAGACAATACATTTCTATCAAAATGTTGTTGTCAATTTGCTAGGGAAATGATCTATCACGATGATCAATTTGCTTCGTTCGGTGTTTCTTACTCACGTTTTCAATAAAGTATTACGAGCAATATATTGACGTTTGGTATTGTATAATATTAGAAATTTTGACGTGATTGATTAAAGTGGCATCTCAGCCCACGTATTTCAGTGTAATCCAAATAAACAGTCTATTAGGTAAGCATCATAATATTGGCGCAGAAATTTCAAATGTTTGTTTTCGCCTGAATTTTTTTTTTGTATTTTGCTTTATATTCATAAAAAAAAAACACAGTGGAAATATTATTTCAACTCTGAATATTTAATCAATAATTATAATGTATGATTAATTATCTTGCCAAGACATTTACTTCATTGTATAATCCTACAAAGATTTTGTTTAAACTTTTATCTTATGTCTCGTTTTGCCCAAATATCGACCGAACAACAAAAAATCTACTTTTGATTAAAAGCGTGACGCGCATTTTTTTATCATGCTTTACGTCGAGAATGATTTGAAGTACGCCAAATTCTGCATCAGTATGTAAATAGTTGTCTTCATTGGCCAAACGTATCTCAGTTCTTACATCAATTACGTATTGAAACATTCTTCTACTATCTAAGCTTGTTTGAAATCACTTAATATTTACTGCAAACATATCAGTTGTTGAATAACTTATGACAGCCTCTGATAATAAAGTGTTTACAATCAATTGTACCATAAACTTTAAATCATTACTTAATGTGTAAGAAAGGATGATAAACGATACAATATATATATCTAAACAGATACATATTTTTTGTTGTCGTATTATATTCAGCTGATTTGACTGAACATTTCAAAATTCACGTATGTAATGTAGCAACTGATATCGATAAGCTTAATTTTACTCGTATATCGACATCTGTTTAACTAAATCAGTTCAATGAAATTACAAATTTGAAAACAAAATTTCGGAGGTCTTCATACTGATTGCATCAGTAATAAGGATATCAACATTTAAAACATACAATCAGACCAAAAAGTTAATAGAGTTTAGAAATTACATTTTAATGTGCGTCTAACACCCTAGGTAATTTTAGCAATGACAGATATGACATCTTTATATAATAATAAATTTTAAACACTGGTGTATCAAATAAATTAGCAAAACGTCATGGGTGCAGGGTTTGTTAGATATAAATTATTGCCAGTACATTTGATCGAAAGGAAACGTCGAACAATTGATATTAGATACTTGTTTTGCCATTGCAGGAAACAAAATCTTTACATTTTAATTTTCAAAATTGAGAATTAACTATTGTTTGTACTATAAATATGATGACATTTAAAAGGCATAGTTCTTCCACAAAATTGAATTAATCAATAAAATCTTTTTGAATACAGTTTGACATAGTTGCTCTCTAAAGTTATTACATTTATCATACACATGCTATCGTTCAATTCTCTGAAGTGTGTAATGTTCTATCCGGTATATTGCTCATCTCAAATATTTGATTTGTTTCAACATTGCAGAAAATAATACATTATCTTCCAAAAATAACACATGTGCCGATTGATGATCTTGTGCGTCATCTGAATTAATGTCATCCATATGATACGAAATTCTCATTTCAGCATTACATTTTTAGAAGATAAATTCGATTTCAACCACAAAAGGAGAGTACAAAATGGGAACTACTCTGTTGAATTGTATGTGCTATTGTCATCGGATAACCAAATCATCAATCCGTTACTTGTGAATTGACAGCCTTTACGACGTTTTATAATACATAGAATGACATTCAATGTATTGGTTGAAAATAGAGACACTCCCAAAAGTATGAACATTGACATGATATCTACAACTACATGGAATACACGTATTATAAAAACTCGTATAAACACGAGTCAAATATTGATTTTAATACATTGTTTTGTAAAGACTTCACTGAGGTAGACATTGCTATCGAAAATGATAAAATATCAACGGTTTAACATACTCTAGTATGATATTGTTTTCCTTATGAACAAAAACAAATTTTTTATGGCATTATATATTATATCACTATTGAACATATACCCTAAATAAACATTTTAACTTGACATATTGTACTATTTCCCGTAAACGAAATTTTGCACTGTTATAACGATGAGTATTATATAATATTTTGATCTCGATAGTTATATTTTCTCTCAAAATCACATTCATATTTTCTACTCTACCTAATATCATGCCAATAAGAAATTCATTAACATATTTAACAAAATGATGTACCTGTGAAAGACATTTAAATCATATTAAACGTTACCGTTGTGTTTCATATTTAATACGATATCAGCAATGAAATAAGGTCGGATGCTATTTTGAAATAGATAGTAAACATGGTTTTGTAATGTATTTATTAAGTAAACGAATTTACTACCACCTAATGGCTTCTGCTACTTAGATATTATATTTCGAAAGATAGTCGAGCCTATTCAGTTCACAATAGTGCGATACGGTTAAATACTTGTGAAATGTATGAATAGTGGCACGTATCGTCACAGTCAGAAAATATTTATAAAGCACGAAGACTAAATGCTCATTAAGTAACTAAATCACTTTAAGAACAAAAACACATAAGTGACCCTAGTATATCCTTTACTATCCCGGCGAAGTGTTTATCAAGAACATAATTATATAGATTATGTAGTGATGTTGTGACAGTATGTCAATATAAAAGGACGAGTGGATGGAGTATATTAGGTCAGCAGTTTTCTAAAAGCAATGTATCATAGTGATTTACAATAGTGTCCAATATAAGATACATGGATATTTAATTATATGGTCTGATTAGGACGTATTGAATCTATTGAATATCAGACGGTTTATTTTGTTGAAGGAATAATTTATATTCCTTTTAAAGCCTTTTAATGCTATACTTGTTATCAACCCGTGATACATTTCAGACGCTGGTCATTCAATAGATTTTAAGAAAATGTGTTTCCACTTTCGATCAATATAACCGCCAAGGGGAATCGTTGAATCATCGTATTCATCCTCATATTTTATTGTATTACATTCTTATATCGTCATTTTTCGTTTAAGTAGTGGTCAAGTAGTATGAATAAAATTTAAACATAACTACGAAAATATAAGAGAATGAGTTTAGATAAGTAAGTAGTCGAGCATGAATATTGTTGAAAAATATAACGTATTGCTAATGTTTGTAAATTTCGAAATTAAAGATTTACCGAAAAACTTGGGTATTGACATACGTAATCTAATTTATATAATTTATTTCATTGTTATTACACCGTAGTTGTAAACCAAATTAAGTAAAATGTGTTTCTCAAGAACTCTCCAGATTATGATCGGAAGTCATGATTGATATTCTACAATTACTCTCGTCGATACCATGACACATCATCGCCAACTCCTTGCACCATCGGACAATGCTCCTTATAAGATTTATCAGTAATATATATTCAATGACAGACGGTCATTGCAAAACCGTATCTGCATCGACTTTAAGATTACTATCTATAGGTACAAATCACGATAGGATGGCCATTAGCAGTACAAAGCCAATATCAATTTTTGTTGTGAGACTTTTCTCGATTTCTTGTATTCATTGAGTGTGTGTATAATCACGCAATTTGTCTAGTTTATTAGTATTGAGAAGGCTCAGTGCTTTCCTACTAGTGTTTTAAGTATATCTATATAATGTCTAGAAACATAGCTTACTCATTATGTCTAATTAATTGACAAAAATAGTTGGCATTAGTTTGATATAAAATTGACACAGTAACAATCTATATAGAGGTTATATTTACAAAGCTTATCCACTTTTTATATCAATTTCAAAGAAATGTTGGAACCACTTAAATATGAGTTAAATGTATCTGCATACAGGTAATTGATGACAGTGTGGTTCAAACGAAATAAATCTGCTTCCTCTACTGTTTCAATTAAACCATTCGGTACAATACCTCATGTAAAACGAAACAGAATCGTGTTAAATGATATTCTGACTCATTAATTTGCCACTAACTGCGTATGTATGGTAATATATGACTAGAGGATTGTATTACAATCCATCAAATATTTGTGATGTTATTTCCTTAAATAAATTGTCAGTTCATAAATTGGATATACTAATTTAAGCATATTCAAAAAACTTGTGACATTTCCTCTGAATTAAATAGTGTGCTCACAACAAGGACAATCACGGACAAATTTCTTGAAATTAACAGAGGTTAAGATAATGTTTTGTTTAAAGATCAATTGCATGTGATATGCGATACAAATCATACATTACCCGCCAATGCAAATTTTACTTTGAAAGATTTTACGATCAATGTTTTGCTTAATTTAGTTACAATGAAGTCGATGATATTTTAGCCGCAGTAGTTCACCAAAAAGTAATTTTTGCTTGTATAACAGAATGTACTGTTATAGTGTAATCTACACAATATTCAATGTTTTCATATGTAGATTAAAACCAATATTCCTCTAGGCTTTTGTAAGGCTAATCTAATTTATAATGTAATGACATAAAATGAAACCTTTTCGTGAGAAAGAGGGGAATACCTGGTATAAAATTAATACAGAAGTTGGTACTCATGGCAAAGTTTTGAAACATATTTCTCAGTAACATTGTGTTAATTACTAATAATAACACTTATATGCAAATCGTTAGAATTCTGGCCATATTATCAAACTTATTTTATTCACTATTGGTCATCTTGTTGACTTGTTTCAAATGTCACTATATTTCTTTTTTGACGAATGACATAAGACGAATCGCCTTAAGAACATAAACTATAGCTACAGGGTATGACACCAATGGCTTTCTATTTTTTCCATAAGTAAGTTGATTATACGAGAATATTTGTTTCATAAGCCAGCATGTTTAATTGCCCATGTTTAGACATAAGAAGATTATACTTTATGCAAGCAAACTAATAAGTCAATGTTATAGAAAAAGTCACAGTTTACGACAATAAAGTCGAAAAGATTAACTTACTTTGTAAGATGGTTTTGCCTATTTACAATATGCAAACAGTGTATATTTATGACGCTTTCATATGTTGTTTAGGTCATGTTTACTGAAATGTTTTATGTCATCCATAATAGACCTTTTTATACAAATGTTGTGGAATAAGTTATACTACTTTAAATTGGGTTCCCTGTTCAGCTGGTAAAACAATTATTGAATATATAGTATATCCATATTTCATATGGCTTTAATAATGTTATTTGCATAACTTAATCATTGGAATGTTAGTGATCTAGTTCCTTTCAACACATTGCCTTAATATATATTTCATCTTTTTAAAAACAATTCTGCCGGAGTGTTCTGGAAATTTTGAACCTTCTTTAGTAATAAACTTTGGTAAAAAATTTAGTTACAAGTTAAAATAGTGAACAATTAATTCTGTACCACAAAATCGACAAAAGTAAATAATAAGAATATTCATTCGACATTATTTTTGCATTGATTTAGTTCAGACGTTTTTTGCAAGTCAATTTTATATTTTATAAAAATGCCATACACATACTATTGCTTGCGTAATAATTCTACCGAGATTTCAGAACTGAATACTTATATGAAATACAGATAAATTATTTCATACTTTTTAGAAATGGATTAAAAACAATGTCAGTGACTCCTATTCATAAAATGAATCTAGTTTAAGATATATCTTATGATATTTTCAAATGTGAAAGGTTTAGAACTGAGGGAAAAAGAAATGCTAGCCAAGTAAATAAAATCAACATAAATAGGTAATAACATTTTATTAGATTGTAGAAAAATTTCCATAAAAATTTGATAATAGCTATTCCAGTATAATAGTTTTCTAGCCGCAAAATAACACTATTTCACTAACAACACAATGCTTGATATATATTTCATTGTTAATCTGTTGTTTATGTTTTACTTCGTTTTACAATTTATTTTTCTAACGTTCGACTAACCTACTTATCAAAGAAGTCTTCTAACAACATATTAAGAACATTAATATCCCCAAAAAACAATGGTGCTTGTATGGTATTTTGATAAATGGGGTTAATTAGGCAAAAATGACTTTATTACTTCTTAAATCCTATGCAAAAACATTTTAATAAAGTTTCATTAGGGAAATGCCAGGATTTAGACCATTTGCTAGGATTGTTGGATTTTGTAGTGCGTATTTGATTTTGTTAATTATCGTATTAAAAAAATGACGAAAGTTGGGCGTGTCCGTATCACAGTTTACTATGAAAGTCGTTCTTTGTTTGTTTGTTTGTTTGTTTGTTTGGGTTTTACGGCGCACCAACACAAAAGGTCATATCGCGCCCGAAAGCAATCAATGATACTACTAAGAAAGTCGTTCTCAAGAGAGATAAATAACAATAAGACATTATTTTAAAACGGACTACATTACTAACATTTCAATGTAAGTATTTGTAAATAAAAGAACTGAACTGGTTTAAATATATATTATTCACTTTTTCTTTGACATTTGCGATAATGATTATGAATATAAAATTACATTTTAAATGATAGACAAGCAAACATATAGTTTTTAAATACTACGATAAGATATATATTTGTTTTATTACAAAATCCAATAGAAAAATATTAAAAGATTATAATTTCTTTCCTTAGCGGTTCTCATATTAGAGATGTAGCTTTAAAGGGCCATAATTGAATCAAATCAAGAAAATTCTTCCTACATTAAGTTAAATTTGACCTGTAAGCATGCCTGCTATATTCAATATTTTTATTTTTCGAAATTTCTTATTATGTGATTATAACATATACAGAAGGTTTAAGATTAAGTAAGCAAAGCATATCAATTACAGTATAAGGTCAATGTAGACATTTGTGTTGTTTCTGAAAGTACATATTATATCAATGTCCTGTTAATGCGTTTGTTAGTCTCTTTAAGTTGAAATTGTTAAAACAATCCACAGACGTATTACAGGGTCGATAAGCGCCATTGTCGCCTAAAATGCTTTAATGGGCTATGATATAACTATGAAAGGAGAACTGCTTTACTATATCAGCCGTATTACGGATTGTAGAGGATCCTAAGCTCGTAAATATTCATGTTGCTGAATAGTAATAAACGTGGACAATGACGACCTCAATTAATAAGATATAAAAGTTTTTTATCAGTTTTACGATGGTTCGTCTTGGAATATTTTATTATAACCTTATTATATTGCGATAAGCTTGCTACTGGTGTAATTGGTAACCATCGTCTTGTTGTAACACGATGATTACAAAATATTCGCTTAACAAACCAAACTATCTAGAGGCATAAAAATGTCTGATAAGTGTCCGAAAGCGTGAAATTGCGAGGAAATGTGATACATTTAACAAATAGTGTAAGGCAAAGAAAAAACAACTTACTGAAACTGAATATTTAGTGTTAACTATAAGGAATTGCGAAGGAAAAGTAGATATAAATATTAAGCGAATTGTGATACGCGCAATGTAAACAATATAATTTGGGCATAAACGTTTGTATTAAAATTGTATGGCGGTAGAGTCTTGTTGTTTCCGTGGACAATACAAACATTTTAAAACATTCAAAATTACATGTCTTACTTTTATGCTGTTTACCGCAATAAAAATATCTTGCTTTAGATTAATTTTACTATTTAAATGTAATGCTCGTATTAGATGGTGATTTGCAGACGTGTCCTTGAAACTTCATTATATAATGATACATTAATGTTAATTTCGCAGACAATACATTTCTATCAAAATGTTGTTGTCAATTTGTCAGAGAAATAATCTATCACGATGATCAATTGTATTTCGTTCCATGCGTCTTACTCGTTGTCAATCAATTATAACGACGAGCAATATAACAGTTGTTTAATGATGAAAAATTTGACGTGATTGATTAAAGTGGCATCTCGGCCCATTTATTTCAGTGTAACCCTAATAAATAGTCTATTTTGTAAGTATCATAATATTGGCGCTAGGAATTTCAAATGCTTTTTCGCCTGAAAAAGTTTTTTTTGTAAGTGACAAGCAATGCTTTGTCATGCTTTGTGTCGGCAATGATTTTAAAGTATGCCATATTCTGTATTGGTATGTTAACATTTGTCTCTAATGGCCAAACATTTCTGAATTCTTCGACCAATTATAAATTTGAAACGTTCTGTTACTAACTAAGCTTGTTTGAAATCATTTTTATTTACTTAAAAATATAACAGTTATTTAATACTTTATGACACTCTTTGATAATAAAGTGTTTACAACTAATTGTACCATAAACTTCAAATCATTACTTAATATGTGAGAAAGCATGATAACATACATTTATTCAAACAGATACAACAGATTCAACAAATGTGACTGAACATTTCAGAATAATACACACAGTTCATACAAAAAACAAAAACCTAGTAATTGCATTGTAGTCTAAGTTTCAAGCTTACGCACGTTCTCCGACTTTACAGCTATTACTCCTGGTTATTGGGCTACTGGTATCTATCTCTCTATCAATTTCCCTAGGGAGTCTTTTTACTCCGCTTATTAGTGAAACCGACAAATTGGCGCAACGGAATTATACCATCCTCGCAGGTACCCATTTTCACCTGGAATGAGTGAAGCAATTGCAGGTAAACATTTTGCTCAAGGAAATTAGCAGTGCCCCTAGTTTGATTCGAACACAGGACCCCTCGATCCATAAGCGCGCGTCCCACCACTGGAATACTGCTCCTACTTAGAAATCCTGTTTATGTAAACAATACAATGAGATAATCCACGACAGGGGATGCTCAGCATGACAATAAAATATTATATGGTATTAATTTAAATATGTTCTTATAAGTGTTTTGTTGGTGTAATTGTTCAAACATTACAATCAGGAACGCCAGAGACTGTTGCTGTATTCCTTTGAAACGAAATAATTTTGGATGTCTTCTTACTGATTATATCAGTAATAAAGGTGTCAAAATTTAAAACATACAATCAGACAAAAGAAGCGAATATAGTTTAGAAATCACATTTTGATGTGCGTCTAACACCCTAGTTAATTTTAAACAAAGTCTTACAGTGGTGACATCTTCATATAATACTGTAAATTATTTAATTTAAACTCGGGCGTATCAAAGAGATTGATAGAACGTTGCGGGTGCAGAGTATGTTTGAAATAAATAAAGGTCATATGGAAGTGTCGAACAATTACTGTTCGATAAGTATAATGCATTTGAAGTAAACAACATCTATACATTTGGATTTTCAACATTGGGAACTTAGTATTGACTGTACTACAAACATGATTACATTTAAAAGGAATATTTCTTCCATAAAATCAAACTAAGTCATAAAATATTTTGAATAAACAGTAACATCATTGTTATCTAACGATTTTACATCCATCATACACATGCTATTGTTCATTTCTCGAAAAAAAAATTGTTCGATCTGGTATATATTGCATCACAAAAAATTATTTGTTTCAACATTGCAGAAACAAATGCGTTTTCTTCTAAAAATAACACATATGTCGATTGATGATCTTGTGCGGGATTCTAAATTAATGTCATTCATTCATGACGATGGACATAATGATTTGTAATACGCACGTCTCATTTCAACATTTTAGAAGATAAATTTTATTTTAACTACAAAAGGAGTGGTATAACATTTTAATGCACATAATAAGATTTTTTGTTTCAATTGTATGTGGTTTTGGCGTCGCGTAGGCAATCATCAATCAATTGCTTGCAAATTGGTGGCTTTATAATGTTTTTATACATAGATTGACATTTATTCGCTTTGGTCGGAAACAAAGGCACTTCTACAAGTATGATAATTGACATGATATCCACAATTGCATAAAATTATTCAATGTTATATAAAGATCTGTATAAACGAGTCATTCATTGATTTGGTTTTCTGTTTCATAAAGACCACGTCGAGAAGATACACTTTTTCTTTTAAAAGGGATAAAATGTCAACGATTTAACATATTCTAATATAACATTGTGTTCTTTACAAACAGATTATTTAATGGTACAATATTATTATACCATTCTGGAACAAATATCCTAAATAAACATTTTACTTAACATATTGTACTATTTTCTCTAAACTATATTTTGTACTGTTATTACGATAAGTATTATGATATTTTTACCTCCTTAATGAGAATATATTATATAAATAGTAATCCCCATAAAGCATCATCGTGCCTATTATGTTATTTTTTTTAAATCACTTTTATATAAAGGTCATGTCTGCCACATTACCTCTATCATGCCAATTAAACATTGCATAAACATATTTAACAACATGCTTTAACTGTTAAATACATTTTAATCATATTAAACTGCCTATATTTAATCATATTAAACTGTGTGAAATGTTTTATACGATGTCGGCAATGAAAATAAGTCGGAGGTTAGATTAAAATAGATGCCAAACATGGTAGTTTTATAACGTCTAATTAATCAAATGATTTTACTACCCAATGGCTTCTGATAGTTAGATCATATTTTTCAAAAAAAAGATGATTTAGCCCATTCAGTTTACAAATATGTGATACGGTTATAATGCTTGCGAAATTAATGAATGTTGATACATAGCATCAGAATCAAAATATCTTAATTAAAACCACAACACGATAATTAAGTGTTTACAAAGAACAGGAACACTATAAATGTAATATTCTTTACTATCCAGACAATGTTTTCTCGACGATCATAATTATATGGACTATGTATGTTAATAGGACGAATTGATAGAATATATAAGTTCAGCAGTTTTCTAAAAGCGATGTATCATAGTGATTTACAATAGTGTCCAATATAAGATACATGGATATTTAATTATATGGTCTGAATAGGACGTATTGAATCTTTTGAATATCAAACTGTTTATTTTGTTGTGGGAATAATTTATATTCCCTTTAAAGACTTTTATTCTTGACTTGTTATCAACTCGCGATACATTTGAGACGCTGGACAATCAACACATTTTGGCAAGATATCATTCCACTTTCCATCAACAAATCTCTCATAGGGAAACATATAATTATTGTATTCATCTATATATTTTCTTACATTATACTCTTTACATTATCCTGTATCGTTAATGCTTCCTGGTCAAGAAGATTTAATATTTTTGACCTATAACGACAAGAAATACAGTGAAATGATTTCAGATAAGTCAAGCAAAAAAAACATATCAAGATCAAATTTCAAAATAATCTAATTTTTTATTTATTATTATTATTATTGTTATTATCATGTTATTATTATTATTATTATTGTTATTATTATTATCATATACCGCATTTGTATAGCACTCTTTTTATATTGAATATATGTTCAAAAGCGTTTCACAATCATATGCATAATTAGAAAATACGAGTTTAAATAAAAACGAAAATGAAAATATACATGGTTAAGAGACGATAAAATATAAAAACATAAACTGAAGACTAATATAAAACTAAGAATTAGTTATCAATAAAGTGCTTATAATAGTTTAAAAACAGCAACGACAACAAAACAAGTGGATTTTTAACTGTAAAAGATAGTAAATGAGTGATAATGGATTGTTGGTAGAACGGCAGCAGCCAAATTGTCAATAGGAAATTAGGCTAGATGCCCTGAAAATCCATGATTGCAAGGTGCAAAGTTGGATTCTAATCCAAGGTTCCCGCCCGAACATCCATCAGCATCAGTGCCCGCGCGTCCCACCAACCCTCATGCATTACATAGTGGTCAGATAAAGTAAAAGCGATAAAGGTTATGATTAGATTATGAATGAAGACAGCCACCGACCAATGGGAACCAGACAAGATGCCTTGAAAATAAATGCATGATTGCAAGGTGCAAATCGGATTCTAATCCAATGATCCCTTTAGATCATCCATCAGCGTCAGCAACTGACTGCTTATCAATGAAAAGCGACCACTAGACAATAAGGAATTCAGCTAGATGCCTGGGTAAATCCATGATTGCAAAGTGCAAAGTCGGATCCCAATCCAAGGTCCCCGCTAGATCATCCATCAGCGTCAGCGCCTGATTGGTTAGATAAAGTATTAATATTAAAGGTAATGAGTATATAATCGGTGGAAAGGCAACCCCCAGCAAATGGGGGAAACTGGCTAGATGCCCTGGAAAAATCCATAATTGCAAGATACAAAGTTGGATTCTAATCCAAAGATCCCACCAGAACATCCATCATGCGACCGCACTTATTTTGTTGTTAAGAATTGAATAATTTCATGGTGTCATATGTTCGTAATCTAATTTTTGTATTATTTATTGCAATGACATTATGTTTGTACATATATCCTATATTTTTCTTATGATCTAAAACGTTTTTCTCACGATATCCCATGATAATGTAACGTTATGCTTGAAGTTCTGTTATCAAAATTCTGTCGACACCATTATACCTCATCACCTAATTCATGATCATGTTAAATAATCTATACTAAACTAAATGTACCATCATTGTAAGATTCATTTGGTAAAAACTATATATGAAAGATGATCATTTGCAAAACACCTGTAAATATCTGTATTTACTTTAAGATTACGTATCTTTAAATACAAATCAAAATAGGATGACCCTTAGCAGTTCATTGTCAACATCAATTTGTATTGTAAGACTGGTTGATTTGTTTGGGTCATTCTACTATGAGTAGTGTCTCGACAAGTCGACTTCTTTTAGTCATTTGTTTAGATAATTAATCCATAAAAGAGTCAAATTCACCAACTAATATTTTGAGCACATAAATATAATTAATAAAAACATACATACTCATATTTATGATCAATTGACAAAAAATGTGTTATGAGATTAATACAAAAAAAAACCAGATAAAAAACATAAAAGAAATTAAGTTTTCAAAGCTAGTCCAAATTTTATATTTTAAAGAATTGTTGTAACCACTGCATAGTGCATTAAGATATACCTGTAGATAATTGATGACAATCAGTCTGGTTCCAACGGAATCAGTTAGCTTTTTATATTGTTGAAGTTCAATCATTTGGTACAATATCTCATGTTAAACTAATTATAATTAAATTGAATGATATTTCGGCTTATAAATTTGCCACTAACTGCTTTAGTATGCTAATATTTGTCTAGATGATTGTATTTCAATCCATCAAATATTTATGATGTTATTTCCTTAAATAAATTGTCAGTAAATAAATTTGATAGATTAATTTAAGCATTGTCAAAGAACTTGTGACATTTCCTCTAAATGACGTCATGTGCTCACAAAAAGGACACAATCAGGGAACATTTTCTGAAAAAAAAACAACAGAGGATTGGATAATATTTTATTAAAGAAATAAATAACACGTGATATGCGATAAAATACATACAATTTCCGCCAATACAAAATTCACTTTGATATATTTCACGATCAATGTTGTTTTGTTAAATTTAGTCCAAATGTAGTCGATGATAATCTAACTGCAGTAGTTAATAAAAACAAGTTTTTCTTGTATTACAGGATTTACTGTTTGTGTGATCTTACAATGGCACTGTATTGATTTGCTGATTATAAACAACATTCTGTTAATCCTCTTGGCTTTTAAGACTGATCTTATTTACTATGTAATTATATAAAATGCCACTTTTTCTTAAAAAAGGGATGTCTGGTTTAAATTGATAAAAAAGTTGGTACTCATGGCAAAGTTTTAAAACATATTGCTCAGTAAAATTATTTTTATAGCAAAACTATAACGTTTTCTCTGTAATAAGATATATAATTCTGACCATATTTATAAACTCAATTTGATTTGCTACTGTTTCTATTGTTGCCTAGTGTCAAATGTCACGTGAAATTTTTTTTTGACGAATGTGACAACATCAATCGCCTTACATTCAGAGACAAATGTAGGATATCACTTCCATGACATTCTAAGTTATCTATATAGTTAAGTGGTTAATACGTCATCTGTTGTTTGATAGAATCAAAATATGTTTCATAAGCAGACATGCTGAGTTGTCAATGTTTAAACAAAAGAAGTTTATACTTTATGTAAGCAACATTTTATATGTCAATGTTTATCGAATAATGTCAAAGTTAACGACAAGAAACAGTGAAAAGACATTAAGATGGATTTGTCAACTTTTTATAAAGAGCATATATACGATGCTTTCATACGTTGTTCATGTCTCAAATTACTGTATTTCAGGGTCTTGCTTACTGAAAAGATTTATGTCGTCCATAACATTAGTTTTACTTTTATACAAATGTCGTGGAATGGGTTATCCTACTTTGAATTGGTTTCTCAGTTCATCCAGTAGAATCATTATTGAATTAAAAGTATTCCCATATTTCATATGGCGTCAATACTTTTATTTGCATAACTTGATTATTGAAATGTTAGTGATGTAGTTCCTTCCTTAATGTATATTTTATCTTTAAAACAAGCGTCTGCCTTAGTGCTTAGTCATTTGGACATTGAGTTTTTATAAGCCAAAAGCTATCTGTTAATCAACTTACAAACGTAATTGTAAAATAAGTTCTATTCCATAATAATATCAATAATCAAATTTGCATTTTCTGCTTAAGGGAAGAAATTTCATTTATCATTAGTTTAGGTGTATGTTTGGACGTTTTTTGTGTTTCATTATTTTCAGACACAAATAAAAAATACCATACAAAACCACTGTTTGTGTTATGATTACGTTGAAATGTTAAGGAAGACTTTTAGAAGTTATTACGTTGAATTATTTCGTAAGTTTGCGCAATGTGTGATAACACTGCCGAAAAATCTCTCAAACTCATTTATGTGACTTAACTAATAATAAAATAGTGAAAATTTTCTCTCATTTCTAAATCAAGCACTCTTTAAACAGTGTTTTGGTAGTTGCTTCTTTACATGAAATAAATCCAGTTTACCACATATAAAGACTTAAAATTGGCTAATTTTCCGTATTTTTTCCGAAATCAGAACTAAGAAAAAAAGCTCGTCAAGCAAATATTTAGACGATTTCCAAAGTCAAGACCCACTGGAAATTCTATTTGGTGTTGCTGCTTATAATTGTAGCAATACCCAGTGAAATATTGAAACACATTATTTTATGTTAATTTGAATTTAAAAAATGTAAATGTCATACACGTAACAGAAGTTTAACGCTATTAGTATGCTCAGTAATAAAAAAGCAAGTAACGTCTTTTTGTATCGCATTTAAAAATTTGAAAGTTGAATTTCTTTTTCAAGATAAAACAACTAATTTGTAATTGTAAAAAAATCGGCAACAGTAAGGTTGAAACAAAAATACATGTTATATTTTACGTTCATTATCCTAATATATCCTTGTTTGACTACAAAATATCATTTTTTGAGACATTATAGATATAATTTGATCAAGAAAACTGTATATGGTGCATATTTTCTAAATAATAATGTATAAATGTCAAATATCAAGTTGAGACATTTAGGCGACTCATAAAAACTCATTGTTGACACTTTCATCCAGTATGTCTTTTACGTGTTTGATGTTACATGCATGTATTATGATTATTTTACACTGTGATGTCTGCTGTGGCTTGAAAAACACTTACAATATGTATAACATTTGCTTTTACGACAGAAAGGTACCACGCCCTCTGAAAAGTAAACAAAACAATTACTTTAGCAATTTTATTCACGGCATTTTGTATTTGTTGAATAATATAACATTTCAAACAGAGAAATACGATGTTCTAGAAATTAAACATACATATCATTTAAAATATGATGAGCATCCTACTGTATATAAATTTACGTGACAGTAAATCAGTAGCAGGAGAAAATCATATAGCATTTTAATGGTTTTTAAGTTGAATTCTCGAATCTGTAAATTGTACATCAAAAATATAAATTATTATTCTTTTATCTGATAATGTAGTTAAAACTTAATACCATTATCTTGATGGATTCATTTTACATATAAGTATACAATTATCTCTTTATTTTTTAGTAAATACAATACCTATTTTGTCTCACTTTAAGTCTATATATTCTCACATTTAGACGCTGTTGCTCTTGTTTCGCATAAAAGTGACATGTCGATTTAAAGATAGTGTTATTTAAATGTTAATATGTAAAACAATAAACAATAATTATTAAAGTAAATTTTATTATTTTTATACCATATTCCCCATCACCAAAAGGTAAGTATAGTGTTCATATTTTCTCCAATTTGATTTTCCATAGATAGAATCAATTATTGACCGACCAAAATTATGTATATACACTGTATCAGTCTCAGACTAGTTTATAACACCGAGCTGATCTATTACTCTTTTGGTATTACCCCTAAGGATGCATTTCTTACGCTTTATTTATCCAACCGATTTTAGTGTAATTACACACACCAATGTTTAGCCGACGTTTTTTTTTCATGTCAAAGCTTCTAAAAACATTCTCGTAAATAGTTTTTGATAAGTAACGTGTATTTTACAGCGTGACTAACATCATACAATGGCAACATTTTTTCACCATACTTTGCGAATTAAGTGCATAAATAAAAAAATAATCTTAGTTACATTGGTTTTATCTTGATGATTGCAATTCTACGTCACCATTCTTAATTTTACCCAATTAAAAGAAGACAACATATTCAAGATATTTCCCTTGGTGTCAATCATCAAATAAATATCTCTGTAATTGTATTTTTATGCAACGTAATGGATTTAGTTTGTCTTGGCAATGTACAGATTTGTTGAAGAACGCAGCTAAATGGTTTGGATACAACAAAATACTGTTTATCTTACGAAAACTTGTATACTAGAAACTCTGTCAAATGAGTGAAATCGCCGTCTTTAAACATAATTATAAAGTGTTATTAACAATACGTTTTGCTCGTCTTATATAGAACAATTTTTATGGAAACAGTTTGCGAAGCACTTTACCTGAATTATAATATACTCATTAGACCCGATATAATATTTTTGTGTTGATGTGCCGTTAAGCACAACAAATAAACCAATAACATATCAAACATAAAGTTACATTATTAAAACATGTACTTGACATTGACTCTATAAAAATACATTTGATATTTTATGGTCAAATGTATCAAGTCCATCAGACGTATAAATGTTTGCTATTGCAAGACAACAAAGTCCGCATGCTCTAAACCGAACTTCACTCACTCTCTCGCATTTCCTAAGTCTTATATACCATTGTCCTCATGTAAGTAAAGAAATTATAACAGTCTATACCAATAATTAATATTACTTAGAAAATTACATAGGACATCAATAAATTAAACAACATTAAATAACATAAATAGTAAAGAACAGATGGTTATTGAAAGCTACCACAATACCTGACACAATCGTCAATCAACTGTGATACGTATTATTATGAATGATTGAGTGCCAATGACCAAAATAATAACAGTAAATATACTTATAAAATGTAAAAATGCGTTGTATCAATATTTGGCTCAACGCGACACTGTTCTCACTGTAAGTATTGAATTTTGCAATGTCCAAGGCGGTGAATGTTCTCCAGTGTATCAAAACAAGAAAAATGGCCGCCAAACGAAAAACGGTAGGTTTTTCTTTAATATCTTCTTTAAATGTTTTCCTCTGATAAAAAAATTATGTACCAGAACATGCTACTCACTTCCTGAAACACGTCGATACGTGGTTTATTGTATAAAGTCTAATAGTTTTGAAATTATGCGGAACCTAGGATTCGAATCGATGAAATTCTCCCAACTATTCATTATGATAGACTGGAGATTTTTATATTAATTTTCAGTTTTCTCCTAAAATTCATAATCTCCGAATAGCCGCCGATTTTTCACTTATCACAAGCTATTGGGAAAAGATGAGTCTCTTCGGTGAAAACTAACCGTCTTATCCTATCGGCGATTCATATTTGTACATCGGTGTCTTATCAGAGGCATATCGGTGATATCGGTCATAGATAGCATGTCAACCGGTAATTCGTTTGAAATATTTACCGATCGAGAATTTTTAACATTTTAAACAATCCAATAGCATGTGATAAGTGGCTAATCGGAGATGTCGATGCTAAATCGTTGTTCAGTGGTTCCGCTGTTAACGGGGAAAACGAACAACCGAGCTTTCACCAATCACCATGAGTAACTGGGCCCTTAGGGCCCGATTACACATGAGGATCGGTGATTGATCGGTTGTTCGTTTTTTTCCAGAAAAGAACGATACAGACGAACGGCGATCTATCAACTACATCTCTGATTAACCACAGTTTTATCACTTAATACAAGCTATTGGGAAAAGATGGGATTCATACACTGTAGGTCAAAACTTACTAATCGGATTTTAAAATGTTTAAAATTCTTTATCGGTAAAAACTTCAAACGGATTAACTATTGGCAAGTTGTTAATGACTTATATCACCTATATATGCCTCTGATAAGCCACCTGGTGCTAGTTGGTTTCGATTTAACTAAAAATAAACAACCGATCTATCACCGATCCCAATCGCCGATACACATAAAATCTGAAACCGATGCCAACCTATCAGATAAAGAAAATATTTTACCAATCGAGGACCAATTAAAGTGCAACCTATGTGTAACCGGGGTGTTAACTAATGAAGGAAAATAATTGAACCTCGGCATGAATGGTAAATGCGTTGGAATAAATTATTAGTAACCGTTTAATAGCATTTTCATTTCTTTCAACTTTTATGGATTACCATCAACATTTTTTGCTTTTGGCAAACCCAAGTTTTTCTATCCTTTCTTATCACTCTTCTGTGATAAGTATATATAAAGTGTTATTTTCTCTTTACGTTCATTCTTTCAGGCTAGGAACAAGACAAGAACATCAAAAGGCCGCTGCGGCTGAAAATACACCTTGAGAAAGAAAACTCGACTTGGTGCTGTTTCCAGAAGCTCGATAGGCACTCTACCTGATAATTACAGACGTAGATTTGAAAGAACTCCTGTAAAGTCACCCTACTATCACCTGCATGTAAACGACCAAAAAACCTATTTGAATCATCGCCATCGCTCAGATTAGATAAAGCAGAAAAATCTGATAATTCGGTTATTGATCAATGTGAAGCAGGAGATGATTTGAACAATATCAGTTCTAGCACCGATTCTGTTGAAGACAACATGACAGATGTAGAATTACTTAATGTAATAACTGACACGGATTTTGATACTTTTACCATGGCATTCGACAACAATATATATTTCCTCCATGTTGCCCTAAAAGAGAACATGCTTGAATTGGTTAACTTTGAATTTCTTCCGTGGGAATATAACTTAGTTCTCTATTCAATCCATCCGGGTGAAATCTGGCTTTAATTTGGTTTTCACATTTGTTACTTGTTTATAATTATAAAAAGACAGGTTTTGTTTTTACACTTTATTCATCTAACAAAAATTATTTAAAATAATTATCATAAGGATTTTATATTTTCAAATTTTAACTCATGAGTTTATATTATTATTCATGTATATGTGCTTTTATCATCCATAAACTTGTAAACAATATTAGATGCTAACAAAACTGACTAATTACATGTATATGTTTTCCCTCTATATTACATAAGTGGATCATATTATTTAAATTTGACCCAAAATAGTTTACACCTTGATCTAAAAATGTTTATAACGTGTGACTTTTTTGTGTGGAAAAGCAATGAACCATACTAAGTACCAAGTCTATAAACTCAATTTTCAACCATTATCTTAAAATCTGCATTTAGTCTTAAAATATTGCTTTAATGTTGGCCTGAAAATAATTATTAAGATTCTTATTACCATTGTTGTATGCATATTAACCCCAATAAATAAACACTATTAAAGCGTTAATAGCTTTTTCCAAAATAGAATTAGTGACCAAGTGTTATAGTCAATGTCTAGAACTTGACCTTATTATTTTGATATTGACTGCAAATGGTTTATAGTGAAATGGTTTGTGCTCAGTGAAAACACGTAAAATATTTACCACATAGCAAAATTAGATAACAAAACATGCATAATATATGCAAACCCCTAATATTGGATCAACATTTAAAGTTTTAGACAGAAAAGCAATGTTTTTCATCGAGTACAGTGCATAATGAATAATCCGGTAATACACACATACACGGTAGTTTTGCTGTGTCTTGCAAGTCCTGATGAGTAAACATGCTTTTTGCTACATCTACGTGTGTGTTTCCACCTATGTGGCCCCCCGGAACACTTCGACTTTTTCCGAATGCTATGGAAAACTGTGTACTACTTGATGCACATCTCCAACGCCAAATTTATACTTATTGCAAACTTCCTGGATAACCTCGGCGCTTGTCTAAAACAAAAAAACATAATTATTAGATGTTGAACAAAATTGGGTCTCCAGTATATCCATCATTTTTTGTAACTCCAGTCTATCATTTTTAAATAGAATTAAGTTTTGTGTAAAAATAAATCCTGGTAGATGCTGGCAACGATAAGACAGATTTTATATACAAAAATATAACTTTTGCTTAAAACTTATCATATAAAAACATGAATTTTAGGAGAAAACTGAAAATTAATATAAAAATCTCCAGTCTATCATAATGAATAGTTGGGAGAATTTCATCGACTCGAATCCTAGGTTCCGCATAATTTCAAAACTATTAGACTTTATACTATAAACAACGTATCGTCGTGTTCCAGAAAGTGAGTAGCGTGTTCTGGTACATAAATTTTTATCAGAGGAAGCCATTTAAAGACGATATTAAAGAAAACCCTACCGTTTTTGGTTTTTCGCCATTTTTTATTGTTTTGATACACTGGAGAACGTTCACCGCCTTGAATGTCGGGTTGATTGCCTACAAAACCATTATTATCAAAACCTACATGATCATAACTTACCAAATCACACTCAATGTCATTAGCATTCAATCTTACCTCAATTTATATTTCACTATCATTTTCAGTCTCACATTGAGACAGATGTAAACAATCTCAGCTAACACACTTCTATCGACATGAGCTCCTATCATTGATTATCTAGAGATGTCGTCTATCTTCAATAGTCACAATAATTCACACAATATGTCCTTGCTACACAGGTAGAGAAGTTCCGGTAACAAATGCGAGTTTCTGTCTTAAAATGTCTTCATCATCATGCTGAGACTTCTTGATACTTTCTCTGTAACTTACAGGAACAACGAATCCCCGCCAGATCAGCACTTGTTCTACATGTATATACTTTTTAGCCGGATTTTTCAACGAAAAAAATCGACTAATAGTTTGGCGAAACACGGGCGGTCAGAAGTCCGGTGTCGTTAACAATTGCGTTAAAGTTTTTCTAATCCATATATTTCTGCCATTTATTGTCAGATCTTTATGAAACTTCATACAATGATAACATACCATTATATGAACAGAATTAGACAGTAGCAACAACTCCACCTGGCTTTATTATGGATTATTTTTGTTCGTAATTATTGCGTTAAAGTTTTTAAATCCGGCTTTAATGTTGTTTCCACATTACTTTATTGTTTATTTACTGATTTATTCCCATTTAAATGAACCAAGAAGATGTGTTTACGAATATATGATTGACTGGACAATAATTGTTTTTTGACAAATATTATCATACAAATGCAGTTGGTGGCGTATTTTCAAATTATTGTTGGTGTTAAGAAAGACAAAGTATTGCTCCTCACGATTCCAATTAGTTTTGTTTATATTTTAGCAGATACTAGATGAAAGACGACATACAAGTAAAGCATTATGTCTTAGCAAGTTAATGTTCGGACATGCAATTGTAAAAAAACGCCTCAAGCTGATAAATTTTTTCTGAATTGTTTTACTTGCGAAACAATTGCTTACAATCTAGATTAATCACTATTAGGTCCACATCCGACTATCCCTTTACTTAGCTAGAAGGATAAGGTTCGCTTAAGGAAATGATACAACATTTTTGTATTTAGATTTCCGGTGAGAGTTTTGATTATTTTTGTCAAGAATAGCACGTCTAAGGATAGGCTAGGACCATTCAATTTGTTATGAGCACTACATGCAATACTGTTTTCATCACCGAAGTCATGATATTTACAGTAAATATCTACAGTAAAAGTCTCGTGTATAATGGCGCGTCGGAAGACATTAAATGTCTTACGAACAATTTGCCGGAAATTAAAACAAAACTTTTAAAGCTTAAGTATTTTCTCCAACTGTAATCGAAAATCAGTAAAAAAATTGAACGTGTTAAGCATTATACACTCTTGAATTTTGTTTGAACTAAACTCGCTCTAGACTAGTCATGTATGCGACATTAGTAAGTACGTCTTTTCGTAGACGCAGTAACAGTTATAGCGATCATTTACTGCAAAAGTAATTGATTTAACTAATTAAAGTAAGAACTAATAAAGTTCTGAATATAAAAACTGAGGTATAACACATTATCAGCTATATAGACGCCCCATATTCAGGGAACTTATCTCAATATGGTCACAGTTATTACAATTATACTTCAACGTTAGTTCCTTATCATTAGTAAAAACAATGCGCTTGTCAATTGATAATTCTTTTTATGTTATTGTCTAGAATTATACTACATGTTCTATAATAATATATGTCCCCGTCGTCATGTAATCTTACTAATTCAGACACCGAGCAGACATATTTATGCCTCTAGACATTTTGGTCCGTTTACCGATATTTGTTATCATTATTTAACAACTAGAGCTACGACAGTTACTATTCTAGTAGAAAGTTAATTAAACTATAATTATGTGGTAATGTAATATTAAAAGGTCATACGTAGTTAAACTGAGAAAGATACATTAATATTCTATTGATTGTGGTCTTAAGCGTCTGCGTGTGATGATGTCTATGAGCATTTAGGATAATATGCGACTTAGTTTTCGCCAGTTCAGATATTATAGTTATATTCAATTTATTTTCACAAATTTTAGTGTAATTAAATATCAAAGGGAGATGATAATTCACTTCTATTAAAGTTTTAATTACTAATGTTGCAACAGTTGTTTTAAATCAGTTTGATTTATGTATAATGGTTAACATGATGTAACTACTAAAACACTTAACGTCTTGCAATCGTATAGTATGATTTTCAAATAAATCAATAACGTAAATTTGCTTTATTCAACCTGAAGCTAAAATGAGGCAGATACTTTGTATTCATTCCATGTTCTTTTGATTTACGTCGCTTCACGTCTAGGATTAACACGATTTTCTTTTAATTTAAGCTTTTCTTTGAGAAAAATGAAAACGTCGAAAACTGTAGAAAACTGCAATTACAGAAATCAAACTATTTTTTAAGTATAACACTCATTACAATCAACGTTCTAATCTCATATATCAACTTTTGTATTATATTTCTTAATCCCATCACAAACCACAGATAAGCTTATAGGATCATCTAAAATTGAACATGCTTCAAATAATACCAGCTTTGTTTGTCAACAGACTTTACTGTCAACATGCAATGGCACATTTATTGTTTCATGTGCAAATTATTACTTAATTGGTAATAAACACTATGCTAGTTTTTTTTTCTGGAAAAGAAAACATTTTCCCTGGTGTGAAGGCATTGTGGTAATTTTAAGTGTATGACCTTAACAATGTGATCATGTGTTTTACGGATTTCTTCCAAAAAAATGGAACGTGCGAAAAACTACAAAAAGTTTTCTCATTTGTTTTGTATGTTTAGAAGCGAGCGAACGCGTTCTATTTTTAAAACACAACAAAAAATTTGAAAAGCACAGAAAATAGTTGTTTCCTATAGAAATCAATGAAGTATAATTAAGAAAAGCAATAAAATCACGTTTTAGTGCTTAATATTCACTTATTTTATATTGATGCGTTTTAATTATGCTTATTTTAAATATAGATTGTAATGTTTTGTATCTCTTCGAGTTATTACTTGTCTTGATAAGAACAATTAGTTTTTTTGCTGTCTTCTTCAGCTACAGATTAGGAAGGTCTTTGCTATTAGGGTTTTATTATGACGATTTTAAGCATGTCAGTATGAAAGTTATTATTGACGTTCTTGTGACATTTGTGAAAATGTATCAAACTATTTAAATGATTTAGAGAGTAGAAAAATTAAATTTAGTTTCTGAACAAATTATGGGAAAGCCATAATTTCTTATGATTTATGTTAACCTGAAAACATTTCTGTTTCGTTTCTATATAAGTGAATTTGTACTGATTTATGACACTCATTCAGACACGAACTTTTTTCTTTCACTAAAACTAATTGTTCTATTGCCAAAAGATCGGTTACAACACAATTCTTTATGTGATACAAATTTTAAAGTGTGGTAGCAATGAATATTTTTCAATTTTCGGAATTTAATGTTCGAGGAGTACGACTTATAAATTTATTATGGTTTTACAAATAACAAAGTGAAAAAGTGCCTAAGTATATTTCAAAGAGACTGTCAAGAGAGTAACTGTGGCACAACTGGTATATGAGGCCTCCCGGGACCTATATTGGATAATACTATCATACGTGCATACATACAGTGTATATATTTGAACTGGAATTATATGTCAGTAATTAAACATAGGGAAGATCCGTCTTTATAAGAGATAAGAGTAATATACCACATGCCAATATACGGTGTTTTGAGTTCTGGAACATGCAGGTGGCCCTTTTACATGACTTTATTTCTGAAATTAATAATCTCCTTGCAGACATTAATCTACTTTTTCATACGGAGAACAAATATGTCATTTTTATAATCTCGATCAATTGAATTGAAATTGAATATATATAAATGCACAATCTTTGGTTTAGTATTGAGTAGTGTTGCACCGATGATCGGTTTCATAAGTTCATATGGACATGCATTGCACCATCCATACTTTTATGTTACTACTCCAACTAGAACTAGGCAGGGGTGGTTAAAAACTAAGATGTGTAAATACTAGAAAGCAGATACAAAACAACTAATAGCACTACATTACAAAATGAGATGTTTTTTTCTAGTCTATAAAACAAAAACTTCATAAGGATTTGCTGTCAAACATTCATTTAAAAGCAAACATATCAGGAAACGATGATAATCGAAAGAATCACATCGACAGCAGTAACTGATTCCACCTGACGATCAATTATAATTTCCATGTCCCCTCACCAGTATCGAGGATCTACTGAAACTAACATAGTATATTCCACATCGTGATTTATTTACAGAAAACATTTAAACAAGCGTGAGCTTCAATAAAAGAGAATTTTGCAAATCCCAAAGACAATGCTAAATCCAAATTCTGAAACGTAATTAATCCGAATAATCTCATTTTTGCCTTTGGAAGATTAAGTGAGGGATCGTATGTAGAACAAACTGAATTTATTATCACGTATGGTTTTCAATAATATTTTATTATGTACATCGTATATCCCAAGAGTAAGGATGCCTTCCATCAACGCACTCATCTTAAGATTCTATTTAAAAGCCAACATTTGATGACGGCATCCTGGTAGAGCAATCGCTAATATGCAATTCTAAAATATGCAAAACAAACGAAAACTTGTTTAGCAAATATATATTTTATCATATTTTTCATTATGTAACAATGTAACATTGGTGTAAATGAGAAACATAATTGTGCTCGTCGTTGTACAAAGCATAATCAATACGGCATTTGCCTTTTTAATGTCTTGGCAAGTTGTGAGAAGTGTAAAACAGGACAAAAAAGTTTAAATAATTTCTTTCCAAAAGTTCTAGTCATTTAGATTCCATGTTTCTTCTATACATATTTTTATCGTTATGTGTAGTATTTGGCGTATTTCCCAACAGTTGGTTTCATTCTTATTGACATATAAACCTTCTAATAAGTATTGTTCCTCTGCGGAAGAACATATTTCAATCATAATAATATCTGATCAAATCAGACAAAAAACACTACTCTCAGAGGAAGAAGAAGTTGAAAACATGTTTTATGGGTAATCTATTGTCCAGTTTTCTAGATGTAGGTTAACATCGCGTAGGTCAATTCCATGACATAGAGTTTAGGATTGATATTATGTTTATTGTATACATTTAAACTGTGAAGAAGCGCGAATAAGTTACCTAACAATAAGATTTGTTTTAGGCGAACAAAAATTGGTTACTGCTAATGTTGATGAAGATTAATTTAACACTGGCCCTCAATTAAGTTCCGTTTAAAACTTAAAAAGTTTATTGATATATTAGATGCTTACTTGAAATGAGTAAGAATATCGGTTTAAAATAAGTGCATCATTTACAATATGAGTGTTGGTTTAAATTAGAAAATATATATCTGCGTGAACATCTAAATATGCATTGACAGCCAAGTTCATTCTTTTCAAGTGGACTTCATAAGATGTTCCAAGTTAAATATGTCTAAATAAATACGTATGAATCATCATTGACTTGTAGATTGAAGGATTGGCAAACATACAAGAAAATGTTTTGTTGGCATTTGTCATTCAGTATACAGACGTCAAATTCTCAGTTAAATAAGTCAAGTTATATCAAGTTATAGTCACCAGAACGGCAGACAATCGAGCGTGTTAGGTTGTAATTTGTCAAGAACTTCCCTTCCATCTAAACCAAACAAAGCAAATTATCTGAGCCTTTGACATTATTATATTCAACATCAATTTAGTATTTGATTCTTTCGCAAAACAATTTCCACTCTAATGAAACAGGCGGAAACAAAATTTCACATTTCATAGGTTAGGATAACAATAATACATATCTAGGAAACAGTTTTCGATTTTCAATATTTTTCATTATGGTATATTACATACAATAATGAATTAATAAGTATTATTGTTGTTAGATATTATTTTCTAGTATAACATTTATGTATTGATGCTATCAGTCAACATTTCAGAAAGTGAAAAGCAAAAATTAACAAATAAACATACAAGAAAATAACGTTTGAATGATTGTTTTTTAAGTTACAAGATCCTAGATGACATATACTATAATATACAAATATATTAAAGTGGATGTGTTATGCCTAAATGTCACTTAGTACCTTATTATACCAGATATTATTCCACCAATCGTAGATGTGTTTCGTTCAAATTATTTAAAAGCAGCTATTAAGGTGCAATATTATTTTTTCAAGCTTTTAGCGTATATTGTAAAGAGCTTATAGAGTGTAGGTCTACACACTGTGTAAGACCGATTGGTTTGTACATGAAACCACAAAATAAATATAATTTACAATTATATAAATGATGGTTCTTTATCGGGTTTAACGCTCAACACGGCGTCCAGCGCACCTAATCTAGCTTTCCTGGACCCTTGTTAATAACAAGTACTCACCTACCCTTCCACAAGGCCGGAAACTTCTCCATATGCCTTATTAATATAGAAAAATTGACATAAATGACTAATTCTCATGGAAGGGTATAACACGGGTGGGATTCAAACCCGTTCCCTCTTCGGGACACGAGATTCCAAATCCCGGCGCGCAACCAACTGAGCTATCGACCCGGGTTCTATAAATGATGTTGAATGGTAAGTCAACAATTATTAAATAATAGACACCGTTGTCTATACGTTTTAAACGGCTACACCTGAATGTTGATATTTTTCTTTCATCTAAAATATTCATACGCAAAATTGTAAGAACTATAGACTCAATTTTTTATCAACTTGGTAATGTAAAAAATAAAGTGGTTAAGAATATAATGACGTCAATCACTTTGGATTATAACAAATGTATTGTGAGACTGGTAATGCATTTAAGATAAACGATTTTTTGACATTTTAATTTTCTAAATGACATTTAAAAAGAGAAGATGTATTATATTGTTGAAAGTTTCGTCATATCATATCCATTTCCCAAGTCAGACTAAACTAATCCTTTAAATCTCATTGAAGATTTTCTGAAATTACCACTAGATACATATAATGAGTTTTAAACATTTGATCCTAACACTGGTCTAGACTGACGTATATACGATATATCGTATATTTCACTCCTGTTTCATAGTCACTTAGGAATCATAACATTTTACAATATATAAATATCACATCCTTCAGAGCGTGGAATGTTCACCCGAGACAAGTAATGTTAAACGAGGATTTAGCGGAGGTTAACCTTTCTTGTCAAGGGTGAACATTCCGTTCTATCACCCTCTGAATGATGTGATATGAATTTTGTTAAACCAAACAACATTATAATACTTCAAATAAAATTGACGGCTTTTGATTGGCTGATCGGGTCTGCGAAAAAATCCATATACACCATGTGTGAGTTCATATACACCGTGTCACCTCGGGTAGCCTCTCGATAATAACAATTATTAAGATTTAGGCATTTTTGTGTCGACACCGGTTGCCGTAAGCCAATTAGAACGATGCATTTGAGGTCACATGATGAAAAAATGGGCGTCAGACAGTCAAAATAGGGGTGCGTGTATGAAATCTACCACGCAAAGTTTTGTCGGGTTTTCTGCTTGTATTACCAGAAAATACTATTATTAATGTATGAACTATAACCAGTGTCAAGATAGTTGCAATACAACCTCAGAAAATATGCATAGCTAATTATAAAATGTGTTTTTCTTTTTAAAACTCGCATTTGTTGAAAAAATGCAAACCTATCTTCCCTACTGTGGGGCGAATCCGAATCAATGGTTTTACATATCGTTACCAGGGCGCGCTAATTCCTGGAATTCTAAAAATAGACTCAATGGTTTTACATCTTTACCAGGGCACGCTTATTCTTGTCTTCAATAAAAGACTTGGGACGGTTTGGATACGCTGTGAATACACGGCTAAACAGCGATTTCAAGCATTTTTAAAATGCTAATACTTGTAATGCAACATAAATTCTTGTCAAATGTCGGCCATTTTGTTCATCGATTCGAAAATGTTTTTCTTTGTAATCTTAACATTTATAAGCAAATAAGACATATTGATGACTTGTTCTTTATAAAAATAACGTTATACAGCGGGTTTTCAACATGAATAACAAATCTATTACTCACAATACTGTAAACCAAGGGCCCAAAATTTAACGCTTTACAACTCCAACATCCCAATGGGTTGTGCTTCTTCCATTCTGTGTGTGACTGTGTTCAATGCGACGAATTTTCCAGTCATTATAAAATTAATACAAAGGTTGACTTGCGTTTCATTCATTGGAGCAAGCCAATCAATGCATTAAGAATAAATAATGAAACTGGCTGTCAAAGATCTTTCTCAAATACGAATCCACGTAGTTTTTCTTGGCTCTATTTTCGGAAAACCATTACCATCGTACCCTAACAGTTTATCCCGTCAGCGAGTGTTTCCTTATTAAAGTCCATATATCCCTATCGTCCGTGTGCATTTTTGTTCTTTTTAAATAGATCCTTGTATTTCCGATCCTTAAATCCACGAAAATTATAAGCTTAAAACTTCAAATGTCAAATAGTAAATCCTTTCTCACATTAAAACATGGTCGCCAGTATGACGTCATGATCAAACGTACTAAAAAGCAATTGGAGTGCGCAGCGGGGAAATTGAAATAAAATACTGCATTTGTTTATTTGTACATTTTAGAGCTCCCGACCGATTTTAAAGGGATTTGAAGTATTATAAGATCGTAATAAAGATTTCTGACGGTGTATATGGATCCTTCTACCCCTCGAAGCTACATATAACCCCTCGGCTTACGCCTCGGGGTATATGTGCTAGGGCTCTACACCGGTATACGATATATATCGAATACCGGTATTGTAGGTTCGATAGATATATCGGATCGAACGTTTCCGTATCGAACAAAACATCGATCAATGACGGTCATACGAGAGGTGTTCAACTTATATTTGAACACTTTTTTGATGGGATAAAAATCAATTTCTGACAATAAATATCCACATTTTACTTGAATGTGTTACAAGTGGATTGTGTATGATCGACTGGCATATTACAATTAAAACTTTGAAACAATATAAGGCTGTTATTAAACATTAATGAAGGGACCGTAGTCTTGGCGTTTTGAACATAGCGAAATCTAAAGTAAACGGTCACTTTAGAAGTTGTTATTCATCTTTATCCCATAAGACTTTGCAAAATCTTTTCTTTCACAATTTGTTCATGTATATTTCTACTTCTTCGTGTTCTTTGAAGTTCGAAATGTGCGTGAAATTGCATTTTATTTGTCTGACAACAACATTATCTAAATGAACGTTGAGCTGGATCAAGTACATGATAAATATCATTATTTATGTATGTTTCTGCAACTACTAATTCATTTTATATATGTATATGTTTAGTTTATGTGATAAAGACACACATTCCCAAAGTTCTACTTTGAAACCTCTACACAGGCTTTGAATGAGGCTTTTATATTTATGTTATGTGACGTCATATCAAGCAATGAAAGCTAAAGTAAATACTTCTAAACATGGTCATATCAAAGTAACTACAACTATTAAGCAAATCATGTCTATGAAATTGGTGTATGACTATATTATTTAGCAACTTCAATTATAAAAAGTGAAAATATAGTGTTTTATACGTTACTAAATTTGACCAAACCGTGACGACTTTCACTTACTTGTCTTTGAATTGCCCTATAAAGGATCACTTTTTGACCCCTTAAAACATCATTGATTATTGCATTCCTTTCAATTTACACATTTTGGACATTAAAGTTTTAATAAGGATATGTTTAATTAAATAATTTCAAAATCTATTATGTAAAATTAATGAATGTATGATATATGCTCTCAAACACTTATTTCGGACTAAAGTCTAAAATGACAAAATGCATATTTTTTTGTTAAAAGACGTAATTTCGTTTTATCAAATACGCATGCTATTGGGATACAAAAAGGTAATTATAACATTTATAACACATCCAACAGGCCATATCTAAGAGCAAAAAATGTGGTAAAACTCTAAAAAATGATGTTTTAGGGTGGTCAACTAACATGCTATAAATATGTTTGATAAAATAAGTTTAAATAATTTTGTTTCATAAAACATTATTATTTACATAACAATACATATAAAAAGCAATTTTTAGAGGAAACAATCCGGTCATAGGCTTCAGAATCAGAGTTCAGATCTGTTCAAATATAAGTTGAACACCTCTCGTACAAATTAAAGCCATGGTCTGCAAATCATTTGATATTTTGTATCGTCAAATCAACATTCTACTGCTTCTAATTCGGTATGTAATAATATGTGGACGAACAATATCATAATTGACATTCCTTATAGAAAATGTCTTACACCGGATACGTCATGTTATGTCATTTTTCAATCAAAGGGAAGTAACTGTTGTGGTTAGAATATTCATTATAATGTACACCCGTTTTCAATTAGTCCGGGAACCATTATCAACTATCAGTATTATAAATACAGATCAATTTTGGAAGCCATAAGTTTCTTGAATTTGTTCGGGTAGATCCGCAATGTAAAGAGAACTTGATTGACCAGAAGCGATATTCTTGTAAATAGCTGTTTGTTTGGTGTCATGTAAATATGAATTACCGGAGATAAATCTAACTAAAACATCAACAAAATGATTTCATTGTATGTGAATCTTGCATACAAGTACATAAACGATCGAGCCAAGCAGTGACTTCAAATGTTCAATAAACACGTTAATTAAATCAAAATGGCAAACGTTGTGGAACAATGCAATTTTTAATAAATTACATGACATAAAGCCAACCCTAAATTCATCTTCGTCAATTATATATTCTAATCGCAGAGATCAAATAGTAATTTCACGATGTAGAATTGGTCATACTAGATTAACACATTCATACCTTCTCAAAAGAGAAGAAGCACCTAAATGCATACCATGTGATGAGCATTTCAATGTAAAACACGTTCTCCTTGACTGTCAGGATCTTAAATACATTCGTGACAAACATTTTAAAGTAAACTCACTTAAAGAACTTTTTGAATCTGTACCATCATATGCTATACTTAACTTTTTGAAAGAAATAAATGTTTATAATAAGATATAGAGTTTTACATCATAAATATAGTTTGAATTATTGGTATCATTAATAGCTTTCGGCGCGATGTGGCCTTTCTGTGTTGGTGCGCCGTAAAACCCAAACAAACAAACAAACAAACATAAACGATCGATTATCGAACGCACTCAGTCAATGTTGTTGTTAATACACATACTTTTCGTGTCACAAAAACTCGTCTACAACATAACATTTGTCCAAGAATATGCCGCCTCAAAAATAAAATTGGGGTTATTATATTGTACAAAGAATGGACGAACCAGAGTGTACAGTATGCTGCAAAAATGTTGTAAGCGAAGGAGGCAATATAACAAACTTGGCGGTGCATGTCACCCTGTCAGCAGACAGATCATGTCTAGACACAGGCTCACTCATTCTCATACGCAGAGGCTATCAAGATTCTCGAGTAAGATCTAGAAGATAACCTCTGGGTACGTGTTAGAGAATGAGACTCACTAGATGCAATGATGTTTCTTAAAAAAATGCAAGCGTCAAAGACTTTATCATTTAAAATATTAATAAGACAGTGCATTCAGTAGTATGGTGTTACAACAATTAAATCAATAAAATATCAGTTTTGCAGTTTTATAAAAAATCTATTTATTATTGAAATATCATATGATATATCGAATATCGATCATTTTGTATCGATACGAATATCGTATCGATCATTCTGACCGATATAGAGCCCTAATATGTGCTCTCGGGGTAGAAAGACCCATATACATCGTCAAAAATCTTTATAACTAATAATATAATAATACTTGATAAAATGATATAGAAGAAACAACCACAAACTAGGAAATAATTTATATAATCGATTAAGTTTAAAGTTAATTCATAATTAAAGATAAATAAATGTATATTTGTTCTTGAATATTAATCATGTAGGCGTGTTTTGTTTATTTTGTCTTGTTTATCCAAATTCTTTAGAAAATGGTGATTTTAAGATAAAAAAGTAATAAAAACATTTATACCCGTAAATGTTTAATTTTTCACCGGCAATGTGCTATGAATGCTAAAATAAATTATTTATTGTTCTAATATTTCTCACAGCAGAAATTTTAGTACTGTGTGTAATAAGAATCTTCTCTCGTTTGATATCATTGTGATGTCAAAAGCAGTGTACTATCAACATTAATCTGCTCGTCATTTCTATTTTAAAACTTTTGTTTGAATTTTGTTTGAATTTATACATAAACGATATGAAAATGACTTTAGTAATATTAAATCATACCAATATTCAAAATTGACAAATCGTGACTTTTTCTTTTGTATATAAAATATGGTATCTTAACTCTGTAATAACTAGTTGGTACTGGTTGGAATTGTTGCTATTAAATCTCATCATGTGATACCATAATATACATGAGTATGAAACGTTTCAAGTAATATTAACAGGAAACGGATCTAAAATACTTGCGTAATGACACCATTTAACAAAGTCTCATACTATATAGTGTAATAAATAGGACGAGTTTTGACTGTGTGCTGCAAGTCACCAAATAACAATCGTCAATAAGTTATTTCGTGGTTTGTTTTACAATACTAGTTTCTGAAAGTAAGCGTTATGATTATTACTATTTTTATATTTGTGGTGTATTGTATTGTTGATTTAGGATTAATTATTCTGCACCAGGATTCGTATCGAACCGTACGTACGAGGCTTGTCCGGAAAATTGTCTCGTATTTCTACAACATCGCAAGGAGAGCGAGCCGTGACAGCCCAAGAGAATAGATCCATGTCAAATTTAATATAATCATAATTCTCATAATTTAACTTTTCATTTAGTGTTTATTTTTGTTTACTGTGTCGATGTAATCAACAAGCATCATTCCTAAATTTTGTGATTTCCATTTTTTGAAACTTCTTGTCTTACAATGTGTAATTTTTCATCTTTTTCACAGAACACATTAGACATTTTATATTTTTGGTGTAAAGTTGATTTAAAATAATTTTCCATAAAAAGACATACACATGATTTGCAACATGTAATTATATTTTTACACGCACGATATCGTGATATTTTTTATTTTTAGTTGGAATTGCATGTCTTGCTCTATGAACAAACCTATTTAAATAAAAGAAAGGGTTTAAAAATAGATTGCTAAACGTTGATATGAGATACAACTAAATACTTGCGTAATGACACCATTTTAACGAAGTCTCATACTGTATAGCGTAATAAATAGGACGAGTTGTGACTGTGTGATGCAAGTCACGAAAAAAATGCACCAAGATGTTATCTGAAGGTTTGATTGACAATAACGGTTTTTGAAAGTCAGCGTTATGATTATTACTATCTATTTTCATATTTTGCAGACGACATCTTTGATTTTATAAAGGATTGTCACACAACGGTTTGTATTAACCTAATTTGTATCGGATGTCAAAATCTCGTCTGCCAAGCAGAATATTCCGCATATGATATATACCAAAACCATAAACGTTATTCTTGAGGAAAATGAATGCAGTGTTTAATAAATGATAAATTTTCCAAATATAGCAACTAAATATAGCAGATCTTATATGCAATGAAAGTAGTTTGTCTCAAACAAACAAATGAAAATATATAGCCACAAAATCGAGATAACGTTACATTATGGAAATAATGTAAACCTAAATACGAGTTTATATATGTTATATTCCAAGCAAAATGATAAACAAGCGATGATAGTTATTTACCATCGCCTGATACTCTTATACAAGAATCCATTACAACTTGGTTTATATAGATCGCAGATCCATCTGTCAACGCTGCGACACAAAATCCATTGGAAGGTTATGGTGACAGCAGACCACATCAACTTCTACTGTCCATAATAACAGTTTATTATATCCACAAACTGTGCGTGAGTGTAACCAACCATCAGTCATTGTTACCAATTGCATCTGTCTAGAAGGGTTTAAAACTACTCCAGCTCAGATTAGAGCATCACTCATTAAGGCAGCTTAGTACAGCTTAGTACAAACAGCCCAGTACACAGTACAGGATATTACATGATTCATAAAAACCTGGTATACGTACATCTCAGACCCATCTTTCAACGCGGCGACAAAAAAAATAGGAATGTTAAGGTTAAAGCAGACCACAACATCATTCACTGTCCATAACAGTTCCTTCTATCCACGAAGGATGCGTGAGTGGAACCGTACGTCATTCATTGTTGATGATACCTGTCAAGAAGGGTTCAAGATTGGTTTATCCCTGATTATAGAATAACACTACAGTCAAAACACCCCAAAGAACATAAAACACCCCCAAAGAAGCCCAAAGAACTTTGAAAAGCCCAAAGAAACCCCAAAGAATGTTATATTTTATTAGATCTTTTTTTTATTTTGTTAATATATAATAAACTAACCGAATGTATAAAGCAAATTGTCGTCTACCAAGTATCACAGACTTAGGTTTTTTGCAAATCGCTGTCATTATAATTATGTGGGTATGAATTAATTCATCCTGTTCTTAAGTAAGTGCAAGTTTGTCGTTTAAATGTGCATTTTATTAAGTTAAACAATACAAAATGTGTAATAATCGTGTTATATATAATTAGACTATAATCGGTCAAACATTATAATTTACGGCTATATTACTTTTTTAAAGTAAAATTAGACAATAAAATATGATATTATAATCAAATAAATCGTTTTATATTACAATACTATACAAATGTATTGGAGTTTTCTATATTCTCTGGTGTTTCAAAACTTTCATTGGTGTTTTCAAAGATCTATGGGGTTCTTTGGGGTGTTTTAAGTTCTTTGGGGTTCTTTGGGGTGTTTGGACGGACCGGTGTGAAGCTTCCCTACTTTACATGGAAGAGGGATTTCTAGAATATGCAAATTTTATTGCGAAAAGTTAAAATCTGAAAAGTTGTATATTTATTACTTTAGGTATATAATATATATATATATGTACATGTTAATCTTTTTACGCATCTGCTTTACGTGTCTGTAGTCATAAAATATTATAAAATCTTGGTCAAGTGAAATACATAATTATCCAGAATTCGAGAAATATTGTTGTATAATATATTTTATCTTATCTTAGAAATAAGTTCCTATTATATTATATTGCCATGATTGACTCCCAATAATATAGTTCTTATCACAGGGATATGTCATGTTACCTCCCTTTGATCTTCAAATATACCGTATATACAAATATTTGATATTTTTGATAAATATTTTATATTTATGGTCTGCGCTCTGAAACCATAAACCTTCGTACATTGAGGAGTTATCTTTAAATCTATAAAATGGTGTGATTAAAGTGTCATTAAAGTATCAGTATTTTATTGTAGGTATAGTGCGTACAATTTGACCCCGACCTCACCTTTCACATTTGCATCTAATTATCACTTACACATATCCCGGTGAAAATCAATACCACGCCTACTCTACACTTCGATTCGTTGCGTATTTAAGATAAAACATGACTTGAATAGAGTATACACAGCCCGCATGTATAACAACTTACGATTCAAATGCATTCAAACGGAAAACTCGTGTTCTTACATTTTTGATAACAATTAATAATAAAATGGGTGTGGGGATAGTGATTGTAGGGCTAAAAACAACAACCTTTGAATTGGTAGCTAGCCTCATCGTACAATCCTCTATTCCGGCCTATGTGCAATAGACACTCGTTGTATGCTTTAAATGTACTTTAAAATTAATCCCTGTGTTAAAATTAAATTCGAGCCTTGTCGATAAAATCCGATTGTTATCGAGCATTAATACTACATTCGTATTCAATATAATGAATATTCTTGCATAAAGGTCAGGACGGGGTCAATGTGTCCGCACTATAACATAATAATAAATCTACATGAAGTGGTCTACTAAACGCAGTTGTATCTTTGTATGTATTTATATATACAGATTATTTTTCAGATCAAAGGGAGGCAACATGACATACCCCCGTGGTTCTAATTTACATGTTATTTATATACCACAGTCATCAAGCCTGAAATTTGGTTTAAATGTCAAGTTCCATAATAATTCAAAGCGCTGAAGGCACTGAATTTGTTCGGGTTTAAAAAGTAAAATGAGATTTCCGGCTCCAACAACGTTTGTACACAAAGAACTGTTCAGTAATATTAGTTTGATAGGTAGAACAGCGTTGTTCCGTTTTAAAACTCCTCATACAATCGACCTATAAATACATCAGGTTAATCGGACAGGCTTACAAAATTTTGATTAGTTTTTGCACAACCACAACAAGTCAAGAGGGTCATTTATAGAACAACGCAATAATTACCGATTTAAAGTCATCATTTATGCACATTTTTTCTACTGCTTCTGTATGTAAAATAAATAAAGTCTACTATTCAGACATCATTCAAAGTCATCAACTACGGTCTTGAAACTTTTCCTACAGAACCATTCTATTACATAATGATGTAACATCTCTACTGACAACTGGCACAAACGACGGGTCGTGACTGAATAGTTGATACCATTCTATTACATAAGATGACGTAATCATCCCTACTGAGGCGCTTAACTCATAAGCTATTATACATACGCTTCAGTACATACCGATTAACAAGAGTATTTAAGGAATTATTGCGCCTGTCATAGCAGACGATCATTTTGAATTGCTTGATATTTATATACTGAGGGACTACTTCTGGATTCGGTAAATTTTCAAAGCGGGTCTGAAATACGGTAAATATATTTGTTGAGGACTGACGTCCCGAACAAATAAAAACGATCTCTGCAAAATAATACCAAGGACCAAAAGACGAAATTATGAAAGTTTTATAACATATAAATGCAATAGTAGTTTATATGCTGTCTAAGAACATATGTTTTCTTTGAGATGACAATTATTGGGAAGTTAAGGTATGTAGTGTTTGCCGTTTATTTTATATTTTTTAAATCATTTTTAAGTTTATACTCTTCCATTGTATTTAATGTGCTAGACCAGAAACCATTGTTTTGTTGGTATACAACCTCGCGTGTTAAACGTAATAGAAATAATGTTCTGTAAGTTTAAGAAATGCTCAGTTTATGTTGGTCTTATTTGTAAGTAACATGATATCTAGATATTATTCTACCAAAGTTCAGCTTCCTGCTTGAAATGAATGTTTTGTTCTGCAAACATAAAGATTTGTCAGTCAGGTTTTTATCAAAATATTGCAAAATATATTTTACATATGGAGGAATAACCTTAGAGTTGTTACTACTTAATGGTTTGTGTGTGTGTAAAATAATCATTTGACAAAATGCTTTTTGACGTACCGTATCAAAGCGTGTGTGATTAGGAAACACCTTTTCTTTCAATAAAGATGGATTGTACACTATAAAAGCACGTGAAGAGCACGTGTTGTAAAAATAGCTAATTTAGCATCGCTGAAAAAAGAAAAAGTGTGAAATTGATCTATTCACTACGTTATATCGCGGATATCATTTCACAAGTAACAACATATATTTGTATGAAATATTTGAAACTTACTAGAACTTTCGTAATAGGTAAAAAGTTTTTTGTGTTCGTTTGTTGTTTTTTTTGGGGGGTTTAACGCCGTAACACATTGTATAGGTCATATAACGGCGGCCAGTCAACCTACTAACTGTTCTTGGAAAGGCTTAATCTCTGGATTCAGCTGTTAACCAACTACTAAGCGCATACTTTTGTCAGTGACTGACAACTGCCCTACATAATTAAAATTATTGTTATGAGGGAGAATGGCCTTAGATATG
Organism: Mactra quadrangularis; assembly: GCA_025267735.1. Classification (NCBI taxonomy): domain Eukaryota; kingdom Metazoa; phylum Mollusca; class Bivalvia; order Venerida; family Mactridae; genus Mactra; species Mactra quadrangularis. The sequence goes on along the minus strand of CM046298.1, from coordinate 20,092,351 downwards.
ATTTCATGACCAAGCTCCACGAAACTATGCCCCGCCCGGAAATCGAACCCACGACCCCTCGGACAGTAGACTTGTGTCCTTCCGATTGAGCTAGCCGGGCGGCTAAGGTTTAAGTGATATGTGCATTTTCTTTCTTTGTGTTCTAAAATGAAATGAAGTTTTGAAATGTCGTAGTTGATTTAAAATAAACTAACAGAGTGGACCAAGTAGCATTGATATCAGTTTGGTCTAAGATAAATATTATAGCTCTAAATTTATGTTCAATATTTTACGTTGACATTTACTAGCCATGTTGCTCGTCTCTCAATAAATATAAATTTTATGTAATATGATTTAAAATCTGACATGGTGAACCGTTTCGAATATAATGTACAATTAGTTTTCTAAAAAATATTATGTGATAATAAACAGTCACCAAGTATCATTAAAAACCAATTCGACGTCTATAGTATTATACACACATACATTTTGTTTAAACTTAATTCGTAGTAGTCACGTATGTCAATATTAGTTAGTACGTATTTCAAGAGACATAGTAACAATTCAGGACCACAATGGAAACAAAGAAATCCATGATTAACATTTTGTGATATCCTTACTAAAGGAAAATATGCCCTCGCTCAATGAATGTATTGCACTTTAAGTATTTATATTTTATATTATACTGTATTTTTAATCATGTGTGTGCTTTGTATGTATTATTATCATTTATTGAATAAACTGTATTTATCTAGCAGTAATAGTGATAATTTGCTACAAACGTAATTGATTTAACTTTATCAAGTAATAAATGAATAAATTATGTATGTAATAACCGAGATAAAACATATGATCAGCTTTATAGACGTCCCATTATGGTCACAGTTATGACAATTATACTTATACGACAAGTTCCTTATCATTAGTAAAAACAATGCGGTTGTCAATGGATAATTTTTTTATGTTATTGTCTGGAATTATAGAAATAGAGAATACTTGTTCAATAATAATAAATGTCCCCGTCGTCTCTTAATCTTACCATTTCAGACACCAAGCAGACATATTTATGCCTCTTGACATTTTGGTCCGTTTACCGATAGTTGTTATCATTATTTAACAACTAGAGCTACGACATTTACTATTTTAGTAGCAAGTTAATTGAAATATAATTACGTAGTAATATTATATTCAAAGGTCGCACTTAGTTAAACTGAGCATTATACATTTATATTCTATTGATTGTGGTCTTAAGCGACTGCGTTTGATGATTGTAAGCAAAAAGAATATGAGGAAATGTGTTTAAATCGTATTGCAATTTCGATTTAGTATTAAATAAACCAAAGACGTTCTCAACAACCCCTTTTTCAAAACGTTTTAATATCGCCAGGACATGTAAAAGATTAATCATATCAAAGCTAAAATGAGGCAGATACTTTGTATTCATTCCATGTCTTTTGATTTACGTCGCTTCACGTCTAGGATTATAACGATTTTCTTCTAATCTAAGCTTTTCTTTAAAAAATGAAAACGTCGAAAACTGTAGAAAATTGCAATTACAGAAATCAAACTATTTTTTTAAGTATAACACTCAATAAAATCAACTTTCTTATCTCATATATCAAAAAGAATGACTTGCAAGCAACTTTTGTATTAAATTTCTTAATCCCATCACAAACAACAGATAAGCTTATAGGATCATCTAAAATTGAACATGCTTCAAATTATACCAGCTCTGTTTGTCAACAGACTTGACTGTCAACAAGCAATGGCACATTTGTTGTTTCATGTGCGAATTATTAGTACTTGGTAATAAACACTTACTCTCCAATTCATTGGTTCGAAAGATTCACTCGCTGAACTTTCTTCCTCTGCTAAAATACTACGTACAAACTGATATTTCTATTTTTAGACAGAGACACATAAACATTTAAATCGCATGTCTGTCACGTGATTTTTTAAAAATAGATGCATAGTTTTCACACGCCTGTTATTTCAAAATGTCGAAGTGCAAAGATGTTGGACAGTTTTGCATTAGTTAGATAATGGAATATTAACAAAATAAAAGTAAATATTGCTCTTTTGAAACGTGTATCTCTGATCTTTTAACTGTACAGATAGAGCAACTTATTGAACTTAAATACAAATTGTAGCCTCGCTATATATGACGTCATACGAGGTTGCATTCGTCACTAGTATGATCATACCATTATAAGGTAATGTTTACCCGTTCAACCAATGAAAATGCGTATAAAGTTTTTCAGCTAAATTGGAAATGGTAAACTTTCATTGGTCGTTCAAAGGTTCATAGTAAAGGTCAATATCATAAATCGAGACGTTTTAAGGCAGCGTGTGAATGTAATGTATTCACTGAGATGCGAGGGGAGCGTAATAAACACTTTGCTAGTTTTTTTCTGGAAAAGAAAACATTTTTCCCTGGTGTGAAGGCATTGTGGTAATTTTAAGTGTATGACCTTAACAATGTGATCATGTGTTTTACGGATTTCTTCAAAAAAAATGGAACGTGCGAAAAACTACAAAAAGTTTTCTCATTTGTTTTGTATGTTTAGAAGCGAGCGAAAGCGTTCTATTTTTAAAACACAACAAAAAATTTGAAAAGCACAGAAAATAGTTGTTTCCTATAGAAAACAATGAAGTATAATTAAGAAAAGCAATAAAATTACGTTTTTGTGCTTAATAATCACTTATTTTATATTGATGCGTTTTAATTATGCTTATTTAAAATATAGGTTGTAATGTTTTGTATCTCTTCGAGTTATTACTTATCTTGATAAGAACAATTAGTTTTTTGCTGTCTTCTTAAGCTACAGATTAGGAAGGTCTTTGCTATTAGGGTTTTATTATGACGATTTTAAGCATGTCAGTATTAAAGTTATTATTGACGTTCTTGTGACATTTGTGAAAATGTATCAAACTATTTAAATGATTTAGAGAGTAGAAAATTAAATTTAGTTTCTGAACAAATTATGGGAAAGCCATAATTTCTTATGATTTATGTTAACCTGAAAACATTTCTGTTTCGTTTCTATATAAGTGAATTTGGACTGATTTATGTCACTCATTCAGACACGAGCTTTTTTCTTTCACTAAAACTAATTGTTCTATTGCCAAAAGATCGGTTACAACATAATTCTTTATGTGATACAAATTTTAAAGTGTGGTAGCAATAAATGTTTTTTCAATTTTCGGAATTTAATGTCCGAGGAGTACGACTTATAAATTTATTATGGTTTTACAAATAACAAAGTGAAAAAGTGCCTAAGTATATTTCAAAGAGTCTGTCAAGAGAGTAACTGTGGCACAACTGGTACATGAGGCCCTCCCGGGACCTATATTGGATAATAATATCATACGTGCATACATACAGTGTATATATTTGAACTGGAATTATATGTCAGTAATTAAACATAGGTAAAGATCTGTCTTTATAAGAGATATACCTCATGCCTATATACGGTGTTTTGAGTTCTGGAACATGCAGGTCGCCTTTTTACATAACTTTTTTTCTGCAATCAATAATCTCTTTGCAGTTATTAATCTACTTTTTCAAACGGAGAACACATATGTCATTTTTATAATCTTGAAAATTTGAATTGAAATTGAATCTATATAAATGCACAATCTTTGATTTAGTACTGAGTAGTGTTGTACCGATGATCGGTTTCATACGTTTAGATGAACTTGCATCGCAACATCCATACTTTTATGTTACTACTCCAACTAGAACGAGGCAGGGGTGTTTAAAAACTAAGATGTGTAAATACTAGAAAGCAGATACAAAACAACAAATAGCACTACACTACAAAATGAGCTATTTTTTTCTAGTCTATAAAACAAAATCTTCATAAGGATTTGCTGTGAAAAAATTTATTTAAAAGCAAACATATCAGGAAACGATGATAGTCGGAAGAATCACATCGACAGCAGTAACTGATTCCACCTGACGATCAATTATAATTTCCATGTCCCCTCACCAGTATCGAGGATCAACTGAAACTAACATAGCATATTCCACATCGTGATTTATTTACAGAAAACTTTTAAACAAGCGTGAGCTTCAATAAAAGAGAATTTTGCAAATCCCAAAGACAATGCTAAATCGAATTTCTGAAACGTAATTAATCCGAATAATCTCATTTTAGCCTTTGGAAGATTAAGTGAGGGATCGTATGTAGAACAAACTGAATTTATTATCACGTATGGTTTTCAATAATATTTTATTATGTACATCGTATATCCCAAGAGTAAGGAATGCCTTCCATCAACGCACTCATCTTTAGATTCTATTTAAAAGCCAACATTTGATGACGGCATCCTGTTAGAGCAATCGGAAATATGCAATTCTAAAATATGCAAAACAAACGAAAACTTGTTTAGCAAATATATATTTTATCATATTTTTCATTATGTAACAACGTAACATTGGTGTAAATGAGAAACATAATTGTGCTCGTCGTTGTACAAAGCATAATCAATACGGCATTTGCCGTTTTAATGTCTTGGTAAGATGTGAGTAGTGTAAAACAGGACAAAACAAGTTTACATAATTTCTTTCCAAAAGTTCTAGTCATTTAGATTCCATGTTTCTTCTATACATATTTTTATCGTTATGTGTAGTATTTGGCGTATTTCCCAACAGTTTGTTTCTTTCTTATTGACATATAAACCTTCTAATAAGTATTGTTCCTCTGCTGAAGAACATATTTCAATCATAATAATATCTGATCAAAGCAGACAAAAACACTACTCTCAGAGGATGAAGAAGTTGAAAACATGTTTTATAGGTAATTTATTGTCTAGTTTTCTAGACGTAAGTTAACATCGCGTAGGTCTATTCATGACCTTGAGTTTAGGATTGATATTATGTTTATTGTATACATTTAAACTGTGAAGAAGCACGAATAAGTTACCTAACAATAAGATTTGTTTTAGGCGAACAAAAATTGGTTACTGCTAATGTTGATGAAGATTATTTAACACTGTTTAAATTCCGTTTAAAACTTAAAAAGTTTGTTGATATATTAGATGCTTACTTGAAATGACCAAGAATATCGGTTTAAAATAAGTACGTCATTTACAATATGAATGTTGGTTTAAATTAGTAAATATATATCTGTGTGAACATCTAAATATGCATTGACAGCCAAGTTCATTCTTTTCAAGTGGACTTCATAAGATGTTCCAAGTTAAATATGTAAGATAAATACTAATGAATCAGCATTGACTTGTAGATTGAAGGATTGGCAAACATACAAGATAATGTTTTGTTGGCATTTGTCATTCAGTATACAGACGTCAAATTCTAAGTTAAATAAGTCAAGTAATATCAAGTTATAGTCACCAGAACGGCAGACAATCGAGCGAGTTAGGTTGTAATTTGTCAAGAACTGCCCTTCCATCTAAACCAAACAAAGTAAATTATCTGAGCCTTTGACATTATTATATTCAACATCAATTTAGTATTTGATTCTTTCGCAAAACAATTTTCACTCTTATGAAACAAGCGGAAACAAAACTTCACACTTTATAGGTTAGGATAACAATAATACATATCTAGGAAACAGTTTTTGATTTTCAATATTTTTCATGGTATATAACATACAATAATGAATTAATAAGTATTATTGTTGTTAGATATTATCTATAACATTTATGTATTGATGCTATCAGTCAATATTTCAGAAAGTGAAAAGCAATGAATTAACAAATAAACAAGCAAGAAAAAATAACGTTTGAATGCTTTTTTAAGATACAACATCCTGGATAACATATAATATATACAAATATATTAAAGTGTATGTGTTTTGCCTAAATGTCACTTAGAACCTTATTATACCAGATATTATGCCACCATTTGTAGATGTGTTTCGTTCAAATTATTTAAAAGCAGCTATTAAGGGGCAATATTATTTTTTTCAAGCTGTTAGTGTATTTTGTACGTAGCTTATTGAGTGTAGGTCTACACAGTGTGTAAGACCGCTTGGTTTGTATATGAAAACACACAATAAATATAATTTACAATTATATAAATGATGGCTTTCTATTGGGTTTAACGCTCAACACTCTTTACGGCGTCCAGCGCACTTAACCTAGCTTTCCCTTGTTAATAACCAACAATCACCTACCCTTCCACAAGGCCGGAACTTCTCCATATGCCTTATTAATGGAGAAAAATTGACATTGATGACTAATTCTCATGGAAGGGTATAACCTCCACGGGTGGGATTCAAACCCGTACCCCATTCGGGACACAAAATTCAAAATCCCAGCGCGCTACAAACTGCCCTTTCGACCCGGGTACAAAAAACGATGTTTAATGGTTAGTCAACAATTTTACTAAAAATGAAATGATAGACACAGCTGTCTATGAATGACTTTGAGCTAATGTCAAGACGAATTAAAATAAACCGAATATATCCGACTGCAATGAAGTGTAAGGAACATAGCCAACTGCCAATTTATGTGACGAATAAAAGCAGTGGACAAACAAATGCAGAATGATAATTAGAAGTGGACTTTGAATTTTGAGTTTTATGTGAATTATGTTGAAATTTTACAATCATTAAAAGATGGAGTTTCAAGTGCGTACCCAATATCTAAGATCATCAATCTGTCGTTGATAAAGAAATGATAATAGTACGATAAAACTTGATAGTTTGAGAAAAATCGATACCAATACACCGTATGAAACTTGCATGTGAAATATATAATATGTTTATCCAAGAGCGTAATGGTAATTTGGAACAACCAACGTTTAATCTAGAGCTTAAGAATCATTCACATCCAGCTGCGTACTTTCCGTATAAATAATTACTGCAGTTAGCAACATTTTGATGACATGTTGACATAGTTTCTAGTTCGTAAATTAGAACAATAACCTGATACATAAACGACAGTAAATATAATAAATTATTATTCACAGATGATTTTCGTTGGGTTTTTCGCCGTAGGAAAACATTGTATTCCGTCAACCTATTCACCGTTCATGGAAAGGCTAAATCGCTGAATTTAGCCGTTAACCAGTTACTAGGCACATGCTTCTGTTAGCGACTGTAAACTGTCCTGCATGATTAAGATTCAGAAGTAAGAGGGAGAATAGCCGTTGAACAATTTCATGACCATACTCCACGAAAGTATGCCCCGCCCGGGACTCGAACCCACGATCAGTAAACTTGCGTGCTGCAGCTGAGCCGAGCGTTTTACAAATATATATAAATCACAGAGAAATGATTAATAGAATTTAGTCAAAACAAAAGGTTTGATGCGTGATATGGTTCATCACATGGTAGGGGCTATTCTAAAACTGTTGCTTCTGTACAAAGCTTTTCTCCCACCAACGTTTAGAATGGCTACACCTGATTGTTGATATTTTTCTTTCATCTTGAATATTTATACGCAAAATTGTAATAAGTATAGACTCAACTTGTTATCAACTTGGTAATGTAAAAAACAAAGTGGTTAAGACTATAATGACGTCAATCACTTTAGAATGTAACAAATGTATTGTGGGACTGGTAATGCATTTAAGATAAACGATTTTTGACATTTAAATTTTCTAAATGACATTTAAAAAGAGAAGATATATTATATTGTTGAAAGTTTCGTCATATCATATCCATTTCCCAAGTCAGAGTAAACCAATCCTTTAAATCTCATTGAAGATTTTCTGAAATTACCACTAGATACATATAATGAGTTTTAAACATTTGATCCTAACACTGGTCTAGACTGACGTATATACGATATATCGTATATTTCACTCCTGTTTCATAGTCACTTAGGAATCATAACATTTTACGATATATAAATATCACATCCTTCAGAGCGTGGAATGTTCACCCGAGACAAGTAATGTCAAACGAGGATTTAGCGGAGGTTAACCTTTCTTGTCAAGGGTGAATATTCCGTTCTATCACCCTCTGATGTGATGTGAATTTTGTTAAACCAAACAACATTATAATACTTCAAATAAAATTGACGGCTTTTGATTGGCTGATCGGGTCTGCGAAAAAAATTCATATACACCGTGTGTGAGTTCATATACACCGTGACCCCTCGGGTAGCCTCTCATAATTATCGCTGCCTTTTTGTGTCGACACCTGTTGCCGTAAGCCAATCAGAACGATGCATTTGAGGTCACATGATGAAAAAATGGACGTCGGACAGTCAAAATAGGGGTGCGTGTATGAACTCTACCAAGCAATGTTTTGTCGGGTTATCTGCTTGTATTACCAGAAAATACTATTATTAATGTATGAACTATAACCAGTTTCAAGAAAGTTGCAATATAACCTCAGAAAATATGCATAGCTAATTATAAAATGTGTTTTTCTTTTTAAAACTCGCATTTGTTGAAAAAATGCAAACCTATCTTCCCTACTGTGGGGCGAATCTGAATCAATGGTTTTACATATCGTTACCAGAGCGCGCTAATTCCTGGAATTCTAAAAATAGACTTAATGGTTTTACATCTTTACCAGGGCACGCTAAATCTTGTCTTCTATAAAAGACTTGGGACGGTTTGGATACGCTGTGAATACACGGCTAAACAGCGATTTCAAGCATTTTTGGAAATGCTAATACTTGTAATGCAACATAAATTCTTGTCAAATGTCCGCCATTTTGTTCATCGATTCGAAAATGTTTTTCTTTGTAATCTTAACATTTATAAGCAAATAAGACATATTGATGACCTGTTCTTTATAAAAATAACGTTATATAGCGGGTTTTCAACATGAATAACAAATGTATTACTCACAATACTGTAAACCAAGGGCCCAAAATTTGACGCTTTACAACTCCAACATCCCAATGGGTTGTGCTTCTTCCATTCTGTGTGTGACTGTGTTCAATACGACGAATTTTCCAGTCATTATAAAGGTAATATTAAGGTTGACTTGCGTTTCATTCATTGGAGCAAGCCAATCAATGCATTAAGAATAAATAATGAAACTGGCTGTCAAAGATCTTTCTCAAATACGAATCCACGTAGTTTTATTTGGCTCTATTTTCGGAAAACCATTACCATCGTGCCCTAACAGTTTATCCCGGCAGCGAGTGTTTCCTTATTGAAGTCCATATATCCCTATCTTCTGTGTGCATGTTTGTTCTTTTTAAATAGATCCTTGTACTTCCGATCCTTAAATCGACGAAAATTATAAGCTTAAAACTTCAAATGTCAAATAGTAAATCCTATCACACATTACAACATGGTCGCCAGTATGACGTCATGATCAAACGTACTAAAAAGCAATTGGGGTGCGCAGCGGGAAATTGAAATAAAATACTGCATTTGTTTATTTGTACATTTTAGAGCTCCCGACCGATTTTAAAGGGATTTGAAGTATTATAAAATCGTAATAAAGATTTCTGACGGTGTATATGGATCCTTCTACCCCTCGAAGCTACATATAACCCCTCGGCTGACGCCTCTGGGTATATGTGCTCTCGGGGTAAAAGGACCCATATACACCGTCAAAAATCTTTATAACTAATAATGTAATATTACTTGATAAAAAGATATAGAAGAAACAACCACAAACTAGGAAATAATCTAAATAATCGATTAAGTTTAAAGTTAATTTATAATTAAAGATAAATAAATGTATATTTGTTCTTGAATATTAATCATGTAAGCGTGTTTTGTTTATTTTGTCTTGTTTATCCGAATTCTTTAGAAAATGGTGATTTTAAGATAAAAAAAGTAATAAAAACATTTATACCCGTAAATGTTTAATTTTTCACCGGCAATGTGCTATGAATGCTAAAATAAATTATTGATTGTTATAATATATCTCACAGCAGAAACTTTAGTACTGTGTGTAATAAGAATCTTCTCTGGTTTGATATCATTGTGATGTCAAAAGCAGTGTACTATCAACATTAACCTGCTCGTCATTTCTATTTTAAAACTTTTGTTTGAATTTTATTGGAATTTATACATAAACGATATGAAAATGACTTTAGTAATATTAAATCATACCAATATTCAAAATTGACAAATCGTGACTTTTTCTTTTGTATATAAAATATGATATCTTAACTCTGTAATAACTAGTTGGTACTGGTTGGAATTGTTGCTATTAAATCTCATACCATGATATACATGAGTATGAAACGTTTCAAGTAATATTAACAGGAAACGGATCTAAAATACTTGCGTAATGACACCATTTAACAAAGTCTCATACTATATAGTGTAATAAATAGGACGAGTTGTGACTGTGTGCTGCAAGTCACCAAATAACAATCGTCAATAAGTTATTTCGTGGTTTGTTTTACAATACTAGTTTCTGAAAGTAAGCGTTATGATTATTACTATTTTTTATATTTGTGGTGTATTGTATTGTTGATTTAGGATTAGTTATTCTGCACCAGGATTCGAATCGGACCGTACGTACGAGGCTTGTCCGGAAAATTGTCTCGTTTTTCTACAACATCGCAAGGAGAGCGAGCCGTGGCAGCCCAAGAGAATAGATCCATGTCAAATTTAATATAATCATAATTCTCATAATTTAACTTTTCATTTAGTGTTTATTTTTGTTTACTGTGTCGATGTAATCAACAAGCATCATTCCTAAATTTTGTGATTTCCATTTATTGAAACTCCTTGTCTTACAATGTGTAATTTTTCATCTTTTTCACAGAACACATTAGACATTTTATATTTTTAGTGTAAAGTTGATTTAAAATAATTTTCCATAAAAAAGACATACACATGATTTGCAACATGTAATTATATTTTTACACGCACGATATCGTGATATTTTTTATTTTTTATTTGGAATTGCATGTTTTGCTCTATGAACAAACCTATTTAAATAAAAGAAAGGGTTTAAAAATAGATTGCTAAACGTTGATATGAGATACAACTAAATACTTGCGCAATGACACCATTTTAACGAAGTCTCATACGGTATAGCGTAATAAATAGGACGAGTTGTGACTGTGTTATGCAAGTCACGAAAAAAATGCACCAAGATGTTATCTGAAGGTTTGATTGACAATAATGGTTTTTGAAAGTCAGCGTTATGATTATTACTATCTATTTTCATATTTTGCAGACGACATCTTTGATTTTATAAAGGATTGTCACACAACGGTTTGTATTAACCTAATTTGTATCGGATGTCAATATCTCGTCTGCCAAGCAGAATATTCCGCATATGATATATACCAAAACCATAAACGTTATTCTTGAGGAAAATAAATGCAGTGTTTAATAAATGATACATTTTCCAAATATAGACACTAAATATAGCAGATCTTATATGCAATGAAAGTAGTTTGTCTCAAACAAACGAATGAAAATATATAGCCACAAAATCGTGATAACGTTACATTATGGAAATAATGTAAACCTAAATACGAGTTTATATATGTTATATTCCAAGCAAAATGATAAACAAGCGATGATAGTTATTTACCATCGCCTGATACTCTTATACAAGATCCATTACAACTTGGTTTATATATATCGCAGATCCATCTGTCAACGCTGCGACACAAAATCCATTGGAAGGTTATGGTGATAGCAGACCACATCAACTTCTACTGTCCATAATAACAGTTTATTATATCCACAACCTCTGCGTGAGTGTAACCAACCATCAGTCATTGTTACCAATTGCATCTGTCTAGAAGGGTTTAAAACTACTCTAACTCAGATTAGAGCATCTCTCATTAAGGCAGCTTAGTACAGCTTAGTACAAACAGCCCAGTACACAGTACAGGATATTACATGATTCATAAAAACCTGGTATACGTACATCTCAGACCCATCTTTCAACGCGGCGACACAAAAAAAACCCATAGGAATGTTAAGGTTAAAGCAGACCACAACATCATTCACTGTCCATAACAGTTCCTTCTATCCACGAAGGGTGCGTGAGTGGAACCGTACGTCATTCATTGTTGATGACACCTGTCAAGAAGGGTTCAAGATTGGTTTATCCCTGATAAGAGCATCACACACAAGAACAGCGTGGTAAATACAGTATAGTGAAAACAGCCATGTTCATAGTTTTAACCCCTAGACATAGTCATACACTCCATATGTTGTTGTTTTTCTAAAAATTCAGTAACATGTTGCCTGATCCTTCAGTTAGAATAACACTACAGTCAAAACACCCCAAAGAACCCCAAAGAACATAAAACACCCCCGAAGAACCCCAAAGAACTTTGAAAACCCCAAAGAAACCCCAAAGAATGTTATATTTTATTAGATCTTTTTTTATTTTGTTAATATATAATAAACTAACCGAATGTATAAAGCAAATTGTCGTCTACCAAGTATCACAGACTTAGGTTTTTTTGCAAATCGCTGTCATTATAATTATGTGGGTATGAATTAATTCATCATGTTCTTAAGTAAGTGCAAGTTTGTCATTTAAATGTGCATTTTATTAAGTTAAACAATACAAAATGTGTAATAATCGTGTTATATATAATTAGACTATAATCGGTCAAACATTATAATTTACGGCTATATTACTTTTTTAAAGTAAAATTAGACAATAAAATATGATATTATAATCAAATAAATCGTTTTATATTACAATACTATACAAATGTATTGGAGTTTTCTATATTCTCTGGTGTTTCAAAACTTTCAAAGTTCTATGGGGTTCTTTGGGGTGTTTTAAGTTCTTTGGGGTTCTTTGGGGTGTTTGGACGGACCGGTGTGAAGCTTCCCTACTTTACATGGAAGAGGGATTTCTAGAATATGAAAATTTTATTGCGAAAAGTTAAAATCTGAAAAGTTGTATATTTATTACTTTAGGTATATAATATATATATATGTACATGTTAATCTTTTTACGCATTTGCTTTACGTGTCTGTAGTCATAAAATATTATAAAATCTTGGTCAAGTGAGATACATAATTATCCAGAATTCGGGAAATATTGTTGTATAATATATTTTATCTTATCTTAGAAATAAGTTCCTATTATATTATATTGCCATGATTGACTCCCAATAATATAGTTCTTATCACAGGGATATGTCATGTTACCTCCCTTTGATCTTCAAATATACCGTATATACAAATATTTGATATTTTTGATAAATATTTTATATTTATGGTCTGCGCTCTGAAACCATAAACCTTCGTAGATTGAGGAGTTATCTTTAAATCTATATAATGGTGTGATTAAAGTGTCATTAAAGTATCAGTATTTTATTGTAGGTATAGAGCGTACAATTTGACCCCGACCTCACCTTTCACATTTGCATCTAATTATCACCTACATATATCCCGGTGAAAATCAATACTACGCCTACTCTACACTTCGACTCGTTACGTATTTAAGATAAAACAAGATTTGAATAGAGTATACACAGCCCGCATGTATAACAACTTACGATTCAAATGCATTCAAACGGGAAACTCGTGTTCTTTCATTTTTGATAAAAATTAATAATAAAATGGGTGTGGGGATAGTGATTGTAGGGTTAAAACCAACAACCTTTGAATTGGTAGCTAGCCTCATCGTACAATCCTCTAGTCCGGCCTATGTGCAATAGACACTCGTTGTACGCTTTAAATGTACTTTAAAATTAATCCCTGTGTTAAAATTAAATTCGAGCCTTGTCGATAAAATCCGATTGTTATCGAGCATTAATACTACATTCGTATTCAATGTAATGAATATTCTTGCATAAAGGTCAGGACGGGGTCAATGTGTCCGCGCTATAACATAATAATAAATCTACATGAAGTGGTCTACTAAACGCGGTTGTATCTTTGTATGTATTTATATATACAGATTATTTTTCAGATCAAAGGGAGGCAACATGACATACCCCTGTGGTTCTAATTTACATGTTATTTATTTACCACAGTCATCAAGCCTGAAATTTGGTTTAAATGTCAAGTTCCATAATAAATCAAAGCGCTGAAGGCACTGAATGTGTTCGGGTTTAAAAAGTAAAATGAGATTTCTGGCTCCAACAACGTTTGTACACAAAGAACAGTTCAGTAATATCAGTTTGATAGGTAGAACAGCGTTGTTCCGTTTTAAAACTCCTCATACAATCGACCTATAAATACAGCAGGTTAATCGGACAGGCTTACAAAATTTTGATTAGTTTTTGCACAACCACAACAAGTCAAGGGGGTCATTTATAGAACAACGCAATAATTACCGATTTAAAGTCATCATTTATGCACATTTTTTCTACTGCTTCTGTATGTAAAATAAATAAAGTCTACTATTCAGACATCATTCAAAGTCATCAACCACGATCTTGAAACTTTTCCTACAGAACCATTCTATTACATGATGATGTAACATCTCTACTGACAACTGGCACAAACGACGGGTCGTGACTGAATAGTTGATACCATTCTATTACATAAGATGACGTAATCATCCCTACTGAGGCGCTTAACTCATAAGCTATTATACATACGCTTCAGTACAGACCGATTAACAAGAGTATTTAAGGAATTATTGCGCCTGTCATAAGCAGACGATCATTTTGAATTGCTTGATATTTATATACTGAGGGACTACTTCTGGATTCGGTAAATTTTCAAAGCGGGTCAGAAATACGGTAAATATATTTGTTAAGGACTGACGTCCCGAACAAATAAAAACGATCTCTGCAAAATAATACCAAGGACCAAAAGACGAAATTATGAAAGTTTTATAACATATAAATGCAATATTAGTTTATATGCTGTCTAAGAACATATGTTTTCTTTGAGATGACAATTATTGGGAAGTTAAGGTATGTAGTGTTTGCCGTTTATTATATATTTTTTAAATCATTTTTAAATTTATACTCTTCCATGGTATTTAATGTGCTAGACCAGAAACCATTATTTTGTTTGTATACAACCTCGCGTGTTAAACGTAATAGAAATAATGTTTTGTAAGTTTGAGAAATGCTCAGTATGTGTTGGTCTTATTTGTAAGTAACATGATATCTAGATATTATTCTACCAAAGTTCAGCTTCCTGCTTGAATTGAATGTTTTGTTCTGCAAACATAAAGATTAGTCAGTCAGGTTTTTATCAAAATATTGCAAAATATATTTTACATATGAAGGAATAACCTTAGAGTTGTTACTACTTAATGGTTTGTGTGTGTGTAAAATAATCATTTGACAAAATGCTTTTCGACGTACCGTATCAAAGCGTGTGTGATTAGGAAACACCTTTTCTTTCAATAAAGATGGATTGTACACTATAAAAGCACGTGTAGAGCACGCGTTGTAAAAATAGCTAATTTAGCATCGCTGAAAAAAGAAAAAGTGTGAAATTGATCTATTCACTACGTTATATCGCGGATATCATTTCACAAGTAACAACATATATTTGTATAAAATATTTGAAACTTACTAGAACTTTCGTAATAGGTAAAAAGTTTTTTGTGTTCGTTTGTTTGTTTTTTGGGGGTTTAACGCCGTAACACATTGTATAGGTCATATAACGGCGGCCAGTCAACCTACTAACTGTTCTTGGAAAGGCTTAATCTCTGGATTCAGCTGTTAACCAACTACTAAGCGCATACTTTTGTCAGTGACTGACAACTGCCCTACATAATTAAAATTATTGTTAGGAGGGAGAATGGCCTTAGATATGATTTCATGACCAAGCTCCACGAAACTATGCCCCGCCCGGAAATCGAACCCACGACCCCTCGGACAGTAGACTTGTGTCCTTCCGATTGAGCTAGCCGGGCGGCTAAGGTTTAAGTGATATGTGCATTTTCTTTCTTTGTGTTCTAAAATGAAATGAAGTTTTGAAATGTCGTAGTTGATTTAAAATAAACTAACAGAGTGGACCAAGTAGCATTGATATCAGTTTGGTCTAAGATAAATATTATAGCTCTAAATTTATGTTCAATATTTTACGTTGACATTTACTAGCCATGTTGCTCGTCTCTCAATAAATATAAATTTTATGTAATATGATTTAAAATCTGACATGGTGAACCGTTTCGAATATAATGTACAATTAGTTTTCTAAAAAATATTATGTGATAATAAACAGTCACCAAGTATCATTAAAAACCAATTCGACGTCTATAGTATTATACACACATACATTTTGTTTAAACTTAATTCGTAGTAGTCACGTATGTCAATATTAGTTAGTACGTATTTCAAGAGACATAGTAACAATTCAGGACCACAATGGAAACAAAGAAATCCATGATTAACATTTTGTGATATCCTTACTAAAGGAAAATATGCCCTCGCTCAATGAATGTATTGCACTTTAAGTATTTATATTTTATATTATACTGTATTTTTAATCATGTGTGTGCTTTGTATGTATTATTATCATTTATTGAATAAACTGTATTTATCTAGCAGTAATAGTGATAATTTGCTACAAACGTAATTGATTTAACTTTATCAAGTAATAAATGAATAAATTATGTATGTAATAACCGAGATAAAACATATGATCAGCTTTATAGACGTCCCATTATGGTCACAGTTATGACAATTATACTTATACGACAAGTTCCTTATCATTAGTAAAAACAATGCGGTTGTCAATGGATAATTTTTTTATGTTATTGTCTGGAATTATAGAAATAGAGAATACTTGTTCAATAATAATAAATGTCCCCGTCGTTTCTTAATCTTACCATTTAAGACACCAAGCAGACATATTTATGCCTCTTGACATTTTGGTCCGTTTACCGATATTTGTTATCATTATTTAACAACTAGAGCTACGACATTTACTATTTTAGTAGCAAGTTAATTGAAATATAATTATGTAGTAATATTATATTCAAAGGTCGCACTTAGTTAAACTGAGAATTATACATTTATATTCTATTGATTGTGGTCTTAAGCGACTGCGTTTGATGATTGTAAGCAAAAAGAATATGAGATTAATGTGTTTAAATCGTATTGCAATTTCGATTTAGTATTAAATAAACCAAAGACGTTCTCAACAACCCCTTTTTCAAAACGTTTTAATATCGCCAGGACATGTAAAAGAATAATCATATCAAAGCTAAAATGAGGCAGATACTTTGTATTCATTCCATGTCTTTTGATTTACGTCGCTTCACGTCTAGGATTATAACGATTTTCTTCTAATCTAAGCTTTTCTTTAAAAAATGAAAACGTCGAAAACTGTAGAAAATTGCAATTACAGAAATCAAACTATTTTTTTAAGTATAACACTCAATACAATCAACTTTCTTATCTCATATATCAAAAAGAATGACTTGCAAGCAACTTTTGTATTAAATTTTTTACTCCCATCACAAACAACAGATAAGCGTATAGGATCATCTAAAATTGAACATGCTTCAAATTATACCAGCTCTGTTTGTCAACAGACTTGACTGTCAACAAGCAATGGCACATTTGTTGTTTCATGTGCGAATTATTAGTACTTGGTAATAAACACTTACTCTCCAATTCATTGGTTCGAAAGATTCACTCGCTGAACTTTCTTCCTCTGCTAAAATACTACGTACAAACTGATATTTCTATTTTTAGACAGAGACACATAAACATTTAAATCGCATGTCTGTCACGTGATTTTTTAAAAATAGATGCATAGTTTTCACACGCCTGTTATTTCAAAATGTCGAAGTGCAAAGATGTTGGACAGTTTTGCATTAGTTAGGTAATGGAATATTAACAAAATAAAAGTAAATATTGATCTTTTGAAACGTGTATCTCTGATCTTTTAACTGTACAGATAGAGCAACTTATTGAACTTAAATACAAATTGTAGCCTCGCTATATATGACGTCATACGAGGTTGCATTCGTCACTAGTATGATCATACCATTATAAGGTAATGTTTACCCGTTCAACCAATGAAAATGCGTATAAAGTTTTTCAGCTAAATTGGAAATGGTAAACTTTCATTGGTCGTTCAAAGGTTCATAGTTAGGTCAATATCATAAATCGAGACGTTTTAAGGCAGCGTGTGAATGTAATGTATTCACTGAGATGTGAGGGGAGCGTAATAAACACTTTGCTAGTTTTTTCTGGAAAAGAAAACATTTTTCCCTGGTGTGAAGGCATTGTGGTAATTTTAAGTGTATGACCTTAACAATGTGATCATGTGTTTTACGGATTTCTTCAAAAAAATGGAACGTGCGAAAAACTACAAAAAGTTTTCTCATTTGTTTTGTATGTTTAGAAGCGAGCGAAAGCGTTCTATTTTTAAAACACAACAAAAAATTTGAAAAGCACAGAAAATAGTTGTTTCCTATAGAAAACAATGAAGTATAATTAAGAAAAGCAATAAAATTACGTTTTTGTGCTTAATAATCACTTATTTTATATTGATGCGTTTTAATTATGCTTATTTAAAATATAGATTGTAATGTTTTGTATCTCTTCGAGTTATTACTTATCTTGATAAGAACAATTAGTTTTTTGCTGTCTTCTAAAGCTACAGATTAGGAAGGTCTTTGCTATTAGGGTTTTATTATGACGATTTTAAGCATGTCAGTATTAAAGTTATTATTGACGTTCTTGTGACATTTGTGAAAATGTATCAAACTATTTAAATGATTTAGAGAGTAGAAAATTAAATTTAGTTTCTGAACAAATTATGGGAAAGCCATAATTTCTTATGATTTATGTTAACCTGAAAACATTTCTGTTTCGTTTCTATATAAGTGAATTTGGACTGATTTATGTCACTCATTCAGACACGAGCTTTTTTCTTTCACTAAAACTAATTGTTCTATTGCCAAAAGATCATTTACAACATAATTCTTTATGTGATACAAATTTTAAAGTGTGGTAGCAATAAATGTTTTTTCAATTTTCGGAATTTAATGTCCGAGGAGTACGACTTATAAATTTATTATGGTTTTACAAATAACAAAGTGAAAAAATGCCTAAGTATATTTCAAAGAGTCTGTCAAGAGAGTAACTGTGGCACAACTGGTACATGAGGCCCTCCCGGGACCTATATTGGATAATAATATCATACGTGCATACATACAGTGTATATATTTGAACTGGAATTATATGTCAGTAATTAAACATAGGTAAAGATCTGTCTTTATAAGAGATATACCTCATGCCTATATACGGTGTTTTGAGTTCTGGAACATGCAGGTCGCCTTTTTACATAACTTTTTTTCTGCAATCAATAATCTCTTTGCAGTTATTAATCTACTTTTTCAAACGGAGAACACATATGTCATTTTTATAATCTTGAAAATTTGAATTGAAATTGAATCTATATAAATGCACAATCTTTGATTTAGTACTGAGTAGTGTTGTACCGATGATCGGTTTCATACGTTTAGATGAACTTGCATCGCAACATCCATACTTTTATGTTACTACTCCAACTAGAACGAGGCAGGGGTGTTTAAAAACTAAGATGTGTAAATACTAGAAAGCAGATACAAAACAACAAATAGCACTACACTACAAAATGAGCTATTTTTTTCTAGTCTATAAAACAAAATCTTCATAAGGATTTGCTGTGAAACATTCATTTAAAAGCAAACATATCAGGAAACGATGATAGTCGGAAGAATCACATCGACAGCAGTAACTGATTCCACCTGACGATCAATTATAATTTCCATGTCCCCTCACCAGTATCGAGGATCAACTGAAACTAACATAGCATATTCCACATCGTGATTTATTTACAGAAAACTTTTAAACAAGCGTGAGCTTCAATAAAAGAGAATTTTGCAAATCCCAAAGACAATGCTAAATCGAATTTCTGAAACGTAATTAATCCGAATAATCTCATTTTTGCCTTTGGAAGATTAAGTGAGGGATCGTATGTAGAACAAACTGAATTTATTATCACGTATGGTTTTCAATAATATTTTATTATGTACATCGTATATCCCAAGAGTAAGGAATGCCTTCCATCAACGCACTCATCTTTAGATTCTTTTTAAAAGCCAACATTTGATGACGGCATCTTGTTAGAGCAATCGGAAATATGCAATTCTAAAATATGCAAAACAAACGAAAACTTGTTTAGCAAATATATATTTTATCATATTTTTCATTATGTAACAACGTAACATTGGTGTAAATGAGAAACATAATTGTGCTCGTCGTTGTACAAAGCATAATCAATACGGCATTTGCCGTTTTAATGTCTTGGCAAGTTGTAAGAAGTGTAAAACAGGACAAAAAAGTTTACATAATTTCTTTCCAAAAGTTCTAGTCATTTAGATTCCATGTTTCTTCTATACATATTTTTATCGTTATGTGTAGTATTCGGCGTATTTCCCAACAGTTGGTTTCATTCTTATTGACATATAAACCTTCTAATAAGTATTGTTCCTCTGCGGAAGAACATATTTCAATCATAATAATATCTGATCAAATCAGACAAAAACACTACTCTCAGAGGAAGAAGAAGTTGAAAACATGTTTTATGGGTAATCTATTGTCTAGTTTTCTAGATGTAGGTTAACATCGCATAGGTCTATTCCATGACATAGAGTTTAGGATTGATATTATGTTTATTGTATACATTTAAACTGTGAAGAAGCGCGAATAACTTACCTAACAATAAGATTTGTTTAGACGAACAAATATTGGTTACTGCTAATGTTAATGAAGATTAATTTAACACTGGCCCTCAATTAAGTTCCGTTTAAAACTTAAAACGTTTGTTGATATATTAGATGCTTACTTGAAATGACCAAGAATATCGGTTTAAAATAAGTACATCATTTACAATATGAGTGTTGGTTTAAATTAGAAAATATATGTATCAGCGTGAACATCCAAATATGAATTGACAGCCAAGTTCATTCTTTTCAAGTGGACTTCATAAGATGTTCCAAGTTAAATATGTCTAAATAAATACTAATGAATCATCATTGACTTGTAGATTGAAGGATTGGCAAAAATACAAGGAAATGTTTTGTTAGCATTTGTCATTCAGTATACACACGTCAAATTCTCAGTTAAATAAGTCAAGTAATATCAAATTATAGTCACTAGAACGGCAGACAATCGAGCGTGTTAGGTTATAATTTGTCAAGAACTGCCCTTCAATCTAAATCAA
The DNA here is from genome assembly GCA_025267735.1 of Mactra quadrangularis. Lineage (NCBI taxonomy): Eukaryota > Metazoa > Mollusca > Bivalvia > Venerida > Mactridae > Mactra > Mactra quadrangularis. The sequence goes on along the minus strand of CM046298.1, from coordinate 20,071,350 downwards.
ACAAAGCAAATTATCTGAGCCTTTGACATTATTATATTCAACATCAATTTAGTATTTGATTCTTTTGCAAAACAATTTCCACTCTAATGAAACAAGCGGAAACAAAATCTCACACATCATAGGTTAGGATAACAATTGCAATAATACATTTCTAGGAAACAGTTTTCGATTTTCAATATTTTTCATTATGGTATATTACATACAATAATGAATTAATAAGTATTTTTGTTGTTAGATATTATTTATAACATTTATGTATTGATGCTATCAGTCAACATTTCAGAAAGTGAAAAGCAATAAATTAACAAATAAACATACAAGAAAAAATAACGTTTGAATGTTTTTTTTAAAGATACAACAACCTGGATGACATATAAGATATACAAATATATTAAAGTGGATGTGTTATTCCTAAATTTCACTTAGAACCTTATTATACCAGATATTATTCCACCAATCGTAGATGTGTTTCGTTCAAATTATTTAAAAGCAGCTATTAAGGGGCAATATCATTTTTTCAAGCTTTTAGCGTATTTTGTAAAGAGCTTATAAAGTGTAGGTCTATACACTGTGTAAGACCGATTGGTTTGTATATGAAACCACAAAGTAAATATAATTTACAATTATATAAATGATGGTTCTTTATCGGGTTTAACGCTCGACACGGCGTGCGTCCAGCGCACCTAATCTAGCTTTCCTGGACCCTTGTTAATAACAAGTACTCACCTACCCTTCCACAAGGCCGGAAACTTCTCCATATGCCTTATTAATGGAGAAAAATTGACATTAATGACTAATTCTCATGGAAGGGAATAACCTCCACGGTTGGGATTCAAACCCGTACCCCATTCGGAACTCGAAATTCAAAATCCCGGCGCGCTACTAACTGCCCTTTCGACCCGGGTTCAAGAAACGATGATAAATGGTTAGTCAACAATTTTACTAAAAATAAAATAATAGACACAATTGTCTATGAATGACTTTGAGCTATTGTCAAGACAAATGAAAATAAACCGAATATATCCGAATGCAATGAAGTTTAAGGAATATAGCCAATTGCAAATATAATTGAAGAATAAAAGCAGTGGACAAACAAATGCAGAATGATAATTAGAAGTGGATTTTGAATTTTGAGTTTTATGTGAATAAGTAAATTTGAAATTTTATAATCAATAAAAGATGGAGTTTCGTAGTGTGTACCAAATCTTTAAGATCATCAAGCTGTCGTCGATAAAGAAATGATAATAGTACAATAAAACTCGATAGTTTGAGAAAAATGTGTACCAATACACCGTATGAAACTTGCATGTGAAATATATAATATGTTTCTCCAAGATCGTAATGGTAAATTGGAACAACCAACGTTTAATCTAGAGCTTAAGAATCATTCACATCCAGCTGCGTACTTTCCGTATAAATAATTACTGCAGTTAGCAACATTTTGATGACATGTTGACATAGTTTCTAGTTCGTAAATTAGAACAATAACCTGATACATAAACGACAGTAAATATAATAAATTATTATTCACAGATGATTTTCGTTGGGTTTTACGCCGTAGGAAAACATATTGTATAGGTCATATTCCGTCAACCTATTTACCGTTCATGGAAAGGCTAAATCGCTGAATTTAGCCGTTAAACAGTTACTAGGCACATGCTTCTGTTAGTGACTGTAAACTGTTCTGCATGATTAAGATTCAGAAGTAAGAGGGAGAATAGCCGTTGAACAATTTCATGACCATACTCCACGAAAGTGAAGTTGTATGCCCCGCCCGGGACTCAAATCCACGATCAGTAAAATTGCGTGCTGCAGCTGAGCCGAGCGTTTTACAAATATATATAAATCACAGAGAAATGATTAATAGAATTAAGTCAAAACAAAAGGTTTGATGCGTGATATGGTTCATCACATGGTATGGGCTATTCTAAAACTGTTGCTTCTGTCCACGGTTTTTTTCTCACCAACGTTTTGAACGGCTACACCTGAATGTTGATATTTTTCTTTTATCTTGAGTATTTATACGCAAAATCGTAAGAAGTATATCAACTTGGTCATGTGAAAAACAAAGTGGTTAAGAATATAATGACGTCAATCACTTTAGAATGTGACAAAAGTATTGTGAGACTGGAAATGCATTTAATTTAAAGGATTTTTGACATTTTCATTTTCTAAATGACATTATAAAGGAGAAGATATATTATATTGTTGAAAGTTTCGTCATATCATATCCAAATCAGACTAAACTTATCCTTTAAATCTCATTGAAGATTTTCTGAAATTACCACTAGATACATAAAATGAGTTTTAAACATTTGATCCTAACACTGGTCTAGACTGATGTACATACGATATATCGTATATTTCACTCCTGTTTCATAGTCACTTAGGAATCATAACATTTTACGATATATAAATATCACATCCTTCAGAGCGTGGAATGTTCACCCGAGACAAGTAATGTCAAACGAGGATTTAGCGGAGGTTAACCTTTCTTGTCAAGGGTGAATATTCCGTTCTATCACCCTCTGAATGATGTGATATGAATTTTGTTAAACCAAACAACATTATAATACTTAAAATAAAATTGACGGCTTTTGATTGGCTGATCGGGTCTGCGAAAAAAGTCCATATACACCGTGTGTGAGTTCATATACACCGTGCCCTTCGGATAGCCTCTCATAATTATCGCTGCCTCGGCAGCGATAATAACAATTATCAAGATTTGAGCATTTTTGTGTCGACACCGGTTGCCGTAAGCCAATCAGAACGATGCATTTGAGGTCACATGATGAAAAAATGGACGTCGGACAGTCAAAATAGGGGTGCGTGAATGAACTCTACCACGAATATTTTGTCGGGTTATCTGCTTGTATTACCAGAAAATACTAATATTAATGTATGAACTATAACCAGTTTCAAGATAGTTGCATTATAACCTCAGAAAATATGCATAGCTAATTATAAAATGTGTTTTTCTTTTTAAAACTCGCATTTGTTGAAAAAATGCAAACCTATCTTCCCTACTGTGGGGCGAATCTGAATCAATGGTTTTACATATCGTTACCAGAGCGCGCTAATTTCTGTAATTTTAAAAATAGACTCAGTGGTTTAACATCTTAACCAGGGCACGCTAATTCTTGTCTTCTATAAAAGACTTGGGACGGTTTGGATACGCTGTGAATACACGGCTAAACAGCGATTTCAAGCATTTTTGGAAATGCTAATACTTGTAATGCAACATAAATTCTTGTCAAATGTTCGCCATTTTGTTCATCGATTCGAAAATGTTTTTCTTTGTAATCTTAACATTTATAAGCAAATAAAACATATTGATGACCTGTTCTGTATAAAAATAACGTTATACAGCGGGTTTTCAACATGAATAACAAATCTATTACTCACAATACTGTAAACCAAGGGCCCTAAAGTTGACGCTTTACAACTCCAACATCCAAATGGGCGGTGCTTCTTCCATCCTGTGTGTGACTGTGTTCAATACGACGAATTGTTCAGTCATTATAAAGTTAATACAAAGGTTGACTTGCGTTTCATTCATCGGAGCAAGCCAATCAATGCATTAAGAATAAATAATGAAACTGGCTGTCAAAGATCTTTCTCAAATACGAATCCACGTAGTTTTTCTTGGCTCTAATTTCGAAAAACCATTTACATCGTGCCCTAACAGAATATCCCGTCAGCGAGTGTTTCCTTATTAAAGTCCATATATCCCTATCGTCCGTGTGCATTTTGTTCTTTTTAAATAGATCCTTGTACTTCCGATCCTTAAATCCACGAAAATTATAAGCTTAAAACTTCAAATGTCAAATAGTAAATCCTATCACACATTATAACATGGTCGCCAGTATGACGTCATGATCAAACGTACTAAAAAGCAATTGGGGTGCGCAGCGGGGAAATTGAAATAAAATACTGCATTTGTTTATTTGTACATTTTAGAGCTCCTGACCGATTTTAAAGGGATTTGGAGTATTATAAAATCGTAATAAAGATTTCTGACGGTTTATATGGATCCTTCTACCCCTCGAAGCTACATATAACCCCTCGGCTGACGCCTCGGGGGTATATGTGCTCTCGGGGTAGAAGGACCCATATACACCGTCAAAAATCTTTATAACTAATAATATAATAATACTTGATAAAAAGATATAGAAGAAACAACCACAAACTAGGAAATAATTTAAATAATCGATTAAGTTTAAAGTTAATTTATAATTAAAGATAAATAAATGTATATTTGTTCTTGAATATTAATCATGTAGGCGTGTTTTGTTTATTTTGTCTTGTTTATCCGAATTCTTTAGAAAATGATGATTTTAAGATAAAAAAGTAATAAAAACATTTATACTCTTAAAGTTTTAATTTTTCACCGGCAATATGCTTTGAATTCTGAAATGAATTATTTATTGTTATAATATTTCTCACAGCAGAAACTTTAGTACTGTGTGTAATAATAATCTTAAGCCGCCCAGCTAGCTCAGTTGGTAGCACGCAAGTCTACTGATCGAGGGGTCGTGGGTTCGATTCCCGAGCGGGGCATACTTTCGTGGTGCTTGGTCATGAAATTATTTCTACGGCCATTCTCCCTCCTACCAATGATTTTTAATTATGTAGGGCAGTTGTCAGTCACTGACGAAAGTATGCGCTTAGACGTTGGTTATCAGCTAAATCCAGAGATTTAGCCTTTCCAGGAGGAGTGAGTATGTTGACTGACCGCCGTTATATGACCTATAAAATGTGTTGCTACGGCGTTAAACCCAACAAATAACAAACAACTAAAATTATAATATTCTCTCTTTTGATATCATTGTGATTTCAAAAACAGTGTACTATCAACATTAACCTGCTCGTCATTTCTATTTTAAAACTTTTCTTTGAATTTCGATGTTCCATTAATAAAACCTGGCGTTTTACTTTTCATTTATACATAAACGATATCAAAATGACTTTAGTAATATTAAATCATACCAATATTCAAAATTGACAAATCGTGACTTTCTCTTTTATATATAAAATATTGTATCTTAACTCAGTGATAACTAGTTGGTACTGGTTGGAATTGTTGCTATTAAATCTCATCATGTGATGCCATGATATACATGAGTATGAAACGTTTCAAGTAATATTAACAGGAAACTAATCTAAATTACTTGCGTAATGACACCATTTAACGAAGTCTTATTCTATATAGTGTACTAAATAGGACGAGTTGTGACTGTGTGCTGCAAGTCACCAAATAACAATCGCCAATAAGTTATCACGTGGTTTGTTTTACAATACTAGTTTCTGAAAATAAGCGTTATGATCATTACTATTTTTTATATTTGTGATGTATTGTATTGTTGATTTAATATTAATTATTCTGCATCAGGATTCCAATCGAACCGTACAACATCGCGATGCGAGCCAGCCGTGGCAGCCCAAGAGAATAGATCCATGTCAAATTTAATATAATCATAATTGTCATAATTTAACTTTTTATTCAACGTTTGTTTTTGTTTATTCCGTCGATGTAATCAACAAGCATCATTCCTGAATTTTGTGATTTCCATTTATTTAAACTCCTTGTCTTACAATGTGTAATTTCTCATCTTTTTCACAGAACACATTAGACATTTTAAAATTTTGGTGTAAAGTTGATTTAAAATAATTTTCCATGAAAAGACATACACATAATTTGCAACATATAATTATATTTTTACACAATATCGTGAATTTTTTAAAAACTTTTTGTCAGTTGGAATTGCATGTTTTGCCCTATGAACAAACCTAATTAAATAAAAGAAAGGGTTTTAAAATAGTTTGCTAAACGTTTATATGAGATACAACTAAAATACCTGCGTAATGACGCCACTTTAACAAAGTCTCATACTATATAATACTTGCGTAATGACACTATTTTAACTAAGTCTCACACTATATAGTGTAATAAATATGACGAGTTGTGACTGTGTGCTGCAAGTCACCAAATAACAATCGCCAAGATATTATCTGGTGGTTTGATTTATAATGCTTATTGCTATCCATTTTCATATTTTGCAGACGACATTTTTGAATTTATAAAGGATTGTCACACAACGGTTTGTAGTAACCTAATTTGTATCAGTAGTCAAAATCTCGTCTGCCAAGCAGAAAATTTCGCGCATGATTTATACCAAAAATCTAAACGCTATTCTTGAGGGAAATAGATGCAGTGTTCACATAAATGATACATTTTCTAAAAAAAAACAGAATCTTACATTCATTGAAAATGGTTTGTCTCAAACAAACAATAAATGTACCCACAGAATCGTGAGAACGTTGAATTATCGAAAAAATGTAAATCTAAATACGAGTTTGTATTATGTTATATTCCAAGCAAAATGATATACAAGCGATGATGGTTATTTACAATCGCCTGATCCTAATATATATGATCAATTACAACCTGTTTTATATAGATCGCAGATCCATATATCAACGCAGCGTCACAAAATCCAGTGGAAGGTTATGGTTACAGCAGGCCACAACATCATCTACTATCCATAACAGTTTAAGTAAAGAGTTGAACCAACCATTAGTCATTGTTACCAATTGCATCTGTCTAGAAGGGTTTAAGACTGCTCTAGCTCAGCTTAGAGCATCCCCAACTAGGGCAGCTCAGTACAGCTAAGAGGAAAAAGCCCTGTACTCAGTACAGGATTTTACAAGATCCCCTACAACCTGGTGCATGTATACGTACATCCCAGACCCATCTTTCAACGCGGCGAGACAAAAAAACATAAATTGTCAATGTTACAACATACCACAACAGTATATACTGTCCATAACAGTTCCATCTATCCACGAAGGGTGCTGAATGGAACTTTTCGACATTTATTGTTGATGGCACCTGTCTAGAAGGGTTCAAGACTGCTTTATCCCTGCTTGGTGTAAACAGCTTAGTGGAAACAGCCCTGTACACAGTTTAACCCCTAGACATAGTCTTACACTCCATATGTTTTTTTCTTTACATTTAGTAACATGATGTCTCGACCTTTAGATAGAATAACACTACAGTGTGTGAAGCTTCCTTACCTTACATGGAAGAGGGATTTCTAAAATATGCTAATTGTATTACGAAATTTGAAATCTGAAAAATTGTATTCTGTAGAAAGGACATAATATATTACTTTAGGTATAAAAATATATATGTAAATGTATATCTTTTTACGTGTCTGTAGTAATAAACTATTATAAATCTTGACCAAGTGAGATATATGATTATCCAGAATTCGGGGAATATTGTTGTATAACATATTATTCTTATCTTAGAAATAAGTTCCCAGTATATTATAATGCCCTGATTGACTTTCAATAATATAGAGTACTAATTTACACGTTATTTATTTACAGTCATCAATCCTAAAATTTGGTTTAAATGTTATGATTTTGTTGTTGTTTTTTTAACGTCGCATTCAACACATATATAGGTCATAAACATGACGGCCAGCTCTTCCTACTATAGGTTTCCTGGACACTTATCTATCACCAGTACTAACTTACCCTACCACAAGGCCGACAACTCATGTATAGGGTATGACCTGCGGCGACCGGGATTAAATGTTCCATATTGAAAAACGATTTCTATAAAATAATACAAAGGACAAAAAGACAAAATTTTGAAATTTCTATAACATATAATGCAATAATAGTTTATTATGCTGTCTAAGAACATATGTTTTCTTTGAGATGACAATTATTGGGAAGTTAAGATTTTTAGTAGTTGCCGTTTATTTTATAATTTTAACACCGTTTTTATGTTTATACTTTTCCTTGGTTTTTAAAATGTTTGACTAGAAACCATTGTTTTGTTGGTATACAACCTCGCGTGTTAAACGTAATAGAAATAATGTTCTGTAAGTTTGAGAAATGCTCAGTATATGTTGGTCTTATTTGTAAGTAACACGATATCTAGATATTATTATACCAAAGTTCAGCTTCCTGCTTGAATTGAATGTTTTGTTCTGCAAACATAAAGATTTGTCAGTCAGGTTTTTATCAAAATATTGCAAAATATATTTTACATATGGAGGAATAACCTTAGAGTTGTTACTATTTAATGGTGTTTGTGTATAATAATCATTTGACAAAATTCTTCTTGACGTACAGTACCACCTTTTCTTTCGATGACGATGGATTGTACACGATTACAACGCATGAAGAGCATGATGCTGTAAGTTGTTCGGGACGTCAGTCCTGAACAAATATATATACCGTATTTCAGACCCTTTCCCACTTTGAAAATTTACCGAATCCAGAAGTAGCCCCTCAGTATATAAGTAAAGAGCAAATCAAAATGACCGTCTGCTATGACAGGCGCAATAATTCCTGAAATACACTTGTTAATTGGTTTATAGGTTACATTCCACTAAATAAAATCATTTTTTGTTGTATATAAAAAGTCTCATTTTCAATGACAAATTACACTATGACCAAGGTACGTAAGATACCCCAAACCATATATAGGCTGAAAAATCTATCTATTCCTCACAAAATGATCAGTATTAGAAAAATAGTTACGTTACTTATAAGAAAATAAATTTCGATTGAAAGTTCCTACCCTGAAAATGTACTGGTTTTTAACTCTTCACCAGCCGTACAGAGTCATCTCCCCTTTTAACCAGTTTTCGCGACTAAACAAACCAGATCCATTGAATTTTTGCATATTTGCATACTTTCATAGGAAAAGCATTGTCAAAGACATACATACTCTTCAGTATTAAAAACCACCACAAATGAGGTATCCGTGCACTCTCAAAAAATAAATAAGGACCATGTCACACTTTCTTTTTCCGGTAAATGCTCACTCCCGTGACCATTTAGTGGTATGTAACCTTTATACTGAAGCGCATGTATCAAAGCTTATGAGTTAAGCGTCTCACTTGAGCTATGCTTCATTTATTTTACATACAGATGCAGTAGAATAAATGTGCATGAATGATAACTTATATGCGGCAGTTTTTAAATTGTTTTAAGAATGACCCCTTTGACTCGTGATGATTGTTTGAAAAAAATCAGTAGTGTGTTCGCCTGTCAGGTTAACCTGTTGTATTTATAGGTCGATTGTATAAAGTGTTTTAAACCGGAACAGTGCCGGTCTATCTATCAAACTAATATCACTGAACTGTTCTTTGTGAACGAATGTTTTGTTGGAGCCGGAAATTAAATTCCTTTTTTCAAACCCGAACAAATTCAATGCCTTCAGCGCTTTGATTATGTTTCATCTGATTTTAGATTGTTTAGTCTTTCAGAGACTATGATTGATTACCAGTAGATAATGAACGTAAGCATACAACATGCTGCAGTATCAAAATGATATTGTATTATGTCTTATAGGAAAAAGCTGTGTTTCTGTTACATTTTGTTTGTTTTAGGATGAATTTATTCAATATGATTTTGAATCGTTATAAAGCAAGGCTTTAAACCATTGGTATTATGTTAAACATAATTACATTATACGTCTTTCCTTAAAAGTACAATGAAGTTACATGTTTGCGATTAATGACAATTAAATAAAAGTGCTGCCATAAAATACTTTAATAGGAGAACGATTCATTCCGTTTTCGCATGTTCAGTTTTAAATGTTACGTAACTCAATCACAAGTCGCGTGACCGACATTTTACGGCATTTCATCCAAGAGAGAGAACTTGAGTACTGGCGGCAAATGTTGTCAATAATGTGAACAACACTCGATGTGACATTACAATTTCACTGTCTTGATATTTCAGGGGTTCAAAATTGAAGTGTTTCATTTCTTGCAGACTCGTCGGGGTTTTCATGTGATCTTGCTTTTGCATGAAAAACTATTTCATAAACATTCAATTTCATCGCAATGAAAATCAGTGTCTAATTAAATGCTTTTAATTTTGGCGTATGCTTTAGCTGCTGTGTTTAGATGGCTATTTTAATTTTGTTCTGGTTATCTCCCTTAGGACAAAAAAGAGAATGGGAATATACCAATGATAGGTATGTACTTCATTTCCAGTGTGGCAAATGAAGATACTTGCGATCATGCATTAAAGTCAATATTAAGATAAAAGTTTTTTACTTTTTTGTCCCAAAGGGATTACTGGTTCTAGTCACATCCGGGTTTGTTAAACCCTAATATAACGATTACATATATTTCTTAATGAATAAGGTATATAAAGACGTTGCTGTCCTAGTGGAAAAGTCGGTAAGTATTTGATATACACAATGGTCTAGAAAAGAAGTTAGCCGTAACATTACCATTAATCTGTGTTTTATACACGGCACTAAACTCAATGTTAACAAGCAAACAGAAACACAAATAACAATAGTATTTATTATTTGTTTACACACAAGATCTATGGAAGTTACAATAATAAAAGAACATGTAGAAGGAACTATTACAATATGACAACATAATGTGTATCTTGGGATAGTGATGTAATAAATGTCCAATTATTTGAATCAACTTTGTCCATTAACTGACAGATAAATGACAGATCCTAATATTGATGACTGACACTAATGGAACAATAACCTCCTGAGAACATATTTTATATTAACCGATTTATTATAAACTCTGGTACATGTGGACTTTTAGATTGTATAACATTGTCAACAAAATTATTTCCTTCGTCTTTTAGAGTCAAGATCGTTAACGGATCAAAGTTGCTCACAGTAAATCTGTTCATGTTAACATGGGACAGAATGATACTGTTCATTTAAAATGTGATGCTATTTATGCCAGGATTTACTATTTACACAAAGGTTGATAATTTTGAAAGATATATTTAGTTAGTATGCTTGGAGTCGTCCTTAATTCACTAGGATCGTTTTCCCCTTTACTAATTTTCTTGGACTGTATTCCCACCTATTATTTCATTTATTAACACGATTTCAGAATTATAGGTGGCAAATAAACTTAAATAAACTTATATAAACTCATTTGTAGTTAGACTACTATTTTTCTATATTTATTTATTAACATAGATTAGAAACGTCTTTCAAGTATATAAATTATGATTACATTGAACCACATAAGAAACTGAAACCTAATTTGACTTAAAATAAAGTCTGTACTAATTGCAGTATTAATGTAAAATAAGGAAGAGTTCAAATTATCATTTTCTTTTACATCGTCGGTAACTTGGCTTATGCGTATGAAGTGTAACGGAAGAAAATACTGTGGTTGTCGACGATGTTTCTAATACTGATAAACAACAACCATCCCATATTAAATTGGGATTTCAGCTCTTTCATTAGATGAGTGCAAGTTTTTATTCTAGATATTCTACCATACTGTTATTTGAAGTATTTCATAAAACAGTTACAAATATGTCTACAATACATTACTTAGTTTAAAAGCTTCAATTCTTTGTCTAGAAATACGACTGGATATATATATATATCAAGAATTTTTTCACAAGCTTTGACGTCATGTGAAAGAACATTTTTACATTTCAAAGATATATTACTCTCTCATATATTTGTCAGACTCATCAGTCTCGTTCGATTTTTTAGTCCCAATTTATGTAAACAATTTATAAGTTCATGATTATTATGTTATAAGGACGAGTAAATTCATACTGATAATGATACATTCCTGCAATGATACATTCAAACAAATGTTACATAGTATGCTAATGGAACATCTAAAATACTCATTCGCTGTATTTAATTTTAACGCCTTTAATCAAGGAAATTAATTAATGAAATAATCCTAAAATTAATTTGCAATAAAACAACAAAATATTATCAATAATTAAGATAACAAGAATGTATTGTTTAAGACCGTCTTACTAACAGATACACAGAATATCAATTAACCAGATTCAACCAATTAGTTGGGTTTTAACCCTTTCCTTTTTTAAACATGGCGCAACAGCCAATAGCATTGATTTTTTTGAAAGCACTACCATTTCTCATCAAATACACGATGGAAATGTAATCCTGTACTAAACTTAAGGATTTTTTCTTTAATATCAGCGCCTAATATATTTGCACCGAACTATTAGGTAAACGATCCGTGGCAGTCCAAGAAAATGAAGCCATGTTAAAACGTATATAATACATGTACAACTCTTACATTTGAACTTTTGATATTATATTTTATTATTTCTGTGTTTTTGTTACCACGTCAATAAACCTATTGCATCTTTAACCAGTTAACACACAACCTACTTCATTTTTTATGTATGTAATTGTTTCTTCTACATAGCCACCCGGCTAGTTCAGTTGGTAGCTCGCAGATCTACTGATCGAGAGTTCGTGGGTTATTTCCCGGGCGGGGCATACTTTTGTGAAGCTTAGACATGAAATTATTTCTACGGCCATTCTCCCTCCTACCAATGATGCCTAATCATGTAGGACAGTTGTCAGTCACTGATGAAAGTATGCATGCGCCTAGTAGTTGGTTAACAGCTTTATCCGGTGATTTAGTCTTTCCAGTTTTAAACACTGAGTAAGTTTACTGATCGCCGTTAGATGTCCTATACAATGTGTTGCTACGGCGTTAAACCCAACACAAACAAAACAAACAAGTTTCCTCTACATTGAATATCTTTTTCTCACATTCTGTATTTTTCATCATTTGGTCGAAACGTTTAAGGCGTTAGAAAATGTTTTATCTCGCGTGTTAAGTTTAATGAAAATATTTTGCCGTATAATTGAGACGTGCACAGGTTTTGCAATACGTAATTAGAAAGTTATACAATATCGAGATATTATCCTCTTTTGTGGGCGTTGAAAAAGAATGTTTGTTGCGTGAACAAAATTATTTGTTGACACGAGTTTTACGAATAGATTGCAAAACATTAAAATATTACATACGATATTAGTAACCGTCTAGGAAAGTGATTATGTCATGTGTTCTGTCCAATTAGTTGTTTCTTGTGAGTTATTATAAGACTCATTAGGATCAATTCTTTTTTAACCAAGATTACTTGGCTCAACGAAATGTAAGATCTGTTTTAAGATAGAATTCATGAAATGCAAAACCTCTATTTTTATTTTATTACCACTAACATCTTTTTTAAAAACCTGGTATCCAATTATTAATTGCATTTGTGTTTACAATTGTCAGATATTGTAATATCCTTAACAACCATTTGTATTGAAAATTAATATACATGTATTTATATAGTCTTTACCTAACTTTCATCAAAAAGTGACATAAATAAGTTTCAACAAAAATGTTTCTATATAAATCTAATCCGTGCAAATTTATGAAAATTATCTCATAACAGATCCTATGTTTTGCATTTTATATGTCATGGCTTTAAAATATATTGATTGTTGTAAATTGGCATTATGGAAATCCTACCTTAAGGAGACGTCTACGCGAACTCCGTATCGAATTTAGCACCCCTCTATGTCTCGACACATTGGTACTTCATTAATGTCACTCACATGTCGTGTGTATAGTAATTCGACTTAGAATATGAATGATAGACGACTTCACAGCTTGTTTAGTTGTAAATATGATATATATTTATTGAGAGGCGAACAACATGGTTGTATAAGTCAACACAATGACCATGTACTACAGCTAAGTAGCTTATTTCACTGCGTCTCAACGCCGTGATATTGTGGTGGGTAGATTTTGATAGCAATGGGCAAAAGTCACGTGACATAAATCCTTTCGATTTCCACTGCCGACAAATTTATTGTTTTTAATGCAGTCATAGTAAAGCCCATTTCCGTTAAAAGTTTCATAGAAAAAGCATTTTTTGGGGAACCCATGTAAGCAATATTTCTATCAACAATGCAACACACGAATAATCAGCGTTTTACATCAACACATTTCTGCAAATCCTTTCGTCTCACATGAAAAGGGGTGGGTATAATTTGCGGACCAACCGGACCTGCGGACCAGTTTAGTATACGGATACAGTATAACAAATATGCGTATCATAACGTGTGTATAGTAGATATATAATTGAGATTTGCCAATATTTTATTTGAAAAGATAAGATTGATAGAGTTTTCGGAAATTACACCAATGTAAATGTATTAACACCAATATCGAAATTATTTTTTAAGATATAAGATTGCAGATTTTAACTATAAAACGAATCGTCGATTGCTTCATTACATATTGTTGTAAATATTGTATATTTCAACTGTTAGAGCTTTTTTCATTTGAAAACAAATTTGATAGGATTCAAATGTAATATTTCAATAATTTACCTTTTTTGTCCTTTTTAGCAGACTTTTTAAATAAAAAAGCCAAATCGTGTAACATTGACTTTTAATTCTTACTTTTACTGAGTTCTATTGACGATCTTTTCAAACTATGATTAAGTGTAGCGGACCAGTTAATTTTAAGAGCGTAAGAGGTACGGACCAGGGCTGAGTTCAGTTACCGCGAACGTTACAAAACGTTCCGTAACCATACATTCGGAACACCTCGTCCATTTGCTGCAAATAATCTCGGAAATATTTAGACGCTATTTTGAAATTTCCGGTGTTAAATAAACAAATGTACGACCGAGGAGTTCCGAATGTATCGCTATGTAACGTACTGTAACGTTTTGTGAAATTGAACTTGCTACTGGTCATAGATCGAGCAGATTATTTTTGTGGACTTTTTTAATTATGAAAAGTTTCGTTCTATATTGACGGACTATTGACCTGAGGTATCCATGCAGCGGACAAGGTAATTTTAAGAGAGTTAAAATGGCGGACATTTACACCTAGGTGAAAAGCTCGCTAGTTTTTAATTTGTTCGAATGGATTATGTTTTCTCGTGTCTGAGTAAATTTTTTCACGTGTGAAATTGTCCTTTGAACCTTATATTTTTAATTTCTATATTTGCTGGCATGTTATTTAAAAAAATGATTTCTATTCGAAATAGCTTGCCTTTTGTATTTAGGCGCATCTTTTAGGAATTAAAACACATGTTCAATCCTTTCGTGTATCCGGCAACAAAATTCTTCCGTTACAAGTAAAGGCGTGACTACTCTCCAATGCACCGGTTCATAAGATTCACTCGTTGACTTTCTACCTCTGCTAAAATACTACGTCCAAACTGACATTTCTAATTTTAGGCAGAGACACACACATTTAAATTGCATGACTGTCTCGTGAGTTTTTAAAAGAATAAATGCAACAAATGTTCACGCCTGTAATATAAAATTGTCGAAATTCAAAGATGTTGGACAGTTATGCATTAGTTAGATGAAGGAAAATTAAGAAAAAAAGAAAGTAACCATTGATTTTTTAGAACGTGCATCTCTGGTCCTTCACCTATAAACACAGAGCAACTTATTGAACTCTAATACAAATATAGCCACGATATATGACGTAATACGAGGTTGCATTCGTCACTAGTAGGATAATATCATATAAGGCGTTTTTTACACGCTCAACAAATGTGTATAAAGTTTTGCAGTTATATTGGAATTATGTAAACGTTCATTGGCTGTTTAAAGGTTCATAGTTAAGGTCAATATCATTATCGCCGGTCGTTGGACCGGCGATATATGCAATTGTCAAGATTTGAGCAATTTGTAGTCAACACCGGTTGCTTAAAGCCAATCAAAACGATGCATTTGAGGTCACATTATGAAAAAATGGACGTCGAAAAGTCAAATTAGGGGTGCATGAATGGGCTCGTCGAAGCCATGTTTTGTTGGGTTACTTCAATTTACTTGAATTAATTACCGAAAATACCTATATCAATATATAAACGTGTGCCAGTTAATTGACAGTGGCAATATAAGACCAAGAAAAAATGCTTAACTATATGTAACATGTTTTATTCTTTCTAAAACTCGCATTTGTTGAAAAATTGCAAACCTAACTTTCCTACTTCGGGGCGAATCTAAATCAATGGTTTAACATAGGGCGCACTAATTCCTGGTAACCTATAAATAGACTCACTGGTTTTACATATCTTTACCAGCCCCGTGTTCAGTAACTACTGTTAGCTAACGTTAAGGATACGGGAGAACTCAACCCGAAGCCAACTCAACCTGTGGAATACTCTACACAAAGTTGGGACAACTCAATCCGTTAGTACATGTATGATATTGAGTTGTCTCGGGCTGAGCTGTCAATTTGTTAAGTTGTTCCGATTCTACCGTTACGGAATGTTCAAGATAACTGAACACGCTGCTGGGCACGCTAATTATTGTATTCTACAATAAATATACTTGAGACGGTAAAATACGCTAGTGCATATTGCTTGAGATGTTTTTACTCTATGGAGTATACACGGCTATTCGGCGTTTCAAGCATTTTTGGAAATGCTTATACTTGTAATTCAACACGTTTTAAAGCAGCGAATGAATGAAGTGTGTTCACTGAGCTGCGGGGGGAGCGTAAGGAATTACCCAAGTATACGATATATATCGAATACTGGTATTGTAGGTGCTGTAGATATATCGGATCGACCGTTTCCGTATCAAACAAAATATCGATCAATGACATTTATGCTTTTGTATAATTCAAAATCCTGGCCTGCAAATCGGTTGATATATGTAACTCACTGTTCCTGCCAAATCTATTTGTCAGGATCTTTTAACTTTTTCTATATTTATCACTTCCGACGTGCACTTAATCCTGCCTGTAACACTCGAGAGAGGGATTGGCAGAATAAAGACATAGAGTATTTTGTATAGCAAATCAACATCATAGTGCTTCTGGACAGTTCGGTATGGGCTAATATGTGGACGAACTTTCTAATGATTATTATGACACATCTTTACGTCTTAAACCGGTTACGTCATGTTTTGTTCTTGGGAAGTAGCTGTTGCGGTAAGAAGGCCTCTTTTTTACTTTGTCTTTCATTTTGCCCGGAGACCAACGATGTTCCCTTATTAAACAGATCACTTTTGGGAAACAATAGTCACACGTATTGATAAGAACAGATCAGCAATGTAAGGAGCACTTGACTGAACAGTAGCGATAAGTCATGTAAATAGCTTCTGTTTTGAAAGACTATGTTTTCCCTTTTGTCGATCTTTTTAAGCGTCATGCAAATATGAATTACTGGAAATAAATCCAACTGAAACCAAACATCCTGTCGGCATAAAGATGGTGTCTAGATCCATTCTCGTGCTCCAAGGTTATCAAGATACTCGATGTAACTAGTATCGAGAATCTTACTAGGCTCTGGGAACGAGAATGTTAAATTTGAACAGGTAAACGTTTTATAACAAGTTACCTTTTTAATACTGAAAAATATAAACATGACAATTCAATATATATTCAATACATTCACTTTGCTGCATTTCGCAGCAATTTTTTACTAGTATAGTTATATTTTGTTCAGACTGCGCGAATGCTTCGTGTACATATCTGATTGATGTTTATAAATCAACAGCGTAGTTTTAAAATTTATCTCATCTTACAAAACAAATCAAGAATGTACAAAAAGTAATTAACATATGTTAGTACAAATAAAGAAAGAGCTGAAATACGAACTTAATAATAGGATGCTTGCTGTTTATCAGCAGTACTATATGATAATTTGAGCTCTTCCTTGAAATTATCTTTCAATAATACAGTAATTTGTACAGATTCTATTTTGTGTCTGGACTGGTTCTCTTCCTATGCAGTTCAATAATATGACCTTTTTACATTGAATAAAGAAGTTTCGATTTAAGTAAATACATTCATAGGTAGGAATACATTCTAAGAAAACTAACTCAGTCAAGGTCAATCTTTACTTTAAACATGTATAATGTGATATCGTCCTGGAAAGGCAACATACATGTGAATGTAAATAGTTTATCTTAAATAAACATCACACTTTAAATGGGTGGTATCATTAACACTGTTTAACAGACACATAACTTGAATCTGTTAAAAATCTACACTCTTAAATTAGAAGACGAGGGAAAGCAATTGGTTGAAGATGTTATTCAATTTAAAAGCGCAAACTTTCGAGAATGTATAAATACATTTGTTTTAGATTTTCCTCAGAAAGTTTTAGGCTCCATTAGTGTCAGTCATCAATACCAATAATCTGTCTTATATATGTGACTTAATGGACATAGTTGATTCTAATGCTCGTAATTGGACAATTATTACTGTGTTACAGCAATTTTCTAAGTTGCACTTAAACCCGCCATATTATTTAAAATAATGAATTTTCAGGGTAAACTATCGATATATCTTTTGATCGTAACATTAAAGTAATGCTATGAAATCCTTCCGATAGTTTAGTTTTAATGGCGTAGAAAGGGAAATAACCACAACAAAATTAGAATGACAAAAACAGAAGGTTTATCATACTGAACAGTACAACTAAGGCCGCGATAAACATTAACTAAGGCCGCGATAAACATTTGAACTCTTTTTACATATGACGAAGACGCTAAACGCAAGAAAAAATGTGTTTTGCAAACATAAAATCAGATGCAGAACCGATGAATGTTGCTATTAAATAGATTGTAGTGGTAAAATTATGAAAGCTAACGAGTTTTTCGACCCCAAAATATAGACAGTGAGATTGTGAACTTATCAAGCGCTGTTTATGATTCGAAATAAAGTTCACATATGTTAAATAATATCACATAACAGTGATGAAAAACATGAAGTATAAACTCGTACACCTGTATGAACGCAGACGACTGTGTTGTTTTACATGTATTCTAAAATATGTTACTGTACGAGAACGTCGTCTCATATATTTAAATATAAGTTCGCTCGCACTACAATCGATGTCGATATATGCTTGTCACGTTACCGGCGATTGAGTTATCTAATATTTAAAACTTGGAACTTGCTAAAATGGAATGAACAATTATCCTGTTAAAATATTTCATGGCAGCATTTCTAGATTTCGCACACTTTCTAGTAAGAAAACCAGTGAGGTATTTTTAAAAACACTTGAAAGTCATTAGCCGCTAGAGGAGTAACAATACAATAAATACCGTATTGTAATATGCAAAACCCGTATTGCAAATATTTCAATACGTTTCGGTTTTTGAGTACACTTGCGAAGCATTATTGATGCACGGGCATTGCATTCTTTACGCGCAAATGTGTAATTTCAAATGAGCTAGCTAGCTCAGTTGATAGCACGCAAGTCTACTGATCGAGGGGTCGTGGTTTCGATTCCCGGGCGAGGCATACTTTCATGGAGCTTGGTTATGATATTATTTCTGCGACCATTCTCCCTCCTACTAATGATTTTTAATTATGTAGGGCAGTTGTAAGTCACTGACGAAAGAATGCGCTTAGTAGTTGGTTAACAGCTAAATCCAGATTTAGCCTTTCCAGGAGGAGTGAGTAGGTTGACTGACCGTCGTTATCTGACCTATACAATGTGTTGCTACAGCGTTAAACAGGTCTTACAAACAAACAACCAAATCAAATGAGCTCATTAATCGAAATATTATTTTTGTTTGACTGGTGAAAAATGGATTGTATGTTATAAAATGCATATTTTGATACGGACTTTCAAACAGAATTATTCTCTAATTTGACGAAATGTTAAAATATTTTAAAGCACAATAAAGTTATTTGAAGTCTTCAACACATTTTAACATCTATTCAAATATATTAATTTCAGATTGAGATAAAAGCAATCAGTACTGAACATAACAACAAAAACCTGTTCTGGAAAAAAACGAACCGGTTAATAACCGTCATAATTCGTATTGCAATATTAACCGGTATATCGGTTAACCGTTATTAGTCTTATTAGCCTTAATAGTTGCAAATATGTACATCTGCATTTTAATGTTGAAGAAAGATTAATATGGTATGTATCATCAACAGAAAACAAAAGGTTTATAAGTATTTTAACTATACCAAATTAGACAAAACAATTAAAAAATTTACAAAATATGTTTGTGAAAATAGTATGTATGTAAGGGTTGTCAATGTATTACATGCCACGGAATAGAAGTCACATGGTTTATGGTTCAGACAATCAGAAATGACGGTTTTGACCGTAGTCAATGTCAAATAAAATCTTAAAATTATGGAACTTTTTACCATTCTTTATTTTGTTTACTACGTCGGTGTATCCATCGCATCTCTAACCAATAAATACACACCATCCTTGAACTTTGGCGTAACGAACAGAATTCTCTCTACTGAAAATCATTTCTTTTTTTTCATTATTTGCTCTAAACATTTTAGGCGTTGAATATTTGTGGTGTCTAACCTCGCGTGTTACGTTTAATGAAAATAATTTGCCGCATAATTGAGACATGCACTGAATTTGCAGTATGTTATTAGAAATGCACGCGATATTGAGATATCATTCTTTTATTTTTTGTTTCATGATTTATTTCTTCCGAGATAGTATATGTCTCATTGGGATTGATTCTTTTTTAACCAAGATTATGTGGCTGAACGTAAATGTAAAATTTGTTTTATGGTAGAATTCTCCTTATACAAAACTGTGCTTATTACCTCTGATTTTTTTCATTACAAATAGTTTTAATAGTACATATACGAGTGTATTATATATATATATCAGGTATTAAAATGAAATTAACCATTATTTTGTATCAGTGTGGGGAATCACGTGACTTATATGGTTCCTAACACGGCAAAAATGACGACCAGATTAACAAATTTAGATGAAAATGACAAGGTAAATGACATTTATACGTAACCAATTTTTATCAACCATAGTGCAGTCTAAGCAGCACAAAGTTCTCTTTCTAGCGGTAGTTCTCCCAAACCCACAACGATTCTAGTTGTTTAGATTACCTCGAAGTTCTTCTGAAATTCTCTAAACTCGTTCCAAACCTCGTGTGTTAGGAACCTCATAGGTCACGTGATTCCACACACAGTTTTAATATTTCAATAAACTGATGTTTTACTTATCTTATCTGTCATGTAATGAATAAAATAAATAATGTTTTGTTTTCATTTGTTTCTTGGTTTTCAAATCATCTGCAGTTGACCTTATGGAGACCATTAACGCTAACTTTGTATCGTTTCTGGCGTCATTCGATATTGCGACACTTTTTAACTTTGATACAACAACATTAATGTCACTCAAATGTCGTTATCGTAATTTGACAATGAATATCAATAACTGACGATTTCACAGCTTCGTCCATTGTAATTACGATTTATTTTTGAAGCCAGGTTAACACCATGGCTTGTAAATGTCAACGTAAAATAGCAAAGAAATATTGCATCAATGATTTGTGGTCTTCTATCTTCGTTGATTTAAAATCAATAACAATTTTTTAAACATTGCTTTCATAATAAACTAGAGATGTCATTAAAAAACGATATTCGGCGCTATACATGGTTTGTATTGTTATTTCATACTGCATGTATAAAAGGTGGCCAGGTAGACGTGCACACGTATTAACTGAGTCAAAAGGCATAATAAGTAGTTACCATATTTGATATTGTCAATTTAAATAAATAAAGATAATTCCATGCACAAAAATTAATTTGAATGATAAAAGAGCCGCGGTCGTGGCGTAGTGGTTATAGCATGTCTTACTTCGAATCCGGAGATCGCGGGTTCGAGTCCGGTCGCGCTTGGTCATACCCTATTCATGCGTTGTCGGCCTCGTGGTAGGGTAAGTTAGTACTGGTGATAGAAAAGTGTCCGGGAAGCCTATATAGTAGGAAGAGCTGACCGTCGTTTATATGACATTAATATGTGTTGAATACGACGAAGAAAATAAAGAATAACTAAAGTCATATTCGCGCACTTAACTTTATATGAGTCATATTCGCTAATAAGTCATACCTCTAAGACAGTATCACGACGCATCAATCAGCACAGTGAAACACCTTTACTACAAAAAGTAAATATTATGCAAATACTGACTGTGCTACGCACCTGTTTATCATAAACTACCAATGTTTCTATACCGGAAGAGAAATTCATAGCACAAACTGGAAATGTAGATTGTTTGTTTTTGTTGGGTTTAACGCCGTAGCAACTCATTGTATGAGTCATATAACGGCAGTTAGTCAACCTACTCACTGTTCCTGGAAAGGCTAAATATCTGGATTTAGCCGTTAACCAACTACTAAGCGCATAATTTCGTCAGCGACTGACAACTGCCCTACATAATTAACATTGGTAGGAGGGAGAATGTCATAAACAAGATCCACGAAAATATACCTTGCCCGGGAATCGAACCCACGACCCCTCGATCAGTAAAGCGTGCTACCAACTGAGCTAGCCGGGCGGCGTGTAAATGTAGAACAAATCAATAAAGTACATATCTAACCCAAAACCCAAAATGACAGTTATTGTTAATGTCATCGTGATACACTTGATAGTTCCCGTGCGAAATGTAAGTTGAGCAATATCACGAAGTGTATTTTCGCACATTTGTCATGCTTTGCTTATGAAATGCCAATCTATAATCTTCACGCGCTATAGTGTCTATCCCATCGACGTTGAGCGAAGAGGTGTTTCTAAATCGCTTTGATACTGCGCGACATTAAAAATATTGTCAAACTTTTATTTTACACAAACAAAAAGCATTAAATTATAACAAATCAAATGTTATTTCTCCCTAAGTAACGTATATTTTGCGATATATTTAACTGACTAACAAATCTTTATATTTACTGAACAAACCTTTCAATTCAAGAAGAAAGCAAGCTAAAAATTTAAAAAATAATATCGCGATATCGTGTAACTTCTTAATAAGACCACACTAAAACTAAGCACGTCTTGAAAGAACAGAACATTATTTTTCATTACGCTTAACACGCGAGGTCAGGAACAAAAACAATGAAGCATTTTAAAGGCCACGGAAAAATAAAAAAGCCATTAAAATGGTATTAGAAATAATAAGAAAACTGCCAACACAGCAAATCTTCTTATAACAAACAGAAAAAACAACAATTCTACTAAATCATTTTTTAAACAATTGTCATCTACAAGAAACATACTATGTTGATCGATGCTTTCCTGACGGCTCGTGCTATAATCTTGCATGATGTTATAAAACGTTAGATCACTTCCGTCTGTTAGTATTTCTTGGGAGACATCATTATTTACTATAGAATCTAAAGTGACCTGACTCTCAAATCAAATTTTAGGATTAATTAAGTGGTAAATATTCAACAATTTTTTTGGGAAAACTCTTTTTCAGCATAATATATAAAGACTTTACCAAATTAATGAAATATTTGCAAAAACACGCCAGTTATAACAATTCATTAAACATTCATATTTTCGCAGTAAAACTTCGTTTCTAGCTGTATTATCACAAAAAGTACACACGCGTTGTAATATAAGCGTCATTGCCTTCAATGCCGGACCCCATTATCCGAAAATAGTTTTAGACCAGTAAAAAACCGAGAAGTTACACTAACGGGAACAAATCAAAACCGATTTCATAAAGAGCGCACACTTCGTTGTGCTCTCAATAAATAAGTTGTAAATATAGGAACGGCATAAGGTAACTACGGCAATAAATCATACCAGGAACTCTCCTTCAACATCAAAAAGACATGCTTCAGACAAAAATTTCTCCGATTCTACGATAATAATTTATCTCGATTGAACAATATTTCATAATAGTTTATGACTACAGACATGTAAAATGATATACATATATCAATATTTATTTTATACTTTTAGAGGAATACCTAGATTTATCGGTGAAATAAAAAACGA
The DNA here is from genome assembly GCA_025267735.1 of Mactra quadrangularis. NCBI lineage: Eukaryota > Metazoa > Mollusca > Bivalvia > Venerida > Mactridae > Mactra > Mactra quadrangularis. Next base: position 20,047,765 of record CM046298.1, on the reverse strand, counting down.
TATTCCGTTGTTGTGAAACAATGAAAATAATTTTGTTATTTTCACTGTTTAAATGCGCTGTTTTAAAGGCATATCAAACTTAAACATAACATAACGCTAGTATAAGTCATGCAATTAACAGAAAATGTGTTTATTTAAGAGCGAATCAAATTTATTTCACTCGTGAGCTGAGGATAATATATTTTTTCACTCGTGGCTACGCCACTCGTGAATTTGTTGCATCCTTAGGTCACTCGTGAACTAAAAATCGATTTTACACCGAAATAAACAAATATCCTCTGTATATTTTATACGTTTATTAGTTAAGTAAGTCCAAAACTACATAATGCCAGTATCAGAATTTTATCAAAATCATACTCTAGTTGTATTATATCTCTGCTACAATACTTTATGTGATAACACTATAATATTTTAGAAATTCTTCTTCCACATCAGGACACGAGTCCTAATAGACAGTAATGTTGACCTAACCCTAAGAATGAAGCAACCATAATGTAACCAAATGTCTATAATATATATAATAATCCAAATAAAGTGTGTAATGATAATAATGATTAAAATACAATGGTGTGGTTGCCAAAGCTGTTTTACGAGAAAAGGCTCTAGGCTGGGTTAGATCAGTTTTAAACCTTTCTTAAAAGATGGCATCGATAACAATTACTTATAGCTTGTTTTCCTCGCATATTGTTCGTGGGTAGCAAGGATTGTTGTGACCGATAGATGCTGCCGATGTCCGCTGTAACATTGACCTTCCTCTATTTCTGTTTTTTGCCAGGTTGGAGAATAGATCTAGAATGTACGTCAACCAGGTTGTAATAGATCTTGTATAGGAAGATCAGACGACGTTGTTATAGTACTATGTTTAGTAGACGCCCCCATTGTTCCCAGGTTTGGAAAGCTTACGTCTAAAACAATCGAACCATTGGCAGCTTTGAATTTTTCGATAGCCAAATTTCAAACACACGTGACATTGTTAGAATGTTTTTTAAAAATAAAATTAATACTAGATGCCGTCACTTTTTTATTCAACTATGATAACAAATGATGTCGAGACAACAATAGTTTCAATGTAAGAATTTCTGGGATTTGTGTCAGTGGTTAGCGTTGTTATGGTAACAATAAAGAAATGAAATTAAGAACTTTATTATTGATGACAGTGACAATATGTTATTCTTGCACCTACTTTCAAAGATCAAAATGATTTTATTTCTGAAAGCAGGTCAAAGAATAATGTACATGTATTGTTATTATTTTTAATAAGGAAGTCCCCGTAGAATACGATTATAAATAAAAGTCAACAAAAATATTAAAGGGGCAGGAATATAATGGTGAATGGCATTTTGGAAATTGGTATGTCTGAAAATCAAATATGTACGCACAAAATGCCCTCAAAAACGATTTTATGGCTTATAACTAAACGCATCAGAGGTATTGAAACAAATAAAATTGGTCAAGGTTCACGATTGCGTAACACCAGAAAAATTAAATTTAATTAAAAATATGAAGATGATTGTTATATTTCAACAAGTATGTTGAAGTATCTTGCGATGTTTTAAGTTATTACATGACTTGGATGACACACGAAACAGCCCACTTTAATTTTGAAAATATGATCGTACACTTTTACAAGTACGCGTTTTGAAAATTTCGGCACCAAAACAACTGTATAGCTTTAAAAAGAAATATAAAAATATTTTGAAAAATATCATAATCAGCATAGAATTAAGAATAGAAAATGTTTAAGAAATACTCAATTCTGGTAATTTCAATTGGAGTTTTAACTCATCAATGTCGATAATTTAATATACGTTTGTAAAAAACGATTTCTAGGGTAAAGTTGATATGGTTAACTGAGATTTTATTGTACAAACGGATCTTAACTCTTCAATCAAAATTATGCACTGTCATATAACTACGTAGGCTACACACGCTCTGTGATAACCTTTCCTGATTCCGTGTGACTTCCCACTCGACCACGAATATAGATGTTAATAAAGAAAGACAACAGCTACATTTACTTTCACTTTAATACCTGAAATCTCGCACGTCTCGAATTTTCTCGTGAAAAATATCATGTACCCGATACTTTGCTCGATATTATTGACACATGCCCGTGTGATTGGCAGTAATGTGTTGATGAACACGTTATGTTTACAGGAAATAGTCATTTTTTACACTAAAGTCAGATATGAATGTGTAACAATTCTAGGACATTTGCCTCCCCGGACATTTGCCCCCGGACATTTGCCCCATTTTTTCGACAGGGCGGACATTTGCCCCCTTGAGTTTTTTGAAGGGCGGACACTTGCCCCCTCGTGTGTTTTGACAGGGCGGACCTTTGCCCCCCCCTAAGTTTTTTGGAGGGCGGACATTTTCCCCCTTACATTGAGAACAGGGTTTCTACTCGAAGCAATGCGTTTGAAATAATTCGAAAGCAGAACAATTTGTTTTAAAAATATCTCAATATACAAATTAATTAATCAAAATGTACCCATGTGTTAGCATTGAAACTCTGTATATTGTTCATTCAACATAAACCAAAGTAGCATAGTATTCGGATAGACATATTCGGTCACGAAAATCGAAACATATGACATTAACGTACCTCGAATATTGGTTTAAATTTATAAAAACTAATATTAAAATTAGTACTGGCTCCAAAATTTGCCTGATAACATTTTATTTACTCATGTTAGTTCAAAGGGGGGGGGCAAATGTCCGCCCTCCAAAAAACTTAGGGGGGCAAATGTCCGCCCTGTCAAAAACCATGAGGGGGCGAATGTCCGCCCTTCAAAAAACTCAGGGAGGCAAATGTCCGCCCTGTCGAAAAAAGGGGGCAAATGTCCGGGGGGCAAATGTCCGGGGGGCAAATGTTCGGATACCAGCACGCGGATATACAATCTCACACAAGGTAACCCGCTAAATCGGGCATGCGAGGTTAATCGAGCGATATCCAATATGATACATTTTTTAATCACAATCAGTGTAAGCTTTTCGTTAATTATTCTTTATATATTTACTTTTTTGTTATAAAACTGGCACCGATCTGTCGGGCTGGGCTTCGTGATTCAGCACATTGCTTTATATTTTCCAAAAATGAAAAAATACGGGAGGAAACTTTGGTTAAAGACATAGGAACCATCCAAAACCCGTTTTTTAAAGTTTAACATCATTTTTAGCCTGCACTTCAGTAACGAAAGTTGTAACTTTTGTGTTTGTCTTGTAGAGCTGTCCCTTTTCTACTATGATGTCAATTTGCAACCCTTGAAACTTTTCGAGAAATCGCCGTTTTACTCCACTGTCCATAAAAATTGAGGCTAAATCGTGCGAAGTTTCTGTGTATTTAGCGCTAAGTCGGGGAGCAGTTGCTTTTGTGATACATTGCTAACGGATATTTTTCTTTTTGACAAAAATTATATTCCACAAGAAAGAGACAAACTATACAATCTTGCATTCAGTTATATATACATGTAAAACTCATTGGATGACTGAATATCACTAATTGCTATAGGTAAGTCTGTTGTACTCTTAAGAGTGATTACCAGACTATGTGTCTATCAACTGCGCTACCGACCCGGGTTTAAGCACTGTGAGAAAATGTGTAACGTGTTTTTTCGACAATCGGGAGTGAAAATGTATTCACTCTGACTACCTTTATTGTAAGAAAAACGGTCGGTAAAATTATCTAATTTTATTAACAAATTCCATGAAACAAAAATCAATACAATACAATACAGTTACCCTAAAATATAAAATCAATGTACACAAGTTATATTAACTAATATAGGTAATTTGCTTTGAGCCTGCAACCCTCAAATATTGAATATTTCAATATCTGTCAGGTTGAATAAAATATACATCTGTAAGTCATCGTAACTTTTCGACTTTTTTAAGCATTTTCTTCTCAAAACAAAAAAATCAGAATTTTTCAATTATCATAAAACATACTTGCATACACTCAAGACAAATTTTAAAGTCAAAAAGTGGTTTTTGTAAATGGGTACGTGCTATAAGCAGAACCGTTCTATAACAGTACAGGCAAAATAACACTTAAATATGAGACCCGGGCACTTGTTGAATATCCAATTTATTTTAACTGTAAAGTGCACCTTCATACATGTTCTAATGCAAGTGTGATTTAAAACAAAACCCTCCGCTTTACAGATAAAAAACAGACCGTTGAATGTTTGTTTCAACGACAAATTTACAGAAAATTTACAGGATTTTGTAAAAATACATTGTAAGTTTGTCTTAATATATCTCTCGTCGGATGATGTTCAATAATTTATTGCAAATATTTTGCATTACATGTTATAAAAAAGTTTTTTTTATTTAGTCGTTAAAAATTCTCAAAACTACAAATGTATTACAAATTTCGATCAATCAAAACTAAACGTTTCCTAACAATTGATGTAACTCTATTAGAACTGTCACTACTGTAAACCATTATACTTGCTGAAAATATTGGTGGACATTTATTAACTTCACGTTAACAAAACAAACATTATAAAACATAATATAACATTCTAAATAATTCAAACGTATATACATGTAGCAAAATCTCTCTGGGTTTCAAGACAAAAAAACAAGAAAAATAAATCTGAAATAAATGGAAAAACTGTATTTTGGTTATTTCGGTCAAAGCTATTATGAAAACTTTTTAGTTTAGGTATCTTAGTTAACAATGTGGCGAAGGATGTGAAATGTAAAAAAATGTATGGAAAATATCTTGATAAATGATTCGGCCGTAAAATCGAAAATAGAGCTTCTCTTTTTATATATGATACATGTGTAATATTCATGGAATTACGTTGGACATAGTGAAGAATTTCCGTATGTACTAACTTACAAAACGACAGGATAATGCCATATTATTACGATGTCCCTAATGTGACATTTTAATAAAACGTTTTGTATTTTCACAGTTATTTTGTTTAAACGTAATAACTATTTCGTAAAAACGAAATAAAATTTATAAAAACGAAATTATATTACGTAAATACGAAATTTTATTACGTAAATACTAAATAATAGTGAAAATAAAAATATTTCAAAATGTCACTTTAGGAGTTCCGTACCATTAAAATTGTAAAACTTTATAAACAATATACAGACAAATGATATACAACTTAGCTTATATCTAAAACAGCTTTAAGTACACAAGAAATCCCTAACAATAAGTTTTCATTAAACCAAGACCCCTAAAAACACGCATAACCTATAATACGACATGTTTTTGTACAAAACTCCAAGCGCCGACTGTAAATGTGTCGTTTAAACAAGTATTAACATTTCCAAAAATGCTTAAAATCGACGCTCAGCCGTGTTTGATGTCTTCTCCATTGATGTAAATATTTTGTAGTTAATATTCACGTGGCGGAGGTTATGAATAGAAAATAAATCTTGCTTCCGATGAACAAGTCTATTTACAATAAATTAGTTATCTAAAGTAAAATTTACAAAGATAACTAATTAATTGTAAATAGACTTGTTCATCAAAAGAAATATTTTGACAAGATGTTTATCTTTTTGTCTGCTAATATAATAATAGAATATAAAATCAGGAAAAGGGAGTAAAAAGTTTGCCTCGCAGTTCTTATAACAGTCGTTTAACACCCTCTATAAATATACTGACTTTTGATTACGCCAACCGGCTCATCTGACCAGACCGGATTTTGTAACTAATCAGGGGCGAATCCAGGATATTTTTTTTCAGGTGGGGTTCCAACTTTTCTAGGGGGTCCAAACTTTCGAACCACAACCACATAATACACATTTTGCAGAATAATGCAGCAGATTGATAATAAAACTTCATAACCATTAAATATATGTTAAGCACCGAGGCAAATTGCTTCATGCTACTTAAAGGTCTCCATAGGTCTACTGATTGATAAGTCATAAAGTCACCATGGTGACATCCATGTTTAAAAAAATCTGGTTCAATTCAGCTGAAAAGACTGAAGCCTGCATAGAAACATGTCATTTGGTTATCTGATGTGACATTTAAATGTTTTTTAACAAGAAGAAACTTGAAAATTGGTTCATTTTTTTGCTATTTTTGGTCCATTTTTCCGTAAAAATCACTATACAGACATAGAAAAGGTCAAAATAATGCTTGAAAAATGTTGCATTTGCCTTTTCTAACATGAATATACAGAAAAACATCAATATTTTGTCAGTTATAACACTAATTTATGTGAATAAGCCTTAATTTCAAGGATATGTAATTTTAAAAAAATGCCTAAAATTTGACCATTTTCTTGAGAATGGGTGATGTCAGCTAAATGCTTAGATATTAAATATTTTTTATAAAACTGCACATAATTGCTCAGAAGTCATTGGTCTTTCGTTTGATGAACTAATTTTGAAGTGCCAAAAAACTTTTTGTCCCTTAAAGGTTACATACCATAAATGTTCACCGGAAGCGGTAATTTGCCGGAAAAAGAAAGTGTGACATGCCGCATATTCATTATTTGAGAGTACCTGGTATCCTCATTTGGGGTGCATTTTATATTGAAGAGCATTTATGTCTTTGGCAATGCTTTTCCTATGAAACTATGCAAAAAATCAATGGATCTACTTTGTTTGCTCTTGAAGAGTAATTAAAAGGAGAGGTAACTCTGTACGGCTTGTGATGAATGAAAAACATAGATGGTTTCATGGTAGGAACTTTCAATCGAATTTTATTTTAAAGTAACTTTTTTCTAATACTGATCATTTTTTGCGGAATAGATAGATCTTTCAGCCAGTAGAGTCAGCAATATCTTCCCTAAAAAGCACAATCGAATTCCCATGAAGGGAGTGACCATCTCCGACCATGAATATGTAACCAAAATCCCTTGAATCGAAACCTAGTGGTCTCCATGTAAAAGCATAACAACGACTAGTATTATCTTAAAAATAATTATCTAAATATTAAGGCGTGTACCAAAATTATTGATTTTTAGAATTTTGAAACCAATACCAAACACGTACCAAACTGTCAATCACAAATTGTTTAGTGTTCACAGATAATCCAATAAAGATGAGTATACCATAAGGAATACATAAAATGTACAACAAGATTAAAAAATGAGGACCTAATGTGAAATCTTTCACCGTTCGGACAATTTCAAAAATTGTCGAAAATATAGAAACAAAGAATAATCCTTTTGCCAATGATAAAGTATAAAGCGCCGGAGACTCGATCGCTACACGTACGCCAGCTGTTTTAAAAAGTAACACCAGAGATGTAATCAATGAAGCAATAGTGGGACAGAAACATGTGATCGAATGAGGAACAAAATACATCGAAGTCGAGCTAAGATACTCAAAGGTATCATGTTCCGTATATAGATATATTCCCTCACACAGAGCAAAAAGAACAGCAACAAAAATGCCAATGCAAACGGAAAGCCTTAATCGTAAGTGTAACTTGACAAGTTCGTTAGGGAGAGAGTTAACATGCTTTGTAGCAGCAAAGACGCCAACCTGAACGAATCCAACGAAAACAGTTAACAGGCTACCCATGCTTTGATTCATTATCAAACAATTTAGCCGTCCCAAGACTTTCATCTTTGTAAATACTTCATCCAGACAACGTCCTAACATAATTGCTAAACTAACCATTGCAGTAATAAATTTCATTGAGCCAGGAACATCAGGAGTTTTGGAGTTCATGATAACTGTTAAAATGGAGAAACAAGCAAGGATTCCGCTGCAAACAACGCCTACAATTGTCATTTCTGTGCTTGTTTTTATCTCCACTAATAGTGCTTCATTGACAGTCATTTTATAGCTTCGCCAACAAATAGTATTACTAGTATTGCTACCGTTAATATTGTTTTGAGCTGATGTAGTCAGTAGCTTGTCTTGGAAATGCTTCGGCAATCGTTGAAATTCTTCAGCATCGGAATTGAAATTCACGGACGGGCAGAAAAATTTGAAATCAAGGTATTTAACATGAGTGCAGCTAGTGTCTCTGTCAAAAAGATAAACCAAGTTGTTATTACTGTAGGGTGCGTCAAAGAACTCACGACCTAACATCTGTAGATGGACGGTAAAAGTACTGTTTTCAAGTAACATGGTAAAAGAGGTATATTCATCATGAAAAACACGTTCAAAAGAGTTGATCACAAAACTTTCATTACATTGCGTCGTAGTAAAAGGAGCAATATGAAGGATATCTTTGCTGACCGAACCATTGTTGTAGGCGAATATAGTTAAAAAACATTCCTGGCAGTTGGCTGTTCCTAATACAGCACGAAGTTGTTGAATGACTGCCGGGTGCCTGTAAATAGTTTTATTGAAAAAAGGGACAATTTTGATTTCCAGTATTAATCCGATCCCCAGAGCGATTGTGGAGTATTTGTAACTCAAACAATATCCGAAGTAAGCGAACTGACCAATTGGACATCTCAAAGAAATGCAGTTATTCTGAAAATAAAAATAAATAAACAGTAAAGAAATAATATCATTATATTTCACTTGATTTGTGTAATATAGATTAATGTGACGTCACAGGGTGACAAAATCAGTATTATAATACCTCACGTGATTTTTTTACTTTATAGCTTAATGTGACGTCAACGTGTGACAGTCCGTATTGTCAACCTCTGAACATACCTATCGGCCCGCTTGACAGCACCTTTCTGCCCGCTTATAGCGATGGGAGACAACTGCGTTGAAGATTCTAATACATTTACCAGGGCCCCAGTTTTTAGCCATTCAATTTGAGTGACCTCCCTTGCGCTGACGCTTGCTGACAACAAACTAAACGGTGTAAAAATGTCTCCAAAATCAGAAACAAATAAAACGAATACAATCAAACGTTTTGTGCCTATTCGATTGTTAACAATTTCTTAGTTTCGTTGTACATGTATGCTAACCAGTTAAAAACCGTCAACATTCGTATTACAATAGTAACTGGTATATTGATTAACCGTTACACACCTACTAGCAACAAATAGTACATGTATAAGTTATATAACGGCGGTTATTCAGGCTAGTCACTGTTCCTGCAAATGCTAAATATCTGAATTTCAGCTGTTAATCAGTTACTATGCTCATACTTCCTTCAGTGACTGACAACTGCCGAACATGATCAGAATCAGTGGGAGGAGGTAATGGTCGTAGAAATTATTTCACGATCAAACTTAACGAAAGTATGTCCTGCCTTGGAATCGAACCCACGACCCCTCGATCAGTGCTGCCAACTAAGCTAGTCCGGCGGCTAGTTACGAATTTGTTGAAATGATTAGATAGACAGATTCATTTCTGTATAAAAATATAAATTAAAATAAAATCATCATACATGTAGTAATAAAATAAACATGATAATAATATTATGCCATCTATATTACATACACAAAGGATACCACAAAAAAGAGAATAAACATCCCTTATTTCCATAGTGGTCCTTGATTAATTTATTTGTTATAACCACTTACAGGATAACTAAATGAGCGTTATTTAGTTTTAAATTTTTATCTACATAAATTTCCAAATATGCATTACGTCTCCTGTTTTCGTCTATATAGGTTATTTGCCTTCTAAACATGGACAGCTAAAAATGAAACATCTCATTTACTTTCAGGTAGAATGAATTAAAAGTTGTAAATGATCATTGCTAGCATTTTCCTTCTCAAAAAAAATAAAAACATTCTACCATTACATAGCTTATGGATCTTTGCATGTATATGACCTTTTCCACGTACGATTGTGATACATTGTAAGTATTCAGATAAAAATATATTTATGTCCATTTTTATTGATTTCTATACACACTGTTTTGCCATCTATTATCATGCATTATTGTCCTCTTATTTGTAAATCTTATGGAAATAAATAAACAGTCAATCTTATAGCTATAATTTTGTATCTACTGTTATATGGCTGTTCTAATCATGACACTTACCCGTTTAAAAAAGTTCTCATTTTGGCTTCAAAACTTACATTGCAAGTTTACGGAAGGTATGCAAATGTAAATGAAGAAAAACTCTTAAGTTTTTTTATTTGAGAAGGAAAATAAAATACAAAATTTTCGTAGATTCAAACTGATAGTTATCGAGATATTTCATGTTTTAATGGTCCTAGTTTTACGTAAACTACCTATAGATCTGTACATGTATTTATATAAGAGTAAACTTACTGTTAGAGGATCAAGCACTTCATCTTTAGCACAGATTTTAATTTCAGGAATCAGACTATCGTTCCCTTTGACAGACTGCCACTGACCATCCAGTAAAACGGTCAAACGAGTATATCGGTTTCTGTCTAAAAACCCTCGCAAATCACTGATGGCTGGACAAATGCTCTGAAGCTTGTCAATATCATCGATGTTACAAATTGCACAATAAACATTTTTAAACGATTTATGTAAGAGTGTATAAGCATTATTGTAAGAGCTCTCTTCGCAGAGGTATTTAACAGTAGCATTGCTCGAGTACCTACTGCTACATGTATCTGTATAGTGTCCACATATATATTTCCAGTACGGAAAATCGTCCGGTGGTAAGGAATAAATCTGACTTATAGCTCTTACGTCAATGTGTTTGCCACCTTTTATAATTTCAAATAGATCATTTATATATACGTCCTCTTCAAGGAGCAAACCTTGTTGCCAATTACGAAACTCTGTAACTCCATTACATAAAGCACAGTATTTGTTTTTGAAAATGTTATTATTGCGGGCATCTGAGACAAAGTTGTAATCTTCGATATGTGTGGGTGCATCACAGGCAGATTTCAAAGCTTCACTGGCATCATCAGGACAAGAAACAATTGTATAAAACGCAAACTTAATAAAAAACTGCCAAAGGTATCGATGATTTCCAAGTAGTTCTGTCTGCGAAACACACTCGGCCGTTATATTTGGATTTATGAGGGCATTTGGGCAGCAATTTCCATGGACGCATCCGTCAGAACAAACACAATCCTGGCAGCAACTAGCTGTACCGTTCGGCGGCATCGGATGACTTTGATTGTGACAATCAAATGAGTTGTACTTACAGATTGCTTTGGACAAGTCCAACACTTCAGAATCATTGGCACTACTAGCATTATAAATTATACTACATAAAACAACACATAAACTCCGAACATCAATATACGGCTCCATTGTAGCAAATGACAATTGGCAGGAATATGTTTGTATAGTTGATTTCACATCTACTGAAGTCAAGTGACAAAGTTCACAGACTAATTTTGCACTCGGTACGAACGGCTTGTTTTCAGTCTCTTGATGGTGCCAAATCAAGGCGCCAATGCGAGGATTTTGACAGTAATGTTATACTAATTATCATTTATTTCATTTGTTATCAGACGATGTATAAAGAATGAATACACAGGCGACGTACCTCTGTATTATATCCATTTCTGTCACACATTTTTTTTATTATTAAAAAAATCCAATTCAATTTGTATAGATTGTGACAGTCGTTAACATATTTGTAGTGAATCGTATGTATTGAAATACAGGTAGATACTTTCAGAGATGTCATCGATTCCAACAATATCGATGTATCGTCAGTATTTTTTTTATCGATAATCGATGTGCATTTTAAAATATCGCTAACAAAGCCTATACTCGTATTGGTAAATAAATAAAAGTGATGAATCTTCTGTTGTGAGCGGAAACAGGTGCGCTATCATAATATGAGTGGACAGGTCTAAAACATTGACGGCACCACCATTGGCAAAATAGCCTTATTCCACGAATGACACAGTGTTGCGTTTCTATAGTCAGGGTCACAAACCGTTCAAACAAAAACCAAATTCAAGTTTAAATTATTATTAAAATACTTTCATAATGATCGAAAAGAAAATTTCATGCGAGATTTTTGCTGTAGCAATATTGATCAACTGAAGAAGGCCTATGGCCGAAACGTTTTAGAATAAATAAGTTAAAATAGAACAGTGAATATTATTTACTATCTCTACATGGATAAGATAAAAGTGTAAAGATTTTTTATTTATTCATAGTCAATACAAATTCTTTTACCAACTACTTATTAATGTAATGCAGGATACCTAGGTTTAACATTTATGATAAATATACATCTATTATGAGTTTATGACATCATAAATGGTCGGTATAGTGCTGCAGTGAATGTATCGATACATATCAATGTATCGTCGATATTTATTTCTCGATATATCAATGTTGTCGATACGCTTCGAGCCAATCAACGACAACTCTAGGTATGTTCCATGAATGCCATAGAGGTTTAACGGTGTTCAGGATCTTGGCACTATTTACTAATAAAAGTAGAAATATATACATACATGTACATTGCCTGCTTTTGGTGAGATAGGATTTTTGAACTGCAACTATTTTTTCCTGGCTGTTTCTATACAGTCTATTTGAAGCTTAGTTTTAATGATTTTGAAACCATGAGAGTAATACCTTCTTCACTTTTTAATCCATTAAATAGAAGTACATTATAATACACATGTACAAATATTTGTATTTCACTCATTTACATACATTTGAAAAATGAGATACAATCTAAATGAAATTAAACGTGCGTAAAATGCACAGTACAAAACAACATAACTAATAATAATAAACAAGATAGAGTGTCCAGTAAGGGCACCGGAGAGAAAATATAGGATGAAATTACAACGATTTACAATACTGCAAGATAAGGAATAAGTAAACATTTCCACATTATAAAAATAACAAGAGAATATGTAGATAAAATTAATGTACATGTAGCAGCAAGGTAAGGTAAAACAATCACGATAAGAAATGGATAATTAATAGAAAGACGGCAACCGGCCGATTGGGATCTGGTTGGATGCTTTGTAAAATATCTTAGTTGGAAGGTGCTATAGTACAAACAGACAAGCATACTACAGAGTGGGACTAGCAGCCAATAGGTGTATAAAGAAGAAAATGATATACATGTATATAATAAATGGATAAGCATACATACATGGAAACAAGTGTACACCATTGGAACATAGACATATTTAAAGGATTAATTGGCCCTCCAGCTGAAGAACTTTGATAATTTTTATGCGATCTGGTATTACATACTGCAGTATATATGCAAATAATGATAAGTTGCTTTCCATCCTTGTGATTCTAGCACACTGGCGTCTCCAAAAATCATACTATCCAGGTCCTCTTTTTTCAAGGAGACCGGAAACGGAACTATTTTTTATAGAATTCTGGTGCAAGGATCCCGCCAGAACACCCACCGGCGTCAGCTGATAAATATACAGTAGTAATGACCCTTTCGTCATACACATTCATGATTGTTTTATGCACATTGTAATTATAATACGTACAACAAATAAAGAGTGAATTTAGCAACAGGATAGAATTAGCATTCTCTCCTCAATTCATTGACGCTTGCAATCACATTGTATAACATTGTACTAACAGATTAGCCTGAGCTATTCTACGTTAAGCATTTTGAGGAAAATATTTAATCCACGTGCCAATGTTAACATTCTAATAATTTGTCCGTTCACTTGTTCTAATACACGTTAAATAAGACTTCTAATATTTGCGGTTAAAAGCCATCATAAATTTTAAAGTCTAAAATGAGTATACTAAAACAGAGGGAAAAACAACGGTTTGTGTTCGTACACCGAACTTCATGTTTTTCCTATTCGTACACAAATGGCGATTTGCGCTGTGAATTGAGCGTCTTAAAAGACAGATGCTTATGTATCTTCTATTTACAGAATGTATTGTATTATCATAGTAATCACGCGTTACGCCATACCAATCTTTGTACATCTAAAACATGAATCTGTGAGGATATATCTGTTGTGATATAAAGTCGATCGTAGGATGGACTAAAAGTTGCTCGCTTTGGTCGACGTATCTCCTCAAACTCCTTTGTCATACAACAATCACCATACGGAGTAAGAACAATAACTCTGCTCATACAAATGGTATATATAAAACCACGCTTGTCCGTAACGATATCGGTGACTTCAGACACGTCAAAGTTAAAAACAAAATGGCCCTTCGAATCTATACATTTCATTTTTCCAAATAACTCACTTACGTAAATGATTTGGTAATTTCCCTCCTGACCAGTGTGAAGCTGCACGGCTGCGAAATGATAGGTATAGAATTCATCCGTCTTGAAGGTCTTCAAACGTGTGCCATTTGTAAGAATTACGTCCATGTGCCAGTTATCATTCCTGTCAATCATTGTAACCAAAAGTTTATCAGCTGATATTGATCGAATTGATTTCGTAAGGAAACGAGTTTTGATGTAATGAATGTCTTTAGTATTAAATCCTTTGATTTTCACGAAAGCAAATCGATTATCCCTATCATTCTTTATGCTGACTGCCAGTCTTGTCTTGCTGATGTAGTTCAAGCAGTATGGTACGAACGGTACGAACAATTGAGATAAGATATGTCCAGATCTATCTAGAATTATCAATCTCATATTTTCAGAGTCTGATAGAACTAACCGTTCGTCAAACAAACACATTACGCTTTCAAACTTTGGAGGAGCAGATCTTAGCGTCTGTGAAACGTCGATGCATTTCAAATAAACCATGTCTGTCGGACATTCCGGATATAACAAAGATGTAGCTGGAGTGTCGATCTTCTCAGTGGAATTTTCAGGCACGTGAACATCAGAGGAAAGCATCATGCGTTCAAATAAACTTTGTCGTGTATTTAAGTCAACAGAGGCTTGCCCGTCTACTATTTCCATGTTGCCATCATTAGCAATCACACCTGATATATCAGACTCGTTGTTTTGTTGATGAATGTAAGAAGAGTTCGATTCTTCTTCTAGTATTTCACTACCGACTTCGTTTCTATTAACAGCGGATTGAGTTGAGGATTCCATAGAGTGACTTTTTAATCTTTGAGGTTCATTGGAGTTAGAATCATTATTTGCATCCCTTATTTCTTCTATATCTTGATCATTGTTCAACTGGTTTACATCTGATTGTTCCGTATATTCATTTATCGTGTTGTTACGAGTGTCTTGGCCATCCACATATGGTTCTAAAGGTCTTCTATCTAACACAAATGGTTGATTTTGGTCACCCTCTGACAAAGCAGATTCAAACGTCTGAGTAAAAGTTTCTCGTATAGACAACGATCCTAGTCTTACATCAATTTTTGATGTTTTACACCTGAACAGTGGCTTATTGCTTTGTTCTAGTTGACTAACTATAGCAGACTTCTCCACAACGATCTGTAAAACAGCAGCATCGTTTTTAATCGTTTCCATATCTTCAATGAACTTTTTACATCTCTGCTTGATCACAAATGCGCTACGGAAAATATCAGCGGGCGATCCAATGGTATTAAATAGATCTGATAATTTAGAACAATCTTCAGCCGACTTTTTCAAAGACTCTAAATCTGAAACAGTTTTCAGACAGGTCTTCTCATGGGAATTACATTGATGTTCAGTAACTTCTTCAATCTGAGCAGCCTGAACTCTAACAGCGTCAACAAATGATTGTAAACTATCAACGAATAGTTTCATTTGTTCGGACATATTTGCTTTGCTTTGCATAGATTTCACCATGGCGTTTCCTATGCTTTTGATCGAATCCTCTGCTTGGTCGATGACGTTTTTCATTTCTTCATCTACTGTCTCAGAAAAATTGATTTCAGCAAGTTTCTGTCCGGCAAAAGAAATGTCAACTAATTCACTATGCACACAATTACAGGTAGCATGGCTCCTTGATAAAACGCACGTACTACACAGAAATGCATCATGCTCTTTACAGTAAAAGTCAAATGTCTTGCCATGCCGGGAGCACGTGTGGACGGCGTTAAGTTCGTCGTGAAATCGTACGATCGTAAAACTGTCTCTAATGGTGAGTAACAAATGATCTTTGGTAGCTTTGCTTGACATGTGAACATCCGCACATCTTTGACAGTATGATTCTCGACATATTTGACAATGCTTGACGGCCTGTTTGCTGTTTTTGAGGTATTTACACGGATCGCAAAACAATGACCCCATGGTTTCTTCTTTTAAATTCTACCATTCATGTCTGAAACAATAACATCGGAATATCAAGCGTGTGCGATTAAATATTTAAGAAACTTCAGCTGTTTGGGTAATGAGTATTGCTCAACCCCTGTAATAAAGTATCTGTTCTGTTCTGTTCTGTTCTGTTCTGTTCTGTTCTGTTCTGTTCTGTTCTGTTCTGTTCTGTTTTGTTCTGTTCTGAAAAACGTTAAGTTCAAATAATAAATGGGTCATTTGGTAGGAGGTACATGTAAATGCAAGACGATATATTTAAGATAAAAGTAATTATATTTTTGTCGTATGTTTTAAATTAATTAACTTAGTTGTTTTGTCAAAAGCAATTTCAATTTAAGGCGCCTTATCGTTTGTTTGTTTGTTTGTTTTTGTTGGGTTTAACGCCGTAGCAACACATTGTATGGGTCATATAACTGCGGTCAGTCAACCTACTCACTCTTCTTGGAAAGGCTAAATCTCTGGATTTAGCTGTTAGCCAACTACTAAGCGCATACTTAAGTCAGTGACTGACAACTGTCCTACATAATTAAGAATCATTGGTAGGAGGGAGAATGGCCGTAAAAATAATTTATGACCAAGCTCCACGAAAGTGTGCCCCACGCGGATATCAAACCCACGACCTCTCGATCAGTAGACTTGCGTGCTACCAAATGAGCTAGCCGAGCGGCTTTAAAGGCGCCTTACATGCCCACTTGAGACCTAAGTGTAAAGGTAGCCATACA
This sequence comes from Mactra quadrangularis, assembly GCA_025267735.1. Taxonomy (NCBI): domain Eukaryota; kingdom Metazoa; phylum Mollusca; class Bivalvia; order Venerida; family Mactridae; genus Mactra; species Mactra quadrangularis. The sequence continues at coordinate 20,031,072 of CM046298.1, read as the reverse complement.
AGGTGTGTGTTCTCAATATGAAGTCAAATGTGATACTATGGGAACATTTAAACTATTTTTGAAGTGGATCCAACTTTTATTAACAGAACCCTATAGTTGTTTGAATGTTCAAGCGAAATTCTTTCCAACAACAGTAACTACAAGTGAACATGGGCAGTGTTGAAGGACGTGTTGATCACTGGCACCAGAGTGCTTAAACTCGTTAAATAATCACACATATACTTTAAAAATAATACTTAAAACCAACGCAATTTAAAATCGGTGTACGAGTTATAACTGTTCTTTCATTAGAATATAATTATAATATATATGACAATGACAATGACAATGACAATGACAAATATTTATTTGTTTAAAGGCCTTCGACCCATACAAAATTACAATATTACATAATATAAACATACAATTTACACATGTGTACCATTTAAAGATGAAATGATATTTGTGATATAATACATATAATTAATACATTATCATAATATTGTGGTACTTAGTTTTGTATGCGAGTTAAGCATTGCTTCCTATATTTAAATGCATGATAAAGGAATGTAGCAATAGATTTAATATGGTTTTCATTATTTGATGCCATAAATATATAAAATTTGTTTATGTTCGGTCTATTATAAAATTTATTCGGTAAATAAAGAGTACGGATGTCACTGTAATTTGAGCAGCATAGTAGAAAATGATACTCATCTTCTACTTCATTCGAGGAACAAAGTTTACAAATTCTGTTGTAACGTGGAACATTCTGGTGTCGACCCTTTTCTATTTCTAAATCATGACTGCCTATTCTAAAATTTACATAGTTATATCTGAATTTACGAATATTAAGGATATCAAGATAGTTTTCAGTAATAAAAGAAGTTTTAAATCTACAATAAAGTGATAATTTAGAATTATTGTTAATTGCCACATTCCACTCTTGTAAAAAAACAATCTTTAAGTCTGCATACAAAACTTTTTAGAAACATACATTCCGATTGAACCATTTGATTTTGCCATACATAGCCATATCCATATCTTTGTAGACAAAGTCTAATATTTGTGACCCAATTATGATGGCCATTTATATCATTTAAAAACATCATATTATAACATTTCTTAACTAAACGAGTCTCTGGCATTTTTAGAATTTTAAGCCAATATTTGATACATCTTTTATATGATTCTATATACATAGGATAGCGAGCGCAGTCACCCAAAACAGCAAAGTTTGACGAGTTCTGCTTTGCTATCATAAATCTTTTGCAAGCATAATATTGGGAGCGTTCTAGCTCTATAAAGTTTTCTATACCCCATAATTCACTACCATATAACAACAATGGACAAATCTTAACATCAAAAATTTTAAAAAACACAGATTTAGACATTTGGCCATAATTATATGTAGCATTCAATATAGAAATTAGTATATGTTTTCCTTTTATACAGAGATCATGTACCATTGCATTCAATGATAATTGTCGTGTAAATGTCAAACCAAGATAACAGAAACTATTTACAACATTTACTCTTAAATTTTTTTTATAAAACCACTGTTCATTTCTAGACAGTATACCCCCATTTTTGAAAACAACAATTTTTGTTTTATCTACATTTACTGTAAGTTTATATTGATCACAAAATTCTGAAAGAATATTTAATTGTTGCTGTAAACCCCGTATAGTATCTGATATCAAAGAAACATCATCAGCAAACATTAACAAAAATAACTGGATATCACATGGATGCAATTGTATACCTTGTACATTTCTATTTCTAAACATTTTTTCAAGTTCATCTATAAAGAAACAAAACAATATTGGACTAGCAAGACAGCCTTGCTTCAGACCAATATCACTCAATATATAGTTACTTTTAGAACCATTACATCTGATACAAGACTTAACTGATACATACATACTTTGTAATGCACGAAATAGATTACCTTTTATACCCTCATTTTTTAATACATTCCATAACAATTGTCTATTTACAGTGTCAAAACACTTTTTAAAATCAACAAATGCAACATATACTTTTCTACCTTTCTGAGATAGAATTCTGTCAATAATAGATTTTAGAATGAATGCATTGTCTATGGTTGAGTAGCCGGATTTAAAACCGGATTGATTCTCAGATATTTTACAAAACATTTGTGCATAAAAATTAAGACGTGAGACAAGAATACCACAGTATATTTTACCTAGTACATTCTGCAAACTTATGCCTCGGTAATTTTCCACATTGTTAACTTCGCCTTTCTTAAATAAAGTAACTATAATAGACTCACACTAGCTATCTGGGTATTCACCAGAGGTAAAAAGTCTATTAAAAAGTCTAATAAGAATAGGTAATATACTTTCAATTCCATACATATAAAATTCAGGTATAAAACAATCAGGACCTATATAAGGTAGTGTACATATATGTTTGCACAGGGAACTATATAGAGCGAAGTACGCATTATTTTTTATCAAACTATATGAACTCTGGTGCCAAAAATTATGATACATGAAAATATAATTTAATGTCTGCGGATTAAGCAACATGATATAATTATATTGGAATTATAAAGACACAATAATTTTACGTAAATCATGTTATATTTCATCTACATGTATATTGTATTGGTATGCTTGGTTTAGTATACATTGTATGTTCATGTATGTTACTCATACATCATGTTTGGTTTTTATATACATTGTATGTTCATGTATGTTATTCATACATCATGCTTGGTTAAGGAAAACATTGTATGTTCATGTATGTTATTCATACATCATGTTTGGTTTAGTATACACTGTATGTCCATGTATGTTACTCATACATCATGCTTGGTTTAGTATACACTGTATGTTCATTTATGTTACTCATACATCATGCTTGGTTTAGTATACATTGTATGTCCATGTATGTTACTCATACCTGATGTTTGGTTTAATATACACTGTATGTCCATGTATGTTATTCATACATCATGTTTGGTTAAGGAAAACATTGTATGTTCATGTATGTTACTCATACCTGATGTTTGGTTTAATATACATTGTATGTTCATTTATGTTATTCATACATCATGCTTGGTTAAGGAAAACATTGTATGTTCATGTATGTTACTCATACCTGATGTTTGGTTTAGTATACATTGTATGTTCATGTATGTTACTCATACCTGATGTTTGGTTTAGTATACATTGTATGTTCATGTATGTTACTCATACATCATGCATGGTTTAATATACATTGTATGTTCATGTATGTTATTCATACATCATGCTTGGTTTAGTATACACTGTATGTTCATGTATGTTATTCACACATCATGCTTGGTTTAGTATACACTGTATGTTCATGTATGTTATTCATACATCATGCTTGGTTTAGTATACACTGTATGTTCATGTATGTTATTTTTACATCATGCTTGGTTTAGTATACACTATGTTTATGTATGTTATTTATACATCATGCTTGGTTTAGTATACACTATGTTTATGTATGTTATTTATACATCATGCTTGGTTTAGTATACACTATGTTTATGTATGTTACTCATACATTATGCTTGGTTTAGTATACATTTGTATTTTCATATCTGTTATTCTTACATTAAATGGATGTAAAATAACACTTAATTTATCCTATATTATATAATTGTTTTGTTTAATGTATTATATAATTGCATTACATTGTAACATTTCTTTGTAAATATGTTAATATATCTATAATGGAGGATTCAATAAATATATAATAAACCTATATTCCACTGGCACCAGAGTCCTCACACTCGTTAAATACGCACATATAAAATATTTTGTCGTCAACACACAATTAAAAAATAAGTCCCGTATACATTACCGTTTACGAGTTATAACTATACTTTTGTTTTAATATGTTTATGTATTAGGTAGTGTACATGTACAATGCACAGAAAAATATATATTGGGACGTACGCATTATTTTATACTATATTCATGAGATATGGACTCTGGTGCCAGTGCTATATTCTGTATTTAGTCTGTGTTCGTCCTACTCTTGAAAAAGAAACAGTTCTGGTTTAATATGTCCTTCCACCAGATATCAATGCAACTAAGAAGTTTACATAAAACTTATATGAACTCAAATGAGCCTAATATTAAGAACATGTCTGCCAATTTTAGTAACATAGTTCATGCCCAAATGTTAAATGAGAAATGTTTTCAGGAAAATAAATAATGATAGACAACGGACAGAGGTCGGCTGCAATAGCTCGACTTGGCCCTTGAATACTCGGGTGAGTTAAAAACATAAACATAAAATAATTATATACTTACCATAAATGGTTACAAATATTATCCAATGCAATAAAATACATGTGTACATGTAACACAATTCAAATACACTGAAACATGAACTTATATAAAGTAATTCGATATGTTTAACTTAAAGTTATGGTTTTACATGTAATGTTATTCGAACAATGCAAAATTGTCCCAACTCTTTTGTTAAATAGCAATCTTTTGTACTCTTTACATATGTCACATAACCATTCATTTGAATGTTTTCTACACTAAAGTTAGTTTAATCGCGATATCTAGATCCCTGGAAGAATTACAAATACATGTGTCCACACGCTCATGCATACTATTAATCTAGAAATTGCAGATTTAAACATACCTTTTTACATTCAGCGTATATTGCATTATGTGCATTGTGAATTGAATAAGTTATAAATTAAATAATAAAGATAAGTTTGAACTTGTATTGATTTGAACACAGGTACGTAGCATGCTTCAAACATAAGCAGATGAGTAAGAATGTATAAAAAACAAGAGGTTAAGAAGTTAGACGGTCCGACCAGTTTTAGTGGGTATGAACTAAATTAGTGCCGCGTATCAGTATCCTTTCGAATTTGGATCAGTTGTAACTCATTACAGAATTGGTGGCTTAACCCGATTGCCGTATGTTTGTTTGGGTTTTACGGCACACCAACACACAAAGGTCATATCGCGCCGAAAGCAATTGGTGATAGCATTAATTGATTGCCGTATGTACATACATGTATATATGAACTATAAGTATTATTACTATTGTATTATATCTGTGTATGTAATTATCGTCATTGAAACGTATTAAACTATACGAGTTTGGATTACGTGTTTAATAATTTTATGAGTACATACTAACCGGTGCTTGTATTTTTTTCCACGACAAACATAAACAAACGAGACTTGTTTGATTCTTACATCGCTAACATAGCACTTCATGGTATTGTTTGTAAGGACATATTGATGGCTTTTCTACACCCCTTGTTTCACATGACTCTTCCGATCCTATTTCATTCATGCTAATGTCCGATATAGTATTGAGTTTTGTCACTTTCAATTAGGGCTGCGGATCGTTGAGCATGTGGCGATCCGATTCGAACCACGATTCATGTAGAACGAATCACGAATCGAACCACGAATCACCGGTTAATAAAAAAGCATACAGGAATTCATATATACAACACATATATGTATGAATATACATATAGATAAAACAAAAATAAGTGAAGAATTACAGAAGCTTTTATTGCATTTTTCAACATAACCGTCTGCGGCTTAATGTTAGAAAATGTGCTGAAAATGCGCGGTGCACAAATCACGATAACTAATGTTTACACACGTAGCGCAGCTCATTTTCGATGGTAATTTAGCTGATTTGTTTTCATTTTCTGTAACAATAGATCGCGATCCGACGATTTCGGAAGTGCCGAATATTCGTACTCGGTTTTCCAGTCGAGATCGCGAATATCCGAGTACTTGAATACTCGCAGCAGCCCTGGATACTCGCAGAGCTGGATACTTTAATGCATACATAGTGACAACAACGAAGTTGGCTTTTCAATAGAATTAGGATGTTTCGATTAAGCCAAGGAAACAATGAGATGTGAATTTTGATAGCCATGCTGGCTATGTAAAGACTATACCAGCCGTACGTCGTAACCGCTAGACCAAAATCAGAAAATATATACAAGTATTTATTATGTGCACCCAAATCTATTTTTTTTTAAATCCTGATCGAAAATTCTCTGCCCACGTACTACTTTATTTTAGCATTTTATATGATACCTGTTTATTGAGATCGATGTTAACCAAACCTCCTGACAAAAATATCTTAACGCTTCCTCACCTGTCCCTTAAAAATCAATTGACACATGAATCGTTTGCACTAGATAATTCATTGTAACTAGGTATGAATATAAAATATTGACGTACAAGTTTGCTAAAGTATAGATTGAATACGCAAAAAACGAACGTACAAATACTATACATATTGATTTTCACGATAAAAATATCTTGCTACCCCGGCAATTTATTGTAAAAAATGATTGAAATTACATGTTTTTCATAAGATAAATTGTATCGTAAAACATTATATTCAAATGTTTTCAATTGTTCAATCGAAATGCGGTGTTTGATTCACATTCATATTATGCTATTATTTTTCTTGTAACTGTTTTGAGGTTTTTTGCGTCTATTTCTTTAAAATACTACCTTGTAAGTGTTTGTTTGTTTGTTTGTTTGTTTGTTTGTTTTGTTGGGTTTAACGCCGTAGCAACACAATAATAGATCATATAACGGCGGTCAGTCTACCTACTCACTCCTCCAGGAAAGGCTAAATCTCTGGATTTAACTGTTAACCAACTACTAAGCACATAATTTCGTCAGTGACTGACAACTGTCCTACATAATTAAAAATCATTGGTTGGAGGGAGAGTGGCCGTAGAAAAAAAATCATGACCAAGCTCCACGAAAGTATGCCCCGCCCGGGAAATCGAACCCACTACCCCTCGATCAGTAGACTTGCGAGCTACCAACTGAGCTAGCCGGGCGGCTTCCTTGTAAATTTGATGTAATGATTTGAAATGTAATGTAATGCTAAGCCAAGCAATGTTACGTTACGTTACGTTACGTTATGTTACGTTACGTTATGTTACGTTACGTTACGTTACGTTACGTTACGTTACGTTACGTTATGTTATGTTATGTTATGTTATGTTACGTTATGTTACGCTATGTTATGTTATGTTATGCTACGCTATGCTATGCTACGCTATGCTATGCTATGCTACGCTATGCTATGCTACGCTATGCTATGCTATGCTACGCTACGCTACGCTACGTTACGTTACGTTATGTTACGTTACGTTACGTTACGTTACGTTACGTTACGTTACGTTACGTTACGTTACGTTACGTTACGTTACGTTACGTTACGTTACGTTACGTTACGTTACGTTACGTTATGTTATGTTATGTTATGTTACGTTACGTTACGTTACGTTACGTTACGTTATGTTATGTTATGTTATGTTATGTTATGTTATGTTATGTTATGTTATGTTATGTTATGTTATGTTATGTTATGTTATGTTATGTTATGTTATGTTATGTTATGTTATGTTATGTTATGTTATGTTATGTTATGTTATGTTATGTTATGTTATGTTATGTTATGTTATGTTATGTTATGTTATGTTATGTTATGTTATGTTATGTTATGTTATGTTATGTTATGTTATGTTACGTTACGTTACGTTACGTTATGTTATGCCATACCATGTCATGCCATGCCATTCCTTGCTATGCTATGCTATGCTATGCAGTGTCATATACTAAGCGTCGCATTCCATCTTTTTTCAGTCATTTTGCAGCGGTCAGTTATCATTCTCAATATCCCTGGACAGGCCTATCTGGACATGTCATTAGCTTTTCAATACAAGACTCATTATGATGGAAAGGAACTTAAGTATAGTATGATGGGAAGTAACTGTGTATGCTGTTGCCAATGAACGAATTAAGATTTGTCTCCCTTTGTTGTACTATTAGGCTATTTGATCAGAAACCATGAATAATGTGAATAAAAGTCGCAATCTTTTGGGTTAAACGTGTTTAATTGACATGTTAGAACACAGTGTGTCCGTTTGCCGGGGGGTCCTTGGCCTCTGGTTTGGTATGTTTTATTATGACGTAACAATACAAACTCTTTCAAAAGTAGTCTTATATGCGAACGCTCTTGGACTGACTGATACTCCAAAAAAGTGTAATACTTTGTCAAAATTTTCCTAGTGCCCTGTAAAAAAAGAATACAGCCTAGGATAACACTATGATAATGCATAATCAGATTTATATTATACATAGCAACATTCTATTTCACGTTTTGCATCAGATACCATAAAAGGTGTTGGTTGATATTTACACCAGGACAGTGTCCATGGAAGTCGGAACCCGCTTAGGAGTGTGTAACAACTCATCTGCCGAATTAACTAGCCCTGAAAATGGATGGCGGTAAAGTGTCCAGCTAATACCGCGCCCCGCCGTTATACAAGTTTTAGTAAACAATGGGGCGGCAAGTAGGAGGGCCGCTGTGATGAGTGCTGAAACCTGGGGCATGAGCCTGGGTGGAGCCGCCACGGGTGCAGATCTTGGTGGTAGTAGCAAATGTTTAAACGAGAGCTTTGAAGACAGAAGTGGAGAAGGGTTCCATGTGAACAGCAGTTGAACATGGGTCAGTTAATCCTAAGCCATAGGGGAACTCCGTTCTGAAGTAGCGGCTAGGGCTATTAGCAAAACTGATACCACGTGCCCGCAACCAGCGTTTATTAACATGTTGAAGTGTTCCTGGGATGTCCTTATAAGAGCTTTAGTCTGGCTTACCTGTCCCTTCTTATTATCGTTAATGGGTCAGGCAAAGCGCAATAATGGCTGCGGCGTCTTCAAGTCACAAATATTTCTTTTAATTTGTGAATTTTTTTCTTTTGACGATGGTCAATTTAGCATGAGTTCGGTACTATGTAGATCAATCGAAGTCGATTTTCTTAGGCCATTTAATTCAACGAATACATGTAATTAACCAAAAAAACATGTCTGCAAAGTAGACACGATTCGGACGTTGACTATTTCTCGTAAAATTTCGGATACTTTATTTAGCATAAATATAACCGAACAACAAAAAAACAATATATCCACTGTAATTCTTAAACAAAGGTTCTTTGATTTAAGCCATTATAGTGAGAAATGTGCATTTGAAAAAAAATTTATCTGATATATCTTGTACAATACATCGGACACCGCCATTATTTTGCTTTGCCTAACGTACTTTTACCCATCAAAGTATGATTTCGTGAATTCCGTATGTTGAAAATGTGAATTCATGAAGATAAAATCGGGAATTCGTGAAGTTGAAATGGCCCTTCCGGTCTTTTGTAAAAAACAGACCTAGGGTGGGTGTGTTCTATTTGCTTATTCAGCGTTTTATTAAAGTGGAAGACTTTAGGTAATTTTCCATTACATATTAAAGTACCAAATGGTTTAACAATAATTGCTCTAGTAGAAATTAGAATGACTATGGTTGAATAATTTCATTAAATGATGTATTAACATTTCACTGATTTCGGATAAACCACCACCCTTGGTCAATCATGCTTGTAATAAAAGACCGCTGCATTATCATTACACTAACAAGACACAGGTATGTGAAGTTGGCGTGTAGATTGTACATTGTAATTCAACTCGTAGTTCGCGAATTATTAGCTTGCTAGTAGATGGGTATTCAACTTGTAGTTCGCGAATTACGAGCTAGCTAGTATTTGGGTATTCAAATTGTAGTTCGACCCGGACTCACCAGCATAGGTATCGTTTGAATTACTAGCTAGTAGTTGGGTGTTCAACTTGTAGTTCGACCCGGACACACTAGCAAATGTATTTTTTGAATTACTAGCTAGTAGTTGGGTATTCAACTTGTAGTTCGACCCAGACACATTACTATACATAACATTTGAATTACTAGCTGGTCATTGGGTATTCAAGTTGTAGTTTGGCCCGGACAAACCAGGATAGGTATTTATTGAATTACTAGCTAGTAGTTGGGTATTCAAGTTGTAGTTCGACCCGGACTCACCAGCATAGGTATTTTTTGAATAACTATCTCATAGTTGGATGTTCAACTTGTAGTTCGACCCGGACACACTAGCAAATGTATTATTTGAACAACTAGCTAGTAGTTGGGTATTCAAGTTGTAGTTCGACCCAGACACATTACTATACATAACATTTGAATTACTAGCTAGTAATTGGGTATTCAAGTTGTAGTTTGGCCCGGACAAACCAGGATAGGTATTTATTGAATTATTAGCTAGTAGTTGGGTATTCAAGTTGTAGTTCGACCCGGACTCACCAGCATAGGTATTTTTTGAATAACTGGCTATGTATAGCTGAAAACCCAACTACTAGCTAGTAATTCAAAAAATACCTATGATGGTGAGTCCGGGTCGAACTACAAGTTGAATACCCAACTACTAGCTAGTAATTCAAACAATACATTTGCTAGTGTGTCCGGGTCGAACTACAAGTTGAACACCCCACTACTAGCTAGTAATTCAAACGATACCTATGCTGGTGAGTCCGGGTCGAACTACAACTTGGATACCCATCTACTAGCTAGTAATTCAAAAAATAACCTATGCTGTTGAGTCCGGATCGAACTACAACTTGAATACCCAATTACTAGCTAGTAATTCAAATGTTTTGTAAAGTAATGTGTCTTTGTCAAACTACAAGTTGAATACCCAACTACTAGCTAGTAATTCACAAAATACATTTGCTAGTGTGTCCGGGTCGAACTACAAGTTGAACACCCAACTACTAACTAGTAATTCATACGATACCTATGCTGGTGAGTCCGGGTCGAACTACAAGTTGAACACCCAACTACTAGCTAGTAATACAAACGATACCTATGCTGGTGAATCTGGGTCGAACTACAACTTGAATACCCAACTACTAGCTAGTAATTCAAACGATACCTATGCTGGTGAGTCCGGGTCGAACTACAACTTGAATACCCAACTACTAGCTAGTAACTGAAATGTAATGTATAGTAATGTGTCTTGGTCGAACTACAAGTTGAATACCCAATAACTAGCTAGTAATTCAAATGTTATGTATAGTAATGTGTCTGGGTCGAACTACAAGTTGAATACCCAACTACTAGCTAGTAGTTCAAGTAATACATTTGCTAGTGTGTCCGGGTCGAACTACAAGTTGAACACCCAACTACTAGCTAGTAATTCAAACGATACCTATGCTGGTGAGTCCGGGTCGAACTACAACTTGAATTCCCAACTACTAGCTAGACATTAAAAAACTACATATCCTGGTGAGGCCGGGTCGAACTACAACTTCAATACCAAACTACTAGCTAGTAATTCAAAAAATACCTATGCTAGTGTGTCCGGGTCGAGCTACAAGTTGAATACACAACTACTAGCTAGTAATTCAAAAAATACCTATGCTGGTGAGTCCGGGTCGAACTACAACTTGAATACCCAATTACTAGCTAGTAATTCAAATTTTATGTATAGTAATGTGTCTTCGACGAACTACAACTTGAATACCCAACTACTAGCTAGTAATTCAAAAAGTACATATGCTGGTGAGTCCGGGTCGAACTACAACTTGAATACCCAACTACTAGCTAGTAATTTAATAAATACCTATCCTGGTTTGTCCGGGCCGAACTACAACTTGAAAACCCAATTACTAGCTAGTAATTCAAATGTTATGTATAGTAATGTGTCTGGGTCGAACTACAAGTTGAATACCCAACTACTAGCTAGTAGTTCAAATAATACATTTGCTAGTGTGTCCGGGTCGAACTACAACTTGAAAACCCAATTACTAGCTAGTAATTCAAATGTTATGTATAGTAATGTGTCTTCGTCGAACTACAAGTTGAATACCCAACTTCTAGCTAGTTCTTCAAAAAATACATTTGCTAGTGTGTCCGGATCGAACTACAAGTTGAACACCCAACTACTAGCTAGTAATTCAAACGATACCTATGCTGGTGAATCCGGGTCGAACTACAACTTGGATACCCATCTACTAGCTAGTAATTCAAAAAATACCTATGCTGGTGAGTCCTGGTCGAACTACAACTTGAATACCCAATTACTAGCTAGTAATTCAAATGTTATGTATGGTAATGTGTCTTCGTCGAACTACAAGTTGAACACCCAACTACTAGCTAGTAATTCACACGATACCTATGCTGGTGAGTCCGGGTCGAACTACAACTTGAATACCCAAATACTAGCCAGCTCGTAATTCGCGAACTACAAGTTGAATACCCATCTACTAGCTAGCTAGTAATTCGCGAACTACGAGTTGAATTTCAATGTAGAATCTACACGCCAACTTCACACACCTACAAGACACTCATAAATCATGTTAAAATTTTATTATAAATTATTTTATTGTCACCTCGAGCATCCCCTGTCGTTGATTAACTCATTGTATTCTTTATATAAACATTGTTTTTGTTGCTGTTTTTTGTACGAACTATACATACTTACGTTGTTATTTTTTGGCAAAATTAAACATCCACTGTATGCATCATAGACATAGTAAAGTATTCATTGAGCGCAGGCTGGAGCCTGTGCTCTTTATATGGAATGCGTTTTGAATATGTCTGTGCATGCGGAACTTTTCGGCTGTTACTGCATAATTACTGTCCAACGCACTTTCCTCAGATAACCATGAGGGCTGTCATTGAACATTAACGTCAAAATCTTGATTTTCATTACAAACAAACGGAAGTTATTTGGTCATTCGTGAAAGACGTGATTTTAATCGAAAATCTATGTTATTATATTGATTACAGTTGTTTGTAACTTAAGAATCGATCGGATTTTCTTAGTAAACCAAATCAGTGAAGTGGTTATATATTCGGACAAAAAATGTCTGTTATTACTGAACAAGAATTTCGGACAAAACGAAGTTAATAAAGACAAGACTTAAACACGTATGTCTTCTTTGTAATCATACAGCTGGATCAGAGACATGGCTAAATACCAAGCTTTAGGTTTGTGAATTTTTCACAAAATTGTTATATCTGACATGTGTTTTGTAAATATTTAATTCATTTGGTTATGTTTTTTTTTTATTATCTATATTTTCTCTGTGGTTTAAACTAAAACATGTACACTTGACTTTCATGGTCTCCATCATCTATTTATACAAAGCACGCTCGTATTTACATTTTTGGAGACGTTCAAAACCACTGACGAAGACACTGACGCCATAATCAAGGAAGGATTATTAGACCATCACTGATATTAATCCTATTATATATTGTACATTAATATACATATAGGTGTTTACGTTTTAGTAACTATGTTTAATTTCTTTAATTAGCGGTTATGAAGCAATATTTTATTTTTAACGTCTCACTTATAGAGAATCACAGGCTTAAGGAGTACTTTCATGTTATTAATTATTTGCGCTCTTTGATGCATTGCATCAATATTTTCATGTATATCTATGGTATGCATAGTCGCAAATTCCCGTATGAAATCTCTGTAAAGTCACGAACATATTACTTTAAGGTTTAGTTATAGGACAACTAGAAGTACGTGAGGCCTTTGTGTAGTGGTAAAGCATGCCATCTCTCAATCAAGAGATGTGTGTAGTGGTAAAGCATGCCACCTCTCAATCAAGAGATGTGTGTAGTGGTAAAGCATGCCACCTCTCAATCAAGAGCTGTGTGTAGTGGTAAAGCATGCCATCTCTCAACCAAGAGATGTGTGTAGTGGTAAAGCATGCCACCTCTCAATCAAGAGATGTGTGTAGTGGTAAAGCATGCTACCTCTCAATCAAGAGATGTGTGTAGTGGTAAAGCATGCCACATCTCAATCAAGAGCCGTGTGTAGTAGTAAAGCATGCTACCTCTCAATCAAGAGATGTGTGTAGTGGTAAGGCATGCCACCTCTCAATCAAGAGCTGTGTGTAGTGGTAAAACATGCCACCTAGCAATCAAGAGGTTGTGTGATCGATCTCACGTAAAACCTTATTTTTTGCAATTCAAAGCGGAGTGGAACTTGTTTTCACAAATATTTGTTTATTTGTATTTTTTTTACATTATTATACTTTCTAACCTGATTAGAATGTGTACTATTATTGAAACTCACAAGGACATTGGAATTAAAATGTCTGCAATGATTACTTCTCCTTGTTACAATAAAAAGACAAAAACACGTCATAAAATTATATACATGTATATAATTAATATTCAGTTTGGAATAAGCAAACCTCGAACACTAACAAAACCCCTAAGCAACGCCTTAGACATAACATATCCAAAAGAAGTGAACATAATCAAGCATAGGCGGATCCAGCGGGGTGTCTGGGGGGTCCGGACTCCCCCCGCCCCCCCCCCCAGGATTTTGAAAATGTACCTGTCCATTAGTGTTTTTCCTGTCTGTAAGTAATTTTTAGGTAGCATGACGCAATTTATTTCGGTGCTTAACATAGATTTGATGGTTATGTAGTTTTAATTATCAATACGTTGCATTTTTTCAGCAAAATGTGTATAATGTGGTTGTGGTTCGAGGTTCGAAACCCCCTAGAAAAGTTCGGACCCCCTCCCCCTAGAAAAGTTCGAACCCCCCTGGAAAAAATCCTGGATCCGCCTCTGTCAAGTCTCCACTGTAAACAGCATTAAGTGCTGCAATTCCAGAAACTATTCCCCAAGAACATTTCCGATTATATTTATAATCAGCTTCGAAAGTTAAACTCGTCTTTTATTAGACAGAGTTGCAAAGTTAAACGATTTACCTTCTTAATTTCAACGTTTATCATTGTATATCATGAACAGTGAACACGAGTGTTTATCAACGACGTTTTATTATTTTCTTATATCGAAAGGTGACAATTTTTCTTTCAGCTAGTTAGCAGACACACCGATTGCTACCGAAGCGTGCCGATACCCGTATTGCTTTTCTAAACGCCGTTACAACAACTTTATCTACAAGTACTTGCTACATCTAATGTTGTGCTGGGAACTTTTTTAATATTTTATTGCTGAACCATTTAACGTCGTCCTCGTGATATTGGTAGGAGTAAATCAAATACTTAAAGGAAAGTTTTCAGTGTTTGACATTGACGGAATTGGAACTATTTCAAAATGGTTGAAGGAATTTTAACTCATTGGGCAGATATCTTAACGATAGTGTTGTACTTTGTTTTTATCCTAGCAGTTGGCATTTGGGTATTTTTTTTCATACATTTTGTTTATTATAAATATATTCGTCAATTTTTTAGATATTTTAAGTCTTTATTTCTTTGCAATTTTCTTCTATTAACGCTAAATATCCTAAGCATTTTTTGCAGACTCAGTCTCGGCTTAATGATGGCCAAGTGTAGAGTTACTTATTTACCTAAAATAAAGATTATGTGGTTGTTGCAGGTTTTCTATTTTGCTTTACCGGGGTTCATTGCTTCTAAAGATGCAAACCCCGGTCAGGGCTAAACTTCATACATGTATGCCCTGGAGTGACATTCATGTGGAAGAACCTTCTTCTCTGCTGGTTTTCATTCAGTTTCCAATGCAGTGTTGCGCTCTGCATTGTTCAACCGGGCTTGGGACCGGCTACGACAGGCGCGGTAAACTACGCACATGATTTCGTATCTAGCGACCTGATGGGTTTGTTAGGCATACCTACTTATGACAATTTGACAATTATGTCGAATTTTCTCCTGCATTAATAAGGTCCGAAAATATATTTTAAATTTCTAAATAAATGAAAACATGCCTTAATACAGTGAACAAACAAACCATAATCATATTTTAATACTGTACCTATTGTAGTCTCTTGTTAAAATATGCCCTAATTCGCAGCGTGTTCGGTTACCTTAAATGTTCCAAAACGTTTCAATCTCCTACTAACAGATTGAGTTGTCCCAACTTTGAGTTGAGTATTGCACGGGTTGAGTTGTCTTCGGGTTGAGTTCTCCGGTATCCGTAACGTTAGCTAACAGAAATTACTGAACGCGGGGCTGCTTCAGTTTACTATAAGTATTTTGTATTAATTATACTTTCCGATAAGATTAGGTTTATACACGTGTATATTTATAAAATATTGCTATTTTTGTAGTAAAACATTTAACCAATTTGTAACAATTAAAATAAGTTCTTTATTTGTTAAAACTCAAAAGATGATAAAATTTCGAATGAAATCTATTTCTATCATTTCGTAAAGTAACAGCTCTTCGACTTATAGGAATATAATATTCACGTTGAAAATAATATATCCCTGTTTTAGAGCACGTTGCTTAAAATTTCTTTTTTGTTTTTTCTTGAAAACTAGGAAGTAGCAATAGTCAAATGGAAGGACGCGTGCTGATGGATTGATAGGTCCTGGGCATTGCTAATTTTCTCTAGCGAGAAGTTTACATGTGATTGCTTCCCTCCACTTGGGTGTTAAAGGGTACCTTCGAAAATGGAATTCTTTCGTTTTGCCAATGCGTCGGCCGTACATATAAGATTCCTCAGATGATTGATAGAAAGATACCATTAGCTCGATGACCAGGGGTAGTAACACAGCAAACCATCATAATTTGAAACGTACCCTTCTCATCACACTTACTATATTCAAACTACATGTATACGATCATGACAATCAAGTGATCCGCTTGGACCGTGTGCTTCGTTATAATCAATACTATTTCTGTTTATAATTTATTAAGAAGCATGAACCTTTCGCGATAACAATCATGAATTTTTTATATCTATTTGACCTTAAGTTGCAACAAATGTATGGCGAGCGGTTTTAATTTTTTTTATAATTGAATTACATATAGATTTAGTGTTATAGAGAGCTATTACATATATGAGGCTGTATAAGACAACCGAATATGCTTCAATTTTTAAATATATCTTTTAATAGAGAGGTCCCGGGTTCGAAACCCACTAGGGACATTGCTAAATCTTTTGAGCAAAACATACACCTACAGTTGTTTCACTCAACCCAGATTTAAATAGGCACCGTGAGTGTCCCCTGTCTGAAAGTGATTTCATTTGTAGGGCTATCGTACAAAAATTGTGAAATCGGCTGAACATGCAATAGAAGAAAACTATATACAACACTTTAAGTTAAATCTTTGAATGATACAATTATATCTTTCAATTATTAAAGGTATCATTTTAATACTACTGTTAAATCACTTTAAATAACGTTATGATCTATCATTACAATAAACAAAAGTGGATATCTCTTTCATTAAGGAGACATCTCTTAATGTTATAGATAGCAGTGCTTGAAGGATATCTCTATAAGAAGCGCTGTTATTTATTGTATTTACAATTTACAAGTGATATCTTCTTAACGTTTAATGCTAGCAGTTTTGATACTATAGATAACAGTTTTATTTCTATGGCAACTGAAAAAATAGGCTTATTCTCATATGATTTCTTTTTTTGTACCAATCAATTACAAGTAAAAGAGTTATCATTGTTTGTTATCATTATCTCTCAACGATATGCAGATATCCTCCTAAGCTAAAGAAATAGCAGTATTTTGTAGACTGATACATGTATCCCAATTTAAGAGCTTGCAATTTTTGTTAAAAAAAGATTTGTTTTAACAAAAGAGCTATCACAAAAACATGGCTGATATCTCTTTTTCGTAAGCTTTTAGTTCTTTAACACAGTGATATACATATATATTTCAGTTACAATAGTGACATCTCGTTTTATAAAGATGTCTCATTAACTTTAGAGATATCATAAAATTTAATGATACATTCTATCTTCTTTATGTTAGGAACCTACGGAGCCCCTAAAGTGACATTTTGAAATACTTTTTTTATTATCACAACTATTTCGTTTAAACGTAATATTATTTTGTTTTTACGAAATATTATTTCGTTTTTACAAAATATTATTTCGTTTATTCGAAATATTATTTCGATTTAACGAAATATTATTTTGATTTAACGAAATAATAGTACGTTTAAACGAAATAATTATTTCGTTAAATCGAAATAATATTATTTCGTTTTTTTCGAAATAATTATTTCGTTTAAAAGTAATATTATTTCGTTAAATCGAAATAATATTTCGAATAAACGAAATAATATTTCGTAAAAACGAAATAATATTACGTTTAAACGAAATAGTTGTGCTCATAAAAAAGTATTTCAAAATGTCACTTAGGGGCTCCGTAGGGATCTATAAAATTCATCATTCATGTAGTAACTTGATAAATGGTAAAACGGCTGGTCATGTAGATAGAGCTGTAGAGAAACCAATCAGCTGATGTCATTATACCAATTTTTAAGTCCATGCACGTAAATATGTTAAATTAAGAAATGTTTTTGCAGTCAAAGTTCTATAACATGAGTGAAGGTGTGTTATGGAATAACTATCGGCTAAATATTTAGTTGAGAACATGTTTTGTTTTAATGTCATCCACCATCACCCGATCAGCATTCATGTTAAGGTCGAAACAAAGTAGTGTTAGGCGAAACACTATTAGGAAAACAACTCGGGTGATTCCGTAATCTGACGATCAACCCTCGGATATATTCGGTGGATGAATATGTCGTAAATTAACATGTTAACATCTTAAAAATATCATTTCATTGGGTTGTAAGCTTACGCTAAAAATATATCTATCTATACAATAGGCTTTATTAATAATGGTGTAGAAATGACCAAGAGAGAAATGGCTTAGATTTGAAATGGCAATAGGTAATAAACCAACATCAGTCAGTGATTTAGACTGTCCTCCAGAAAGTATCTGTACGATCGTACATTGAATTAATAGACGATAAAGACCGTTTGTTCGTGTCTAGCTGTATTATCACGAGAACGAAAAGAAGAAGAAGCTGTATTAAAAAAAAAAAGAAGTTCGCGTTTTATTCTAGCCAATATGGCGACCCCCCCATGATTATCTGAGAGTAATTTGCAGAGCAGTAAAACCGAGAAATGCCGCATTTAGCGACTTCATCAAAACTGACTACAAACAGAGCGCAACGCTTCAAAGAGCGTTGTGTCCAAAAAGAATAGGTAACGCAGTAATTTTCAGATGAAATATTGTGATAGAAAAAAATCTCATCATTTAGCTCTAAAACACTTTTGGATCACATAAAATCCACGTTTACAAATACTTGAGTGCATTGTGCTCTTATACATTATATTTAACAGGACCCCACTTTTTTAAGAAATAGACACTTAGTCAAACTTACACTTATTTATAACGAAAAATGAATTTTCATGTTCATTGAATCTCTTTTGCGTGTACATTTTAAAAACGCCATAGTTTTATTGACAGTTTTCATGTCTTTTGTGATTAAATACATCTTCTGAGTGTATATGATTTGTAATACAGGCCTAGCATAGTTATCAAGGAAAATATTTTACAGATATCTAATCTATCATAAAACAACTGCGATATCCAGGATTCCAATGTTCTGTTGTCATGTCTATTTTCTAAGATACGATCAGACAACTATGCTGAATAATCTAATGCGAATAGCCCAACAATTAAAACAGAACCGATCAAAGCGCTGAAAGCACTGAAACAAACAATTTATTGAAAGTGACAACTATTGGCTCTAATTAGACAGTGTAAGCAATGCCTTCTTACACCGGAAAGTATTCCAGTCAATGCATGCATTATTTGTTATCAATTATCGATTATTTGATAGCATTTTACAATCACAAATTGGACATTTTTGTTTAATTCCCCAACTTAGTACCCATGAATGATAATATAACGGCGACTGTGTATATAGTGTAACATTAAAAAAAGAAACGAAATCAGCAACAAACTATAATAAACAAATATACATTTATTCAACAAAAGAACTATGTAAAAAGTAACAAACAGAAGAAAATATAAACATGAAATTTTAAAGACCTGAAGTGTATGAAATCTAGCGAATTACTGAATTACTTTGCTAGGGAGCAGTGGTCCAGTGGTAGGACGCGCACTTAGTGATTGAGGGGTCCCGAGTTAGATCCCCACTAGGAGCACTGCTAATTTCTTTGAGCAGGAAATTTACCTACAAATTTATTGTTCCACTCCACCCTGGTGTAAATGGTTACTGTGAGGGATTGCCTGCCTGAAGGTGATTTTAATGTTCATGAGATATTGTACAAGATTGTAAAGTCGGTTGAACATGTATATAGAAGCTGACTTTAAACCGCACTTTTTTAATTACCTTGTTATTCATTTATTTGTTGTGTTAGCTACATGTACATCATGAGTCATCATGATAATATGCCAGTTCAATTAACTTTTACTGAATTTATTTTTGTAATCAATACACCATTTTTAACAGAAAAATATTACGTAATGCACCAAGTTAATTTGTTACCCCCATTTCTTCACAGTTTTTATATAATAACGAGGGTTGCCTGCAAGACTGTAGTTACTCGCTCTTTAACGCAATGCACTTACTACAGTATTGCGGGCAACCCTCGATATGTTTGTAGTGAATTTATATTTTTTATAACAATGATTCTACTTGTAGTTCAGCTATAAAATTTGTACGTTGATGTTTGCTTAAATGGACAGACAATTATTAAACTTGAGTTAGAACTGGGACAAAAGTCTTTGAAATGAAACTTGAACGCTAATACAAACTCATCTCGTCTCTGCATAATAACTACAACTTTTCTTTTCAGTCCATAGTTCGACGTAAGTCAGGCAGTGTTGAAGGATACTTTCTGGCTGGTAGGGCCATGCCATGGTTTGCTGTAAGTATATTTTGAAGACATTTAACGTAAAAGGCATTGATAATAATGATAATTACAAATTGATAATAAAAATATTACGTAAAAACGAAATAAAATTTCAGAAAAAAAAACGAAATAAAATTTCGTAAAAACGGAATACAATGTAGTGTGAAATTAGAAAAGTTCTTCAAAATGTCTCTTTAGGGGTTCCTTAGATTTTTACGATAAGTATTGTACCGTACATGTAACAGGTATGACGTATATATTTTATGTACTAAAATGCATAATTTTCCGTGGTACTCGTTTCTTTAGGTGATGGAAAATTACTTTCTACAGATAAAATTAGCTCTCGATGATTATGACACTGTAACTAATGGTTTATGATTATAACCTACCATGAAAACACGGCAAAAATATCAATTTTCCTATAAATAATAAGTATATTACATGCAAACGCTTTTGTCTTTATTTGTGAAAGTATAAATTGTAGTGCTGGTTATAGACAAAAGTCCATGAAAGCCAGGTTTGTTGACCTGGCCGTCGTAAAATGGTTATAGTTTCTGTTAGCACGTCCTTGAAATTTTCTACAATACTGGTATGTGTCTGTGTGATATCAAAGACACTGTTGATCATGACAAAATGATAAACACAGCTCAACTAAAACTTGACTTTGTAATATGTGCTACATACATAAAGCAACTATTTTTATGATAATGTTATAATGATGATGATGATGATGGTGGTGGTGGTGGTTGTGGTGGTGGTGATGATGATGGTGGTAGTGGTGATGATGATGATGGTGATGATGATGATGATGGTGGTGATGATGATGATGGTGGTGGTGGTGGTGGTGGTGGTGATGATGGTAGTGATGATGATGATGATGATGATGATGATTATTATTATGATGATTATGATGATGATGATGATGATGAGGATGATGATTATGATGATTATGATGATGATGGTGATAATGATGAGTACAGAGTTATGATAATGCTATTTTACGACATTTTGTTTTGAATAAAAACTACATTTAATTTATATTTACGCGTACTAATATAACTCTTTATACTTTTTGTAGGTCGGAGCCTCTATTTTTGGCAGCAATATTGGGAGTGAACACTTTATTGGTTTAGCCGGGTCGGGAGCCGCTGCTGGGATAGTTTTTGTTTTATTTGAGTGGATTGTAAGTATTTTATCTACGCTTATATGAGTCTTTGATAGGGGGTCGTTATATTTAAACAACAAGTAATGCCTTTGTCACAAATAACAAAAGGCCACCGGGCGGCGTCTGATCGCCGTCGAATTTTAAGTTCAACTGGATTATTTCTTTTGTATATAGGAATTAATTAAATTGATGAAAAAAATTGAATCATTTCAGTATGCGCAAGCGTCATAAATATGATAACATATAATAGGGGTGTTACAAAACGGTAACATCCGTATTGCAATATACATGTTTTGAAATTTTGAAATAAATATCTATCTATCATGTATTGCAATACACAAAAACCGTATTACAATACATGTATATTGCAATACGTATTGTGATTGCGTAGACATGCGGAGCATGAATTAATGCACGTGCATCGTCTTATGCCACCGTGCTATAAAAGCGTACGGGTCCGCAACAAGCCACGATTTTATGGGACTGAGGCATTACATATAAACAGGGTTTTATTTTTTTGTACGAACTGTAATAAAACTGCTAATAGGTGATCATTATTATCATTGGTTATCTAGTGCAAGTAAATATTGTACCAAATAATTACTGGTCATTGGGTATGAAGGCATAATCTATGTTCACTAAATTGCCATATTTAGACATACAGATTGATCACATGATCTAGAACTCTAGTAGCTGCATGGACGCTATATACGATACAATGTAGCTCCTAACTGTGCAATGGGAGCAGGGAGAGGAGAGGAGGCAGAGGCGGGCGTCAGGACTGCAGTGTCAGCCCACATACAGTACCCACCGCCGTGTTGACTCACACAAGTTAGCTAGATTAAGTATGTACAATAAACGTTAGTAGAAGGAACAAGGCTTGGGTTATGTATTAGGTCTCAAAACACATATTAACTGTCTTTGATCGCAGGTAATAGGGACGTTCTACTAGTTTTATACTTTTAGGTGACCCCCCCCCCCCCTGGAAAACTATTCCTTTTTAGAGTGTTACATATAAATTTTCGTCCTTTTTTAATGGGAAACCCGTTGGTATGTTTTCCGGTGTGTTCGCAAAAAGTATATAAAACTGGAGTTGGAGATGTGATACACAGAAAATAGTATACACCTTTCTGCTTAGCTTCGAGTAGGTACAATAAAAATCTGACATTTTGAAATAACATGTATTTGAAGTCAGGACCATTTGAAACGTCATTTACTAATGGATATGTTGTTTTTTACAGCCTGCATTGTTGATACAGCTTTTATCATGGTTTTTCTTACCAGTCTTCATATCAGCAGGAGTAAGTACTTTTATTAGGCCTATCAGTTATATAATGGCGGACAGTCAACCTACTCACCAGGCCTGAAAAAATAAATCTCGATTAAATCGTATCTAGTTATTGAGCACATGCACCCGTCAGTGACTAACAACTGTCTAGTTTATAATCAGTGGTATGTAGGAGAATGACCGTAGAAATTATATCATAACAAAGCTTAACGAAAGTATAGGATTCGAACTTACGATCCCTAGATCAGTAGACTTGTGCTATCCAGGCGACAACCGGGAGAAATCATCTACTTATTACATTATGAGTTTAAAAATACATTAACTAGGTAAATTTGTTATTCAGTTTGAAGTTCCAAGGCACCAGCGCATCTAACCTCGCTTTCCTGGACCTTTGCCGATACCTATACATTGTAGTACTCACTAACCCTACCACAAGGGAGGCAAATTCTTCATGTACCTTATTTATGGAGAAGGAAGAATAAAACCTCACCGGGTAGGATTCAAACCCGTATCCCGTCCGGGGCACTTGATTCGAAATACCAGCGCGCTACCAACTGCGCTACAGATCCGGGTTATTTTCAAAAGCAAATAGAATGATAAATAACGAGTTGTTAGTTACCTGTATGATAAAACTTTTTGACAATGCATTTCCTCTAGTTTTATGTTGCTCTATATATCAGGTCTACACACTACCCGAATACATGCAGAAAAGATTTGGCAGAGAAAGACTAAGAATCTACCTCAGTATATTGGCATTATTCCTTCATATTGTTACTCGATTGTCGGTTAGTATATCACTGTATCAAGATACACGTATAATATACCATTCAATGGCATATCCTTGTGGAAGAATTTGTATTCAGACCATCGCGCCACTATATCATTGAGTGATAGCACATTTGTTCATATTTTTTGCACACGTCAAGAATTGCATTTTCACCTAGTTTTGCCATAACTTCCTCACGGCGTTGATAACATGGTCGGACTAACGTTTCACCATGATGGATGATAGGAAAGTTTGTAACTATTACTCTAAGAAGAAAGTTTTGTAACATTTGCATTTACATTGCCTTCCGAAATACCCTGAACAAAATCCTAATTTCGTGACAAAATGGTTTTCATTTGCTCATGAACAAATAATAAAGAGTTGTCTGAAAATATGTCTTAAATCAAACAATACAGCCTCTTGTATCAATTATATGACGATACCATTGATAATTTTTATGGTATGGGCCAATGAAAGCTTGCCTGATCAACACGTGACCAGTAGACACTAGTGTGACACCTCTTGTGATACATAGGTTATCAATTTATCATTTAATCTATAATTCTTTATCAAACAAGTAAAACTGCTTGTGGTATGCATGACCACACAATAATGCATGATAAGCCTTTATCAAACATTTACTTCTCAAAGGACTTTTGTCGGGCACTGTGCATATCAACAATGTAAGACCTAATCAAAGAACTGCATTTACACATGAATCGTTCGAGCAATGACGTAGGGTATGTATAGTATGACAAACTTTCATTACAAATATTCTGCGAAATTCTTCTTGTATTGAGAGTTGATGTAAAATTAAAATATGGGAGGAGACAGCCAATCCGCGCTTTTTATTTTTCAAATTTATTTAAGCTCTCTTGTGAAACAAGTTGTCACAACTTAGGTTAATCACTCTTGAATCCGCTTCCTGGTCCCCAGTACAATGTATTTTACCTTGATGTTTCTAAAATATTCTTGAACATTCTATGAAAATACATATATAAAGGGAAATGATTCTAAGTCAATCCTCTTCAGTCATCTACTATTCAGTTACACTCTTCAGTCATTAGGTTTAGGTATTACACTACAGTCAATTTGGGTGTTTGTAAATATTATAAGACAGTGTTGGTATAATAGAATTAACATCTTTATTTGGATTTCAAAAAGGGAATATTAATCAATCGGACATTTAACATTATTGGATTTTTGACAAAGAAACCCAGAATCAGTGAAGAATTGGACATTCGTCTACTAAGATTTTATTTTATATTATACATTTTTCTTCTGTTTGTAATATTTTATACAATTCTGTTGTTAAATAATTTTGAATTTCTCCATTGTAGTTTGTTGCTGATTTCATTTCTTTTCTATATCTTAACAATTGTATTTGCTCAAGGAAACACCAAAGAGGTTTTGGATGTGATACGGACCAATACGGAACTGGGTATCTAAAAACATACCAATCAAAATCCATAAATACGCGGCCACAATAGCTCTTTTTCCAAGATGGTTTATTTTGAAAAAAATGGCAAATCTCCCTAAGCAATTTTGAAAAACTGAAGTTTTTGTATTGTAGGCAACCATATTTTCTGGAGCCATTTACATACAACTGGCTTTAAATTGGAACATGTATCCGTCAATAATTGGATTACTTTTTATAACTGCTATATTTACAATCTTAGGTGAGTTAATTTCGTTTCTCTTTTCCAAGGGAATCAACACGGACAACTCAGTCTCAAAACAAAACTTAACATTTATTTCAAATAACCAAACTCATTCAAACGGTGCACCACCGTGCGCCTTTATCTGCCAAGCTTATTACTACATTTTTATTCACATGTTTATCTTAGTTTACAAATCTCTTGCAATGGGTTCGTAAACATGATGTTGGTCTTGCGTGGCAAGATGATGTTTGCATATTGACAATTTACACAGAGAAATATGCAGTGATTGTAGACGAAAAACATCAAACTCTAACCTTCTAGCCTTTATTCTACGTACTCAACGATCTTATTTCGGTTTAATAAGCGATAATGCCATGTGGGAAATGTTTTGAATAAACTCACCTCGCTTTCGAGAATGCTCTGTATTTACCAGTAAAACTAACACTTTACAAAGGTCTGCAAGTTCTTCTTTAATATACGAAAGAAAAATGACACCAATGTTATATTATCATTGGCGGCCATGTCTTCTAAGTCGCGGCTTGATGTTAAGCCAAGATCGACGGATTTGAAGTCCAGCACGCTACCACTGCACCATGTTTGCTACTGAAAGGTGGGTAAACCTATTGACAAAATGACAATGCATTGATATAATAAGTATCAACATTGAATCATTTATAAAACTTTATTGCATATGTTACTATAAATAGTAACAATGTTGACGTGGAGGTGTGCCAATATAACCTCAATGTGGGCAATATATTCTAGTATTGAGCAAGTGTGCCAAAATATCGATATTTTGCTCACTTCCTAGTGTGCCAAAATCGATTTTGAGGTAACTTCCGGTCATTACGTACCTGCAGTTCAACAACGGCAGACTTTCAACACGTGAAATTCTTTACGTAATTAGCAACAAGAAGCAATCCAATTTTACGACGTGTGGGTTTTTTTTTCATAGTGAAATAAGATTATTAACAACAAGGTTGAAGCCCTTGACCCAATACCTAAGCAAGTGTGCCGATATATTCCTTAAGGTACACATGCCCTGTTTAATAACATCTTCTTACTTATTCAATGTTTTGCACATTTGCCATGTTTAATAACCTCTATTGTATTACTTTAACAGGTGGGCTGACAGCCGTTATATACACAGATACAGCACAATCAGTCATTATGGTTATTGGAGCCTTTGTAGTAATGGGTTTGAGTAAGTATACATCTACTTTCAGTCTTTAGAGGGAGGGTGTCGCCACATGCAAACAACGTGATTTCTCTCCGCTGTAAATGCTCAATGAGTAATGTAATTGATGGAATCGTAATTATTAAGTCATCGAATGACATCGCTCTCCTATAAATGATAACATACACTATTTATGCTATAAGTGACTTCTGTCAGCACTTTAGCTCTAGTGTGCATCTTACACTAATGTTTTAAATATAAAGATAATTTATGTCTTTTTTCAATCGGGTACCGTAGAATAATTTATTTTGTATGTGTTCCTGTATTGAAAATAAAAGATTTGTCATGTTATGTTATGTTCTATTGTTCTATATGTTCATTTTGTTCAGTTCTATTGTGTTATGTTGCGTTGCGTTATGTTGTGTCCTGTTGTGTACTCAATAAGAAATCTGTGCTAACTTATCAATTCTACGACAATGATGAGTCTAACAATTGTTTTATATAGACTTAAAGGTACTAGTTCACAGATTTGGTTAGGATTTTTCTATATTTTCAAAATACCATTCAGTGTCTGTAATAGTGTCAAAAAAATCTAAATATTTTAAGACAAACTGACCTAAAGATTGCAAGAAATATACAATAAATGTCACCAAATTCCACTAAAATTGTATCTACCGTGACATACGGGGTAGATTTTTACTATAATTGTCATCATCAAAATACTCATTTCCTGTTTCAAAAAATGTTTCCATACGATTTAGATAGTTTCAGAAAAGTTGATGTTCAAGTTGAAACCTGTGAATGTGTACCTTTATTTACGCAGTCATGATAATCTTTACTTGATAATTGACAACAATCGCAATTCGGACGTTGACTATTTCTGGTTAGAATTTGAGATACTTTTTGAGCATTAATGTAACCAATAGACTAAAGATAAGGTATCCACTGCAATTCTTGGGCTAAGTCCTTTTATTTAAAGCATGTAGTGGAAAATGTTCACTCTAAAAAGAATTACCCGATACCTTGTACAATACATTGGGCGTCGCCATTTTTCTGCTTTGCCTGACGTACCTTTTCGAACCCGAAAAGTACGAAAGGGAACCAGACAAAGCAATTGTTATGATGCCACCGATTATCATTTTCAGGTTTGGGTGAAGTGGGCGGGTTTAGTAATATTGACTCCGCCTACCAGAAAGCCATACCATCGGTACTGATACCAAACACCACGTGCGGTATACCACGTGCTGACGCTTTACACGTGCTTCGTGACGTCAATGCTGATTTTCCATGGCCATCCATGATTCTTCAATGTGCCATTGCCTCGGCTTGGTACTGGATTTGTGATCAGGTTAAAACAAATATTGAATGTTTTTTTAACTAATGCTCTATCGTTTAAAAATTCCTTCTGCTATTCGAAAACCCACATGTTTTGCTCGTTTGTTTTCTAATTCCTAATCATGGACATACAAAATTTTGAAATTTTACTCTTTTAGTATTGAAATTGGATCGCCGTTGTCTTCTAGTTGCATATGCGTGGATTGGTTTAGAGCTAAAAAATATTTCTTTTCCTGATAGATGTCGTGTGAAATAAGACCGAAAACGATTGTCTAAACATTTCAGGTACAGCAACAGTCATAAACACGGACTTTACCCACAGCAAAAAAAAAGACGAATAAATTTAACATTACGTAACGGTTTACTACAAACAAATTACGAAAACAAAAACCTAAAGGTTTGCCGCCTTGAATAGGACTGTGGTATACGTAAAACAATAATTGGCACAGATGGTTTCAACCTCATTCTAGGTTGCAACCTCACATTTATCCCCAACAGGTTCAATCAATACCAGTTGAATTGATATAGAAAACTGCATATGAAATGCATGTTAAGATAACGTGCTTAACTTATTTTATTTGTCGAATGTTTACTGGAAGAAGTACAAGGAAACATCCTGTACAAGTCTGAAATATTAAAATTACATTCATATCTTTATTTGGCTCAATATACATGTATTTGGTTTCAAAAGCTGTTACGATTCGCTCATGTCACGGTTCAGTTCAAACGCCGATATTGATGTGACAATCGTTTTGGGTTTTTTTAATTAATTATTGAGAATTTGTTTACGGTGAATGCTTTCAATTGATCTGTGTTGTTTTATCTACATTTTGATCATTTGTAAAATGGTAGTCAAAGTTAAATATTCCCTGAAGTACATTAAGTTATGATATACTATGTGATCGATGAAGGAATGTCTAATATTAACCATGACTCCAAATTAATATTTAATAATCTCTGTTTAATGTTTCGGTTGGGTTAACACCGTAGCAACCAATTGTTTAGGTTCACGGCGGTCAGTCAACCTACTCATTGTTACTTTTAAAGGTTTAATCGCTGGATTTAGTTGTTAACCAGTTGCTAAGCACGTACATATGCTTCCGTCAGTGACTGAAAATTGTCCTAATGATTACGAACCACTGGTAGGAACCTCAAGAAAGTATGGTCCACCCGGGAATGGAACCCACGATCATTAGACTTGCATACTACCAACTAAACTAGCAGGGCGGGATACAAATAAAGAAGTGAGGGTCCGAGACGAGCCAACAACAATAACTGTATGAGAGAAAAATGTTAACTAAGTAGGCAAATGCTTACAGAGAATGATAACCCAGCGCTGCAACATCTCAAATATAATAGTTAGACGAGCAGCCCACCTCAGATGGCTGCAGCTGTTTGAAAAAGCTGCAACAAGAACAATAGTCCGGCAGTATCAAGACCAAGCATATATTTACATTTTGAGATACCGCTGGAAGTATGTTTTGTGGTTTTCTCAGATGATATGATGTAGATATGAAAACTGATGGGTGTCAGTCGGTAAACCTTCAGCAATTCCATAAAACAAAACCAATATGGCTTCCAATATGGCGGAAAATAATCACTTAAAATTAAGCTTGGCTCATTTTGCCCCAAATGTTACCGCATTAGAAACTTAGCCCTATTCCTTCCAGAAAATTGCTTTTATTATAACTAAAACAATTAAAATTATTCATTTTCAAGATAATGGTGCAACGATGTTTAGCAGCCAAGAATATAACACATGCAAAGGGTGGCACATTACTCGGTGGATTTTTAAAGGTCCTACCATTATTTATAATGATGATTCCTGGAATGATCAGTAGAATCATGTTTCCTGGTAACTCTTTTATTATCTTATTTCACTCTTTATTTGCTAGGGTGTAACGCCGTAGCATAACAACTTAGATAACTTAAATCACGGCGGTCAGTCAACCTACTCACCGCTCCTGGAATGGCTAAGTCTTTGAGTTTAGTTGTTTACCAGTTATTAGGCACATACTTCCGTCAGTAACTGAATACCTCACTACATAATTTGAAATCAGTGATAGTGGAAAGAATGACCAAATAAATAATTTCATTATCAATCTACATGAAAGTATGCCAACCCGGGAATCGAACCTTCGACCACTTTATCAGTAGACTTGTGTACACCGGCAGAGCAAGCTGGGTGGCTCTTATTTCCCTCTCATGTTTATCTGAATTGCAACAGTTCTTAATAACATGACAAAAATGTAACGTGCATTATACATATACGAGCAAACCAGTCACTACCATAGTTGTTCAGTATCTTTGTCAGTGCTAGTTGCGATTTGCTTCCATAGTTACTTCTTAATTAGCAAATATTGGGCCAACTTCATAAAAAATCCTGCCGACAGTCTGAAATACCCCAAACTGTCCTGAACATTTCAGCGTATGCCTAATATTAATACTTGTACGCTTACTACTATATTTTATAAAAAAATCAATGATTACCATTTATTTTGAAATGCTTTTTTGGCTTATTTTTTTACTTTATTTATTTTATTTATTTATTGGATTTAACGCCGTATCAACACATTTTAGATCATTTCACGGCGTCCAGCGCACCTAACCTAGCTTTTCTGGACCTTTGTCTATAACCAGTACTCACCTACCCTTCCACAAGGCCGGAAACTTCTCCATATTATCTAATCAATGGAGGAAAATTGACATTGTCTAATTTTCATGGAAGGGTATAACCTCCCCGGGTGGGATTCGAACCCGTGCCCCCTCGGGACACGAGATCCCGAATTCCGGCGCGCTACCAACTGCGCTATCGACCCAGGGTTTTTTGTAACTACCTTACTATATTTGTAGTTTAGAAAAAGAAAGTAGCTTTAAATTTATGAATACATTAAACATATAAATACATTGAATTTGGTTTGAGGCTTTGAGATATAAAGTGCTGAATCTTATCAATGAAATGCATTCAAGAAACTAAGGACTATTCACCACAGTATACGATGACTCTAAAGAAAGTGTTACTTTTGTTAATCTATATAATGTAAGAGTGATAAATGTTTTAATTGCAGATGAAGTTGCATGTGTTGATCCTGAGATTTGTAAAAGTGTATGTGACAATCCTGCAGGGTGTTCAAACATTGCATATCCAAAACTCGTACTGGAGTTATTGCCTAAAGGTTGGTGTAAATGTAAATACTGGGTTTACAATTGCAAGTTTGCATTTTAGGGACAACTCATGTTTGCTGCTTTGTGATCAAATGTTGAGGTGCTAAATATCGCCTTCTTTGCCATATGTCCTATTAAATCAATTATTAAGTATCTAGATATATTGTATATATTAAATCTATAGACATGCGTGACCTTCTATATCCAGGGGTACGGACCGTACCGTAATGGTATGGGGTTAAACTTTATCTTTTCTGTTATGCTTTTCCCGGATGCATGTGGTCATCATAGCCGGATATGTATATATCTTCATATATTTTGTCTGAAAAAGTTATTATCATTGTACTTGTTTTTCGTATAAACGATTAATCATGCAGACCTAAATCGTAACAATATTTATAAGAAATGAATGCCCTAAATTATGCAAATTTGAAAGAGAAAATGTTATGTTTAATACAATTGTATTCGTTATATTTAATACTGAATAAGTCGATTACAAGTAAAGATGCTATGGTCATTTGGATGCATTACCATTAATTATACATTTTGAAATTTGAGTGAATTATTCTTTGAGCTATTGACGTATACCTGTTTTATCCAAGTTGCCATCTTAGGGATTCTCTGTACCGTGTAGGCGAACTTATTCTATTAATGTTGATAATCCGTCAATGTCATCTGTTAAAACATAATGAAAAAGTCATATCGATCTTTTTATGGGGTAACGTTCAGTGAGGGATGTGTCCAATTGGCAGTATAGAAAGAAATTCACGCTTCTGACCAGTAAAGCGTTCAGTGGCGGGAGGTTAACGTTGCCTTAGCGTTCGTGATTTAGTAATATGTAATCAGCTGTTCTGAAATGTCTTCCTGAGATGAAAAAGAAGGGAAAGTTCCGAATCTGGATCAATGTTTGGACGGTGCGCTATCAGGGTACCGTCCAGAGTTAACAATGATTAGTTTCAGCAAATTGCATTGGTTCTTATGGAAAAAACAAGAGTTTTTTTTCTGTGTCCAACTAAACTTGTAAAACCACTATCTTGGTTGTCAGGCGTAGTAAACACTCCTTCATGTTTATATGAAACCTGACACAGACGGTTCTCTTGAGACTGTGATTAGTCGGTATTTGCTGGGACATTTACTAAGGTAAGCTTAGGTTAATACTGTCGGACTATACCAGTAGTTCCCTTTACTGTGCATTTGAAATGTCTGCACAATATGTAGAAAACATTGTGATAAAGCCTTAAAAAAGAATTTATTCATGACAAGTATTCTTGAGACTTGACTAATGTTTTACATTTTCAGTCGCACCGTCCAATCAGTACTGTCCGAACTTTGATTTTATATTGCTAGTCTTCCAAAAAAACAATAGCGTTTAAACTCAAATGTGAACACTGTTTCAAGCATAGACACAGGTCTGCGTCCAATCAATTTAAGCACATATATAACCAATCACAAGCTGAAAAGGGGGCATAAGCTACGATGTAAAATAGAATTTAAATGATAACACTACGAGTAGATGATTTATAAACATAGCTGATTTCTGTATCCAAAGGTACGGACCGTACCGTAATGGTATGGGATTAAACTTTATCCTTTCTTTTTGCTTTTCCAGGAGCACGTGGTCTAATCATGGCCGTCATGTTGTCTGCCATAGTTACTTCATTAACGTCAATATTCAACAGTTCAAGTACAGTTTTTACGATGGACATTTGGCGAAGACTTCGACCATCGGCCAAACAACGAGAACTTTTACTTGTCGGCAGGTGACGTGTCCATAAAATGCATGAATAAAGTATACACAGTATTTATAACCAGATCTGTTTAAGTTATTAATGTTAACTGTCGCTCTGTATGTTTGACAAATAAAGTATTTCTTGATGCTACTCTCACAGTCAAATGATTACAACATTAAATGAATCATTCAGTTGAAAATTTTAAAAGTAAAAATCTAAAACTCTACTAAACAGATAGTGAATATCGTGTGCCCTTAACTGTCTATGATTAACTCACCAGTATAAAATTTATTCATTTTTTAAATGTTTGTATTGTAAAGTCGGAATATTCTTAACATTATCCGAAAAATCATAATTTTGTCAGGTTATATATCAGTTACTTTGTCACTGTTTATTTCAAGGCAGAAATCTATAGCTTCTTGTTATTTGTCATTTGTTTGTAATGTCCATTTTATAACAAAAGTTATACAACCTAAGAAATCATTTCTTAGCTTATCGGTTGTGTGGAAGGTCTGTGTTTTTACTGTTGCTGATCCTGATATGTTTCCATAGTCTTTTTATACAATAAGGGACCTTAGTTAGTTATTTCCCCTTGTATACTCTTCAAATAGGTAGGTCCAATTAGTTGAATTACTCGGATTTCTTCCTCATTTTTCAATGTCAATATGCCAAAATAAATCTTAAATTCCTTTTTTTGTAAATCATTTAATTTGTTTGAATTCAAGCTAAGTATTTTTAGAACTATCTAAATTTCTTCACTTCTGTTAATATCTTTATTTATTTACAAGAAAGATATTCGATGAAATATTTTGTTATCCTTACATAGGAATTCAATGATAAAACCCGATGTTTCCAACTGTAAGGACCTACTCACCGATTGGATTGCTTCAGATTTTATCAGGGACAGATAACTGACTAAAGTCCCTAATTCAGCTATAAATAATGTTGATATCGTATTTCCCGTTGTTCAGTTCTAATAATCAATTTTTATTTCAATTACAGAGCGTATATTATACTCTTATGCATCTTAACAGTTTTATGGATACCAATTGTAAAAGCTGCACAAGGGGGACAACTCTTTAGTTACATGGTCATTGTTGAAGGCTTTATTACCGCCCCTTTACCTATATTGTTTGGGTTAGTAGTGTTCTGGGACAGAACGACAGAAAAGGTAGACTGACATTTGAATCTTTACTTTTTTACCGTCAGATCAAGTATTGTCTTGAAGAGTACCTGTTTAAAGTCTACCAATTATTACTTTAAAATGTGTAGGTTTATAAGAAATTAGTACAGATGTTAAAGTGCGTTTAGCAGGTAAATGTCATACGGGAATCCGCGATTTCGCCATACAATTTCAAAGTATTTGTTTTTATGAAAACAAAACTCAAAAGTTTTGTCTGTTTGTAAAACACAATGTTTCTTCTTAGTTTAATATCAAGTTTGGTGGTGCCCAGGAGTGAGTCGAGAAAAAAATCAATGAGTTTGAATATTAGTCATTTCTACGCTCCAAAGAAATTTAAGTGGTCACGACTCTGGTGGCAACTTATAAGTTTGTGTTAACCATCTTATATGTTGAATGTGGGACAGTTCTAAGAGTTTGAGCATTTTATAACGTACAGACAACATTCTGAAAGTTTGACAATTTTAAAATGACAGAAGACAACAGACCAAAGAGCGTGACCATTTTAAGTTGTAAATACTAAGTCCAAATAGATTGTATGGACAGCTTTCCAAAGTGTTTGACAATGTTAATTTGTATATTTATTTCAAAAGGTTCATTCCACCGAAATAGCCTGACTGACAACTTACAACTTCAAAATCTGTGAAAATTTGCCAAAGTTTTTGGAATTTAGCTTGACGCCAGGAGTGAGCAATGTTATAAAAAATCAGGCTCAGTGAAACGACGAGGTTGGGTTTCGGTGTAATTGGAGCCAACATGTAGTTTGCCATCTAATACTGACTAGTCGAACATCGTAACCACTCGACCACACAAAGTGCTGTCTATAAAGTCAATGTCATCAAGTGCTGTATTTTCAGGGAGCTTTCTTCGGCATTATAGCTGCTAATATATGTGGTCTGATTCGTCTAATATTGGAGATAGTTTACCCCGTGCCTTCATGCGGAGAACCTGACACTAGACCGGGTTTCTTGGCAAACATTCATAGCTTCTACTACTCTGAGATGATTATGGCTTTACAGTTTATTCTGACTGTAGGAATCAGCTTGTGCACAAAACCTCAATCTGCGGACGAGGTAAGATATGTTTATTTGAAGATAAGTTCACTAACAACAGTCATGAAAAATGATACCATGATACCATTAACACGTCAAACTATTACGCTTTCTGTTCTTTTTGTTCGGTTTAACGCTGTCGAAAATATGTATGTACCTTTCATTGCTGTCAGTTAACCTACTCGGCGTTCTTATTAAGACTAAATCAGACAAATCGCTGAATTTAGCTGTTTTTGTTAAAAGGTGTCCATTTCTTAAAAAGTCAATATTTTTAATGTGCTTAACCTTTTTGCAAAAAGGCTAATCTCTGTAATCCTATCTTATTATCATTACGTCGTTTATCAATATTTTATTAATGTATGTACGACTCACGATTAACCTTACCAGTTTTCTGTATTGACAGTTTTTTCTCAACTGTTAAAGCTTGAATAATTTCACGGTGACTAAATGCATTGCTTGTGTACTGGTGGCCTAATTGTTAATAAATATATATCTTGACTAAAACATATCATACGGCATAAAAAGCTTCACTCGATCATTACTACACACATTTTTGGAAAGTCATGAATTATCATGACGATAATTTTAACAAACGTATTTACCGTGAAATTATTCATGTTTTGACAGTTGAGAAAAAACGAACGATACAATTTCATGCTTAACTTTCACAGAGAGACAACATATTTTTATTTCTCATTTACAACCGAATCGGTACCATCTTAGACGGGGTCACAATCAGTATCATGTTTGTTTGTCGTTAAGTTTTAACCAGGGTCATACGGACGCATTATGAACAGACCCTGGCTAGAAACTGAACTCCAAGTCAAGTGTCTAAAAGATTCTTCTTCATCTGCTGGGTTGTGCTTCTTACGAAAGCATCGTCTGCGGTGGTGGTCGCTCTCTCCATTTCTCAACCGGGCTTGTGACCGGACACGACTGGAAACAATCAGTATGACTAAATTTGAATCTATTTATAGATACGTGGTACCACATGGTCGACTAGACTCCGCCCTACAGAAAATAGTCCCGCGGAGTTATTCGACCAAAAACAACTGGATATTGAATTAGAAGCATCAAAGGAGACTGATGAAATGTTAACAGGTATGTTGAAAAACTCACGTTGTATTTAGCCTTTTTCATTGCTTTCTTATTCATTACGACTCGTTCAAAAATGCTTAGTTCTATCATGACAAACGGGTCATCATTCGAGATATAACTATTGTGGTCGGCTTAAGAAAGAAGTTCTGAAATGGAAATCAAAAATAAGAAAAAATATCAAACAGGCATAGACATTAATCAAATATCACTACCATATTGAATATAAAACTATTAGGACCAGTATAGTTCGACAATGAGCATTGATGCGTGTCTACACTTTTAAATTTGGTATGATCCATTTACAGGGGAGTTTTATAGTGCCTATAAGTAGGTTCTTGTGAGAAATCTTGTGGTCTGTTATAGCTAAATATAGTTGATGATGATTCGAAACATATCAAATCAATCTGTGGCGCAATGGTTTGTGAATGCTTACAATACAAGACCTTATAGGTTCCAATCTTGGCATGTTTTAATATCTGTTTTGAAGATATTTCTTGTATATTTTTGGTATTCGTTGACACAAAAAAAAACACACACGTGCGCACGTGTTCCTTTAGAAATAGAATTATACGTTGAAACAAAATCGTATTCATATAACAGCTGGTACATGGAGAGCGTCATGTCGTGAAAATCGAACAGACATATTGGAAACATGATTGTGTCATGTGCTCTTTGGATGAGGTGTTCGTTATCAATCTATCTGATACAGAATAATAATCTGAATCCGGTAATGATACAGCTAATTAAAGTGAAAATATCTGATTTACGCAGTCTTGAATGCGATTTTTGGGCTATTTGAGATCAGACAAAAATTGTGGTGAGATTCTAACCCACAGGCAACAAAAGTAAAGTTATCACTGTCCCATACACTTAACCTCTTGGTTATTGAGCACTTTATAAATTTTTGCTGTAATTAGACAAACATAATTCGTAAAAAGCTGCTAACCCTCAACAATGGTATGAGCGACATTTGGAAAACCACAGGTCGTTGTCGATCTATATATTGTGTCCTATAAGCAAACTGTTCACTTGTCTTCGGGAATGTTTTTACATGAATGTGAACATATAGATGCTTAAAACACGTTATTTCATACTCTTCGTACTGGTCTGTAGTTTCTGCAGATCACTCAATTGGTGTACAAATAATGCCAAAAGGTAATTATTATCATGACACAGCTTGCATTGCTTTTGTTATAAAAAACAAAAGTAAAATAATTATTGTGGTGACCAATGGTTCCGGAAAATTAAACAATGCGTGTACCGAATTTGAAAAAATAATTTATGATTTAACATATTGATATATTGCGTTTTATTGATAGTTGCTGCAGACAACAACATCCTAATAATCTTAAATATCGGTTACAAATATTTTTAAAGTCAATCCTAAATATCGTGTTCTATTTAGAGCGTTTCATCTTGTTTTTTTATGATTTTAAATATTTTTATGTAGTATTATTGACATTATTTTAAATTGGAACAAACTGTTAACTCTGATTAGATGTTTTATGCATCACATTTACAAGTGTAACAGTATTTTGTATTTGATCTTAACAATATTGTCATGTTTTAGATAATTATATAGATTTTTCAAAGGATGTACTTTATCGCATCTTCTTTAATAATTCGAACACCAGGTTACTTGTGGTTTACTCTTTTAGAAATTACATGTAACCGACATTGTTTGTATACAATTGTCCACATGTTATTTTGAAGACTGTTTTCTACACTTATTCTCATTTCAGATTCTGAAAATAATTCTGCATCACGTGATTCCAACAAAACAAACCGCCTTCGTCATTTGTTCCACCATGTGTGTGGTGTGGCGGCCAATGATAATACAGGCCTGGAAATCAAAATGGAGGACAGGCGAGCATTTCTTCGCGAATCTTCAAAAACAGCTGTTACAGTCACCAACTCTTTTGCCATCGCTTTGGTGGCAACAATGTTCTTTTTGATTGGCTATTTCAAATGAACGGTTCGATAAAAAAGTGTTTTGAAATGCGCCCGAGTTTTTTTGTGCCTTAATGTTAATATATTGGGAACTAGTTTGGCGTAAACTCAGGCTTCGTCTTGACGCCATCTTATTTTTATCAAGAGCAAGAAAAACTGCCTGATATTTTGAATGTGTTATTCTATAAACTACATACCAGTTTTTATATAATTGTATACGATGTATAGCTTTATGTCACAAACGTACATGGTTATTTATGTATTTATATATATATTTATGTATATCTTAGCTAAGTCATTCAGAACATCACTGCTATCTTCTACGCCGATATATTCGTCGAAAATCGCCGAAGAGTCCCGAATTTACTTTCACATAGCGTAAAACATTCGGAACTCCTCAACTGAAAGGTTGAGGTGTTATGTTAACACGTATTTAAAAAATGATTTATATATTTTTCAATGTTTGGTGGTGAAATAAAATGTAGACATGCATTTGAATGCAATGACACTAAATAATTAGTGCGTTTCGTAATAATTGTCACGTAAAATAATAATATGTAAGTCATTATGTGGTATAATGTGCAGTGCGTACAAAAACAAAACCCTGATAATGTAAACAAAACGATGCACTTTTGCACGGAAGGGGATGCTTAGCATGACAATAAAATATTATATGGTATTAATTCAAGTATGTTTTATAAGTGTCTTGTTGATATAATGGTACAGCGTTCTACCATTACATCACAGTGGCAATAAAACAAGACTAGACAAATGCTACGGTTTGAAGAAGAAAACAGTCAACAATCCGCCTCTACTCAGAGTTTAAGCTTGATAAGTAATTGAATTATTGCGAAATTAACATGATACCTACTTGATTCTAAGCAGAAATTGTATACTATTTGCTGCGCATCGCACACTATTCAACACAATTTAATATTTAAAATTGATAGCCAAAAATACGGTAATATTTGATTTTCTTGCTTTTGAATTACGATGAATTTTATCACAAGTTTTTTGTAAAAAAGCGCCACTGGTTTTGATGTCAGTTACTGTATCAAAGTGAAATAGGCGTAAAAAAGGACTTAGAACATATAACTCACTCGGCAACCCCATTTAATATATAGTAGTCATGTAACTTGTTATCAACCCAAAGTTGAAGCAAACACTATTCATGTATATGTAGTATATTTCCAACAGAAAACCATTGAACCATTTTATCAGTATATATTAGGAAATAGTAATGTTTTCTCAATATTCTGGTCAAGTTTTCATGGTAAAGAAGTTGACAACGAAGGCTGGGATTCGAGCTTTGATCTTCGCGTTCTGCGAAAAGCGTTATAACGACCGGACTACGTCCGTTCTAATTATAGTATAAAAACAACACTATTTTTATGACAATTTACTTTAATTTTAGCTCAACAGAGAATTTTATCCGAGTGCATTTACTAAAGGCTTAGTAGCACCACAGTCTCCAAGGCCGACCACACTCAACATAACACCTTTCAGTTTCATGGTGCAAGCGGCGTTGTAAAACTCACATTTATTTTCTGAAAATATAAGGCACACGCATGTAACACTAAACTCGTACATATTTCATAGGAAATGTCTCTTAAGACTTAAAAAGTACTATGTAATAAAAGTGTATTGTAAGACAAGACCAGGGTGCTTTCTGATACACTCATCTGTTAATACATAGTACTTGATAGAGTTACCAATATAAACACAATTCCAAAGTACAAATGTAAATAAGTCAGAAGACATGCTGGTTTCAAAAACAGTAAATTTGGTATGCTTAAACAAAGATGTACTTACGGTAGGTGACACTTCTACTGCCCCCTGGGCTTTACATAAATATGTACTTACAATAGGTGACGCAATCACTTTGCAGTGATGGTGTCACCTATTGTAAGTACATCTTTATGTACACAACGATATTCTTGCGGTAGGTGACATCATCACTGCAACCTTGCCTTTACACAAAGATTTATTTACGGTAGGTGACATTATCACTGCAACCTTGCCTTTACACAAAGATATACTTACGGTAGGTGACATCATCACTGCAACCTTGCCTTTACACAAAGATTTACTTACGGTAGGTGACACTATCACTGCCACCTTGCCT
Organism: Mactra quadrangularis; assembly: GCA_025267735.1. Lineage (NCBI taxonomy): Eukaryota > Metazoa > Mollusca > Bivalvia > Venerida > Mactridae > Mactra > Mactra quadrangularis. Next base: position 19,990,842 of record CM046298.1, on the reverse strand, counting down.
TTACACAAAGATATACTTACGGTAGGTGACATCGTCACTGCAACCTTGCCTTTACACAACGATTTGCTTACAATAGGTGACATCATCACTGCAACCTTGCCTTTACACAAAGATATGTTTACGGTAGATGACATCATCACTGCAACCTTGCCTTTACACAAAGATTTACTTACGGTAGGTGACACTATCACTGCCACCTTGCCTTTACACAAAGATATGCTTACGGTAGGTGACACCATCACTGCAACCTTGCCTTTACACAAAGATATGCTTACGGTAGGTGACATTATCACTGCAACCTTGCCTTTACACAAAGATATGCTTACGGTAGGTGACATTATTACTGCCACATTGCCTTTACACAAATATATACTTACGGTAGGTGACACTATCACTGCCACATTGCCTTTACACAAAGATATACTTACGGTAGGTGACACTATCACTACCACATTGCCTTTACACAAAGATATACTTACGGTAGGTGACACTATCACTGCCACATTGCCTTTACACAAAGATATACTTACGGTAGGTGACACTATCACTGCCACATTGCCTTTACACAAAGATATATATACTTACGGTAGGTGACACTATCACTGCCACATTGCCTTTACACAAAGATATACTTACGGTAGGTGACACTATCACTGCCACATTGCCTTTACACAAAGATATACTTACGGTAGGTGACACCATCACTTCCACAGATTGGATAAGTCATCATAGTAGAGCAGTCCATGTTACATTGATCAGTCATGGTACTTGGTTTAGTATTGGTTGTCTCAATAGCAAGACCACTTGTGTCAATCTTTTGACATGGTCCTGTTGAGGCCACGTCAAGACGCTGACCGTTTACCTTGTATTTACATTGTGCTCTCATAAAATCACATTTGTTTTCTGAAATAAGAGGTTAATGTACTGTCAATCTGCATTTACATTGACTATTCATTACATTGTATGTTGATCAAAAATCAAATGCCCCGATATTTTATTTCTTCATATATATAGGTTGAAAATTATATATATATATATATATATATAATGTATATATATATATATATATATATATATATATATATATATATATATATATTATATATATATATATATATATATATATATATATATATATATATATATATATATATATATATATATATATATATATATATATATATATATATATATATAGGTTGAAAATTATGTTGATCTCGATTTTTGTACAACTTAAATGGAAAGTATCACCACTATTTTGGAAGTATTTCGTAGCAACACTATAGAAAGTATTTTAATCTTGTGAAGGATTTCGGTTTTTGTTTTGTTATTAAATGTGCAACATGGGTTTAAATATCATGATGATTTTCAGGGCAACAATTTGCTTTAAATCATTCATTTTCATTCTAAAATAACCAACCAGTATAGTCCATTTTTCTCAACTACCTAAGTTTGAATAATTTCACGGTGGTTGAGATAGAAATATTAGTTTAGCTTACAGCCATACTTACGGTATGTGTTTCCATCGCTTCCGCAAATTGAATATGGTTCGGTGGATGTACATGACACAGAGCAAACGTCATATCCGGTCTGAGTTGACACTTGTGGCTTCACAACAGAGTCTCTGCACTCCCCTTGGTTAACAAATCGTAATGTAACTCCCTTAGCAAGGTATTCACATACAGCAACTTTGTACTCACAGGTGTTAGCGAAGGTTTCTAAAAAGATAGGTCAACTCTGTTACATGGCGGCTTGCCTTGGGTTTTACTTCTAATTTGATAGTGTTTGGCGGACATCACACCTAACCAACCTTCCTTTGTCGTTTGTGTTTGAAATTCCATGTTTTACGTGCCACACACCCTTCCCACATTTTGAATGTACACCACTTGAATTAAAATTAGGATATTTAACTTGATTTGGTATTTCACTTAAAGTAAAATGAGATGATGTCTAAGGGGGTTACATAGGGGGTTGTGCCTCTCTCAGCCGCTCGGGTTTCAGGAGGGTTCAGCACCCCCTTATCAAAAATCGGGGTCATCGATTCCAGAAATATGGCTCAAAATTCTGCCAAGGTTTCCCATTCACGTACCCAGAGGTTTTCTAAGTTCTCGGTCTCGAATCTTGACAACCTCTGGGTACAAGAATGCATGTTCTCAGTCTATGAAAAGTACTTGCTCTTTAGACCTCATTTTGGGAAAATACTTAAATGAAATACGATTTTGCAATTTTGTCCCATTTGCCCTGGCGTTGCCATAGTAACTCGGGTCGAGGTTCTAATAGCTTCTTTCTAAAGAGCAAAATCAAGAGAAAATGTTTGCCAAGTTGCATATCAGTCAGTCTATTAATAATGAAAAAAGAGCATCCTGAACAGAAAAGCGTTCATGAAACTGAGGATTGTCAAGCTAATAAATCTATGAATCCTTTTACATACAAACGAGGAACTAGGTGTAGTTAATGAGATAAAGACTTTTGATAGTACATACTTTGTATGGTTCCATCGAAGGCACAAACAGGATCCTTTACAGTGTTACCATCACAATTTCCACACTCGGCGTTCACAATACCAATCAAAACTGAAAACATAACAACAAATTAAAGTTTGTGTTATATCAATGTTGTACCACAGTACAGACAAACAAATCACACCTTTTCTCCTTAACCGGGTGTGAGTTTTTTAAACGAATCCGGATATGGATTACCGATCATGATTGTTATTCAGTCGTTTTTTAATAGAACCATGAACATGTTCTCAAATTATACTAACTAAGCTCCATGCTCGATTAGAATACAATCAAAGATGGCGGATCTGACACTGACAGCATTCGGAACTACCTCGGAAATCTTCTACGAAGATAAACACACATCTTCTTAGATTATCGCCGAGGTTGTTCCAACTGCACTGACAGCAGAGCCTTCGCATGTTGACACCATTAAGGTCCGTCGAAAATCCTCGTAGAACCCCCAAAAACTTAAAACCCACAAAGAACCCCTTATAACTAAGAAATCCCCAAATAAAACGTAGAAAACTCTTTTAATCCAAGGATTATCTATAGAAACACCACGGAATAGCCTGTCAGATAAATTTGATTCTGAACTGAAGTAAATGGAGGTTTCCAGCATAAAGACTTTGTTAGTACAAGTTGTACCCGTGTACAACGAAGTTGAAATCAAAGTGTACACAGAACAGTAGTATTTTATCTGCGTCGCGTGCCTTTCAGTTATAATATGTAAATTAACCACATTCCACATGGACGCTGTATATCGGTATCAACAAACTTGTTTCAGATGACAAAAAAACAACATGAATTCGAGTTCCGAATACTGGTGCATGTATAAACTAAAATACAGAACTTGCAGACCCTGTTTCGATTCTATTCTATTGCTTATTAAGTCTTAAATTCAGTTCTTGAAGACCTGCTTAGACGCATAAATAGACTATACTATGTCTACAGTCTGTGTTCGGCTGGCTTCGGTCAATTGATTATACATTTGTACTTTCGGTGATTTTGCTGAAAGGCTTAAGTTATACCACAAATCTTAACTATCGACGAAAATGCCTGACCAGTTTACCTGCGGAGTGATACATGTGTATTTACTACGCAGTCAATTTTTGGGCGATACAAGTAGTTCCGTCATCTGATAGTGTTTGTAGCTGCTTAATGTAATGATACTGTGGTCATTCATTGTATTACATGAAGTTTAAGTTGTTTTACAGTATAGTACCATATTTATCATATTTTCCTACATTAATGAACCTATAGAATTGGTATGCAAAGAGTACCGCGGAAAACTGTTTTTCAAGATGTATGCATAGTTATGCCATTAATTAAATTGGCATCTTCAATCACTATCGGCAAGATGTGGATGTAAATTAATAAAAAGAGAAAAGTGCTAACCTGCAACAAGAGCGATCTTTATCATGTTTTATGTTCTGTTGGAATATCAACAATGTGTCATCTGACAGTTCATCGTTAGTACATGTACCATAGGCGGATCTAGGCGGGGGCTTCAGGGGGTCCGGACCCCCCTTAGAATTTCCAAAATGTATATGTCCATTAGTGTATTTCTTGACTGTAAGTCATTTTCAAGTAACATGAAGCAATTTTTCTCGGTGCTTAACATAGATTTAATGGTTATGTAGTTTTTTTATTACTAATATGTTGCATTATTCTGCAAAATGTGAATAATGTGGTTCACTGTCTAGATCGTGAAACGGTGGCGATTTTCCGTGTCACGGTGTGGCCACATCAAGATGGCGGAAAAACAACCATCCAAAAGGTACGTGTCGTTTTTTGCATCCGTAAATATATAAACTAAAGGGCGGGTGTACTCATCTGACATGTCACAAAGGATTTATGAGAATTAAAGCCACCAAAGTTGACGAATGACCATCTGTCAAATTTGAACCGAGAGAGTGTATTACTTTGATAAAATCGCCGTTAGTACGGCACTTACCGCGTAGTAAATACGATTGTGAGATAGTGTATATGCATGAAATTATACTTTAAAATTGTACAAGTTCTAATTTATTTTGTTATGTTAAAACATGCCTACTTTCGGTTTTGTCTAAGCAACGGCTGAGATATTAGCTTTAATTCACATAAATCCTTTGTGACATGTCAGGTGAGTATACTCGACCTTTATTTTATATATTTACGGATCAAATGAAACTATATAACGCGTTTGGGACCGAATATTTCTCAAAATATCATACAAAAACAACCATCCAAAAGGTACGTGTCGTTTTTCCGCCATCTTGATGTGGCCACACCGTGACACGGAAAATCGCCACCGTTTCACGATCTAGACAGTGTGGTTGTGCTTTGAAAGTTTGGAACCCCCTAGAAAAAGTTCGGACCTCCCCTAGAAAAAATCCTGGATCCGCCCCTGTGTACTTATAAAATAGTCTGCGTATATGATAATCACGTGATTTTAATCTTTTGATGGATAACCAATTACATTTATGAATGAAATCGTGACATATATAGGTCACACCAAGTACTAAATATAGGTCTAAATTACCGGTAAGGTCACTTTTCTTGTCTTTTGAATTTCATCATGTTAGTGCCACCGGCTAGGTTAGTCAGTTTAGCATGTGTCTGCAGATCGAGGAATCGAAGGTTGGATTCCCAGGCGGTGCATACTTTCGTGGAGTTTTGTGATGAAATAATTTCTACGGTCATTCTCTCACCTACCACTAATTCAAAATCATGTAGGACAGTTGTCCCATCAATGACGGAAATAAGCACCTAGTACATGTAACTGGTTAACAGCTAAATCTAAAGGTCTAGTCTTTCCAGGAACGTTGAGAAGGCTGACTGACCGCCATTGTATGACCTATATAGTATGTTGCCCCGACGTAAACCTAACAAATTCATCGTCTAGTCTGAAAACATTGCTGTGTTGACAGCACTTCGTCGTTGGCATAAATGCTCCATAGTTCGCCGTCAATCTTTACTGTTCGTTAATGTCCGTTACCAGAAATTTCCCCTACCCAATCGAGTTCAGATAAGTTTAATGCAGTCGCGAATTTCATACAGAAGATGTCCAAAGTGCTAAACGGCGACATTAGCTGAACAAGTCACTGATTTGGGTAATTTGTGGAAGAAAGGACAGTGAAAACAATGGAGGGGACGCGGTTACAAGGGCGTAGCCAGCTTTCTAAACATGAAGGCCCCAAAAAGGGGTTCGGAGAGAAAAGCTCTCCAAAGGCGGAAACAAATAGAGATTAAGAAGAACAAAATATACGTTCCACAAATGTATTTTCAAGAACAATTCTCAAAACAATAAGTCTTAACTACTAGATGCTAACTTTACTGACCACGGTAAACCGTGCGTAAGCCATGGGTGCAACACAGAGAATTGGACATAGATCTACATTTGCATCCGCGCACAGAAAATTACCATGTGCCATAAAAGGCAAATAAAATATTTGATTCAACCATACGACTTAAACCCACAACCACCACACATCTTTTTTTTACTGCATTTAGGGGACTTTTGAAAATGTTATTTTTATACCATCATGTCGGGCCGGGTCTATATAGCCTGCAAGTAGCTACGCCACTCGGTATGGTATACATGTATTCAAATATATAGGCATGGTCAAAACAAGCGATCTCTACCATTGCAAATCTTAGTTTTTGTATATATCAGAATGAAGTCGATTTAAAGTTAACGTGATCGTATAAATTAAAAATTACCAGATGAATAAACAGGTCATGTTCCTAAGCTTTTTTGTTATTGAAACTTAGACTCTTAGAATAAAATACTTTTTGTGTAATTCACCCTAAGACATTGTAATTACATATTTATGTTACATGGACATCCCATATCAACATTTGGATTTATGATAAAAGTACAATTTTCGTATTCCAAACATAAACATATCTTATGTCCTAATTAAAACGTTTTTCTCACATTTATACACCAAAAGAAAGCATGTTTTACATTCATTCTATTTGATAATGTAAATATACAGGTTTGTGAAATAATTAGAAAAAACATTATTTAACGGCAGAAGGATGTCAGTCGAACATAAATTTACATCTGAAAATAGGGTTACTTTCTACACTCGCCATGTTCTTATTTATTATTCATCGTGTACATGTTTCAATTTTTCTGCTGTAATCTTTTCTTTCAGCAAGCAGAATCAGAAGAAAGATTTATCCTTCTGCTGTGATTCAATCTCTCTACCAACAGACCCAGCAGAAAGATGTATCCTCTGTTGTAATTTTATCTTTCTTTCAGCAGGCACAGCAGAATGATCATTCCTTCTGCTGTGTCTTCTGAGTCTGCCAACTTTATGATCATCCCACTGCAGACAACATATAAATATGTACATACAATTTCTTGCAGTAGATCTAGCCAAACTATTGAAACGATTCAAATAGTGCGTAAAAAACTAAATTTCTTTTAAGTTGAAATTAGCTCATGAGTTGTAATATTTTACACTGAATCCTCTGCACATTTTCTTGGTATGCGGATTCGATTTCTGATCATATTCTTCCCTGAAAATTTGTCAATTGTTTTATAAAGAAATAATCTGATTCACCATATTTAAAAAAAAATCTTTTCTTCGTTACCAGGACACGCAAGTTTTTACTTGCTCATACATTGCATAACATTGCGGTTGTCGGAATAAATCATGAGTCATACACTGTCCTTATAACTTTATTTGCGAATGGGAAAACTACATAACCTTCCCTTCAGAGACGTTCAAGGAAAATAACCTTAACGAGTTAAGTTTGTAAAAAACGATAAGGCCACAACAAGTTGATCATATGTTCTATGGATTCGCTCAATCTGATTAAAACCCGATCTAAAATTTTAACCGCTCTACAGGATCTCTGTTTACGGAGATTAGGATTCGCTCGCACCTTAATTTTGACGGTTTTTACGAAATCTATTTTTATTTCCCCACTCGCTCATAAAAATTTAGTCAAATCGCTATATAAAGCAACTGAATTAAGATTTTTTTTTCATCGCTCGCTCGCCCTTTTTACCCAGAAAATCCGTATAAGACATGATCAACTTGCTGTGGCCTAATTTGTTGTTTATACATTTGTATGTCGTTTATATAAACTGCGCAGTTTCAGTACACACCACTATTTGGAGGTGAAATATAAAGACAATTTGATACTTTTGTTAATTCATAACATATTCTATTTACATATCAGTATTACAAAATCTGCAATGTACTTATGCACAATTTATCATAAATGTTGATTATCAAAGTAGTCCCTGAAATTGTGTGTAAGTGCAGGCACGTAGGAAGCATTTTCAGATTTGGGAGGGGGTATTGATTCAGATTTATTTCAAGGAAAAGAAAACAGCACTTAATTTCCTATACCTCTAGTTTTGTCCTACAAAAACCCTCGCCTTTTTCTCAGGCTTGAGACTGACTAAGATATTTGGTTACCTTAGTCAGTTTTAGTTAAATAAAGCGTGTAATTTTGATTTTGCTGAAAAAAGCACGAAAGTATCAATCAATTGACTGTAACCGATTAAATAAAGATCCTCAATCACTATAACTGATGAAAATATTGGGCCCCTAGCCCCCCATGCCCCTACGGGCCTGAAGAGATACGTATACTTGGCGCGTCAGTCTGACAACTGAAGAGAATTATTATCATTGTCAAAAACGGATATGAATTAATTAGTTCAGAAATTTTGTATTTTATATATATAAACAATTAGTGAGAAATATCAACATTCTTTTCCAATAAGCCACACGTACAAGGTCGTACACTGACGGTTTGAGTTTTCCCAACTTTGGGTTGAGTTGTCCATGAGTTGAGTTGTCTACGGGTTGAGTTGTCCCGTATCCGTAACGTTCGCTAACAGTTCTTACTGAACACGCGGCAGTTGATTATGTTTACATATGATTAAATACTTCGAAACTGCCCCACAATATCACAGACTTACATGTTTTCTCCATAAACTGATGAGTCCAAATTTAAAAGTGCAATATAGAGCATGCCATGTTTACAAAATAGATTTATCCATGCATAGCCCATTACACGACCAGTGCATTTTTGTAAATAATGAATTAAGTATTTCAAAATGAAAGCGACTGATACGTTAAAGGTACTCATTTCACAGATTTTAACTTAAATATCATTTTTTTCTGAAACTGTCAAAATTGTATGTGCACATATTTTTGGAGGCAGGAAAGTGGTGTTCTGATAATGACAATTTTAGTGCAAATTGACATACAACTACAAATGATGGTGTTTCATGTAGTAAATATCTACCCCGTATGTCACGGTATAGACACTTGTAGTGCATTTTTGTGACTTTTATTGTATATTTCTTGCAGCATATACATGTAGCTCAGTTTGTCTTAAAATAATAAAAATAATTATTTGACACAATTACAGACACTGAATTGTATTTTAAATTTATAGAAAAAAATAATCAAATCTGTGAACTAGCACCTTTAAATCTGCTCATTCGTAGATTTCAATTTACATATTAGCCTTCCTGATCTGATAGCGATAGTGACGATTTTAAATACTAACGTTTCCTAAACTTTCAAAATTGTATAGAAATATTCAAAATATCCAGTGTTCTGATAATGACAGTTTAAGCACAAATTTATAATTATACAATAATAACATGTATACAACCGGTTGACTGAAAATTATAAAATATAAAAATTCTGTGTGCGTATAGCTTTAATTAAGTAAGGATGGGAGTCAGTGGTTTGTTGATATATGGTTTGATTTGATAATTCTTCTTATGAATGAAATTCCATTCAAAATTTCGCAACCTAAGATTATCTCGAATACCGCTATACACGGTTTTTATGTTTACCGCGCACTTAAAGTGACAAGCGATAAGGGGAAGTTTTGATTGACGTCGTAGATTGATTTCAAAATCCCGAATGTGATAACGTAGTAAACAATTTCGTCAGAAGGGGATTGTTGTCGCGTATATAACAAACAAAATCGTCAATAATATCATTTATAAACATCAACGTCAGAACGTACCAAAACAAATATTTAACAAGTGCTTTTTCCTGTTTTGTTTTATTTAAATTTTTGATACGAGTGTTTTGTTTTATTTAAAGTTTTGATACGAGTTTACGCGGAGGGACAAGATGACATACTCGAATCAAATGAATATAGCGGTGATTGTTTTATCCGTATTATCCCTGGTGTTACAAATTGTTGGGTGTTTAACCCCAGGGTGGCTTTATATGGTCGTTGACTACGTTTCAGTACATTATGGACTTTGGTACGCTCGGACATGTGTACATTCAGAATGTGTAACAGCCACCACGATTCAGGGTATTGCTGGAGCAAGCATTTCTTCAGGTAAAATTAATTTGTTAACATTTTTCTGACTTGATTATATTTCTACAATCTGATTAAAACCCGATCTAAAATTTTACCGCTCGCATACTCGCTAATTTAGATCTTGCCTTTTCCAAACGAAGGTCACGTTCAGGTGACCTTTTCTCATCATAATATTCATGACGAAATTGTTATGATACGTAACTTGTTTACATCATCTACGTCACGCAATTTGAAATGAGCCACCCAATCGCAGACTGTGAATAATACCGCAGTTAAATAAGCATGCAAACATAGGTCTAAAAATAGAAATTACGAAATCAAAATGTGATGAATATTGTTTTCGTCTAGATGAAAGCTACGCATCGATTGGTCGACACAAAGTTCATCTCGACGTGACCTTGCATTGACTAAGTAGAGATCCAGTACGACAGCGCTCTGCAGGATCTCTGTTTACGGAGATTGATATTTCTATAGACTGTAAAACAATTTTGTAAACATAGCAGGTGTTATAGTCCGATTTTATCAGGTGAGCCGTGACTGCACTTTTGTATACATTTAACATTTTGGATCATTCCGACCAAAAGGTATCACAACTTGTTTTTTGACCAGCCATTAATGCATTGGTCATATGTGACCGTATCGTTTCCGGATTGCGCTCTTTCGGAAGATGTTTATTGGTGTACAATACTATACTTTATACTGAGATATTATTGTCCGTTTTTTCTCAACTGTCAAAGCTTGAATAATTTCACGGTGACTGAATGCATTGTTTTTGTACTGGCGGCCTAATTGTTATCAAAGATATCTTGACTAAAACATGTCATACGGCATAAGCAGCTTTACTCGATCATAATACACACTTTTGGAAACTCATGAATGTATTACGATAATAATCTTAACAAATGCATTCACCGTGAAATTATTCATGTTTTGACAGTTGAGAAAAAGCGAACAATACAATAGTTTGAACTTATTTTCAATGTTGTAATTACTAGTGAAACTATAGTCAATGTTATGATTGGACTCTTCATACCTGTCTCGGCACACCGACTAAAATCGGGCTTTAGTTCTTTCATTTTGGACTCTTCCTTTTTTAGCGGAAACACGTTGGCAAAATAATGGTACAAGTATCTACATAATCATGTAATGCTATAAAACTTGTTTTTTTTTTAATTGATGGCAGATGAAAACTCCCGAAAATATTCTTTCATCCCCATTTTACCCCTTTTTCGTTAGATTAAATGGCAAAGTTTAAAAGAAGCTACACTTGAAGAATTGAATTTCTTAATAAATTAAGGTGTTTGTATTTCAAGTTTAAAAAAGTCATTAAAATCGTATGGTTATAAATCGTCCATGAACTCCTAGCGCTTAGAATGTGTTGATTAAATAATTGTTATTCGATACGCACTACTAACTTACAGTTCGTACAAAACAAATATGTTATGAATGACAATTATAGTATGCTCAGGATATATACGGTGGGCAAGTCCACTGTTTAATGTACCAAAACACACATGACCTAGAATACGACTTGTACTTTATAACATCGTATATATATGTATAAAGTACAAGTCGTATTCTAGGTCATGTGTGTTTTTGTACATTAAACAATGAACTTGACATGCACCAAATAGGCGAATAAACTTATGCATGCGCATTATTTACTGATTTAAGCATGCCACTTTGATATTTAACATTTATTATAATTAGTGAATATGAACATGGTAAATTTTATATAGAAAAATAAGTTTAAACTATCTACACTATGAAATTAATTGTAGCTCATCCCAAAATATTGGTGAGTAAATAATTAGCTATGTATATATACGTAATGTTTACGAGGACGACCTGTACAGGTCGTATTCTAGGTCATGCGTGTTTTTGTACTTTAAACAATGGACTTGCTCACTAAATAGGTGAATACGATGATGCATTAATAGTATTTTACTGATATAAACATACCACTTTGATATTTGGCATTTATTTTAAATGATGCATGTTCACATTGAAATTTCTACATAATGATATGTAAATAAAATAAGAGTAAACTATCTAAAATATAAAATGGTAAATATTATTCACCCCTAAATATTGGTATGTAATGAAACTGGCTGTGTTAACATACGCAATGTTTACGCGGACGACCTGTAGCTGTTCAATTACCCCTATTCTCGTTCCCAGAGTCTGGTAGGATTCTCGATACTAGCTAGTATTAAGAATCCTACTAGACTCTGGGAACGAGAATTAATTACCCCGAACGTTCCAAAACGTTCGTAACCTTAAGGTCGGAACAACTCAACCCAAAGACAACTCAACCCGAGACAACTCAATCCCCTACTAACGGGTTGAGTCGTCCCAACTTTGGGTTGAGTTATCCACGGGTTGAGTTGTCTTCGGGTTAAGTTGTCCCGTACCCGTAACGTTTGCTAACAGTAGTTACTGAACACACTGTTGTAAGGTAGAACTTGTAGTTGGATATATTCGGTTGTTTTCATGTTTTATTGTTTTATACATTTACAGTAACCTATGCATATGCAATGCAATTCTACCAAGGAATAACTGTTACTGGTATAGTGTTATGTATACCAGCAGTAATATTGTTAATACGAAGTAGATGCATACACGAAACAACAATTGGAACACTAAAAGCATCCATGATAACTTCCTTGCTATCAGGTATGGTCATATTAAAGTTAACTTCTTTTGCTAGAGTATTGTGATAATCCAGGGGCGGATCCAGGATTTTTTCCAGGGGGGGGGGTCAAACTTTCTAGGGGGAGGGTCCAAACTTTCGAACCCTAACCACATTATTCACATTCTGCAGAATAATACAACATATTAATAAATTAAAACCACATAACCATTTAAATATATGTTAAATACTGAGAAAAATTGCTTCATGCTACTTAAAAATCACTCACAATCAAGAAATACACTAATGGACAGGTACATATTCCAAATTCTAGTGGGGGTCCTAACCCCCGTGACATCCCCTGCTAGATTCGCCAATGCTAATAGTGATACTAAATATCGGCGATGCTATTTTTAGACCGAACTTTCTGTCATGCTGCTAACAAAATACACCATTTCATATTTACTGATATATTCGTGCATACCTTTTCAACATATTCAATCATTAGTTTAAGAAAACCCTGACTGAATTAATTAGGTCAAAGGCAGCCATTTTGTATTTGGTTGTTGAGGCTGCCATCTTTGTTTCCTAATGATTATTATCTGTGACGAATTAAAAATCTCCCAGGGTCAGTGACTTCATATTTAAACAGCAATTTTAATGTTCCAGGTGAAACTTCTAACCCGCTTTCAATTTTCTGTCCGATTTCAATCACAATGGGAGTCAAAAATGTATACATGTACTGATTCATGTACATGTATATTCATTCTTACGAAAAAAGTATATAGCGGAAACCAAAGTACAAAATGTAAATGGAACGTAGCAGACAAAGAGGTTGGTTAACTGCACATCCGTCTCTAATCAAGAAATTTTCGTAATCATCAATATTAAGCTTTCACTGATAATGTACATGTATAATCAAATTGTCTTTAACTGACCGATTAAGTCACGTAACTTTCAAAATGAATAACTATTGATTGATCATGCATTAAAATGACCAAAGCATGAAGAAAAATTCAATTGTTAAAAATACATGTTTGTGAAATAATATTAATATATTTGATCATCAGATACTGGTTAACGGTTGGCCAACCAAACATTTATCTCATTTCCGCAGCAGAATTATACAATTAAACAATACTGAGTTTGTAGGGTTAAGTTTCCTGCTCAAGAAAACAACTACGTAGGTTTTAGATTTGAATTGAACTATTACTGGCTATCTAATTACAACCAGTCTAACCACTCGGCCATCTCAATCAAGTGACTATTTAGCATATCGTTATTCCATAAGTTGTTGCATATAACACGCACTCGTGTATAACACGCAATAAACGCCGAGTGAGAAGTCAACGAGTCAAACTTATGCTAATATACCAATAAAAAATATTAGCCCTAAAACAATGCAAGTTTGTATATAAGTTCATGTACATACATGTAGACTGCGTCATGTTAAACTAATCTTCTTACTTTGTTATCAGCTTTACTTAATAAAATACCTTTAAAAGCTTTATATTGACGAATATATTTCAATAACCAAATTTAACATGAGTTTTTTCTTCTTTTATTTTTACAGCAATATGTGCCGTAGCTGCCGCTGGGAAGTTTGGAGCTGGTTTAATAACCGCCGTTAATATGTATAACGACTTACGTGTAAAAAGCCCTTACGCATTCCCATATTCTTTGTTTTTAACCGGAGTTGGTGGACTAATGGCATTTACTGTGTTTCTATACTTAGCCTGCTCTCTCTGTAAACAAAGGGATACTTCAGGTCCTCAGAATGGTATAGTTTTAAACACAGTGCCACATGGAAAAGTTTAAACTTTTTACAATAACTGACGGAAACATGTATCACCATCTTTAATCTCATCGTGTCACAACTGAAGATGGCCAGCACGATGATGACAAATCATATTGTTCTTTATGAACGATCTATGGATTTCAATGCTACAATTAGGAAAATCTAGTGCTTTATCCATTCGGAACACCTCGGACATTCAGAGGTTATTAAGATTCTTGAGCTTGTATCGAGAATCTTAATAGCCTCTGAGAGAGGGTGATTCAAACATTGTAAACTTTATATTGAATCTTATTTTCACTTGACCTGTAGTTCTGTTTTATTAACCTGTCACAACTTAAATTATAAATAACACGGTCACTGAATCTGTTATTTAGCTATTTAACTCCTTTCGAAATTGCTATTTCCCCGGTATTCAAAATCGCAGCATATATAGTTAGATCATCAATATAGATCGGTGGCTCAATGGGTAAACAGAAGTTGAATAATAACACATTCAGTGACCGAGTAATTATTCCAATAGTGACAGGTTAATAAAACAAAACTATAGCATGTTAAAATTTCTTGAACTCATTCAGTCGTGAAATAAAGTTATTTTATTAAATGTTACATTGTATTGTAAGAAAGTAAATTCTATAAGAAGCGATATTTTTCAGCCTTAATGTTAAATACTTGTGTAATGTACTATTGACGGCTTGGCCAATGGTCAGTACAAGTAGGATTTGAGTTAAGCTCTGCCCACCTTTCAATACATGCAAAGTCTGAAAGAGTTTAGATAAGAGTTAATCACGTAGAGTATGCAAGAAGTTAAATGAATAAATTATAGAACTTTATTTGCGCGGAGACATAGATCTACAGTACACACCAAAAGTTTGTAGACAAAAGAAATTTTCAACAAATCTTGAATCTGGATGATTATTTTGTTGAATCATTATTTTTATACTGAAATCCTAA
The DNA here is from genome assembly GCA_025267735.1 of Mactra quadrangularis. NCBI lineage: Eukaryota > Metazoa > Mollusca > Bivalvia > Venerida > Mactridae > Mactra > Mactra quadrangularis. The sequence goes on along the minus strand of CM046298.1, from coordinate 19,975,658 downwards.
TAATTGAGTTTGTTATATACATTTTATGTAAGTATGTATGATATTAAATTATTATAACTATATGTACTATGTACATGTTTCTTGAATAAAGTTCTGTTCAGTTCTTATGTTTTACTTTGCGATACAGGCATGTTTTACGAACCATAAAGAAGAACTGTAGTCAACTTTTTGACTAATCCACGACTGTTTTATTGATAAGCCATTTATCTACTGTAATAATTACAGTTCACGAAACTGTACGCAGAGACATTTTTTTGTTTTTAATTTAATAAAAATTATGTTTGTTGCCAAAATGTTTTATTTTATGCTCACTAAAATTGTTTTATTACGCACAATTTTCTATATTTGATATTACTATTTACTTTTGCTAATAAACTATGAAAAATGAAAAAGGTATTGTTTGCTTTCTGTATTATTTGACTTGAATATTTTCAGAGCCCCAAATTACCACTCCCACAACATATATATATATAGGGATGTAGAACGGACCATGAAAAAATGTATGTTATAGCCGAGTGTATGTTATTACTGCGTATGTTATAACCAAGTTTTTCTGTATATGATAAACGGACGTTAAGCAGGCCTAAGATTTTTATATTTGTCACTTAAATTTCAGCCTGAAAGTACCTTTACCCAGACTAGGGTCATTTACAAGCAGCCGTTGACTTTTCGCAAAAAGAAAATAATAATCAACAAAGTTTATTCCTGGTTTTATCCTGTTTTAAAGTAATCAGATTTGCACTCTGGACATTCGTAAATTCAAATTTTTCAAAAAATCGAGTCTAAAAATGTCCGCTCGCACACTTGCTCATTTTAAATCTTGCTACTTCACTAAAGGGGTCACGTTTAGCTGGTCTTTGCTTTTGTTATTTTCATGACGTAATCATTGTTCTAAGTGGCTTGTTTACATCGTCAGGGTGATGTCATTCGCAAAGAAAAGTCCAATCTAAGTCTGTAAATAACACAAACCGTCAAATAGCTCGCTAAAGTCTAAAAATAGAAATTACGAACGTCGATGCTGTTAGTAGCGCTTGGTCTAGATGAAATCTACGCATTGATTTGTCGACACCAAGGTCATCTCGTCCTGACCCCTTGTGCGATATCAGGAGATTCTATATACGACAGCGGTCTTTATGATATCTGTTAACAGAAGCTGGAAATGCACCTCTCGACCCCAACTTATAACACCTGTGCAAGGACCCCATTTAACTGTATATATAGGGTCCTAGACTCCTACTACATTTCTCAACATATTTTAACCAAACTTTCACAGTGGTGTTGTCATCAAGTTCCCTAGTGCATATTATCGTATTTATCTGACTCTCTCATATTTGACAGAATTAGTTGTTTATACTATTTTATTGTAGCTTAATTGTGTAACAAGTTCTTACAACTAAGATGTACCACTTTCGAGTTCGCTTCCTGGTCCCTCAGCACTGAGTTAGTAGGATAAAGTTTCTTGCTCAAGGAAACAGTGGAGTAGGTTTTGGATGGGATTTGAACAAATGTGGAGCAATTTATCCAATGATTACCAGTCCAATGTCTTAACTGCTGAGCCTAACCCGCTCCTTATTTAAGAGAATTGTGCCTCTTCATGTGGCTTCATGTATAATTATATTTGTAGGAAAACTTTTGTGCTCAACCTTTCCTACATTTTGTTGTGTGTTTATATTCATTTAATATATAGTTTCAAACTAGCCACTATAGCATACAGTATTCTCTTATTATAGGAACCCGACACATAATACATTTCACATTGAACTTCAACCAAACCGTTACAAAAATATGGTCATCAGTTATTTTGGTACAAATCATTGATGTTAGGTGATTCCATCATCATTATCTCCCTTTCCATGATATATAAATGTGCATCTTCTCTTTTTCTCAATGGATTTCAACTCAACTTACATAGAAGTAGGTAGCATCACAATATACCCTGATATATACTGTCAGTATTTTCGAATTTATGTGAATGAAGTTGTTTCCATACTACAACTGTGGGTAAATTTTTTGCTCAAGGAAATAATCAGTTAACTGTGTGGGGTTAAAAATCATGGGACTTCTTCATCCCTAGCCGTGTGTCCTACTACTGCTCCTACTATATTCTGTAATTTGTGATTTTCAGCAATAATGTAAACTGCATTGTTTATATCTTGTCAATGCAGGAGGAAAACCCCATTTTTTAGATCCATATATGATCTATAGTTCTTATTCAGAACTCAAACTTAAAGGGTTTTCCAGCTGAATAAGGTTTGTATATATACCTGATGCATCTGTGCTAAGTTATATTACACATTATTGCTGAAAAGGACACAAACAGATTAAATCCTATTGTTTAGTTTTCAACAACATGCAGAACAAACAAAGTAATTCAGTTGTAAAACCCCATCAGCATGAGTTCTGAAACAAGTCTATAAAACTATTGCAATTTAAGTAAAAAACAACAAAACAAATATAAATAGGTAACATTACTCAATATTTATTTACTTCATAACTTCACCAAAAAATCACTGTTACATGTTTTTTTTATATCAACAAAATTACTATAGTACAAGAAGAATAAGTTTTTTTTATTAAAACAGTAAAGCATATGTATGATATATGTATTCCGACAGAATTGGCTCAAATTTCACAATTCTTTTTTTATTCAATGCATAATAACATTCTCTTTCTAACGATACCAAATGTATGAGTGTGCAATAACAAACAAAAAAGATATTATGGTTTTTGTAGACCGGACAAAACTTTTGTTCATTAGTATATTTTGTTATCATTACATAGGAATTCAATGATAAAACCCGAGGATTCCAACTGCAAGGACCTACTTACCAATTGGATTGCTTCAGATTTTATTAGGAAAAAATAACTGACTAAAGTCCCTTATTATTCATATAATGATGAGAAATCATTTCAAACAAGCTATAGTTCTGTAATATTAACCTGTCACAACTTGAATAATTACAAGGTCACTGAATGTGTTATTATTTACTTCTTTTTAACCATTGAGCCACTGATCCATATCAATTATTGATGATCTAACTATGTATGCAGCGATTATGAATATCGGGGAAATAACAAGTTCCAAAGAAATTAAAAATAACAAATTCAGTGATCGTGTAACTATTCAAGTTGTGACAGGTTAAAATAATAGAACTATAAATACAGGTATAGTTCATTTAGGGTATCCTAAGTCAAATATAAACAATAGTCTATGTAAACAATATCTAATATTATTCTAAATGAGCTGTGCATTACTTGTTTGCAATAAATGTTGCTCACTAACATGTTTTGGGGTGAGTAATAATTATATTTTGTAACAAAGGGGAGATAACTGCTTAACAGTGGCAATATTCTGCTGAACAACATTTTATTTTCATATCATGATCAACTGTGTGTAATAAATCAGGGACTTATATTTTATACTCATAGAAACTCATACTTTATAGTAAGTCAGTCATAGCTTTATACACTTTAATAACAACTTAAAAAATTTGAACATTCATATTCTAAAAAAAATATTATTTGGCTGTCAACAGGCTTAGTCATAGGTGTTAGCGTAAAAAAATAAACAAGGGAGGATAAATTCAATTAGTATTCTAAACCTTTACATAACAATAATCCCATGTTGTACATAATCTGGGTTAAATAAAGTGTATGTTCAGTTCTGTATAAACTTTCTAGAAGATGGCAGTAACACAAATTTTGTTTGTAAAAAATAAAGTTAACAATAGTTAGGTGATTTTATTTCTATTTCTAATCTTGAGCAAGTGAGCAAGTCAGTTTGAATCAATTTATTTCTACGAAAAACTAATAAACACATTTGAGCCAAATTTTCTTTGAACTGCAATAAAACTTTAAACAAATTGAAACAAACAAATGTTTTTCGTTTAGTCAAGTCGTGAGGCAAAAAAACCTCGCAGCTTGTGTGGTGGTCTTACCAAATATGAAACCATGGAAACAGCTGGGAGAGTGAATAGAAATTAAAAATCTTCACCAAAATATGTGATTCTGTATCTTACAATCATATAGATTCAGCTAATTACTTTCACAGAAATCATGTTTAGCAATGAAGCGATAGTGTGCAAAATTAACGTGAGGAAATAGTACTAACTATAATATGTTTTTCCTATTTTCGACGAAAATCGCAAAATATCTCAAACTTGGAACTAACACAAAATTAACATTGAAAAAAAATATTCAGATGAAAAACAATTATCATAAACACACTATTTAGGCCAATTGAAAGAAAAAAATAGTTTGTCTGTTATTGTGCTTCAACCAGATTACTTAAACTAAGCTGTGAAGATTGAAAAGCGTATAATATTAAGTTGATATATTTAGATTATTTCCCTTTGAATTGCTCAGAAAAAAATGAAGATTTAACTTGGCCATAAAAATATATCAAAAACTTAGATCAGCTGAAAAAATAGAATAGTATATTAAAATCCTTTCTTCTATAATTGCCAGTTAATTATTTTGAAATAATCAGCAAAATGTATGAGAAGTCATGATTTGGAAACTGAGGTATGCAAGGGGAGGGAAAACAAACTATTACAGAGGAAATTATAAAAAATATAGAAAAGATCATAGGAAAGATTTCTTATGATGAAACAATATGAAAATGCCATTTATATGTCATTTATACCAATAAAAACATCTGCCATTTAAACATCTTCAGTCAAAATAATCAGAAGTCAATTTTAATCATTTTCCAAGTATAATGGTAATATACACCTCACAAAATTGATGGGTGTCCGGTTGCCCCGGACAACCAATTTCTAGTTAGGGCAACCAATAATTCTTTTGTGGCAACCAAATTTCTACAAACAAGATAAAGCCCTAGCTGCTAAAATGGCCTGTTCGGGCAACCAGTTTCATACCCTAATTTCGTAGACTGAATATACTAATATTACTAATTAATCTGTTAATTACCAGACATTATTAAAAAGCAGGCAATAATCTAGCAACATGGAATCTCTTATGATTGTTTCATATTTCGTGTTCACAAACGTAATTTTTAACACTTAGCAAAATTAATGAAAATTAATTATGTTTTCAATTAATGCTGCTATAATTAATATTAATAATATCTTGATTAGGAAAATGGTAAAGTAACAAAAATATCTAAATTTCGTTTAATTAAATTTTCCAGCATGCTTTTTTGTGCAACTAACAATTTACGGAAAAAAAATATATCATTTGTATATAAATTAATAGTTAACACAAAAACTTTTAATTAAAATAATCATTTGTTACTTAGCTTAATAAAAGACTTCCCATATGGGTTTTATATTCTAATCATAAAAATAATACACATATATACCAATTTATAATTATAATTACATGCACAATATTATAACAACAAAATTAATCAATTTTTCAATCAATATTCAATTAATTTCATTCATTGTCAAGCATACCAAGCAAACATAGCATTATTGTCATTTTTATAACATGACATTATTAAAATACATAATATTCTGTTATACATGTAAACACATATATAATACATGTATTAATTCATTCATACAGGCTTTCAATAGGCATCAACCAAAACAAAAACATGTGTTTTGACATTAGACTACTGGTAATAGCATAAGGTAGAATTCGATTTATTTCATAAGCTGTTACATAAACGTTTTTTTCATTGACAATAAAATAATTCAAATTAAATACATGTAATAATAATGTTATCAGCATTTTCGCCAATTTAGAATAATATACACTATATGCCATCAACTACCAAGTTTTACTAAACTATTAATAATATTTTCACCATTTCTGCACATAAAACTCTAAATAGAAAGTAAATATGAATTTCAATTCTGTATGATCTAATTAGAGGTTAACACACGACTGTGGCCAGAAGGATGGTGAAAATTGGACTGCTAAAAGAATAATGCCCAGAGAGCTCAAATGTTCGTATCATATTTAGAAGCATATGCATTTCTCGAAAATAAGTCATGATTTGTTGTTTTGAAACATTGCAGAGTAACAATGATGGCCTTAGGTCATGTGACCAGTTCAATGAGATTTCATGTTTTTCCATAAAATAAGTATTTAACTAGGAAGTAGTGTTAAGAAATAATTTTTTAATTCTATCAGCGTTTACCAAGGAGAGTCATATTGCCCAATACACATGTTTTTTCCGGTGTTATCAAAATAACGTCAAACCTTGACATTTCAGTCAGAATTACAGATAGAATCTGTAATTTTACTTCAACAAAGAATTAGTTATTTATTTACAATACAATTGATGAATTATTTATTAATACATGCTTAACATATGAAATTAAAATGATATAATAAAATCAACAAATATGGCTTCAAAATAAACTGAAAAACATATAATTATAAAATACAAAATAGCCAAATTTAAATAATTTTGACAAAACCTTAGGAAATGAAAGTGTTTTATAGATTTACAATCTAAACATTAACTATAATTATTTTATTTCTTTAAGTTCTAGTCAATGGGTTCTTAAATATTATTTACTAAACTTTAACACTTATTAAGAAATTCAAGTAAAAAAAACCAATGAAGATCAGGTTTTTGGGTTAAAAAGAGCTTATCTTCTCTGCAAGAATGTGTTACGTATGAACAATATTAAGCTAAAAGAACAAATTGTTCTACATTGTAAATGACTAACTGACATTGCTGCCCTAATATTTGAGTGCCGGATACAAACAAACAACAAATGTACAGTTTAAAATGATGAGCTACCATTGTATTGATAGATAACATGGGTAAATTACACATGAATACCTGATTTCACTCAGCTTTATTACTACAACAGAATGTATTAAACATTTAGTTTATAAAACATGACCCATGGGTAATGAGAAGGTCCAGGAAAGGTCCAATAATCAGGGTTTCATAAAAATCCTAGTTTAAGGTCCCTCAATGTAAATCTCAGTAAAAATTACGTATTAATGATCCCAGTGAAGGTACAAGTTATTAAAGTCTCACTATGAAGATCCCTAAAGAAAAGTCTGACAGCAAAGATCCTTTAAAGAAGGTCCCTCATGGAAGGTCCCACACTAAAAGATGAACATGCTATCATATTTATTTGTTTTGTACCACTAATCTCTAAATAAAGTTAAAATTACTTGGTTTTATTGCAAGTGCACAGTACTTAATTTATACAGACTTTAAAGAGTAGTATCTGGGTCCAGACTTGAGCTAAAACACTGATGGCAAAAACAGTGCACCGTAGTACGAAACACTTAAAACTTTTAGTTAACTGTTATGTACTTAATTCACTGGGCTATTTTTAAACAAATTAACAATATAACAACGCAATAACGTTTATGTGGCCACATAACGTTTACCTGGCCACGCAATAGCTTTACGTGCGTATGTAATAATTGTCCTATGAAGATGCTCGTTATTGCGGCCGCCAATTTCGACAACTCTCATTGGTCAATGATTACGCGCACATGTGAAGCTTTTGCGTGGCAACGTAAGAGCTACTACGTGAGCACGTAAAGCTATTGCCTGGCCACATAAACGTTATTATGTGGCCACATAAACGTTTTTGCGTGCGCACGTAAAGTTATTACGTGGCAACATAAACGTTAATGTGTGCGCACGTAAAAGCTATTGCGTGGCCACTTAAAGCTTTTACGTGGCCACGTAAACATTATTGCATGAGCACGTAAAAGCTACTACGTAGCCACGTAATAGAAGCGGTATTTTAAATATTTCTCAATGTCACCTCTATGCAACGTAGGAACCCCACCACCTTTCAGGCTCTGAAAATACCTTATGTAATAAAATCAGGCTTGTTTATGATTTGGTTCAGTACTACAAAACAAAATACATAGGAATAGAACTTGTAGATACAAAAGGATAAAGGCTGTCTTCACTTTTCATACTCACAGCTTAGGTCTAATTTTTGTCATGAATTTATAATTTAATATGTAGTAACTAGTACAGTATACCGGTATTTGAAACCGTCAATAGTTTTATATTTGAAATGCTGAATGTATGTATCTTGTTTAGTTTATTACACTTATGAAATGCAGTTTATAACTACACATTTGCACTTAACTGGTAATAAGCTAACACTAGAATGATATCTCACTGACAACAAAAGCTGTGTTCAATAGTTTTTTACAATGGTATGAAAACAAATAATCTGGTTTTACACTGACATATAGTATCAGCCAATTACCAGATCTGACATTAGACTGTTGGTCAACAGGTTATAAACGGACAAGATTGTGTCTATCAGGGATGTATGACTACACACAGACAATGATCTGACGATAGTCTGATATTAAAATGTGAAGAAAAACAGGCTTGACAATAGACTGACAATATAAAACTTTTATATAAAGCAAAGTTCTGCTCAGCATCTTAATTTGAATTTTAACATACAAGGTGGTCTGACAATAGACAACAATGATTCTGATTTTTTTATAACAAATCTTAATACTGATAATGCACTGGTACGTAAAAACTTGACAGAAATGACCTTAAGTAAAAGCCATGAATGATATTAAACAGCATGGTCTATAATTACAATTAGTATTGTGATCCTTTAAAGATATTATTAATGTTTTACACTTACTTATTCAGGGGGAAATACTGTGTATTTACTTAATAGACACAATCTGATATGTTTTGTTTTTACCGTTCACATGAAGAACTTAACATGAGGTCAACAACAAATCTGTTTTTCCCGCTCAACAACACTTGGAAAAGATTTTACTGATAGTTGAAATTTCAGTAGGCATCTAAAGTCATTATACACTTATATATGCAAAATTAATATAGGTAATATCAACTTACTCTATTAATCAGCCGTATAAAAACAAATTTAAGTGTTCATAAAATCGGATATTTTTTCAGATAAACAAGTTCTTTATTTTGTAATAATTTAACACTACTCTAATGATAAGCAGTCTTTGGTTTATTTGTTCAAAAACTAAATGTAAGAAATGATAAGTTACAAGTTAGCTGCATGGTTTTGTCGAATACTTCTTAAATATAAAATTATTATTATTATTATATACCGCATTTGTACAGGGCTCTTTTAATATTGAATCTATGTTCAAAAGCGCTTCACAATCACATGCATAATAAGGAAAACAGAGTTTGAATGAAAACAAAATTGGAAATGATTAAGACATGATAATACATTTGTATACTCGTACATGAAAAATGATGCTTCTATGCCAGTGTGACATCAGTGTAGTGCTAGTGATGTTTCAGTTAGAAACCAGTGTATATGACAACATGTCTGACAATTACCTGATAACCAACTGTAAATAGACTGGGTCAGTGTATAACTATGTCTGGTAACAGACTGATAATTGACTGACAAGGAGCTGGTGTTTGTCTGGCAAGAATATGGCAATAAACTGATAACATACAGACAATGTTGCCATTTTTCGTAAGGGTAGATTTATAGCTTATAGAAACACATCTTATTATTCTTAAGTTATAACATATTGGCAACAGAAAAATTAAATATTTTTGGCAAAATGGCGGTATATGGACAGTAAAGGAGTTTTATTTTGTTTTTGTTGGGTTTAACTCCGTAGCAACGCATTGTATACGTCATATAACGGCGTCCAGTGCACCTAGCCCTTTTCCTTGACCCTCATTAGTAACCAGTAATCATATACCCTTCAACAAGGCAAGAAACTTCTCCATATACCTTATTAATGGAGGAAAATGGCATAATTGTATAATTTTCATGGGAGGGTATCAGCTTCCCAGGTGGGATTCGAATCTGTACCCCCTTCGGGAAACGAGATTCCAAATCCCAGTGCGCTACTAACTGCACTATGGACACAGGTTCAAAGGAGATTTGTGAGGATGGTGAAGACTGGAACGAGCATGTTGAAAGATTGGAATTTAATTTTAATGTAAATGAAGTGCAAAATGAGAACAAGAAGAAATCTATTTTACTGAGTGTTGTGTGTGCTAAGACTTATAAGATCATGAGAAATTTGTTATACCCTGGAAGCAAACCATGTTATCGTTGTGAAGCTTTAAATCACAAGCCAGAAGAGTGTAGACATATAGATGTTATATGCTACAATTGTTCAAAGAAGGGACATATTATAAAACTTGCTGTAAGGAGAAAAAGACACAATCAAAACATGGCCCCAAAGCAAAAGTAAATCAGCACTTCTTGGGAAACAATACTGAAGATGAAAGCATGTTTTCACTATGAACAGTGTCCGCAAATTAAATTCATATAAGATAAACATGAGCATCGATGAGGTTAATGTGGATCTTGACATTGACACTGGGGCATTAGTAATGGTACTTAACATGGAGGTAATCAATTCATAGACCCTTCAATATCAAAGGGGCATAACCCTTTCCTTGATCCTACATTGAATGATAAAAAAACTTAATAGAATTTTCTCCTGTAACCGATAGAATAACAAACAATGAACTACCACAATCATTTAAGATATCAACCAAATATGCAAAATGATGGCTGTTATAAAGATACAATTATAAGCCTCCAGTTCAGTTTAGATCTGAAAAGCTGAGTCATTCTTATCACATGAATCAAAGGTCTATTGTATCGGGTTATTCAAATATGAGAGAACCAGCATTTTATAGTGATGCTGCATACAATTTTAAACATGTAAACTGAGAAACCCACCGCATAGTTTGAGGCCTGAGTTCAATAGTGTTTCAAATTATAATACAAGTATGTTACATCCTACGTGTAGAAATCAAACCGAGGACTGTAAGTATGATACTCCTTCAAATGTGTCATCTATTGGAAGATTTAATAGACACTCTCTATTGATGGTTAATCATGAAATGATTCCAGATAAATTTGATGGCCAGTTCAGTGAATGGTCAGATTATAATGTTCATTTTGAACAGGTTGCCAAGTGGAATAATTGGGACGGCAGACAAAAAGCATGTAAGTTAACCATTCATCTAAGGGGTGAAGCACAAAAGCTCTACAATAACTTCTTCTCAAATCAATGACTACTGCGAAATTTAACGCATACTGGCCAAAAGGTATAATCCTCACAAGAGAGAGTTAGCCTACAGATGTGAATTTCGTAATAGGAAAAGAAAATCAAAGGAGAATGTTTCTTATTTTGGCAATACATTACGTCCCTTAGGTCAAAAAGCTTTCCCTATGTTACCTCACTATGCTTTGGAAACCTGTTTGATCGATCAGTATATTAATGGATTAGGATCATTTGACTTACAAACACATGCACAATTTACTCATCCTGAAACTTTAGATGCTGCCATGAGTGCTGCAGTAGAATATTGTGACTTTGATGGATAATTAAATAAAGTAAAAAAAGGGAAGCAACCAAATATGGAAATAATAACATAGTATCCTCCCTTGATATCTTCCAGTGATATCTTCAGTTGTAGAAAAAAAGAAACACATTCTTGACAAAATTGCCCAATATTGAATTAAGGCTTAATGAAAAGACTCTTACCACAAATGAAATCAAAGAACTAGAGGTACCAGTTCCAGGAATTCTTACAATAATCAATTAAATATGTCCCAGTCATTTAACCAACAGAAAAAGGTTATATGTTGTGGTTATTGCATTACAGCAGTAAAACGAGGAATAAGATGTACAACGAAATTGGAAAGAAACCAATTTAAAGTTAAAGTAGTACTGTGTTAACTACTTAAAAGTTCTTGGAAAAAGTACTGTTGATTTTATTTATGAAGGTAAATCGTTCAAATTACTCATCATCATTTTGAAGAATGAAGGTCCAAATCTGCTAGAAGAGATTGACAAATCAGGCTGAGTTGGGAAGAAATATGTTCTCTGACAGTGAATGTGTCTGATGATTAGGTTTAAGAGGCAATGTTGAACAAATATGGTACAGTTTTCCTGGAAGGACTTGGTAAAATATCAAGCAAGAATTCACATTGAAAATAATACAAGACCAAATACTACATGTAAGAGGCCAGACCAGTACCTAATGCAATGAAAGATGGTATAGAAAAAGAGCTTGAACATCTACAAAAGAAAGGAACCATAACTCGAGTGGAATTTTCTGAATGGGCAGCACAAATTGTTTCTATCTTTTAACCTGACAAATCAATCATAATTTGTGAGGATTATAAATAAAACAAATAATAATTTGATTGAATTCATACTAGGCTTCATCTGGAGTCAAAACACAAAAAGTGTTAGCCAAGGGAAGTTACAGTGAGTCTCAACAAAAACAATACCAGTTATTGAGGGCCTTGTAAAAACAACGGGTCGACAAATATCATAATGTAAACAAGAATTACAACATTTTTGTCAAGCCACGCATGTATGAAAACACAGGCGATTGAAACCAGTACACGCCCTGACCACTTACATCTCAAATTTTGTATTAGACGCATCGATTTTTACAAACATGTAAAGAAAATTAAGCCATCACGGTGGTAAATATTGATTTAATACTTTCATCTATACATTTACTGACAAATTATGATAATTATTTTGTAAGTGTGCACAATCATTGAGAAGTGTCTCAACAATACAGTACCAGATACGGGGTTCCATGTAAAAACAGCGGGTCGACAACAATCATAATTTAACCACAATCACAACTGTTTGGTCTATTCATGATTGTATGAAACACAGGGGATTGAAACCGGTATACACACTGACCACTTACATCTCAAAATTCGTCCTAGACGCATAAAAATATGTCGAGAAATCGAAGAAGTCAGGGCGGTAAATATTGTTTTGATACTTTCATCTATACATTGGCATACATTTTATGATAATTATTTTGTCAGTGCGCATTATCATTGATAAAAAATTATGATTAAACTCGGTATATGCTCTGACCACTTACAACTCAACATTCTTCCAAGACACATTTATCTACAAACATGTCCAGAGAATTTAGCTATCACGGCGGTAAATATTGTTGAATACTTTCTTCTATACATTACAGCACATGCATTACTTTTTAAAGGAGCCAAGTGAACAGGAGAGAATGCGAAAATCAAGCAATTCTTGCATCTAAAAGTATTGGCTGCATCTGATTAACTCAAAATTTTAACCCTGAAATAAGAATGTTGTTGGTGAAGAGAATCTGGGAGAAGACAATGAAGTTCCGAGTAAAAGAAAGCGTGACGATGTAATTGAGGAAGAGGAAAGATATGATGAAAATGAGAATGCTGTTCAAAAAGGTGAAAATATTCAGGGAAATGAACTTAAGTTACCAAAGAGCCAGTATGCTGGTATATGAAATGTTCAATAATGCGACTTAATGAAATGGTCTTGAGTAGTTGACCAAATTAAAAACTTAAATTTGTGGGGGTTTCTGTCTGAGTTCAAGTCATACAACAAAAGGATCAAAAACGATTAACTCCTACTGTTTTTCTACACATAATAATTAAACTCAAAGTTTTTTTAGTACTGCAAAGGAAACTCCAACTATTTGAACTCCAGATGTAGTCTATGGTAAAGGACATAACTGCTGTGTCATGTAACTCAGAATTCAATTCTAAGTCAACTCCAACTATTTGAACTCCATATGTAGTCTATGGTAAAGGACATAACTGCTGTGTCATGTAACTCAGAATTCAATTGTCAGTTAAATCGACCAATGTACTCAGGACACTTATGTAAAGTTCATAATGTGAACGGTCGTTTTCTATAAGAAATGGTTATTTTTTAATGATGTTTGGATTGTATAACAATGAAAAATACAAGAGAGCTCAATCAACTGAACATGACTTTTTGGAGTCAAGAAATTCCATTTGTATTTCTATGGCAATAAATTTATAAATTTGTGTTGTTATTGGATCACAAGCTATTACTTGGATTTTTGAATGAAAATAAGCAGACACCTGTAACTTCTGCAGCAAGAATACAGCGATGGGCTAAAAACTCTTGCTCAGTATGACTATGAATTCAATATAAAATGAGTTCAAGTTTGGGAGATGCAGATGGTTGAGGTAGACTGCCAAAAAAGAAGCACAACTAGATACAGGAGTTTTGATAGAAATTCATGAAACTACTGAAAAGCCAGTCGAGACACCCGTGACATCAAAAAAGTAAAACTCTTGATGCAACATGATAAAGTAATGTCAAAAGAAGTCACATCTGTGCAATAAAGTTGGCTACAATCCTGTCAAGATAATGATTGAAACCATTCTACAAGGTCAGAAATGATTTAAATACTCATGATGGAAGTTTATTGAAAGGATCATGGGTAGTTATACCTCCTAAAGGTCGTGATGAAATATTGAACATATTACATGATGGACATCCGTCTAGTAAAATGAAATCACTAGGTAGAATGTATGTATGGTAGCTGTTAATGGACATTGACATTGAAAATAATGAACAAACATGTAGGTTATGTTAGGTAAACAGAAACATGCCTGCTGGGACAAAATTGCAACATGGGAATTGCATGATCGACCAAGAGCTCGAGTACATGTAGACTATGCATGTCCATTCATAGGAAAGATGTTTCTCGTTATCATAGATTCAGATTATAAGTGAATTGAAGCCTTTGATACGACAAACGGACAATTGCAACATATGGCTTTAATTAGCAAGTCTATTTATAATATAAGAAAAATTGTTGTTTTAAATTTCAGGAACAGCATATAAGAGAGTTAACAGTTGAATGGAGGGAAGATTTGTAAGTCATATTTCAAGTTTATATTTATCTGTTAAAAGCCAGAAATGTTTTCTGTCAGTGATTAAGCGATGATCGCAAGGGTGTCTTACAACATTCACGACAGTCATAAGATTTCGAGGAGTTTGGTACGTCATCAGGGGCTCGTTTTTTCAAACATCTTAAGGCCGATTTCTGTCGTAAACTGCACTTTTATTGTATTGCTAATTAATCGTAAGATTTTTGATAATCTTCTGCCCTGTTGGCCAATAGCACGACAAATGCAATAAATGCACATTTATGGCTCATAACTTTTGGTATCTTGGTGTACAAGGGATTAAAGAAATGCCAGTACCAAGAAGTAAGAAACTGTTGCAAAATTATCAAGGTACTTTGAATCTACCTGTATCATATGTTTCTGAAAAAATTGTCAATGGTTATGAGACCATTACATGCATTACTTCTTTAAGGAGCGAAGTGAACAGAGGATAACGTAAAAATTTAGCATTTCTTGCATCTAAAATGTTATTTGCTTCATCTGATTAACTCATACATTTTAACCCTGAAATAAGAATGATGTTCTTAGTGGTGAAGAGAATCTGGGAGACGAAAACCAGTTGCCGGGTAAAAGAAAGCGCGACGATGTAATTGGGGAAGAGGAAAGATATGATGAAAATGAGAATGTTGCTTAAAGTGGTGAAGAGAATCTGGGAGACGAAAACCAGTTGCCGGGTAAAAGAAAGCGCGACGATGTAATTGGGGAAGAGGAAAGATATGATGAAAATGAGAATGTTGCTTAAAGTGGTGAAGAGAATCTGGAAGACGAAAACCAGTTGCCGGGTAAAAGAAAGCGTGACGATGTAATTGGGGAAGAGGAACGATATGATGAAAATGAGAATGTTGTTCAAAGTGGTGAAGATATTCAGGGAAATGAACTTAAGTTACCAAAGAGCCAGTATGCTGGTATATGAAATGTTCAATAATGCGACTTAATGAAATGGTCTTGAGTAGTTGACCAAATTAAAAACTTAAATTTGTGGGGGTTTCTGTCTGAGTTCAAGTCATACAACAAAAGAATAAAAAACGATTAACTCCTACTGTATTTCTACACATATTATTTAAACTGAAAGTTCTTTAGTACTGCAAGGGAAACTCCAACTATTTGAACTCCATATGTAGTCTATTAAAAAGGGCATAAATGCTGTGTCATGTAACCCAGAATTCAATTCTAAGTTAAATCGACTAAGGTACTCAGGACACTAATGTGTACAGTTTATAATGTGACTGATCCTTATCTTTATGATACATTTATTTTTTAATGATGTTTGGCCTGTATAACAATGTAAAATACAAGAGAGCTCAGTCAACTGAGCTTGATTTTTTGGAGTCAAGAAATTCCAGTTGTATTTGTAAGGCAATAAATTTGTGTTGTTATCTGATAAAAAGCCTTAAATTTGACCTTTGAATTAAAAAAAGGAGACAGCTATAATTGCTCGAGCAAGAATACAGCGATGGACACTTGCTCGGTAAAATCATAAAGTGCAATATAAAAAGAGTTCAAATTTGGGAAATGCAGATGGTTCAGATAGGCTGTCAAGAAATGAAATACAACCAGACACAGGAGATTCGACAGAAATTGTGACAGTTACTGAAAAGCATGCCGTGACACCCGTGACATCAAATAAAGTAAAACTCTTGACGCAACATGATAGTGTAATGTCAAAAGTAGTCACATTTGTGCAAAAGAGTTGGCAACAATCATGTCAAGATTATGAATTGAAACCATTTAACAAGGCCAGAAGTCAGAAGATTATGTGGTTGTGGTTCGAGGTTCGGACCCCCCTAGAAAAATTCGCCCCCTAGAAAGTTTGGACACCCTAAAAATCCTGGATCCGTCTCTGTCATTTGTGTCTACTAATCTATGTGTAGCTTTTTTCTAGATAAAACAAAACTCAAAGCATTATAAAAAAAATTTTTAGACTAAGTTTTGGAAACTATTTTGATGGAGTGTTATTCACAGGCTGTAATTGGACTGTGCTTAGCGAATTGAAATGTGCAGACGCAGTAATCAAGTCACTTTGCACAACTATTTTGCCCTGAATATCATAAAAGCAATGGTCAGCTAAATGTGACCTGTGTTATAAGAGTAAATAAACAAAGGTCCGTATGTAATGCAGGCAATACTGAAGTCCCCTTCCGGAGAACTAAGACTAATGTTAGAACAGCAGCATGACCTTGACCTCAGACCAAAAAATAAGAGCTCCGCTGGGCATGGCAGGTATACTATGTGTGAGATGCCTTGACAATTAACCCTTGGCCTCGGCCTTGACCCAAGGACAATACACAGTAAACTTAGGGTAAAAGTTATTATCAAGTTATCAGAAAGACAGACAGACAACACTGTTAGGTCTACGTATCTTCAAGCGAGTTGCGATAGAAGTCAAATGATTATATATTTCAATTGATATTTCTTGCCCTTCAAGATTCAAGACGGACAGACAGACAAAGTGACAACAATATATCTCTAACCACTATGCGGCGGGGGTATAATGACCTATATTTGTATTTGAATTCTGTCCTTAATTGATAAGCTTAAGAACCAAGAGCTTTGCTGTCTCAGACATGTTCAGTTGTATGAGTAGAGTTAATTGACTGGGGCAAAATCATTAAACAATATCAAATGATTACAAAGCTAGAATTGTATGACACAAGATCATTGAAAAGGGGAAACATTTTGAAAAACAACAACTATCAAATACTACAAAACTGATGATATTGAAAACTAAAGAATTAAGTGCGTAAATATTTACCCCGACCTGACCTTTATGCAAGAATATTCACTACATAGAATACGAATGTATTATGAATGCTCGTCATACCGTGAACATGAGGATTGTGAGTTTAAACTTAACACACAAACATACTTCTTTAATATTACGATCCCTGCCGAAGTGTAGAATATGCGTGGTTCTGACTTTCGTCGGGGTATGTGTAGATAATTATTAGATGCACATGTGAAAGGTCAGGTCGGAGTCAATGTTTACGCACAATACTTTCTTTTTTTTATATTGATGACTAGCGGTACCTAACTGAACCATGGATAATAGCCATTTTCAGACTGTGAAATAATTTTATCTTTCTCAGGTCAATTTTCACTTAACAAAAATATATATTAAATAATTCATCATCTAGAGGCAAAATATTGTAACACAGTTTGACAAAAACACGATTAAGAAAGGCTGACTGCTTATCCCTCAATAGTCACTATAAATCTTTAACTCATTAGTAAAAGCAAAAGCCTGCAATGCAACACTATGACCTAAGTCAGTTATTTCCCCTGGTATACTCTTCCAAAAGATAGGTCCAATCAGTTAAATTACTTGGATTTTACTCTTACTTTTTAATGTCAATTTGCGACAGAAAATATTAACATAAAATAAGCAAACAATCACCATAAACAGATATCCTGTACAGCGTGGTCTAACAGGATCTCTAAGATCTCAACGGAGGGTCACGCCAAGAGGACCTTTATGTCTACCAATCAATGCGTAGCTTCCATCTAGACCAAACACTTAAATGATATGTTAATTGTGTAACTTCTATTTTAGATCAAGGTTTGCGAACTAATTTGATAGCGGTATTATTCAGTCTTCGAATGGACAGCTCATTTCAAATTGCATGACGTAAACAATGTAAACAAGTTACTTATCATTTGATAATGAAAAAAAATACCTGAACGTGACCCTCATTTGAAAGCGGCCAGATCTAAATTAGCGAGTAGGCGAGCAGAAAATTTTAGATCAGGTTTTAATCATATTGATAGGCATATAGCTTATAATCATCATGGAAGATTCTTTTAGTCTGTGACACTTTTTTACTGTATGACTGAACTAAATTCCTTATGTGTTTAAAGCTTTAACTTTAAATTTGCAAAATAAAAGATTATTAGAATTATTACAGAATTATTTCGAAAGTCCTAAAACAAGAAAAACACAACTTAATTGAATTCTCACACTGTCATTTACTTTTATGACAAAATAATTTTAAATGCGTTTGAGAGGGTATACTTATGAGTCATTTAATGTGAATCCACAAAGATCATTAGAATAAAGGACCAAACTAGACCTATCATTAAATATGAGAGGATACCCTTCAAAACATAATTTATGGGTGCAGAGAAAATCAGTCGGTGAGGAGAAAATAAGTGTACAAGATTTTTCATCAAAGGGCATCAACACTGCAAAATTCAACGGACCATAACAAAAAATGAGAAATGGGCACATTTGACCTGCATCTGGTATACTGGGGTATGTATGAAGCTTGAATTTAAAAAATCTGTAAAATAGGTGCCGAGAAATTGAGCTGAGTATAGGAAAAAGCTGCAGACCAAACAACAAGCTAACTTGTTATTTTGGAAGAGTAAAACTTAACGTTTTTATATTTATTTAGTATAGGTGGTCAGTTATAGCTCTAACACATAAGTTTTATTTATTTATTTGAGTTAACACCGTATCAACACAATTTAGGTCATTTCACGGCGTCAAGCGCACCTAACCTAGCTTTCCTGGACCATTGTCTATAACCAGTACTCACCTACCCTTCCACAAGGCCGGAAACTTCTCCATATTATCTAATCAATGGAGGAAAATCGACATTATTGTCAAATTTTCATCGAAGGGTATAACCTCCCCGGGTCGGATTCGAACCCGCACCCCTCGGGCACGAGTATCCAAATCCCGGCGCGTTACCAACTGCGCTATCGACCCGGGTTCTCTAACACATTAGAATTATTATCATAATTGTGCAAGCTACCAAAATTTTACGAAGTCCAGATAACTAAAATAATATTACGTACCCGTAAATGCCTAATGTATCTCTCAGAACGTGCCTAAAAAAATTAAAATTATATTAAAACTGGAATATCAGAATACTAGCAACATAGGAATTTAAAGAGCAAAATAAAATGTAACCAATATGGCTTATGTACATGTTATAACCATGTCTTCTTAAGGGTTTGATCTCAATTTATATTGAATTTAGATAAAAATAAATATGATTTATGCTACAGTCCCATTAACATAAAAATAGCCGTGAGGGCACCGTACGTGTGCCGTGCGATCAAGCTTCTCAAGGACCGGTACCACCTTTTGCATATCTGTACGTACTGTTACGTTTTTTACCAGGGCCCGTGTAATGAGCCCAGGATACACGTGCCAGTGTAATAAGTGAAATTATGAACCCAATCGTGGCCGAATATGGGTTAAACTTGCATATCTTACAGCTACGTATCCGTACGAGTGTGTTGTTTGTGCCAATCGCGTACCGTCTCCTTAATACGCAAGACTTTCCACGACTTATGGCTTTCTGCAAGTAAAGGTACGGAACAAACCACGATTTTATGAGACTGAGGCATTAGATCAAGTTCAAAATAAAATCTAGAAGGTCATAAAGACCTGATATATTACTGATCAGAGAAATGGAAAGGAACTTTGATCCACTATGCACAACTTCGACAGTTTGATAGCAGACAATTAAATAATGATACATGTTTAAAATAATAGCTATCAGCTTATTGGTTTCAAAAAGATTTCCAAACATTATGAATCCTGGATACAAAAACTGGCTCAAGTTTCATTCTTATGTTTAAAGTTTTGAAATGTTGAAAAAAAATATAAAAGAAAAACTTACCTCACGCTCTTCGTACATATTTCTAATGGCGTCATCTGCAGTTATAGAAAAACTACATGTACAAGTAAGGGACAATTGAAATAAATCACAAAAATAATCACAAATAAAAACATTGATTCAAAACACCGACGAGCACAGAGTCGTGTTAAACATCATGAATGTGTACTATCTTTGTAGTAAGTACAAAATCATGTGCAGAAATTTATCAAGACAACAAATAATTAAATAAATTAGAAAAAAATATATGCGACTAATTAAAGCATTATACTTCTGTTAATTTAATCATAACATCTTATATTCATGTATAAGATAAAATAAGTTTATAATTAGCCATGGTCTCATAATTCTTCCATGTATAGATGAAGTCAGTGTCTGTGTCAGTGTTTTAGACGGATCCCAAAAAATATTTTTCAAGTGAACATTCCATAAATAAACGATGAAGACTGTGTACAAAATGTACAGGTGTGCATTGTCTGGTGCCCAGTCGTACTTAAACCGGTAAAGTACATCAGGCAAAGCAGAATAATGGCGGCTCAGAGGTATTGTACGAGGTATCAGATAATTCTGTTTTCAAATGAGCATTGCTCACTATAAGGGCTTAAATCAAACGAACTTGGACCAATAATTACAGTGAATTGGTAACCTTATTTTAGTTGTTCAGTAACATTTATGCTAAATACAGTATCCAAAGTTCTAACAAGAAATAGTCAACTTAGAATTATGTCAACTTTACAGACATGGTTTCTGGTTAATAGTTTGCTAACTTAAGTGCAATAAAGAACAAGAGGTAAGGGGCAGGTAATCCCGATTAAAGTGTGTGCACAAAACCCAAATTGCAGTTAGGGGATAATTCATGTATTCATCTATTGGAGTTAACGCCGTATCAACACAATTTAGGTCATTTTTACGACGTCCAGCGCACCTAACCTAGCTTTCCTGGAACATTGTCTATAACCAGTACTCACCTACCCTTCCACAAGGTCGGAAACTTCTCCGTATTATTTAATCAATGGATGAAAATCGACATCATTGTCAAACTTTCATGGAAGGGTATAAACCCCCCCCCCGGGTGGGATTGGGACCCGCACCCCCTCGGGCACGAGATTCCAAATCCCGGCGCTCTACCAACTGCGCTATCGAAACGGGTTGAGGATACATGAAACAATTGCTTTGAGAAACTCCTTTAAGATATAATATACAGTACCCACCAAAAATTTGGAGACAAAAGGAATACACTACAATCATTGACCAATGATGATTATTTTTGTAGAATCATTATTTTTTTATATTTATAAATATGGACTGTGATGAAATGAAAACAAGTTTCATTAATGCAGCACATTTATAATATTAGCATCTGATATCTTAAAGCCTCCAAAATTATGTTTTTGCAATAACATCCATAACATAGTATTTTATGGTTTTTTTTGTAGTCTCAGTTATAAGAATAATGATAAGCAAAAGAAAAACTAAAGGCTTTTCTCAAAACAAACAATAACCAAATTTTAGATATAAGCTATTCAGTAGGCCTACAAAGTGAACATGTCTTCAAACTTTGGTAGGTACTGTATAAATGAATAAAATAAATGAAATATAAAAATACTTAGCCAGGATTACATAGTAGCTTTACAAAGTTATATCAACGAAAGTTTTGTCCTAATGTTAATACAATGGTATTTCATGCTTACCATTATAATAAGATGGTCCATCAATGCTACTTCATCAGAAGTTGAATATTGAGCAGACTACAAACAAGCATAATTAATGCAAAAATTCTGCTGTAAGAACAAACATGTAAATATATTCCTACCTAAGTCTATCTCCAATATAGTCGTAAGGTGGGTGCTTATAAATGTATAGAAAGTAAACAAGTAAACTATTGATTACATGTACTTACATTCCATCAAAAAGATTTTTTTTGGAAATAGACTTGATTGAGATCAATTTATTGTATATGTATTGAGCATGTTTTCAAGTTATAAATGTATGTATTATTCTGGGTTTAATACCTTGTATTAACACATTTTTGGTTATTTTACAGCATCCAGGGCACCTAACCTGACTTTCCTGGATCCTTGTCTGTAACCAGAACTTGTCTATCCTTCCACAAGGCCAGAAACATCTCAATTATACTTTATTAATGGAGGAAAATTGACATAATTTTCAAATTTTCATGAAAGGGTTTAACCTCCCTGCGTGGTATTTGAACCCTTAACCTCCCTCTCCCCGGGGACACAAGACTCAAAATACATGTGCACTATCAACTGGTCTAATGAGGCAGGTTTATAAATGGATTATGAATTTTGAACACACATTAATTTTTTGCCGTCAAGTCAATTCTTAGATATGATCAGGGTTACTGTCCATTGATGCCAAATAACAAAATTGAGTAGAAATTTCAACACACATTAAAATTTTGCTGTAAGGTCAATTTTTAAATATGATCAGGGTTATTGTCCATTGATGCCAAATTACAATGACAAAAAAGGAATTCTGACTACTTATGTTCATTGCTGTGTTTTCATACCACTTACAAAAGTGTTAAACCATTATATCACTAGGAAAACAAAGGCTAAGAATTGATGATTTATATTGACTGAGTGAATTCAAATATGACTATCCCAAAAATTCCAAATTAATATTAAAAGCAATAATTAATGAGATAGAATAACTTTAGTTCAATAGTAGATCTATTAACATAAATTATAGTAAACAAGAAGTGGTACACAACAAAAGATTTGATACTGATAGTATTTGGAATGATTAATGTTACACGTGCGCACTGTTCAGTTTTTAAAGGTTTTCATTCACAGATTTCAACATAAACATCAACTTTCTAAAACTATCAAAATGGCATCGAAACATTTTTTGGAAGCAAGAAAGTAGTGTTATGATAATGACAATTTTAGTGCAAAATGAAATACAAAGACAAATGAAGGTGTTTCGAATAGTAAAAATCTATCCCGTATGTCACGGTATAGACACACTTTGAAAGAACATAGAAGCATAACTATCAATAGGAATAGCATCTGATATCTTCAAGTCTCTAAAATCATGATAATTGTAAGTCTAAGTAAATACATAAATTTTCAGCTACATAAACCTTTTATCAACCACAGGCCGTTAGCTCGATTGTACTCTAATTCATTATAATATACAGTACCCATCAAAAGTTTGGAGACAAATGAAATTTACTACAATTCTTGAATTTTGGTAAATATTTTTGTAGAACTATTATTTTTAAAATATTTAAGTATGCTTTGTGAAAAATGAAAACAAATATCACGAATGCAACAAATTTTAAGATTCGGTATCTGACATTGTAAAGCCTCCAAAACCATGGTTACTGAAATTATTTTCTATTACATAGCTTTTATGCTGCCAGTATAGTCTCAGTTATATTTGTAATGATAACCAATATCTAAAGCAAAAATAAAAGGCATTTCTAAATAAACAATTATCAAATTTTAGATTGAAGATATTCAGTAGGCCTTCAAAGTGAAATTGTCTCCAATTTTTTGGTGGGTACTGTGTATTACACATGAATAAGAGTATCATCGAGCTAACGGCCTGTGGTATCAACTATGAGTATACTCAACTAAACTTTTAAGTACCCCGATTTCAATATAATAGGATTTTTAAATTTTTGTTTGTTTGTTTGTCAACCTACTCACTCCTCCTGGAAAGGCTAAATCTCTGGATTTAGCTGTTAACCAACTACTAAGCACATACTTTCGTCAGTGACTGACAACTGCCCTACATAATTAAAAATCAATGGTAGGAGGGAGAATGACCGAGAAATAATTTCATGACCAAACTCCACGAAAGTATGCCCCGCCCGGGAATCGAGCCCACGACCCCTCGACCAGTAGACTTGCGTGCTACCAACTGAGCTAGCCGGGCCGCTTTTAAATTTTGTTCTATAGCCATATAGAGCCATATTGCGCCGTATACTTTGCGGCTCTGTTGCCAAACCCACCACGTTCAGGTACCGAGAATACCTGTGCAAATCTTGCGACACCAGGATGAGGGGCGAGGTTGGGGCTCTGTAGCCAACGCGCATCTCACTGCGCAGGTATGATTTTTGTGTAAATAGGTAGCTAAATACAAAGGGCATCGGAAAATGTGCTCAAACAAAAAACGCACTACATTCAGGTACCAAAAAACCCGTGCAAACCTTGCGACACCAGGATGAGGCGGCCATTTTTGCTGTTCTATAGCCATATAGAGCCATATTGCACCGTATACTTTGCGG
Source organism: Mactra quadrangularis (assembly GCA_025267735.1). Lineage (NCBI taxonomy): Eukaryota > Metazoa > Mollusca > Bivalvia > Venerida > Mactridae > Mactra > Mactra quadrangularis. The sequence continues at coordinate 19,951,116 of CM046298.1, read as the reverse complement.
CTCTGTTGCCATGGCGCACCTCGTTGGGCACCTGTGATTATTGTATAATTAGGTAGCTAACCATCTAGGGCACCTGAAAAACGAGTTCAAACGCCAAACCCACCACGTTCAGGTGCCGAGAATACCCGTGCAAATCTTGCGACACCAGGATGATGGGCAAATTTGGGGCTCTGTAGCCAACGCGCATCTCACTGCGCAGGTATGATATTTGTGTAAATAGGTTGCTAACTACGTAGGGCATCGGGAAAATGTGTTCAAACAAGTAACACACTACATTCAGGTACCAAAAAACCCGTGCAAAGCTTGCGACACCAGGATGAGGCGGCCATTTTTGCTGTTCAATAGCCATATAGAGCCATACTGCACGGTATACTTTGCGGCTCTGTTGCCATGGCGCAACTCGGTGTGCGAGTTATTTTTTTTTTCCAGTTAGGTTGCTAATCATCTAAGGCACCTGAAAAACGTGTTTAAACACCAAACCCACCACGTTCAGGTACCGAGAAACCCCGTGCAAATCTCCCGACACTACAAGGCGACGCGACTTTGGGGCTCTGTAGCCCACGCGCATCTCACTGCGCAGGTATGATTTTTGTGTAAATGGGTTGCTAACTACGTAGGGCATCGAGAAAATGTGTTTAAACAAGCAACTAACTACATTAAGGTAGCAAAAAACGCGTGCAAACCTCCCGACACCAGAGGCGACGCCTATTTTTGCTGTTCTAAAGCCCTATATAGCCATATTGCACGGTATACTTTGCGGCTCTGTTGCCATGGCGCAACTCGGTGTGCGAATGTGATTTTTTGCAGTTAGGTTGCTAACCATCTAGGGCACCTGAAAAACGTGTTTAAACACCAAACCCACCACGTTCAGGTACCGAGAAACCCGTGCAAATCTCCCGACACTACAAGGCGACGCGACTTTGGGGCTCTGTAGCCCACGCGCATCTCACTGCGCAGGTATGATTTTTGTGTAAATGGGTTGCTAACTACGTAGGGCATCGAGAAAATGTGTTTAAACAAGCAACTAACTACATTAAGGTAGCAAAAAACGCGTGCAAACCTCCCGACACCAGGAGGCGACGCCTATTTTTGCTGTTCTAAAGCCCTATATAGCCATATTGCACGGTATACTTTGCGGCTCTGTTGCTATGGCGCAACTCGGTGTGCGAATGTGATTTTTTGCAGTTAGGTTGCTAACGATCTAGGGCACCTGAAAAACGTGTTTAAACACCAAACCCACCACGTTCAGGTACCGAGAAACCCCGTGCAAATCTCCCGACACTACAAGGCGACGCGACTTTGGGGCTCTGTAGCCCACGCGCATCTCACTGCGCAGGTATGATTTTTGTGTAAATGGGTTGCTAACTACGTAGGGCATCGAGAAAATGTGTTTAAACAAGCAACTAACTACATTAAGGTAGCAAAAAACGCGTGCAAACCTCCCGACACCAGGAGGCGACGCCTATTTTTGCTGTTCTAAAGCCCTATATAGCCATATTGCACGGTATATTTTGCGGCTCTGTTGCCATGGCGCAACTCGGTGTGCGAATGTGATTTTTTGCAGTTAGGTTGCTAACCATCTAGGGCACCTGAAAAACGTGTTTAAACACCAAACCCACCACGTTCAGGTACCGAGAAACCCCATGCAAATCTCCCGACACTACAAGGCGACGCGACTTTGGGGCTCTGTAGCCCACGCGCATCTCACTGCGCAGGTATGATTTTTGTGTAAATGGGTTGCTAACTACGTAGGGCATCGAGAAAATGTGTTTAAACAAGCAACTAACTACATTAAGGTAGCAAAAAACGCGTGCAAACCTCCCGACACCAGGAGGCGACGCCTATTTTTGCTGTTCTAAAGCCCTATATAGCCATATTGCACGGTATACTTTGCGGCTCTGTTGCCATGGCGCAACTCGGTGTGCGAATGTAATTTTTTGCAGTTAGGTTGCTAACCATCTAGGGCACCTGAAAAACGTGTTTAAACACCAAACCCACCACGTTCAGGTACCGAGAAACCCCGTGCAAATCTCCCGACACTACAAGGCGACGCGAATTTGGGGCTCTGTAGCCCACGCGCATCTCACTGCGCAGGTATGATTTTTGTGTAAATGGGTTGCTAACTACGTAGGGCATCGAGAAAATGTGTTTAAACAAGCAACTAACTACATAAAGGTAGCAAAAAACGCGTGCAAACCTCCCGACACCAGGAGGCGACGCCTATTTTTGCTGTTCTAAAGCCCTATATAGCCATATTGCACGTTATACTTTGCGGCTCTGTTGCCATGGCGCAACTCGGTGTGCGAATGTGATTTTTTGCAGTTAGGTTGCTAACCATCTAGGGCACCTGAAAAACGTGTTTAAACACCAAACCCACCACGTTCAGGTACCGAGAAACCCCGTGCAAATCTCCCGACACTACAAGGCGACGCGACTTTGGGGCTCTGTAGCCCACGCGCATCTCACTGCGCAGGTATGATTTTTGTGTAAATGGGTTGCTAACTACGTAGGGCATCGAGAAAATGTGTTTAAACAAGCAACTAACTACATTAAGGTAGCAAAAAACGCGTGCAAACCTCCCGACACCAGGAGGCGACGCCTATTTTTGCTGTTCTAAAGCCCTATATAGCCATATTGCTCGGTATATTTTGCGGCTCTGTTGCCATGGCGCAACTCGGTGTGCGAATGTGATTTTTTGCAGTTAGGTTGCTAACCATCTAGGGCACCTGAAAAACGTGTTTAAACACCAAACCCACCACGTTCAGGTACCGAGAAACCCCGTGCAAATCTCCCGACACTACAAGGCAACGCGACTTTGGGGCTCTGTAGCCCACGCGCATCTCACTGCGCAGGTATGATTTTTGTGTAAATGGGTTGCTAACTACGTAGGGCATCGAGAAAATGTGTTTAAACAAGCAACTAACTACATTAAGGTAGCAAAAAACGCGTGCAAACCTCCCGACACCAGGAGGCGACGCCTATTTTTGCTGTTCTAAAGCCCTATATAGCCATATTGCACGGTATACTTTGCGGCTCTGTTGCCATGGCGCAACTCGGTGTGCGAATGTGATTTTTTTGCAGTTAGGTTGCTAACCATCTAGGGCACCTGAAAAACGTGTTTAAACACCAAACCCACCACGTTCAGGTACCGAGAAACCCCGTGCAAATCTCCCGACACTACAAGGCGACGCGACTTTGGGGCTCTGTAGCCCACGCGCATCTCACTGCGCAGGTATGATTTTTGTGTAAATGGGTTGCTATCTACGTAGGACATCGAGAAAATGTGTTTAAACAAGCAACTAACTACATTAAGGTAGCAAAAAACGCGTGAAAACCTCCCGACACCAGGAGGCGACGCCTATTTTTGCTGTTCTAAAGCCCTATATAGCCATATTGCACGGTATACTTTGCGGCTCTGTTGCCATGGCGCAACTCGGTGTGCGAATGTGATTTTTTGCAGTTAGGTTGCTAACGATCTAGGGCACCTGAAAAACGTGTTTAAACACCAAACCCACCACGTTCAGGTACCGAGAAACCCCGTGCAAATCTCCCGACACTGCAAGGCGACGCGACTTTGGGGCTCTGTAGCCCACGCGCATCTCACTGCGCAGGTATGATTTTTGTGTAAATGGGTTGCTAACTACGTAGGGCATCGAGAAAATGTGTTTAAACAAGCAACTAACTACATTAAAGTAGCAAAAAACGCGTGCAAACCTCCCGACACCAGGAGGCGACGCCTATTTTTGCTGTTCTAAAGCCCTATATAGCCATATTGCACGGTATAATTTGCGGCTCTGTTGCCATGGCGCAACTCGGTGTGCGAATGTGATTTTTTGCAGTTAGGTTGCTAACCATCTAGGGCACCTGAAAAACGTGTTTAAACACCAAACCCACCACGTTCAGGTACCGAGAAACCCCGTGCAAATCTCCCGACACTACTAGGCGACGCAACTTTGGGGCTCTGTAGCCCACGCGCATCTCACTGCGCAGGTATGATTTTTGTGTAAATGGGTTGCTAACTGCGTAGGGCATCGAGAAAATGTGTTTAAACAAGCAACTAACTACATTAAGGTAGCAAAAAACGCGTGCAAACCTCCCGATACCAGGAGGCGACGCCTATTTTTGCTGTTCTAAAGCCCTATATAGCCATATTGCACGGTATACTTTGCGGCTCTGTTGCCATGGCGCAACTCGGTGTGCGAATGTGATTTTTTGCAGTTAGGTTGCTAACCATCTAGGGCACCTGAAAAACGTGTTTAAACACCAAACCCACCACGTTCAGGTACCGAGAAACCCCGTGCAAATCTTCCGACACTACAAGGCGACGCGACTTTGGGGCTCTGTAGCCCACGCGCATCTCACTGCGCAGGTATGATTTTTGTGTAAATGGGTTGCTAACTACGTAGGGCATCGAGAAAATGTGTTTAAACAAGCAACTAACTACATTAAGGTAGTAAAAAACGCGTGCAAACCTCCCGACACCAGGAGGCGACGCCTATTTTTGCTGTTCTAAAGCCCTATATAGCCATATTGCAAGGTATACTTTGCGGCTCTGTTGCCATGGCGCAACTCGGTGTGCGAATGTGATTTTTTGCAGTTAGGTTGCTAACCATCTAGGGCACCTGAAAAACGTGTTTAAACACCAAACCCACCACGTTCAGGTACCGAGAAACCCCGTGCAAATCTCCCGACACTACAAGGCGACGCGACTTTGGGGCTCTGTAGCCCACGCGCATCTCACTGCGCAGGTATGATTTTTGTGTAAATGGGTTGCTATCTACGTAGGACATCGAGAAAATGTGTTTAAACAAGCAACTAACTACATTAAGGTAGCAAAAAAACGCGTGCAAACCTCCCGACACCAGGAGGCGACGCCTATTTTTGCTGTTCTAAAGCCCTATATAGCCATATTGCACGGTATAATTTGCGGCTCTGTTGCCATGGCGCAACTCGGTGTGCGAATGTGATTTTTTGCAGTTAGGTTGCTAACGATCTAGGGCACCTGAAAAACGTGTTTAAACACCAAACCCACCACGTTCAGGTACCGAGAAACCCCGTGCAAATCTCCCGACACTACAAGGCGACGCGACTTTGGGGCTCTGTAGCCCACGCGCATCTCACTGCGCAGGTATGATTTTTGTGTAAATGGGTTGCTAACTACGTAGGGCATCGAGAAAATGTGTTTAAACAAGCAACTAACTACATTAAAGTAGCAAAAAACGCGTGCAAACCTCCCGACACCAGGAGGCGACGCCTATTTTTGCTGTTCTAAAGCCCTATATAGCCATATTGCACGGTATAATTTGCGGCTCTGTTGCCATGGCGCAACTCGGTGTGCGAATGTGATTTTTTGCAGTTAGGTTGCTAACCATCTAGGGCACCTGAAAAACGTGTTTAAACACCAAACCCACCACGTTCAGGTACCGAGAAACCCCGTGCAAATCTCCCGACACTACTAGGCGACGCAACTTTGGGGCTCTGTAGCCCACGCGCATCTCACTGCGCAGGTATGATTTTTGTGTAAATGGGTTGCTAACTGCGTAGGGCATCGAGAAAATGTGTTTAAACAAGCAACTAACTACATTAAGGTAGCAAAAAACTCGTGCAAACCTCCCGATACCAGGAGGCGACGCCTATTTTTGCTGTTCTAAAGCCCTATATAGCCATATTGCACGGTATACTTTGCGGCTCTGTTGCCATGGCGCAACTCGGTGTGCGAATGTGATTTTTTGCAGTTAGGTTGCTAACCATCTAGGGCACCTGAAAAACGTGTTTAAACACCAAACCCACCACGTTCAGGTACCGAGAAACCCCGTGCAATCTTCCGACACTACAAGGCGACGCGACTTTGGGGCTCTGTAGCCCACGCGCATCTCACTGCGCAGGTATGACTTTTGTGCACATGGGTTGCTAACTACGTAGGGCATCGAGAAAATGTGTTTAAACAAGCAACTAACTACATTAAGGTAGCAAAAAACGCGTGCAAACCTCCCGACACCAGGAGGCGACGCCTATTTTTGCTGTTCTAAAGCCCTATATAGCCATATTGCACGGTATACTTTGCGGCTCTGTTGCCATGGCGCAACTCGGTGTGCGAATGTGATTTTTTGCAGTTAGGTTGCTAACCATCTAGGGCACCTGAAAAACGTGTTTAAACACCAAACCCACCACGTTCAGGTACCGAGAAACCCCATGCAAATCTCCCAACACTACAAGGCGACGCGACTTTGGGGCACTGTAGCCCACGCGCATCTCACTGCGCAGGTATGATTTTTGTGTAAATGGGTTGCTAACTACGTAGGGCATCGAGAAAATGTGTTTAAACAAGCAACTAACTACATTAAGGTAGCAAAAAACGCGTGCAAACCTCCCGACACCAGGAGGCGACGCCTATTTTTGCTGTTCTAAAGCCCTATATAGCCGTCTTGCACGGTATACTTTGCGGCTCTGTTGCCATGGCGCAACTCGGTGTGCGAATGTGATTTTTTGCAGTTAGGTTGCTAACCATCTAGGGCACCTGAAAAACGTGTTTAAACACCAAACACACCACGTTCAGGTACCGAGAAACCCCGTGCAAATCTCCCGACACTACAAGGCGACGCGACTTTGGGGCTCTGTAGCCCACGCGCATCTCACTGCGCAGGTATGATTTTTGTGTAAATGGGTTGCTAACTACGTAGGGCATCGAGAAAATGTGTTTAAACAAGCAACTAACTACATTAAGGTAGCAAAAAACGCGTGCAAACCTCCCGACACCAGGAGGCGACGCCTATTTTTGCTATTCTAAAGCCCTATATAGCCATATAGCACGGTATACTTTGCGGCTCTGTTGCCATGGCGCAACTCGGTGTGCGAATGTGATTTTTTGCAGTTAGGTTGCTAACCATCTAGAGCACCGGAAAAACGTGTTTAAACACCAAACCCACCACGTTCAGGTACCGAGAAACCCCGTGCAAATCTCCCGACACTACAAGGCGACGCGACTTTGCGGCTCTGTAGCCCACGCGCATCTCACTGCGCAGGTATGATTTTTGTGTAAATGGGTTGCTAACTACGTAGGGCATCGAGAAAATGTGTTTAAACAAGCAACTAACTACATTAAGGTAGCAAAAAACGCGTGCAAACCTCCCGACACCAGGAGGCGACGCCTATTTTTGCTGTTCTAAAGCCCTATATAGCCATATTGCACGGTATACTTTGCGGCTCTGTTGCCATGGCGCAACTCGGTGTGCGAATGTGATTTTTTGCAGTTAGGTTGCTAACCATCTAGGGCACCTGAAAAACGTGTTTAAACACCAAACCCACCACGTTCAGGTACCGAGAAACCCCGTGCAAATCTCCCGACACTACAAGGCGACGCGACTTTGGGGCTCTGTAGCCCACGCGCATCTCACTGCGCAGGTATGATTTTTGTGTAAATGGGTTGCTAACTACGTAGGGCACCGAGAAAATGTGTTTAAACTAGCAACTAACTACATTAAGGTAGCAAAAAACGCGTGCAAACCTCCCGACACCAGAAGGCGACGCCTATTTTTGCTGTTCTAAAGCCCTATATAGCCATATTGCACGGTATACTTTGCGGCTCTGTTGCCATGGCGCAACTCGGTGTGCGAATGTGATTTTTTGCAGTTAGGTTGCTAACCATCTAGGGCACCTGAAAAACGTGTTTAAACACCAAACCCACCACGTTCAGGTACCGAGAAACCCCGTGCAAATCTCCCGACACTACAAGGCGACGCGACTTTGGGGCTCTGTAGCCCACGCGCATCTCACTGCGCAGGTATGATTTTTGTGTAAATGGGTTGCTAACTACGTAGGGCATCAAGAAAATGTGTTTAAACAAGCAACTAAGTACATTAAGGTAGCAAAAAACGCGTGCAAACCTCCCGACACCAGGAGGCGACGCCTATTTTTGCTGTTCTAAAGCCCTATATAGCCATATTGCACGGTATACTTTGCGGCTCTGTTGCCATGGCGCAACTCGGTGTGCGAATGTGATTTTTTGCAGTTAGGTTGCTAACCATCTAGGGCACCTGAAAAACGTGTTAAAACACCAAACCCACCACGTTCAGGTACCGAGAAACCCCGTGCAAATCTTCCGACACTACAAGGCGACGCGACTTTGGGGCTCTGTAGCCCACGCGCATCTCACTGCGCAGGAATGATTTTTGTGTAAATGGGTTGCTAACTACGTAGGGCACCGAGAAAATGTGTTTAAACTAGCAACTAACTACATTAAGGTAGCAAAAAACGCGTGCAAACCTCCCGACACCAGAAGGCGACGCCTATTTTTGCTGTTCTATAGCCCTATATAGCCATATTGCACGGTATACTTTGCGGCTCTGTTCCCATGGCGCAACTCGGTGTGCGAATGTGATTTTTTGCAGTTAGGTTGCTAACCATCTAGGGCACCTGAAAAACGTGTTTAAACACCAAACCCACCACGTTCAGGTACCGAGAAACCCCGTGCAAATCTCCCGACACTACAAGGCGACGCGACTTTGGGGCTCTGTAGCCCACGCGCATCTCACTGCGCAGTTATGATTTTTGTGTAAATGGGTTGCTAACTACGTAGGGCATCGAGAAAATGTGTTTAAACAAGCAACTAACTACATTAAGGTAGCAAAAAACGCGTGCAAACCTCCCGACACCAGGAGTCGACGCCTATTTTTGCTGTTCTAAAGCCCTATATAGCCATATTGCACGGTATACTTTGCGGCTCTGTTGCCATGGCGCAACTCGGTGTGCGAATGTGATTTTTTGCAGTTAGGTTGCTATCTATCTAGGGCACCTGAAAAACGTGTTTAAACACCAAACCCACCACGTTCAGGTACCGAGAAACCCCGTGCAAATCTCCCGACACTACAGGTCGACGCGATTTTGGGGCTCTGTAGCCCACGCGCATCTCACTGCGCAGGTATGATTTTTGTGTCAATGGGTTGCTAACTACGTAGGGCATCGAGGAAATGTGTTTAAACAAGCAACTAACTACATTAAGGTAGCAAAAAACGCGTGCAAACCTCCCGACACCAGTATTCGACGCCTATTTTTGCTGTTCTAAAGCCCTATATAGCCATATTGCACGGTATACTTTGCGGCTCTGTTGCCATGGCGCAACTCGGTGTGCGAATGTGATTTTTTGCAGTTAGGTTGCTAACCATCTAGGGCACCTGACAAACGTGTTTAAACACCAAACCCACCACGTTCAGGTACCGAGAAACCCCGTGCAAATCTCCCGACACTACAGGTCGACGCGACTTTGGGGCTCTGTAGCCCACGCGCATCTCACTGCGCAGGTATGATTTTTGTGTCAATGGGTTGCTAACTACGTAGGGCATCGAGAAAATGTGTTTAAACAAGCAACTAACTACATTAAGGTAGCAAAAAACGCTTGCAAACCTCCCGACACCAGGAGTCGACGCCTATTTTTGCTGTTCTAAAGCCCTATATCACGGTATACTTTGCGGCTCTGTTGCCATGGCGCAACTCGGTGTGCGAATGTGATTTTTTGCAGTTAGGTTGCTAACCATCTAGGGCACCTGAAAAACGTGTTTAAACACCAAACCCACCACGTTCAGGTACCGAGAAACCCCGTGCAAATCTCCCGACACTACAGGTCGACGCGACTTTGGGGCTATGTAGCCCACGCGCATCTCACTGCGCAGGTATGATTTTTGTGTCAATGGGTTGCTAACTACGTAGGGCATCGAGGAAAATGTGTTTAAACAAGCAACTAACTACATTTAAGGTAGCAAAAAACGCGTGCAAACCTCCCGACACCAGGAGTCGACGCCTATTTTTGCTGTTCTAAAGCCCTATATAGCCATATTGCACGGTATATTTTGCGGCTCTGTTGCCATGGCGCAACTCGGTGTGCGAATGTGATTTTTTGCAGTTAGGTTGCTAACCATCTAGGGCACCTGAAAAACGTGTTTAAACACCAAACCCACCACGTTCAGGTACCGAGAAACCCCGTGCAAATCTCCCGACACTACAGGTCGACGCGACTTTGGGGCTCTGTAGCCCACGCGCATCTCACTGCGCAGGTATGATTTTTGTGTCAATGGGTTGCTAACTACGTAGGGCATCGAGAAAATGTGTTTAAACAAGCAACTAACTACATTAAGGTAGCAAAAAACGCGTGCAAACCTCCCGACACCAGGAGTCGACGCCTATTTTTGCTGTTCTAAAGCCCTATATAGCCATATTGCACGGTATACTTTGCGGCTCTGTTGCCATGGCGCAACTCGGTGTGCGAATGTGATTTTTTGCAGTTAGGTTGCTAACCATCTAGGGCACCTGAAAAACGTGTTTTAAACACCAAACCCACCACGTTCAGGTACCGAGAAACCCCGTGCAAATCTCCCGACACTACAGGTCGACGCGATTTTGGGGCTCTGTAGCCCACGCGCATCTCACTGCGCAGGTATGATTTTTGTGTCAATGGGTTGCTAACTACGTAGGGCATCGAGAAAATGTGTTTAAACAAGCAACTAACTACATTAAGGTAGCAAAACACGCGTGCAAACCTCCCGACACCAGGAGTCGACGCGCCTATTTTTGCTGTTCTAAAGCCCTATATAGCCATATTGCACGGTATACTTTGCGGCTCTGTTGCCATGGCGCAACTCGGTGTGCGAATGTGATTTTTTGCAGTTAGGTTGCTAACCATCTAGGGCACCTGAAAAACGTGTTTAAACACCAAACCCACCACGTTCAGGTACCGAGAAACCCCGTGCAAATCTCCCGACACTACAGGTCGACGCGATTTTGGGGCTCTGTAGCCCACGCGCATCTCACTGCGCAGGTATGATTTTGTGTCAATGGGTTGCTAACTACGTAGGGCATCGAGAAAATGTGTTTAAACAAGCAACTAACTACATTAAGGTAGCAAAAAACGCGTGCAAACCTCCCGACACCAGGAGTCGACGCCTATTTTTGCTGTTCTAAAGCCCTATATAGCCATATTGCACGGTATACTTTGCGGCTCTGTTGCCATGGCGCAACTCGGTGTGCGAATGTGATTTTTTGCAGTTAGGTTGCTAACCATCTAGGGTACCTGAAAAACGTGTTTAAACACCAAACCCACCACGTTCAGGTACCGAGAAACCCCGTGCAAATCTCCCGACACTACAGGTCGACGCGACTTTGGGCTCTGTAGCCCACGCGCATCTCACTGCGCAGGTATGATTTTTGTGTCAATGGGTTGCTAACTACGTAGGGCATCGAGAAAATGTGTTTAAAACAAGCAACTGACTACATTAAGGTAGCAAAAAACGCGTGCAAACCTCCCGACACCAGGAGTCGACGCCTATTTTTGCTGTTCTAAAGCCCTATATAGCCATATTGCACGGTATACTTTGCGGCTCTGTTGCCATGGCGCAACTCGGAGTGCGAATGTGATTTTTTGCAGTTAGGTTGCTAACCATCTAGGGCACCTGAAAAACGTGTTTAAACACCAAACCCACCACGTTCAGGTACCGAGAAACCCCGTGCAAATCTCCCGACACTACAGGTCGACGCGACTTTGGGGCTCTGTAGCCCACGCGCATCTCACTGCGCAGGTATGATTTTTGTGTCAATGGGTTGCTAACTACGTAGGGCATCGAGAAAATGTGTTTATAAACAAGCAACTAACTACATTAAGGTAGCAAAAAAACGCGTGCAAACCTCCCGACACCAGGAGTCGACGCCTATTTTTGCTGTTCTAAAGCCCTATATAGCCATATTGCACGGTATACTTTGCGGCTTTGGTTGCCATGGCGCAACTCGGTGTGCGAATGTGATTTTTTGCAGTTAGGTTGCTAACCATCTAGGGCACCTGAAAAACGTGTTTAAAACACCAAACCCACCACGTTCAGGTACCGAGAAACCCCGTGCAAATCTCCTGACACTACAGGTCGACGCGACTTTGGGGCTATGTAGCCCACGCGCATCTCACTGCGCAGGTATGATTTTTGTGTCAATGGGTTGCTAACTACGTAGGGCATCGAGAAAATGTGTTTAAACAAGCAACTAACTACATTAAGGTAGCAAAAAACGCGTGCAAACCTCCCGACACAAGGAGTCGACGCCTATTTTTGCTGTTCTAAAGCCCTATATAGCCATATTGCACGGTATACTTTGCGGCTCTGTTGCCATGGCGCAACTCGGTGTGCGAATGTGATTTTTTGCAGTTAGGTTGCTAACCATCTAGGGCACCTAAAAAACGTGTTTAAACACCAACCCACCACGTTCAGGTACCGAGAAACCCCGTGCAAATCTCCCGACACTACAGGTCGACGCGACTTTGGGGCTCTGTAGCCCACGCGCATCTCACTGCGCAGGTATGATTTTTGTGTCAATGGGTTGCTAACTACGTAGGGCATCGAGAAAATGTGTTTAAACAAGCAACTAACTACATTAAGGTAGCAAAAAACGCGTGCAAACCTCCCGACACCAGGAGTCGACGCCTATTTTTGCTGTTCTAAAGCCCTATATAGCCATATTGCACGGTATACTTTGCGGCTCTGTTGCCATGGCGCAACTCGGTGTGCGAATGTGATTTTTTGCAGTTAGGTTGCTAACCATCTAGGGCACCTGAAAAAACGTGTTTAAACACCAAACCCACCACGTTCAGGTACCGAGAAACCCCGTGAAAATCTCCCGACACTACAGGTCGACGCGACTTTGGGGCTCTGTAGCCCACGCGCATCTCACTGCGCAGGTATGATTTTTGTGTCAATGGGTTGCTAACTACGTAGGGCATCGAGAAAATGTGTTTAAACAAGCAACTAACTACATCAAGGTAGCAAAAAACGCGTGCAAACCTCCCGACACCAGGAGTCGACGCCTATTTTTGCTGTTCTAAAGCCCTATATAGCCATATTGCACGGTATACTTTGCGGCTCTGTTGCCATGGCGCAACTCGGTGTGCGAATGTGATTTTTTGCAGTTAGGTTGCTAACCATCTAGGGCACCTGAAAAACGTGTTTAAACACCAAACCCACCACGTTCAGGTACCGTGAAACCCCGTGCAAATCTCCCGACACTACAGGTCGACGCGACTTTGGGGCTCTGTAGCCCACGCGCATCTCACTGCGCAGGTATGATTTTTGTGTCAATGGGTTGCTAACTACGTAGGGCATCGAGAAAATGTGTTTAAACAAGCAACTAACTACATTAAGGTAGCAAAAAACGCGTGCAAACCTCCCGACACCAGGAGTCGACGCCTATTTTTGCTGTTCTAAAGCCCTATATAGCCATATTGCACGGTATACTTTGCGGCTCTGTTGCCATGGCGCAACTCGGTGTGCGAATGTGATTTTTTGCAGTTAGGTTGCTAACCATCTAGGGCACCTGAAAAAACGTGTTTAAACACCAAACCCACCACGTTCAGGTACCGAGAAACCCCGTGCAAATCTCCCGACACTACAGGTCGACGCGATTTTGGGCTCTGTAGCCCACGCGCATCTCACTGCGCAGGTATGATTTTTGTGTCAATGGGTTGCTAACTACGTAGGGCATCGAAAAAATGTGTTTAAACAAGCAACTAACTACATTAAGGTAGCAAAAAAACGCGTGCAAACCTCCCGACACCAGGAGTCGACGCCTATTTTTGCTGTTCTAAAGCCCTATATAGCCATATTGCACGGTATACTTTGCGGCTCTGTTGCCATGGCGCAACTCGGTGTGCGAATGTGATTTTTTGCAGTTAGGTTGCTAACCATCTAGGGCACATGAAAAAACGTGTTTTAAACACCAAACCCACCACGTTCAGGTACCGCGAAACCCCGTGCAAATCTCCCGACACTACAGGTCGACGCGACTTTGGGGCTCTGTAGCCCACGCGCATCTCACTGCGCTGGTATGATTTTTGTGTCAATGGGTTGCTAACTACGTAGGGCATCGAGAAAATGTGTTTAAACAAGCAACTAACTACATTAAGGTAGCAAAAAACGCGTGCAAACCTCCCGACACCAGGAGTCGACGCCTATTTTTGCTGTTCTAAAGCCCTATATAGCCATATTGCACGGTATACTTTGCGGCTCTGTTGCCATGGCGCAACTCGGTGTGCGAATGTGATTTTTTGCAGTTAGGTTGCTAACCATCTAGGGCACCTGAAAAACGTGTTTAAACACCAAACCCACCACGTTCAGGTACCGAGAAACCCCGTGCAAATCTCCCGACACTACAGGTCGACGCGACTTTGGGGCTCTGTAGCCCACGCGCATCTCACTGCGCTGGTATGATTTTTGTGTCAATGGGTTGCTAACTACGTAGGGCATCGAGAAAATGTGTTTAAACAAGCAACTAACTACATTAAGGTAGCAAAAAACGCGTGCAAACCTCCCGACACCAGGAGTCGACGCCTATTTTTGCTGTTCTAAAGCCCTATATAGCCATATTGCACGGTATACTTTGCGGCTCTGTTGCCATGGCGCAACTCGGTGTGCGAATGTGATTTTTTGCAGTTAGGTTGCTAACCATCTAGGGCACCTGAAAAACGTGTTTAAACACCAAACCCACCACGTTCAGGTACCGAGAAACCCCGTGCAAATCTCCCGACACTACAGGTCGACGCGACTTTGGGGCTCTGTAGCCCACGCGCATCTCACTGCGCAGGTATGATTTTTGTGTCAATGGGTTGCTAACTACGTAGGGCATCGAGAAAATGTGTTTAAACAAGCAACTAACTACATTAAGGTAGCAAAAAACGCGTGCAAACCTCCCGACACCAGGAGTCGACGCCTATTTTTGCTGTTCTAAAGCCCTATATAGCCATATTGCACGGTATACTTTGCGGCTCTGTTTGCCATGGCGCAACTCGGTGTACGAATGTGATTTTTTGCAGTTAGGTTGCTAACCATCTAGGGCACCTGAAAAACGTGTTTAAACACCAAACCCACCACGTTCAGGTACCGAGAAACCCCGTGCAAATCTCCCGACACTACAGGTCGACGCGACTTTGGGGCTCTGTAGCCCACGCGCATCTCACTGCGCAGGTATGATTTTTGTGTCAATGGGTTGCTAACTACGTAGGGCATCGAGAAAATGTGTTTAAACAAGCAACTAACTACATTAGGGTAGCAAAAAACGCGTGCAAACCTCCCGACACCAGGAGTCGACGCCTATTTTTGCTGTTCTAAAGCCCTATATAGCCATATTGCACGGTATACTTTGCGGCTCTGTTGCCATGGCGCAACTCGGTGTGCGAATGTGATTTTTTGCAGTTAGGTTGCTAACCATCTAGGGCACCTGAAAAACGTGTTTAAACACCAAACCCACCACGTTCAGGTACCGAGAAACCCCGTGCAAATCTCCCGACACTACAGGTCGACGCGACTTTGGGGCTCTGTAGCCCACGCGCATCTCACTGCGCAGGTATGATTTTTGTGTAAATGGGTTGCTAACTACGTAGGGCATCGAGAAAATGTGTTTAAACAAGCAACTAACTACATTAAGGTAGCAAAAAACGCGTGCAAACCTCCCGACACCAGGAGTCGACGCCTATTTTTGCTGTTCTAAAGCCCTATATAGCCATATTGCACGGTATACTTTGCGGCTCTGTTGCCATGGCGCAACTCGGTGTGCGAATGTGATTTTTTGCAGTTAGGTTGCTAACCATCTAGGGCACCTGAAAAACGTGTTTAAACACCAAACCCACCACGTTCAGGTACCGAGAAACCCCGTGCAAATCTCCCGACACTACAGGTCGACGCGACTTTGGGGCTCTGTAGCCCACGCGCATCTCACTGCGCAGGTATGATTTTTGTGTCAATGTGTTGCTAACTACGTAGGGCATCGAGAAAATGTGTTTAAACAAGCAACTAACTACATTAAGGTAGCAAAAAACGCGTGCAAACCTCCCGACACCAGGAGTCGACGCCTATTTTTGCTGTTCTAAAGCCCTATATAGCCATATTGCACGGTATACTTTGCGGCTCTGTTGCCATGGCGCAACTCGGTGTGCGAATGTGATTTTTTGCAGTTAGGTTGCTAACTATCTAGGGCACCTGAAAAACGTGTTTAAACACCAAACCCACCACGTTCAGGTACCGAGAAACCCCGTGCAAATCTCCCGACACTACAGGTCGACGCGACTTTGGGGCTCTGTAGCCCACGCGCATCTCACTGCGCAGGTATGATTTTTGTGTCAATGGGTTGCTAACTACGTAGGGCATCGAGAAAATGTGTTTAAACAAGCAACTAACTACATTAAGGTAGCAAAAAACGCGTGCAAACCTCCCGACACCAGGAGTCGACGCCTATTTTTGCTGTTCTAAAGCCCTATATAGCCATATTGCACGGTATACTTTGCGGCTCTGTTGCCATGGCGCAACTCGGTTTGCGAATGTGATTTTTTGCAGTTAGGTTGCTAACCATCTAGGGCACCTGAAAAACGTGTTTAAACACCAAACCCACCACGTTCAGGTACCGAGAAACCCCGTGCAAATCTCCCGACACTACAGGTCGACGCGACTTTGGGGCTATGTAGCCCACGCGCATCTCACTGCGCAGGTATGATTTTTGTGTCAATGGGTTGCTAACTACGTAGGGCATCGAGAAAATGTGTTTAAACAAGCAACTAACTACATTAAGGTAGCAAAAAACGCGTGCAATCCTCCCGACACAAGGAGTCGACGCCTATTTTTGCTGTTCTAAAGCCCTATATAGCCATATTGCACGGTATACTTTGCGGCTCTGTTGCCATGGCGCAACTCGGTGTGCGAATGTGATTTTTTGCAGTTAGGTTGCTAACCATCTAGGGCACCTAAAAAACGTGTATAAACACCAAACCCACCACGTTCAGGTACCGAGAAACCCCGTGCAAATCTCCCGACACTACAGGTCGACGCGACTTTGGGGCTCTGTAGCCCACGCGCATCTCACTGCGCAGGTATGATTTTTAGGTCAATGGGTTGCTAACTACGTAGGGCATCGAGAAAATGTGTTTAAACAAGCAACTAACTACATTAAGGTAGCAAAAAACGCGTGCAAACCTCCCGACACCAGGAGTCGACGCCTATTTTTGCTGTTCTAAAGCCCTATATAGCCATATTGCACGGTATACTTTGCGGCTCTGTTGCCATGGCGCAACTCGGTGTGCGAATGTGATTTTTTGCAGTTAGGTTGCTAACCATCTAGGGCACCTGAAAAACGTGTTTAAACACCAAACCCACCACGTTCAGGTACCGAGAAACCCCGTGAAAATCTCCCGACACTACAGGTCGACGCGATTTGGGGCTCTGTAGCCCACGCGCATCTCACTGCGCAGGTATGATTTTTGTGTCAATGGGTTGCTAACTACGTAGGGCATCGAGAAAATGTGTTTAAACAAGCAACTAACTACATCAAGGTAGCAAAAAACGCGTGCAAACCTCCCGACACCAGGAGTCGACGCCTATTTTTGCTGTTCTAAAGCCCTATATAGCCATATTGCACGGTATACTTTGCGGCTCTGTTGCCATGGCGCAACTCGGTGTGCGAATGTGATTTTTTGCAGTTAGGTTGCTAACCATCTAGGGCACCTGAAAAACGTGTTTAATCACCAAACCCACCACGTTCAGGTACCGTGAAACCCCGTGCAAATCTCCCGACACTACAGGTCGACGCGACTTTGGGGCTCTGTAGCCCACGCGCATCTCACTGCGCAGGTATGATTTTTGTGTCAATGGGTTGCTAACTACGTAGGGCATCGAGAAAATGTGTTTAAACAAGCAACTAACTACATTAAGGTAGCAAAAAACGCGTGCAAACCTCCCGACACCAGGAGTCGACGCCTATTTTTGCTGTTCTAAAGCCCTATATAGCCATATTGCACGGTATACTTTGCGGCTCTGTTGCCATGGCGCAACTCGGTGTGCGAATGTGATTTTTTGCAGTTAGGTTGCTAACCATCTAGGGCACCTGAAAAACGTGTTTAAACACCAAACCCACCACGTTCAGGTACCGAGAAACCCCGTGCAAATCTCCCGACACTACAGGTCGACGCGATTTTGGGGCTCTGTAGCCCACGCGCATCTCACTGCGCAGGTATGATTTTTGTGTCAATGGGTTGCTAACTACGTAGGGCATCGAAAAAATGTGTTTAAACAAGCAACTAACTACATTAAGGTAGCAAAAAACGCGTGCAAACCTCCCGACACCAGGAGTCGACGCCTATTTTTGCTGTTCTAAAGCCCTATATAGCCATATTGCACGGTATACTTTGCGGCTCTGTTGCCATGGCGCAACTCGGTGTGCGAATGTGATTTTTTGCAGTTAGGTTGCTAACCATCTAGGGCACCTGAAAAACGTGTTTAAACACCAAACCCACCACGTTCAGGTACCGAGAAACCCCGTGCAAATCTCCCGACACTACAGGTCGACGCGACTTTGGGGCTCTGTAGCCCACGCGCATCTCACTGCGCAGGTATGATTTTTGTGTCAATGGGTTGCTAACTACGTAGGGCATCGAGAAAATGTGTTTAAACAAGCAACTAACTACATTAAGGTAGCAAAAAACGCGTGCAAACCTCCCGACACCAGGAGTCGACGCCTATTTTTGCTGTTCTAAAGCCCTATATAGCCATATTGCACGGTATACTTTGCGGCTCTGTTGCCATGGCGCAACTCGGTGTGCGAATGTGATTTTTTGCAGTTAGGTTGCTAACCATCTAGGGCACCTGAAAAACGTGTTTAAACACCAAACCCACCACGTTCAGGTACCGAGAAACCCCGTGCAAATCTCCCGACACTACAGGTCGACGCGACTTTGGGGCTCTGTAGCCCACGCGCATCTCACTGCGCAGGTATGATTTTTGTGTCAATGGGTTGCTAACTACGTAGGGCATCGAGAAAATGTGTTTAAACAAGCAACTAACTACATTAAGGTAGCAAAAAACGCGTGCAAACCTCCCGACACCAGGAGTCGACGCCTATTTTTGCTGTTCTAAAGCCCTATATAGCCATATTGCACGGTATACTTTGCGGCTCTGTTGCCATGGCGCAACTCGGTGTGCGAATGTGATTTTTTGCAGTTAGGTTGCTAACCATCTAGGGCACCTGAAAAACGTGTTTAAACACCAAACCCACCACGTTCAGGTACCGAGAAACCCCGTGCAAATCTCCCGACACTACAGGTCGACGCGACTTTGGGGCTCTGTAGCCCACGCGCATCTCACTGCGCAGGTATGATTTTTTTGTCAATGGGTTGCTAACTACGTAGGGCATCGAGAAAATGTGTTTAAACAAGCAACTAACTACATTAAGGTAGCAAAAAACGCGTGCAAACCTCCCGACACCAGGAGTCGACGCCTATTTTTGCTGTTCTAAAGCCCTATATAGCCATATTGCACGGTATACTTTGCGGCTCTGTTGCCATGGCGCAACTCGGTGTGCGAATGTGATTTTTTGCAGTTAGGTTGCTAACCATCTAGGGCACCTGAAAAACGTGTTTAAACACCAAACCCACCACGTTCAGGTACCGAGAAACCCCGTGCAAATCTCCCGACACTACAGGTCGACGCGACTTTGGGGCTCTGTAGCCCACGCGCATCTCACTGCGCAGGTATGATTTTTGTGTCAATGGGTTGCTAACTACGTAGGGCATCGAGAAAATGTGTTTAAACAAGCAACTAACTACATTAAGGTAGCAAAAAACGCGTGCAAACCTCCCGACACCAGGAGTCGACGCCTATTTTTGCTGTTCTAAAGCCCTATACAGTCCACCCCCTCCTAACGGCCACCCCTCTTAAGCGGTCACCCCCTGTAAGCGGCCAGCTCATGCCGCGACCGTCGGAAAACGTTCTATAATGCACCCCTATTAAGCGGTCACCCCCGTTCTCCAGCCAACGGCCAGCCATTTTGCATCCCAAACCAAATTTTTTCCCCCGCGTAAGCGGCCACGTGCATGAGAGTCTGACCGTTACGTATATTGACAAAATTTGTCAGAGCGTGTCATCTTTTGTCGTTATGCATAATACACATGTCAATGTTATCGAATAAACTTTATCACGTTGCCGATGGCAACATAACTGAGCAGTCCCTTTATGATCGAGAGAGCCAATCATAGCAGTAAATTTAGACACACCTTTTGCGGTTTGCCTCGATAATTACAGAACTTAAGAAAATGCACATAAAAGTTAAACGATAATTTTATCTTGTGTATTTCGCACCTACGAATATTACCTATTATGAAGCGGCCACCGCGGTCATGGTATATTGACGTAATTGCAATGACCCGTGTCTTATAAATACAAAGGAAATCGCTACATTATCTTATCAATTAGTCGTGACAGGCTCTAAAAATCAATAATTAGCTATCTTATAGTTGTTAGCGTGTATAATCAACTGAGTGACATGTACTATAATTTGATCATTATGTTTTACGTGATAAACAATGAACAATTTAACCTATATCCGGTCTTGTTTAAAACCAATACTGACCGTTCAATCTTCGTAAGAGGGATGAATTATTGCCAAAACATTTTATGTGACGGAAAATAATATTAGTCTGATATAGAACATGTTTATTGCACGTGAAGATGTACTTTTGGAAAAGTACGATCATCCGAAACTATTTGTTCGTAAGGAAATAATTTTCATAATTAATAATTTTAAACAAAGAAAGGTCGAAATTGAGGACGTTAAAATGCATTTTCCGAAAATAGGCTGCGTTCTACATTCGAATTATTTGATGAAACATATTTTATTACCTCTATTTACATAATACAATGTACACATAAATTACAATAATGAAGGTAATTGGGTTGGACCACAAGTTCTCTAACTTAGTTACGGTCCTCCCCATTAACATGCCCTGAGTAATAAATCATATTTAACAATATATTTGACAATATATAGACGAGATAACAATGTGGTAATAATAACTATAAATGTTAACACGTTGTGAATAATAGATCGTAATTTGACAATATTTAAACGAGATAACAAATTGGTTGTGATAACTATAAGTAAAAGTATAAAAGAGAAGAAATAAGTGGAAGAAGGGATGTGTAGATTTTCCAGTGGGGTCTGTTGAGAACATCCTAGTCAAAACGCTTTGTATTTTTTATATATTTGTGTACTGCATACACAATAGTTTCATTTTCCTCTTGAGAAAGCGAGGTATCACCACATAGTAAGGTATTAACATTTAATGGATGAAATGGCCTAGTATCGGTAAACAATTGAATTCGTTGGTTAACATATAGATTGCATTTAAAGAAAAAGTGTTCTGCAGTTTCACTTTCATTACAATTAATACATTTGTCAGAATCAGTAATGTGATTTCTGTGAAGATCACTTTTAAGATCGCTACAATTGTTTCTGAGACGTGTATGAATCACAGAGGTACGTCTAGATCCGATAAAATAATGTGCAGGTACTTCACTAGTTTTAAATGATAAATTTAGTAGATTTTGTTTAAATTGACTGATTGTTTGACTATTTCTTACTTCTTCTGGTAATGAATTCCAGGAATTAATGGCAGAAGGAATAAAAGAATTTGAGAAGAGCGCTGTTCGTTGTTGGGGAATTACAAAATCATTCCTTGATCTTAGGTTATAGTTTAGGGGATTTTCTTCAGTTCTCTGAAACAATGATAATAAATCATTTGGTACCATAAAATTTTTGATTTTATACATTAGTACAAGTTTTTGATATGATCGTCTATCTGCTAAAGTTAACCAGCCTGTTTCGTTGTATATATTTCGCAGACTTACTGATCGAGTGAGTCCAGTGACTATTCGTGCAGCTTCTATTTGTATTTTTTCTAATTTGTCCTTTTCGAATTGGTTACAGTTATCCCAAACGACACAAGCATATTCTAACTGAGGTCTTAAAAATGAGAGATAGATTTGGTTCAGAGCTTTTCGACTTACAGTATATTTAATTTTACGCAAAACTCCAAGAATTTTAGAAGAAGACGATATGATATTGTTAATATGAGTCGACCATTTACGATTTGAATCAAGTGTAACTCCTAAATGTTTATGTGTTTCTACTGGAATAAGTTCTGTATGATCAAAAATAAGATTTGGTGGTTCACCGTTTCCGTAATATAAGACTTCAGTCTTTGCAGGGTTAAATGATACTAACCACTGCTTAGACCATTGTGTAATTCGATTCAGATCTTGATTTAGAATATATTCTAATTCATTGACGGATGAGGTAGTACTTGATAATGACGTATCGTCTGCAAACAACCTACTGACACTAGCTAGATTCTCAGTGATGTCATTTACATATACAAGAAATAACAGCGGTCCAAGGACGGAACCCTGAGGAACACCGGCTTTAACATATTTTAGAGTAGACTTAGTTTGACCGATACAGACTTGTTGTTGACGATTATTTAAGTAATTTGCCAACCAATTTGAAAAAGGACCTTGAATACCTAGTTGCTGCATTTTAAAAAGTAAACCTTTATGCCATACTCGGTCAAAAGCTTTAGAAATATCACAAAAAACAATGCATGTATGATTTTTCTGATCATATGATTGGACAATTTGATGATACAAGTCAATTAATTGATATACTGTCGAATGACCGGACAGGAAACCAGCTTGCTTGGAGTATAGTAAGTTGTTATCTATTATATAATTATATAAGTATTTATAAACACAACGTTCCATGAGCTTGCCTACACAGCTTAGTAAGGAAATGGGACGATAATTACTGGGAGAAGATGCTTCACCTTTTTTAAATATTGGTATTACTGATGCAGTTTTCCATTTTGAAGGAAATACACCTTCACGTAAAGATTTATTAAACAAGCGACACAGTGGTTCTGACAAAGAAAAACGCGTGTGTTTAAGGACGGCGTGAGATATTAAATCGGGGCCAACTGCTTTATTTGTATCTAATATTCCTATTAAATTTTCAATATCGGACTTTAGTATGGTGAAATTTTCAAAAACAGATAAAGTTTTCAATGTAAGCGGAGGGAGTTCGGAACTAGAGTCATCAAGAGTAGAGACAGACGTGAAGTAATCGTTCAAACAGTTGGCTTTCTCTTCATCAGAGATGTAAATTTCATAATTGTCGTTAACAGTGTGTTTTAAAATTGGAACGGAGTCTATTGATTTATAATTCTTCATTAAACTTTTCAACGAATTCCAGTACTTTCTCTTATCAGAAATTCTTTCATTTTCAATATTGTTTTCAATATTTTCAAAAAAATGTTTTTTGGCGTATATTTTGAGATTATTAACTTTATTTCGCAAAGTTTTGAATTTGTGCCAACTACTGTGAGTATTATGTTTTAAAGCGGTGTTTCTTTGTCGATTTCTATACTTAGTAAATCTTCTAATTTCTGAATCATACCAAGGTTTATCATTGTGTCGAATTATTATATCTTTTGACGGAATACATTCTGACATTAGACGTAAAAGAGTTGAAGTAAATGTTTCACAAGCCTCCTCCATAGGTAATGTATCTATAAAGTTCCAATTTTCAGATAAGATTAATTCATTTAAATAAGTATAATTACCTCTTCTATAGAGATAAACGTGTTTTTTGGTACTAGGTATATGAATGTATTCTGATTTCAAATATATATATGTAGCTTTGTGATCGCTAACTGTATCTTCTACGTCCAAACAGCCTGCATTATAAATACTTAAGTCTTGTGACACTAAAATCGGATCCAGCAGTGTTGAAGAATTTAGAGTAACACGTGTTGGTTCGGTAATGACATTTATCAAATCATTAGTAACAATGATATTTTTCAAATTTGAAAGTCGGTTATCTAAAAGGTTTTCATTTAAATCTCCAAGCAGAACTATGTTCTGGTTGATACCAAGGGCCATTTCAATGTTTAAGTTAAGCTCATCCCAGAACGATACCGGTGAATTCGGTGGTCTATAAATTGTACACAGTAAGAATGTAGTGGACTTGTAAATAATTTCTAACCATATACTTTGGATAGTTACTAATTCTAAGTCTAGTCTACGTTTAGAGAGAATGGTATTATCAACATAAACAGCAATACCACCCGAATGTGATGACTTATCTTTTCTGTACAAAGAATGGTTTGAACATTCGGTCAGTAGAAAATCGTTGTCAATTTTGTTATCTAAATGGGTTTCTGTAAAACACAAGATATCAAAACCATTAAAATGTTCAAAGATATAATTCAATTTGTGACGAATACTTCTAGTGTTTAAATGCAATACACTGACCGCCCCTGGATTGACATCACTGAGAACTGAACCAGGTCCAGGGTTAGACTCGATATCACCGGAGAGTAAAATAATAAATAACAGAAGCTTTAAATAGTGAATATTTGCTAAACCACATAGTGATAAGAAGACAAATATAATGCAATTTGTTGTGTAATGTAAATACAGCTCACGTGATACATTGTAAGCATCAGAAAAGAGATGAAAACGAGAGAATAAGCGTTTCCATGAACATCTAGTTTTGCAATAAAACAATCCGATCGCGGCGCGCCAGCACATTAAATCATTACCCAGTGGGTAATATAAACACAACAAGTAAGCAGGCACGCATCGCCGCCGGACTGCTCAATTGATTTAATACGATGACCAGGAAGAATTCCCAACAAAATCCCACGGAAAGATCAGAGGAATGAAATAAGAGAGGATACAGTAGAACAAGTGAAAATAGATAGATATAAATAAAGATCATTTTGGAATGATAGTTTTTCTCCAGCGGACCGATATCAAAATTTTCTATAGTTGATTAAAGGAGTGAGATAATAATTCATGTTTTTGCACATACAATTACAAACAATATCAATAGGCATTGTACAACATTACATCTATATGGTAGGGGAGTTAACTCTCTTATAGTAGATTTTTTTTATTTGAATGAGAAAGGCAGATATATGAGAGTAGAAACATATAGCTCATATTCTTGTACACGCAATGTAAACAATAATCCTTATTGTAAATTAAACATCAAAGAGAGGGTAAGCTTAAATATAGTATGCCTTTGTTACGATTGAGTGTAAAAAGGAGAAAAGTATAATAACTTTAAATAAGTGAAGGGTTGAGACTCATATTTTACAGACGCAATGCTGCATAATAATAATGATTATAATATACTCAAGTTGTTGCACGCACAGTATGAACAATAATAATAAGCATTATGCGACATCTAATCTAGAAAGTAAGGGAGTTAACTCTCCTACAGTTAGTATATGTTCATGAATTAATGTAGACAAAATCAAAAGTATAAAAAGAGTGAAATATAACTCATATTCATGCACACGCAGTACAAACAGTAATAGTAATCATTGTGCAATATCTCGACTATATAGTAAGGAAATTAATTATCCTTCGATAGATATTGTCTAGAGTGAGTAAAAGTAAACAAAAACAAAAAATAAAAGAATAGAAATCAAATCATATCTTTGCACTCGCAATATAATTAATAATAAAGATTATTAACATGCACCGTCTCATCTAGATGGAAAGGGGGTGAACTCTCATGAATATTTACAAAATATTTGTAAATGATTAAATGTAAAAAAAATAATTATTAATGAAGAAAGGAGTGAAATGTAACTCAAGTTTTTACACAACCAATATAAACAAAAACAAAGAAGCAAACTATCATTCAGAGATTAAGGTAGTTAACTCTCTTATATCAAGTATTTGTTAATGGTTGTTTTAAAATCAAACAGAAATATGAAAGGAGCAAAATATAACTCAAGTTTTTGTACACACAATACAAACAATAACAATGATTATTATAATGCAACATATCATTCAGAAGGTAGGGGAGTTAACTCTCTTATATCAAGTATATATAAATGATTGTTGTAAAAGATAAACAGAAATACGGAAAGGAGTTTAATATAACGCAAGTTCTTGTACACTCAATACAAACAGTAAAAATTATCTCTATAATGCAACATATCATTCAGAAAGTAAGGGAGTTAACTCTCTTATATCAAGTATTTGTTAATTATTGCCGTACAAATAAACAGAAGTATGAAAGGAGCAAAATATAACTCAAGTTCTTGTACACTCAATACAAACAATAGCAATAATTATAATAATGCAACATATCATTCAGAAAATAAGGGAGTTAACTCTCTTATATCAAGTATTTATAAATGATTGTTGTAAAAGATAAACAGAAATATGAAAGGAGCAAAATATAACGCAAGTTTTTGTACACTCAATACAAACAATAACTATGATCTCTATAATGCAACATATCATTCAGAAAGTAAGGGAGTTAACTCTCTTATGTCAAGTTATTGTAAGTGATCGCCGTAAAAATAAACAGAAATACGAAAGGAGCGTAAAATAACTCAAGTTTCGAATTATTTAAACGAGGCCAACAATGATACACAGTTTTCAAAGCACTAGTTATTAAATTATTTGTTGGTTAATAAGACTTTTATCACATTTCAGACATATAAATTGCGTAAATTTCACAGTTTCATTTTCGTATTTTTTAACTATTACGGCATTTAGTCTGAACGACTAAATTACCGATTTTTTTTCTCAACTCGGTCGTACATATATCAGCAAGTATTAAGTTTTTATCTATTCAACAGAAATAAAGAATATTACCCAGAATGAAAATAATTTACTGTCTATTGCATGACCTTGTCTTGTAAAGCATAAAACAAGCATACATCTTCAATTAAAACAACTCTTTTTCATTAAAACTTTATCACCAGACCCCCCCCTCTCAATGCCAAACCCCCTCTTAAGTGGTCACCCCGCTTAAGCAGCCAATTTGGCTGTTTCCCTTGGCTGGCTGCTTAAGAGGGGTTGGACTGTATAGCCATATTGCACGGTATACTTTGCGGCTCTGTTGCCATGGCGCAACTCGGTGTGCGAATGTGATTTTTTGCAGTTAGGTTGCTAACCATCTAGGGCACCTGAAAAACGTGTTTAAACACCAAACCCACCACGTTCAGGTACCGAGAAACCCCGTGCAAATCTCCCGACACTACAGGTCGACGCGACTTTGGGGCTCTGTAGCCCACGCGCATCTCACTGCGCAGGTATGATTTTTGTGTCAATGGGTTCAATGGGTTGCTAACTACGTAGGGCATCGAGAAAATGTGTTTAAACAAGCAACTAACTACATTAAGGTAGCAAAAAACGCGTGCAAACCTCCCGACACCAGGAGTCGACGCCTATTTTTGCTGTTCTAAAGCCCTATATAGCCATATTGCACGGGATACTTTGCGGCTCTGTTGCCATGGCGCAACTCGGTGTGCGAATGTGATTTTTTGCAGTTAGGTTGCTAACCATCTAGGGCACCTGAAAAACGTGTTTAAACACCAAACCCACCACGTTCAGGTACCGAGAAACCCCGTGCAAATCTCCCGACACTACAGGGCGACGCGACTTTGGGGCTCTGTAGCCCACGCGCATCTCACTGCGCAGGTATGATTTTTGTGTCAATGGGTTGCTAACTACGTAGGGCATCGAGAAAATGTGTTTAAACAAGCAACTAACTACATTAAGGTAGCAAAAAACGCGTGCAAACCTCCAGACACCAGGAGTCGACGCCTATTTTTGCTGTTCTAAAGCCCTATATACATGTAACCATATTGCACGGTATACTTTGCGGCTCTGTTGCCATGGCGCAACTCGGTGTGCGAATGTGATTTTTTGCAGTTAGGTTGCTAACCATCTAGGGCACCTGAAAAACGTGTTTAAACACCAAACCCACCACGTTCAGGTACCGAGAAACCCCGTGCAAATCTCCCGACACTACAGGGCGACGCGACTTTGGGGCTCTGTAGCCCACGCGCATCTCACTGCGCAGGTATGATTTTTGTGTCAATGGGTTGCTAACTACGAAGGGCATCGAGAAAATGTGTTTAAACAAGCAACTAACTACATTAAGGTAGCAAAAAACGCGTGCAAACCTCCCGACACCAGGAGTCGACGCCTATTTTTGCTGTTCTAAAGCCCTATATAGCCATATTGCACGGTATACTTTGCGGCTCTGTTGCCATGGCGCAACTCGGTGTGCGAATGTGATTTTTTGCAGTTAGGTTGCTAACCATCTAGGGCACCTGAAAAACGTGTTTAAACACCAAACCCACCACGTTCAGGTACCGAGAAACCCCGTGCAAATCTCCCGACACTACAGGGCGACGCGACTTTGGGGCTCTGTAGCCCACGCGCATCTCACTGCGCAGGTATGATTTTTGTGTCAATGGGTTGCTAACTACGTAGGGCATCGAGAAAATGTGTTTAAACAAGCAACTAACTACATTAAGGTAGCAAAAAACGCGTGCAAACCTCCCGACACCAGGAGTCGACGCCTATTTTTGCTGTTCTAAAGCCCTATATAGCCATATTGCACGGGATACTTTGCGGCTCTGTTGCCATGGCGCAACTCGGTGTGCGAATGTGATTTTTTGCAGTTAGGTTGCTAACCATCTAGGGCACCTGAAAAACGTGTTTAAACACCAAACCCACCACGTTCAGGTACCGAGAAACCCCGTGCAAATCTCCCGACACTACAGGGCGACGCGATTTTGGGGCTCTGTAGCCCACGCGCATCTCACTGCGCAGGTATGATTTTTGTGTCAATGGGTTGCTAACTACGTAGGGCATCGAGAAAATGTGTTTAAACAAGCAACTAACTACATTAAGGTAGCAAAAAACGCGTGCAAACCTCCAGACACCAGGAGTCGACGCCTATTTTTGCTGTTCTAAAGCCCTATATAGCCATATTGCACGGTATACTTTGCGGCTCTGTTGCCATGGCGCAACTCGGTGTGCGAATGTGATTTTTTGCAGTTAGGTTGCTAACCATCTAGGGCACCTGAAAAACGTGTTTAAACACCAAACCCACCACGTTCACGTACCGAGAAACCCCGTGCAAATCTCCCGACACTACAGGGCGACGCGACTTTGGGGCTCTGTAGCCCACGCGCATCTCACTGCGCAGGTATGATTTTTGTGTCAATGGGTTGCTAACTACGAAGGGCATCGAGAAAATGTGTTTAAACAAGCAACTAACTACATTAAGGTAGCAAAAAACGCGTGCAAACCTCCCGACACCAGGAGTCGACGCCTATTTTTGCTGTTCTAAAGCCCTATATAGCCATATTGCACGGTATACTTTGCGGCTCTGTTGCCATGGCGCAACTCGGTGTGCGAATGTGATTTTTTGCAGTTAGGTTGCTAACCATCTAGGGCACCTGAAAAACGTGTTTAAACACCAAACCCACCACGTTCAGGTACCGAGAAACCCCGTGCAAATCTCCCGACAATACAGGGCGACGCGAGTTTGGGGCTCTGTAGCCCACGCGCATCTCACTGCGCAGGTATGATTTTTGTGTCAATGGGTTGCTAACTACGTAGGGCATCGAGAAAATGTGTTTAAACAAGCAACTAACTACATTAAGGTAGCAAAAAACGCGTGCAAACCTCCCGACACCAGGAGTCGACGCCTATTTTTGCTGTTCTAAAGCCCTATATAGCCATATTGCACGGTATACTTTGCGGCTCTGTTGCCATGGCGCAACTCGGTGTGCGAATGTGATTTTTTGCAGTTAGGTTGCTAACCATCTAGGGCACCTGAAAAACGTGTTTAAACACCAAACCCACCACGTTCAGGTACCGAGAAACCCCATGCATATCTCCCGACACTACAGGGCGACGCGACTTTGGGGCTCTGTAGCCCACGCGCATCTCACTGCGCAGGTATGATTTTTGTGTCAATGGGTTACTAACTACGAAGGGCATCGAGAAAATGTGTTTAAACAAGCAACTAACTACATTAAGGTATCAAAAAACGCGTGAAAACCTCCCGACACCAGGAGTCGACGCCTATTTTTGCTGTTCTAAAGCCCTATATAGCCATATTGCACGGTATACTTTGCGGCTCTGTTGCCATGGCGCAACTCGGTGTGCGAATGTGATTTTTTGCAGTTAGGTTGCTAACTATCTAGGGCACCTGAAAAACGTGTTTAAACACCAAACCCACTACGTTCAGGTACCGAGAAACCCCGTGCAAATCTCCCGACACTATAGGGCGACGCGACTTTGGGGCTCTGTAGCCCACGCGCATCTCACTGCGCAGGTATGATTTTTGTGTCAATGGGTTGCTAACTACGTAGGGCATCGGGAAAATGTGTTTAAACAAGCAACTAACTACATTAAGGTAGCAAAAAACGCGTGCAAACCTCCCGACACCAGGAGTCGACGCCTATTTTTGCTGTTCTAAAGCCCTATATAGCCATATTGCACGGTATACTTTGCGGCTCTGTTGCCATGGCGCAACTCGGTGTGCGAATGTGATTTTTTGCAGTTAGGTTGCTAACCATCTAGGGCACCTGAAAAACGTGTTTAAACACCAAACCCACCACGTTCAGGTACCGAGAAACCCCGTGCAAATCTCCCGACACTACAGGGCGACGCGATTTCTGGGCTCTGTAGCCCACGCGCATCTCACTGCACAGGTATGATTTTTGTGTCAATGGGTTGCTAACTACGTAGGGCATCGAGAAAATGTGTTTAAACAAGCAACTAACTACATTAAGGTAGCAAAAAACGCGTGAAAACCTCCCGACACCAGGAGTCGACGCCTATTTTTGCTGTTCTAAAGCCCTATATAGCCATATTGCACGGTATACTTTGCGGCTCTGTTGCCATGGCGCAACTCGGTGTGCGAATGTGATTTTTTGCAGTTAGGTTGCTAACCATCTAGGGCACCTGAAAAACGTGTTTAAACACCAAACCCACTACGTTCAGGTACCGAGAAACCCCGTGCAAATCTCCCGACACTACAGGGCGACGCGACTTTGGGGCTCTGTAGCCCACGCGCATCTCACTGCGCAGGTATGATTTTTGTGTCAATGGGTTGCTAACTACGTAGGGCATCGGGAAAATGTGTTTAAACAAGCAACTAACTACATTTAGGTAGCAAAAAACGCGTGCAAACCTCCCGACACCAGGAGTCGACGCCTATTTTTGCTGTTCTAAAGCCCTATATAGCCATATTGCATGGTATACTTTGCGGCTCTGTTGCCATGGCGCAACTCGGTGTGCGAATGTGATTTTTTGCATTTAGGTTGCTAACCATCTAGGGCACCTGGAAAACGTGTTTAAACACCAAACCCACCACGTTCAGGTACCGAGAAACCCCGTGCAAATCTCCCGACACTACAGGGTGACGCGATTTTGGGGCTCTGTAGCCCACGCGCATCTCACTGCGCAGGTATGATTTTTGTGTCAATGGGTTGCTAACTACGTAGGGCATCGAGAAAATGTGTTTAAACAAGCAACTAACTACATTAAGGTAGCAAAAAACGCGTGCAAACCTCCCGACACCAGGAGTCGACGCCTATTTTTGCTGTTCTAAAGCCCTATATAGCCATATTGCACGGTATACTTTGCGGCTCTGTTGCCATGGCGCAACTCGGTGTGCGAATGTGATTTTTTGCAGTTAAGTTGCTAACCATCTAGGGCACCTGAAAACGTGTTTAAACACCAAACCCACCACGTTCAGGTACCGAGAAACCCCGTGCAAATCTCCAGACACTACAGGGCGACGCGACTTTGGGGCTCTGTAGCCCACGCGCATCTCACTGCGCAGGTATGATTTTTGTGTCAATGGGTTGCTAACTACGTAGGGCATCGAGAAAATGTGTTTTAACAAGCAACTAACTACATTAAGGTAGCAAAAAACGCGTGCAAACCTCCCGACACCAGGAGTCGACGCCTATTTTTGCTGTTCTAAAGCCCTATATAGCCATATTGCACGGGATACTTTGCGGCTCTGTTGCCATGGCGCAACTCGGTGTGCGAATGTGATTTTTTGCAGTTAGGTTGCTAACCATCTAGGGCACCTGAAAAACGTGTTTAAACACCAAACCCACCACGTTCAGGTACCGAGAAACCCCGTGCAAATCTCCCGACACTACAGGGCGACGCGATTTTGGGGCTCTGTAGCCCACGCGCATCTCACTGCGCAGGTATGATTTTTGTGTCAATGGGTTGCTAACTACGTAGGGCATCGAGAAAATGTGTTTAAACAAGCAACTAACTACATTAAGGTAGCAAAAAACGCGTGCAAACCTCCAGACACCAGGAGTCGACGCCTATTTTTGCTGTTCTAAAGCCCTATATAGCCATATTGCACGGTATACTTTGCGGCTCTGTTGCCATGGCGCAACTCGGTGTGCGAATGTGATTTTTTGCAGTTAGGTTGCTAACCATCTAGGGCACCTGAAAAACGTGTTTAAACACCAATCCCACTACGTTCAGGTACCGAGAAACCCCGTGCAAATCTCCCGACACTACAGGGCGACGCGACTTTGGGGCTCTGTAGCCCACGCGCATCTCACTGCGCAGGTATGATTTTTGTGTCAATGGGTTGCTAACTACGTAGGGCATCGGGAAAATGTGTTTAAACAAGCAACTAACTACATTTAGGTAGCAAAAAACGCGTGCAAACCTCCCGACACCAGGAGTCGACGCCTATTTTTGCTGTTCTAAAGCCCTATATAGCCATATTGCATGGTATACTTTGCGGCTCTGTTGCCATGGCGCAACTCGGTGTGCGAATGTGATTTTTTGCATTTAGGTTGCTAACCATCTAGGGCACCTGGAAAACGTGTTTAAACACCAAACCCACCACGTTCAGGTACCGAGAAACCCCGTGCAAATCTCCCGACACTACAGGGTGACGCGATTTTGGGGCTCTGTAGCCCAAGCGCATCTCACTGCGCAGGTATGATTTTTGTGTCAATGGGTTGCTAACTACGTAGGGCATCGAGAAAATGTGTTTAAACAAGCAACTAACTACATTAAGGTAGCAAAAAACGCGTGCAAACCTCCCGACACCAGGAGTCGACGCCTATTTTTGCTGTTCTAAAGCCCTATATAGCCATATTGCACGGTATACTTTGCGGCTCTGTTGCCATGGCGCAACTCGGTGTGCGAATGTGATTTTTTGCAGTTAAGTTGCTAACCATCTAGGGCACCTGAAAAACGTGTTTAAACACCAAACCCACCACGTTCAGGTACCGAGAAACCCCGTGCAAATCTCCAGACACTACAGGGCGACGCGACTTTGGGGCTCTGTAGCCCACGCGCATCTCACTGCGCAGGTATGATTTTTGTGTCAATGGGTTGCTAACTACGTAGGGCATCGAGAAAATGTGTTTAAACAAGCAACTAACTACATTAAGGTAGCAAAAAACGCGTGCAATTCTCCCGACACCAGGAGTCGACGCCTATTTTTGCTGTTCTAAAGCCCTATATAGCCATATTGCACGGGATACTTTGCGGCTCTGTTGCCATGGCGCAACTCGGTGTGCGAATGTGATTTTTTGCAGTTAGGTTGCTAACCATCTAGGGCACCTGAAAAACGTGTTTAAACACCAAACCCACCACGTTCAGGTACCGAGAAACCCCGTGCAAATCTCCCGACACTACAGGGCGACGCGACTTTGGGGCTCTGTAGCCCACGCGCATCTCACTGCGCAGGTATGATTTTTGTGTCAATGGGTTGCTAACTACGTAGGGCATCGAGAAAATGTGTTTAAACAAGCAACTAACTACATTAAGGTAGCAAAAAACGCGTGCAAACCTCCAGACACCAGGAGTCGACGCCTATTTTTGCTGTTCTAAAGCCCTATATACATGTAACCATATTGCACGGTATACTTTGCGGCTCTGTTGCCATGGCGCAACTCGGTGTGCGAATGTGATTTTTTGCAGTTAGGTTGCTAACCATCTAGGGCACCTGAAAAACGTGTTTAAACACCAAACCCACCACGTTCAGGTACCGAGAAACCCCGTGCAAATCTCCCGACACTACAGGGCGACGCGACTTTGGGGCTCTGTAGCCCACGCGCATCTCACTGCGCAGGTATGATTTTTGTGTCAATGGGTTGCTAACTACGAAGGGCATCGAGAAAATGTGTTTAAACAAGCAACTAACTACATTAAGGTAGCAAAAAACGCGTGCAAACCTCCCGACACCAGGAGTCGACGCCTATTTTTGCTGTTCTAAAGCCCTATATAGCCATATTGCACGGTATACTTTGCGGCTCTGTTGCCATGGCGCAACTCGGTGTGCGAATGTGATTTTTTGCAGTTAGGTTGCTAACCATCTAGGGCACCTGAAAAACGTGTTTAAACACCAAACCCACCACGTTCAGGTACCGAGAAACCCCGTGCAAATCTCCCGACACTACAGGGCGACGCGACTTTGGGGCTCTGTAGCCCACGCGCATCTCACTGCGCAGGTATGATTTTTGTGTCAATGGGTTGCTAACTACGTAGGGCATCGAGAAAATGTGTTTAAACAAGCAACTAACTACATTAAGGTAGCAAAAAACGCGTGCAAACCTCCAGACACCAGGAGTCGACGCCTATTTTTGCTGTTCTAAAGCCCTATATAGCCATATTGCACGGTATATTTTGCGGCTCTGTTGCCATGGCGCAACTCGGTGTGCGAATGTGATTTTTTGCAGTTAGGTTGCTAACCATCTAGGGCACCTGAAAAACGTGTTTAAACACCAAACCCACCACGTTCAGGTACCGAGAAACCCCGTGCAAATCTCCCGACACTACAGGGCGACGCGACTTTGGGGCTCTGTAGCCCACGCGCATCTCACTGCGCAGGTATGATTTTTGTGTCAATGGGTTGCTAACTACGAAGGGCATCGAGAAAATGTGTTTAAACAAGCAACTAACTACATTAAGGTAGCAAAAAACGCGTGCAAACCTCCCGACACCAGGAGTCGACGCCTATTTTTGCTGTTCTAAAGCCCTATATAGCCATATTGCACGGTATACTTTGCGGCTCTGTTGCCATGGCGCAACTCGGTGTGCGAATGTGATTTTTTGCAGTTAGGTTGCTAACCATCTAGGGCACCTGAAAAACGTGTTTAAACACCAAACCCACCACGTTCAGGTACCGAGAAACCCCGTGCAAATCTCCCGACAATACAGGGCGACGCGAGTTTGGGGCTCTGTAGCCCACGCGCATCTCACTGCGCAGGTATGATTTTTGTGTCAATGGGTTGCTAACTACGTAGGGCATCGAGAAAATGTGTTTAAACAAGCAACTAACTACATTAAGGTAGCAAAAAACGCGTGCAAACCTCCCGACACCAGGAGTCGACGCCTATTTTTGCTGTTCTAAAGCCCTATATAGCCATATTGCACGGTATATTTTGCGGCTCTGTTGCCATGGCGCAACTCGGTGTGCGAATGTGATTTTTTGCAGTTAGGTTGCTAACCATCTAGGGCACCTGAAAAACGTGTTTAAACACCAAACCCACCACGTTCAGGTACCGAGAAACCCCGTGCAAATCTCCCGACACTACAGGGCGACGCAACTTTGGGGCTCTGTAGCCCACGCGCATCTCACTGCGCAGGTATGATTTTTGTGTCAATGGGTTGCTAACTACGTAGGGCATCGAGAAAATGTGTTTAAACAAGCAACTAACTACATTAAGGTAGCAAAAAACGCGTGCAAACCTCCCGACACCAGGAGTCGACGCCTATTTTTGCTGTTCTAAAGCCCTATATAGCCATATTGCACGGTATACTTTGCGGCTCTGTTGCCATGGCGCAACTCGGTGTGCGAATGTGATTTTTTGCAGTTAGGTTGCTAACCATCTAGGGCACCTGAAAAACGTGTTTAAACACCAAACCCACCACGTTCAGGTACCGAGAAACCCCGTGCATATCTCCCGACACTACAGGGCGACGCGACTTTGGGGCTCTGTAGCCCACGCGCATCTCACTGCGCAGGTATGATTTTTGTGTCAATGGGTTGCTAACTACGAAGGGCATCGAGAAAATGTGTTTAAACAAGCAACTAACTACATTAAGGTAGCAAAAAACGCGTGAAAACCTCCCGACACCAGGAGTCGACGCCTATTTTTGCTGTTCTAAAGCCCTATATAGCCATATTGCACGGTATACTTTGCGGCTCTGTTGCCATGGCGCAACTCGGTGTGCGAATGTGATTTTTTGCAGTTAGGTTGCTAACCATCTAGGGCACCTGAAAAACGTGTTTAAACACCAAACCCACCACGTTCAGGTACCGAGAAACCCCGTGCAAATCTCCCGACACTACAGGGCGACGCGACTTTGGGGCTCTGTAGCCCACGCGCATCTCACTGCGCAGGTATGATTTTTGTGTCAATGGGTTGCTAACTACGTAGGGCATCGGGAAAATGTGCTTAAACAAGCAACTAACTACATTAAGGTAGCAAAAAACGCGTGCAAACCTCCCGACACCAGGAGTCGACGCCTATTTTTGCTGTTCTAAAGCCCTATATAGCCATATTGCACGGTATACTTTGCGGCTCTGTTGCCATGGCGCAACTCGGTGTGCGAATGTGATTTTTTGCAGTTAGGTTGCTAACCATCTAGGGCACCTGAAAAACGTGTTTAAACACCAAACCCACCACGTTCAGGTACCGAGAAACCCCGTGCAAATCTCCCGACACTACAAGGCGACGCGATTTTGGGGGCT
Organism: Mactra quadrangularis; assembly: GCA_025267735.1. NCBI lineage: Eukaryota > Metazoa > Mollusca > Bivalvia > Venerida > Mactridae > Mactra > Mactra quadrangularis. The sequence continues at coordinate 19,914,693 of CM046298.1, read as the reverse complement.
CTGTAGCCCACGCGCATCTCACTGCGCAGGTATGATTTTGTGTCAATGGGTTGCTAACTACGTAGGGCATCGAGAAAATGTGTTTGAACAAGCAACTAACTACATTAAGGTAGCAAAAAACGCGTGAAAACCTCCCGACACCAGGAGTCGACGCCTATTTTTGCTGTTCTAAAGCCCTATATAGCCATATTGCACGGTATACTTTGCGGCTCTGTTGCCATGGCGCAACTCGGTGTGCGAATGTGATTTTTTGCAGTTAGGTTGCTAACCATCTAGGGCACCTGAAAAACGTGTTTAAACACAACCAAACCCACCACGTTCAGGTACCGAGAAACCCCGTGCATATCTCCCGACACTACAGGGCGACGCGACTTTGGGGCTCTGTAGCCCACGCGCATCTCACTGCGCAGGTATGATTTTTGTGTCAATGGGTTGCTAACTACGAAGGGCATCGAGAAAATGTGTTTAAACAAGCAACTAACTACATTAAGGTAGCAAAAAACGCGTGAAAACCTCCCGACACCAGGAGTCGACGCCTATTTTTGCTGTTCTAAAGCCCTATATAGCCATATTGCACGGTATACTTTGCGGCTCTGTTGCCATGGCGCAAACTCGGTGTGCGAATGTGATTTTTTGCAGTTAGGTTGCTAACCATCTAGGGCACCTGAAAAACGTGTTTAAACACCAAACCCACCACGTTCAGGTACCGAGAAACCCCGTGCAAATCTCCCGACACTACAGGGCGACGCGACTTTGGGGCTCTGTAGCCCACGCGCATCTCACTGCGCAGGTATGATTTTTGTGTCAATGGGTTGCTAACTACGTAGGGCATCGGGAAAATGTGTTTAAACAAGCAACTAACTACATTAAGGTAGCAAAAAACGCGTGCAAACCTCCCGACACCAGGAGTCGAACGCCTATTTTTGCTGTTCTAAAGCCCTATATAGCCATATTGCACGGTATACTTTGCGGCTCTGTTGCCATGGCGCAACTCGGTGTGCGAATGTGATTTTTTGCAGTTAGGTTGCTAACCATCTAGGGCACCTGAAAAACGTGTTTAAACACCAAACCCACCACGTTCAGGTACCGAGAAACCCCGTGCAAATCTCCCGACACTACAAGTCGACGCGATTTTGGGGCTCTGTAGCCCACGCGCATCTCACTGCGCAGGTATGATTTTTGTGTCAATGGGTTGCTAACTACGTAGGGAATCGAGAAAATGTGTTTGAACAAGCAACTAACTACATTAAGGTAGCAAAAAACGCGTGAAAACCTCCCGACACCAGGAGTCGACGCCTATTTTTGCTGTTCTAAAGCCCTATATAGCCATATTGCACGGTATACTTTGCGGCTCTGTTGCCATGGCGCAACTCGGTGTGCGAATGTGATTTTTTGCAGTTAGGTTGCTAACCATCTAGGGCACCTGAAAAACGTGTTTAAACACCAAACCCACCACGTTCAGGTACCGAGAAACCCCGTGCAAATCTCCCGACACTACAAGGCGACGCGATTTTGGGGCTCTGTAGCCCACGCGCATCTCACTGCGCAGGTATGATTTTTGTGTCAATGGGTTGCTAACTACGTAGGGCATCGAGAAAATGTGTTTGAACAAGCAACTAACTACATTAAGGTAGCAAAAAACGCGTGAAAACCTCCCGACACCAGGAGTCGACGCCTATTTTTGCTGTTCTAAAGCCCTATATAGCCATATTGCACGGTATACTTTGCGGCTCTGTTGCCATGGCGCAACTCGGTGTGCGAATGTGATTTTTTGCAGTTAGGTTGCTAACCATCTAGGGCACCTGAAAAACGTGTTTAAACACCAAACCCACCACGTTCAGGTACCGAGAAACCCCGTGCATATCTCCCGACACTACAGGGCGACGCGACTTTGGGGCTCTGTAGCCCACGCGCATCTCACTGCGCAGGTATGATTTTTGTGTCAATGGGTTGCTAACTACGAAGGGCATCGAGAAAATGTGTTTAAACAAGCAACTAACTACATTAAGGTAGCAAAAAACGCGTGAAAACCTCCCGACACCAGGAGTCGACGCCTATTTTTGCTGTTCTAAAGCCCTATATAGCCATATTGCACGGTATACTTTGCGGCTCCTGTTGCCATGGCGCAACTCGGTGTGCGAATGTGATTTTTTGCAGTTAGGTTGCTAACCATCTAGGGCACCTGAAAAACGTGTTTAAACACCAAACCCACCACGTTCAGGTACCGAGAAACCCCGTGCAAATCTCCCGACACTACAGGGCGACGCGACTTTGGGGCTCTGTAGCCCACGCGCATCTCACTGCGCAGGTATGATTTTTGTGTCAATGGGTTGCTAACTACGTAGGGCATCGGGAAAATGTGTTTAAACAAGCAACTAACTACATTAAGGTAGCAAAAAACGCGTGCAAACCTCCCGACACCAGGAGTCGACGCCTATTTTTGCTGTTCTAAAGCCCTATATAGCCATATTGCACGGTATACTTTGCGGCTCTGTTGCCATGGCGCAACTCGGTGTGCGAATGTGATTTTTTGCAGTTAGGTTGCTAACCATCTAGGGCACCTGAAAAACGTGTTTAAACACCAAACCCACCACGTTCAGGTACCGAGAAACCCCGTGCAAATCTCCCGACACTACAAGTCGACGCGATTTTGGGGCTCTGTAGCCCACGCGCATCTCACTGCGCAGGTATGATTTTTGTGTCAATGGGTTGCTAACTACGTAGGGCATCGAGAAAATGTGTTTGAACAAGCAACTAACTACATTAAGGTAGCAAAAAAACGCGTGAAAACCTCCCGACACCAGGAGTCGACGCCTATTTTTGCTGTTCTAAAGCCCTATATAGCCATATTGCACGGTATACTTTGCGGCTCTGTTGCCATGGCGCAACTCGGTGTGCGAATGTGATTTTTTGCAGTTAGGTTGCTAACCATCTAGGGCACCTGGAAAACGTGTTTAAACACCAAACCCACCACGTTCAGGTACCGAGAAACCCCGTGCAAATCTCCCGACACTACAGGGTGACGCGATTTTGGGGCTCTGTAGCCCACGCGCATCTCACTGCGCAGGTATGATTTTTGTGTCAATGGGTTGCTAACTACGTAGGGCATCGAGAAAATGTGTTTAAACAAGCAACTAACTACATTAAGGTAGCAAAAAACGCGTGCAAACCTCCCGACACCAGGAGTCGACGCCTATTTTTGCTGTTCTAAAGCCCTATATAGCCATATTGCACGGTATACTTTGCGGCTCTGTTGCCATGGCGCAACTCGGTGTGCGAATGTGATTTTTTGCAGTTAAGTTGCTAACCATCTAGGGCACCTGAAAAACGTGTTTAAACACCAAACCCAACACGTTCAGGTACCGAGAAACCCCGTGCAAATCTCCCGACACTACAGGGCGACGCGACTTTGGGGCTCTGTAGTCCACGCGCATCTCACTGCGCAGGTATGATTTTTGTGTCAATGGGTTGCTAACTACGTAGGGGCATCGAGAAAATGTGTTTAAACAAGCAACTAACTACATTAAGGTAGCAAAAAACGCGTGCAAACCTCCCGACACCAGGAGTCGACGCCTATTTTTGCTGTTCTAAAGCCCTATATAGCCATATTGCACGGTATTACTTTGCGGCTCTGTTGCCATGGCGCAACTCGGTGTGCGAATGTGATTTTTTGCAGTTAGGTTGCTAACCATCTAGGGCACCTGAAAACGTGTTTAAACACCAAACCCACCACGTTCAGGTACCGAGAAACCCCGTGCAAATCTCCCGACACTACAGGGCGACGCGACTTTGGGGCTCTGTAGCCCACGCGCATCTCACTGCGCAGGTATGATTTTTGTGTCAATGGGTTGCTAACTACGTAGGGCATCGAGAAAATGTGTTTAAACAAGCAACTAACTACATTAAGGTAGCAAAAAACGCGTGCAAACCTCCCGACACCAGGAGTCGACGCCTATTTTTGCTGTTCTAAAGCCCTATATAGCCATATTGCACGGTATACTTTGCGGCTCTGTTGCCATGGCGCAACTCGGTGTGCGAATGTGATTTTTTGCAGTTAAGTTGCTAACCATCTAGGGCACCTGAAAAACGTGTTTAAACACCAAAACCCACCACGTTCAGGTACCGAGAAACCCCGTGCAAATCTCCCGACACTACAGGGCGACGCGACTTTGGGGCTCTGTAGCCCACGCGCATCTCACTGCGCAGGTATGATTTTTGTGTCAATGGGTTGCTAACTACGTAGGGCATCGAGAAAATGTGTTTAAACAAGCAACTAACTACATTAAGGTAGCAAAAAACGCGTGCAAACCTCCCGACACCAGGAGTCGACGCCTATTTTTGCTGTTCTAAAGCCCTATATAGCCATATTGCACGGTATACTTTGCGGCTCTGTTGCCATGGCGCAACTCGGTGTGCGAATGTGATTTTTTGCAGTTAGGTTGCTAACCATCTAGGGCACCTGAAAAACGTGTTTAAACACCAAACCCACCACGTTCAGGTACCGAGAAACCCCGTGCAAATCTCCCGACACTACAGGGCGACGCGACTTTGGGGCTCTGTAGCCCACGCGCATCTCACTGCGCAGGTATGATTTTTTGTGTCAATGGGTTGCTAACTACGTAGGGCATCGAGAAAATGTGTTTAAACAAGCAACTAACTACATTAAGGTAGCAAAAAAACGCGTGCAAACCTCCCGACACCAGGGGTCGACGCCTATTTTTGCTGTTCTAAAGCCCTATATAGCCATATTGCACGGTATACTTTGCGGCTCTGTTGCCATGGCGCAACTCGGTGTGCGAATGTGATTTTTTGCAGTTAGGTTGCTAACCATCTAGGGCACCTGAAAAACGTGTTTAAACACCAAACCCAACACGTTCAGGTACCGAGAAACCCCGTGCAAATCTCCCGACACTACAGGTCGACGCGACTTTGGGGCTCTGTAGCCCACGCGCATCTCACTGCGCAGGTATGATTTTTGTGTCAATGGGTTGCTAACTACGTAGGGCATCGAGAAAATGTGTTTAAACAAGCAACTAACTACATTAAGGTAGCAAAAAACGCGTGCAAACCTCCCGACACCAGGGGTCGACGCCTATTTTTGCTGTTCTAAAGCCCTATATAGCCATATTACACGGTATACTTTGCGGCTCTGTTGCCATGGCGCAACTCGGTGTGCGAATGTGATTTTTTACAGTTAGGTTGCTAACCATCTAGGGCACCTGAAAAACGTGTTTAAACACCAAACCCAACACGTTCAGGTACCGAGAAACCCCGTGCAAATCTCCCGACACTACAGGTCGACGCGACTTTGGGGCTCTGTAGCCCACGCGCATCTCACTGCGCAGGTATGATTTTTGTGTCAATGGGTTGCTAACTACGTAGGGCATCGAGAAAATGTGTTTAAACAAGCAACTAACTACATTAAGGTAGCAAAAAACGCGTGCAAACCTCCCTTCACCAGGGGTCGACGCCTATTTTTGCTGTTCTAAAGCCCTATATAGCCATATTGCACGGTATACTTTGCGGCTCTGTTGCCATGGCGCAACTCGGTGTGCGAATGTGATTTTTTGCAGTTAGGTTGCTAACCATCTAGGGCACCTGAAAAACGTGTTTAAACACCAAACCCAACACGTTCAGGTACCGAGAAACCCCGTGCAAATCTCCCGACACTACAGGTCGACGCGACTTTGGGGCTCTGTAGCCCACGCGCATCTCACTGCGCAGGTATGATTTTTGTGTCAATGGGTTGCTAACTACGTAGGGCATCGAGAAAATGTGTTTAAACAAGCAACTAACTACATTAAGGTAGCAAAAAACGCGTGCAAACCTCCCGACACCAGGGGTCGACGCCTATTTTTGCTGTTCTAAAGCCCTATATAGCCATATTGCACGGTATACTTTGCGGCTCTGTTGCCATGGCGCAACTCGGTGTGCGAATGTGATTTTTTGCAGTTAGGTTGCTAACCATCTAGGGCACCTGAAAAACGTGTTTAAACACCAAACCCAACACGTTCAGGTACCGAGAAACCCCGTGCAAATCTCCCGACACTACAGGTCGACGCGACTTTGGGGCTCTGTAGCCCACGCGCATCTCACTGCGCAGGTATGATTTTTGTGTCAATGGGTTGCTAACTACGTAGGGCATCGAGAAAATGTGTTTAAACAAGCAACTAACTACATTAAGGTAGCAAAAAACGCGTGCAAACCTCCCGACACCAGGGGTCGACGCCTATTTTTGCTGTTCTAAAGCCCTATATAGCCATATTGCACGGTATACTTTGCGGCTCTGTTGCCATGGCGCAACTCGGTGTGCGAATGTGATTTTTTGCAGTTAGGTTGCTAACCATCTAGGGCACCTGAAAAACGTGTTTAAACACCAAACCCAACACGTTCAGGTACCGACAAACCCCGTGCAAATCTCCCGACACTCCAGGTCGACGCGAATTTGGGGCTCTGTAGCCCACGCGCATCTCACTGCGCAGGTATGATTTTTGTGTCAATGGGTTGCTAACTACGTAGGGCATCGAGAAAATGTGTTTAAACAAGCAACTAACTACATTAAGGTAGCAAAAAACGCGTGCAAACCTCCCGACACCAGGGGTCGACGCCTATTTTTGCTGTTCTAAAAGCCCTATATAGCCATATTGCACGGTATACTTTGCGGCTCTGTTGCCATGGCGCAACTCGGTGTGCGAATGTGATTTTTTGCAGTTAGGTTGCTAACCATCTAGGGCACCTGAAAAAACGTGTTTAAACACCAAACCCAACACGTTCAGGTACCGAGAAACCCCGTGCAAATCTCCCGACACTACAGGTCGACGCGACTTTGGGGCTCTGTAGCCCACGCGCATCTCACTGCGCAGGTATGATTTTTGTGTCAATGGGTTGCTAACTACGTAGGGCATCGAGGAAAATGTGTTTAAACAAGCAACTAACTACATTAAGGTAGCAAAAAACGCGTGCAAACCTCCCGACACCAGGGGTCGACGCTTATTTTTGCTGTTCTAAAGCCCTATATAGCCATATTGCACGGTATACTTTGCGGCTCTGTTGCCATGGCGCAACTCGGTGTGCGAATGTGATTTTTTGCAGTTAGGTTGCTAACCATCTAGGGCACATGAAAAACGTGTTTAAACACCAAACCCAACACGTTCAGGTACCGAGAAACCCCGTGCAAATCTCCCGACACTACAGGTCGACGCGACTTTGGGGCTCTGTAGCCCACGCGCATCTCACTGCGCAGGTATGATTTTTGTGTCAATGGGTTGCTAACTACGTAGGGGCATCGAGAAAATGTGTTTAAAACAAGCAACTAACTACATTAAGGTAGCAAAAAAAACGCGTGCAAACCTCCCGACACCAGGGGTCGACGCCTATTTTTGCTGTTCTAAAGCCCTATATAGCCATATTGCACGGTATACTTTGCGGCTCTGTTGCCATGGCGCAACTCGGTGTGCGAATGTGATTTTTTGCAGTTAGGTTGCTAACCATCTAGGGCACCTGAAAAACGTGTTTAAACACCAAACCCAACACGTTCAGGTACCGAGAAACCCCGTGCAAATCTCTCGACACTACAGGTCGACGCGACTTTGGGGCTCTGTAGCCCACGCGCATCTCACTGCGCAGGTATGATTTTTGTGTCAATTGGGGTTGCTAACTACGTAGGGCATCGAGAAAATGTGTTTAAACAAGCAACTAACTACATTAAGGTAGCAAAAAACGCGTGCAAACCTCCCGACACCAGGGGTCGACGCCTATTTTTGCTGTTCTAAAGCCCTATATAGCCATATTGCACGGTATACTTTGCGGCTCTGTTGCCATGGCGCAACTCGGTGTGCGAATGTGATTTTTTGCAGTTAGGTTGCTAACCATCTTGGGCACCTGAAAAACGTGTTTAAACACCAAACCCAACACGTTCAGGTACCAAGAAACCCCGTGCAAATCTCCCGACACTACAGGTCGACGCGACTTTGGGGCTCTGTAGCCCACGCGCATCTCACTGCGCAGGTATGATTTTTGTGTCAATGGGTTGCTAACTACGTAGGGCATCGAGAAAATGTGTTTAAAACAAGCAACTAACTACATTAAGGTAGCAAAAAACGCGTGCAAACCTCCCGACACCAGGG